>OY755042.1:63301726-64610598 GCA_963576565.1 Aspidapion aeneum | reverse complement strand
GGTATTTCTCGAATGAGTGGTGTAAGTGGTGAACCAGCCAACCTAAACTCAACCCAACTTACGTTTGCACCCTCATTGGATGGTCCTTCTAACCGGTTCCTTTCAATTTACATTTTCAACAGTTATCCTGTAACGTTTCAAACTTACAAATTTCCAAAATTTTCCGTTTTCGGTGAGATTTTTCGTATTTTCTTAAGTCACGTGTGTTGAAAATATCAACTCGGGTGAGTTATATATCGAATATCGAATATACCTATGGAATTAAAAGGTATAGTCGACCAATACAGTATTGTATGCCACGCGCGCGCTGTTTGAATTACTTGACTTGGGTTACACTGCCGGCATAGGCATTGGTCGACATATATACGCGGACTCCCGTATTTTTATTAACAGCCCGTATAGCATAGGGTATATAGCGCTCGACTCGTGATCCGCAGGACATGGGATGTTAGCTCCCGCTAAATTTCGCGGTTGTTTTTAAATTTTAAAACCACACAATTGGATGAAGGACAGAGTACATTTTTCGCGCATTTTGACATGCGCATCAAGAATCAGAGAGATCCTTTCTACCGCCTCGAGAAAAATGGCGTGTTAATTACTTTCTCCAACTATTACAAATTTCTACACTTGAAAGTGCTCGATTTCGGTGTACTGAAGCATAGAACTGGAAACTTCAGCCCTTCAGCTACGTGGTGCCATCATTAGATTCAATCAGGGGCTCTGGAACGTGGAGAAATTGGCTGCAAACTGGTGAGTACTTTGTTTCTGATTTCTGTTGTGTGGGTACCAGCAATTAACCTATGGACCTTTAATTATTTCGTGATTTCATATCAATATATTTATGTTTGTTCGCGCTTCATTTAATAAAATATATACAGTCCACTGCAGTTATCGTTTTTCTAACTGCGGGCAACCATAAAATGTTCCTTCGAACCAAATAAATAAATTTACTCCATACGACGGTATTTTAAGCAGCCATTTTCACATTTTCGCCGCGACCACACGGCCTTGAATTTCACCAATCGTATTGAACCGTAGGTTTTCGTTCGACCTTCGGTTTCGGCGCAATTCACCTGTTTTCGGTCCGCTGCTATGGTAACGTAGGGTCTGCTGCGTGGTCATTTCAGTAAACAAAATCGAGGATCAATCAAAACAAACAAACAACATTTCTGTGATTAGATTTGTTCCATACCATTTCGATATTTAAAACAATTTTCATCGATTGCGATAAATTAGTGTATATTTACCGACAATTTCGTCATTTCAAAGGTAAAATCATGTCTATCAAAAAAGCCGTGCAAAAACGCAAGGGTTTTTTATCTGCGATCACCGAGTGTTATGTGTTTTCACAAACCGCGGCAACGGACGCAAAAGTGAGAAACGAGTTTCAAGTGAGGTATTCCGATTTGGATGAAACCTTCGATAAATGCATGTTGGCACATAATGATGTCATTATGATGATAGACGACTCGGACGACGAGGAGTTTAAAACGCAAGATGCGACTCTTGCAGAAGCTCGTAAATATTTTTATGCGTGTAAGGGGGTTTACTCTGAAATATTTCCGGTTGAGGCCCCATCCTTTTCGGGATCATATGTTCGTCAAAACGAATCTGAAACTCCAAAACTCAAAGAGTTAGGTATTCCCATATTTCGAGATGATAAAAAATTCTGGCCAAGCTTTTTCGATCTTTTTAATAACATTATATATCAAAATCAAAGTCTAAGTAACGTCCGAAAACTTCAATATTTATTTTCATATCTCGAGGATGAGCCTTTAAAATTGATATCAGGGATTAGCTCTGATTAAAATTATAAAATTGCTTACGACAAATTACTCAATAGATATCAAAACAACGAGACTTCGCAAATGATGCTTTAAGCACAATTATGAACTCTACATTAAAAAACGAGTCAGCTAAAGAATTGTGACACCTTTTCAGAATCCCTAGAAATTTTAAAATCACTTAGCTTTGACGTTGACAGTTGGGACTTTATTATTTTTTTCATTCTGTTTTCATGTGTCATTAAATACCTCAGGACCTTCAGGTACCTTTCTTTTATGCACCGCCATAATAGATGTTATGGACGGTTGCGGAAATGTTCAACCTGTAAGGGCACTGCTTGATTCTGGATCATAGACAGGATTCATCAGTGAAAAGAGTATTCAGCGTCTTATTCTCCCTAGGCGAAGTTAGACCACTGAAATATTCGGATTAAATCAAATGTCTTCTCTTACTTCCAAAGGGCTCGTTCAATGTCACATTAAGCCACAAGGACAGGTCAATCCTTTACTTAATTTCGAAGCAATTGTTGTTCCATCCACAACTATGTTCCAATATGCCTACATTCACTTTAAATGATAATCAGTAGAAACACTTGGAAAACCTTAAACTTGCCGACCCATCTTATTTCAAATCTAGACCTGTGGACCTAGTTATTGGTTGCGAGCTATTCGCACAAATATTCAAGGAGGGCAGAGTTCTTGGACAAATAGGGCAACCTTCAGCCCTTGAAACCATCTTTAGCTGGGTCGTCATGGGAAGAGTGGACGAAGTAGGTAGTCTTACGGAACGAACCAGTTGTTTTTTAACGAGTCATTCACCTCCTTTGGAGGTCATTATCCCTAGGTTTTGGGAAATCGAACATTTGCCTAAAAAACAAATCTTATCAAAGGAAGAAAAACAAGCGGAATCAATTTTTACTGCGAGTGTCGTACGACAACCGAGCGGTAGATTCATGGTAGATCTTCCGTTTAAAGATAAAATAAACCCTGACCTAGGAAATACTTATCCGCAAACTTATCGTAGATTTTTACTTCTAGAAAATAGATTACTCAAAAATCCTGATCTGTACACTGCCTATTCTAGTTTCATGCAAGACTATATCGATTCTAATCACATGAGTCTAGTTTTACCTAGTCAACCAAAAGTCGACGTATCATGTTTTTTGGCACATCATTGCGTACTAAAGCCGGAAAGCTTAAGTACAAAATTAAGGGTAGTCTGGGATTGTTCGGCAGTCACCCCAAAGAATATTAGTCTCAATGACACGTTGTTGTCTGGACCGAAACTTCAAAAGGATATTGCTTCTTTACTCCTTACGTTTCGTCTTAATCCTATTGCCTACATTGCTGACATCAAACAGATGTTCCGTCAAGTCCTTATCAATCCTTATCACCGTCCTTATCAAAGTATATTGTGGAGCTTTTCTCCACAGGACCCACTTTCAGTGTGGGAACTTTCTACTGTCACTTTTGGCATGACATGCACACCCTTTCTAGCCATGCGTACATTAAATGAGCTGGCAGAGAGAGAAAAGGAACGTTTTCCTATGGCTAGTACTGTTCTAAAAACGTCAATTTACATTGAGGATATCTTGGGAACTAGCCCTTCGCTTTCTGAAGCCCTTTCCCTACAGATGGAACTCAATGATTTGTTGAAGTCGGAAGGATTTGAACTTCAAAAATGGGCAAGCAATTGTCCTGAGTTATTGGCAACATTGCCAGAATCCTATCGTCAAATGCCTCTCTCTTTTGACAAGGATGAACCACACTTTATCAAAGTTTTAGGCCTTCAATGGCATCCAAAAAACGACATTTTTTCTTATCAATGCCGAATGAATGACAAACCCCCAACTAAACGTTCTATTTTATCTATCATAGGAACAATCTTCGATCCCTTAGGTTTTCTTTGTCCCTTGTTGCCACAAGCAAAATTTATTTTGCAACAGTTGTGGATATCGAAAATAGGCTGGGACGAAGAACCAGATTCTTCTATCATCGACTCTTGGAACAAACTTCGTTCTGAATTCCCGCTTCTTTCCAATTTTCAATTACCCCGACAAATCAAACTGTCAAAAACCAATACCTGTCAAATCATCGGCTTCTGTGACGCTTCAATTCGAGGCTACGCAGGCGTCTTATATTTTCGTGTAGAAGAGGAAAACAATATATCTGTTTCTCTCATATCTGCAAAATCTAGGGTCGCGCCTATAAAGCACAAACTTTGGTCAGGCTAGAACTCCTAGGCCCATTTCTTTTAAGCGAATTAATTGATTTCGTCTTATCTAGCTATGAAGGAAAAATAACTTTTACAAATATCGTTACTTTCTGCGATTCGCAAGTCGTATTGCACTGGCTTTCATCCCCTCCTAATCGCTGGCAAACCTTTATAGAAAATCGAGTCAGTAGAATCCAACAAATCATTCCCTCAAACTCATGGCGCTACATTCCTTCTGCTTTAAATGCAGCCGATATTGCGTCACGAGGGGCCACCCCCTCACAGCTCATTTCACATGACATGTGGTGGAACGCACCTTCGTTTTTGTGGTCTCCCGAAAACGAATGGCCCGATTTTTATAAATCAAAAATGCCGATTGACTTCGGAGATATTAATCTGGAGGAAAAGCCAAATGTCTGTTGCAATGCGATAATTGACGTTAACTTCTTAGATCAGCTTCTTATCAAATATTCATCTATATCAAAAATTCAACGTATCATTTGTTATGTCCTTTGAATAGTTAACCTTTTTCAAAACCATTCCTATCAAAGACCCACTAATCTACCGGACCAAAAAATTATTTTTGAAAATATTGTTTTTCCTACCACCGGTGAGTTGCAAAGTGCGTTATACCTTCTTATCAAACGCGTTCAAGGTTCTTGCTTTTCTGAGCTTTTTTCCGCGTTATCTAAGGATAAACCAATACCGAAACCTTTTCGAAAACTTTCACCTTTTCTTGATGAAAATAATATCATTAGAGTCAGCAGATTACAAAAATCTGACCTTTTGTCTTATTCTGCAAAACACCCCGTCTTACTTTCAAGTAACCATCGTTTTACTACTCTTCTTATCGAGTTCACTCATCGACAATGCCTTCATTCTGGGTTTAAAACATTACATAATCTGCTTTTACAGCAATTTTGGATATTATCTGCCAGACGGGCAATTCAAAGAACCATATCCAAGTGCTTGCAATGTTTTAGAATCAACCCTAAACCCTATAGACCGCCCATAATGAGTTCACTTTTTCGAGTGTAGCTATCGACTTTTGTGGACCTTTCTTTGTGATTCCTTATCGTTACCGTGGTTGTAAAGCTTTCAAATCGTATGTCTGTGTATTTGTCTGTACGGCCACACATTGCGTGCATTTGGAATTAACCATGGAACTGTCCACCGAAGGGTTTGTAGGTGCATTCCATCGATTCATTTCCAGACGTGGAAGCGTGACGCAATGCTGGTCAGATCAGGGCAGTAATTTTATAGGGTTTCGTAACCAATTACTTGATTACGCAAGAAGTGCGTCCACCAGACTTTCTATTCGTTGGCATCTGGGACTCCCTCTCAGTCCACATTTTAATGGCCTGGCAGAAGCTGGCGTCAAAAGTTTTAAAAATCACTTTGTTCGAGTTGTCGGCGACCAGAAGTTGTCCATCATGGAAATGTCCACCCTTACATGTCGCATAGAAGCTGTACTTAATAGTCGCCCTTTATCTCCTGCCTCTTCAGACCCACATGATCTTCAACCTCTTACCCCTGGGCATTTTTTGACCCTTGAACCCCTTAATTCAGAAATTCCGGAGTCAGATTTGTCCGAGGTTCCCCTAAATCGGCTCTCGAGATGGCAACTAATCCAAAAACTACATAATGATTTTTGGAAAAGGTATTCTGTAGAGTATTTGCATACGCTACAACAGCGACACAACTGGGCTGATTCGTCCCCAAATATCAAATTAAATGTTTTGGTTATCATAACGAGTGATCACATCCAATCAACTTTGAAATGGCCAGTCGGTCGGGTTATCGAACTGCATCCCGGCGAAGACGGTCAAGTGCGTGTAGCGACGGTACGAACGGCTACCGGTGTTTACAAGCGGCCAGTTGTAAAACTGTGCCTCTTGCCGAATTAAAACTAATTTTCATTTTTTCTACCTATTGAAGTCAATTATTACAATAGGTAAATCTTTGTTATGTTTTTTTTTTTAATTTTGTTTGTTTGTTTTGCCTTTTTCGGGTTTTCGTTATCTCTAAATAAACTTACGCTACTTATCTGTTTTTCATTCATTTATATTTATCGGTCGATCATTTTTTCTTATATCTATATCTGTCCGGTTGGTATTCTAAAATTGTGTGTTTTGGAGGGCAGTTATGTTAGCTCCCGCTGAATTTCGCGGTTGTTTTTAAATTTTAAAACCACACAATTGGATGAAGGACAGAGTACATTTTTCGCGCACCAAGAATCAGAGAGATCCTTTCTACCGCCTCGAGAAAAATGGCGTGTTAATTACTTTCTCCAACTATTACAAATTTCTACACGATTCGATTTTGGTATACTTAAGCATAGAACTGGAAACTTCAGCCCTTCAGCTACGTGGTGCCATCATTAGATCCAATCAGGGGCCCCTGGAACGTGAAGAAATTGGCTGCAAACTGGTGAGTACGTTGTTTCTGATATCCGTTGTGTGGGTACCAGCAATTAACCTATGGACCTTTAATTATTTCGTGATTTCGTTTCAATATATTTATGTTTGTTCGCGCTTCATTTAATAAAATATATACAGTCCACTGCAGTTATCGTTTTTCTAACTGCGGGCAACCATGGGATCGAGACGCATTCAACACAAAACTTTTTTTCTTTACTAGTTTGGTAATTGGTAATATCAGAGGTTAGTTAGTACAAACAATCTTAATTAAAATGTACTAATTAATAAATAATTAAAATAAATTAAAAATTCTTTAATTTAATGAAATTTTATTAATTATTTTTTCTTTCATTTTATGCGTTTTAGAAGTTGTTACAAATCTTTGGTTTTTAAAAAAAGGTAATTTTCAAAATCAAAATGTCAAAACCAAAAAAGACATTATTGCTAGACAAGCGTGCTATTTGTGTAAATCAAATAACCGAATCGAATGAGGTCGCGAAATAGGCGAAGGCAGACTCTTCGTTCCAGTTCCAACAAATCTAGGTACGAGGATAATGACGAATGTCATCAAAAGTTTTACGAGTCTCATAACCAAATCATCGGATCCCTCGAGGAGTTGGGACTCCATTTTAATGAGCAGGACAACATATGAAAAAGATTCGACTTACTTTTTTATGAATGTCGTGGCATTTATTATGATATTTTTCGAGCCAGCAATACTAATTTCGTTTCACTAAATACTTCTGCCAATAGCCCTAGGTCAAATTCTAGATCTTTTCCTTTATCCAAGTTGGCTAGTTTCGATGGCAACTATAAGAATTGGCAACATTGGTTTGACCTATATAAGGTCATGATTCATGATAGCGACTTGAGCGATATAGAAAAGTTTCAGCACTTACGTAGTTCAGTGGCTAACGAAGCACTTAGTCTAGTAAAAACAATTCCCTTATCTGACAGCAATTATCATATTGCATATGAGGCTCTAGTCAAGAGATATCAAAATAAGCGTCTCATAGCTACGACTGCTTTAAATGCTACGAATTCCGTTTCGGTGAAAACCAGTTCTACGAAAGAGCTCCGTTTTATGTTAGACACTTTTTCCGAGAACTTAGCCATTTTGACCGAACTCGGTTTTCCTACGACAGAGTGGAACTTTCTTACATTTAATCAATTGCTTTCCAAGTTGGACGTTAAGCTACGCACAGAGTTTGAGCTATATTATAGCAGAAAGAAAAGCCAAGTCGACATTCCTTCTTACACTGACTTGTACAGCTTTGTCGAAAATCACTGTATAGCCTTGGAGTCTGTCCAACATATGCAGTCAATTAGTAAGCCCCCCTCTAGTTCAAATCATGCTAAGCCCCTGAATAATAATCAGCGGAACTTTAGTCAGAATAATTATCCTAAAAATACATCAACTTCATCTTTCAATACTACAGTTTCAAACAATCCAATTCAACCAAATAAACCGTTCAATTCAAATGTCAAATGTCATTTGTGCCAGTCCAATCATGTCCAAAGCCAGATGTCCCGATTTCCTAAATAAAAATTCAGAAAAAAGACTTTCCTATGTAAGACAAATTAACTTATGTGAAAATTGCATGCATTTTTCTCATCAAACAAGGAATTGTTCTTCTTCTTATAGCTGCAGAGGGTGTGGCCTTAAACACCACAGTTTACTGTACCCCCACCCCGTCAGAACAATACAGGTGTTCAGCAGGGTACAAATACTAGTACTCAGGAAAATCCACAATTTCTTTCTGTTTCACAAGGTACTTCCGTAACCAATTGTCACGCCACAACTATTCCCAATCAATCTACTTTTCTACTTTCAAGAGTGGTAGCTGACATTTTGGATACTAGAGGAAATTACCAACCCGTGCGGATTTTGCTAGATTTAGCATCTGAAGCCAATTTCATTTCGGAAAAATGCCTTAATAGACTAGGTCTCCCCAGACAACAATTTTCAATTTCTATTCAAGGTCTAAATCAAAAGATATTTTCGACTACCAAAGCAAAACTTATTTATTATTATTATTATTCGACCGCAGGGAAGAATAGATTCTACCTTTCAGTTTGAGGCTTTAGTATTGCCTCAATTATGTTCCAATATTCCCTCTGTTTCTAAAGATTTCAGTCAATGGGATCATATTCGGAACATTAAACTTTCAGACCAAACTTTCAACATACCATAGATATTTTACTCGGTTGTGAATTATTTCCTCAGATTTTAAGAAATGGAGTCATCCATGGTCAAAAAGAGCAAGCTAGCGCTTTTAACAGTGTTTTCGGTTACGTCTTGATTGGTAAGGTAGACGCTTCGATTCAATCCAAGCCAAGTACAGTCGTTAGATGTTATACATCTATAGGACCGCACTTAGAAGTGTGTTTAGAGAAATTTTGGGAAATAGACCAAGTCCCACATAAAGTTCATAGCAGCCCTGAAGATATTCTATGTGAAAAAATCTTTTCGGACACAGTATCTCGTAATGAATCAGGCAGATTCATAGTTTCATTACCTTTCGTTAACTCAGAGCCTACTTTAGGTGATACTTATCCTATTGCTGTAGACCCTGTGCACTATGAAGCATACAAAGACTTCATGAGGGAATACATATTATCAAATCACATGATTCCAGTCCCTACACCCAGTTCCAAAAAAATCTTAGACTGTTCATATTTCATTCCCCACCATAGTGTTTTCAATAGGGGAAAAATTCGCTGCGTTTTTGATGCTTCACAAAAGGGTCCCTAGGGGTTTATCTTTAAATGATACATTGTGCGCAGGTGCTAAACTTCAATCTGATGTCCGCGAAATACTTCTGAAATTCCGATATCATGCTGTAGTGTTTACTGCAGATGTTGTTAAAATGTTTCGACAAATTCTTGTCACACCTGAGCACACACGATATCAGAATATCTTATGGAGATTCTTTGAAACCGATTCCATTCAAACCTACTCTCTCAGAACTGTTGGCTATACGTACTCTACAGGAATTGGCTAGAATAGAGTCTAAAAACTTTCCTAATGCTTCTAGAGTTCTGTTAAAAGACGTCTACATCGATGACGTTTTAAGCGGCCACAATTCCGTAGTTTCGGCCATAGATCTACAGCAAGAACTCATTTCACTATTACGTCGTGGTGGTTTCGAGCTCAAAAAATGGGCAAGTAACAAACCAGTACTTATTTCATCATTTCCAGAGACGGACACACAAATGTCTATTTCTTTCGACAAAGCAGAGCCTAATTTTGTCAAGGTGCTTGGTCTCCAATGGAATCCAGTGACATATTCATTTATATATCTTGTTATACCTGACGATAACCCTTGCACTAAACGTGGAATCCTTTCTCAAATAATGAAAATATTTGACCCGTTAGGTTTCTGTTCTCCAGTGTCCTTACTGCCCAAGCATCTGATGCAAGATTTATGGAAGGAAAAGATAGAGTGGGACTCTCTTTCGTCCCTTCATATCATAAATACTTGGAATCAGTTTCGCATGGAGCTTCCCGAACTTTCTAATCTTCATTTACCTAGACGTCTTACAATAGACAAACCTACTCGCATAGAATTACACGGATTTTCCGACGCTTCAATGGTTGGTTATGCAGCCACAGTCTACCTTCGTATTGAAGCATCTTCTGGGGAGCTGTTTACTTTTCTTGTTATGGCATAATCTAAAGTTGCACCACTTAAAACGGTTAGTCTCCCAAGACTGGAACTCTTGGGCGCTACCCTACTTTGTGATCTTATCTCTTTCATTGAAGCAACTTACGCTGAAACTTTGGTGTTTAATGAAATTTGGGCGTGGTCTGACTCACAGTGGTCTTGCGCTGGTTATCTAATTATCCACATAGATGGGTTACATTCGTCGGTAATCGTGTTTGCAAAATCCAAGAAACTTTACACCCTCATGTCTAATGGCTTTCATTGTCCAGATCTTTGCGACAGTGATGATTTGGAAGAACGCAAGACATTTCTCACGGTCATGTCAGACCCACCTGAGAACGATGTTCTCTTGAATAAATATTCTTCTCTCACGGAAATACAACGAATCATTTCCTACACGCTTAGACCAATTTCGAAAATCTATTACTCAGATCATTTGGTAACGGAAAAGGAACTGCAGAATTCCATGATTGTTCTTGTCCGCCATGTCCAACGTACAGTATTTTCAGATCTTATTTCAAAATTTAAAACAAACAAGTTGCTTCCAAAACCCTTTCGTAAACATTCATTATTCCTGGACCAACAAGACTGTCTCCGAGTAGGCGGTCGCATTAAGCATGCTTCTGAACTTTCTTATTCTGCTAAGCATCCATTGCTCTACTTAACTAGAAATGCAATGACATAAAATTCAACACTTTAGTCGTTATTAAGAATGAGCACAAATCACCTATGCAGTGGTCACTCGGACGTGTTGTAGCGCTACATCCAGGTGCTGATGGGCTTACTCGCGTCGTGACAGTAAAAACCGCCACTGGTACATATCGAAGACCGGTGGTCAAGTTATGTATCCTGCCCCTGCCGGAGGTAGAACATAAGTAAATTTTTCGAAATTTTGCACAAAATTTTTTATTTTTTTTCTTTTCTTTATATATAATTTTTTTTCCTTTTTATAATTTACTAGAATTATGGTAAATTTTTGTGCATACTTGCACGATTTGGGTAGTTAAATATAGTTTTTTTTCGTATCCTTACTAAAAACAAGTGTTTTGGTGGCCGGAAAATGTTGGTGCAGAATTATTTGCCAGCTTTTGGCTACTTTTATATTTTAATATTATTTTTCATTTCAAATTTCGCGGGGTATATGCATATGACTTATCCCCGCACCGAGACACGTGCGAGTCTGCGCGAAGAGTCGCAATCGGGAAACCGGCAAGAAGGCACAAGAAACGCCGTGAGTGCTACAAGTTTCCCGTTTTTCCTATCTTCCAAGCGACCAAAACGACTGACACTAGATGAAAACTAAGGTAGGTGCACTTTAGATATTTTATATGCATTGTTTTTACTGATTTCCTTTCAATAGACTTTACAATTACGTTTTTCAATTTCTTATCTCAAAATATTGGGTATTTCTCGAATGAGTGGTGTAAGTGGTGAACCAGCCAACCTAAACTCAACCCAACTTACGTTTGCACCCTCACTTATTTTGAATTCAAATTACCCGTTACATGCCAACTGTTATATTTGACATGCATTTGATTTTCATCTGTGTTTGTTACATTCACTTCTGCTTTAAATTTAATTTTTGTATGAGCTAAAGTGGCTCTAAAAAATTAAAGATTACTATACATTTAAAACAAATTGTCCTGTAAGAATATAGTAAAAACAATATCAAAACCGGCTTTATTTAAAAATAAATTAAATATTCATGAACCCTCATTCCAACTTCAATATTTTAAAGACAATCCGCTGTGTCGTGACGTGACCAATAAAAAAAATCAGCCCCCGATGTGACGTTAAAAGTGGAGGATGATGGCCCATCCGTTTTGATAGCCCTGGTAGTATCTATAAAGTTTTGTCTATTGACTAAGCTAGAGACCCTCTATGTATGACATATTGCAAAGCAATATATACCAAGCCATTTTATCGGAAAAACAATGTTTCCAGACATAATATTACAAATCCCAAGTCGACGTTCATCCTGTCAATCCTGAACCAGATCACTAGCTGATTCTGTAGCAATTTCAAACGTTCTATTTAGAAATTTTCACTCACATGAGTTTTTAAAGAGAAAATTTTTATTCCGTCTTTCTTATAGTTCAGGCCCTACAGGTTCAGATACGATACTGCGTTTTATGGGAGAAATGAAACCATCTTCCCACCCCTGGCAGGATGGTGAATCTCCTCAAATGTTTTTTTTTTATGTATATGAGTCCCCTCTAAAAGCAGTGTTGCACGTGCGATATGCGTAGATACCAAAAAGATAACTTTTTTAAAATTTAATTTTTTGTTTTTTCTTGTAGTATTTTTTATCCACATTTTTTTTCTCTCAAAAAAGTATGTTTAGCCAAAAATCCATTATATACAGTTACATATTTTATAAGCTGCATATTACTACTACTATGTCGGTTTAGAACGTTTTTCTACGTTGTCCGACGCCTATTCTCCAACTCCTTCGATCCTGACAGTCATCTTCCGTCAGTTTTTTTTGACTCGTTGATCTTTGGATTGACTGTTGCCATTCCAGTCTAGGACGCCCTCTTTTTCTGCGCCCTATTGGTTGCCATTCTAGGAAAGGACCTGCTTTGGTAATCTTTCGCCGCTTATCCGTTGTACATGGCCGTACCATATCAGTTGCCTTTTAGTGATGACATCCGTTATGCTTCCCTCGATTCCCATTCTTTCTTTTATGATCTCATTTTTTATTTGATCTGTTCTAGATATTCTCAATGATCTTTTTTTTGCATCCATTTCGACACTTTCCATTTTTGCTTTGTATTTTTCTGTTACGCGACAAGTCTCAATTCCATACAACAGCGTACTTTTCACCGTTGTTTTATTTACATTCTTCTTTATCTCTCAGCTCCATAAAATACTGTTAAGACAACCAATAACCTTTTTTGCTTTTACTATTCTTTTTTCCAGTTCTTTACAGTCTGTTCCTGTCTTATCAAATGTGACACCCAAGTATACATACTCATTGCATGGAGATATTGTTGGTCCATTCTCTAGTTCTAATTCACTTGATTCGTTTCCAATACATAAGTACTGTGTCTTGTCCACGTTCACTGTTAACCCCCACTTTTGGTATTCTTCCGTTAACTTTCTCATTAGCTACAATTACTTAGTCGTCAGCAAACAGCAGTGTGTATATGGTAAATCGGTCGTTAAGTTGTATTCCCATGCCGTGTACTTTGCGTTTCCAGTTTTTTAGTGCTACTGCGATATATATTTTAAAAAGAGTTGGAGAGATTCAACATCCCTGTCTTAAGCCTTTCGTTACCAGGAATTTTTTTAAAAGTCGATTTCCAATTTTAATTTTAGATTTTGACCCTTTGTATAGTTCTTTTATCGCTTTTATATATGTATGATTAATATTAGTCTGCTCTAGCACTGTCCATAATTTTTCTACTGGAACGGTATCATATGCTTTTTGTAGGTCCACAAAGGTAACATGAGTTTCTATATTTCTGGCGCTCCTTTTCTCAATTACTTGTTTAAGACAAAAAACATTATCACTACAAGATCTGCCTGTATGAAACCCACTTTGCTCTTCTTCTTCTTGTTCATGAAAATCATTCTCTATTAGATCTCTAAGAATCCTACCGAACAATCTACTTAGGGTACTGGTTACTGAAATTACTCTGTAATTGTATTAATCCAGCTTGTTTCCATTTTTATGTATTGAGGATATGAATGCAATTTTCCAATAATCAGGTACTGGGTGTCCGTTTATGCATTGATTGATAATATATGTGAGATTTTCGAGTAGTTTTTCTGACCCATATTTGAGCATTTTAGCATATATTCCCCCAGGTCCGCTAGCTTTTCCGGATTTAAGCTATTTAATACTATTCTTTATCATTTCTTTTTCGATTATTACTTCCTCTCCATGTACTTTTATGTCTCTCCTCGGAGAGGCTGCAAGATATTCGGGTCTCGTCTCCTGCAGCAGTCCCTTATAGTGTTCTGTCCATTGTTCTGGTTTGATGATCTGGATGTTTACTTTTTCTTTTGTTGGGTTTTTTACTGTAGAAATGAATTTCCATACTTCAGAACTCTGCCTACCTCCTACGTGTGTATTTATATCGTGGCATTTGCGCTCGAACATTTCATTCTTTTCTGTGCGTATCAAATTTCTTAGCTGTCTTCTGGTATCCCTGTAGATTTCTAGGTCTCTTTGCTCTTTAGTACTGAGCCATTTCAAATATGTGCGTTTTTTCTCCTTGACCATTTCCTGTATTTCCTCTGTCCACCACATCTTATTGTTATTTCTATTATCTTGGTATCCAACAGCTTCTTTGCTTGCTTCCTTCAAGCTATTTACTATGTTTGTATATAGCTCTTCAAATGAATGCTGTGTGTTTAATAATTTTTCATCCAATCGTTTCTGATACAATCTTTGCGTACTTTTGATTGCTAGACTTCTAAAGTTGTATTTTTGATTTTCTTCGATACACTCTAGGTTTTCACTTTCTCCAATACTTTCGTCTCTATTTGTTTTTCTTACAGGGAATAATATTTTTGCTTTTACCAGATGGTGGTCAGATCTAGGGTCACTGCATCCTGGAAGCCTGGCGTCTCCAGGGGTAGCGACACCAAACATAACCTCATTTATGAAAAACGCAAATCTGACACTGTCAGGAGCGTAGCTTTTTTTATGTTCAAAAAAATTAAATGGTTTACAAATGTTACGTAAAGAACTGTCCGTCACACCCGGTGTACATTTGACTGTCCAAATAAACAAACCTAAAAAAAGTTTTTTATGATTTCAATATTTATTAGGACCCTGTGTTAGGACCCACACAGTGCGAAAAACCAAAAATATAGTTTGCATGTTTTATATATATCCTAAAATATAGAAAACTATTATGTTGGGTTTTGTATCATTTAATAAATTTCTTTATGCAATCTAAGGAATAAGTGTACGTTTAACCCCTTTTTTCATGGGCTAAGGTAGTATTTTTTGTCCCCAGTGATTAAAAGTAATTTCTCTAAAATCATAAAGGCAAAATATAGGTTTTTGGATTATTTTATTTTATGATAATACAAAAAACAAAAAGGAATCAAGATATATACATACATGATAACGTTTATTTTGTTGCTTCCAGCTTGCCGTAAGCTTACTGTACTTTACTGCTGACTTGGTTCGTTTCGATTGTTATTCTGTCCTTCGGCATAGAATATTGCTTTCATATAAACAAAACTTTCTAGACTTCTCCAGGATGTAAACCAGGAATACCTTTTCGGTGAAATTTTCAAAATACTGTTTATTGCATCATTTTCGGTACTGAAAGCTGCTTTCTTCGGTGGCCTTTTCCATGCCCATCTCAAAGTAAGAATATGCTCTATTCTATGTTCCCTTGTTTTTTCCATCTTCGAGAAATGTAATTGTTTGTTAGCATCTGACTGACTTTTGTTTAATGTAATGCCATGACAACTATCACTGCCCACTGTTTTATTATATACGGGGGGTTGGCATGCTAATACTACAGTACGGTAAGTGGTCTAATACGTATTTATTTAGTTTATGATAATTATTATTTTTAGTATATAAAAATAAACCTTGGCATTAAAGTCCCTTCTGGTCACTTAGCAAATTATAGCCCTCCTTCCGGTCGGGCATGAAAATTCCCGCCGTGGGATTAAAAGTAAACACTGTACGCCCTAGGTTTACAATATACCTACTATTATTTTTATTAGTGTTCAAAAAAAAGCGGGCGGCGAAGAAGAGGCCGAAAGTACAAAAAGTCGAAAATACAAAAGTTCGAAAGTACAAAAGGTCGAAAATACAAAAGATTGAAAAACAAAAGGTCCAAACAAAGATCGAAAGTAGCTACACTGTAATGATTGCAAAACAAAGCAGAAGTAAGAGACACACAGGTACACACACACTCATAGAAAAGTTTTTAAAAAATCAACATCCAATAAGGTAGGTATTTTTTTGGGCAGCAACACGACGGGTCGCAAAACTGTGTTCGAAAACATTTTCTTCGAACGGAAATTTTAATGAAAACAATTTCTTCTAATGGAAATTTGTTCGAAAACATTTTTTTGAACGGAAATTTGTTTAAAAACCATTTCTTCAAACGGAAAATTGTTCGAAAAAATTTTCTTCCTTCGGAAATATTTTTTTCAAACGGAAATTTGATCGAAAATATTTTTTTCAAACGGAAATTAGTTCGAACACTATTTCTTTGAACGGAAATTTGTTTTCGAACGGAAATTTGTTCGTAAGAAGTAGAAATGTTCAAATCATTTTCTTCGAATGGAAAACATTTTCTTCTAAAGCAAGCTTTTCGAAAAAAGACGCTCTAGACCTGGATTTCCAAAACACAATTCATATAGTTTGACTAAGGCAAGGTCTTTCTTACATATTTTTTCAAAAAAACCCTGTTGTTTTTTGTCTACTTTCCTCATTTGGGAAGGTCGAAAATGGTATTTTCCTAAACTTTGTCAATTGATCGCAAACGTATTCGAACCGGTCCAGATACCCCCTGATGTGCTCAATTGAGAAAGTAAGTAACACCGATTTCAACCTTCTAAAATGAGGACCGGAAAGCTAATTTAGGGAAATCATTTTTCGAAAATAGGTTTCGGTTGGTTCGGTTTGGTTTCACACCCTCTAGGATCCCGGGAAAGAAGTCAGGGATGTTTTTGTTTCCAAAAATTGTTAGAAAAATACCCCATTAGTCGAACTATATGAGTTGTGTTAAGTTTGGCAAGCCCGGTCTAAAATTTTTTTTTTTGAAAAATTTGTTTTCAAAGAAATGTTTTTGAACAAATTTCCATTAAAAAAAAATATTTTCGAACAAATTTCCGTTTAAAGAAAATGTTTTCAAACAAATTTCCGTTTGAAGAAAATGATTTCGAAAAATTTCTGTTTAAAGAAAACGTTTTGGAATAATTTTCCTTTCGAGAAAAGCGTTTTCGAACAATCTTTTGTTCGAAGAAAATGTTTTCGAACAATTTTCGGTGTGAAGAAAATGATTTTCGAAGTTTATGCTTTCAAACAATAATATTATAAATTTATATGAAATGTACAGGGTGTCCCAAATTGGACACTTTTACAGGGTTTAAGGTACTTCTAGGGGAGACAGAGAAAAACTGACCACGCATTGCGAGGCTCAAATTTCAAGGGAAGACTTATAGTGAAAACCGCATTTTGAAATATCGTCTCGTCTTTGAGCTACGGGGGCTTTTTGAAAAGTCTGCATTTTTGAAGGGGGTCTATAACTTCGTCATTATTGGAAATATTGATTTAGAGTAAATTGCAATTTTATAGACTTTGTCACGAGGAATTCACCCGCTAAATTAAATTTTAACTGTCACTTTTAGTTTTTGAGATATGACATAAAGTTGCATTTTGGAAGGGCCTATATTCTAATTAATTTTCGAATTCGTCATTAAATTCTTTTCAAAATGATGTATCATATGTCATAGTTTGATTGAGCGGTTTAGGAGATATTCAGCTTTTTCACTTATTTCTAGTTCGCTATGATTTCCTGCTGAGGCAGGCCAAGGCACTCCAGTATTTTTATTATTTTACACAGGTAAAACCACGAAGTGTTCGCACATCATACCACTTTAGTTCCGAATGTTTGTCCACCTATAGCATAATCAATGATTAATCTAAGATTTCTTGTTGGCTGAATCCAGGTATACCGATGAATATCCTTATGTTTAAAAAAACCATTATTTATTTATTATTATTTCACACAATTGTATCAGTCTTAAGCCATTATCATTTGTTACTTCCTCTCCAAATGGTCTACCACTTTGCTTTGGCTTTGTCTACCAGTTCGACTATTAAAATCGCCAAGCATAATTATTTCCCTGGTATTGCCGATTTTAGTGATTGTCTCATCAAGTTGGTCGAAGAACATTTGTTTTATAGCTACCGTTTCGTCATTTGATGGTGCGTATGCTGTTATTATGCTTATATTGTGTCCAAGCATCTTCATGTTAACTCGAAGTAAGTTTTCATTAATGCACTCGTAGTCTGTAATCTTATTTTTGAGGTTTTTCTTGATTAATAAGGTCACCCCTCTGGCTGCTCTTCTTTCTCTTGAGACTCCAGTGAATATGTGAACAAAGTTACCGACACTACTTGTACCTGTTCCTTTCTTTTTTGTCTCTGTGAGTGCAATTATATCTATTTTACTATTCAGCACTTCGGTTGCAATAATGTCCAACTTTTGGTTCACTCCCTGTACGTTCCATGTAGCTATATTCAGAGTCCTTTGTCTTTGCTTTTTTTGTCTTCGAGAATTTCCATTGCTCCGAGGCTTTGTTTAGGCTTTTTGGTAATATCTTTGTTTTAAAAGTATTAGAGAACCAGTCTAATGCCTCAACCCCCTACTTGGAGGGTCAGGATTTTTTATCAAGGTTTTTCTCCTCTAGCCTTTGACGATCCAACGCCATACTGTAAGGCAACAGCTGTACTCTTTTATACTATCCCTAAAAGAAAGGGTTGCCATCTACGCTATGATTACCGTACCGAGGTCCATCCTCTCCGCCTTTCATACCGATGTGGTCTTCTCCCGTAACACTGGGAATGGGACCCTAGACAGGTGCTAACTCTCCGGGTCAGAGAGTACCTGGAATCTACGGAGGGCAGGGGTCGATTCATTTCCCCTGATAGACATCTGACGAGAACTACCCCGTACCCATGTAAGCTACATAATATCTTTCTAAAACTGTCGTGAAACAAATTGAACATTAATTTTTGTAGCTCAGTAAATAATAAATTATGGTAAGAAAAAAGGTAGCCTTATATAAAGTGGGGGTGGGGGGATATTCCTCCTCACCCCTCACAAGTGCTCTCTGACAGTATTTTCCTATAATTATTTGCAAGTATTTAACTTGGCTGAAAACAACTAAGTAATAATTATTAAGGCTGACAAGAAATCCTCTCTAATGATGTGTAACACGCCCCCCCCTCACTTCAGTAGCGCACCTTTTAAAGGCATTTAAATAAATGGAACGTGTGGAAAAAACATTTTTTTTTGTATTTTATTGAATTTGATAGTCCTACATGTCTTCTTTTATAACTTATTTTTAAAACAGAAACAATTTCCTTTTCAGCTTCATATATTACTATCTCCTCAAAACAGCGGTGCATCTTGCATAAACGTACCAAAAATGGTTAAATTTGTATATCTACAGGAATCAATTTAAGCACCACTACTGCAGATACTGCGTTTAATGAAAGAAGCAACACACTAGCATAAGCATACATACAATAAATTTGTTCTCCTTTGAGATATTTTCATTTTATTTTTGCTACCTCCCCTCTGAGATCCCTTACTTTTGTTTTATTTCTTATCCATTCATTCCTTTTTCTATCTGTTAGCTTTACATGTAACACTTGTCCATTGATCTTTGGGCTTTTGTTACCATATCCATAGGTGAGTAAAGGAAAGATACATTGGTTATACACTTTCGTTTTGAAGTACTGAAAATAAGCTGTTTTTTTTTAATATGTAGCTTGCTCTTGATTTCAGCTGTTCGGTTTTGTTTTTTTCCTTTAATAATTTGTCCTCTAGTTGTTCTATGTTTTCTTGATTTATTCTTATCGTGATATCTTCATTGGTGTTTGTTATGATTTTACTTTTAGCATAGTTTATACTCAAGCCCATATTTTTAACTGCTGTATCCAGTTCTTCTAGCATTTTTATCAGTATTCTTCTTTCCTATCTTATCTTAGTTGGTTTAAGTATTGTCCGCTTACTTTGATGCCTATTTCTGCCCAATATAAATTTTTAAAAACATCCTCTCGGCTGGTAATTTAGGGGATATTGTATCAACCAGTCTGACACCCCTTATTATGCTGATTGGTTTAGTTCCTTCGTGAATTTTGATTGATGTTGTTGCTTCGCTATATATACATAAAGTGGCTATTAGGTCTGTATCTGTCATCTATTCAGCTGTTAATTAAAGATACTTTTACTGCCCAGTGCTCAATGCTATCGAAAGCTTTCTTAAAGTCTTTAAACGCAATATATAGTTGAATTATATATTCGTTCGGTCTAGGTGGTCAAACTTAATTGTTCTTTTGACATTGACATCCGTCAAATTTTGTTGTCCAATATTTACATTAAGGAGGTCGATAGTTTTTTAGGTCCTGATCTATCGCCTTTCTTGTGTAGAATAATGGTTATGGATTATTTTCAGTTGTTTGGCTACCCGCTATCACCTAGTGTACACATAGCGAGTTGAAAAAATCCACAGTTGACACAAGTATCAAAAATTCTTGTTCTTCGCACAAGAAATTGAACATTAGAGAAAGATCGCCCGATGTCAAATCACCAAGAAAAATTATTTTTATCCCTTACAAAGGATAACTACAGGTCACAATCCCCGATCAACACGTGCCGGGTAGGTGTAAATAACATAAGACAAGGCAGGAAAGACCGACATTGCATTGTTTTCAAGTTGGCTTAAATTTGTATCACTAAAAATTTCACACAAATCGCAAACTTTTTGAAGATTTCTCTCAATAATCATAAATCAAAATTTATACTCTTTCAGTTTCACTTAACAAAAAGTAATAATACGTAACGGCAACCTGAAAGTACAATTATTTTTTATTTAAAACAAATTTTCTTAAAAAGTAGGAGCGTTGTTCACCTATAAAACCACTCTCAAAATATATGAAGGGTCATACAGCGGATAAACAATGAGATTCCACTAAAAACTACGGCTAAAAATAGGCAGCACGGTGGAAAAACATTGAGACTCCCACTTTAAATTTCGTTTTACTCAACTTTTTGAAAAATGGAATCTCATCGTTTTTCCATTGGACCCTTCATATCTATGCTATGGTAAACCAGGAACCTGAAATTGGGCACACTTCAATGTTGTTTTTTTTTTTAATTACCTCTATAATCTGTCAAATGATTGATACTCTCATTGTAATAAGTCAGCCCATATGTCACCCTTAATGGTTCCCTCATCAAATTTAGGCGAGGACTGTTATTCATTTCATTATTCTTCGAAATAAATTTTTCTTTATAAATAGACCATTCTCCTATATTTTGAACTGTGTAATTTTCTGAAAATTTTGTTGTCAGAAAAATTCTCGAGACGCTTGAGATTTGAACTTCTTTATTTTCCTTTACAAAAAAGACTCTGCTATCGATTGGATAGTAAGGGTGAGACTTAGTCATGTTTGCGGTATCGCCAAAAATTATCCAAGTATGAGTTTTTTGAAAAAGTTGTTTTTTGTTAACCTAAAAGACATTTATTTCATTACGTATAACACTTCTACACAAAGGGTAATAAATACCGCGTAGCCAGCCTTCTAATTAGGAGTAGGATTTTTGTATGGGTCATAAGGATTGCCTGGGAAAGCAGAAAAGCGTAACACCATCCTGCCGGTTTAGCGAAAATATCAGTATAAGCCACTACCAAATTCGCGAAAGGTCAATTTAGTCAGTTTTATGTAAGTGCCTTCATTAAACGGGGTGATACACAACCTGAATAAATTCTGTTAAAAGTGTTATTCTGATTATTGATTTTCTTTTCACATTCACTAAAGTGTGTGAAAGATAACTTACCAATCTACAGGTAATCTACCTATTATTTAATTTTAGTTTTTAAAATTCATTTTTTGTCCAACCATAAAAAACGGGAGACCACAGTGACGCAGGGTGGAAAGAGGACGTGGGAGTGGAGCGAAACCCTAGGGGGACGGCAGAGGAGGTATGAAGCGTCAAAAGTAGGTCCGCTAACCTGATTGAGTACTTTTCCTAGACAAATATCAAAATTATGAGTAGTAACTTAAACCACAAATGAAAATTTGAAAAAAAGGGCAGACTCCGTAGACACTTCTTGAGTAAATGCGTCCGAGACAAAATTTTAAAAAAATTCAGGAAGAATAAAACTTTAAATGCTCGCAGGCGAAAATAGAAAATAGAACGTTTTTGATAACTGAAACATAGAGAAAAAAGTTGGAAACCGGAAAAATACGCCGCAGGTAGCAAAAAATTTTTCAAGTTAAACATACACCTTAGGTATTTTTTATCTTTCTAGAACAATGATGCACTTTTCGTTTTAATTATAAAAAGAACATTTTTAAACAAAAATCGATACAAGTAAAGTTATGCATAACTGCAACAAAAGACTTGTATCATATTGGGTTAAAAACAGACAATTTATTTTATTTTCCGATTTCGGTGTTTTAGGACCTATAACTCACATTTAATAAAAGTAAAAAATTATATTTTCACGTTTAATAGTCCATGTTTTGTATGGTGTTCAGGTGTCCGCTTCTTGACAACTGCGACCACTCACTACCTACGAGCTTCGTAGGTAACGGTGCGCCTGTAGTAATTTATCAAGGTTATTTTTGGCAACGCTGAAACGCTTTCGACGGGAATCGGACGTATCGCGGTCTCTTAGATGGTTTTTGGTCGTGCCAAATTTAGGCCCGATAACTTCACCGACAACGATAACTTTAACAATATTTGACAGTTCGAAATAGCATTTTTGGTACCGGTTTTAGTCGACGCCGGACAGTGCGATTATTTATCATTTGGTGTGTAAAGCCTAGTATCCTATATGCGGGCCCAACCTCTGATTCAAAAAATGCATCACGTGACGGGACATGGATTTCCAACGGTTTTAAATGCAGCGTCACCTGATGGGTTTTTTTTGAATCAAGGTGGGCACGCATAGGTGGAAACAAGGTATAAGACTATTCAAATCGAGATATTCAATAGGGGATAGAGGGGGAATATTTTTTTGTCTAAAGGAAAATTTTGTCTGCAGTGTTAGTACTTTGTTTGTAGTTTTTCTTGTGTGAAACAAGTATTACCCCTTCGTTTTGACCATCGTGGGGTAATAGGAAACATCGTAATGGGGCAATAAGAAATACAATATTTTTTGTTGCACTTTGATTTCAGTAGTAATGTTACCGTCAAATTTCACTAAAGTGCCTTACATAAAGCTGTAGAAGCTGCAGAAATATTAAATGGCATCTAACGCAAATAGTTCACAGTACTGTACAACGTGCAATTTTTTAATTGATGACTAACAGGCTAAATTCTTGTATATAGCTTTGTTCGGCCGAGACGCCTAACTTTTTCCTCTGCGAAAGTTTTTGAAAGTGATTCTAACAGAATGCGCACGCGCAGAAATATTTTGAGCTTCGGACTAACTAAACCAAGCATATATGATTTTGACTGAGTGACGCAGGGTGGAAAGAGGACGTGGGAGTGGAGCGAAACCCTAGGGGGACGGCAGAGGAGGTATGAAGCGTCAAAAGTAGGTCCGCTAACCTGATTGAGTACTTTTCCTAGACAAATATCAAAATTATGAGTAGTAACTTAAACCACAAATGAAAATTTGAAAAAAAGGGCAGACTCCGTAGACACTTCTTGAGTAAATGCGTCCGAGACAAAATTTTAAAAAAATTCAGGAAGAATAAAACTTTAAATGCTCGCAGGCGAAAATAGAAAATAGAACGTTTTTGATAACTGAAACATAGAGAAAAAAGTTGGAAACCGGAAAAATACGCCGCAGGTAGCAAAAAATTTTTCAAGTTAAACATACACCTTAGGTATTTTTTATCTTTCTAGAACAATGATGCACTTTTCGTTTTAATTATAAAAAGAACATTTTTAAACAAAAATCGATACAAGTAAAGTTATGCATAACTGCAACAAAAGACTTGTATCATATTGGGTTAAAAACAGACAATTTATTTTATTTTCCGATTTCGGTGTTTTAGGACCTATAACTCACATTTAATAAAAGTAAAAAATTATATTTTCACGTTTAATAGTCCACGTTTTGTATGGTGTTCAGGTGTCCGCTTCTTGACAACTGCGACCACTCACTACCTACGAGCTTCGTAGGTAACGGTGCGCCTGTAGTAATTTATCAAGGTTATTTTTGGCAACGCTGAAACGCTTTCGACGGGAATCGGACGTATCGCGGTCTCTTAGATGGTTTTTGGTCGTGCCAAATTTAGGCCCGATAACTTCACCGACAACGATAACTTTAACAATATTTGACAGTTCGAAATAGCATTTTTGGTACCGGTTTTAGTCGACGCCGGACAGTGCGATTATTTATCATTTGGTGTGTAAAGCCTAGTATCCTATATGCGGGCCCAACCTCTGATTCAAAAAATGCATCACGTGACGGGACATGGATTTCCAACGGTTTTAAATGCAGCGTCACCTGATGGGTTTTTTTTGAATCAAGGTGGGCACGCATAGGTGGAAACAAGGTATAAGACTATTCAAATCGAGATATTCAATAGGGGATAGAGGGGGAATATTTTTTTGTCTAAAGGAAAATTTTGTCTGCAGTGTTAGTACTTTGTTTGTAGTTTTTCTTGTGTGAAACAAGTATTACCCCTTCGTTTTGACCATCGTGGGGTAATAGGAAACATCGTAATGGGGCAATAAGAAATACAATATTTTTTGTTGCACTTTGATTTCAGTAGTAATGTTACCGTCAAATTTCACTAAAGTGCCTTACATAAAGCTGTAGAAGCTGCAGAAATATTAAATGGCATCTAACGCAAATAGTTCACAGTACTGTACAACGTGCAATTTTTTAATTGATGACTAACAGGCTAAATTCTTGTATATAGCTTTGTTCGGCCGAGACGCCTAACTTTTTCCTCTGCGAAAGTTTTTGAAAGTGATTCTAACAGAATGCGCACGCGCAGAAATATTTTGAGCTTCGGACTAACTAAACCAAGCATATATGATTTTGAGGACAACAACAAATTATCTCAAAATTATAAATAACTGAGGATATTTTTAATTTTTTAATATGTAGCTTAATTTACCGAATGCTGCCAATCTTACTCGGCTCTTGATTTCAGCTGTTTGGTTTTCTTCTTTAGTTTAATAATTTATCCCAGGTATATATTCCTCTACCTCTTTTTTCTCTTGGTGTATTCTGCTTGTGATATCTGTGTTTGTTATGACTTTAGTTTTAGTGTAGTTCATACCCAGAGGCCTATATTTTTAGCTGAGGTGTTTAGTTCTTCCAGCATTTTTATCAGTTTCTCTTTCTTATCTATTATTAAGACTATATCAGCATATCTTAGATGGTTTAAGTATTATCCATTTAGTTTAATGTCTATTTCTTTCCAATCAAATTTTTTTAAACATCTTGTAAAGCCTGGTTAAATAGTTTAGGGGTTATTCTGTCTCCCTGTGTAACACCTCTTCTTATGCGGATTGACTTGGTTCCTTCGTGGATTTTGATTGTTGTTTCGCTACATAAATATACAGTCGAACCTCTCTAACTCGAACCTCTCTATAACTCGAACCTTTTAATTGGTCCCTGCACTTTTTATATGAATTTTAACCGCATTAACTCGAATGTCTATAAGTCGAACTCTCCATAACTCGAACTGATTTGGTTGTCCCTTGAAGTTCAAGTTATAGAGGTTCGACTGTATATATATGTTAAAATATGTCAATGTTATTAAAAAATATTATTTATCTGTTTACGGTTTAGAATAACTTGTAATAATTATCTAACTAGGACTTATTTAGTCTAAGTGTGTGTTCACTTAGTGAATCAGCTGTTTCCTGATGTAACCTAAATAATGGGAATAAAGTTTTAGTTTCTGTACCGAATTCAATGGTAAACGTTTGTTTTTTTTAACAGGTTATGGTTCCAGTGCGTTTTAATTAAATAAAAAGCGAGAAAAATGTCTACCGGTTTTCTGTTAAGTGTTCCCAAACTGCGTGGTCGTGAAAACTACGATGAATGGTGTTTTGCAGTGGAAAATGATTTGATTTTAGAGGGGCAAGGTAAATGCATTTCCAGCACTGAGGAAGATGAAACAAAAGTAGCCCAGGCAAGATCAAAGATAATTTTGTCCATAGAACCGAGTCTTTATGTGCATATTAAAGATACAAAGGAATCACTATGGAAAAGTTGAAATCTTTGTATGACAATGGTTTTAGCAGAAAGAGATTAATATATTAAGGTCACTGATAAATATTCGAAGAGATAGTTGTGATTCTATGAACGAATATGTAACCAAGATGGTTGAAACCGCAGGCTGGTTTTGAGATAGATGATAGCTGGGTTGGTAGCTTACTTTTAGCTGGATTACCTGAAAAATATGAGCCCACTCACGTGTCATATATATCATCAAATAATAAATTGTATATGCTGCTAAACATCTGCCTCACCGAAGAACTGGCACACCTTCTATATTTATAATTGAGGCTCAAAGTCATCTATATCATTAAAAATGAAGATTGTTTTTAATTACTGTGTGTCATATGGATCCTCAAATACTAAGTTGACTATACTGCCAAACATCAGCCTGACACACTTCTTATAATTATATTTAAGGATAAACCTAACCTACACCACTAAGTACCAAGATGGTTTTTAATTTTTATATGTCATATGGACTACCAAATAATAAATTCACTTTGCTGCCTAACATCTGCTTGACCAAAGGACTGGCAGACCGCATGCAGTAACATTTGAGGCCAAAACTCATCTACATCACTAAATACAAAGATGGGTTTTAATTATTCTGTGGCATATGGACCCCTCAAATAATAAATTAACTATGGTTCCAAACACTGGCCTGACCAAACGACTGGCACACCTCTTATACATATTTTTAAGGTTAGTGCAGGCGCTGTAGGTAGTTGAGTATGCAAAATATGAGGACCCCACTTTGACAGTGGATTCTAGCTGAGTATAGGTCACAGATTAACGATCTGAGTGTTGCCAAGCTTGGTTTTGGTCCATTTTTTTATTCACCCTCCGCTTATAGTCGTGTTCGAATTTCTGAATTCACAATGACAGAGAAATTAATAAAAAATGTGTATGGCCTAACCTAAAAATATTTTTTTTTTTAATTTTGTGTGTAAAATCCCCCAAAAACCAAAAATTTTTATGTTTTCTTAAAATTTTCTTAAAAACTAAGTTTCTTAGTAAAAAATATGTAATTGTCTTTATTGTAGACAATAAAATTTCCTTTTCAGCGATATACAAGTCAGTGGGGTACGACCAAAGACCAACTCTCCAGCGGCGTCCGTTTATTAAGGTAATGCAAAAAAATTAAAAAAGAAACATGCATATTACCTATTTTCCCTGTATATATTATATATATTTATCGGTTTCACAACGTTCTACCTCTTCCGATACCCAATCTCCACTCGTTTCTGTTTGCCCATAATTCATCATCTAGGCCTCTTATTCTTATTTCACTACCTATTCCTTCTCTCCAGCTTCTCCTTGGTCTTCCTCGTTTTCTTCGGCCAGTTGGTTTCCATTGTAATATTTGTTTAGGTAGTCTTCCATCATCCATTCTTTGTACATGTCCGTACCACACCAGTTGTTTTGTTCTTATATCATCCACTAGAGTACGTTCACCCACTGTCATAATTTCTCTTATTCTTTGATTGGTAACTCTTTCTCTTTTTGATTTCCCTGCTGCTCTTCTCCAATAGTCCATCTCCGTAGCGGAAAGCATTTTTTCTGTTCTATCTTTGATTGGCCACACCTCTGAGCCGTATGTAATAATACTCTTTACAATTGTGTTATATATAAGCTTTTTGTTATGTTTTGATATACTTTGGTCCCAAATTATTCCATTTAATAAAGTTATTGCTCTTCTTCCTTGTACGTTTCTATCTTTTATAGCTTTGTCTAGTGTTCCGTCAGCTGTAATTTTCAGACCCAAGTATTTATACTCATCACAGGACTGAATTCGCTGCCCAGTATTTAAGATTAGATCCTGTTTCGTTCCACCAATACACATATACTCTGTCTTATTGATATTAACCTCTAGTCCCCACTTATTGTACTCTTCTATTAGTTTTCGTGTCATATATTCGAGGTCGTCATAATCCTGAGCCACCACTATCTGATCATCGGCGAAACTTCTGCAAATCTACGTAAAGCAGATGGAGCTCTTGTCCGTATGCCATTTTCTTTTCAATAAATGGGTTATACAAAAGAGATGATCTGAAGTCGATCTACCCGCCCTGAAACCAGCTTGTTCTTCTGCCTCCATATCTTTATATTCGCTCTCCACTTTATTTCTTATTATTTTGCCATATATTCTGCTTAGCGTACTAGTTACAGATATACCTCTATAATTGTTACATATATCTTTCCTTCCTTTTTTGTGTATTGTGGATATATATGACGTTTTCCACTCAGTTGGTACTACAGCTCCATTTAAATATCTTTGGAAAAGATTCCGTAATCTACAAAACAATTCTTCAGTGCCATATTTAATAAGTTCAGCTGGGATATTTCCGGGTCCGGCAGATTTACCGCTTTTTAAGGTTTTGCACACGTTTTTGACCTCAGCTATTGTGAGGGGTACTGGAGATCCCATCGTTCTAATGATATTGTCTCTTTCGTCTTCCTTGAATTCTGCTCTATCTTCAGTTAAAAGTTTTTTAAAATGCTCATCCCATTCTTTGTCTGGTATTGGTGAAATAATATCTCTGCATGTTTCTTTTTTGATCGATCTTATAGTTTTCCAGCTTTCAGTACTTCTCCTACCTCCTAAGTAAGAATCTATTTTCTGGCACTTTTGCATCCATGATTGATTCTTCTTATCACTGATCATTCTTCTCACCTTTGATTGCGCGATTTTGTAATCTTCTCTGCTTCTATCTGTCTTTTGGGATAAGTACGTGTGATATAATTTCCTTTTTTCCTCTATTTCACTTTCAATCTCAGCATCCCACCAGTATGGTTTTCTTCTTTTAGGAGTTTCTTCCACTAATCCTAGTGCTTCTTTTGCAGCTTGATGGATGCTTAATGTGATACATTCGAATTCCTCATCTGGGGTTTCACCTGAACTTGAATTAAGTTTTTCGTTCAGTCTCTTTTTGTATAAGTTTTTTACGCTGTCATGTTCTAGGCTTAGTAGATTATATTGACAGTGATCAATTTCCTCATTCACTTTATCATCAAGATTTTGTTGATGGAGGCTTCGGCCTTGATAAGGAAAGAGAATTTTGGTGTCCAGAAAATAGTGATCACTTCCGCATGTTGATCCACGCTTTGTTCTGACATCTTGAATTTTTAGTTTTGTCTTTTGTTTAGTGATAAGATAATCAATGACGGATTTCAGGTTTTGTGAGGGTTTGGTCCAGGTATATTTGTGTATTTTCTTATGTTGGAAAAAACCGTTTTGGATTTTTAGGTCTAATTGCTCACATACTGTGATAAGCCGGTTTCCATTGTCATTAACAACATCTTCTCCATATTGGCCAACTGTCAGATCATTTACTCTGTTACCTGTTCTACTATTTAAATCTCCCAATATTACAATTTCTCTAGATGTACTTACTGCTGATATTTCATTGTGGATTTCTTCAAAAAAATTGTCTTTCACGGCTACATTTGCATCGTCATTATACGCATAGATTCCAAAAATCGTAAGTCTCATTCCTTTTATTGTTATATTCATTCTTATTAGCCGTTCATTTACTGCTTCCCAGTTGGTGATATATTTTCTAAATCTTTTGTTGACCAAAATAGATACTCCTTGTTGAGCATGTTTTTCTTTTGCCACTCCGCTATAGAAATGGTCATACTGTCCTAGGTTTTCAGATCCTTTTCCTTTCTTCTTCGTTTCTGTTAGTACAGCAAGGTCAACCTTCATTCTGCTGCACTCATGGACTATTTCATTCACTTTTCGACTCATTCCTTGTACGTTCCATGTATCAAAAATCATATTCCTGTTTCTTTGCTTGGTTCGTCTTAGGTTTTTCATTTCTTTCCGAGGCGTTTGATTGGGTTTTTTAACAGTGTACGTTTTTTCCGGGTATCAGAGAGTTAGTCTAATGCCCCAACCCCCAACCAGGAGGACCAGGTGATTTTTGATCGAGGTTTTCTTCCCCTAGCCTTTGACGATTCCAACGCCGGTACTACAAGGCAGCATCTTCTTCTTTTATACTATCCCTAAAAGAAAGGGTTGCCACCTGCGCTATGATCACCGTACCGAGATCCATCCTCTCCGCCTTTCATACCGATGTGGTCTTCTCCCGTAACCCTGGGAATGGGACCCTAAACAGGTGCTAACTCTCCGGGTCAGAGAGTACCTGGAATCTACGGAGGGCAGGGGTCGATTCATTTCCCCTGATAGACATCTGACGAGGTCTACCCCGTAACCGGCCTATTTTCCCTGATTTTCGTGAAAACCAAGCTCTCCATCAAAAATTGTGTTCTAAAGTAGGTTGTAGATAATAAAATTTCCTTTTAAACGGTGTATAATAGGGCAGGATTGGTTTTATTTACAACAATTAAGGGGCCGCCGTAAATTACCTCAATTTTGAAAAATTACAAGTTTTATCCAATTTTCTCAAAAACTATGCTTTTTAGGACAAAAAATATTTAACACTTTATTGTAGAAAATAAAATTGTCTTTTTAATAATGTACAAGCTAGTGCGGTCAGACTAATACGAAGCTTTCCAGCGGCGCGGCGTCCGTTTATTCAGAAAATGTAAAAAAAATTAAAAAACCACATATTTGTCACATGTTTTACCCGATCCTTCTATCAGAAATCATATTCCTTAGTCTATTGTAGACAATGAAACGTTCTTTTAACTTCTGTATCACGAAGTAGGATTAAGCTTTAAATTAAAGCTTCTAGTTTTGATTGATGTAATTTACGGACGACCCTAAAATGTTATAAATAAAAGTAATCTTACCTTGTTTTACACCGTTTTAAAGAAAATTTCATTGTCTACAATTCACTATAGAACCTAATTTTTGATTGAGAGCTTAGTTTTCAAGAAAATCGGGTAAATCATGTAATAAACATGTTTCTTTTTTAATTTTTTTTTACATTGCCTCAATAAACGGACGCCGCTAAAGAGTTTCTCATTGGTCATACTTCATTGACTAATACACCGTTGAAAAGAAAATTTTATTAAATAATATATAATAAATAATAAAGCTAATTACATATTTTTCCCTAAGAAGTTTAGTTTTTGAGAAATTTTGAAGAAAACCTCAAAATATCAGGTTTTGGGGGTCAGGAGGGTTTTTGGGGGTTATCGCAGCTAACATTTAACAAACTAACAAAATTTTATATTTAGGTTGGATTTTACACATTTTTGATTAATTTCTCTCTGTCATTGTAGCTTCCATTTTCCGAAATTCGAACACGGCTATAAGAGCAGGGGGAATAAAAAAAATTGGACCAAAACCGGGCTTGACAACATCCAGATCGTTCATCCGTGATCTTTTGTCAGCTAGAATCCATTGTCAAACTGCGGTCCTCATATTTTGCATACTCAACTACTTACAGCTCCTGCACTAGGTAGAAGGGTTAGCTATTTACATAATTAAATACAAAAAAGAATTCTCATTTTTCTGTTTAGAGAAAGTCAGTTTAGTGATACCTTGTTTTGAAGTTCTCTTAAATATCTTTACAATCGTGTAAAAGTTTTGAAAATCTATTGATTAGTTTTTGAGATATGTGCTTTCAAATTTTCAAATTTAACATTGAATGATAAAATAAAAATTAAATCTGAAAAATATAAAATTCTAATGAAATTTCTATTTTATCAGTCCATGTTAAATCACGAAAATCGGTAATAACAGAGAAATAATTATGCTTCGCGATTTTAATAGCCGAACTGGTAGACAAACCTAGAGCAAACTGATAGGTCCATTTGGAGAGGAAGTAACAAATGATAATGGCTTAAGACTTGTGTGACACCCACAACCTAAAAATAAATAATGGTTTTTTTAAACATAAGGATATTATCGATATACCTGGATTCAGCCAACAAGAAATCTTATTATAGGTGGACAACACTCGCAATTAAAGTGTTATGATGTGCGAGCACTTCGTGGTGTTACCTGTGGATCTGACCACCATATGGTAAAAGCAAAAATATTATTTCCTTTAAGAAAAACAAATAAGGACGAAAGTAATAGAGAAAATGAAAACCTAGAATGCACCAAAGACAATCAAAAATACAACTTAGAAATCTAGAAATCGAAATTACTCAAAGATGGTATCAGAACCGATTAGATAAAAAATTAATAAACACAAATCACTCATTTGAAGAGATATATATATATATATATATATATATATATATATATATATATATATTGATGCACTCGGCGTTGTCACCTCGGCGTTAAGGATATGACGACCTGACCTCACCTATTTCTAGTGGTGTTAGTCTATATATAGGTACATATATGACATGAGGGGAAGTTCCTTTACCAGAATTTCAAAAGAGGGGTAAATAATTTTTTTTCAAATATTTGATAAATACGTGAAATACGTTCGGACCTCAGACCGATATATAACCTTTGGATATGTGCTATTTCCTGCCACCTCAGGCACTGTTGCCGGTTTTATTAAGGTGACAACGTATGGCGTAAGTCTATAAGCAACAATAGCTTTATCTAACTAAATTTAAATATTAAATATAAGGTAACAACTTTTTACTTTTATTTAGGGACACTTTAGGAAATATTACAACTTTAAAAGGTTGCAAAAGTTTGTAAGAAAAGAATAATTGTGACAACGTACTGTCTTTATAGTTGCTGTTATTTTTTATTTTGGAAAACACATTTTGTGGTTTTGTGATCTCAGAAAAGTTGCATAGCTTGAAAGTCCTAAATCAATTTTTGTTGAAAAATGGTTTACTTACTGTCAAAAATTCTACACATAGATCCGATAAACATTAAAAGGAAATTGTCAAAAATACACTCTATGGAATGCAAAAAAAATTAATACATTATCTTAATTTATATATTTTTGGGTTTGCAATGTTTATGACATGATTGATATGACAGAATTTAAAAAAAAATTATTTATCCGTAACAATAAATTTAATAAAAAAGAAAATGTGATAATTAGTTAAGCCGTTTAAAACAAGAAAACCATATACAGGAATGATGTGTTTGCCCACGCCACAGCCCAACGCGAATATTATTAATCTAATAATAACCATCAGCAATCACAAGGCTTAAATGTTGACGTGATGTCAGAATTTGTGAATGACATTCTTTATCAAAAAAGTTTCACGGGCGAATCCTCAGAGGTAAAGTAGCTTGGGGACGCGTTTCGGCTCCCAGAAGACAGCCTAAGCCCTGGATTTTTTTAAATTTGAGGGACTTTCACGAGGTAAAAAGTCTTAACAAAAAAGTTTTACGGGCAAGTCCTCAGAGGTAAAGGTAGCTCGGGGAAGCGTTTCGACCTCATTAGGCCTCATTCAGCCCGAGCATAACCATGAAATGAAATGATCATGTCGGTATCTGAAAAATAAATAGGAAATATGGTATTTACTGGAGAGACCTGTCAAATTGCAGCTTTGACATTCTTTATTATTTAATTTTCAAGTAAGTCATATCAAAATTATAATATCTTTATGTTCAATTTAGCACTGTGCCTAAGAGTAATTTGCAGCCGTAATAGCCAAGTTTACAAAAACATTTCCAAACTAGTGAGAATCTTTTATTTTAAAATTTGTATTGGAGAACTTGGCTTTACTTTTATCTCAATTCTTTTAACGGAACACCACCCTCGCGTACTTGACTTTTTTTTACATGAAATGTTTTTGATATGATTTCACTCCTTTTTTAAAGGCTTTGGATAATATTTAGTAGTAAAATATGAGGAATATTATTCAAAAGTTTTGCAATACCTTATTAAAAATTTTGAGGTTTTTTTTTATATTTTCCTATAGTTTTATCATAGTTCCTATCAGTCTTCCAAAGCTCAGCTCTCTAGCGTTTCTGGAAGAGGAGAATGTTACTTTTACATAACTTTGCATTTAAAGGGGAGAGAAGTTAATTATAATTTGGGGTTTTTTAATTTTATTTTATAGTTTTATCATAGTTCCAATCGGCCTTCCGAAGCTCAGCTCTCTAGCGTATCTGGAAGTGGGCAATGTTACTTTTACATAATTTTACATTTATAGGGTAGGGAGGTAAATTAAAATTTTGCGGTTTTTAAGTTTTTTCCTATAGTTTTGTCATATTTCCTATCAGTCTGCCATAGCTCAGCTCTCTAGCGCCTCTAGAAGTGGGTAGTGTTACTTTTACATAACTTTACATGTATGGGGAAGAGAGAATTAGAATTTAATTTGGTTACAATTTCTATCAGTATGCCAAATTGCAGCTTTGTAGCGTGTCTGGAAGTACAGTAGAATTTTGATGATCTATACATGAGTGAGTGAGTGGCAATTTCGAAGTTTTTTGAAATTTCGTAACTACTTTACTATTTCATGGAATTCCATGAAACTTGTAGAGATTGTTAACTCTATAAAGATCTACGACTGTGTGCAAAGTTTGAGTTTCGTAGCTCATTCCGAATTAGAGTTTTAGATAGGTGTGTATGTGTATATTATTTCTGTCCGTAACGCGATAGCACCCAAACCGCTGAACTGATTTTCATATAATTTTCAGGTAAAATAGTGTTCGCCACTCTAAAGAGCTGATTAGTTTTTGGTCAAAATCTATTAATGCTAATGATAGTTTTTTAACAATTAAAAAATTTTAAAAATTCTAAATTTCTAATAAAGGGTCGTATCAATATGCGGGTTATAGTAGGCTACATTTTGCTTAATAATTTGTGTAATAACCAAAAACTTCATAGGAGCTTTAGTTTCTGAGTTATTTACAAAAAACTGTTCTCAGGGCTGATATATCATGGCTTCACTTAAAGTGTGCTAATAGGCTAGCTAGGAAAATATCAGATCCGCCATGGATCCATTTATTTTTCTTGCATACACTGAAATGTAAAAGACTCCTTCGATCAATATTTGAAATGTGCTTTTTCTTGTGAATTTTTTTGAAAAAGTTGTTTTTTCAATTTTAGCGCTTTTGTACTTCATGCAAGAAATTGGTTGCAAATATGCAGAATTATTGTTAAAAGATCCTTCTGGTTTTTAAAAATTTTCTAGGACGTTATATTAAACATTCATATTAAAATGTGTGTTCTGGACCAAAAAAGAGATACAAAAAGTAAAATATTCCCCTGCTATCTCATATTTTCAACATACCTTTTTTTAAATGATCGGCTTGCCCAACCTGACCTAAACCTTTTTCGGTCGCATGCTCGCGACTAAATTTTTACTAGGAAATAATGTAAAATCGAGTCAAGTCATGTTAGGTTAGATTGGTTTGGGTTGGATTACGCGGTTAGGTTATGTTTGCCTAACTTACGTCTTAGCGCACTACATCCAGATAATTTTACGGAAGCGTACTGTTTGAAGTAAATTTTCCTAGTTTTTTGCAAAAAAACTTATTTATAATTTTAGAGTTAGGTAGATATTCTTAAGCTCAGTCTCAGCTAATTTTTTGGCCAAAACCACTTTTCGATTTTTCTTAATTTTAGCATTTAGCATTTAGCATCTTGTTTTTTCACAAACTTTGGCTTATAACTTTCGCCAAATTAGTTTTACAGAAAATCTATTAGTTTTTTGTTTGTAACAAAACTTACTAGCTTAATGCTCTTAATGCCGCTAGTTTGGATTTATGTCGTCATATAGATCCACGTACTCAAATTTGACGCAAACACCTGGTGACTTAAAATCGAGTGATATATCACCGATCGACCGAGGGTAGTCATAAACTTTCTTGATTAATCTCAAATTTTTATTTTTTAAAAAAATAACAGTTACTTTTTAAGTTCATGAATACAAAGCTCACTAAAACGACAACTAACTTGCTGTTCTGTTACAAGCACATCATAACCTATATAATTTTTTTGCAAAGTCGATGTGGCAAAAGTTACACGCCGAAGTTTTTGAAAAAACATGGCAAACACCCGGTGAATAAAAATAATTCCACGAGATACCATAATAGGCCTATCAACTACAACTTAAGTTTTTCAGTGGAAGTAGTTATTTTATTTAAATTTATTTAGATTAAGGTAATATGTACGTTGTTCGATATCGATAACAACAATAAGCATTTCACACAGTGATGGATCAAAACGCATTAAGTTTACACATTTTTATTTTTTTACAATTTAATGGTTTCAATTTAAACAAAAATCATTATTACAAGGATTGACCAATATGTATAGATCCAACATGTTGATTTTTTAAGTTAAAAAATTATAGTCAGCGCCTGAAACCACCTCAAATTTAAAAATTTAAGATAAATCGGTTTATAATTAATATAAAAGTCCGCCATTATAAATATTTTGTTATTAACAAAAACGTTAAAATGTATTGTCACGAGGACCCTATGTATATATGAGAGTGCTTAAAGTTTCCAAAGTTTTGAAACTTGGCACGAGTATAGGTTTGATGATTCCTAATATTGTTAGGGTGATTTTATCGCGAAAAAAAGTACGTGTTTTTATAAGTTTTCTTAAGTTTTATGAAAAAGATAGCAATTTAGATAAATATGTTGAGAATACTTTTTGGTAGGAAATACAGCTTTTCTTTTAAACGATGTTATACAAAGTGATGTCATAGCTAAGGTTAACACTCCAGGAGCGCCTGCAATGCACAATAAGATAATTTTTTTTTAATGAAATAAAATATATTCGTTTTATTAATTTAAAAAAAAACTAGGCTTTAATAAGAAATAAGAGATAATAATTTTGCGCGGTATACTATATAATAAGCAGTAAAATATTCTTTTAAAAAGTTTACAATTTGTTAAGGGTTGGGTAACATATAAAATTTTTGTGGCATCCCAAAGTCGGAGGTCTTTATGAAAGCAACAAATTTTTTCACTGTATTTTTTTAAAATAATCTTTTGGGGAAATATGTTATGCCCTGTATTATAAGGCCATATATATTTTTTACTAATGTATATCTGACAATGTTACACACCAGAGGCGTCCGAAAAAGGCGACAATTTTTTAGGATTACAGTAAGGACGCCGGTGGAGAGTAACTGTCAATTAAAGCCGTTTTAGTTATAGATTTTTAAAATTATAATTTAAATTCCTACAATAAAGGTTTGAACACATTTTATGTAGAAAGCTTATTTTTTGAGAAAATCATATGAAACCAGATAATTTCGGTTTATTACAAAAATACCCTTAATTTTCGTACGACCCAGGAGTATCAACTTTAGCTTTAACACTACTATATATAATATACCGATTAAAATAAAAAAATATTTTCTAAACAAAATGTTTTCAATATTGTCCTCTTAAATGATTTTTTAGAAAACTGAATTATAACAAAAACATTTTGTGTAAAAAAAGCCAAGTACGCGAAAGTGGTATTCCGCAAAAGAATTGAGATAAAAGTAAAGCCAAGTTCTCCAATACAAATTTCAAAATGAATGGTTCTTACTAGTTTAGAAATGTTTTTTTAAACTTTGTTATTCCAACCAAACTACTTTACATTCAATTTAGCACTGTGCCTAAGAGTCATTTGCAGCCGTAATAGCCAAGTTTAGAAAAACATTTCGAAACTAGTAAGAACCATTCATTTTAAAATATGTATTGGAGAACTTGGCTTTACATTTACCTCAATTCTTTTTAGGGAATACCACTTTCGCGTACTTGGCTTTTTTTTACATGAAATGTTTTTGTTATGTTCTCACTGCTTGTTTAAAGGATTTGGATAATATTTAAGTTTTAAAGTAGTAAAATATGGATATTGTTCAAAACTTTTGAAATGCATATTAAAAATGCTGAGGTTTTTTATATTTTCCTATGGTTTTATCATAGTTCCTATCAGCCTTCTAAAGCTCAGCTCTCTAGTGTCCCTGGAAGTAGGCAAAATTAATTTTACATAACTTTACATTTATAGGGGAGGAAAGTAAATTAAAATTTTGGTGTTTTTAAATTTTTTCCTATAGTCTTCCAAAGCTCAGCTCTCTAGCGTTTCTAGAAGTGGACAATGCTAATTTACATAACTTTACATTTATAGGGGAGGGAAGTTAATTAAACTTTGGGGTTTTTTAATTTTCTTTTATAGTTTTATCATAGTTCCTATTAGCCTTCCAAAGCTTAGCTCTCGAACGTTTCTGGAAGTGGGCAAGGTTAATTTTACACACTTTTACATTCATAGGGGAGGGAAGTAAATTAGAATTTTGGGGTGTTTTAATTTTTTTCTATAGTCTTGTCATAGTTACTATCGGCCTTCCAAAGCTCAGCTCTCTAGCATGTCCGGAAGTGGGCAATGTTACTTTTAAATTACTTTATATTTATAGGGGAGGGAAGTAAATTATAATTTTGAGTTTTTTTAATTTTTTTCCTATCAGTCTGCCATTTCTGGAAGTGGGCAATGTTACTTTTACATAACTTTACATGTGTGGGGGAGGTGAGTAAATTAGAATTTTGAGGTTTTTTTCCAGGGGTTTGGTCATAATTTCTATAAGTCTGCCAAATTTCAGCTTTGTAGCATGTCTAGTACAGTAGAATATTGATGATCTATACATGAGTGAGTGAGTGAGTGGCAATTTTGACGTTTTTTGAAATTTCGTAACTACTTTACTACTTTATAGAATTCCATGAAACTTGAAGGGGTTGTTAACTCCTTGAAGATCTACGACTGTGCAAAGTTTGAGATGCGTAGCTCATTCCGAAGTAGAGTTTTAGATAGGTCAAATATCGGCTGAAATGTTTCAAGAAAAGATGGTATACGGCGCGAGAACCTAATAAACGAAACCTATAAAAATAATACAGGTTTTTTTTTCTGATTTTTAAAAATAGCCCATGAAGTCTTAGGTACTTAGTTTTTAGAAAATTAGATAAAACCTAATTATTTCAGTTTATTTTGCATATAATATAGAAATACATATATGTGGGTAGACCTAAAAATTTATGGTTTGTATCTTACCAAGAATATTACCCATGCAACTGATTAATAATTTTTGTAGAATATTTATTTCATGTCATTTCAATCATTCTCAAAAATGAGTAAGTTTTAATTTAAAGGCCACCAAAAAAACAAATTGGACAAATTCCAAAATTAAAAAATGGTTAATATCATACCTCGAACCTTGTTTTTAGTTAGTTAACAAAAAACACAGTTTAGCATTTTCGTATAAAATTTTGTTAGCTATAATTTTTGTTTCAAACTTTGTACAAAAACCAAGTTATTTAAAAAAAAGAGAATTCGTGCGCCATTTTTTTGAGCAGGCATCGCTCTATAATTGTGCCAAGCTTCGGACCTTTTGCACCAAAACATCATATTATATGGTTAAACTACTTAACTAATTTCAAGTCTTGCCCATAGGAAAGTGTCTGAATAGCTATCGCAAAAATTTATTATATTACAAAATCATTCAAGTCAAGTTAAATAAAACCGTTTAAAACTACCAGCCAGAATAAGCAAAAAAATGTAAGAAGACTAACAAAATTAGTCAAATTATTTCAATAAGATAAAAAATACAATAATAATCCTTTACAAAGCCCCTCTTAAAATATCAGACACAGGCACTCGTTTTTGAGAATTCTATTAGATATTTCAAGGGTAAAAAAAGCAGGTACAAATTACATATAACAAAGAAACCCGTAGCGTCTAAAATCTAATCTGCAATGTTGCCAAATTTCTGAGGCCTTTGCGACGCGGTTTTAATACGCAGAATACGTGTTGTACCACCGAGGTGACTCAGTGAACCGTTTAGTTACAGTAAAAGCGACGCTGGCGCCACCGGTAGATACGTGAACTACACGGCCAAAAAGTAGCTATATATACCATTTTGTGACCTCAGAACAAAATTTTGCACACAGCTTGCTGAGTGTGTTGGGAATCGTCCCTGAAATTTTTATTGAAAAACGTTGTCGCCTCAAAAAAGTGAGGTATTAAAGTTATATATGAGGTGACACCGTAGTTTATATACTTTGTATTGAGGTGGCTAAGTATCCTTTATCAATATATATATATATATATATATATATATATATACAGGGTGTCCCAAAACTCTGAGTCCACTCAAACATCTTCTGAACTATTGAAAATAACTGAACCATATTTGGCAGTAGTCGTTAACATCAAGAGATCTATTTTATGAAGAGGCGGTTGTGCTGCCCCTGCATTAGGCGGCGACAAAGGGGCGATCAACTTAAAAATTTTAATTATAAATCCTTATCGATTGATACCTCGTTTTAAAGGTATTTGACAAATAAATACATATTTTGATATAGCCGTTAATTGTCTACACAATCAAATCTGTCAAAATCTATCGACTGTCAAAACTAATTCTTTCAGTTTTTGTCAAAATTTACAAGTTTGTTGTTTTAAACAAAAACCCTATTGAGAGATATCTTGTTTGAAAGGTCTTTGAAAACGCATGTACGCCAACTGTCCCTTGCCTATGATAAAAAACGTGTCAAATTCTATCGACTGTCAAACTTATTCTTTTACCCGCCATCCCCCATATGTGGGAATTTTTGACACATATTTTTATGTTGGTATTGCCATGTAGTTTAAGGGTTTTGGTTGTTTGCCTCTGGTCAATTACAGCATACCCGGGAAAAACATGGAAAAGCACGGAAATATGGATAAAATTACTTATACAGTCTATGTCTATGAAAGGTCAGTACAACAAAAGCCACCTACTTTAGTCCGACATTGCTCCGTTTTCGAAATACAGGGTGTTTTTTAGAAAATAAAAATCGAATAAATAGCTAAAATATAAATATAAGTTTTTTCTTAATGTATTTTTTAAACTTTTTTGTTAATGTATGCATAAAATAAATCTCTCGATGTCATCGATCACTACCAAATATGGTTCAGTTATCTGCAATAGTTCAGCAAATATTTGGGTAGACCCGGATTTTTGGGACACCCTGTATATATTTTTACAAATTTAAAAGCTTGCCAGTGGTGATTAATTTTGATCAGACATTTTTGTCTACAAAGCAAAAAAAGTCTCTGGCTCAAACCGTTAAGAAGTTGCCAAAATCACGTGACCACCTGTCAATTTAAGAGAAAACTATCAAATATGTTTTTTGTAAGATTTTTGACGCTGAGTTTAAATATGAAACTGGGATTCGCTTATCTGTGCATACATTGTTTTTTCCCTTAATGTCGTACTTCTATGGAACGAAAACATCGAATTATGTATGCCGCATATTTTTTGTTTTTTTCAGGAAAACTATTCACTTTACGACAAGAGGTGTGCTATCCTTTTTTGAAGATAATTAAATTGCCTTTTAGCGGGGCTACACTTTGACCCCGTAGGGGGTTTTACATAAAAAAAATTACCCTCAAAAATAAAATTGTAAATTACGCTTCGGCCATGTTTAAGCCGCCATATCTACCTCAGTATCAGTTTCTGTTTGAAACTAATAGCCGTTTCTTATTAAGCTTGACATCCTTTTTCGATCTGTATAGTTCTTTAGTAACTTATATGACTTTGGTGAAAATATGAAAATTTTGTACCTGGGGGTAGGTATAGACCAATTTAGTGGTCTTTTAAGTGTAACTCGAGAACCACTTAATCTACAGTAAATATTAGACCCACAATGAATACATCTTGACAATCTGCATATTTTTTATTTTTTATGTTTTTTTTTGTAAATCCAGTAGTTTTCTTTAAAAAATCAAAAAACCTAAAAAAGAAATTGCGTATTTGAGGAACTTACAGAATTTATAGTATAGAGACAAATAAAACAAAAGTATTGATAGTGATTTTGAGAGGCCATTATAGTAGAAGCTAATCACAATTTGTTTGGGTAAAATCGATGTCATAATAAAAAAGTTACGTACATTTAATACAAACTCCTTTTCGCCATCTTTAAACAAAGATGGCGGGTTGTTTATGCAGGATTTTCGCAGGTATCTCCATTTTTTTTGGGACATGGTCTTATGACGAATCGATTAAAATATATGAGTATCGGTTTGCAATTCAAGCCCAAAATCCTACTGGGCTCTTATACTATATATATAGTTTAACCATATAATATGACGTTTTGGTACAAAAGGTCCGAAGCTTGGCACAATTATAGAGCGACGCCTGTTCTCGCCGCTTTTTTAAAAAATGGCGCACGAATTCTCTTTTTTTAAATAACTTGGTTTTTGTAAAAAGTTTAAAACAAAAATTATAGCCAACAAAATTTTATACGAAAATGCTAAACTGTGTTTTTTGTTAGACTAAAAACAAGGTTCGAGATATGATATTAACCATTTTTTCATTTTGGAATTTGTCCAATTTGTTTTTTTGGTGGCCTTTAAATTAAAAGTTACTCATTTTTGAGAATGATTGAAATGACATGAAATAAAGATAGATAAATATTCTAGAAAAATTATTAATCAGTTGCATGGGTAATATTCTTGGTAAGCTACAAACCATAAAGTTTTAGGTCTACCCACATATATGTATTTCTATATTATATGCAAAATAAACTGAAATAATTAGGTTTTATGTAATTTTCTAAAAATTAAGTACCTAAGACTTCATGGGCTATTTTGAAAAAAAACCTGTATTATTATTATAGGTTTCGTTTATTAGGTTCGCCGTATACCATCTTTTCTTGAAACATTTCAGCCGATATTTGACCTATCTAAAACTCTACTTCGGAATGAACTACGAATCTCAAACTTTGCACAGTCGTAGATCTTCATGGAGTTAACAACCCCTCCAAGTTTCATTGAATTCCATAAAGTAGTAAAGTAGTTACGAAATTTCAAAAAACTTCGAAATTGCCACTCACTTACTCACACATGTATAGATCATCAATATTCTACTGTACTTCTAGACATGCTACAAAGCTGAAATTTGGCAGACTTATAGAAATTATGACCAAACCCCTGGAAAAAATCAAAAAACCTCAAAATTCTAATTAACTCCGCTCCCCCACACATGTAAAGTTATGTAAAAGTAACATTGCCCACTTCCAGAAATGGCAGACTGATAGTAACTATGATAAAGCTATAGAAAAACATTAAAAACCAAAAAATTATAATTTACTTTCCTCCCCTATAAATGTAAAGTAATGTAAAAGTAACATTGCCCACTTCCGGACACGCTAGAGAGATGAGCTTTGGAAGGCCGATAGTAACTTTGATAGGACTATAGAAAAAAATTAAAACACCCCAAAATTCTAATTTACTTCCCTCCCCTATAAATGTAAAAGTGTGTAAAAGTAACATTGCCCACTTCCAGACAGCTCGAGAGCTGAGCATTGAAAGGCTGATAGGAACTATGATAAAACTATAAAAGAAAATTAAAAAACCCCAAAGTTTAATTAACTTCCCTCCCCTATAAATGTAAAGTTATGTAAACTAGCATTGTCCACTTCTAGAAACGCTAGAGAGCTGAGCTTTGGAAGCCGATAGGAAAAAATTCAAAACACTAAAATTTTAATTTACTTTCCTCCCCTATAAATGTAAAGTTATGTAAATTAACTTTGCCTACTTCCAGGGACACTAGAGAGCTGAGCTTTAGAAGGCTGATAGGAACTATGATAAAACCATAGGAAAATATAAAAAACCTCAACATTTTTAATATGCATTTCAAAAGTTTTGAACAATATCCCGCATATTTTACTACTTTAAAACTTAAATATTATCCATATCCTTTAAACAAGCAGTAATCATTTAAAAAAAGGTATGTTGAAAATATGAGATATACTTTTTGTATCTCTTTTTTGGTCCAGAACACATATTTTAATATGAATGTTTAATATAACGTCCTATAAAATTTTTAAAAACCAGAAGGATCTTTTAACAATAATTCTGCATATTTGCAACCAATTTCTTGCATGAAGTACAAAAGCGCTAAAATTGAAAAAACAACTTTTTCAAAAAAATTTACAAGAAAAAGCACATTTCAAATATTGATCGAGGAGTCTTTTACATTTCAGTGTATGCAAGTAAAATAAATGGATCCATGACGGATCTGTAACCTTCCTAGCTAGCCTATTAGCACACTTTAGCCATGATATATCAGCCCTGAAAACAGTTATTTGTAAATAACTCAGAAACTAAAGTTCCTATGAAGTTTTTGGTTATTACACAAATTATTAAGCAAAATGTAGCCTACTATAAACCGCATATTGATACGACGCTTCATTAGAAAGTTAGAATTTTTTTAATTTTTTAATTGTCATAAAACTATCATTAGCGTTAATGGATTTTGACCAAAAACTAATCAGCTCTTTAGAGTGTCGAACACTATTTTACCTGAAAATTATATGAAAATCAGTTCAGCGGTTTGGGAGCTATCGCGTTACGGACAGAAATAATATACACATACACACACACACATACACACACACACACACACACACACCTACACACACACAGACACATACACACAGACAGACATCACGACGATATTGCTAAGATTGGTCAAAATACACCCAAATATGTTTTCGGCGTTATCTCAAATTTTCTTTTTCGTCGAAAATAATACCTTCTCTAGCCATTGCTTTGCGGGCTAGGAAGGTAAAAATACTTAAATATGGATAAAAATGATTTTCATGTGTCAAATTACGTATGTTTTGCTTTACATCATAATAGCACCCATTTAAAAAATACTCTGCTAATATATGGGCCTCTAAGCTCACACTAGGTACTATAGTTATAGTTTACGTGTGAGCTAATATAACTAAAAACTGAAATATATTTTATTCGACTCCAGACTAAAGTACCTTTTGTTTGATACCATAGTCATGTTTTGACTTGAACTCAAATTTTTTAAATCTACCCCCACCATTAAAAAAAATCAAAAACTAAAATGTATTTTGTTAAACTCCGGACTCAATTACCTTTCGTTTGATATCGCACACGCCATATTTTCACTTAAACTCTAATTTTTGAAATATACCCCCACCCTTTTTTAAAAATAAATTAAAATGTATTTTGTTTAACTCCAGGCTCAATTACCTTTCGTTTGATATCACACACGCCATATTTTCACATAAACTCTAATTTTTGAAATCTACCCCCACCCTTTTATTTGATTTGTGCTCGGTGGACTTTGTTCATTTTTAAATGGGACCATCTCGACCCAAGAACCTAGCCTAGGTACCAAATTTCATTAAAATCGGCCAAGCGGTTTTTGAGTTATCCGCAGACGCAGACGCAGACGCAGACGCAGACGCAGACGCAGACGCAGACGCAGACGCAGACGCAGACGCAGACGCAGACGCAGACGCAGACGCAGACGCAGACGCAGACACAGACGCAGACGCAGACGCAGACGCAAACGCAGACGCAGACGCAGACGCAGACGCAGACGCAGACGCAGACGCAGACGCAGACGCAGACGCAGACGCAGACGCAGACGCAGACGCAGACGCAGACGCAGACGCAGACGCAGACGCAGACGCAGACGCAGACGCAGACGCAGACGCAGACGCAGACGCAGACGCAGACGCAGACGCAGACGCAGACGCAGACGCAGACGCAGACGCAGACGCAGACGCAGACGCAGACGCAGACGCAGACGCAGACGCAGACGCAGACGCAGACGCAGACGCAGACGCAGACGCAGACGCAGACGCAGACGCAGACGCAGACGCAGACGCAGACGCAGACGCAGACGCAGACGCAGACGCAGACGCAGACGCAGACGCAGACGCAGACGCAGACGCAGACGCAGACGCAGACGCAGACGCAGACGCAGACGCAGACGCAGACGCAGACGCAGACGCAGACGCAGACGCAGACGCAGACGCAGACGCAGACGCAGACGCAGACGCAGACGCAGACGCAGACGCAGACGCAGACGCAGACGCAGACGCAGACGCAGACGCAGACGCAGACGCAGACGCAGACGCAGACGCAGACGCAGACGCAGACGCAGACGCAGACGCAGACGCAGACGCAGACGCAGACGCAGACGCAGACGCAGACGCAGACGCAGACGCAGACGCAGACGCAGACGCAGACGCAGACGCAGACGCAGACGCAGACGCAGACGCAGACGCAGACGCAGACGCAGACGCAGACGCAGACGCAGACGCAGACGCAGACGCAGACGCAGACGCAGACGCAGACGCAGACGCAGACGCAGACGCAGACGCAGACGCAGACGCAGACGCAGACGCAGACGCAGACGCAGACGCAGACGCAGACGCAGACGCAGACGCAGACGCAGACGCAGACGCAGACGCAGACGCAGACGCAGACGCAGACGCAGACGCAGACGCAGACGCAGACGCAGACGCAGACGCAGACGCAGACGCAGACGCAGACGCAGACGCAGACGCAGACGCAGACGCAGACGCAGACGCAGACGCAGACGCAGACGCAGACGCAGACGCAGACGCAGACGCAGACGCAGACGCAGACGCAGACGCAGACGCAGACGCAGACGCAGACGCAGACGCAGACGCAGACGCAGACGCAGACGCAGACGCAGACGCAGACGCAGACGCAGACGCAGACGCAGACGCAGACGCAGACGCAGACAGGCAGACAGGCAGACAGGCAGACAGGCAGACAGGCAGACAGGCAGACAGGCAGACAGGCAGACAGGCAGACAGGCAGACAGGCAGACAGGCAGACAGGCAGACAGGCAGACAGGCAGACAGGCAGACAGGCAGACAGGCAGACAGGCAGACAGGCAGACAGGCAGACAGGCAGACAGGCAGACAGGCAGACAGGCAGACAGGCAGACAGGCAGACAGGCAGACAGGCAGACAGGCAGACAGGCAGACAGGCAGACAGGCAGACAGGCAGACAGGCAGACAGGCAGACAGGCAGACAGGCAGACAGGCAGACAGACAGACAGACAGACAGACAGACAGACAGACAGACAGACAGACAGACAGACAGACAGACAGACAGACAGACAGACAGACAGACAGACAGACAGACAGACAGACAGACAGACAGACAGACAGACAGACAGACAGACAGACAGACAGACAGACAGACAGACAGACAGACAGACAGACAGACAGACAGACAGACAGACAGACAGACAGACAGACAGACAGACAGACAGACAGACAGACAGACAGACAGACAGACAGACAGACAGACAGACAGACAGACAGACAGACAGACAGACAGACAGACAGACAGACAGACAGACAGACAGACAGACAGACAGACAGACAGACAGACAGACAGACAGACAGACAGACAGACAGACAGACAGACAGACAGACAGACAGACAGACAGACAGACAGACAGACAGACAGACAGACAGACAGACAGACAGACAGACAGACAGACAGACAGACAGACAGACAGACAGACAGACAGACAGACAGACAGACAGACAGACAGACAGACAGACAGACAGACAGACAGACAGACAGACAGACAGACAGACAGACAGACAGACAGACAGACAGACAGACAGACAGACAGACAGACAGACAGACAGACAGACAGACAGACAGACAGACAGACAGACAGACAGACAGACAGACAGACAGACAGACAGACAGACAGACAGACAGACAGACAGACAGACAGACAGACAGACAGACAGACAGACAGACAGACAGACAGACAGACAGACAGACAGACAGACAGACAGACAGACAGACAGACAGACAGACAGACAGACAGACAGACAGACAGACAGACAGACAGACAGACAGACAGACAGACAGACAGACAGACAGACAGACAGACAGACAGACAGACAGACAGACAGACAGACAGACAGACAGACAGACAGACAGACAGACAGACAGACAGACAGACAGACAGACAGACAGACAGACAGACAGACAGACAGACAGACAGACAGACAGACAGACAGACAGACAGACAGACAGACAGACAGACAGACAGACAGACAGACAGACAGACAGACAGACAGACAGACAGACAGACAGACAGACAGACAGACAGACAGACAGACAGACAGACAGACAGACAGACAGACAGACAGACAGACAGACAGACAGACAGACAGACAGACAGACAGACAGACAGACAGACAGACAGACAGACAGACAGACAGACAGACAGACAGACAGACAGACAGACAGACAGACAGACAGACAGACAGACAGACAGACAGACAGACAGACAGACAGACAGACAGACAGACAGACAGACAGACAGACAGACAGACAGACAGACAGACAGACAGACAGACAGTCCCCAGTGGTTCGTCCCGCCTTCCTTTTTGTAAATATGTTCTTTTTACTATAATTTACCAAATTGGTTCGAATTAGGCTATTTGGTGATTCACTAGAGCATTTTCTATTTTTTGTTTATTTAGTATTAATTAACTAATTAAGTACTTAAAATTACTGGGTTATTTGCATTTGAAACTCCCGCGGTTTTAAAGGCAAATATTACAATTTGCTATAATCAATTTACTTTACATAAAATGCATTTTGAATTACTAAGGTTCCTAGTTCCTTTAATATGGACCTTCGTAATCTCATTCCCTCCTACTTATTCCCTTTTCTCCTACGCCTATGGATTAACGACGCCACTGGGCGCCATGTGGGAGAATGAACGCAGCAGCGATACCTGCTGCCGTGACTAGAGAACCGTTTCGCCTTCGAACGATAATACACGCGTGTTAGCGACTCTCCTACCACATTCATGTGGGGTGCAAAAAGCACGGTTTAACAGCGTGTCCTCCCATGAGTTCCACTTCCTGTATAAAAATGGTAAGTGAAAATGCATTATTTTTACCTTACATACATTTGCTTATTGCTACACTAACCTAGAAGGTAAACTAGACCATTTCAGAATCCCTTGTACCAGCTTAGCCTATGACCTTATTCCCTTAAAATTACAGTCCACATCTGACACCGTTAAATTCCAGACAACTCTCCTATCTGGACCACCAGGGACCCCCATTTTTGGTCCTTCGAGCCGGATTTCTGGAATCGTTTTTTTGCCTTTTTAGGTTAGTTTTTTTTACTGGTTTCAAATGCAAGAAAAACCCTTGTTTTTCCTAAATGCCTTTTTTACTGGTTTCAAATGCAAGAAAAACCCTTGTTTTTCTTACATGCCTACTTTAGAAAACCCCTAGGTTTCTAAAATACATTTTGCGATTTTTTTTTGTGTAAAAACAAATGCAAGAAAAACCCTTGTTTTTCTTACATGCCTACTTTAGAAAACCCCTAGGTTTCTAAAATACATTTTGCGATTTTTTTTTGTGTAAAAACAAATGCAAGAAAAACCCTTGTTTTTCTTACATGCCTACTTTAGAAAACCCCTAGGTTTCTAAAATACATTTTGCGATTTTTTTTTTGTGTAAAAACAAATGCAAGAAAAACCCTTGTTTTTCTTACATGCCTACTTTAGAAAACCCCTAGGTTTCTAAAATACATTTTGCGATTTTTTTTGTGTAAAAATTAAATATTTTTAACAATAAATTTAGCCTTTTCATGCGAAAAACCAAACACAGATAAAATCTGTAAACTACTATGCTTTTTTTTGTTTCGAATAAATCAAGTTTTTTCGTTTCTTTTTTGTAAAAAAAAAAACCGTATGGAATTCGGGTGTTTTTTTGTTTGTCACTGGAAATAGTTTAAAATAGTGTCTGCAAAGTGCTATTATTTTAGCCGTTGTGCCTTCACATTTGTGGATTGCTATAATTATATCCAATTTGCTCGAAAAAAAAATCTCCAAATTGCCATATTCATTTTTGCTTATTGCAAATTGCTATGACTATATCCGATTGCGGATGCTTTACTATATTCGTTTTTGCGTAAAAATTGCTATGAATATATCTATTTCTAATTTACTATTATAATATCTGTCTGCAAATGGCTATGATTGTATCCATTTTTTGCGTGCATAATAAATTTTGAAGGAAATTTAATTCTTAACTTGAGAATTTGTTTTCGTGTAAAGGCAGATAAATAGTTTTACCAAATTAAATGCTTTTGATTTGTAGGTATTTATTTTTAAATTTAGTACATAGTAGGTACCTACTTATTTGAATTCGCGAGGCGAAGATAAAAAAACTTATACACAAGTTTTTTGTTATCATTAGTTTGCATCGGGTATTTTCTTTACTTTTGTGCGCTTATAGTTTGATTATTGTAATTAAACGTAGGACATTAATATTTATACAGGGTGTCCAAATTTTGATTTTTTTTTCAGTTTACCTAATTTTTGTCAATTATTTTTTGGATTTTTTTTTAAATCATGTCTAGTTCGGATAAAATTTTAAAGGCTAAAGCCTTGCGCTATAGTGCGATTTCACAGCTAAATTTGATCATTGAATCCGCGACCCTCGCAAAAAATGACCCTGCCTATCACAGCGGTTTTAAAGTCAAATTTCGGACATTGTCAAAAATCAAAAAAGATTTTGAAAAGCACCATAATACTTTGTTGACGTTGGTAGCCTCTGATGAGGATCGCTTAGTAGTAGAAAACAAAGTGGCTATGGACTTTTGCAAACGCTGTGACGAGATTTCCACTATATTTTACGAACTTTTCGAACTACCCTTTGAAGATGGAGGGCTTTTGAGCAGTACGATAAATCCCATGGGCAGTCCCTGTGCCTCCACAGACCAGCATGGTTTACTGCCTAGGATAAAAATACCTCTTTTTCAAGGGGAATTTAAGGAGTTTCCAACCTTTTTGCAAGCCTTTAATGCTACCGTGCACAATAATAGGTCGCTGGGAAACTTTGAAAAATTCAATTTGCTTTTTTCTAATTTAAAGGGCCCTGCCCTGGATGTCATTTCTGACATTCCTATCCTTGCTGAAAATTATTTAAATGCCTACCACACCTTGGTGGATAGGTATACAAATAAACGATTACAAGCTTACCTTCACTGGAAGGCAATTGAAGGCTTCTCTCCTCTTACTAAAGAGAATGCTACGAATTTGAGGAATTTGCTTGATTGTTTTTCGAAAAACTTAAGTGCTTTAAAAGTCATGGGTTTTAAAACGGAGTTTTGGGATTATATTATGGCACAAATGCTCTTGGATAGGTTGGACCCAACCACGCGCAAGGCATTTGAGCAAAATTATTGCTCCAATGAGATCCCCTCTTATGATAAAATTCGTGCTTTTGTTTCTAGCCATTGCATTGCGTTGGAACAAATACAACAAACTCAAGATTACTTAAAAAATAAAGATTTGTCAATTTCAAGTCAGAAAAATCAAGCAAAGTTTCAAATCGATCTGCTTTGTTTGCTAATACTCAGAGAGCCTCCAAAAATGCCTCCCAGTCTCCAAATGGCCAAAGTGGCTTAAATAATACTCCAAACCCTCAAAATTTTTGTTTTCTCTGTAAAAGTGGCGATCATATAATATACAGATGTCCTAATTTTTTGGCGAAAACTCCCCAGCAACGTTTTGAGATTGTTAAACAACATAAAGCGTGTGTCAACTGTTTGGCCTCAAAGCATAATTTACCCCAGCAATGCAAATCAGAAAAAAGATGTTTACATTGTGGCCAATTTCATCACAGTCTCTTACATTTTTTTCCTATTAATTCTACACCTAGTTCTGCGAGTAGCCCCTCTACTTCTGCAGTGCAACCCCCGAGGAGCCCCGTGGCTACCGAATTTAATAGAACCACTAACACCATTGTTACTGGTATGTCTTTAAATGATCGCGAAGTACTTCTCTGTACCGCTTTAATACAAATACAGGATGTTTTTCAAAATTGGCACACAGTGCGCGCCATCTGTGACTCTGGTGCTCAATCTTCATTTATATCTAAGTCATGTGCTGATAGTTTGGGCCTTCCTAAATTTAATATCGCCATGACTCTACAAAGCTTAGATCGAATGACAACTTCGGCAAAATCTGGAATTAATTGCAATATATCCTCTTTGCGTGATAATAATTTTGTTTTTAATTTTGATGCGATAATACTCGATAAAATTTGTAGTGATTTACCTCATTCCTCATTTTCGATTAAAAGTTTTCCTTTTCTCGCCAACTTAGAACTAGCTGACCCAGGCTTTAATAAAAGCGATAAAATTGATTTATTGTTGGGCGGCGATGTGTACCCTTACATTTTGCTAGATGGTCGTTTGTCTACGGGACCCAACAACCCCGTCTGCATTAATACTATTTTTGGTTGGGGAATAATGGGCAATCTTTCACTTTCACCTTCAACTACAAATCAAATTAAAACATTTTTTACTACGTCAATGAACGATTCTTTTGTCAATTTAGATAAAAATCTACAACGATTTTGGCAAATAGATGACATACCTAATGTCAAGGCCATTGACCCCGAAGATGAGTTTTGCGAAAATTATTTTTTGAAAACTACCTCAAAAAATGAGGAGGGGAGATATATTGTATCTTTACCATTTAAAGTTACTGCTCCAGATTTTGGCGACACTCGATCCATTGCCGTACGTCGTTTTTTCTCCCTTGAGAAGAAATTGCTACAAAACCCTGATTTTTATGCTGCCTACAGCTCTGTTTTACAAGATTATTTAGATAATAATCATATGCAACCGGTTTCTGCACCTTTGCCGACCGAAATTTCAAATCATTTTTATATTGCACACCATGCGGTGTTTAAAAAAGATTCTACTAGCACCCCCCTGAGGGTGGTTTTTGATGCGAGCATGCACGCCCCTGGCAAAATCTCGCTCAACAACGCTGTTTATACTGGGCCCCCTTTACAAAGGGACTTACAAAAAATTTTATTACTTTATCGTTTGCATAAATTTTGCTTTTGTTGCGACATCCGTCAAATGTACAGGATGATTTTAGTTGACCCTAGTCAAACTAATTTTCAAAGAATAGTTTGGAGGTTTGATCCTAACCAGCCTATTCAAGACTTCGAAATAAATAGAGTTTTATTCGGGGTCTCTTGTAGCCCCTTTTTGGCTATCAGAACTTTGCTGCAACTTGCTAGAGAGCATGAGGACCTTCCTCTTGCCTCAAAAATCATTGAGGAGGCAGTTTTTGTCGATGATGTGATTTCGGGAAGTGATGACTTTTTTAAGGCCACTGAGATGAAAAATCAATTAATCGAGCTACTTAGCCGAGGTGGATTCGAATTGCGTAAATGGGCGAGCAATTGTCCCGAGTTACTATCCGATCTTCCTGAGTCACACATTTCGATGAAGGCTCTTTCTCTCGATTTAGATGCTGAAAATTCAACTTTGAAAATTCTCGGATTCTCGGTTTAAATTGGAACCCTCATACTGATGAATTTTTTTATACTTTCGACTGTTCTCTCCAAACATGCACTAAAAGAACAATTTTAAGTAATTTGGCCCGCATTTACGACCCTCTGTCTTTTTTGGCGCCAATAGTTTTAATTTTAAAATTAATTGTTCAATACTGCTGGGCAGAAGACTTAAACTGGGACGACCCTGTCAGTCCGGAAATTGTTTTTAAATGGGAAAAATTTAAAATGAATTAAAGTTTTTGCATTCTGTTAAAATTCCTCGTCAAATAATTTTGCCTAATGCTAGTCAAATCCAGCTAGTAGGATTTTGCGATAGTTCAGAACGGGCCTATTGTGCTGTCGCTTATATTCGAATTTTTTATTCTGATGGAAACATTAAAGTTTTTTTTGTTTGTAGTAAATCTAGAGTCGCACCGTTGCGTCGTAAACTAACTTTACCAAGACTAGAGCTTTTAGGAGCTGTTTTGTTGGCTAAATTAATGGATTTTTTACTAGAAACGTTCTCGGAAAAAATTAAATTTGATAAAATTCTTGCTTTTACTGATAGCACAGTGACCTTATCTTGGATTCAGGGATCTCCTCACAAATTTAAAACATTTGTTTCGAATAGAACTGCCTATATACAAGCAAGAATTAGCCCTGAGTTTTGGCATTATGTTCCTACTGAACAAAATCCTGCTGACTGCGGTACTAGGGAAATGTATCCCTCTGATTTACAAAGATTTTATTTTTGGTTAGAAGGGCCTTCTTTTCTAAACCAACCTACAAATACTTGGGATTTTATGACAGTTACTTACGATGGGAATGCAGTTTTGGAAGAACAGCGAAAAAATATTTTTAACGTTTTTACTTGCGAACAAACAGTTGAATATTATGTAAACAACTTGTTTGAAAAATACAGTTCTCTTTTTAAAATTAAGAGAATAGTTGCTTACTTTTTGCGAGGGTTACAAAAGTTTAAAAATCCCTCATACAATTTTGCTACTGATTACCTTACAAATCAGGATTACTACAAAAGCTTACTTTTTATTTCGAAATGCGTACAATCTTTTTCTTTCCAAAAAGAAATTGAATTACTAAAAGATAAGAAACAGCTTCCAAAAGCTTTTCAAAAATTATGTCCATTTTTGCATAATGAAAGCTACGATTTGCTTCGTGTTGGAGGCCGTTTATGCCATTCAAATTTATCATACGATAAAAAATTTCCAATTCTTTTGCCTTCTAGTGCAAAATTCACTGAATTACTGATTTTAGATTTGCATCGCAGCAATCTTCATTGTGGTATACAGACCACAACTTTTTTACTAATGCAAAACTTCTGGGTATTGTCTGCTAAAAAGGTAGTGAGAAAAGTTTTAAGTTCTTGCCATACTTGCTGGAAAACTAAACCTAACTCCCTTCAACCCCCTATGGGTAACCTACCGAAATTTAGAGTTTCCGAAGCAAAGGTGTTCGAAAATGTAGGTATAGATTTTTGTGGTCCGTTCACGATTACTCTTGGTCGGACCAGAGGTGCAAAAACCATGAAGCATATGTCTGTTTATTTATCTGTTGCGCTGTTAAAGCCGTGCATTTAGAGTTAGTCTCTGATATGACATCAGAAGCCTTTCTGGCTGCTCTGCGCCGCTTCATAGCTAGAAGAGGACTATGCTCAAAGATCTCTTCAGACTGCGGGACCAACTTCGTGGCCTCTGAAAAATACTTGCGACAAATTTTTTCTGATTGCGTGAAGGGGGAAGGTATAGTTTGGTCTTTTAACCCACCTGCTGCTCCCCACATGGGAGGCATTTGGGAATCAAACATTAAATCTTTAAAGACTCATCTTCACAGGGTAGTTGGAAATCAAATACTCACCTATGAGGAATTAAATACGGTTTTAACCCAAGTTGAAGCCATAATGAACTCACGTCCTTTATGTGCCTTAAGCACCGATCCTACTGATCTGGCGGTCTTGACTCCTAATAATTTTTTAAATTTGAGGCCTCCAGGTACAATACCCGATCCAAACTACTGCGATATTGCGTTAAACAGGCTGTCCAGGTGGCAACTGTTGCGAATGCACCGCGATTTTTGGATTCGCTGGCATCGCGAATATTTGCACACTTTGCAACAGCGAGCCAAATGGCACCAACCTCTTGCTTCCATTGATATTGGTACTATGGTACTGATCAAAGATGAAAATTCCACTCCATTGGATTGGCCCCTAGGCCGCATTGAAGACCTTATTAAAGGTTCTGATAATATTCCACGGGTTGCTATTGTAAAGACTACTAAAGGTACCTACAAACGGCCTTTGGTAAAACTATGCGCCCTGCCTACAAATTAAACTCTCTGAAATGCCCCTGGGCATTCTCAGGGGGGTGGGAAATGGTTCGTCCCGCCTTCCTTTTTGTAAATATGTTCTTTTTACTATAATTTACCAAATTGGTTCGAATTAGGCTATTTGGTGATTCACTAGAGCATTTTCTATTTTTTGTTTATTTAGTATTAATTAACTAATTAAGTACTTAAAATTACTGGGTTATTTGCATTTGAAACTCCCGCGGTTTTAAAGGCAAATATTACAATTTGCTATAATCAATTTACTTTACATAAAATGCATTTTGAATTACTAAGGTTCCTAGTTCCTTTAATATGGACCTTCGTAATCTCATTCCCTCCTACTTATTCCCTTTTCTCCTACGCCTATGGATTAACGACGCCACTGGGCGCCATGTGGGAGAATGAACGCAGCAGCGATACCTGCTGCCGTGACTAGAGAACCGTTTCGCCTTCGAACGATAATACACGCGTGTTAGCGACTCTCCTACCACATTCATGTGGGGTGCAAAAAGCACGGTTTAACAGCGTGTCCTCCCATGAGTTCCACTTCCTGTATAAAAATGGTAAGTGAAAATGCATTATTTTTACCTTACATACATTTGCTTATTGCTACACTAACCTAGAAGGTAAACTAGACCATTTCAGAATCCCTTGTACCAGCTTAGCCTATGACCTTATTCCCTTAAAATTACAGTCCACATCTGACACCGTTAAATTCCAGACAACTCTCCTATCTGGACCACCAGGGAGCCCCATTTGAACCAGACAGACAGACAGACAGACAGACAGACAGACAGACAGACAGACAGACAGACAGACAGACAGACAGACAGACAGACAGACAGACAGACAGACAGACAGACAGACAGACAGACAGACAGACAGACAGACAGACAGACAGACAGACAGACAGACAGACAGACAGACAGACAGACAGACAGACAGACAGACAGACAGACAGACAGACAGACAGACAGACAGACAGACAGACAGACAGACAGACAGACAGACAGACAGACAGACAGACAGACAGACAGACAGACAGACAGACAGACAGACAGACAGACAGACAGACAGACAGACAGACAGACAGACAGACAGACAGACAGACAGACAGACAGACAGACAGACAGACAGACAGACAGACAGACAGACAGACAGACAGACAGACAGACAGACAGACAGACAGACAGACAGACAGACAGACAGACAGACAGACAGACAGACAGACAGACAGACAGACAGACAGACAGACAGACAGACAGACAGACAGACAGACAGACAGACAGACAGACAGACAGACAGACAGACAGACAGACAGACAGACAGACAGACAGACAGACAGACAGACAGACAGACAGACAGACAGACAGACAGACAGACAGACAGACAGACAGACAGACAGACAGACAGACAGACAGACAGACAGACAGACAGACAGACAGACAGACAGACAGACAGACAGACAGACAGACAGACAGACAGACAGACAGACAGACAGACAGACAGACAGACAGACAGACAGACAGACAGACAGACAGACAGACAGACAGACAGACAGACAGACAGACAGACAGACAGACAGACAGACAGACAGACAGACAGACAGACAGACAGACAGACAGACAGACAGACAGACAGACAGACAGACAGACAGACAGACAGACAGACAGACAGACAGACAGACAGACAGACAGACAGACAGACAGACAGACAGACAGACAGACAGACAGACAGACAGACAGACAGACAGACAGACAGACAGACAGACAGACAGACAGACAGACAGACAGACAGACAGACAGACAGACAGACAGACAGACAGACAGACAGACAGACAGACAGACAGACAGACAGACAGACAGACAGACAGACAGACAGACAGACAGACAGACAGACAGACAGACAGACAGACAGACAGACAGACAGACAGACAGACAGACAGACAGACAGACAGACAGACAGACAGACAGACAGACAGACAGACAGACAGACAGACAGACAGACAGACAGACAGACAGACAGACAGACAGACAGACAGACAGACAGACAGACAGACAGACAGACAGACAGACAGACAGACAGACAGACAGACAGACAGACAGACAGACAGACAGACAGACAGACAGACAGACAGACAGACAGACAGACAGACAGACAGACAGACAGACAGACAGACAGACAGACAGACAGACAGACAGACAGACAGACAGACAGACAGACAGACAGACAGACAGACAGACAGACAGACAGACAGACAGACAGACAGACAGACAGACAGACAGACAGACAGACAGACAGACAGACAGACAGACAGACAGACAGACAGACAGACAGACAGACAGACAGACAGACAGACAGACAGACAGACAGACAGACAGACAGACAGACAGACAGACAGACAGACAGACAGACAGACAGACAGACAGACAGACAGACAGACAGACAGACAGACAGACAGACAGACAGACAGACAGACAGACAGACAGACAGACAGACAGACAGACAGACAGACAGACAGACAGACAGACAGACAGACAGACAGACAGACAGACAGACAGACAGACAGACAGACAGACAGACAGACAGACAGACAGACAGACAGACAGACAGACAGACAGACAGACAGACAGACAGACAGACAGACAGACAGACAGACAGACAGACAGACAGACAGACAGACAGACAGACAGACAGACAGACAGACAGACAGACAGACAGACAGACAGACAGACAGACAGACAGACAGACAGACAGACAGACAGACAGACAGACAGACAGACAGACAGACAGACAGACAGACAGACAGACAGACAGACAGACAGACAGACAGACAGACAGACAGACAGACAGACAGACAGACAGACAGACAGACAGACAGACAGACAGACAGACAGACAGACAGACAGACAGACAGACAGACAGACAGACAGACAGACAGACAGACAGACAGACAGACAGACAGACAGACAGACAGACAGACAGACAGACAGACAGACAGACAGACAGACAGACAGACAGACAGACAGACAGACAGACAGACAGACAGACAGACAGACAGACAGACAGACAGACAGACAGACAGACAGACAGACAGACAGACAGACAGACAGACAGACAGACAGACAGACAGACAGACAGACAGACAGACAGACAGACAGACAGACAGACAGACAGACAGACAGACAGACAGACAGACAGACAGACAGACAGACAGACAGACAGACAGACAGACAGACAGACAGACAGACAGACAGACAGACAGACAGACAGACAGACAGACAGACAGACAGACAGACAGACAGACAGACAGACAGACAGACAGACAGACAGACAGACAGACAGACAGACAGACAGACAGACAGACAGACAGACAGACAGACAGACAGACAGACAGACAGACAGACAGACAGACAGACAGACAGACAGACAGACAGACAGACAGACAGACAGACAGACAGACAGACAGACAGACAGACAGACAGACAGACAGACAGACAGACAGACAGACAGACAGACAGACAGACAGACAGACAGACAGACAGACAGACAGACAGACAGACAGACAGACAGACAGACAGACAGACAGACAGACAGACAGACAGACAGACAGACAGACAGACAGACAGACAGACAGACAGACAGACAGACAGACAGACAGACAGACAGACAGACAGACAGACAGACAGACAGACAGACAGACAGACAGACAGACAGACAGACAGACAGACAGACAGACAGACAGACAGACAGACAGACAGACAGACAGACAGACAGACAGACAGACAGACAGACAGACAGACAGACAGACAGACAGACAGACAGACAGACAGACAGACAGACAGACAGACAGACAGACAGACAGACAGACAGACAGACAGACAGACAGACAGACAGACAGACAGACAGACAGACAGACAGACAGACAGACAGACAGACAGACAGACAGACAGACAGACAGACAGACAGACAGACAGACAGACAGACAGACAGACAGACAGACAGACAGACAGACAGACAGACAGACAGACAGACAGACAGACAGACAGACAGACAGACAGACAGACAGACAGACAGACAGACAGACAGACAGACAGACAGACAGACAGACAGACAGACAGACAGACAGACAGACAGACAGACAGACAGACAGACAGACAGACAGACAGACAGACAGACAGACAGACAGACAGACAGACAGACAGACAGACAGACAGACAGACAGACAGACAGACAGACAGACAGACAGACAGACAGACAGACAGACAGACAGACAGACAGACAGACAGACAGACAGACAGACAGACAGACAGACAGACAGACAGACAGACAGACAGACAGACAGACAGACAGACAGACAGACAGACAGACAGACAGACAGACAGACAGACAGACAGACAGACAGACAGACAGACAGACAGACAGACAGACAGACAGACAGACAGACAGACAGACAGACAGACAGACAGACAGACAGACAGACAGACAGACAGACAGACAGACAGACAGACAGACAGACAGACAGACAGACAGACAGACAGACAGACAGACAGACAGACAGACAGACAGACAGACAGACAGACAGACAGACAGACAGACAGACAGACAGACAGACAGACAGACAGACAGACAGACAGACAGACAGACAGACAGACAGACAGACAGACAGACAGACAGACAGACAGACAGACAGACAGACAGACAGACAGACAGACAGACAGACAGACAGACAGACAGACAGACAGACAGACAGACAGACAGACAGACAGACAGACAGACAGACAGACAGACAGACAGACAGACAGACAGACAGACAGACAGACAGACAGACAGACAGACAGACAGACAGACAGACAGACAGACAGACAGACAGACAGACAGACAGACAGACAGACAGACAGACAGACAGACAGACAGACAGACAGACAGACAGACAGACAGACAGACAGACAGACAGACAGACAGACAGACAGACAGACAGACAGACAGACAGACAGACAGACAGACAGACAGACAGACAGACAGACAGACAGACAGACAGACAGACAGACAGACAGACAGACAGACAGACAGACAGACAGACAGACAGACAGACAGACAGACAGACAGACAGACAGACAGACAGACAGACAGACAGACAGACAGACAGACAGACAGACAGACAGACAGACAGACAGACAGACAGACAGACAGACAGACAGACAGACGGCGCAACAACAAAATTTCAAAATCATCTGAAACGCAAAGATATATAAAAATTTTTGAAATCGGAGCAACTTTTTTTTTCTCGAAAAAATTAGGAGCACCATACCTCACACTACTATAGTATAGCATATGTGTGAGCTAAAAACAAAAACTAAAATGTATTTTGTTAAACTCCGGACTCAATTACCTTTCGTTTGATATCACACACGCCATATTTTCACTTAAACTCTAATTTTTGAAATATACCCCCACCCTTTTTTTTTAAATAAATTAAAATGTATTTTGTTTAACTCCAGACTCAATTACCTTTCGTTTGATATCACACACGCCATATTTTCACATAAACACTAATTTTTGAAATCTACCCCCACCCTTTTATTTGGTTTGTGTTCGGTGGATTTTGTTCATTTTAAAATGGGACCATCTCGACCCAAGGCCCAGCCTAGGTACCAAATTTCATTATAATCGGCCAAGCGGTTTCTGAGTTATGCGCGTTGGTCGTTACAGACAGACCTACAGACATACAGACAGACAGACAAACAGACAGACAGACGGCGCAACAAAAAAGTTTCAAAATCATCTGAAACGCAAAGATATATAAAAAATTTTGAAATCGGAGCAACTTTTTTTTTCTCGAAAAAATTAGGATCACCATAGCTCACACTACTATAGTATATAGTATATGTGTGAGCTAAAATTGAGTATTTCAAAGAAATGAATCCGGTTTTACCGTTTTACTTAGAAGTATGAATGGGCGTACCCAGAGGGGGGGAGGGTCTCGGGGGCCGGGCCCCCCATGCCTAAGGTTTTTTTAGAGATTTTCCACATATTTCCTGAATAAAAAGATTAAAGAGTATAAAATTCGCCATCATGAGGCTTCGCGCCCACCCCAGAGGCCTCGCGCCCCCCCCCCTAAGAATTATCCAGGGGTGCGCCAATGGAGTATGTAGGTACTACAAACTTGACATTCCAAAGTTGAATTTAAAAGTAAGTGCCTCGATCAGCTGTCATCGTTTAATGTAAAATTGTCAAAATATTGCTTGGTACTATTACTGCCTGGCAAGCGCGAATTTTGACCTAAATTTAGGGGGGGGGGTAATGGTCGACGGAAAAAATATTTGTGCATTAATTTTTTTAGAGGGGGGAATTACCCCGTTATCCTTCTCAAATTCGCGCTTTCTGCATTGCTTTACTCCAATAAGTCCCTAATGTATTTTGTGACAAATTTAAACGTGACTTGTACAGGTTGGGCCAATTTCGATGTTTTTTGGGGATTTTAGGTATTTCTAGCAGATATAAATAAAAACAAGTGGACTGAGCTTGATTTTCGAGACGTTTTCAAATATCACAGCCGGTTTTTAATACATATGGCCGCGTTTAAACTACGACGGGTTTAACTTTTTAATTTACGAAAATTTAAATTTAACACGCTATAAAGCTGAAATTTGGCATACTGATAGAAATTGTGACCAAACCATTGGAAAAAATCAAAAAACCCGAAAATTCTAATTGACTCCTCTCCCCCATACATGTAAAGTTATGTAAAAGTAACACTGCCCACTTCCAGAGGCGCTAGAGAGCTGAGCTATGTCAGACTGATAGGAAATATGACAAAAATATAGGAAAAAACTTAAAAACCCCAAAATTTTAATTTACTTCCCTACCCTATAAATGTAAAGTTATGTAAAAGTAACATTGCCCTCTTCCAGATACGCTAGAGAGCTGAGCTTCGGATGGCCGATAGGAACTATGATAAAACTATAAAATAAAATTAAAAAACCCCAAATTATAATTAACTTCCCTCCCCTTTAAATGTAAAGTTATGTAAAAGTAACATTCTCCTCTTCCAGAAACGCTAGAGAGCTGAGCTTTGGAAGACTGATAGGAACTATGATAAAACTAAGTATAGTAAAAATTTTAAAAGCACCAAAATTTTAATTTACTTTTCTCCCCTATAAATGTAAAGTTATGTAAAATTAGCATTGCATATTTCGAGGAACACTAGAGAGCTGAGCTTTAGAAGGCTGATAGGAACCATGATAAAACCATAGAAAAATATTAAAAAAAACCTCAAACTTTTTAATAAGGCATTGCAAAACTTTTGAATAATATTCCTCACATTTTACTACTTTAAAACTTAAATATTATCCAAATCCTTTAAAAAAGGAGTGAAATCATAACAAAAACATTTCATGTAAAAAAGCCAAGTACGCGAGAGTGGTGTTCCGTTAAAAGAATTAATAATAAGTAAAGCCAAGTTCTCCAATACAAATTTTAAAATTAAAGATTCTCACTAGTTTGGAAATGTTTTTGTAAACTTGGCTATTACGGCTGCAAATGACTCTTAGGCACAGTGCTAAATTGAACATAAAGATATTATAATTTTGATATGACTTGGAAATTATATAATAAAGAATGTCAAAGCTGCAAATTGACAGTTGGTCTCTCCTCAGTAAACACCATATTTCCTATTACTCTTTCAGATACCGACATGATCATTTCATTTCATGTTTATGCTCGGACTGAATGAGGCGTAATGAGGCCGAAACGCTTCCCCGAGCTACCTTTACCTCTGAGGACTTGCCCGTAAAACTTTTTTGAGTTTTTACCTCGTGAAATTCCTTCAAATTTAAAAAAATCCAGGGCGGCTTAGGCAGTCTTCTGGGAGCCGAAACACGTCCGCAAGCTACTTTACCTCTGAGGATTCGCCCGTGAAACGTTTTTGATAAAGAATGTCATTTACAAATTCTGACATCACGTCAACATTTGAGCCTTGTGATTGCTGGTGGTTATTATTAGATTAATAATACTCGCGTTCGGCTGTGGCGTGGGCAAACACATCATTACTGTATATGGTTTTTCTTTTTTAAACGGCTTCACTAATTATCACAATTTATTTTTTATTAATTTTTTTGTTACGGATAAATAATTTTTTTAAAAAATTCTGTCATATCAATCATGTCATAAACATTGCAAACCCCACAAATATATAAGATAATGTATTAATTTTTTTTGCATTCCATAGAGTGTATTTTTGACAATTTCCTTTTAATGTTTATCGGATCTATGTATAGAATTTTTGAAAGTAAGTAAACCATTTTTACCAACAAAAATTGTATTTAGGACTTTCAAGCTATGCAACTTTTCAGAGATCACAAAACCTCAAAATGTGTTTTCCAAAAAAAATAACAGCAAGTTTTTCTATAATGAAAGTATAAATGTTCGGTAATTTATTTAAAGACAGTACGTTGTCACCATTAATCTTTTCTTACAAACTTTTGCAACCTTTTAAAGTTGTTATATTTCCTAAAGTGTCCCTAAATAAAAGAAAAACGTTGTTACCTTATATTTAATATTTAAATTTAGTTAGATAAAGCTATTGTTGGTTATAGACTTACGCCATACGTTATCACCTTAATAAAACCGGCAACAGTGCCTGATGGTTTGTTCCCGCCTCTATTTCACTTTTGCAATTAGAAAATAGTTTTTGTTTACACTTTTTTTATTATTTTCAGTTTTTTATTTTTACTTTTGCTTGCACTGCAAGTTTACTTAATTTAATTAATTTTACACTCGATAAGCTTTTAGTGTTTATCCCAATTTTTCTACAATTACCCTACATCCTTTGGGCCCTTTTTTCCTTGCTATCCCCTCTTTACCTTCCCGTAAAGCAGTGCGCGCTAGGCGAAAAGGACAAGAAGCGCGCGAATGTCTCCCCACTGCGCGGAGAAGTCGACCCATCGATCGACCGAAAAACAACGTCGACAAAAGGTATCGCCAATGCCACGTGCGAACCCAATCAATTTTACTACATGTGAAAATTACAATTTCCTTTAAGAAAATTACGGATTATTCCAAGAAAAATTAGTGAAAGTGCCAAATCTATACGGATTTCCTCTTTTACCCGGTGTTCCCTAGCAGAATCAAAGGTAAGTCGAGTGTACTTTTTTTCTTTGCGAATTTTCCTAATTTTTCATATAAAATTTTATATTCAAAAATATTATTTACAAGTGCTATACGGCACATCATTCATTATTGCCAATTACGGCAACAGACATCACCAAATAGTCGAGATATCCACGGGAGTAGGATTGACGGTTGTTGGAGAGTTTCCGAACCAGTTTCCCTTATTTTATACAGTCCACCCTTTGATTTCTTAATTTAGGACTGCCCACCTTGTCCACCCCGAACATTTGGCCTTCTAAAGCCGGATATTCGGGAAACGCGAAAACAACCCTTAATTTTCTCTGGTGATTTCTCGATTATTCGCTTATTTTCTAAGTGCAAAAAGTCCATACTTTGGCAAAGCGATTCATAAAAATTACATTTTAAAAAATAAAATTTTTATATTCAATTAAAAATTTGGTTTTAAATTTTTAAATCTCAATAATAAAAAACTCGCCACTCTGGGTTACCTACTGCCTAAATTCGTGCCGACCGCCAGGTCAGTGATCGGGTTTTTTGCTTTACAAAAAAGGTGTTAAAAATAAACTGCATTTCAAATCAAATCAGCTGTTTATTATTACCTTTTAAACATTTACTTTATAAAAGAAAACATATTTTGGGATTAGTCGCATAGTACCTTTTCTATTTTGTGAATTATGGCTGATTCGACAAAAATAGCGCGAGCTAAGGCTTTAAGACAATCGGCTATTGATCAATTACAGTTGATCTGCGACTCAGCTAAAAAGGCTAAAACTGACGCTAGTTCAAAAAATCGTTTTAAGGTTTCTTATAGAAACTTAAAAGTAGTACAAAAAGCGTTCGATAAGCATCATAATAGCCTTTTAGTGCTGATTTGCGCAGATCAAACTCAGCTCACAGCTGAAGCTAAGTTAGCCAATTCTGTCATGACCTTGTTGCAAGATGTAGAAACAATGTATTACGAAATATTTGAGTTGCCACTGGAAGAAGCGTCCCACGCTGGGGCGTCTCCCGGATTTCATAGTACCATGTTTCCAGCTCAAAATACATCCCCTGAGATATCTTTTATGCCAAAACCTAGTTTGCCATGTTTTCAGGGTGACGTCAGATCTTTTCCCAGTTTTATTCAAACTTTTGATTCTCTTTATCATAACAGTAAATCTATTTCAAATATCGACAAACTCAAGTGTTTGCGCATGTGTTTGCAAGGCACCCCGTTAGATTTAATTTCAGATTTACCCGTTTTAAATGAGAATTACCCAATTGCTTACAAAATTCTGCAAGATCGGTATAATAACCGCAGATTACAAGTAGTAACCCATTGGAAAGAGATAGAAAACTGCCCTGCATTAACTCAAGAAAATGCGCAGCAACTGCGCAGTTTATTGGATACTTTCAATAAAAATATTTCTGCTCTAAAATCCTTAAAAATGAAACCAGACAATTTTGATTTTGTTTTAATGCAATTTTTACTTGATCGGCTCGATCCCAACACGCGCAAGGCCTTTGAACAACATCATGCATCAAATGAGATACCCTTGTATAATGACGTCACAAGTTTCTTGCAAAAACACTGTACTGCTTTGGAATCGGTACCTACAAAAGGCCGCACAGATTCTAAGCCCAATTCTTTGAATAACCCTAGGTTTTCGAATACGAATATGCAAAATACTTCTAATAAAAAATCTAAAAATGCATTTATGTTGCAATCGCAACAAAAGAGTCAAAATAACCCCCCAGGTACATGCTTATTATGCGGCCCTACTGCTCAACATATTATCTATAGGTGTAGTAGTTTTTTGAGTAAGACTCCTCGCGAACGCTTTGAAATAATAACAAAAAGCCGCGCATGCACCAACTGTCTAGCTTCTGCGCATGTGCAGACCCAATGCAAGTCTCAAAAACGCTGTTTGACGTGCCGGGAGGCTCATCACTCATTATTACATGACTACAACCTCGCTCAAACTGGAGGTCAATCCTCCTCCTCAAACACTCAACATTCCGATGTACATGTTGGTTTTTCGAATATTCAATGCAAAACTTCAGTTTTACAAAATTCTACTCCAGAGTCAGAAATTCTGTTATCCACAGTTTTACTGAAAATTAAAGACTCATTTGGAAATTGGCATATTGCTCGTGGTATTTGTGACACTGGTGCGCAAGCGTCATTTTTAACGAAAAATTTGGCCAATAAATTAAATTTAAATAAAACGAAAATTAGTCTCTCTTTAAACGGATTAGAGGGAATGAATTCTGTAGCCAAATCTTATGTCAACTGCACCTTGGGGTCTTTGCATGATTCTGAATTTAGTCTTATTTCTGATTTTCTGGTGGTAGATAAAATTTGTGAAAATCTCCCCTCTACCACTTTTAACATGTCAAATTTTGATTTTTTCAAATCCTTGAGGTTAGCGGACGAATCCTATAACCAACCCGGAAAAATCGATGTACTTCTTGGAAACGATATTTGGCCCTACACCCTACGTGAAGGGAGAATTTGCAATGGTCCTGACCAACCGGTTTGCATTAATACTGTCTTCGGTTGGACCATTGGGGGTAAACTTTGTTCTCAACCTACATTCCCAAAAAATATTCAAGGCCTACTTACAATGTTGCCAAACGACTCACTTAGTACAACATTACAAAAGTTTTGGGAAATCGAGGAAGTTCCTGACATAAAAGCGATTTCACCAGAAGACTCGTATTGTGAAAAATACTTTTTACAAACTACTACAAGAAACGCCGAGGGACGGTACATTGTCTCTATGCCCTTTAAAATCAACTGTCCTGATTTTGGAGATACACGGGCCCTTGCCCTTAAAAGACTCTTTTCCCTTGAAAAAAGACTTGTACAAAATACATCTTACTATGATGCTTATTCTGAGGTATTTCAAGATTATTTAAGTCAGAATCACATGCAAGTGGTCCCTAGACCTCTCGATTCTGAAATAAATAATTATTTTTATATTTCCCATCACGCAGTTGTGAAGAAAGATTCTTCAACGACCCCTTTAAGAATTGTTTTTAATGCGTCGAATTTTATTAAAAACAAATGTTCTCTTAATTCTGCTGTCTATGTAGGACCCAAGCTGCAAGCCGACATAGTCAAAATTCTACTTAACTTTAGATTACATAAAGTTGCATTGGTTTGCGATTTGCGACAAATGTATCGTATGATACTAGTAGAGCCTGATCAAAGAAACTATCAACGCATTCTTTGGCGATTTTCCCCTGATAGTCCCATTCTTGATTTTCAAATAAATACTTTACTTTTTGGCGTAAGTTGCTCTCCATACTTGGCTATTCGCACACTTTTACAATTATCTAATGATTATCTTGATTTACCCTACGCATCGGAAGTTCTACGCAACTCCACCTATATAGATGATTGTGTCATATCTTGTTCCACTTTTGAGATTGCGCAAGAAGTCAAGACTCAATTAATTGAACTTTTGCAAAGAGGCGGCTTTGAAGCTCGCAAGTGGGCTAGCAACTGTCCGGATCTGCTCTCAGATTTACCAGAAACACACGTTCAGACTAAATCTTTGTCATTTGATTCCGAAAAGGACAGTTCTTTAAAAATTCTAGGACTTAAATGGAATCCTCAAAATGATAATTTCTTTTTCTCAGTGGATACCAGCCAAAGCTCTAATCAGTGCACCAAAAGAACCATTTTAAGTTTTGTTGCTAGGCTATATGATCCTTGTGGTTTTTTGACACCTGTCACTTTTTATGCAAAATATTTAGTGCAACATTTGTGGTCTTTGGGACATGATTGGGACCAACGAGTTCCTGACAGTATTTTTGAAGTCTGGCAAAACTACCAATCTGACTTTTCATGTTTACAGAATTTTAGTATATCTCGAGAACTAGAGATTTATAATTCTAAGTTCATACAATTGATAGGGTTCAGTGACTCTAGTGAAAAGGGTTACTGCGCAGTTACATTTTTTCGTGTTATTTATCATGACAATACCATAAAAACTTTCTTTATTTGCGGTAAATCAAAAGTTGCTCCATTAAAACGCAAAAGCTTGCCACGTCTAGAGCTTTGCGCATGCGTTCTTTTGAGCAAACTTATGCATTTTATTTTGGAGACGTTTTCTGACAAAGTTCAATTTTCCAACATTTATGCTTTTACAGATAGCACTGTAGCTTTACAGTGGATAAAAGCTTCGCCCCACAATTGGAAAACTTTTATCAGTAACCGAGTAACATATATTCAAGAAAGAATTAGTGCAAACTACTGGTTTCACGTTGGTTCTGAACATAACGCGGCCGACTGCGGCAGTCGTGGGTTATTACCCTCTCAGCTAATAGATTTTAAATTATGGAAGCAAGGCCCATCCTTTTTATTTGAACCAGAGGACTCTTGGAACTTTTTACAAGTCGAAATTTCTAAATCTAACGAAGCTTTGGAAGAAAAACGAAACTTAATACTTTCAACTATTATTTCACATAATTTTCTTGACGAGCTTTTTGAAAAATATAGTTCTTTGGCAAAAATAAAAAGAATTGTTGCCTACTTGTTACGCGCTGTCAAATTATTCAAAATTAAAAGAGAAAATAGACCTGCACAAAAGCACTTGGTTCTTTCTGAATTAAATTCCGCTGTTTTGTTTATTACTAAACATGTACAAAGCACGGAGCTCCAACCAGTTTAAAAAGGTTAGATCCTTTTTTAGATGATGCGGGTTTTTTACGTGTCGGTGGGCGTATCTGCAATTCTACACTTTCATACGACAGAAAATTCCCTATTCTTTTACCAAAAACATGTAAATTTACGGATTTACTTATTTTGGATATACACCGTACTTATTTACATTGTAGTATACAAACCACTCAATTCTTACTTTTACAGAATTTTTGGATTCTTTCGGCAAAAAAGGCAATTCAAAAAATTCTTTTTCGTTGTCTAACGTGCTGGAAAACTAAGCCGGTAAGCTTTCAACCTAAAATGGGTAACTTGCCAAGTTATCGCTTAGTAGAGGCTCGTGCGTTTTTACACACCGGTGTAGATTTTTGCGGCCCTTTTAACCTGCATGTTACTGCGCGACTGCGCAACTCTCGCACGGTCAAAGCATACGTTGCTCTCTTTTGCTGTCTCAGCGTCAAAGCTGTTCATTTAGAGCTTGTCTCTGACCTCTCAGGAGAAGCTTTTCTCGCGGCGCTACGCAGGTTTTTTGCCAGAAGAGGCAAAAGCCAAGCTATTTATTCGGACTGTGCAACAAACTTCGTTTTTGCTGACAAATACCTCCGTCAAATTTTTGCTACCTGCGTGGAAACCGAAGCAGTTTCGTGGCATTTTAATGTCCCGACCGCCAGTCATATGGCTGGAATATGGGAGGCAAACATTAAATGTGTAAACACTCATCTAGTTCGCGTAGTAGGTAATCAAATATTAACCTATGAGGAACTCTACACAGTCCTTACCCAAGTAGAGGCAGTGCTGAACAGTAGACCAATTAGTAGCATGTCATCTGACCCCTCGGATATGACCGCGTTGACTCCTGGTCATTTTCTTAATCTTGCGCCCTTGACCACAATTCCTGACCCAGACCTCACAGAGGTTCCCTTGAACCGCATTTCTCGGTGGCAACTTCTTCAAAGAATGCACAGAGATTTCTGGAATCGCTGGAAAAATGAATACCTACACACTTTGCAACAAAGGTCGAAATGGCACAAAAGTAACTTTTCTTCAGTAAACCCAGGAACTCTAGTCTTGGTTAAAGATGATAATTTGAAGCCTCTTGAATGGTCACTGGCACGAATTAGTGAGGTAATCTATGGGACTGATGGAATACCAAGGGTGGCGATTGTAAAAACCGCTAAAGGAACCCTTAAGAGGCCTTTGGTAAAACTCTGTCCGTTGCCGGACCCCTTACACTGAAATTAATATTTCAGGGGGGTGGGAATGGTTTGTTCCCGCCTCTATTTCACTTTTGCAATTAGAAAATAGTTTTTGTTTACACTTTTTTTATTATTTTCAGTTTTTTATTTTTACTTTTGCTTGCACTGCAAGTTTACTTAATTTAATTAATTTTACACTCGATAAGCTTTTAGTGTTTATCCCAATTTTTCTACAATTACCCTACATCCTTTGGGCCCTTTTTTCCTTGCTATCCCCTCTTTACCTTCCCGTAAAGCAGTGCGCGCTAGGCGAAAAGGACAAGAAGCGCGCGAATGTCTCCCCACTGCGCGGAGAAGTCGACCCATCGATCGACCGAAAAACAACGTCGACAAAAGGTATCGCCAATGCCACGTGCGAACCCAATCAATTTTACTACATGTGAAAATTACAATTTCCTTTAAGAAAATTACGGATTATTCCAAGAAAAATTAGTGAAAGTGCCAAATCTATACGGATTTCCTCTTTTACCCGGTGTTCCCTTGCAGAATCAAAGGTAAGTCGAGTGTACTTTTTTTCTTTGCGAATTTTCCTAATTTTTCATATAAAATTTTATATTCAAAAATATTATTTACAAGTGCTATACGGCACATCATTCATTATTGCCAATTACGGCAACAGACATCACCAAATAGTCGAGATATCCACGGGAGTAGGATTGACGGTTGTTGGAGAGTTTCCGAACCAGTTTCCCTTATTTTATACAGTCCACCCTTTGATTTCTTAATTTAGGACTGCCCACCTTGTCCACCCCGAACACCTGAGAAGGCAGAAAATAGCACATATCCAAAGGTTGTATATCGGTCTGAGGTCCGAACGTATTCCACGTATTTATCAAATATTTGAAAAAAAATTATATACCCCTCTTTTGAAATTCTGGTAAATGAACTTCCCCTCATGTCATATATGTACCTATATATGGGCTAACACCACTAGAAATAGGTGAGGTCAGGTCGTCATATCCTTAACGCCGAGGTGACAACGCCGAGTGCATCAATATATATATATATATATATATATATATATATATACTCGACCGTTGTATCTTGTGACATCCAGCAAAAAGTCGGTTTTTGTGACATCCACATTAAAACCTGGTGTTATCCAAAAATAAAAAATATGAAATGTAATAAAAAATATTTTATTTTTAATTCCATAAAAATATTTGTATAAACTCACAAATTTAGAAATAAAATTTTTCATATCTTTGTGGCGTCCATTGTATATACAAAAATTTTTGACGTTGTAACATCCTTAAATATTTTTGTTAACTTGTGACATCCAGCAAAGTTGCCAATGTTTCATAAAAATAACGGATGTAACAAGTACCTCTATAAAAATAAGAAATATTCACTGGATGTCACGAGGAAACAAATAAAATATACAAAGACGTTAGGGACGTCACAAAAGTGTGCAAATATGTTACAAAGAAAAATATACACTGGATGTCACGGGGAAGAAAATAACAAATAAAATATACAAGCACGTTATTGATGTCATAATAGGCTTACAAGATGAATATAAGTATAGGACTAAACAAAATACTCTGCTAATATATGGGCACCTACGCTCACACTAGGTACTTTAATTATAGTGTACGTGTAAGCTAATATTGTCACGACTATATTTGTGACAAGTGGTATCTCTACCATATATGTCACAAGGTTTGTTATTTAGTGCCCTTGTGACTGAGGGATTTAGGGAAATATGAAAATTAAGTATAAAGAATCCACATTTATGCATGTATTTTATATAAGAAAACAGATTAACAGGAATAGAGGTTATTGCTATAAATAATTAAATAATGTAAAAAGAGGGATGCTGGCTGGAGAGAGTTGACCTAGGGGCCATAAGCGTAACCACCATAGTGAGATTTTACTTAGGTATGTTAAGTAGGGACCACGTTATTTCAGTGGTGTACAGCGTGTCCCATTTTCGATGGGATTAAATGGGAAACTCGGTTATTATTAAAGATATTGATTTTCTGATTGCACCTTCCGTGATCTTTTTTTGAGGTCTTAAAAATGGTGTAATCAGATTTTTGCTATCCCTTGTAGTTTCGCTAATAGAGTTTTTGAAAAAATTGCATTTTTATTAATCCCTTTTATCTCGCTTATTTTGCGAGATATTTTTATTCTGTAAAAACTTTTCTAAAGGAAAATAATGACGTTGTCAGTTTTTTAAAATATTATTTAGTTTTTGAGATATGGTATTTATCATAAAAAAATTAAATACGGACCTGTATTTTTTTTATCACTATTTTGATTGGCTTCATGCTATTATTATCACAAAATAATAAAAATCAAATATTTTTTTTGTTTTAGGATCTAAAAAAATATATACTGATTTAAAAAAAAAATTAGTCCGAACCTGGAAGTTTCCAACATAAATATAAATTAAAAATTGCTAGTTGAACGATTTTTAGTTTAACTGTTTTGATTCTTAGCAAATTAAAATGGTTTTACGTTAATTTAAGGATTTATTTGAAACAAAGTCTACGACAAATACAAAAAAATAACGAATTACAAAAAATAATAACTAATTTTTCTTTAATGGAATAAATGTTCAAACTGATTGCCATTATGTGTGAGACATTGTTGGTATTTTTGAGCAATTTTTCTTAACGCATTTTGGTTAATAATATTTCTGCCGTTTAAATATTGGGATTTTGTTGTTTGAATAAAGCAGTCAAAAATATTACATTTTTCAAAATCTGGATATCGTCGATTTCTAGCCATTTTAGAATTATTTTGAGTGAGCTATTCACAAAAATGACACGTAAAATGACAATGTCAATTCCACGCTTTTGTTTTTCTATGTTGAAGTAAATTTCATGAGTTGCTGTGCTACCATCAAATAATTTGGTTTTCTACTTCATTTATAAATCTTTTAATTAACGTTTCAAAACAGATAAACTAAAAATCGTCCAACTAGTGTGTCTTGCAATTTTTAATTTATATTTACGTTGGAAATTTCCAGAATTGGACTAATTTTTTTGTTTTAATATTAAAATTTTTTTTTAGTCTTAAAACAAAAATTTGTTAAAGTTTTATCATTTTAAGATCATAATAGCATGAAACCAATCAAAATAGTAATAAAAAAAATCCAGGTCCGTATTTAATTTTTTTATGATAAATACCATATCTCACAAACTAAACAATATTTTAAAAAATTGACAACGTCGTTATTTTGCTCTAAAAAAGTTGCTATAGAGAGGTTTTTACAGAATAAAAATATCTTGAAAAATAAGCGAGTTACAAGGAATTATTAAAAATGCAATTTTTTCAAAAACTCCCTGTATTAGCAAAACCATGGGGTATAGCAAAAATCTGATTACACCATTTTTAAGGCCTCAAAAAAAGAGTACGGTACGGTGCAATCAGAAAATCGATATCTGTAATAATAACCGAGTTTCCCATTTAATCCCATCGAAAATGGGACACGCTGTACTGGCTTCGTAGGGACCACGTATTTCAGTGGTGTACTGGGTGTGTTTAGTAGGGACCACGTATTTCAGTGGTATACTGGGTTGATCACTTGCTAGAGTGATGCCGGTCTATTATCCAGCATCGGCTTTTATAGACGAAATTAGTGCAAGCGCAGTAATATTGGTTATTGCTATAGTAAAATGATCCGAATTTAAACTTATTTATGACAGTATAACTAAAAACTGTAATATATTTTATTCAACTCCAGACTCAAATACCTTTCGTTTGATACTCTAATTTTTTTAATTTACCCCCACCTTTTTTTTAAACTAAAATGTATCTGTTTAACTCCAGACCCAATTACCTTTCGTTTAATACCACAAAAGCCATATTTTCATTTAAACTCTTATTTTTGACATTTACCCCCACCCTTTTTTTAAAATAAACTAAAATGTATTTTGTTTAACTGCAGGCTCAATTACCTTTCGTTCAATACCACACACGCCATATTTTCACATAAACTCCAATTTATAAAATCTACCCCCACCCTTTTATTTGGCTTGCGTTTGGTGGATTTTGTTAATTTTTAAATGGGACCATCTCGACCCAAGACCCAGCCTAGGTACCAAATTTCATTCAAATCGGGCAATTTGATGTTAAAAAAACTCGTCAGATTAAATTTTATCTGACTAGATTTAAAAATTCCTAATGTATTCAACTTAATTTAGTTAAATTTAGTTGAAAAATAATGAGCCTATTATTAATAATTGTACCCTATATTCACAGTTTGTAGGTTAAATTAGATAAAAGTTGTCCGTTTTTGTATGTAACTCCCATTATCTTTTTGGACTCAGACTTCAGTTTTTATCAATCCCAATTTTTACTTTCCTAGTTCGTGCAGCAAAAGCTAGGAAAGGTATTATGTTCGACGGATTTTAGCTCACACATATAGTATACTATAGTAGTGTGAGCTATGGTGATCCTAATTTTTTCGAGAAAAAAAATGCTCCGATTTCAAAAATTTTTATATATCTTTGCGTTTCAGATGATTTTGAAACTTTTTTGTTGCGCCGTCTGTCTGTCTGTCTGGTCTGTCTGGTCTGTCTGGTCTGTCTGGTCTGTCTGGTCTGTCTGGTCTGTCTGGTCTGTCTGGTCTGTCTGGTCTGTCTGGTCTGTCTGGTCTGTCTGGTCTGTCTGGTCTGTCTGGTCTGTCTGGTCTGTCTGGTCTGTCTGGTCTGTCTGGTCTGTCTGGTCTGTCTGGTCTGTCTGGTCTGTCTGGTCTGTCTGGTCTGTCTGGTCTGTCTGGTCTGTCTGGTCTGTCTGGTCTGTCTGGTCTGTCTGGTCTGTCTGGTCTGTCTGGTCTGTCTGGTCTGTCTGGTCTGTCTGGTCTGTCTGGTCTGTCTGGTCTGTCTGGTCTGTCTGGTCTGTCTGGTCTGTCTGGTCTGTCTGGTCTGTCTGGTCTGTCTGGTCTGTCTGGTCTGTCTGGTCTGTCTGGTCTGTCTGGTCTGTCTGGTCTGTCTGGTCTGTCTGGTCTGTCTGGTCTGTCTGGTCTGTCTGGTCTGTCTGGTCTGTCTGGTCTGTCTGGTCTGTCTGGTCTGTCTGGTCTGTCTGGTCTGTCTGGTCTGTCTGGTCTGTCTGGTCTGTCTGGTCTGTCTGGTCTGTCTGGTCTGTCTGGTCTGTCTGGTCTGTCTGGTCTGTCTGGTCTGTCTGGTCTGTCTGGTCTGTCTGGTCTGTCTGGTCTGTCTGGTCTGTCTGGTCTGTCTGGTCTGTCTGGTCTGTCTGGTCTGTCTGGTCTGTCTGGTCTGTCTGGTCTGTCTGGTCTGTCTGGTCTGTCTGGTCTGTCTGGTCTGTCTGGTCTGTCTGGTCTGTCTGGTCTGTCTGGTCTGTCTGGTCTGTCTGGTCTGTCTGGTCTGTCTGGTCTGTCTGGTCTGTCTGGTCTGTCTGGTCTGTCTGGTCTGTCTGGTCTGTCTGGTCTGTCTGGTCTGTCTGGTCTGTCTGGTCTGTCTGGTCTGTCTGGTCTGTCTGGTCTGTCTGTCTGTCTGGTCTGTCTGGTCTGTCTGGTCTGTCTGGTCTGTCTGGTCTGTCTGGTCTGTCTGGTCTGTCTGGTCTGTCTGGTCTGTCTGGTCTGTCTGGTCTGTCTGGTCTGTCTGGTCTGTCTGGTCTGTCTGGTCTGTCTGGTCTGTCTGGTCTGTCTGGTCTGTCTGGTCTGTCTGGTCTGTCTGGTCTGTCTGGTCTGTCTGGTCTGTCTGGTCTGTCTGGTCTGTCTGGTCTGTCTGGTCTGTCTGGTCTGTCTGGTCTGTCTGGTCTGTCTGGTCTGTCTGGTCTGTCTGGTCTGTCTGGTCTGTCTGGTCTGTCTGGTCTGTCTGGTCTGTCTGGTCTGTCTGGTCTGTCTGGTCTGTCTGGTCTGTCTGGTCTGTCTGGTCTGTCTGGTCTGTCTGGTCTGTCTGGTCTGTCTGGTCTGTCTGGTCTGTCTGGTCTGTCTGGTCTGTCTGGTCTGTCTGGTCTGTCTGGTCTGTCTGGTCTGTCTGGTCTGTCTGGTCTGTCTGGTCTGTCTGGTCTGTCTGGTCTGTCTGGTCTGTCTGGTCTGTCTGGTCTGTCTGGTCTGTCTGGTCTGTCTGGTCTGTCTGGTCTGTCTGGTCTGTCTGGTCTGTCTGGTCTGTCTGGTCTGTCTGGTCTGTCTGGTCTGTCTGGTCTGTCTGGTCTGTCTGGTCTGTCTGGTCTGTCTGGTCTGTCTGGTCTGTCTGGTCTGTCTGGTCTGTCTGGTCTGTCTGGTCTGTCTGGTCTGTCTGGTCTGTCTGGTCTGGTCTGGTCTGTCTGTCTGTCTGTCTGTCTGTCTGTCTGTCTGTCTGTCTGTCTGTCTGTCTGTCTGTCTGTCTGTCTGTCTGTCTGTCTGTCTGTCTGTCTGTCTGTCTGTCTGTCTGTCTGTCTGTCTGTCTGTCTGTCTGTCTGTCTGTCTGTCTGTCTGTCTGTCTGTCTGTCTGTCTGTCTGTCTGTCTGTCTGTCTGTCTGTCTGTCTGTCTGTCTGTCTGTCTGTCTGTCTGTCTGTCTGTCTGTCTGTCTGTCTGTCTGTCTGTCTGTCTGTCTGTCTGCCTGTCTGCCTGCCTGCCTGTCTGTCTGTCTGTCTGTCTGTCTGTCTGTCTGTCTGTCTGTCTGTCTGTCTGTCTGTCTGTCTGTCTGTCTGTCTGTCTGTCTGTCTGTCTGTCTGTCTGTCTGTCTGTCTGTCTGTCTGTCTGTCTGTCTGTCTGTCTGTCTGTCTGTCTGTCTGTCTGTCTGTCTGTCTGTCTGTCTGTCTGTCTGTCTGTCTGTCTGTCTGTCTGTCTGTCTGTCTGTCTGTCTGTCTGTCTGTCTGTCTGTCTGTCTGTCTGTCTGTCTGTCTGTCTGTCTGTCTGTCTGTCTGTCTGTCTGTCTGTCTGTCTGTCTGTCTGTCTGTCTGTCTGTCTGTCTGTCTGTCTGTCTGTCTGTCTGTCTGTCTGTCTGTCTGTCTGTCTGTCTGTCTGTCTGTCTGTCTGTCTGTCTGTCTGTCTGTCTGTCTGTCTGTCTGTCTGTCTGTCTGTCTGTCTGTCTGTCTGTCTGTCTGTCTGTCTGTCTGTCTGTCTGTCTGTCTGTCTGTCTGTCTGTCTGTCTGTCTGTCTGTCTGTCTGTCTGTCTGTCTGTCTGTCTGTCTGTCTGTCTGTCTGTCTGTCTGTCTGTCTGTCTGTCTGTCTGTCTGTCTGTCTTTCTGTCTGTCTGTCTGTCTGTCTGTCTGTCTGTCTGTGTCTGTCTGTCTGTCTGTCTGTCTGTCTGTCTGTCTGTCTGTCTGTCTGTCTGTCTGTCTGTCTGTCTGTCTGTCTGTCTGTCTGTCTGTCTGTCTGTCTGTCTGTCTGTCTGTCTGTCTGTCTTTCTGTCTGTCTGTCTGTCTGTCTGTCTGTCTGTCTGTCTGTCTGTCTGTCTGTCTGTCTGTCTGTCTGTCTGTCTGTCTGTCTGTCTGTCTGTCTGTCTGTCTGTCTGTCTGTCTGTCTGTCTGTCTGTCTGTCTGTCTGTCTGTCTGTCTGTCTGTCAGACAGACGTCTGTATGTCTGTCTGTAACGACAAACGCCCATAACTCAAAAACTGCTTGGCTGATTTTAATGAAATTTGGTACCCAGGCTGGGTTTTGGGTCGAGATGGTCCCATTTAAAAATGAACAAAATCCACCGAACACAAACCAAATAAAAGGGTGGGGTAGATTTCAAAAATTAGAGTTTATGTGAAAATATGGCGTGTGTGATATCAAACGAAAGGTAATTGAGCCTGGAGTTAAACAAAATACATTTTATTTTATTTTAAAAAAAAGGGTGGGGGTATATTTCAAAAATTAGAGTTTAAGTGAAAATATGGCGTGTGTGATATCAAACGAAAGGTAATTGAGTCCGGAGTTTAACAAAATACATTTTAGTTTTTGTTTTTTTAAAGGTGGGGGTAGATTTTAAAAATTTGAGATTAAGTCAAAACATGGCTTGTGTGGTATCAAACAAAAGGTAATTTAGTCTGGAGTTGAATAAAATATATTTCAGTTTATAGATATATTAGCTCACACGTACACTATAACTATAGTACCTAGTGTGAGCTTAGGGGCCCATATATTGGTAGAGTATTTTTTTAAGATAACTTAGAAATATTTTGTGACATTTGTTTGTTTGTATGTATGTTTATCCGGTTCGGTTCGGTTCTTCGGACTTTTGAAAAACCTGTAGCTGCACATTAAAATCGGCTTACTATATCGAAATGGCTTTTCTGCCTTTTACCTTGACATTTTTTAACTTACGTACAGCCATCTGAAAAACGCAGTCGTTCTGGGTGTTTAGGTCGCTTTATTTTTTTTTTCAAATCAGATTTAATTAATTTATGAAAACTCCGTTACCAGAATAAAAAGTGTGGGGAAATAACTGTCTGTCTGTCTGTCTGTCTGTCTGTCTGTCTGTCTGTCTGTCTGTCTGTCTGTCTGTCTGTCTGTCTGTCTGTCTGTCTGTCTGTCTGTCTGTCTGTCTGTCTGTCTGTCTGTCTGTCTGTCTGTCTGTCTGTCTGTCTGTCTGTCTGTCTGTCTGTCTGTCTGTCTGTCTGTCTGTCTGTCTGTCTGTCTGTCTGTCTGTCTGTCTGTCTGTCTGTCTGTCTGTCTGTCTGTCTGTCTGTCTGTCTGTCTGTCTGTCTGTCTGTCTGTCTGTCTGTCTGTCTGTCTGTCTGTCTGTCTGTCTGTCTGTCTGTCTGTCTGTCTGTCTGTCTGTCTGTCTGTCTGTCTGTCTGTCTGTCTGTCTGTCTGTCTGTCTGTCTGTCTGTCTGTCTGTCTGTCTGTCTGTCTGTCTGTCTGTCTGTCTGTCTGTCTGTCTGTCTGTCTGTCTGTCTGTCTGTCTGTCTGTCTGTCTGTCTGTCTGTCTGTCTGTCTGTCTGTCTGTCTGTCTGTCTGTCTGTCTGTCTGTCTGTCTGTCTGTCTGTCTGTCTGTCTGTCTGTCTGTCTGTCTGTCTGTCTGTCTGTCTGTCTGTCTGTCTGTCTGTCTGTCTGTCTGTCTGTCTGTCTGTCTGTCTGTCTGTCTGTCTGTCTGTCTGTCTGTCTGTCTGTCTGTCTGTCTGTCTGTCTGTCTGTCTGTCTGTCTGTCTGTCTGTCTGTCTGTCTGTCTGTCTGTCTGTCTGTCTGTCTGTCTGTCTGTCTGTCTGTCTGTCTGTCTGTCTGTCTGTCTGTCTGTCTGTCTGTCTGTCTGTCTGTCTGTCTGTCTGTCTGTCTGTCTGTCTGTCTGTCTGTCTGTCTGTCTGTCTGTCTGTCTGTCTGTCTGTCTGTCTGTCTGTCTGTCTGTCTGTCTGTCTGTCTGTCTGTCTGTCTGTCTGTCTGTCTGTCTGTCTGTCTGTCTGTCTGTCTGTCTGTCTGTCTGTCTGTCTGTCTGTCTGTCTGTCTGTCTGTCTGTCTGTCTGTCTGTCTGTCTGTCTGTCTGTCTGTCTGTCTGTCTGTCTGTCTGTCTGTCTGTCTGTCTGTCTGTCTGTCTGTCTGTCTGTCTGTCTGTCTGTCTGTCTGTCTGTCTGTCTGTCTGTCTGTCTGTCTGTCTGTCTGTCTGTCTGTCTGTCTGTCTGTCTGTCTGTCTGTCTGTCTGTCTGTCTGTCTGTCTGTCTGTCTGTCTGTCTGTCTGTCTGTCTGTCTGTCTGTCTGTCTGTCTGTCTGTCTGTCTGTCTGTCTGTCTGTCTGTCTGTCTGTCTGTCTGTCTGTCTGTCTGTCTGTCTGTCTGTCTGTCTGTCTGTCTGTCTGTCTGTCTGTCTGTCTGTCTGTCTGTCTGTCTGTCTGTCTGTCTGTCTGTCTGTCTGTCTGTCTGTCTGTCTGTCTGTCTGTCTGTCTGTCTGTCTGTCTGTCTGTCTGTCTGTCTGTCTGTCTGTCTGTCTGTCTGTCTGTCTGTCTGTCTGTCTGTCTGTCTGTCTGTCTGTCTGTCTGTCTGTCTGTCTGTCTGTCTGTCTGTCTGTCTGTCTGTCTGTCTTTCTGTCTGTCTGTCTGTCTGTCTGTCTGTCTGTCTGTCTGTCTGTCTGTCTGTCTGTCTGTCTGTCTGTCTGTCTGTCTGTCTGTCTGTCTGTCTGTCTGTCTGTCTGTCTGTCTGTCTGTCTGTCTGTCAGACAGACGTCTGTATGTCTGTCTGTAACGACAAACGCCCATAACTCAAAAACTGCTTGGCTGATTTTAATGAAATTTGGTACCCAGGCTGGGTTTTGGGTCGAGATGGTCCCATTTAAAAATGAACAAAATCCACCGAACACAAACCAAATAAAAGGGTGGGGTAGATTTCAAAAATTAGAGTTTATGTGAAAATATGGCGTGTGTGATATCAAACGAAAGGTAATTGAGCCTGGAGTTAAACAAAATACATTTTATTTTATTTTAAAAAAAAGGGTGGGGGTATATTTCAAAAATTAGAGTTTAAGTGAAAATATGGCGTGTGTGATATCAAACGAAAGGTAATTGAGTCCGGAGTTTAACAAAATACATTTTAGTTTTTGTTTTTTTAAAGGTGGGGGTAGATTTTAAAAATTTGAGATTAAGTCAAAACATGGCTTGTGTGGTATCAAACAAAAGGTAATTTAGTCTGGAGTTGAATAAAATATATTTCAGTTTATAGATATATTAGCTCACACGTACACTATAACTATAGTACCTAGTGTGAGCTTAGGGGCCCATATATTGGTAGAGTATTTTTTTAAGATAACTTAGAAATATTTTGTGACATTTGTTTGTTTGTATGTATGTTTATCCGGTTCGGTTCGGTTCTTCGGACTTTTGAAAAACCTGTAGCTGCACATTAAAATCGGCTTACTATATCGAAATGGCTTTTCTGCCTTTTACCTTGACATTTTTTAACTTACGTACAGCCATCTGAAAAACGCAGTCGTTCTGGGTGTTTAGGTCGCTTTATTTTTTTTTTCAAATCAGATTTAATTAATTTATGAAAACTCCGTTACCAGAATAAAAAGTGTGGGGAAATAACAAGTTTTAAATAAAAGTTTTCGTATTTTGTAATTTCTTACTTTTGACACGCTTTTATTAGCTTCACCTGTATGTTTGTAGGTAGGTAATTATGTTTGTAACTGACTCCTTTGGACTAGATCTTGACCTACTTTAAACGAACAGATTTAATTTAAACTTTGTACACTTATCAAGAACCGGTGACAATACAATAATTTTCCAGGCGCACCCTTGGGGATACTTCGGGGACCCGCCCCCCCCCCCCAAGCCTAAGAATTTTGCAAAAACGAACAAATTTAATTTAGACTTTGTATACACTTATCAAGAACCGGTGATAACGCCAAGATTAATTATTTCGCAGACATTTTTCATATATTTCAGGAATAAAACAATAAAATAGGTTAAAATACGGCTTAATGAGGTCTCGTTCCCCTCCCCACAAGAAATATTCCTTATTAAGTTTTTCTCATTATCCTGATCAGGATAATTTATTTTTATTATTACTAGTATTATTGTGAAAATAAATCATCGGTATACTGGCAACATACACTAAGTCAAAAATTTAGTTTTGAGAAAATCGCATTTTAAGAAGTTTTGAAATTAGGAACAACATTTGAGACATTTGATTTCATTGAGAAACTCCTGAATTTTACATTATTTATGCATTGAATATTGGAGAACGTATGTAAGTACCTATGTAAAAAAAGTTATTTTTTGAAATTTTAGTAATATTTTATAGATTTTGTGAAGTCTGGGATTTAATGTATTTTTTAAATTTCGTTGTAACGACCAGGTTTCACCATGGCTCAAAAACTAAAAAAAATGACTTTGAGTGTATTTTGCCAGTATACCAACGTAATATAGTTAATTAAAAAACACGATTTCACAGCACATTAAACTGAAAAGTAAAAAATAAATATAGTTAAAAAAGCTAAAAAACACGCTCCAAACTAGTTAAAAATAATTCTTAATTATAGTTGAAAAAAAATAATGAACGAAAAATACTAGTATTATTGTGAAAAAAACGTCGGGCTCTCGATATACAAAGAAAATATGGCCCCACGATTTTAGCTAACACGACTACTATACTGTAGTAGTGTGAGCTTATATATCTTTGCGTTTCAGATGATTTTGAAACTTTTTTGTTGCGCCGTCCGTCTGTCTGTCTGTCTAAACCTTTCATTTTGAAATTTGTATTGGAGAACTTGGCTTTACTTTTATCACAATTCTTTTTACGGAATGCCATTTTCGCGTACTTGGCTTTTTTTACATGAAATGTTTTTGTTATGATTTCACTTCTTTTTTAAAGGAATTGGATAATACTTAATTTTTAAAGTAGTAAAATATGCGGAATATGCTTCAAAATTTTAGCAATGCCTTACTTAAATTTTTGAGGTTTTTTAATTTTTTCCATGTTTTATCGTAGTTCCCATCAGCCTTCCAAAGCTAAGCTCTCTAGCATTTCTGAAAGTGCACAATGTTACTTTTACATGTATAGGGGAGGGAAATAAATTAAAATTGTCATGTTTTTAAATTTTGTCCTATAGTTTTATCATAGTTCCTATCAGTCTTCCAATGCTCAGCTCTCTAGCGTTTCTGGAAGTGGGTAATCTTACTTTTACATAACTTTACATTTATAAGGGAGGAGAGTAAATAAAAATATTGGACTTTTTAAATTGTTTCATATGGTTTTATCATAATTTCTATCAGCATTCCAATGCTCAGCTCTCTAGCGTTTCTGGAAGTGGGCAATGTTAGTTTAATATAAATTGACATTTATAGGAGAGGGAAGTAAATTAAAATGTTGGAGTTTTTAAATTTTTTCATATAGTTTTATCATATTGTCTTTCAGTCTTAAAAAGTTCAGCTCTCTAGCGTTTCTGGAAGTGGGCAGTGTTACTTTTACATAATTTTACATTTATAGGCGAAGGAAGTAAACTAGAATTTTGGGGTGTTTTAATTTTTTTCTATAACTTTGTCATAGTTACTATCGGTCTTCCAAAGCTCAGCTCTCTAGCATGTCTGGAAGTAGGCAATGTTACTTTTACTTAACTTTACATTTATAGGGGAGGGAAGTAAATTAGAATTTTGGGGTGTTTTAATTTTTTCCTATAGTTTTATCATAGTTCCTATCAGACTACCAAAGCTCAACTCTCTAGTATTTCTGGAAGTGGGCAATGCTACTTTTACATAACTTTAAATGTATAGGGGAGGGGAGTAAATTAAAATTTTGGGGTTTTTTGATTTTCTCCTATAGTTTTATCATAGGTCCTATCAGTCTGCCAAAGCTCAACTCTCTAGCATTTCTGGAAGTGGGCGATGCTACTTTTACATAACTTTAAATGTATAGGCAGTGGCATATATAGAAAAAAGTTTCGGGGTGGGCCAGAGACAGTTTTGGGGGGGGGGGCCGAGACCGCATGAGGCTGTATTTTATGCTATTTTATGTTTGTATTCATGAAATATGTGGAAAATATCCAAAAAATTTTCAGCACCAGGGGGGGCCCGGGCCCGTATATACGCCACTGTGTATAGGGGAGGGGAGTAAATTAAAATTTTGGGGTTTTATCATTTTTTCCAGGGGTTTGGTCATAATTTCTATCAGTCTGCCAAATTTCAGCTTTGTAGCATGTCTGGAAGTACAGTAGAATATTGATGATCTATACATGAGTGAGTGAGTGAGTCAGTGAGTGGCAATTTCGACGTTTTTTGAAATTTCGTAACTACTTTATGGAATTCCATGAACCTTGGAGGGGTTGTTAACTCCATGGAGATCTACGACTGTGCAAAGTTTGAGATTCGTAGCTCATTCCGAAGTAGAGTTTTAGGTAGGTCAAATATCGGCTGAAATGTTTTAAGAAAAGATGGTTACGGCGCGCGAACTTGGCGAGGCACTGCCGTGTCCTCAGATCTACTTACCTTTAAATTCAATAAACTTTGATTAAAAACAAAAAACACTTTGCCGGAACAGCTTTTGCTCGATTTCTACGCGGGGTCACAAATAAAACGAAAACATAATTATGTAAGTGTGGATGTCACAGAGAGACGAATTTAAATCGAAGTATACATACTCAACTCAGCCCAGGGATGGCCGATTGCGGACCAGCCGTTTGCAAAAATAGAATACCTACAGGGGCGCCCACTACGGGGGTAGTAAGGGTCTAGGGCTAAGGTCACTCATCGTCAAGCAAGCTTTACAGGTAGCGAAGCCTAACTCTGATTTTATATATTTTGGTTATAATTTTTGACATGTTTTCCTCGGTTTCGCATTGGCGGCTCGTTGTTATTTTAAAAATGTGGTTTTAACACAGTCTAAAGATCTATTTAATAATGATACAGTTTCAAGATATTTTGCAGCATAACTTTTTAATTACATAAATATATATAGTTTAGGTACCTTCATACTGTGTAAAACAACATCTTCAAAATAAAACAGAACCGCCAATGCGAAACCGAGGAAAACATGTCAAAAATAATAACCAAAAAATAGAAAACTTGACGTTAGCTTCGCTTCCTATAAAGCTTGCCTTTACGATGAGTGTCCTTAGCTAGGGCACCTCCAAGACGTAAACAGGGAGGTGCGAAGCACCCCCAACCATAGTCACATAGAAACTGATTACTAATCGGCTTTGCTCGGTACACAAAAAATGGCCGATATTCCAGTAAAAACTATGACTACAGTACCTAGATTTAAAAAAAAAATCTAGATAATCTGGACTAGGTACTTACCTATGTTCAGCGAATTTTTGATAAATTATGTAGCTCTATACCTAGCTGGATATGTTTTATTTACTGACGCTGGCGCCACTTTGGCAGAATTAAGGCCCTTAATTATTATGCAAATAATATAAAATAAAAATATAAGATTTTTATTATTCAGTCTAGCAATTTATTCCCATTTTCAAATCGGCTAACCCATATGTTACTTTTTTTTAGGTACCTAAATTATTCTTCTGAATTTTTCTTATATGTGCTACTCCTTGGAAATAAATAAATAAATATATTTGAGGCGCAATCGGTTAAGCAGTTTCTGTACTCGTTTCCTTTACAGGGTGGGCCAAAAAAACCTGGACATTTTTTTTATTATAACTTTTGAACTATACAATCGATATTAATGGGACAAACTGCACTTGCCAAAGAATTAATCAGAGCTTTGACTAATTTATCATTTTTTGTCTGCCATCTCGAAATCCAAGATGGCGGACAAAGATGCTCATTTATTCTTGTGTTGCGAATATGTTCTAATTATTTTTTTAAATTAGTAAGAAAGCTGCGTTCTTGCCAGGCCCGACAAGGTACGATTCAGCAAAATCGGTTCAGTGGTTCTATAAAAAAATATTTTTGTTCAACCATTGTTTTGCATATTATACGATTGCTTGCCAATCATGTCTGCATTTATTTACTTATAAATTCATTACTACTGAACCGATGTTAGTGGAAATAAACAACATCCTGGTGAGAATTGATTGCTTTTTTAAGATCATGATCAAAGTAATCGCCATCTTAAATTTTAAGATGGCGGATAGAATTATTTTTGATTCTTTAAAATGGCGTGTTTATTCTTATTTTCCGAAAATGTTATAATTTTTTTTTAATCTATGAAAAAGCACTACTGTTTCCCCACACAACGAGGTAAAAATTATTAAAATCAGTGTGGTGGTTCTCAAAATATCTATTTTTGTTTCAACCATTGTTTTAGAGATTATACGATTGTATTGCCAATCCTGTCTGCATTAATTTTCTTATAAACTCTACCAATTTTAGTGAAACACAAAAAATCGTGGTAAGAATTGATTGCTCTTTAAAGATTACAATCGAAATTTGCCGCCATCTTAGAATTTAAGATGTCGGACAGAAATTGCCAATGCAATCGCATAACTTGTAAAACAATTGTACAAAATCAGATTTTGTGGGAACCACTTCGCCGATTTTATTAAATTGTACTTTATTAAGCGGGAGAAAAATAGTACTTTCCAATAAATTAATAAAAAACTAAAACATTTTCGAAAAATAAGAATAAAGTGCCTCTTTGAAGAATCAAGTATGGTTCTGTCCAACATCTTAACTTTTAGGATGGCGGCAAATTTCGATTATAACCTTGAAAGAACAATCAATTCTCACCATCATTTTTCTTATTTCACTAAAATCGGTATGGTAATAATGATTTATAAGGAAATGAATGCAGACAGGGTTGGCAATGCAATCGTATAATCTCTAACACAATGACGAAAACAGAAATAGGTTTTTTGAGAACCAATACACCGATTTTGCTCATTTGTACCTTGTTGTGCGCGGGAAAAGTAGTGCTTTTCTATAAATTAAATAAAAAATCTAAAATATTTCCAGAAAATAAGAATAAACCCACCATCAAGTATGATTCTGTTCGCCATCTTAAATTTTAAGATGGCGATAAATTTTGATCATGATCTTTAAAACACAATCCATTCTCACCAGGACGTTTTTTATTTCATCAAAGTCAAAGGTTCAGTAGTAATAAATTTGTAAGGAAATAAATGCAGACATGATTGGCAAGGCAATCGTATAATTTTCAAAACAATGGTTGAAACAAAAATTTTTTTTAGAACCATCAAACCGATTTTGCTGATTCATACCTTGTGCGTGGCAAGAATGCAGCTTTTCTACTAATTTAAAAAAATAATTCAAACGTGTTTGCAACATAAGAATAAACCAGCATCTTTAAAGGGTACATTTTAATATTGTCCGCCATCTTGGATTTTGAGATCGCTGACAAATAATTATAATTTGTCAAAACTTTGATTAATTCTCTGCCAAGCGCAGTTTGTCCCATTAAAATAGATGGTATATATGTATTGATTGATTTATAAGAATTCTAATTTAATTCAGCAGATTTGTTTTTGTAAAAAAATCACTGAATAGAGTTAAAAATATACTATTATAAATCAGTACGTTTTGACGTAGCTAGATTAAAATTTAGCGCTCTTTTTACTCATCTGACTTTAACTACGTGGTAAAAAGGAGGACGGAGATAGCAATTCACAAATAGTATCAAGTCCCTATCCAAGTCCGTTAGTTAATTCACTTTTGCTCTGAGGTACATGAAGAAATATTTATTTATATTTTATATTTATGTTCCCAATAAGCTAGCTAACATTATTTATTATGCTAACATTTTTAAATATTTTTACAAAGATGCAAGTCAAGTGAATCGCTGGACCACATAGCAACAGCCGCCCCAAAATAAAAAATAAACCAAATTTAATTAATAAAATAGGCATAATGCAAGGTTGTCGCTTTGACGGATGTTACAAGTGCGTGCAATTAAGATGAAAATATACATTGGATGTCACAGAGTGATGAATATCAATTGGATCGATTCTTGAATATACTCGCGCCAATATACACGGAAATTTTGGCGTCAAAATTTTTTAAAAATTTTGCTGTATTCTTCATCAGACTCATGGTATGCTATGACATCCATTTAATTTAGGTACACCCGGGCTCTCCCCATCAGGACTGTACCAAAAACATGGAAAAACGTTATGACATCCGAATTTGGATGTCACGGCGTCGAAGGATGTCACAAGATATCTAATTTTTTTACGCCTGGATGTCACAACGATCAGCGGATATCTATATATATATATATATATATATATACTCGACCGTTGTATCTTGTGACATCCAGCAAAAAGTCGGTTTCTGTGACATCCACTTTAAAACCTGGTGTTATCCAAAAATAAAAAATATGAAATGTAATAAAAAATATTTTATTTTTAATTCCATAAAAATAGTTGTATAAACTCACAAATTTAGAAATAAAAATTTTCATATCTTTGTGGCGTCCATTGTATATACAAAAAATGTTGACGTTGTAACATCCCTAAATAGTTGTGTTAACTTGTGACATCAAGCAAGGTTGCCAATGTTTCATAAAAATAACGAATGTAACAAGTACGTCTATAAAAATAAGAAATTTACACTGGATGTCACGAGGAAACAAATAACAAATAAAATATACAAAGACGTTAGGGATGTCACAAATGTGTAAAAATATGTTACAGGTATATGTATGCAAATAAGAAAAATATACACTGGATGTCACAGGGAAGAAAATAACAAATAAAATATACAAGCACGTTATTGATGTCATAATAGGCTTACAAGATGAATATACGGCAAGGACTAAAAAAAATACTCTGCTAATATATGGGCACCTACGCTCACTTTAATTATAGTGTACGTGTAACCTAATATTGTCACGACTATATTTGTGACAAGTGGTATCTCTACCATATATGTCACAAGGTTTGTTATTTAGTGCCCTTGTGACTGATGGATTTAGGGGAATATTAAAATTAAGTATAAAGAATCCACATTTATACATGTATTTTATATAAGAAAACAGATTAACTGGAATAGAGGTTATTGCTATAAATAATTAAATAATGTAAAAAGAGGGATGCTGGGTGGAAAGAGTTGACCTAGGGGCCATAAGAAATAGACCTTATAGGCCGTAGACAGTTGGCCTTATGGGCCATAAAGCGTAACCACCATAGTGAGGTTTTACTTAGGTATGTTAAGTAGGGACCACATTATTTCAGTGGTGTACTGGGTTCGTAGGGACCACGTATTTCAGTGGTGTACTGGGTGTGTTTAGTAGGGACCACGTATTTCAGTGGTATACTGGGTTGATCACTTGCTAGAGTGATGCCGGTCTATTATCCAGCATCGGCTTTTATAGACGAAATTAGTGCAAGCGCAGCAATATTGGTTATTGCTATAGTAAAATGATCCGAATTTAAACTTATTTATGACAGTATAACTAAAAACTGTAATATATTTTATTCAACTCCAGACTCAAATACCTTTCGATTGATACCACACAAACCATGTTTTGACCTAAACTCTAATTTTTTAATACCCCCACCTTTTTTTTAACTAAAATGTATTTGTTTAACTCCAGACTCAATTACCTTTCGTTTAATACCATACAAGCCATATTTTCGTTTAAACTCTAATTTTTGACTTTTACCCCCACCCTTTTTTTTAAATAAACTAAAATGTATTTTGTTTAACTGCAGACTCAATTACTTTTCGTTCGATATCACACACGCCATATTTTCACATAAACTCCAATTTTTAAAATCTACCCCCATCCTTTTATTTGGCTTGCGTTAGGTGGATTTTGTTCACTTTTAAATGGGACCATCTCGACCCAAGACCCAGCCTAGGTACCAAATTTCATTCAAATCGGGCAATTTGACGTTAAAAAAAACTCGTCAGATTAAATTTTATCTGACTAGATTTAAAAATTCCTTATATTCAACTTAACTTTAGTTAAATTTAGTTGATAAATAATGAGCCTATTATTAATTATTGTTCCCTATATTCACAGTTTGTAGGTCAAATTAGATAAAAGTTGTCCGTTTTTGTATGTAACTCCCATTATCTTTTTGGACTCAGACTTCAGTTTTTATCAGTCCCAATCTTTACTTTCCTAGTTCGTGCAGCAAAAGCTAGGAAAGGTATTATGTTCTACGGATTTTTTTAAAGATAACTTAGAAATATTTTGTGACATTTGTTTGTTTGTATGTATGTTTATCCGGTTCGGTTCTTCGGACTTTTGAAAAACCTGTAGCTGCACATTAAAATCGGCTTACTATATCGAAATGACTTTTCTGCCTTTTACCTTGAAATTTTTTAATTTACGTACAGCCATCTGAAAAACGCAGTCGTTATGGGTGTTTAGGTCGCTTTATTTTTTTTCAAATCAGATTTAATTAATTTCTGAAAACTCCGTTACCAGAATTAAAATTGTGGGGAAATAACAAATTTTAAATAAAAGTTTTCGTATTTTGTAATTTCTTATTTTTGACACCCTTTTATTAGCTTCACCTGAATGTTTGTAGGTAGGTATGTATGTTTGTATCTGACTCCTTTGGACTAGATTTTGACCTACTTTAAACGAACAGATTTAATTTAAACTTTGTACACTTATCGAGAACCGGTGACAATACAATAATTTTCCAGGGGCACCCTTGGGGATACTTCGGAGACCCGCCCCCCCCTAGCCTAAGAATTTTGCAAAAACGAACAAATTTAATTTAGACTTTGTATACACTTATCAAGAACCGGCGACAATGCCAAGATTAATAATTTCGCAGACATTTTTCATATATTTCAGGAATAAAACAATAAAATAGGTTAAAATACGGCTTAATGAGGTCTCGGTTCCCTCCCCACAAGAAATATTCCTTATTAAGTTTTTCTCATTATCCTGATCAGGATAATTTATTTTTATTAGTACTAGTATTACTGTGAAAATAAATCATCGCTATACTGGCAACATACACTAAGTCAAAAATTTAGTTTTGAGAAAATCGCATTTTAAGAAGTTCTGAAATTAGGAACAACATTTGAGACATTTGATTTCATTGAGAAACTCCTAAATTTTACATTATTTATGCATTGAATATTGGAGAACGTATGTAAGTACCTATGTAAAAAAAGTTATTTTTTGAAATTTTAATAATATTTTAAAGATTTTGTAAAGTCGGTGATTTAATGTATTTTTTAAATTTGGTTGTAACGGCCAGGTTTCACCATGGCTCAAAAACTAAAAAAAATTACTTTGAGTGTATTTTGCCAGTATACCGACGTAATATAGTTAATTAAAAAACACGATTTCACAGCACATTAAACTAAAAAGTAAAAAATAAATATAGTTAAAAAAACTAAAAAACACGCTTCAAACTAAACAGTTAAAAATAATTCTTAATATTAGTTGAAAACAATAATGAACGAAAAATACTAGTATTATTGTGAAAAAAACGTCGGGCTCTCGATACACAAAGAAGATATGGCACAAAGCGCCCCACGATTTTAGCTCACACGACTACTATGCTATAGTAGTGTGAGCTTATATATCTTTGCGTTTCAGATGATTTTGAAACTTTTTTGTTGCGCCGTCTGTCTGTCTGTCTGTCTGAACCTTTGATTTTGAAATTTGTATTGGAGAACTTGGCTTTACTTTTATCTCAATTCTTTTTACGGAATGCCATTTTCGCGTACTTGGCTTTTTTTTACATGAAATGTTTTTGTTATGATTTCACTTCTTTTTTAAAGGAATTGGATAATACTTAATTTTTAAAGTAGTAAAATATGCGGAATATTGTTTTTGCAATGCCTTACTTAAATCTTTGAGGTTTTTTTAATTTTTTTCCATGGTTTTATCGTAGTTCCCATCAGTGTTCCAAAGCTCAGCTCTCTAGCGTTTCTGAAAGTGCACTATGTTACTTTTACATGTATAGGGGAGGGAAATAAATTAAAATTGTCGTGTTTTTAACTTTTGTCCTATAGTTTTATCATAGTTCCTATCAGTCTTCCAATGCTCAGCTCTCTAGCGTTTCTGGAAGTGGGTAATCTTACTTTTATATAACTTTACATTTATAGGGGAGGAGAGTAAATGAAAATATTGGACTTTTAAAATTTTTCCCCATGGTTTTATCCTAATTTCTATCAGCATTCCAATGTTCAGCTCTCTAGCGTTTGCCCACTATGTTATTTTAATATAAATTGACATTTATAGGAGAGGGAAGTAAATTAAAATGTTGGAGTTTTTAAATTTTTTCATATAGTTTTATCATATTGTCTTTCAGTCTTAAAAAGTTCAGCTCTCTAGCGTTTCTGGAAGTGGGCAGTGTTACTTTTACATAATTTTACATTTATAGGGGAAGGAAGTAAATTGGGGTGTTTTAGTTTTTTTCTACAACTTTATCATAGTTACTATCGGTCTTCCAAAGCTCAGCTCTCTAGCATGTCTGGAACTAGGCAATGTTACTTTTACTTAACTTTACATTTATAGGGGAGGGAGGTAAATTAGAATTTTTTCCTATTGCTTAATCATAGTTCCTATCAGTCTGACAAAGCTCAACTCTCTAGCATTTCTGGAAGTGGGCAATGCTACTTTTACATAACTTTAAATATATAGGGGAGGAGAGTAAATTAAAATTTTGGGGTTTTTTGATTTTCCCCTATAGTTTAATCATAGGTCCTATCAGTCTGCCAAAGCTCAACTCTCTAGCATTTCTGGAAGTGGGCGATGCTACTTTTACATAACTTTAAATGTATAAGGGAGGGGAGTAAATTAAAATTTTGGGGTTTTAGGATTTTTTCCAGGGGTTTGGTCATAATTTCTATCAGTCTGCCATATTTCAGCTTTGTAGGATATCTGGAAGTACAGTAGAATATTGATGATCTATAAATGAGTGAGTGAGTGAGTCAGTGAGTGGCAATTTCGACGTTTTTTGAAGTTTCGTAACTACTTTACTACTTTATGGAATTCCATGAAACTTGGAGGGGTTGTTAACTTCATGGAGATCTACGACTGTGCAAAGTTTGAGATTCGTAGCTCATTCCGAAGTAGAGTTTTAGGTAGGTCAAATATCAGCTGAAATATTTTAAGAAAAGATGGTTACGGCGCGCGAACTTGGCAAGGCACTGCCGTGTCCTTAGATCTACTTACCTTTAAATTCAATAAACTTTAAATAAAAACAAAAAAACACTTTGCCGGAACAGCTTTTGCTCGATTCCTACGCGAGGTCACAAATAAAACGAAAACATACTTATGTAAGTGTGGATGTCACAGAGAGACGAATTTAAATCGAAGTATACAAACTCAACTCAGCCCAGGGCTGGCCAATTGCGGACCGGCCGTTTGCAAAAATAGAATACGTACAGGGGCGCCCACTACGGGAGTAGTAAGGGGCTAGGGCTAAGGTCACTCATCGTCAAGCAAGCTTTACAGGTAGCGAAGCCTAACTCTGATTTTATATTTTTTGGTTATAATTTTTGACATGTTTTCCTCGGTTTCGCATTGGCGGCTCGTTGTTATTTTAAAAATGTGGTTTTAACACAGTCTAAAGATCTATTTAATAATGATACAGTTTCAAGATAGTTTGCAGCATAACTTTTTAATTACATAAATATATATAGTTTAGGTACCTTCTTACTGTGTAAAACAACATCTTCAAAATAAAACAGAACCGCCAATGCGAAACCGAGGAAAACATGTCAAAAATAATAACCAAAAAATAGAAAGCTTGACGTTAGCTTCGCTTCCTATAAAGCTTGCCTTTACGATGAGTGTCCTTAGCTAGGGCACCTCCAAGACGTAATCAGGGAAGTGCGAAGCACCCCCAAGCATAGTCACATAGAAACTGATTACCAATCGGCTTTGCTCGGTACACAAAAAATGGCCGATATTCCAGTAAAATCTATGACAACAGTACCTAGACTAGATACTTACCTATGTTCAGCGAATTTTTGATAAATTATGTAGCTCTATACCTAGCTGGATATATTTTATTTACGGACGCTGGCGCCACTTTGGCAGAATTAAGGCCCTTAATTAATATGCAAATAATATAAAATAAAAATATAAGATTTTCATTATTCAGTCTAGTTTATTCTAGGATGTTTTTTATTTCATCAAAGTCAAAGGTTCAGTAGTAATAAATTTGTAAGGAAATAAATGCAGACATGATTGGCAAGGCAATCGTATAATTTTCAAAACAATGGTTGGAACAAAAATATTTTTTTTAGAACCATCAAACCGATTTTGCTGATTGATACCTTGTGCGTGGCAAGAACGCAGCTTTTCTACTAATTTAAAAAAATAATTCAAACGTGTTTGCAACATAAGAATAAACCAGCATCTTTAAAGGGTACATTTTAATATTGTCCGCCATCTTGGATTTTGAAATCGCTGACAAATAATTATAATTAGTCAAAACTTTGATTAATTCTCTGCCAAGCGCAGTTTGTCCCATTAAAATCGATGGTATAGTTCAAAAGTTATAATGAAAAACAATTGTGCGGTTTTTTTTTGGCCCACCCGGTATATATGTATTGATTGATTTATAAGTATTCTAATTTAATTCAGCAGATTTGTTTTTGTAAAAAAATCACTGAATAGAGTTAAAAATATACTGTTATAAATCAGTACGTTTTGACGTAGCTAGATTAAAATTTAGCGCTCTTTTTACTCATCTGACTTTAACTACGTGGTAAAAAGGAGGACGGAGATAGCAATTCACAAATAGTATCAAGTCCCTATCCAAGTCCGTTAGTTAACTCACTTTTGCTCTGAGGTACATGAAGAAATATTTATTTATATTTTATATTTATGTTCCCAATAAGCTAGCTAACATTATTTATTATGCTAACATTTTTAAATATTTTTACAAAGATGCTTTTTACAAGGATGCAAGTCAAGTGAATCGCTGGACCACATAGCAACAGCCGCCCCAAAATAAAAAATAAACCAAATTTAATTAATAAAATAGGCATAATGCAAGGTTGCCGCTTTGACGGATGTTACAAGTGCGTGCAATTAAGATGAAAATATACATTGGATGTTACAGAGTGATGAATATCGATTGGCGTCAATTTTTTTTTTTTAATTTTGCTGTATTCTTCATCAGACTCATGGTATGCTATGACATCCATTTAATTTAGGTACACCCGGGGCCTCCCCATCAGGACTGTACCAATCAGCGGATATCTATATTTATATAAATATATATATATATATATATATATATATATATATATATATATATGTTATATTAAAAATATGCGTAGGTGTATTTACTTAATGCGTAGTTTCTAGAATAAGTTAAGACATAATACCATAATTGCACAATATTGCTATTGTTTTCAAGATCATATAAAAGTCATTTGATAAACATGTTTACTTCCATATTCTTCGGGAACCCACGCGAAGCTGTGTCAGCACTCTTGTAACTATAAGTAGGCTAGCAGGTAAACAACGTTTTTTAGGTTTGACTTAGCATCTAGACGGTTCACATCTAACTTTAAAGTTGTCTTATTTGTAAAAGTGACTAAATAAAATAAAGTTATTTTTTAAAAAAAGAGTTTTATTAAGCTCGCATCTAAAATTGGCGCAGTCGTGCGGATTTTTTTGAACGCGTCGTACTCTAAAGTCGCGTGGTGAAGTTCTAACTTCTTTACGAAAAATAAAGGACATACGTGCTAAAAAAAGTGCTAAAAATCAAGAACATTGTATAAAAAAACTGGTCTCCAGTCTCCATTCGTGGATATACATCGTTCCTGAACAGAAGTGACTCGAAGAAAATAAAAGAAGAAAAATACCAGTATAAACTGAACAAAGTAAACGAAACATTCAACACTGAAGACTTAAATTGTTGTGTGTGAGCAAGGAGTTGAACCCAGCCTTTGGAAGTGGCTACGAATTTTCTATTGGAACTTCGTGAGACGCCCGGAATTGAACCCAGCTTCTGAGGGTTGCTGCGCAACAAAGTCCTTCAGCAGATTGAATCAAATAAGAAAAACGAAGAAAGAAGAAGAAACAAATGAAGACAACACTTTCTATGTAAGCAACTTTATTATTATTTCCTTTAATTATTGTTATTTTTTGAACTTGCTGTCAACCTCCGTGTGTGTACACGTAAAACTATTATTTAATTTTATAAATAATTAAGTTTCAATTTAAAACATCTTATTTTATATTTATTAAGTTTTAAAAATACTTTAAAAATGTCAAATCCAGATAATATTAATCAAAATCAAGCTCCAACAACAACAACAATTGAACCTTATAAACTTTCCGAAATATTTTCGTTACTACCAGAATATGATGGTAACCTATTAATCTTAATACCTTTATAAATGCGTGCGATCTGGCGTACCAAATGTGTGTTCCAACACAAAGATCATTTTTAATTGTCAAAATTAAAAATCAATTACGCGGAGAAGCCTCTAGATTAAATAACTCGCAAGACTTAGATACATGGGCACAAATTAAACGAATGCTTCTTGCCCATTACGCGGATCAAAGAGATTTGTCAGCTTTGACTCAAGATCTCCAAAAATTATTTCAATTACCAAACGAAAGTCCTTTAATTTTTATTTCAAGACTTCAAGTCCATATTGCTAAAATAAATGCTGCAATTAATAAACAGGACTTAACAAATATTGAAAAACAAGCTCAAGGTACACTAATCGAAACAATGATTTTAAATACTTTATTAACAGGCTTAGATAAAGACTTAAGTTTAGTCGTAAGAGCAAGTAAACCTGCAACATTTTTAGAAGCAGTTTCTTGTGTTAAATCTGAACTTCAATTTGAATATTTTCAAAAACAAAGACTTCATAAATTGCAATTTTCTCAAAAATTAAAACCTAGTCAACAAAAAATTTGTTCTTTTTGCAAAAGATCGGGACATTTAATACATGAGTGTAGAACGAAACAAAATAGTAGAACTATTCAAAATTACATACCAAACTTTAATCCGACTTTACCTTCCACGTCAAATTATAGACAAACTCAAATTTTCACCCCAAATTATAGACAAAATCAACCTTCCACGTCAAATTTTAAACAAAACCAACCTTCCACGTCAAACTATCGACCAAATCAATCACCAACATCTAACAATTATAGACCAAATAATCAAGGAAATTATTTTAGGTCTCAATCAAATAATAATCCTCAATCAAACAATAATCAAAGATCAAATTTTCAAAATAAACCTATGCATTTTATGGAAAATGTAGAAAATGGAACTCAAGATTTTGAAGATACTTATTATCAAAATCAAACTAATGATTTTTCTAATAATCAAAATCTTTATGATAATAATTTTGAACAATATGAAGATGTTTCTTTTGAACAAGAATATGAATCTAATGATTTTTCAAGTAATCTTTATTATTTTACAGACATTACACAAAAATTTAAAATTTTAGTTGATACAGGTGCTAGTTGTTCTGTTTTTAAACCAAAAACATGTGAGCAATATTTACAAAGATTTCCTGAAAATGTAACTGTCAAAGGCATTTCAAATGAACCAATTTCAATTAACGAATCAGTTTTAATTCCTTTTACTTTGAAAGATCCTTTTAAAGTACTAGTTTGTGATCTTGACATAGGATTTGATGGACTAGTAGGATCAGATTTTTTAAAACATTATAATTGCATTATTGACTATCAAAATAATAAATTGATTACCAATTTTAAAACAGTTCCTTTATATAGAACTAACCCAGAACAAAAAGACTTTACTGTAAGTAATGAACCAATAAAAAATATAATACAAATAGAAGGAAGAACAGAAATTAAAAACAGATAAATTAAAAAATACAGAAGTTATTTTACTAGCTCAACAAAAAGACAAATGTTACATTCCTAATTGCATTGTTAAAATAAATGAAAAAGGAGAATTTTGTACAACAATTATTAATGCCTATGCAACTACTAAAACGATAAATTTTGATAATTTTGAATTTGAAAATTTACCTAGCAACTCAAAAACAACTGAAGTATGTTTTAATCTAAAAGAAAATAAACCAATAATAAGAGAACATGTAATACCAAAGCAATTAAGATTAGATCACTTAAATGACGAAGAAAAAGAAATCATAACATCACTTTGTTTAGATTTTTCGGATATATTTTACTTAGAAGGAGATAATTTAACTTTTACAAGCGAAATTAAACACTCCATTCACACCAAAGAAACCAAACCAATTTTTACAAAGTCCTATCGATATCCTCAAGTACATAAACAGGAAGTAAAAAGTCAAGTTTCAAAAATGTTAGAACAAGGAATAATTCAACATTCTGTTTCTCCATGGTCCTCTCCAGTATGGGTAGTACCAAAGAAATTAGATGCTTCAGGCAAACAAAAGTGGAGAGTTGTAATTGATTACAGAAAGTTAAATGAAGTTACAATTGATGATAAATATCCTTTGCCAATGATATCAGATTTACTTGATCAATTAGGACATTGTGAATACTTTTCAACTTTAGATCTTGCATCAGGATTCCACCAAATTGAGGTAGATCCTAAAGATACTCAAAAAACAGCTTTTTCAGTTGAAAACGGTCATTATGAATACATTCGAATGCCGTTAGGACTTAAAAATGCTCCATCAACATTTCAAAGAGTTATGGACAATATTCAGATACAATTAATGAACATGTCAAAAGACTAAAAGAAGTTTTTTCTAGATTAAGAAAAGCAAATTTAAAGATTCAACCAGATAAGTGTGAATTCCTACGAAAAGAGGTTGCATATCTAGGTCACATAATAACAGATAAAGGTGTAAAACCTAATCCAAATAAAATTTCAGCTTTGAAAAATTTTCCAGAACCCAAAAATCAAAGAGAAATTAAAGGTTTCCTAGGATTAGCAGGATATTATCGACGATTTATCCAAGATTTTGCCAAAATTTCTAAACCATTAACTAAATTATTACAAAAAGATCAACCATTTGTTTTTGACGCAACTTGTAAAGAATCTTTTGAAAAATTAAAAAATATTTTGACAACCAGTCCAATTTTGATTTATCCTAATTTTTCTTTTAACAACTGATGCCAGTGGCTATTCAATAGGATCTGTGTTATCTCAAGGACCAATAGGAAAAGATTTGCCTATTGCATATGCCTCAAGAACTTTAAATAATACGGAACAAAAATATTCTGTCAAACACTTCAGACCATATTTATACGGAAGAAAATTTAAATTAATCACGGACCATCGTCCATTAACTTGGTTATTCTCAATTAAAGATCCTGGAAGTCGTTTAGCCAGATGGAGATTAAAACTGGAAGAATATGATTATGAAATAATCTATAAACCAGGAAAAATTAACAAAAATGCAGATGCCCTTTCTAGAATAAGAATTGAAGAAAACAAACAAGTAATGTTTCAAAAGCAAATTAATGAAGAAAATATTAAAATTTTATATGGAAACTTATTTGATGCACCTCAAAATTTTTCATTAGCACATTGTGTATCAAAAGATTTAAAAATGAAAAAGGGAATTGCAAAAGAATTCAAAGAAAGATTTGATAATGTAGATTATTTAAAAGAACAAAATAAACAAATTGGTGAAATAGCAACTTTACAACTATCCAATAGAACTATTTACTATTTAGTTACAAAAGAATTATACTATCAAAAGCCAACATATGATACAATTTATCAAATTTTGCAAAACCTAAAAAATATTCTTCTGCAAAATAACGAGAAATATTTAGCTATACCCAAAATAGCATGTGGTTTAGACTCACTCGATTGGAACATTATATTGGCAATGATTAAATCAACCTTTCAATCAACTGATATACAAATAAATATTTATATTTTACCAGATAAAAGATCTGCTTTAATTAATGCCCTTACAGAAGATGAAAATTCCAATGAATCAGAAAATATAGTTGAAGATGAACTAGCTTTAATGTCTCCTCAAACTTTGGAAAATGAATTTAAGAGATTTCACAATTTATATCAAACAACATCATTAATTGATTATTCAAAGATTAGATATACAAATGATCAACTATTGGATAAAAAACACAAAAATATTATAACCATTTTTCAACAAGATAACTTAAAAGAAAAACATCATACTATAATAAGTGACATATTAGATGAAGAACTTAACTTTGATTTAAATAAAATTAATATTTGTTCTTCAAAAACAGTTAATAAACGAAAGTATTTTATAATTCCAGTACCGTATGTTGAGGAAGAAGCCAATTTAACTCTTTTCAAAATTTTATGTAGATGTCAAAATGACATTGATATCTCCAAAACATTCTATGTTGAAAATAATGTAGATTTACCAATTTTAGAAATGCTCTGTTTTGTCTTTGCTGAAAAAGATTTAAATTTAGTAATTTGTCAAGATATAGTTACTGAGCCAGTAGAAGATCAAAGACAAATAATAATTGATCAATATCATTCCGGAAAAAAGAATTTTCATAGGGGAATTAATGAAACAATTAGGAGAATTAAAGAAAAATATAATTGGAAAAATTTAACCAAAGATGTTGAAAAATTTATAAACCAATGTGAAATATGTCAAAGGAATAAAATTTTAAGAAAAAATTTGGACAATCCACTTGTGATTACTGAAACTCCAAAAACACCATTTGAAAGAATTAATCTAGATATTTTAGAAATTCCAGAAAGAAATTTGGTTTTAACAATAAGAGACGAATTGACAAAATTCATTCAAGCTTATCCATTAAATGATAAAACTGCAAAATCAATTGTTAATACACTATTATTATTTTTTCAACATTATGGAACTCCTTTAAGAATCCATACGGATTTAGGTAGAGAATTTAATAATCAGCTTTTAAAAGACTTGTGTAAGATGTACGATATCAAACTAACTTTTTCAAGTACAGGACATCCACAATCAAATGGAAGTTTAGAAAGATTTCATGCAACATTATTAGAAATGATCAGAGTTTGTAAAACAGAAAGTCCTGAAGAACATCCACTACAATTGTTACCATTTACTGTCATTTGTTATAACAATTCAACATGTAAAACTCATGGATTTACACCGTACGAGTTAGTTTTTGGACATACAGCAGCAAGACCTCCAGAAACTCTTTACAATGAAGAACTTATTTGCAAATATATCAGAGATTTAAATGCAAGGATCAAACATTATTATCGTATAGCTAGATCAAGAACAAAACTGTCAAAACAAAAAGCTAAAGAAAGATTCGATAAACACGTAACTCCAAATTATGAATTTAAAGTAGGCGATAGAGTTTTCGTGAAAGAAACTCAAATTACTGGAAAATTATCACCTAAATTTAATGGACCTTTTGAAATTAGAGCAATTTCAAATAATTCTGCAACTGTTTATAATCCAGTAACTAAACAAATTTCAAAATATAATTTTGATCTTTTAAAACCTTGTCATAAACTCGATTCTGACTGAAACTTTTCCTTGTTTCAGATTACTCGTTTTCCTTATCGGATGGGGAAAAGGACAATACAAGATCGATGAAATAAATAATACCGTAGGTGTTTATTTTCATAAAGAACTTAGTATAAAGGTATCAAATGATAAATGGACCTTATTAGTTTATAAAGATATTAAAGCTTTGCAAGATGCTTTTATTAGTAATAATGTTATTTTAGATAGCTTACGCTTAATGCTTCATCAATCAACTGGAAATATTAAAATGATCCACTTAGATATAAGACCACACGTGTCACTTTTATTTCAAATTTCCAATGATATAACCAATAAATTTAATGAAATCTATTCAGACATGCCTTACACACCAAGACGTAAAAGAGGTTTAATAAACGCTATCGGTACTGTTTGGAAGTACATAACGGGAAATTTAGATGCAGCTGACGGTCAATATTATGAAAATTGTATCAATAAAATTGAAAAAGATGATAAAGAATTGGAAAACTTAATGAAAAATCAAATAAGTGTTACTACGTCAGTAATAAAACAATTTAATGCAACTTTGCGCAAACTTTAAATTGATGAAGAAACTTTCAACTCCAATATAATTGAAATTTCAAAATCAATACATCAGATTCATGATGAAATCGAACTTCTTAATCTTAAATTTTATTTTATTAATCTTTGTGAACAATTATTGGAATCATACACTTATATTCAATCTCAAATAACGGATGTATTAGATTCAATTTCTTTTGCCAGATTAAAAATTATTCATACAAGTATTATCCTTCCTAATGATTTAACTAATGCTTTAAAACAAATTGCCCAAAATTTACATACAAATAATTTACCGGTAGCACCCATGAACGATAGAATTGCAACATACTTAGATATTATTGATTTGAATGCTTATATTGCAAATGAAAGACTTGTTTTTGTCTTGGACATACCATTGGTTCGACCAGAATGGTATTCCGTTTTCCGATTGTACCCAATACCAATTTATGATAATCGAACTATGTTACATCATATTTTGCCTGTTGGTAAGAAATATATTGCTAAAGATAACGATGATGATTTCTATTTATCTTTATCAGAAATTGACACTTGTAGGGATTTGGGCTATAAAATGAAAATTTGTAAAAATTTATATCCTCTTCCGATTGATAGCAATTCAATTTGTGAAGCTCAGTTATTAAGAACTCAAAAATTGTTAACTTTTCCAAAAACCTGTGAGTTAGTTTTGATTTTAGCAGAAGATTATAATATTCAAATTTTACAAAATAATGTTTGGCTAATAAGTGTAACAAATCAACTTCCAATTACAATAAAATGTAACACTGATACTATTTCGAAAATTGTAACAAGAAATGTAATTTTGTCTTTAAAACCATATTGTTCAGCTTTTGTAAGATCAACTAAAATCCAAGCCAATCAATTACAAACACTTGATTTAAGTTATAATTATTCAAATTTTATTCAAATTCCTTTCAATTGTTGTGAAAAATATCCAGAAAAACTTAGAAATCTTCCTAGATTAAAACCTTTAAAAATAACAAAACTAAATTTGGAAGATTTGGAAATTGCTAAACATAAATTAGATCAATATGCAAATGAATTGGATGATTTAATCAATGAACCTGAAATTGAAAAATATCATTCATGGCTTACATATCTTGTATTGGCTTTGATTATGGTTTTAGTTTTAATTTACTTTTATTGTAAATGTAAAAATCGAAGAGCTAAAAATGTACGTATAGGCATCGAAAATAATACTGATAACAATGATTTTCCACCATCACCAAATATATCAAGTTTATCAAGTATAGGCAAAAGATTTTCAATAGCTAGGCGTAGGCCATCAATAAGGCTTACAGAGCCAATCGAAGAAGATATTGAATTAAATACTAATGTTTTAAGAAAATCTTATGTTTAATTGTATTTTGTAATTTTAGGAATTTTAAATTTTGTTAGTAAAAGTTACTGCATTGTATAGCACTAACTTTTTAAATTGCGAGGGAGTTGTTATATTAAAAATATGCGTAGGTGTATTTACTTAATGCGTAGTTTCTAGAATAAGTTAAGACGTAATACCATAATTGCACAATATTGCTATTGTTTTCAAGATCATATAAAAGTCATTTGATAAACATGTTTACTTCCATATTCTTCGGGAACCCACGCGAAGCTGTGTCAGCACTCTTGTAACTATAAGTAGGCTAGCAGGTAAACAACGTTTTTTAGGTTTGACTTAGCATCTAAACGGTTCACATCTAACTTTAAAGTTGTCTTATTTGTAAAAGTGACTAAATAAAATAAAGTTATTTTTTAAAAAAGAGTTTTATTAAGCTCGCATCTAAAATATATATATATATATAACTTAAGAGACAGGCTTTGCCGAAACCGTTTTTAAAAACAACTTTTATTATTTTTAAAACTTATTACAACCAATCGATCTTAAATCTAGATTCTAACTGATTATTATAACACATGTAAAAACTATTATTAATAAATCCGTAAGTAGGGAATAATGTCTCTGTCAGCATAAAGTTCGTACACCTTTGTAATATGATGGTAATATGTAACCGATAGGGTCATATAACTCCTCCACCCTTAGAAGGAAGCCTCCCCTGGGAGGGTGGTTTTCAGCTTTTCTAATTCAGTAGGTTGCATAGAGTGTGTGGATCGCAACTGCTTGCTCTTTCTCCTTTGAAAGTACTTATGTCCAAAATACAATAGTGTTGCGAGAAGGATGATGTAAAGGCAGATGGTCCAACCACTTGGTACTAATAGGTTAGGGGCTGTATTTTCTTCAAATATAGGAACCATGGGGTTGATAATAGATTTTTCAAATTCTAGTTTCTTAAGATCTATGCGAAATTTTGGAAATTTTTGGTTTTACACTTCTAATTTTGGTAAGTTTATTATCGATGGACTTGCCATTGTTTTCTCTTCAAAATATATTTCTTTTCCTCTATAAAGTAATTTACATGGTGTCTTGTTCAGACAGACAGACAGACAGACAGACAGACAGACAGACAGACAGACAGACAGACAGACAGACAGACAGACAGACAGACAGACAGACAGACAGACAGACAGACAGACAGACAGACAGACAGACAGACAGACAGACAGACAGACAGACAGACAGACAGACAGACAGACAGACAGACAGACAGACAGACAGACAGACAGACAGACAGACAGACAGACAGACAGACAGACAGACAGACAGACAGACAGACAGACAGACAGACAGACAGACAGACAGACAGACAGACAGACAGACAGACAGACAGACAGACAGACAGACAGACAGACAGACAGACAGACAGACAGACAGACAGACAGACAGACAGACAGACAGACAGACAGACAGACAGACAGACAGACAGACAGACAGACAGACAGACAGACAGACAGACAGACAGACAGACAGACAGACAGACAGACAGACAGACAGACAGACAGACAGACAGACAGACAGACAGACAGACAGACAGACAGACAGACAGACAGACAGACAGACAGACAGACAGACAGACAGACAGACAGACAGACAGACAGACAGACAGACAGACAGACAGACAGACAGACAGACAGACAGACAGACAGACAGACAGACAGACAGACAGACAGACAGACAGACAGACAGACAGACAGACAGACAGACAGACAGACAGACAGACAGACAGACAGACAGACAGACAGACAGACAGACAGACAGACAGACAGACAGACAGACAGACAGACAGACAGACAGACAGACAGACAGACAGACAGACAGACAGACAGACAGACAGACAGACAGACAGACAGACAGACAGACAGACAGACAGACAGACAGACAGACAGACAGACAGACAGACAGCGCAACAAAAAAGTTTCAAAATCATCTGAAACGCAAAGATGTATAAAAAATTTTGAAATCGGAGCAACTTTTTTTTTCTCGAAAAAATTAGGATCACCATAGCTCACACTACTATAGTAAAGTATATGTGTGAGATAATACATCGACCTAAAAATATGGAATGTACAGAGTGCACTCAAGAGATCAGTTTTTCTTCCAAGTCTAATTTAAGAACTCATTTAAAAACATTTCATCTAGGTAAATTTTTGACCCTGATGCTTTTTATTATTTATTATTATCACACATATACCATAGTATAGTAGTGTGAGCTATGGTCTCCTAATTTTTTCGAGAAAAAAAGTTGTTCCGATGTAAAAATTTTTTATATATCTTTGCGTTTCAGATGATTTTGAAACTTTTTTGTTGCGCCGTCTGTCTGTCCGTCTGTCTGTCTGTAAGGACCAACGAGCATAACTCAAAAACTGCATGCCGGATTTCATTGATATTTGGTACCTAGGCTGGGTCTTGGGTCGAGATTGTCCCATTTGAAAATGAAAAAAATCCACCAAACACAAGTCAAATGAAAGGGTGGGGGTAGACTTCAAAAATTAGAGTTTAAGTGAAAATATGGCATGTGTGATATCAAACGAAAGGTAATTGAGTCTGGAGTTAAACAAAATAAATTTTAGGCAAAAAAAAGGGTGGGGGTAGATTTCAAAAAATAGAGTTTAATTTAAAACATGGCTTGTGTGGTATCAAACGAAAGGTAATTTAGTCTGGAGTTGAGCCTAAGCCAGAAGAGACAATTGTAATAGCAAATCAATTGTTACATTCTTGATTCCTAAAAATAATAAAAACCTAATAGAGTAAATACCTAGAAGAATAATTTATTTTTGCATCTGCCCACTTGTTATTTTTGTGTTTTCCAAAATCTGTTTTTGAGTTCAGCTAATAGCTTAAACATTTCCCATTTTGTTTATTTTTGTTTTATTTCGAATCTTCATTATAAATGTGATTTAATTATACAGTACCAAATTTTTCATAAATCCTAAACCTCAAAAAGATTTAGCCTGGATTCCTATAGTTCGGAGCCTAAGCCACTTTTGTCTGCATTTTTGGGTACCGTAATGATACTTGGTACGAATATAGTACAACACTGTAGTATTATTTTATTGGCTGAACTGAATACCGGGTGTCCCATTTAAAAAAATCTGTTTTTTTTAACATAACTCACCTACTCGTCATTTGATTTTCTTTTCGTTCATCACCAACGTAATCAGAGAAAAAAAATACCACAACTTTGTCTATTTAACCGACCCTGTAGCTCTAATATTAACGAAGTAAGTAATAGTGGCGACTTAACTCTTTACACCCTGTACATTATAATTCAAAAATTCCAGAAACTTCATTTTTACTTAATTTATCAAATTTTATTAAGTTAGGTTTGATTAGGTGTTTTTAATATTCTCTCACGTTGATCTCAGAACAGGTACATTTCAGGTGTCAGTTTTTTGATATATCAGTGAACAGTTTGACGTTTTGACTTAATTTATATCTGTCCTCGTTCCTTTTGCTCCCTCCCCTGAAAAAAACCGTTTTCAAAACTTTACTTTTTGTAAATTTTTTGAATTTTCAAGCTATAAGGTGAAACAAACAAAAAACTGTACGCGAACTGAGTTTCATATTTAATTAATAAATTTTTTCTTGCCCACCTCAAGTACGCCCCTGTATCTGGGCCCTGCACTGGGTTCCATCGGAGCACCTCTTCTAAAATGGCATCTCTAGGTGTCTACTACCTCTGTGCCAAATTTTATTACGGTACGGAAAAATGCAGACAAACCTCAAAATTTCCCTCTTAGGCCCCGAACTACTACAAATTTTAAAAATATACGTTCAAATTAACCCGCGAAATCGAAGGAGCCAGAGTACATTTTAGTCTGTAGCCGCGAGTGAAAAACTGCTGCTCCTCATTTAGAGTTTGATTTAAACTTGAACATGCCGTGAGCATCACCTCAGACGAAGAATACCAATCTCGTTTTCTATTTCTCTCTCTGTCCGATTGACATCAGAGTCGTGCCTTGCTAATTTGGAATATTCAACAACGTAAAAAAAGAGGTCAATAAGCTGACAACGTTGTAGTTGTGACCCGTGTTCTTTGGCAGAAATACAAAAGGTACGGGCCGGTTCACATGGATATTATTGCATTGGACATGATATGCGGCGATGCCGGTGGTCCTTTTTTTTCTCACTTTACACTTTATACACCATAAACGGTGCGAGCAAGTAGTCCGTCGTAGTAGCACGGATCACCTTGTTTGGTGATCCGTGGTAGTAGGTTTACAGAAAAACCAAGATATACGTTTTAAAAAGAAGATACCCAGCATCGAAAAAGCGGACTAACCTTTTTTAAAATCAAGTTTGTAGGGTACCTCACCCTCCACTTTTTTAAAAAATGGGAAAAACTAAAATTTTAGCTCACACATATACTATACTATAGTAGTGTGAGCTTTGGTGATCCTAATTTTTTCGAGAAAAAAAAAGTTGCTCCGATTTCAAAAATTTTTATATATCTTTGCGTTTCAGATGATTTTGAAACTTTTTTGTTGCGCCGTCTGTCTGTCTGTATGTCTGTCTGTCTGTCTGTCTGTCTGTCTGTCTGTCTGTCTGTCTGTCTGTCTGTCTGTATGTCTGTAACGACCAACGCGCATAACTCAAAAACCGCTTGGCCGATTTTAATGAAATTTGGAACCTAGGCTGGGTCTTGGGTCGAGATGGTCCCATTTAAAAATGAACAAAATCCACCGAACACAAACCGAATAAAAGGGTGGGGGTAGATTTAAAAAATTAGAGTTTATGTGCAAAAATGGCGTGTGTGATATCAAACGAAAGGTAATTGAGTCTGGAGTTAAACAAAATACATTTTAATTTATTTTAAAAAAAGGGTGGGGGTATATTTCAAAAATTAGAGTTTAAGTGAAAATATGGCGTGTGTGATATCAAACGAAAGGTAATTGAGTCCGGAGTTTAACAAAATACATTATAGTTTTTGTTTTTTTAAGGGTGGGGGTAGATTTTACAAATTTGAGTTTAAGTCAAAACATGGCTTGTGTGGTATCAAACAAAAGGTAATTTAGTCTGGAGTTGAATAAAATATATTTCAGTTTTTAGTTATATTAGCTCACACGTAAACTATAACTATAGTACCTAGTGTGAGCTTAGGGGCCCATATATTGGCAGAGTATTTTCTATAGGAATCATAGCAAAGTTGGTCTTATGGAGAAAACCAAAAACCAAATCGCAATCGGTTCAGTCGTTTTTGAAATATCAGCATTTTTATGTAAAATTTTGAAGGATCATATCTCGAGAACTGATGGAAAAAATTTCTTAAGATAGGGCCATAGAGTCGTAAGGGTCCTATCTCTATCATAAAAAAACCGAACCTGTGGTCTGGTCTAACATCTGTTACCCAGTTTCCAAATAAGCGCGCAAACGACCTCTATATTTTGGAAAAATGGATGTTTTTTCAATTTCAGTTTTTACATTATATCTCGAAACGGAGGCGTCAAAATGCAAAATTGATAATAACCAAATTGGTGACGCTTACCAAGCTTAATTAAATCAAAAAGCGAACATTTAAATCAGTTCAGTAGTTTTCGTGTTAATGAGGAAAAACCATCAAAATTTGGCGAAAAGTGGCTTTTGGCTTGATTAAGAACAAACTGCCTATGCATACGCGCCGTTATAGTGCCTATATCAACTTATGTCAATTCCTAGGGTCGCCAATAAACTGTGTCGAAAAAAATCGGCAAAAACCTACAATATGTCAAATTTACTGTTTTCACAAAAATTTTTTCCCTATAGCGGAGAGGGGGAGCTGAAATCTAAAAAATGCAAGAATTGATTTTAATTTAATTTTGTCGGTGTCTATAAGTGTGCCAAATTTCATAACTGTACGATAAGTTTGAATCTCGAAGAAAAGGACTCGCTCGCACCGTTTATGTAGTGACGTCACCAAGACAAAATATAAAAAATTTTAAAATCTTCTTATTTAAAATATATAACTTTTTAATTTTCGAATAGTTTTACTAAAAATTATTCTAAAATTGACTACGCCACTGGAAGTCGATAGCCTAACCAATCAGCGCGACCTGAAGCAGGGACGGAATCTGTGACGTTAACGGCTTGTTCATCTTTGAATCGAACTCTAACAACAAACATTTCGAGTAGTTTTTTCTGCATCCTAGAAACTAAATTCGTTTTATGCACTTTAGAGATCAAAAATGTACTTTTCGTCGCTCCTTTAAGGTACTAAGCCGCTAAAATCCAGTAGGTTAGTTTACAACCCACGAAACTTTGTGGAGACCTATGCTCGAGCTAAAACATTTTCGCCATGGGTTTAAATGTGATATTATATAATGTTTCCCCTAAAATTATTTTAAATATTTATAATGTTTCCCCACTAACCCATACGCATCAACTCACAGGGCCATTAGGCTGGCAATTTTGGGGGAGCTTGAGCTCCAGGCTTACTCCTAGAAAATGCCAAAAATACTACAAGAGAAGGGGCCGTGAGAGGTTTATTCTGGTAGGAAACAGTCTATGAATTTAAAATATCTTCATTATTTTTAACTCTGCGAAAAAATATATATTTACATTGAAGAAAGACCTATGAGAAAAACTTATGAACTATTTGAGCTAGAATTACGCTATTAAAGATATTTGACAAATATGTTTTACAAAATATATTTTACAAAATGTTTGACAGTTTTCTAGCCCATGTTTTTAAAAAACATTTATTTTCATTTATAAAATTTAAACTAGAACACTAATCAAATTGTTATTTAAAAAAATCCGAAGTGTAATAACAAGATCTAAACAAAACTAAGAGCAAGTAATTCTGTGTGTGTTCAATAAAAACCTGTTTGCATCCAGAGGGCAAAGTCCTGTTGTTCCAAAGCGCCATCTTTGTGTCGACGGGGAAACTTATCATTTCTTTTAAGCATGTTTAAAGAGCTGGCCAGTAGCTTTATTATGAGGTATTAAAAGGAAATATCGCACAAATGATACAGAAAATATCGAAGAAAAACTTTTTTTTTTTAAATAGCCGCCATTTTGTTTTGCAGTGACAGGTGTAATTTTTTTTTACATTTTTAAATTGAAAAGGTCCTAAAGTAAATTTATCCAAATTAATTTCATTTCTCTTAAAACAAGGAAATCATTTTTTTTTTAACTTTGGCAGCCGCCATCTTGGATTCTGAGGCCGGAAAATCGGGGATCCTCGAATGAAAATTTAGCTTTTGGGTTTGGTACTACTATGCCAAATATAAAAAAAGATACCCTTTTTGCAGCTTTATTTAACAAATTTACTCTACTAATTTGCTGAATTAGCGACTTCAGCTCACGTCTCGTTATTAACTAAAGTAGGGACATATATTTGAAGGATAATATGACACTTGTTAAATATGAATTTTATATAGGGAATATAGAGTTCTGTGTCACGGGCTCTTGTATCAGGCATACCAATAACAACGGATCAAATAAAGATAAAGCTTTTGGACATGGAGTCTAATACACATGTAAGTGGAGTTTTTTCTGCGAAATTGAAACCGAATACAGCTAGTGGATCTAAAAAGACCAAAAACCAGAAAGAAGTTACATGTTTTCGGTGTCATTCTAAAGAAAATTTTGCATACCAGTGTCCTGAGAAAAAAAAAGAGAAAGAAAACAAAACAGAAGACAAAGAAGGTTCAAAGGAGAAAAAACATGTTTTAAGTGCAGTATTTATGAGTGGTAAATTCCGTCAGAACCGATTAGATGAAAAATTAATAAACACAGATCACTCATTTGAAGAGATATATACAAACATAGTAAAAAGCTTGAAGGAAGCAAGCAAAGAAGCTGTTGGATACCAAGATAATAGAAATAACAATAAGATGTGGTGGACGGAAGAAATACAGGAAACGGTCAAGGAGAAAAAACGCACATACTTGAAATGGCTCAGTACTAAAGAGCAAAGAGACCTAGAAATCTACAGGCATACCAGAAGACAGCTAAGAAATTTGATACGCACAGAAAAGAATGAAATGTTCGAGCGCAAATGCCACGATATAAATACACACGTAGGAGGTAGGCACAACCCAACAAAAGAAAAAGTAAACATCCAGATCATCAAACCAGAACAATGGACAGACCATTATAAGGGACAGCTGCAGGAGAGGAGACCCGAATATCTGGCAGCCTCTCCGAGGAGAGACATAGACGTACATGGAGAGGATGTAATCATCGAAAAAGAAATGATAAGGAATAGTATTAAAAAGCTTAAATCCGGAAAAGCTAGCGGACCTGGGGGAATATATGCTGAAATGCTCAAATATGGATCAGAGGAACTACTCGAAAATCTCACATATATTATCAATCAATGCATAAACGGACATCCAGTACCTGATGATTGAAAAATTGCATTCATATCCTCAATACATAAAAAAGGAAACAAGCTGGATTGCAACAATTACAGAGGAATTTCACTAACCAGTACTCTAAGTAGATTGTACGGTAGGATTCTTAGAGATCTAATAGAGAATGATTTTCATGAACAAGAAGAAGAAGAGCAAAGTGGGTTTCGTGCAGGCAGATCTTGTAGTGATAATGTGTTTTGTCTTAAACAAGTAATTGAGAAAAGGAGCGCCAGAAATATAGAGACTCATGTTACCTTTGTGGACCTACAAAAAGCATATGATACCGTTCCAGTAGAAAAATTATGGACAGTGTTAGAGCAGACTAATATCAATCATACATACATAAAAGCGATAAAAGAACTATACAAAGGGTCAAAATCTAAAATTAAAATTGGAAATCGACTTTCAAAAGAATTCCTGGTAACGAAAGGCTTAAGACAGGGATGTTGTATCTCTCCAACTATTTTTAAAATATATATCGCAGTAGCTCTAAAAAACTGGAAACGCAAAGTACACGGCATGGGAATACAACTTAACGACCGATTTACCATATACACACTACAATTTGCTGACGACCAAGTAATTGTAGCTAATGATAAAGAAGACATGGTGTATATGATAGGAAAGTTAACGGAAGAATACCAAAAGTGGGGGTTAACAGTGAACGTGGACAAGACACAGTACTTATGTATTGGAAACGAATCAAGTGAATTAGAACTAGAAAATGGACAAACAATATCTCCATGTAATGAGTATGTATATTTGGGTGCCACATTTGATAAGACGGGAACAGACTGTAAAGAACTGAAAAAAAGAATAGTAAAAGCAAAAAAGGTTATGGGTTGTCTTAACAGTATTTTATGGAGCAGAGAGATAAAAAAGAATGTAAAAATTAACATATATGAAACAATGATGAAAAGCACGCTGTTGTATGGAATAGAAACTTGTCTCGTAACAGAAAAATACAAAGCAAAAATGGAAAGTGTCGAAATGGATGCAATACGAAGTCAATGAGAATATCTAGAACAGATCATATAAGAAATGAGATCATAAAAGAAAGAATGGGAATCGAGGGAAGAATAACGGATGACATCACTAAAAGGCAACTGATTACCAAAGCAGGTCCTAGAATGGCAACCAATAGGGCGCAGAGAAAGAGGGCGTCCTAAACTGGAATGGCAACAGTCAATCCAAAAATCAATGAGTCAAAAAAACCTGACGGAAGATGACTGTCAGGATCGAAGGAGGTAGAGAATAGGCGTCGGACAACGTAGAAAAACATTCTAAACCGATATAGTAGTAGTAAATTCCACAACCATGACTGGTACGTGGATTCCGGTGCAAGCGCCCACATAACCCCAAACAAAAATTGGCTTGTAGATGTGAGGTCTAAACCAGCTGATATGCCAGATGTTACTGTAGCCAATAACAGCATAGCATCAGTGGAATGTCTCGGTGATGTCCAGATACGAAGCAAAGTAGGACAAGAGCTTGAGGTATGTGTTAAAAATGTACTTTGCGTGCCACAAATAACTTCAAATTTGTTATCTGTCAGTGAATTGATCAAAAATGGCAACTCTGTGAATTTTGATAGTAAGGGTTGTCAGATATATAACAAAAATGATGAGGTAATTGAAGAGGCAAATTTCATTATTAATGTTTATAAGCTAAACACGGCAAATTGACAACCATGCTTTATGGCTGAGACATCTTAGGTAAATGGGGATACATGGCATCGTCGCTTTGGCCACTTAAATAGTACAGATTTGTTAAAAATGAAAAAAGGAGCAGTGACAGGCTTAATTTTTTCTGGTGAGCTTAACATAAATAAGTACAACTGCATAGCATGCAATGAGGGAAAACAATCAAGAACACCGTTTCCTAAGAAAGGAAAGAGAGTGGAACACCTATTGGACTTAATACATGTAGTCGTTGGGTGGAGCCAAATATTTTTTGGTTCATTCAAACAAAGGATGAAACTTTTAAGGATTTTGAACAATTTAAAAACATGGCCGAGAACCAGACAGAAAGAAAGATAAAGAGGGTAAGATCTGTTAACTTCGCGTTAACATCTAGCGATCACTACCATTGGTTATCTTTGACTGCCCGATGCACGACGTCCGGCCCTATATATGAGGGTCTGCCTACTATTTGAGAATTTTCCATCCTTGTTCGATTCGGAATCATTCCACCCTTTTCTAGAACCGGACCGTTCGTATACCAGTTTGTCACAGATAACGCAACTAAAACCTAGATTAAGAATACAACCATAAAATACGTCAACCTAATACTACACTAAACCTAAATAAATTCTAACTATAAAATTTAAATAACTTAAATTTGTAACACTATCCTCCTCTTCAGGTTTGATCGTCTCGATCAACATTTCCCAGGTAAGGTTTTAGTCTGTCTAGATGAACAACTTTCATCTTGGACTTCGGGCTTTTCTGGATTCGGTAGACTAGATCATTAATTCTCTTAACAACTTTATAAGGCCCTTCCCATGGTGGTGTCAACTTAGGTGATCTTCCTTTCTTGCGTTGAGGATTGTATAGCCAGACTTGATCATTCTCTTTGAACCCTGAAGAGTTTGCTTTCAGGTCATATCTCGCTTTCATGCGGTCACTGGCTATTTCTATTCGCTCTCTAACCACTTCATGGATATCGTGCAGCTTTTGCCTTAAACGTTCGACATAGTCATTAACCTCTAAGTGTTCTTCTTCAGGTGAACCAAACATGATATCACATGGTAAACGCAGTTCTCTACCAAACAGGATACTAGATGGAGTAGCTCCTGTCGTATTGTGAATGGCGGTTCTATAGGCCATCAAGAACAATGGAATATATTGGTCCCAATCTGTTTGGTGCTCATCAACAACTTTGCACAGATGTTCTTCTATTGTTTTATTAAATCTTTCAACCATGCCATCTGACTGCGGATGTAAAGCCGTAGTCCGTGTTTTATGTATTCCTAAAAGGTCACAGAGATTCTGGAAGAGCTTTGATTCAAAGTTTCTTCCTTGATCTGAATGTAGTTCCAAAGGAATGCAAAATCGGCTGAAAACATCATTTACCAGAACTTCTGCAACTGTAGCGGCCTCTTGGTTAGGCAAAGCAAAAACTTCTGGCCATTCGCTAAAGTAATCCATGACAACAAGGATGTATTTGTTGCCCTTTTTAGTTTCTGGAAATGGTCCGGCCACATCAATAGCAATGCGTTCGAATGGCAGACCTACGTTATATTGTTTCATTTGACCTCTGGACCTTGTTTTGGGACCTTGGCTGGCTGCACAAGTCGAACATCGGCGGCACCAGTTTTTCACATCTTGAAAGTAATTGACCCAATAAAATCGGTTTCGAATTTTGTCCATGGTTTTATTTATGCCTAGGTGCGCGCCTGATTTTCCACCATGGCATTCGGCCATTATATTGTATACCGTGCTCCTAGGAACCACTATTTGATTAACCACAGTAAGGCCATCGGCACTTTCCCAGGCACGTTTAAGGATGTTTTCCTCTACTATCAGTGAATCCCATTGTGCCCACAGTGATTTGAATATCGCCCCTTGGTTTGCGATATCTTGCCATGATGGTCGTGGCTTGTTCTCTTCTTTCAATCGCAAGATAGGTTCTACATCTTTGTCGTTAAGTTGTGTGGTTCTAATCGAAGCCGACATCCATTCTTCATCTGGTTCTAACTTTATCTGGCGCACGTAGGTAATTCCTTCTTTCTGGTCAATTTTCCTGCAATGTTTACAATCCTCAGGGCAAGGTCTTCTGGACAATGCATCCGCATTATTATGCACCCTTCCCGCTCGGTGCTTAATTTGATAATGGTATTGTTGTAGCTTTTCTATCCATCTCGCGACTTGCCCCTCAGGTTGTTTCATTTTCATGAGCCACTGTAACGCAGCATGATCCGTGCTAATCAGAAACTGTTGTCCATAGAGATATTTGTGAAAGTGATCTACGGATTTAATGATGGCTAGGTAACACAATAATTTCTCTCTGGTTTGGATAGCTTTTTGCTGAAAAATTCGATGACCCGTTCTTCTCCATCTTGTACTTGGGAGAGTACTGCTCCTATGCCATCGTTGCTCGCATCAGTATCTAATATGAATTTATCTTTGGGAATGGGATATGCAAGAATCGGACTAGAACATAATGCTGCTTTTAGTCTTCTAAATGCTTGGTCACATTCGGTATTCCATTTGTAAGAAGCTTAATCTTCTGTAAGTCTATGTAATGGAGACGCTATTTTGGCGAATCCTTCTACAAATCGTCTCGTCTCTGTAGTATGTACACAGACCCAAAAAGCTTTTCAATTCATGTTTGTCACGAGGTTGAGGCCATTCTTTTATTGCTTGTAACTTTTTTTCGTCGGTATGGATGCCTTCTCGGGAAACGACGTGACCCAAGAACTCCACTTTTTCTTGGAATAGAAAACACCTCTTTGAGTTTAGTTTAAGATTTGCGTTCCTGATTCTTGGAAATACTTCTCGTAAATTGTCTAGATGATCTTCAAATGATTTTCCCATTACTATGACATCATCCAAATAGACTAAGCAGGTTTTCCAAGTAAGGCCTCGTAGAACGACTTCCATTAGTCTTTCAAATTGTAGCTGAGGCATTGCATAGGCCAAATGGCATCACATTAAACTGATAAAGTCCACTTCAAGCAGAGAATGCAGTCTTCTCTTTATCTCTTTCAAAGATTCCTACTTGCCAATACCCACTTTTTAGGTCAAGAGTAGAAAACCAATATGATCCTGCCAATGTTGTTAATGAGTCGTCTATTCTTGGCAGTGGGTAACTATCTTTCTTGGTCACATCGTTAAGAGGTTGTCAGCAGTATGTTTTAAACTCTTAATAGAGTAAATTTTGGGGGCTACCCTTCCATTAGTTAACACCCGCCTTTCCGTGTTGAAAAGTTTTAGTTTTTCCTGATCTCCTCTTCTGTACTTTGTCCCGCTAGATGGTAGGCCTCATTTGGACACGACAATTGCGTTGAATGTGCCCTGTAAGTCCGCATCTAAAACACTTTACATTTGGAGGGGATCGTCTGCTTTCTTTTAAAGAGTCAACCTTCTCTTTCAGTGATTGAAGAATTTGGCTTAGCGTCTTTGAGGGAACCTCTTGTTCCTTGCGCATTTCTTCACGCTCGTGAATTAAAACAGCCCTTACTTTTGGCCTGGACATATTATTTGATGACTCAATTTCAAGGGCTCGAATCAACGCTTCACTGCTGCTATGGAAGCGTTCTCGGCGAAGTAACTTTGCTAAGTCTGTGTCTCGCAAGCCCTTAATAAAGCGATCTACCGTAAAGGGATCTCTGTAATTTTCTGGCATTTCTGGGTAAGCCAAGTACATCAGCCTCCTGATATCCGCTTCATACTCTTGTAATGACTACCCTGCTTTTTGTTGACGAACATTTAATTCTGACCAATGTAAATTTCGCAAGTGTTCGTCTCCATACCTTCTTTCCAACGCTGCCACTAAAGCGTTATAATTCTGTTTTTGTTTGACTGGAATGGACCGTAAAAGTCCCAGAGCAGGTTCTCGCAGAGCTACTAACACAAAGCTCTAGCTTTTTCGTCATCATCCCAACCATTTGCAGCAGCGGCAGCTTCAAACTGTTGTTTGTAAGTAGACCAGGAAGACGTACCATCAAAATTTGGAGGCTTAATGTTTTGGTTGGAATTTACAACACATCCTTGAGCTTTTATTTTGTTGTGTTCTTTCTGAAGCTGTCTAAACTGCTTTGACATGTCCTGGAATTTTTCTTCCATGGTTTGAAAAACTTCTTCCCTAACATTCTGTAGGTTGGTCTCCACTTTTTCTTCAACATTCTGCAATTTATTTTGTACCTTTTCTTCTACATTCTGCAATTTATTTTCTACCTTTTGTTCAACACTATGCATTCTTTGAGTTATTTCTCCTTAAGATCTTCGGTTGCAGTCGGAGTTGCTCTTTATTTGATCGAAGTTTTCTTGAATGCTCTGTCTCTCTCATATTGTTTTGGTTTTGTTCCATGGTCTGTTTTATGTCGTCCTGGTTTTAAGTCATTTGAGCTGCTAGAGCCTGCATCATTTTAGTTAGATCTTCCATCTTTGCCGACCCTTGTCTGGTAAGCATCAACTTTCTGACAAATCTTTGTTTTTGGGCTATAAAGCTAATGTCGCAGTCGGTTTTTCAATATCTCTACCAATTCTTAAATAGAACATAATGGAATGTTCTGCAAAATACTGGTAAATGTTACTCTTTCTGCTACTAGACAAATTTAGAAGTCACTTTTTGATTATCTCTTTTGTTTCTCGAATAGACCGTCGTAGAATGTTATGGAATATTCTAGAAATAATTTTTAATTCTTACTTTTAAAATAACTAACCTACTGTCGAAGGCGGTTTTTGTATATCTCTTCTGGTTTTGGAATAGAACGTCGTAGAATGTTATGGAATACTCTAGAAAATCTTGCTATTTCTTATTTTTGAAATAACTTAACTAATATCGAAGTCGGTATTTGTATATCTCTTCTAGTTTCTGAATAGAACGTCGTAGAAAGTGATAGAATATTCTAGAAAATCTCTCTAATTATCAATTTTTGGACTGTAAGGTTAATGTCGAAGTCGGTTCTCAAATATCTCTTTTGGTTTTTGAATAAAACAATATCGAACTTCTTCGAATATTCTGGAAAAATAACTTACTGTTCTTCTGTCCAATTGCCCTAGCCGGTGGTACTATGTAAGGGTAGTCTTTGCACTATTCACTTCTGAGTATTCTGGCAAAATCACTTATAGTTCTTCTTTGTAATTGTCCTAGCCGGTGGTACTGTGTAAGGATAGTCTTCGCACTATTTGTTTCTTTTAATCTCAATTGTTACGGGTTCTCCACAATAATTAAAACTCGCAAATGTCAAAAACAATACGTCAATTTATTGCGTCAAATTATGTACAAAAACACGCTCTTAAACTTACTAATAACTTGCTAATAATTAACTACTTTAATCCGCCTATTAACTTCGCGTTAACATCTAGCGATCACTACCATTGGTTATCTTTGACTGCTCGATGCACGACGTCCGGCCCTATATATGAGGGTCTGCCTACTATTCGAGAATTTTCCATCCTTGTTCGATTCGGAATCATTCCACCCTTTTCTAGAACCGGACCGTTCGCATACCAGTTTGTCACAGATAACGCAACTAAAACCTAGATTAAGAATACAACCATAAAATACGTCTACACTAAACCTAAACTATAAAATTTAAATAACTTAAATTTGTAACAGTATGTTGTTTGACGCAGACTTGGATAAAAATTCTGGGCAGAAGCAGTAAACTGCTGTTTACTTGCGCAATAGAAGCGTAGTTTCTGGTCTAGAAGGAAAAACACCTTTAGAGCTATGGTCAGGGCAAGTTCCAGATGTAAGTCACATTAGGATATTTGGCAGCACTGCGATGGTACATGTGCCAAAACAAAAAAGACTTAAATGGGATAAAAAATCCAAAAACATGATACTCGTCGGGTTCAGTGACACTACCAAAGGCTATAGACTTTATGACCCTGATAAACAGGACATAATAGTGTCACGTGATGTGACTATTATCGAAGAAAACCAAAAGAAGGTGACGATTTTTTTTTTTTGGACCATACCCGAAATACGGCAAGTCAAACAGAGACAGAAAGCATACATTCAGTGAGACAGAGAGAGAGAATGGTTTAAGTTAAGATAGTGAGTATCGGCCGGAAACGAATGTAGAAAGCCTTCAAGACGTTAGGCGTAGTAGAAACCCGAAACGAAAAACCTACGACCAATATGTGACATATATGTGAATGACAGATATTGATGATCCAACAAGTGTTCAGGAGGCATTGTCTATGGTCGGGCAGCTAAATTGGAAATATTCAATTTTTGAGTGATTTTGATATAACTTGGCATGCTGTTTGAGGACTCCCTACGAAGTTAGGAAAAAATAGTGATTTGCTCGGCGTCGCATTATAGGTAGCGTCGCGACGCCCTAAAAGTGAAGATTGATAGTAACCTACTTTTTATGAAATATCTCAAAAACGGCAATTTGTAGGACAATTTTGTTTTCAGTTTTATGCAGCCAGTAGATATATCTATCTACCGCTCTATAACAATCTCCACAAATATTTTGAGTTTTTTTATTAAAAATTTTACAAGTGAAATTTTACCAAAATTCAAATTTGTAATTTTTAAAATTTTTGGATTATTTGCTTCCCTTGAACACAGTTTAGTGGTGATTTTGATCTCGTATAATAATTATTGTATTTTTTGTAATGCTATGTAAAAAAAACATTGGATTTAGGGCTCAATTTGACATCTCCTCAATTGTGTGCCTCGGATTTCTATATTTTCTGGGTGATGTTGATCCTCCAAAGGAATTAGTTATATTAAGAAACAAGCTTACAAAAACTGTATAATTTTACAAAAATCGTGCCAGAGTTTTTATGCCAAACATACTTAAAAATAGCACTTTTTAAAAAATTGTCGAAATTCCCGAAAATACAACATTTACCTTAAATATCGTTTTACAAATGACAATTTTTATAATGTTTAAAACTATACAGCCATACCAAATTTAAAGAGAACCTTAATTCTCGAAAACGGAACCAAAATTTTTATATTTAGTAGGGGTGCCGACTACAAAAATTTTAATTATTTGCTGTCAAAATATTAATATGTTTTATGTCTCAAAATGCTTTGAATTTATATAGAACCTTAGAACCTACAATACATTTAAATAACTGAAGCCCATAACAGGACCCGCCCTAGATATTTAGGCGCCCTGGGCGAAACAGTAAATTGGCGCGCCTATACTCATACTTCTAAATACATCTAATCCGGCTACTCTAGATGTACAATTTAGCACCTTTAGAGCTCTGATTTGGCGCCCCTATGATTGGGCGTCCCTGAGCAAAAGCCCGGTTTGCCCGTGCCTACTACGGGCCCTGCCCATAGACGTACTAAATGGGTATAAAGTTACAAAAAATACAAGTACCAAATAAATAACTGGCTGTTTTCTGCGGCTTTTGGGGTTTGCAAGTACCTACAAATGTTTTCTATTTAGCTCTAGATCAGCGTGTACGTATATTTATTGTACTATATTAGTTCTAGGGTAAAAATATTATAATAAGACAATTTTAGGAATGCCTTATATAGGCAGTAATTTTAAGGCTTTATTTGAAAAATATTGGCATACTTCCCATAATACCAGTAATAGTGAATTTGAAATTAAGCATCGCGGAGGCGTCATCATGTTTCCTCCCAATTTGTTGGTCACCTGAGTTACTACTGATATACTTATCGACCTTAAGGAAATCCTACTCTATGCAATACCACCTGTAGAGTATTATTTCAAGTATCTCATAGTTATATGGCTCCAAGTAATTAGAAATCTGCTGGCACACATTGTATATCTTTTTGGTGCTTTCGTAGAGAAGAAAATCAGAATCTTTTAATAAAATTTCGCAACAAAACTTATTTAGGTTTCTTGGTAAGTTGCATTTTTTTATAAAATTACCGGTATTTCAAAAATATCGCTAGCGGAGTTTATTATTTTATAAATATCTAAGTTAATAAGTATTTCTTTTCTATTTCAGTAATTATAAATTTCTGTTTTTTCTAACTAGAGAATGTTACATTACATGTTTTTATAATTATTAGGTTTATTCATTGCCGGTAGGGGAATTTTCCCTCGGAGTAGTTGTTTCTGGTAGTTTCACACAACTTATGCTCTACACGGAGCTATCGCCTACATTCACCTGAGGATGACCCAAAAGGTCGAAACCGGTCCGGTCGTGGATTGGCATGGAACATTTGTTCCTGACTATCAGGACGTGTTCCAGACGGGGATCACTCGTATCCTCATGATCGACGTTGGAGAAAGTGGAAACCAAACAGTTTTAACAAGTTCCCAACGAAAGCCTCAAACCATCAGTATAATTCAATGCCGGTAGGGGTATTTTCCCTCGGAGTAGTTGTTTCTGGTGGTTTCACACAAAGCCAACCTAGTCTCAATATAATTCAAAAAGAACTAACTATTGCTAATATGAAAAACAACAAATTAGATAAAGTCACCTTGTTATATAACTCCAAAGACCCTCTTAGTTTATTATCAAAAGAAAAGGCAATATCTACATTTCAAAAGTTGAAAAAGAAAAAAAATAATCAAAAAACTTCCGAAAAAAATAGATAAAGAATTATCTTTAAATCAAAATTCTGCCCAACAACATATACTACAAAATTATAACTCTACACCAGATCAACAACCCAATAAATCAAATATTTATGAAACTGATAACTCACCAAAAATAAAACTTATCGGAGATCATTTTGGAAGAGGATGTGCAACCAAACTTCATGAAATTATGGAAAATGGAAAATACAATATCGAATCATACTTAACACCGAATTTGCCTATCTCAAAACTAATATCCAGAACAGCAGATACTTATAAAGAACTTAAATCTACAGACCATCTAATTTTGTTCCTCAATAGGGACACAGAAGAAATCATTAACAATCCAAGTCATTTAAAAAATTTGTTAAACATAGGTAAAATAACTAATCTTATTATTTGTGTAAAGAAAAAATCATTTTATTTTAACATAATTTCTTTTATTAACCAATTTTTTTTTTTTTTTTTTTTTTTTTACTAAGTAATTTAAATTTATGGTCATAATTCTAAACCTAATAATACTATAAACTAAAAAAAAAAAAAACAAAAAAAAAAAATAAATAAAATTCAAATGTCAAATGTAATAAATTTCATTCAAACCGGACTCTACGGGAATGGTACCAATTATGGAAGCAACGTTACCTCTTTGCACTGCCAAACTGATTTTTTGAGTGATGAAGCTAAGAGTTTTCTTGTTAGGAATTTTTGAACTAATTTCCTTAACAAGCATCTTAGCTTCATCACCCCAAGGACCAAATGTTTCCACACTGAATGGACAAAAATAAAATCTCTCAACAAGTTCCCGATATTTATTATTTTTTTGATTTTCTCCCATTTTTGCAGCCTCTCCTGACTTAATACAAGTTTTAGGAATATATGATGGAGCTACGGTGTCCCTACAAGTAGCATCCCAGAGCAAAGCCTTTCCTCTCTTCCAAGGAACCAGGGTCATGCCATCTGCTCTCTTTCCGTCATCCCGACACACTCCAGGTGGTTCTAAAATAGCTGGAAAACCTGCTGAAATAAGTGACCGTTTAATGATGTCGTTTATCATCCTGTGGCGAACCAAACGACCAGCACTTTTTGTGCAACTTAGTCCATGCAGACCATAAATATCAACTTGCTTGTTGCAAGTGCAGTCGTGGGGTTCACACACAGGTCGACCAAGTCTAAGCGATATCGATATACGGAAAGAAGAGTCGTCTAGAAAATTCCCAAGATTTGAAGAAGGCAATGCTCTGAGCCAAGCTGAGCTTTCTGGCTCTTGTAGGGCGAGAAGACGTGCCTTAGATGTTAATGAAGTGGAGTGGGCAATTAACTTGTCACAATAGAATTTGCATAATTTTTTATCAAAATCTTTTTGATTTTCTAAGGTCGAAGTATCTGAAAAATGTCCCAAATTTTTATAATAAGTTAAAGCTTTAGCATAGTCCAAATCTTCATTTGAGAAAATGGATGGAGGAAGAATAGAAGAAATTAAATTTTGAACATTCGAAGAGCAACCAAGAAAAGCTGAAAAACAAAGTGAAGATAATTTTCTGATACCTAAGCCGCCTAGATCAATAGATAAAGAGCATTGTGTCCAAGAAGTATCATCCAAAGTGCAGTTAAATATTGTTTCCAAACATTCTTTTAAAATTATATCAAATTTTTCTAAACTTTTTGGAGCATTCCAGCAAGGTGCGCAGCGAAGGAGATAAGTTAGCCTGGGAATAGCAAATGAATTTTTTAAAAGGAAATATGCTATATGGGAATCAATACTTTTTAGTTTTTCATAAATTCTTTTGAAAAAACACATTTTGTTTTCCAGAAATTTTTCAATTTCTTGAGCAAAAAAGGGGCAACCAAGAAGGGAAATATTTTGTATATCTATTTTTGAAAATTTCTCAACAAATGGGTATTTTTGAAGTATATCCTTTGATAAATCTAAATAATTATCTGGATCCGAAACGACTGAAATTTCACATTTTTTAAAGTTTATATTTAGGCCAATTTCTGAGCAAGAACTGGCTAGAGTATTGAAATCTTCCAAAACAGTATCTGGATCTCCAGCAAGACAACCATCATCCAGATACCAGAGGTTGATTTCAGATTTTAGAGTTTCTATAATTGGTTGTATAGCTAAACAAAATAAAGCGGGACCCAATGGGTCACCTTGTTGTACACCTCTCTGTGATAAGAGAAGGTTATTTCCAAAATATAAAAAGGAGTTTTCGCTGTAGCATTGAAAAATAAATTTATAAAAATTTGGGATGTATTCTTTCACTCTTAATAAAATTGTTGATCGGTTTATCATATTGAATGCATTAAAAAAGTCTATTTTGAGTATACTTTTAGAGGTTAAATGTGGAAAAGAAACATAACGTCTAACTGCATGAGTGACAGCTTCACATCCACTTCTTGTGCCAAATCCAAGTTGGTTAGGACGAAAAATAGAACCTAAAATATCGTTTATTGAAAAACAAACTAATTTAGCAGTTAGTCTTCTTAAAGATAGTCCAACTGCTATGGGACGTATCCCCCCGTCCTTTTTATTGAGTGCACATAGAGAAGCTCCAAAGAAAATGGGAGTTATATTTTTAGGTATGTTTCCTTCTAAAACAAATTTAATGAAATCTGAGAGAGAAACCAAGAGATCATTTGCAAAAATACCAATATTCTCAGAGATAAGGTCTTTTAAATGTTGAGGGCGTAGAGAATCGATGCCGCCCGCGGAGCCCGGTCTGAAAGAATAGACTGCTTTCCTAACATCTGAAACTGAAAAATTATGTGAATAACAATTGTTGCCTATATCTATGATACTTTCAAAATTTTGTTTTACTTCATGTTCGGGGTGTTTTTCTTGAAGTTTCTTTAACGTGTCTGGATCTTTTGGGGCGAGTTTATCATCTGAAGAGATAAGTCGAATGGCACCTTTCAAATCCCCGTCAGAAATCTTCGATTTTATTTTTCGGGACAGTGAATTTTTGTGTTGGACTTCATTCTTCTTAGGATTTTTATCTATTTTCGGAAAATTTTCGAAATGACATAAGAATTGTTGTAAGGGTAGTTTTTTTAATTTAATCCAGGTTGATAAATTTTCTTTAATGATAGTTGTAAGGTATTTACTTTTATTTTTTTTGTTTTTATCTGGAAGTCTTAGTACTCCGTATGGAAAAATAAGTAAATGGCACCATGCTTCATCTGAATTTTTGTTTATGCAATTTTTTAAAATAAAACCGAATTCTTCTGCTATGTTTGGTCGAGCGCCTTTGGGAATACGTTTTATAATTGGCACAGTTGATCTAAGTAAGTCCAACAATTTATTAAGGTCTAATATATTTAGCCGAAAAAGGTTTTCTTCACCCAAGGTTTTGTCTTCAAAATTTTCTGTTTTATGTTTTTTCGTAATATGCTGGTTTAGTCCTTTCTGTCCTTTGTAAAAGTTTTTACAAATATTGCATTGTATTTTAGTCAAATTTAATTTTGAAGAAGCTATCGAAACATCTTGAGATGACTGACTGAAGGATAGATAACTGTTTGTGATTGAATTATTTAAAAAATCTTCGTTAATATTTTTATGAAATTTTCGTATATGAATTTTTAGTTCTTGTTTGGTTTTAAATATATCTTCACATTTAGAACACCAAAAAGTATCTTCGTCGCGGTCAGTTTCTATTGGAAAAATTAAATCAAAATGGCCTGCATCAAGACTCCCAGAAAAAAGTAAGTTAATCGATTGTATGTGTTCATTTCTACATATAATTTTGGGTGAATCACTAATTAATATATTCTTTGTCGTGTGTATTTTACTTGAGATAAAAATTTTAAATGTAATTTTGTATATTTCGGAAAGTGCCAAGCATTCAAATGTTGTTCCGTAAGAACCGTTTTTAGCCATTTGTGTAATATATTTATCTTTCGAAATATCTTCGCCTGTAAAATTTTGAAAATCATTCCAATTTTTTGAAATAAATTCCACAGATTCATTTCGTAGTTTTTCATGAAAATTTTGAGTTTGATATAAAAAGTAACTCACAGCGCGAAATAAACAATTTCCATCTCCATCAATCAATATTCTTCTAAAAGTTTTCATAAAATCATTTAAACATCAGCTTGACATCTTGCACCAAAATAGATTTTCTTTTAATTGTAAAAACTTTGATTAGAACTTCTAAATCGTTTGATTTCTTCTGTGTAATGTAGTTGGGTGTCTTCGGATCCAAGTTGGTATGTTTTTGTATTTGATATTTATATATTTAATGTAGAAAGTTGTAAAAAATGTATAGATTAAATATTTTTGTTGTTTTGATTGACGTTATTTTTTATTTTTTTTTGTTTCAAAACAGAAACATATCTATTCAAATTATTAATATGTTTGATTTTAATTCAAGATAATTTTTATAAACATTTGGCTGATCGTATTAAAAGTAATTTAAAATACAATAATATTGTTTTAAAAACTTTAACGTTTACCAATTTTGAAACTAATTTGTTTTCAAGAAAAACTGCCAATTTAGAAGAAATAAACAGACCCACTATTTACAAGTCTTTTTTAGCCTAAAATCAATTAATTAGTATTTTTTATTTAAATATTCAATCAATAAGAAATAAAACAAACCAATTAACAGTTTTATTAAATAATCTTAAATATCCTGGTATATTACTCCTTACTGAACACTGGTTAAATAGTGATGAACCCTTGTACTTACCTGAATATGTTATAGTATCAAAATTTTGTAGAACAAACTCTAGAGGAGGAGGAACTATTGCATTGATTAATAGATATATTTTTGAAACTCTAGAATTTGTAACATTTGACAAATATAACAACATTGAAAAAGAATTTGAATATACCATTATTTTTTCAAAAAAAATTAATTTATACATTATCTGCTTATACCGTACTCCAGAAAACAATACTAACATAATTAATAATTTTATCAAAAATTTGGAAAGTTTATTATATAAATTTCCTTCAAAAAGTGAAATTCTTTTAACTGGAGATTTAAATATAGATTATTTAGATAAAAATAATAATTTTAGAAAAATACTTCAATATTTATTAGCTTCATTTAATATTAAAATGCATATAGCTCTCCAACTAGAACAACCTCTAATTCATCAACAACAATAGACTATATTTGTACAAATTTTCTTGATAATCTTAGTTATGAGATCTCGGACCCAGGTTTCTCAGAGCCTTAGCTATGTTTTTGCAATATGCCCTATCAAAATTGACCTTCTTAAAAAAGAACATAACATTAAAAAAAGAATATTTAGCAAAAGAAATTTTAATAACTTTAAACTCCACTGTCAAAATTTTCAATGGAACTTCATTAATAATTCGAATGACCCACTTAATGATTTTCATGATAATCTTTGTAAAATTGTGGATAAAAGCTTTCCTCTTCAACTTGTTAAAAATAAACAAAAAAGAAAAAACTGGATTACGTCTGGTATTCGTTTATCTTCAAAAAATTTACGTTTTCTTCATACCTTAACAAAATTTTATCCTAATACTGACTTCCTAATAAACTATTTTAAAATATATTAAAAAAACATACCGTAAAGTAATACATCATGCAAAAAGGAAGTTTTATGAAAATCGTATCAATAACTCAACAATTTTCCAAAAAGAATGTTGGTCTGTTGTCAATGAATTTACTAATCGAAATAAACTTTCAACTGACATAAATACTGATTTATTACCAAATGATTTGAATGATTTTTATTGCTCTGTTGCAGAGAATATTACTAAAAAAATTTGCTGTAATGTTGATCCCATTTCATACCTTAACGATATCAACATAACTAATACGTTTATATTATATGAAACAAATCCTGATGAAATTAAATATGCTTTCAATTTAATAAAAAATAAATTTGAAGGAAGTTCACGAGGTATAAAGTCTTAACAAAAAAGTTTCACGGGCAAGACCTCAGAGGTAAAGGTTCAAGGGCAGAAACGCGTCCCCGTAGCTACCTTTACCTCTGAGGTCTTGCCAGTGAAACTTTTTTGTTAAAAAATAAATCTTCTACTGGCATAGATGGTATTTAAATATACTAAAAGAATTACCTTTTATTGCAATTAAAACATTATCTGAAGCTATAAATCATTCATTTTGTAACGTGTCATTTTTACGTTTAAGGCAACGTTACATATTTGTTTATTTAGGTAAATAATCAAGGCTCTTCGACTCGTATTTCTGTACACAAATTAAGGGTATTTTATAGAGCTAGGTTTGGAGGTTATATAGTGTCTAGGAAGTTACCTTAAAAGGAGGCATTCCATCGAATTACTGTGGACACTACGCACATCGCATTATCTGGACGTCGTAATTGGAATTTAAGATCACAGTTCTTTAAAAATCACATAAAAACTTTCGATTGTTTTGTTTATCTGCACTTTCGTGGTTTTGTTTGACGTTCATGAAAATAAACAGCTGTTCTGCTGGGGAATGGCGGCGTTGCCGCATCACAAATGGTTTCAGTAACAGGGAGGAAACATTTAGATGAACATTTCATTCGCTTATGTTTATTTTCGAGGATATTGGGACAATCCGAACCTCATATCCTTCACGGATTAGTTAGTTTTGATAGCACGAAAACATATTTAAGTCCACGGGTCGACCAGTAATAACCGAGGCTCCGCCCCTTTGATATCTTTATTAATTTGATAAGAAGAAGATAAAATAAATACGAGTTATGCACTTTCGTAAATGGGAGATAAACGAGGAATAAAAACCAGGACTAAAAGAGTAAACAAAATCGTATTTTTATATTATATAAATTTATATATAATCATAGTTATGTAAAGTTAATAACTAGCTCAGTTAGTCGGATTGAAGGGTTTGTAGGGCTAGCTAGTGGTGAGCAAACTTAACATCTGAACACTCTTGTGCCGAGTTTAAGCAGTAGGATGTATTTTTAGGTTCAAGTTCAGAAACAACTTTATTAATGTAGAAATGTTTTACAAAAATGGCATCAAACGATATAGATCTTAGAGAAAGCATATATAAAGAGCAAAGGAAACTTTTGACTAAAACTGTAACTAAAATACAACTAAATTCAACACTTAGTATAGCTTTACTCATGGGGGAATTTGGTTGAATGTTCGAATATTCCTGGGTTTACTGCATGCTCTGATCTCCAGTAATTGAGTTTACAGTTGATGGTTTCAATGCTGAGCTTCTTATAGTCCTGCTGGTTATTTTCCTCCTACTTGCTATGTTGGCAGGGGTCCGGTAGGCAAATGTTCGGTCTATGTATGGAGGCTGTCTCGACGTCCTTGTTATAAAAATTCCAACCGTGGAAATAGATCGGACAACACCTCAGTGTGCGTTTTACGTATTTTCAATATCCCCTTGGTCGATGCTGCCCCCTATATACCGGTACGAAAGTGTCAATGTATTCCCTCATTGGTTAGTTTGAAAACCGCGGGTTTTTTCCTTCAGTCTCGCAACCGAAGTTAGTGATTTTTCGGTGAGAGCGTTTTTTTTTTATAAATAGGTTTGCATCCTTATTTGAATTTAACCGGTAAAATTAGGTTGGTACTGTGCGTTTTACTGTCCCCACCACATTTACGAAGCGGTTTCCGGCGGCTTCATTTTTTTGGGTTCTCGACGGAGTGCCTTGTCTCTTTCCTAACAAATCTTGGCTGGGCTGGTGGCCGTCTGTTGGTGCCGCCATTGTTTTTGGTGGTTATTGGCACTGCAGTAGTTGCGGACTATACCAAAGACGGTTTACTGTGAGCCGTCGTGTTTAGGTGTAATCTAGTTGACGCTCACACCCTTTGAAGGGGATTTAAGTCGGCCTACGCCATTTCTACAGGAAATAAGAGCGGAAAGTTCGATTTTTTTTATTATTTTTTTCAGTTCTTTAAGACGGTATTTGCCTCCCAGATTGTAATTATTTTTCGTCTAAAATGTACTTTTTCGACAAGAGACATAGGGAATTTTTGGAGTTTTTTTATTTTTTTTTAAACCACGTTTTGGATAAAAACTATATATTGTTTTTCTCCTGTGTCTACAGCCCTGTCCATTCCACCGACAGTTGTGCTGGACGCTGGTGTGAAGCCGGGTGTAGCCTTGTAACCCTGGGAAAGGTACGTTAGGATTATTTTAGTTCATCTGTTTAAATCTGCTTTATTTTATTGAGTCGACATGGGGTTCTTGATTTAAATTACTTGGTGTAGGGGAACTTCGTGCAAAATAGACGAATTCCAGGAAACTGAAACATTTCATTTTCCACAGCGTTTTACGCTCGGGCAAGGATCTCACAACCTTTTGACCACCATGTGCTGCCCTAGCACCATGTGCTAAGCAAGCACGAGGGGAGGCGCGAACAAGCCAGGACAGGAGTAGCAGGAGGAGAACAACACCAGGTTTACAGAATAAAACACACATGTATAATCACATAAAATAATCATGGACCAAGGTAGGAGCAAGCAACATTTGATATAATCTTTTTATATATTTTTTTTTGCTATAATTTTCCATATACTTTTTTATTAAGTACAACTTTTGAAATTCTTGTAAACGCAAGGTAAAGGTATGACGTCATAACCACAATTTTGCGGCGTATTTACTAAATTGACTTGTTTCCTTCATTTCATTTATTTAGGACAATTTTCCTGTCAAGTTTAAAGTGCCCTGCTATTTTGGCCCTAACTTATTTGGTATTTTTCTCAGATCTAATTATACAAGATGAACTAAATCTTTGTGTTATTTGTACAACCCAATGAACCAACTTTGCAGCGACAAAAGAGAGATGAGGTTATATTTTTTTAGCGGTTTCCTTACATTGTTCTACCTCATGGGGTAGATCTCAGACAGGGTTGCTGTCTGTCTCATTCTACCCAACGTAGAATCATGACAGCAGATATTTGGTCCAGATCTCCCCTATGATGGAACGATTTTAGAAGTGTATTTTTTTTTAACAATCATTTATATAACTGAGTCTCACACTACTGACTCAGATGTAGGTACACTATGACCTGTTAAAGGAGTCCATCTACCTGTAAAGTGCTTCTATTTTTGTCATCTTAATTCAATCTTTTAGAATTTTATTCTGTTTATTAGTCAATTTTTTTGGTTATTCTTAATTACATAAATACTCTGGAAGCCTCGGAAGTAAGTAGAGTTTCATTGTTTGGCTACAACGTTTGAGTTGAACTGTATTTTATTTATGATCTTCTTTGTAAAACATTGGTATTAAACACTGTGGCGCACTTAAAATTTTCTTATTTCTGAACCCCCCCCCCTTCTCCACTGTATAAAAGTTACCGGGCATATCAATGTTTTACCTAGCTGACAAATACAGTTCTGCTTCCAGATATTAGTTTAATTATTCAGTGGTTTTTTTAGTGTCACAAATTTTCAAATTGTTATTATTCTATTTACAGTGTCACAAAATGGCGGCAACGTCTTGTAGTTGCCACAAATGTCACCCAACGCATTTTAATTGGCCACAAATGGCGCCCTACGTGAATTTTTGGCTAGTTTTTTTAACATCTGATGTAATTTTTTTTTGTTTTTTTAATTTGGAAAAAAAAAGAAAAAACTTTTTTTGAATTTTTTGAAAATCACCCATATCATTTTTTACTATAAAACAGGATTTTCCATCATCATTGGTTTCTTTTGAAAAAACACTTTTTAAATATTTTTTTTTAATATTTTAATATTTGAGTGTTGATTTGGACTTCGTTTTGTTGTTTTAGTAATTCTTATTGTTTTTTTATTAGCTTATCTTCACAAGTTTTTTCTTGGAAAATAAAATATTCATTTTTATTTATTAAGGAAGAATAAGTGGATAAAAAGCATGGGAGTTTTTATTCAACAGCGTCCAAATCATGTTCTTAATTCTTTAAAGTTTTTTTGTAGGAAAAACACGTTTTAATTTTTTTTTAAGAAAAATAAACACAGTAATGTAAATTTACTTCAATTTTTTTTGTTGATTTATAGGTGGATGGACCTCCAGACATGGTCTTTTTATGTTTTAAATATATGACATAGTTAGTGTGTTTTTCTGACAATTTTTTTTTGCAGGTTCATTTATTTATATGTTATTATTTCCTGCTTGTGATAAGATAGAAATTGTTTCACAGATTATTTTTTAGTGCAGCCAATTTATTTAGGTCAACAAGTTATTTTTTTTGGTGATTTTAATTTTTTGTGGGATATCACCACTTGGAAATTGGAATATTTTTACAGGGTTTCACACAAATTTTTCTTGGCTGGGTTGTTTTAAAGTAAATATAGCTTAACAGCTGGTAATTTTATTTAGTTGAAAGTATAAATTAATGAAAATGAAAGAAAAGGAAAATGAGTTTATTTTGCTTTGTCATTTTCTTTTCTTGTTTTTGGTGGTAACTGTTGAAGACAATTAAGATCTTACGTCACTCAGTTACATCGGGTCAGAGGAGGGTACTACTACTACTATTTAGTGTCAGCTCGGGACGTTAGGAAACACAAGGCTAAAATCCCTAGAGCAGCACATTGACTGAAGATCAACGCCAAAGTTCCAGTTGACATTTGTTTATAGGGTATTTTTTTGGGGCAGTTTTTTAGGTCTTTGGTTGCCAGTTTAGTTGTCTAGTTGTGTTTTCGTGACTGGCCAAATTTTTTTTGGTAGAAAATACAGCGTTGGGCTTTGGAGTGCATTTTTTTTAAAAAATACCTACGGGTATTTCTATCAATTAAAGTTTTTCTGGTTCACAATTAATTTTTCTGTATTTTTTTCTGCGTTCAGGTCATAGCTTGGTCTTGGCCAATGGAGGGCAAACATTTATGTTTGAGCCTTGAGAAGTTTTGCCTGCTCCAGATTGAATACAGAGAAAATGAATTTGAAGCCCAACTAGATATAATACCACAAAAGATATGTTTAACTGAGACAGATATAGATATAAGTTTTTTTGATTTTTTTTAGTTCATTTGTAAAGTTCAGTAATTTTTTTAAGTAATGTCATTTTGAGGCCGTAAAATTAGTCAGTGAATTTAAGAGAGACTTTCAACTAAATATAAATGCTAGGCGGTGGTAATTGGTAAAAATATTTCAAAATTTTACTTTTTTTCAAATATTTTAATTTTTCTTAGAAAGATTATATCTTTCTGTAAACATAACTTCTCGAATTCTTGTTTTGGTCAAAACGGTTTGTATAGTGGTCGTAGTTTTAAAGGGTAACCAGACAGATAATATTTTTTAAGGGGACCAAACGGGAACTTCTTGAGTTACACAAGGGGAACTTTTTTTGTCTTAGTTGATCAGGCAGGAATAAATAAATTTTTTACTTCCGAATAATAATTTTAAATAACAAGATTTATTGGTTAGGTGTTTGGGTCTTATAATAAAAAAAAAAACGTTTGTTTTTGAGGATACTGGTGTGATTGTGCGTGCAAGTACTGAAAATTAATGGAATTTCCTTCGACAGGTCGCCGGTTTGGCTTTACAAGCACATTTAAAAATAATTGTCGGTATTGACGATTGTAAATGGAAAGTTACGATACATATGGAATTTTATATGAAAAGGCACCTACCTCGGACTCTCTTGCGGCTCCAGTCAACGTTTAAACGTCCAGTTTTTCACCTCAAAATTCACTTTTTTGGGAACGTGATTTTTCTAGTGTCTTGTTGTGACGGTGGTTGTTTGCGCACTCATCGCGGCGCTGCTTGTCCTCGCACGTGTGCGGTGCCGTGAAAACCCATATGCATATTTAAGAGCGCGAAAATTTAAATTATTTTAAACGCGCAGAAAAGGAAAAGAAAATGAAAAATAGGAAATTCATTGCTTGCACCAACATTTTCCGGCCGCCAAAACACGTGTGTTTTTACTTAGTTAAGAAAAGGAAAGGAAAAAAAAATTAAATGATATTCGCCTATTAGCAATTAAACGATACAATTTAACATTAACCCAAATATGCATTAAATTATGCATGTAAATTAAAATTAAAAGAAAAGAAAAAAATACTTAGAAAAAATTAAGAAAGAAAAAGAAAATTTTGCCTTATGCGTCGGGCATAGGCAAAGGACATAGTTTCACTACTGGTCGACGATATGTTCCTGTAGCTGTTTTAACGGTCACAACACGAATATGACCGTCTGAGCCAGGGTGTACGTCGACAATTCGCCCAACAGCCCATTGCAATGGCGGTTTTTGTTCATTCTTTACCACGACTAAAGTATTTAGTTTAATATTGTTAGAAGCCTCTGTCCATTTAGAACGCTGTTGCAAGGTGTTTAGGTACTCCAAGTTCCAGCGTTTCCAAAAATCGGACTGGAGCCTTTGCACCAGCTGCCAGCGGGACACGGTGTTCAACTTGGAATCAGAAAAATCGGGTTCTGGTACGGAATTCAACGGTTCCAGGGTAAGAAAATGACCAGGGGTCAGTGGAAGAAAGTCATTCGGATCCATACTTTGGGCATACAGAGGCCGGCTGTTTAGTATGGATTCGACCTGACACAAAAAAGTAAAAAACTCTTCATAGGTTAACCGTTGCTTACCTATTACACGTTTTAAATTTGCCTTGGTGGATTTAACTCCTGCCTCGGCTAGTCCGTTTAGGTGCAGACTACCAGGACTTGAAAAATGCCAGGTAATTTTTAGACTGTGACATACTTCCTGGGAGTACTGTTTGAGTAAACGATCAGCTCCCAAGAACGCGCTACCACAATCTGAGTAAATGTCAGAGATTCTTCCTCTTCTTGCCACAAATCTCTTAAAAGCCGCAAGAAAGGTGGGAGTGGAAATATCGGAGGTAAGTTCTAGGTGAACTGCCTTTGTTGCGGAGCAGACTAAGACAAGAATATAACCTTTGGATACCTTTGCACCTCGGTACTTTCCCATTGTAATTGGAAAGGGACCACAATAATCTATGGAAACATGTGAAAATGCCTTTACTTGAGAGATGCGTTGAGCAGGCAAGTTGCCCATGATTTGTACGGAAGGTTTAGGATTTAATCGATAGCATAAAATGCAATGAGAAGTTATACTCTCGATTGCATAGCGAGGGGAAAGGATCCAAAATTGTTGTCTCAAGAGGTAATGCAACGTTTTTTGACCGGGATGACAGTACCTTTTGTGAGTGTACTCAATGACAAGTTGAGTAGACGGTGAGAACGTGGTAAAAGTAAAGGGTGTTTTGCTGAATAAGAGAGTTTGGAAGAATGTGGTAATCGACCCCCCACTCTTAAGCAGCCTTGTGTATCTAGAAAAAGTGAAAGTTTACGAAATTGTTTAGGAAGTAGCTTTGCGTCATTCAAACGTGAAATGAGATCAGCAAAGATGGAACGTTGAACATGCCGAATGAGAACAATAAGAGAATGTTGAAGTTCTACTTCGGTAATATTTTCGTTAGGATATTTAGATTTCTTTTCGGTAAGGCGAAAAATATAGGAAATTATGCGTTGAATTTTCTCTAGGGAAGAGTAACGAGAAAGAAAAGTATCAAGCATGTGTGGTTCAACTGTGCATGTTTGAAATACTGATTTGCGTTCTTCCAGAATTACCTCGTTTTCCGGAGGGTCTGGACAGCGAAAATCATCAGGCCAGCTCTCTTTTGGTAGCCTAAGAAAACAAGGACCTTCCCAATACAAGTCATGTTTGACAAGTTGATTAGGCATAAGACCGCGCGAAGCACAGTCGGCTGGATTTAGCGCTGATGGAATATATTTCCAGGCCGTAGGAGAAATGGTTTCTTGAATGTGACAGATACGGTTTGCCACAAACGTTTTAAACCTGTGAGGTGAAGCCGCCAACCAGCATAGAACCACTTGGGAATCACACCATGCACAGATTTGGTTGAAGTTAAGAATATCTGAATAAGTGTTTTGAATAAAGGAAATTAGGTCGCAAAGTAAAGTGGCACCAAGAAGCTCCAGTCGTGGAAGACTGACTGTTTTCACTGGTGCGACCTTAGATTTGGCCATTACAAGAAAGGTATGGATTTCTCCGGAAACTGACTCCATTCTGAAATAGACCGTAGCCGCGTAACCTATCATAGAGGCGTCTGAAAAGCCGTGAAGTTCAATGCTACGTGGTTGATCAATGGAAAGGCGTCTAGGTAAATGAATATTTGAAAGATTTGGAAGTTCGGTTCGAAATTGATTCCAAACATTTACGATATGCGGAGGAGGCTGAGAATCCACAGATCTTGCATGAGATGCTTAGCAAGTAAAGAGACGGGAGAACAGAAACCTATGGGATCAAAAATTTTCATGATTTGAGATAAGATACCTCGCTTGGTGCATGGTTTATCTTCTGGTACGACCAAGTAGGTAAACGAATCTGAGATAGGATTCCATTGGAGACCCAATATTTTTACAAAATTAGGTTCGGATTTGTCGAAACGAATGGACATTTGTGTTTCTGATTCTGAGAATGAGAAGAGAAGTTCCGGACTGTTGCTCGCCCATTTTTTAAGTTCAAACCCTCCTAGGCGCAACAGGGAGATTAACTCCGACTGAAGTTCTTTGGCAGAGGCCACAGAATCCTGCCCAGTGAGCACGTCGTCGACGTAAATGTCTTTAAGAAGCACCTTGGAAGCATTAGGATACCTTTCAGACTCAAGTTTAGCTAGTTCTTGTATAGTACGAATAGCTAAGTAAGGTGATGACTTAAGTCCATAAACAACTGTTCTTAAGGAGTAGGTTTGGACAGGATCATCCTCAGAAAATCTCCATAGAATATTTTGATAACGCGTGTGCTCAGGAATAATTAAAATCTGTCGGAACATTTTTACTATGTCAGTAACAAAGGCTACAGCATGAATTCGAAAATTAAGTAGAATTTCACGGACATCATTTTGCAGTTTAGGACCTGCGCACAACGTCTCGTTGAGTGAGACACCTCTGGGACTACGTTGAGACCCATCAAAGACCACTCTTATCTTCCCAGTGTTCCAGACACTGTGATGAGGGATAAAGTAGGAATTATCCAAGACATCTTTAGATATAGGCGTAGGAATAGGTATCATGTGACCAGTGTCTAAATAATCTTGCATAAAATCTTTGTAAGCTTGATAATTAGCTGAGTCTTTGAGAAGTCTAGCTTCCTGAAGCTTGAAACGTTTTAAAGCGATTGGATAGGTGTCACCCAACTGGGGTTCTAAGTTTATGAAAGGTAATGGAACGACGAATCTACCTGATTCGTTGCGTGAAACTGATTGTGAAAATAATTTTTCGCACATAATATCCTCAGGACTGTGATGAACCTTATGTGGAACCTGCTCTATCTCCCAGAAGCGCTCTAGGCAGATATCCAGAGATGGTTCGATGGAAGTGTAACAGCTTATGAGTGATTGTGGATTTTGTTGCTTTTGAAGTTTCAACTTTACCAATCAGCACATAGCCAAAGATGCTATTAAAAGCACTAGGTTGTCCACGCTCTCCGTGGATAACTCCCTCTTGTAAGAGATGCGGAAAAAGTTCACAACCTACTAGGACATCAATGGAACTTGGTATATGGAAGTTTTGATCAAAAAGTTTGATATTGCGAATGTGATTCCACTTGCTCGAGTCGACAGCGCAAGAAGGAATCTCTGTACAAAGTTTTGGAAGTACTAAAGCCTCAAAATCAAAGGTAGGTCCCGCTTGACCTTGAGGTTTGATAAGACATTTCGTCTTACCTTTGGTATTGGAAGATGTCATTTGATTTAAGCCTTGAATAGAAGTAGAAAAGAAGCTTTTCGAAAGACCTAAACGATTTAGACATTTTTCTGAAATAAAGTTTGCCTCTGAGGCAGAATCGAGTAAGATACGAACTGGTTGGTAATGTCCCCTTGAGTCTAACATGTCAGCTACAACGGTAGAAAGTAGAAAAGTGGAATTTTTGGAAATCATTGTCGCATGACAGTTTGTGGAATGGCTTCCTGACATAGGGGTGCTATTGGAATTGGAAAGTGGAATATTAGCGTTCTCTGGAGGATATGAATTAACACTCACAGAGGGCGCTACTGGTTGTGGAACATGGAGAAGACTTTGATGTCTGGCTCCACACGTGATGCAGTTGTAGGAGGAGGGGCAATTCACGGTCTGGTGAGCAAAATGTAAGCAATTTTGACATAGATTCACCTGCCGAACATAACCCATCCTTTCCTGTGGACTTTTGTTTTGAAATTCGATACATTTCGATAATGCGTGATTCGAAGAACATAGGTAACATTTTATTTTTGGATTATAAGTTCTGTTCTGATTATTTTGTATTTGAGGGTTGCTGCGTTGATTGCTATTTTGTAAAGTATTTTGTTGATTTCTTGAATTTGAACTTTGATTTGAAATAGTTGTATTGAAAGCAGAAGGTGAATTAAAATTATTAAAACTGTTTCTCTGAAAACTGTTCTGTTGAGAATTACGCTTAGTTTGAGGTTGTCTAGGGGTTTGATTTTGCCTACTAAAACTGGGCTTTTTCTATAAACGTGTAAAGATCAGTGTAGGACGGAATTTTTGAATTGTTTTTCTTTCTACTATAGTAAAGTTCGAAATCAGTCCTCATCTTGACTTCAAGTTTTGAGAGCATCATGTTAAAAGTAAGAAAGTCCCATTCTTTTGTAGGAAAACCAAGCTCATTTAAGATGGCTAGATTCTCAGAAAATGTATCCAACATGGAACGTAATTCTTTCCCAGAACTGGACTTAGTTGATTCAAAGCGGTCATTCAAAGCGGTAGTAGCAATAAGCGGTAGTAGCAATAATTCGTTTATTTTGATACCTCTTTACTAAGGTTTCATACGCAATGTGATAATTGCTATCTGCGAGGGGAACGGTTTTTACTAGAGAAAGGGCTTCATTCAGAACAGAACTCCGCAATTGTTGAAATTTCTCTATATCACTTAAATCAGAATTTTGATGTACCATGATTTTAAATAAGTCAAACCAGTGTTGCCAGCTTTTATAATTACCATCGAAAATTGGCAACCTTGGTTGTGGAAATGATCTTGTATTTGACCTCTGAACAATATTTTGTTGGTTAGGGTTGCCTACGTAATTGACAGGGTTGGCCCTAAAAAGGTCGTAGTAAATACCCTTACATTCATAATAAAGGTTGTCAAAGTCTTTTTTAGTTTTATCCTGCTCGTCAAATGAAAGTTTAAACTCTTCGAGAGAGCCAATAATTTGGTTATGAAAATTATAGAATTGAGCATGACATTCTTTGACGTCTTCATATCTGGATTTAAACAAAAAGTGAAACGCTGTATCCGAGTTCGCTTTCAAAGCTACCTCGTGAGCTTCCGCCATTTGGTTGAAGCTCAAAAGCCTTTTGTCGCAAAGTTTTTTCTGTTTTTGCGTAGACATTTTTGTTTTTGAAAGTTATTTTTTTTTTTAAATTACCCAAAAAAATGCTTAAAATATAGCTTAAAATATAACCCGAATTTTAGCAAAAATTAAACAATTTTATTAACTTTTTTCGAAAATTTTGAAATGAAATGTTTGTAAGTTTGTCTGTATGTTATTATTTGAACATATCCTTTAAAAAAAACTTTTATGTCTCACCAAGGATTGAACCCCGTACCTCTCGATTCCAAATCGCACACTCTGTGCATACGACTAGCGGTCCTTTTTAAGAAAATCGGCATTCGAAGAAACAACGAGCGCACAACGTGAGACCCACGTCACTATTCAAGCGGGATGACCCTGGTGACGGCGACACTTGCACCTGCGCGTTAACGCGACACCTGTAAAATCGTTAATTAAAGAAAAGTAGATGAAAGAGCCGCCTTAAAATTTCACTTTCGGCGTATTGACGCAACTTTTACTGAAAATGTAATGAACAAAGCGATCAACTTTGATGAACTAGTAAACTATACGAAATATGTGCATTGGCTATAGCTATTTATGAACGGTAATAAACACTTCGATCAACTTTGAAGGAACATATCACCAACAGGTCGTAAATCAATATGGTCTGTTTGATTTATTACTGATTGTAGAAATAATTGAAATTGAAATTGGAAATAAATTTTGAAAATATATAGAAATTTGGAATTTTTGTAGGAAATTGCTGAACCACAGGAGTCTAGGTAGTTTGGAAAACTATTAATCCGGCTCGAAGGACCATTAAATGTGCGGGCAAGTACTGAAAAATAATGGAATTTCCTTCGACAGGTCGCCGGTTTGGCTTTACAAGCACATTTAAAAATAATTGTCGGTATTGACGATTGTAAATGGGCACCTACCTCGGACTCTCTTGCGGCTCCAGTCAACGTTTAAACGTCCAGTTTTTCACCTCAAAATTCACTTTTTTGGGAACGTGATTTTTCTAGTGTCTTGTTGTGACGGTGGTTGTTTGCGCACTCATCGCGGCGCTGCTTGTCCTCGCACGTGTGCGGTGCCGTGAAAACCCATATGCATATTTAAGAGCGCGAAAATTTAAATTATTTTAAACGCGCAGAAAAGGAAAAGAAAATGAAAAATAGGAAATTTATTGCTTGCACCAACAATGATATGGAATTATTTTTATTCCATGCCAAATGTTGTTTGACGGCAGATATGCTAGTCTTCAGTTTTTTTGATAGTTTGCATTTCAGGACAGTGGCGTGTACCTAAAGGGGCCTGTCATCTGCGCCCATTGTAACTCAACTTCCAACTTACTTGCTTAGCTTTTTCACGTTATCTTCGTTTTGTTGCTTCTTAAATTAAAGCTTTAGGTTGGATAACGATGGTGTTAGACTGAGAAAGTACCTAGGTAATTAGGGATGAAAACTTGGAAGTTGTGGACAATTGGGAAATATTTTGTTTTATTTCATTTTTTGAATTTTAAAATAATTTCATACTGGTGACCTCAAATAATGGAGCAAATTTTGTGGAATAAATGGGAAAGTGTTTAGGTTAAACAATAAATTTATTTAAGATCATTGATTTAAAAAAAAAAAGATGTTAACCTAATAAATTTAAAAACAATAGGTTTTCTTTGATGCGACTAAACATTGAGGAAAACATATATTTTTTTTAAAGCTGATAGTTGTAGAGGGGATAAAGGAGCTGGCTACCTTGTATATTGCAATAATTAGGTTTTTTTTTCTCCCGCGAGCTGGGTGGAAATGGAAGGAATGTTTGGTTCGGAGTGTAGAAATCGAGGAACGAGAACTTCCTGCTAATCTTTTTAGGATTTCGCAACTTCGGTTTTCGCTAAATTAAAATACATCCAAATTTGGCCTACAGGCTGAGTCTCACATCTTCCAGGACCTTGCAGACTTGCGGAGAAAGACAAATTTTGTGATCCATTTAATTATGATAGGAATGAAAATAGTAACATGCACATGAGGGAACTAGATATATTTAGGTTAAAAATTAGTGAGTTAACACTGACCTGAACAATTTTCCATAATGGTGTCCTATTTTCACAGGGTGTTTCAAAATATCTTCACCTTTCCTTTGAAATAAGATACTGTTTCGCCTGTGGGCGTTTGACCGTTTAAAAGATATATAGGGTCCAGATGGGATTGGAATGGAAGTTTTTGGGTTTATTGACATTATACTTAGGAAATAGGGGAAATGTCTAATAAAAAGGTTTTTGGATTTAGGCCTAGTTTTGTTGAGATAACAAAAGTTTAATTGGGGCCGGGAGTTTTATTATGCTCTTTTAAAATTAATGTAATAGTTTTGGCTTCTTGATTTTTGTTGTCTGATTTTTACGCAGGATTATTCCCAAATGTTTCATTTCAAAATGTCATTTGTAAGTGATAGGGTCTCATTAGCCCTTGGACATTTGGTAATTTTGCGTTGACTAATAGTTGTGTAAAGGGCGTAACTTAATTTTATATCTCGTGAACACCGGGAATAAGGATCTGATAATGCATTAAGCAGTAAAAATTTTTTTGATTAGATGTTGTGTGTAAAGACACTTGAGTAGGCAGGTTTAGTTTTACAACGTTCTTATAGGTGAACCTTAAAATTGTTTTCATATTTGTTTTTTTTTTAAGTGCACACAAGAATATTCTTTACGGGGTTGAGTGCAAAGTTTAAAACTTAGGTTCACATTATTATAGTGGTACAGTAAATAAGTACTCACGTTGTTTATTTCCTTAAGTAATAATTTTAAACAAATATACTAACATCGTTTGTTTTTTTTGAACAAATATTTTTTGTAACATTTCCTAAACTGATTGGTTTTTTTTTGCAATGACGACTTTTTGTACTTTATGATTCTTAAGTAAATTTAATTTCAATACTTTTTTTTTGTATAGTAAATTAATTTTTCTAGCTCATTCACTTTTCACATTCACACAGTTTTGGGAGAGGAAAGGGAATCTACAACTGTTTTTTTTAGGAAAAGAACAAAAACTGTTGCATGACATAACTCTATTAAGATTTTTCCAGTGCTAATATTATTTTAATTCTTTTAAAATCGTTAATAGGAGCTGCAACCCCACTTAAACATTTTTAATTTTTTTTTGAAAATATTTTTTTTAATATTTTTTTTTAAAAAGGGAAACTTGATTTTCTTGTTGGAAATTTTTTTCTTGGTGCATAGTAGTACCTTGCCCTTACAATGGTTCGACCAGTTTATTTAAATATTTTTTTTTTGCTGAACCCTCGCGTTTTAACAACCTATCATCATTTGTTTTAATTTTTTTTTCTCCCTACTCCAAACCACCTATCAGGGTAGACTAATTTTTGAAAACTTTAGTGAGTCACTAATTAATTTTTTTTTGATTATTGGGCTACTGTGGTCGACACCAAAAAATTTTTTTAATTTTTTTTTGGTACACCTTTCGGTACGATCCTAGGGTCTTCTCGACCATGGTTTGCATCAATTTAGTCAAAATTTTGGAAATTTCATTTTAACGATTATTAGGGAGCTGCAGTCCTAGCAAGACGTTATTTGTGTAAATTTTTTTATTACCATCGGTAATGTTTTTTAAATTTTTTTTTAATTACACACAACATCCTTACTAGCCTAATTAGACGCAATTTCAGCGAGCGGATTTTTTTTAATTGAGCATATTTTACGATTTCTATTACATGAACATCTGTTCCGATGTTTATTGCGTTCACTTATATATTAAGGGATGATGTGGCCTTAAGCAATGCATGTTTCGTGTAAACTCAGAGTAGGTAAGCAGGTTAAAGTGGGTTTTGATTTATTCTTTGTAGAAAAATCATTGTATACGGCGATTTGGGTTTTTTTTTTGAGGAGTTTATTTGTGAAGCCGTTCTGCAATAGCAGGAGTATACCCTAGCGCTAACTGTGTAACAGCTTTGGGATTTTTTTGTTATAGGTAGTCTGTAGTACGTTCCATTTAGGGATAAATTTACCTATTCGGTTGCTGAGGTAAACAAACATAACTTAACTTTCATTTTAATCCAGTCCAGCTAGGATAAGCGCAATTATTTTTTATTTTTTTTGGTTTTACTCACGCAGGAGTGGAACATAAGACCTGAATACCTGCCAAAGCTCTTGTCTCTCTTTTATTTTTTTTTAACTTTTTTATGGCTACTTGTTGATTCTAATTTAGGATTTAAGTAGTTATTTCTCTCTGCAAGGTTGGACGTCATAGTTGGTTGTACAAATAATTAATATAAACTATGATTACATTTTTAAAGGCAAATAAATTTTATTTTCTTACTGCTCTGGTGTTCTTCGATTTTGTTCGCGTCTGCCCGTATTTAAGTTTTATATTTTCTACATTTGTGAGAAAATTTATAGTGATTTTCACTAGTGAATTTAAAGTGAACTTTGTGTTTGTTATTACGTGGTTTAGTTTTTTAATTGGGAGGTATAATTAAGAGTTTTAATTAAAGTTTAAAGTTTGAATATAAAAGGCACCATGGCTATTTCTTTTAGTCGGTTGTCGGACATAAGGTACTTAGTCAAGGACGAGTTAATCTACGAATTAACATGGAGAGGCATAGCCATTGGATCGGTGGAAGAGATGAAGCAACAGCTCATACTGATTAGACAGAGAGAAAGGACCGATGGAAGTATGAGATACCCTCCGTATCCCTTTAAATTTGGCCAGGATTCTTTTAGCTGCATGAAGAAGCTTGATAGTCTTGTACCGCTGGTAGAGAAGTTCTCTGGTACGAGCAAAGGGGGAGAGTTTAGGAAAATCGCTGTAAGGTTGGAACATGTATTAGCCAGGATAAATAACATGAATCCGTCAAACTTTGAAGAAAGTCAAACAAAAGGCATACTGGTTGCGGAAACCTTGAGTTTGATTGGGAGGTTGCAGAGCCAAGCAACAGATTTATTAGGAGTTGGCGTGACCTTAGATGATGATGAAGCATCTGAAACCCAATCAACGAGTCGAAGCTCAGATCACTCGACAAATGTTGGCAACATTCCCAGCCAGTCTCAACTCCCGCAACCACAGCACTCGAGCACACAAAGAACAGCTCAACAGCCCACAAACCAACCGTCGGTCATTGCTCCATTGCAAATGCAAGTGCTTACAAACCCGACTCAAACACCAGTACAAGCACCACCCCTATGCCGATTGAGAATTACGGTACAACAGCTTTTCAGTATCAACAACCGTCTATCGTTCCTTTGAGTTTAGCTGCCCTCCAAAGTAGCATAGCACCAATTGCTCAGTCACGACCATTTTGGTGTTCGTCGCCAGTACCAATGTCAAGTGATCCTGGTACTTCATATCACGTTGCACCTGTACCTCCGCATAAGTGGAACTTAAAGTTTACAGGTGAGAGGGGTACAATCTCCGTCACCGCATTTTTCGAGAGAGTGGACGTTTTGAGTCAGGCTAGAGGAGTCAGCAAAAAGGTTTTACTGAATTCGGGCATTGATCTTTTTGAAAAGTCAGCTTATACTTTTTACAAAGATGTACGTAGAGAAGTCCATACATGGGAACAGCTGGAACAAAGGTTCATGACAGAATATCTTCCTTCTTCATATGGCGAGAAGCTATTGAAGGAAATAGAAAAACGTAAACAAGGCCCTGGAGAGTCTATAGGGACCTATATTGCTGTCATGAACACATACTTCCAAAGACTTGGCTGTCCTGTTTCTGAAGAGGCAAAATTAGCTATCGTCTTCAGAAATATAGCAGACATCTATAAGAATGGGTTGATTGCTACTGAGGTCAATAGCCTATCACATTTGAAGGATCTGTGTCGTAGAATAGACCAGAGATATGGTTTAGAGGAAGAAAATTTTACACCTAGAAGAAACCAATCAATCGAACCTGACTTAGCCTACGTTGAAGTAGGGAGCGACAGTGACGATTTTCCAACAGAAGTCAGTGCAATTCAAATATCAGGTGCCGGGACATCAAATCAACAGAATGTGAATATTCCTGAAAATAGATTTAACAGAGATAGGCAGCAGCCAGCAAGCAGTTTCGCTGCTAGAGCTGATAGAGATAGACAACAACCAGCTAGTGGTCAGTCTAGTGTAAATGACAGAGATGGACAACCACCACAAGGTGCTAGACCTGGTAGGGCGAATAGGGACGTTGTTTGTTATAGATGCAACCAAACAGGGCACATGGCGATCGGGTGCGCATTACCTAGAGGTAAGCAATGTTATTCGTGTGGTCAGGCAGGGGTAACAGTCAGAGAATGTCGTAATTGTAATCGTCAGGTCGACCTTCGAGTCAGCCTGAACAAGCATCGGCTAACGTACGTCTTAGATTATGTGATAAGTCATGCTCGTAAAGATGAAAGGCCTTATTTAGAAGTGGATGTGCTCGGAAATAAGTTATTAGGTTTGTTGGATTCCGGGGCTTCACGTACATTTTTAGGGAATCATGGTTGGTCAATCATCGAGAGGTTTGGTTTTTCACTTGATACGACAAAGAAGACGAGTTGTATTGTGGCAAATGGTCAAAGCACGAGTAGTATTGGGACAGTGCAGCTTCCTATGCGAGTTCAGGATAAATTTAGGTTAATAGAGGTCGTCGTCGTTCCTGAGTTGCCGCTCACTTTGGCAAGTACCAAAGCAAGAATCATCGAAGCCACTAACAGCATTCATCTGTCGACGAGGTCTCTTCCAATTTAAGCGTTTACCTTTTGGTCTTCATAATGCACCTGCAACTTGGCAGAGACTCATAGATAGCATCATAGGAAACGATTTAGACACCTACGTGTACGTATATCTCGATGACCTCGTAATTGTCACACAGAGCTTTTCTGAACATCTTAGAATTCTTGAAGAAGTCCTACAAAGATTGCAGAATGCAAAGATAACGGTAAGTTGGGAAAAATGCCAACTGTGTAGGCCAGAAATGACTTATTTAGGTTTCGTAGTGGACCGTCGAGGCATCCGAGTTGACCCTAATAAAATTAGAGCCATGTTAGAGCTCCAAAGGCCAAGAACTGTCAGAGAAGTTCGTTGAGTTGTAGGTACAATTTCCTGGTATAGACGTTTCATAGAGAATTTTTCAGCGATAACAGCTCCAATTGCAGCTCTAACTAAAAAAAATCAAAAGTTTGATTGGACTCCAGACTGTGAAAAAGCATTTATTAAGATTAAGGAACTTTTAGTGACTGAACCGAACCTTATCCTGAAGGAGACAAAGTAATTTGCTATTTGAGTCGATCTTTGACTAAGCACGAACGTGTTTACACGACCACTGAGCGAGAATGTTTGGCATTGGTTTGGGCGATAGAGAAGCTCCGGCCATATATTGAGGGGATCTCATTTAAGGTCATAACAGATCATTTTAGTTTAAATTGGCTTCATAGCTTGAAAGAGCCCAGTGGAAGACTTGCTCGTTGGTCTGTAAAACTGCAGCAATATGACTTTGAAGTAATCCATCGGAAAGGGAAAGATTTAGTTGTCCCGGACAACTAAATCTTTCCCTTTCCGATGGATTACTTCAAAGTCATATTGCTGCAGTTTTACAGACCAACGAGCAAGTCTTCCACTGGGCTCTTTCAAGCTATGAAGCCAATTTAAACTAAAATGATCTGTTATGACCTTAAATGAGATCCCCTCAATATATGGCCGGAGCTTCTCTATCGCCCAAACCAATGCCAAACATTCTCGCTCAGTGGTCGTGTAAACACGTTCGTGCTTAGTCAAAGATCGACTCAAATAGCAAATTACTTTGTCTCCTTCAGGATAAGGTTCGGTTCAGTCACTAAAAGTTCCTTAATCTTAATAAATGCTTTTTCACAGTCTGGAGTCCAATCAAACTTTTGATTTTTTTTAGTTAGAGCTGCAATTGGAGCTGTTATCGCTGAAAAATTCTCTATGAAACGTCTATACCAGGAAATTGTACCTACAACTCAACGAACTTCTCTGACAGTTCTTGGCCTTTGGAGCTCTAACATGGCTCTAATTTTATTAGGGTCAACTCGGATGCCTCGACGGTCCACTACGAAACCTAAATAAGTCATTTCTGGCCTACACAGTTGGCATTTTTCCCAACTTACCGTTATCTTTGCATTCTGCAATCTTTGTAGGACTTCTTCAAGAATTCTAAGATGTTCAGAAAAGCTCTGTGTGACAATTACGAGGTCATCGAGATATACGTACACGTAGGTGTCTAAATCGTTTCCTATGATGCTATCTATGAGTCTCTGCCAAGTTGCAGGTGCATTATGAAGACCAAAAGGTAAACGCTTAAATTGGAAGAGACCTCGTCGACAGATGAATGCTGTTAGTGGCTTCGATGATTCTTGCTTTGGTACTTGCCAAAGTGAGCGGCAACTCAGGAACGACGACGACCTCTATTAACCTAAATTTATCCTGAACTCGCATAGGAAGCTGCACTGTCCCAATACTACTCGTGCTTTGACCATTTGCCACAATACAACTCGTCTTCTTTGTCGTATCAAGTGAAAAACCAAACCTCTCGATGATTGACCAACCATGATTCCCTAAAAATGTACGTGAAGCCCCGGAATCCAACAAACCTAATAACTTATTTCCGAGCACATCCACTTCTAAATAAGGCCTTTCATCTTTACGAGCATGACTTATCACATAATCTAAGACGTACGTTAGCCGATGCTTGTTCAGGCTGACTCGAAGGTCGACCTGACGATTACAATTACGACATTCTCTGACTGTTACCCCTGCCTGACCACACGAATAACATTGCTTACCTCTAGGTAATGCGCACCCGATCGCCATGTGCCCTGTTTGGTTGCATCTATAACAAACAACGTCCCTATTCGCCCTACCAGGTCTAGCACCTTGTGGTGGTTGTCCATCTCTGTCATTTACACTAGACTGACCACTAGCTGGTTGTTGTCTATCTCTATCAGCTCTAGCAGCGAAACTGCTTGCTGGCTGCTGCCTATCTCTGTTAAATCTATTTTCAGGAATATTCACATTCTGTTGATTTGATGTCCCGGCACCTGATATTTGAATTGCACTGACTTCTGTTGGAAAATCGTCACTGTCGCTCCCTACTTCAACGTAGGCTAAGTCAGGTTCGATTGATTGGTTTCTTCTAGGTGTAAAATTTTCTTCCTCTAAACCATATCTCTGGTCTATTCTACGACACAGATCCTTCAAATGTGATAGGCTATTGACCTCAGTAGCAATCAACCCATTCTTATAGATGTCTGCTATATTTCTGAAGACGATAGCTAATTTTGCCTCTTCAGAAACAGGACAGCCAAGTCTTTGGAAGTATGTGTTCATGACAGCAATATAGGTCCCTATAGACTCTCCAGGGCCTTGTTTACGTTTTTCTATTTCCTTCAATAGCTTCTCGCCATATGAAGAAGGAAGATATTCTGTCATGAACCTTTGTTCCAGCTGTTCCCATGTATGGACTTCTCTACGTACATCTTTGTAAAAAGTATAAGCTGACTTTTCAAAAAGATCAATGCCCGAATTCAGTAAAACCTTTTTGCTGACTCCTCTAGCCTGACTCAAAACGTCCACTCTCTCGAAAAATGCGGTGACGGAGATTGTACCCCTCTCACCTGTAAACTTTAAGTTCCACTTATGCGGAGGTACAGGTGCAACGTGATATGAAGTACCAGGATCACTTGACATTGGTACTGGCGACGAACACCAAAATGGTCGTGACTGAGCAATTGGTGCTATGCTACTTTGGAGGGCAGCTAAACTCAAAGGAACGATAGACGGTTGTTGATACTGAAAAGCTGTTGTACCGTAATTCTCAATCGGCATAGGGGTGGTGCTTGTACTGGTGTTTGAGTCGGGTTTGTAAGCACTTGCATTTGCAATGGAGCAATGACCGACGGTTGGTTTGTGGGCTGTTGAGCTGTTCTTTGTGTGCTCGAGTGCTGTGGTTGCGGGAGTTGAGACTGGCTGGGAATGTTGCCAACATTTGTCGAGTGATCTGAGCTTCGACTCGTTGATTGGGTTTCAGATGCTTCATCATCATCTAAGGTCACGCCAACTCCTAATAAATCTGTTGCTTGGCTCTGCAACCTCCCAATCAAACTCAAGGTTTCCGCAACCAGTATGCCTTTTGTTTGACTTTCTTCAAAGTTTGACGGATTCATGTTATTTATCCTGGCTAATACATGTTCCAACCTTACAGCGATTTTCCTAAACTCTCCCCCTTTGCTCGTACCAGAGAACTTCTCTACCAGCGGTACAAGACTATCAAGCTTCTTCATGCAGCTAAAAGAATCCTGGCCAAATTTAAAGGGATACGGAGGGTATCTCATACTTCCATCGGTCCTTTCTCTCTGTCTAATCAGTATGAGCTGTTGCTTCATCTCTTCCACCGATCCAATGGCTATGCCTCTCCATGTTAATTCGTAGATTAACTCGTCCTTGACTAAGTACCTTATGTCCGACAACCGACTAAAAGAAATAGCCATGGTGCCTTTTATATTCAAACTTTAAACTTTAATTAAAACTCTTAATTATACCTCCCAATTAAAAAACTAAACCACGTAATAACAAACACAAAGTTCACTTTAAATTCACTAGTGAAAATCACTATAAATTTTCTCACAAATGTAGAAAATATAAAACTTAAATACGGGCAGACGCGAACAAAATCGAAGAACACCAGAGCAGTAAGAAAATAAAATTTATTTGCCTTTAAAAATGTAATCATAGTTTATATTAATTATTTGTACAACCAACTATGACGTCCAACCTTGCAGAGAGAAATAACTACTTAAATCCTAAATTAGAATCAACAAGTAGCCATAAAAAAAAAATAAAAGAGAGACAAGAGCTTTGGCAGGTATTCAGGTCTTATGTTCCACTCCTGCGTGAGTAAAACCAAAAAAAATAAAAAATAATTGCGCTTATCCTAGCTGGACTGGATTAAAATGAAAGTTAAGTTATGTTTGTTTACCTCAGCAACCGAATAGGTAAATTTATCCCTAAATGGAACGTACTACAGACTACCTATAACAAAAAAATCCCAAAGCTGTTACACAGTTAGCGCTAGGGTATACTCCTGCTATTGCAGAACGGCTTCACAAATAAACTCCTCAAAAAAAAAACCCAAATCGCCGTATACAATGATTTTTCTACAAAGAATAAATCAAAACCCACTTTAACCTGCTTACCTACTCTGAGTTTACACGAAACATGCATTGCTTAAGGCCACATCATCCCTTAATATATAAGTGAACGCAATAAACATCGGAACAGATGTTCATGTAATAGAAATCGTAAAATATGCTCAATTAAAAAAAATCCGCTCGCTGAAATTGCGTCTAATTAGGCTAGTAAGGATGTTGTGTGTAATTAAAAAAAAATTTAAAAAACATTACCGATGGTAATAAAAAAATTTACACAAATAACGTCTTGCTAGGACTGCAGCTCCCTAATAATCCACCACTGAGCGAGAATGTTTGGCATTGGTTTGGGCGATAGAGAAGCTCCGGCCATATATTGAGGGGATCTCATTTAAGGTCATAACAGATCATTTTAGTTTAAATTGGCTTCATAGCTTGAAAGAGCCCAGTGGAAGACTTGCTCGTTGGTCTGTAAAACTGCAGCAATATGACTTTGAAGTAATCCATCGGAAAGGGAAAGATTTAGTTGTCCCGGACATGTTGTCTCGCGCAGTACCCATGATTGATACAATTTCGCAGCCCAGAGACGTTTCAACAGCAATTAAAGATCGATGGTACCAAAAGATGGTAAAGAGGGTCGTGGAATCACCATTAAAATTTATGAATTGGAGATACACTGATAATAAGTTGTATAAATATGTCAAACAAGAATACCCTCAACTTTCACCATCTAACGAATATTGGAAAAAGGTAGACCCCAAAGATCATAGGCTTAGAATTATTGGAGAAGCTCACGATCCTCCTACCGCAGGACATATGGGTGTGTATAAAATATTATTGGCCAAAAATTCGCAAGGACGTGGCAACTTTTGTAAAGAAATGCTTTGTCTGTGCAGCTCATAAAGGTGATACACAAGGTGTATCTGATCAGATGATATCTCACCCAAAACCAACTCGTCCTTGGGAAATTATTTCAACAGATTTATGTGGACCCCTACCTCGTTCGACAAAGGGTTTGCTGGATTCTCGTCGTTACGGACTATTTGAGTAAGTTTTCCTTACTTTTTCCAATGCGAACAGCCCCTTCTCAAGCTGTTGTCAAGCATCTTGAGGAGCAAGTATTTATGGTCTTCGGAGTACCCCGTTTGATACTTTGTGATAATGGCCCTCAGTACAAAAGTAACGAGTTTAAGCGTTTTGCTGAGAGTTATTAGGTTAAAATTCAGTATAATCCGTATTATCACCCCAGAGCAAATCCAACAGAAAGGACGAATCGTACGGTAAAAAACATGTTATGTTGTTATGTGAAAGACAACCACAGGAAGTGGGACGAACAAATACATAAACTTGCCTGCGCGATTCGTATTGCAACCCATGAGACAACCAGGATGTCTTCTTTCTTTGTTAATTTTGGTAGGAATATGGGTCTGTCAGGAAAAGATTACTCCAACCCAGTTTTGTTATCTGAAGAGAATGGTGTACAATCTGCCGCTGAAAGTAAGAACGAAGGTTTCCGGAAGCTCTATGCGGATGTTAAGAGAGGGTTAGAGGTGGCGGGCGAGAAAAACGTAGTTCAGTATAATTTGCGTACAAGGGTACCCAACTTTGTTGTGGGTCAGCGTGTTTGGAAGAAGAATTATGTGTTGTCAGATGCTGCGAAGTTTTTCTCGAAGAAGTTACGAAATTCGTTGGTCCTTATGTGATTAGGAATAAAATTTCTCCATGGGTATTTGAGCTTCAGGAACCATCGGTAAAGTACTACCAGGGAGCTGGCATGCCAAAGACCTTAAGTCGGCAGCGGACCTCTCCGATTAACCTTTTTAGGTTAATCGTCTTGAAGTTGGGGGGGGATTATGTAACGTGTCATTTTTACGTTTAAGGCAACGTTACATATTTGTTTATTTAGGTAAATAATCAAGGCTTTTCGACTCGTCTTTCTGTACACAAATTAAGGGTATTTTATAGAGCTAGGTTTGGAGGTTATATAGTGTCTAGGAAGTTACCTTAAAAGGAGGCATTCCATCGAATTACTGTGGACACTACGCACATCGCATTATCTGGACATCGTAATTGGAATTTAAGATCACAATTCTTTAAAAATCACAAAAAAACTTTCGATTGTTTGGTTTATCTGCACTTTCGTGGTTTTGTTTGACGTTCATGAAAATAAACAGCTGTTGTGCTGGGGAATGGCGGCGTTGCCGCATCACAAATGGTTTCAGTAACAGGGAGGAAACATTTAGATGAACATTTCATTCGCTTATGTTTATTTTCGAGGATATTGGGATAATCCGAACCTCATATCCTTCACGGATTAGTTAGTTTTGATAGCACGAAAACATATTTGGGTCCACGGGTCGACCAGTAACAACCGAGGCTCCGCCCCTTTGATATCTTTATTAATTTGATAAGGAGAAGATAAAATAAATACGAGTTATGCAATCTCGTAAATGGGAGATAAACGAGGAATAAAAACCAGGACTAAAAGAGTAAACAAAATCGTATTTTTATATTATATAAATTTATATATAATCATAGTTATGTAAAGTTAATAACTAGCTCAGTTAGTCGGATTGAAGGGTTTGTAGGGCTAGCTAGTGGTGAGCAAACTTAACATCTGAACACTCTTGTGCCGAGTTTAAGCAGTAGGATGTATTTTTAGGTTCAAGTTCAGAAACAACTTTATTAATGTAGAAATGTTTTACAAAAATGGCATCAAACGATATAGATCTTAGAGAAAGCATATATAAAGAGCAAAGGAAACTTTTGACTAAAACTGTAACTAAAATACAACTAAATTCTACACTTAGTATAGCTTTACTCATGGGGGAATTTGGTTGAATGTTCGAATATACCTGGGTTTACTGCATGCTCTGATCTCCAGTAATTGATTTTACAGTTGATGGTTTCAATGCTGAGCTTCTTATAGTCCTGCTGGTTATTTTCCTCCTACTTGCTATGTTGGCAGGGGTTAGGTAGGCAAATGTTCGGTCTATGTATGGAGGGTGTCTCGACGTCCTTGTTATAAAAATTCCAACCGTGGAAATAGATCCGACAACACCTCAGTGTGCGTTTTACGTATTTTCAATATCCCCTTGGTCGATGCTGCCCCCTATATACCGGTACGAAAGTGTCAATGTATTCCCTCATTGGTTAGTATGAAAACCGCGGGTTTTTTCCTCCAGTCTCGCAACCGAAGTTAGTGATTTTTCGGTGAGAGCGTTTTTTTTTATAAATAGGTTTGCATCCTTATTTGAATTTAACCGGGAAAATTAGGTTGGTACTGTGCGTTTTACTGTCCCCACCACATTTACGAAGCGGTTTTCGGCGGTTTCATTTTTTTTAGGTTCTCGACGGAGTGCCTTGTCTCTTTCCAAACGAATCTTGGCTGGGCTGGTGGCCGTCTGTTGGTGCCGCCATTGTTTTTGGTGGTTCTTGGCACTGCAGTAGTTGCGGACTATACCAAAGACGGTTTACTGTGAGCCGTCGTGTTTAGGTGTAATCTAGTTGACGCTCACACCCTTTGAAGGGGATTTAAGTCGGCCTACGCCATTTCTACGGGAAATAAGAGCGGTAAATTAGATTTTTTTTATTATTTTTTCAGTTCTTCAAGACGGTATTTGCCTCCCAGATTGTAATTATTTTTCGTGTAAAATGTACTTTTTCGACAAGAGACATGGGGAATTTTTGGAGTTTTTTTTATTTTTTTAAAAATCACGTTTTGGATAAAAACTATATATAGTTTTTCTCCTTTGTCTACAGCCCTGTCCATTCCATCGACAGTTGTACTGGACGCTGGTGTGAAGCCGGGTGTAGCCTTGTAACCCTGGGAAAGGTACGTTAGGATTATTTTAGTTCATCTGTTTAAATCTGCTTTATTTTATTGAGTCGACATGGGGTTCTTGATTTAAATTACTCGGTGTAGGGGAACTTCGTGCAAAATAGACGAATTCTAGGAAACTGAAACATTTCATTTTCCACAGGGTTTTACGCTCGGGCAAGGATCTCACAAACTTTTGACCACCATGTGCTGCCCTAGCAACATGTGCTAAGCAAGCACGAGGGGAGGCGCGAACAAGCGAGGACAGGAGTAGCAGGAGGAGAACAACACCAGGTTTACAGAATAAAACACACATGTATAATCACATAAAATAATCAAGGACCAAGGTAGAAGCAAGCAACATTTGATATAATCTTTTTATATAATTTTTTTGCTATAATTTTCCATATAATTTTTTATTAAGTACAACTTTTGAAATTCTTGTAAACGCAAGGTAAAGGTATGACGTCATAACCCCAATTTTGCGGCGTATTTACTAAATTGACTTGTTTCCTTCATTTCATTTATTTAGGACAATTTTCCTGTCAAGTTTAAAGTGCCCTGCTATTTTGGCCCTAACTTATTTGGTATTTTTCTCAGATCTAATTATACAAGATGAACTAAATCTTTGTGTTATTTGTACAACTCAATGAACCAACTTTGCAGCGACAAAAGAGAGATGAGGTTACATTTTTTTAGCGGTTTCCTTACATTGTTCTACCTCATGGGGTAGATCTTGGACTGGGTTGCTGTCTGTCTCATTCTACCCAACGTAGAATGATGACAGCAGATATTTGGTCCAGATCTCCCCTATGATGGAACGATTTTGAAAGTGTATTTTTTTTTAACAATCATTTATATAACTGAGTCTCACACTACTGACTCAGAAGTAGGTACACTATGACCTGTTAAAAAAGTCCATCTACCTGTAAAGTGCTTCTAGTTTTGTCATCTTAATTTAATCTTTTAGAATTTTATTCTGTTTATTAGTCAATTTTTTTGGTTTTTCTTAATTACATAAATACTCTGGAAGCCTCGGAAGTAAGTAGAGTTTCATTGTTTGGCTACAACGTTTGAGTTGAACTGTATTTTATTTAAGATCTTCTTTGTAAAACATTGGTATTAAACACTGTGGCGCACTTAAAATTTTCTTATTTCTGAACCCCCCCCTTCCCCACTGTATAAAAGTTACCGGGCATATCAATGTTTTACCTAGCCGGAAAATACAGTTCTGCTTCCAGATATTAGTTTAATTATTCAGTGGTTTTTTAGTGTCACAAATTGGCAAATTGTTATTATTCTATTTACAGTGTCACAAAATGGCGGCAACGTCTTGTAGTTGCCACAAATGTCACCCAACGCATTTTAATTGGCCACAATTTTTATTGGGATATTTTCCTTCTAGCCTTAAACTTGCTAAAATAATAAATCCAATCCAATATTAAAGGAGGTGATAAAAATACACCATCTAATTTTAGGCCAATATCTCTTTTATCAACTCTTTCAAAATTAATAAAAAAACTATCAAATCGCGTTTAGAATTATATTTTTGTGAAAATAATATGATTAATATTAATCAATTTGGTTTTCAGAGAAATAAAAATACAAATGATTTAGCAATATTCTTTTTTATGAAACAATTATTAAACAGTATTAATGATAATGAACATGCGGCTGCAATTTTTTGTGATATTTCTAAAGCTTTTGATTGTGTTGATCATGAAATTCTTCTTAAAAAATTATTTATTTATGGAATAAGAAACAACGCTTTAAGTTGGTTTAAATCTCGCCTTCAATTTGTGTCAATAAAAAATTTAAATTCAAATAAAAATAATATTCAATGTGGTGTTCCTCAAGGTTCAGTACTAGGACCAAACTTTTTTTAATTTACATTAATGATTTACTAAATATTAAAATTTCTGGTTATTTTACAATATTTGCAGATACTATTCTTTGGAAAAATAAAAATATAGATATTCTCTGGAATAATATAAAAAATTATATTATTTGTATAAAAACTTGGTTTGAATCAAATCAACATCCCTTAATTTTTCAAAAACATTTAAAGAAATATCTCAACAAATTATAAATATAAATAATAATAAAATTAATACTACAGATAATATTAAATTTTTAGGAAAATTTAAAATTTCAAAACCATATTCATAATTTAAATAAAAAATTAAGTTCGGGTTGTTATTGTGTAAAAATTATTACAAATGAATTAGGTAAATCAATAGGCAGAAATGTATACTTTTCTTTAATTACATCAAACTTACGATATGGCATTCCTTTCTGGGGTACATGTTCAATGTATTTATTTAGATCAGTGTTTATTCTTCAAAAAAGAGTAGGTATTTATGCAATGTAAATTCTAGATATTGCAGGGCAGACTTGTTTATCAAAAATAATATTTTGACTCTTCCTTGTTTATATATTCTTGAAACAATTTGTCTGATAAATAAACATCTAAATTACTTTGAAATAAACCAAAATACTTATTTAACGAGACAAGTTAATAATCTTACATTACCTATACCACATTCATTTTTATTTAAAAAATCCATAATTTATAACGGTATAAAATTGTATAATAATTTGCCAAACAATATAAAACTTAATAATAACTATAACATATTTAGAAATAAGTGCAAGGATTTTCTTATCACTAAAGCTTTTTATTCAATTAACGAATTTCTTGATCAGAGTTACAATTAAGGAATAATTTTAAACTTAAAATTCTCAATTATATATATATATATATATATTTTAGATGCGAGCTTAATAAAACTCTTTTTTAAAAAAATAACTTTATTTTATTTAGTCACTTTTACAAATAAGACAACTTTAAAGTTAGATGTGAACCGTTTAGATGCTAAGTCAAACCTAAAAGACGTTGTTTACCTGCTATCCTACTTATAGTTACAAGAGTGCTGACACAGCTTCGCGTGGGTTCCCGAAGAATATGGAAGTAAACATGTTTATCAAATGACTTTTATATGATCTTGAAAACAATAGCAATATTGTGCAATTATGGTATTATGTCTTAACTTATTCTAGAAACTACGCATTAAGTAAATACACCTACGCATATTTTTAATATAACAACTCCCTCGCAATTTAAAAAGTTTTGCAGTAACTTTTACTAACAAAATTTTACTAACAAAATTTAAAATTCCTAAAATTACAAAATACAATTAAACATAAGATTTTCTTAAAACATTAGTATTTAATTCAATATCTTCTTCGATTGGCTCTGTAAGCCTTATTGATGGCCTACGCCTAGCTATTGAAAATCTTTTGCCTAAACTTGATAAACTTGATATATTTGGTGATGGTGGAAAATCATTGTTATCAGTATTATTTTCGATGCCTATACGTACATTTTTAGCTCTTCGATTTTTACATTTACAATAAAAGTAAATTAAAACTAAAACCATAATTAAAGCCAATACAAGATATGTAAGCCATGAATGATATTTTTCAATTTCAGGTTCATTGATTAAATCATCCAATTCATTTGCATATTGATCTAATTTATGTTTAGCAATTTCCAAATCTTCCAAATTTAGTTTTGTTATTTTTAAAGGTTTTAATCTAGGAAGATTTCTAAGTTTTTCTGGATATTTTTCACAACAATTGAAAGGAATTTGAATAAAATTTGAATAATTATAACTTAAATCAAGTGTTTGTAATTGATTGGCTTGGATTTTAGTTGATCCTACAAAAGCTGAACAATATGGTTTTAAAGACAAAATTACATTTTTTGTTACAATTTTCGAAATAGTATCAGTGTTACATTTTATTGTAATTGGAAGTTGATTTGTTACACTTATTAGCCAAACATTATTTTGTAAAATTTGAATATTATAATCTTCTGCTAAAATCAAAACTAACTCACAGGTTTTTGGAAAAGTTAACAATTTTTGAGTTCTTAATAACTGAGCTTCACAAATTGAATTGCTATCAATCGGAAGAGGATATAAATTTTTACAAATTTTCATTTTATAGCCCAAATCCCTACAAGTGTCAATTTCTGATAAAGATAAATAGAAATCATCATCGTTATCTTTAGCAATATATTTCTTACTAACAGGCAAAATATGATGTAACATAGTTCGATTATCATAAATTGGTATTGGGTACAATCGGAAAACGGAATACCATTCTGGTCGAACCAATGGTATGTCCAAGACAAAAACAAGTCTTTCATTTGTAATATAAGCATTCAAATCAATAATATCTAAGTATGTTGCAATTCTATCTTCCATGGGTGCTACCGGTAAATTATTTGTATGTAAATTTTGGGCAATTTGTTTTAAAGCATTAGTTAAATCATTAGGAAGGATAATACTTGTATGAATAATTTTTAATCTGGCAAAAGAAATTGAATCTAATACATCCGTTATTTGAGATTGAATATAAGTGTATGATTCCAATAATTGTTCACAAAGATTAATAAAATAAAATTTAAGATTAAGAAGTTCGATTTCATCATGAATCTGATGTATTGATTTTGAAATTTCAATTATATTGGAGTTGAAAGTTTCTTCATCAATTTAAAGTTTGCGCAAAGTTGCATTAAATTGTTTTATTACTGACGTAGTAACACTTATTTGATTTTTCATTAAGTTTTCCAATTCTTTATCATCTTTTTCAATTTTATTGATACAATTTTCATAATATTGACCGTCAGCTGCATCTAAATTTCCCATTATGTACTTCCAAACAGTACCGAGAGCGTTTATTAAACCTCTTTTACGTCTTGGTATGTAAGGCATGTCTGAATAGATTTCATTAAATTTATTGGTTATATCATTGGAAATTTGAAATAAAAGTGACACGTGTGGTCTTATATCTAAGTGGATCATTTTAATATTTCCAGTTGATTGATGAAGCATTAAGCGTAAGCTATCTAAAATAACATTATTACTAATAAAAGCATCTTGCAAAGCTTTAATATCTTTATAAACTAATAAGGTCCATTTATCATTTGATACCTTTATACTAAGTTCTTTATGAAAATAAACACCTACGGTATTATTTATTTCATCGATCTTGTATTGTCCTTTTCCCCATCCGATAAGGAAAACGAGTAATCTGAAACAAGGAAAAGTTTCAGTCAGAATCAGAGTCTGAATCGGGTTTATGACAAGGTTTTAAAAGATCAAAATTATATTTTGAAATTTGTTTAGTTATTGGATTATAAACAGTTGCAGAATTATTTGAAATTGCTCTAATTTCAAAAGGTCCATTAAATTTAGGTGATAATTTTCCAGTAATTTGAGTTTCTTTCACGAAAACTCTATCGCCTACTTTAAATTCATAATTTGGAGTTACGTGTTTATCGAATCTTTCTTTAGCTTTTTGTTTTGACAGTTTTGTTCTTGATCTAGCTATACGATAATAATGTTTGATCCTTGCATTTAAATCTCTGATATATTTGCAAATAAGTTCTTCTTCATTGTAAAGAGTTTCTGGAGGTCTTGCTGCTGTATGTCCAAAAACTAACTCGTACGGTGTAAATCCATGAGTTTTACATGTTGAATTGTTATAACAAATGACAGTAAATGGTAACAATTGTAGTGGATGTTCTTCAGGACTTTCTGTTTTACAAACTCTGATCATTTCTAATAATGTTGCATGAAATCTTTCTAAACTTCCATTTGATTGTGGATGTCCTGTACTTGAAAAAGTTAGTTTGATATCGTACATCTTACACAAGTCTTTTAAAAGCTGATTATTAAATTCTCTACCTAAATCCGTATGGATTCTTAAAGGAGTTCCATAATGTTGAAAGTAATAATAGTGTATTAACAATTGATTTTGCAGTTTTATCATTTAATGGATAAGCTTGAATGAATTTTGTCAATTCGTCTCTTATTGTTAAAACCAAATTTCTTTCTGGAATTTCTAAAATATCTAGATTAATTCTTTCAAATGGTGTTTTTGGAGTTTCAGTAATCACAAGTGGATTGTCCAAATTTTTTCTTAAAATTTTATTTCTTTGACATATTTCACATTGGTTTATAAATTTTTCAACATCTTTGGTTAAATTTTTCCAATTATATTTTTCTTTAATTCTCCTAATTGTTTTATTAATTCCCCTATGAAAATTATTTTTTCCGGAATGATATTGATCAATTATTATTTGTCTTTGATCTTCTACTGGCTCAGTAACTATATCTTGACAAATTACTAAATTTAAATCTTTTTCAGCAAAGACAAAACAGAGCATTTCTAAAATTGGTAAATCTACATTATTTTCAACATAGAATGTTTTGGAGATATCAATGTCATTTTGACATCTACATAAAATTTTTAAAAGAGTTAAATTGGCTTCTTCCTCAACATACGGTACTGGAATTATAAAATACTTTCGTTTATTAACTGTTTTTGAAGAACAAATATTAATTTTATTTAAATCAAAGTTAAGTTCTTCATCTAATATGTCACTTATTATAGTATGATGTTTTTCTTTTAAGTTATCTTGTTGAAAAATGGTTATAATATTTTTGTGTTTTTTATCCAATAGTTGATCATTTGTATATTTAATCTTTGAATAATCAATTAATGATGTTGTTTGATATAAATTGTGAAATCTCTTAAATTCATTTTCCAAAGTTTGAGGAGACATTAAAGCTAGTTCATCTTCAACTATATTTTCTGATTCATTGGAATTTTCATCTTCTGTAAGGGCATTAATTAAAGCAGATCTTTTATCTGGTAAAATATAAATATTTATTTGAAAATCAGTTGATTGAAAGGTTGATTTAATCATTGCCAATATAATGTTCCAATCGAGTTAGACACACCACATGCTATTTTGGGTATAGCTAAATATTTCTCGTTATTTTGCAGAAGAATATTTTTTAGGTTTTGCAAAATTTGATAAATTGTATCATATGTTGGCTTTTGATAGTATAATTCTTTTGTAACTAAATAGTAAATAGTTCTATTGGATAGTTGTAAAGTTGCTATTTCACCAATTTGTTTATTTTGTTCTTTTAAATAATCTACATTATCAAATCTTTCTTTGAATTCTTTTGCAATTCCCTTTTTCATTTTTAAATCTTTTGATACACAATGTGCTAATGAAAAATTTTGAGGTGCATCAAATAAGTTTCCATATAAAATTTTAATATTTTCTTCATTAATTTGCTTTTGAAACATTACTGAGTGATATATTTTGTTTATGTTTTCTTCAATTCTTATTCTAGAAAGGGCATCTGCATTTTTGTTAATTTTTCCTGGTTTATAGATTATTTCATAATCATATTCTTCCAGTTTTAATCTCCATCTGGCTAAACGACTTCCAGGATCTTTAATTGAGAATAACCAAGTTAAAGGACGATCGTCCGTGATTAATTTAAATTTTCTTCCGTATAAATATGGTCTGAAGTGTTTGACTGACCATACAATGGCTAAAAGTTCTCTTTCAATGACAGAATATTTTTGTTCCGTATTATTTAAAGTTCTTGAGGCATATGCAATAGGCAAATCTTTTCCTATTGGTCCTTGAGATAACACAGATCCTATTGAATAACCACTGGCATCAGTTGTTAAAAGAAAACGTTCATTAAAATTAGGATAAATCAAAATTGGACTGGTTGTCAAAATATTTTTTAATTTTTCAAAAGATTCTTTACAAGTTGCGTCAAAAACAAATGGTTGATCTTTTTGTAATAATTTAGTTAATGGTTTAGAAATTTTGGCAAAATCTTGGATAAATCGTCGATAATATCCTGCTAATCCTAGGAAACCTTTAATTTCTCTTTGATTTTTGGGTTCTGGAAAATTTTTCAAAGCTGAAATTTTATTTGGATTAGGTTTTACACCTTTATCTGTTATTATGTGACCTAGATATGCAACCTCTTTTCGTAGGAATTCACACTTATCTGGTTGAATCTTTAAATTTGCTTTTCTTAATCTAGAAAAAACTTCTTTTAGTCTTTTGACATGTTCATTAATTGTATCTGAATAAATAATAATATCGTCCATGTATACCAAACATCTTTCGTTTTGGATACCAAGTAAAATATTGTCCATAACTCTTTGAAATGTTGATGGAGCATTTTTAAGTCCAAACGGCATTCGAATGTATTCATAATGACCGTTTTCAACTGAAAAAGCTGTTTTTTGAGTATCTTTAGGATCTACCTCAATTTGGTGGAATCCTGATGCAAAATCTAAAGTTGAAAAGTATTCACAATGTCCTAATTGATCAAGTAAATCTGATATCATTGGCAAAGGATATTTATCATCAATTGTAACTTCATTTAACTTTCTGTAATCAATTACAACTCTCCACTTTTGTTTGCCTGAAGCATCTAATTTCTTTGGTACTACCCATACTGGAGAGGACCATGGAGAAACAGAATGTTGAATTATTCCTTGTTCTAACATTTTTGAAACTTGACTTTTTACTTCCTGTTTATGTACTTGAGGATATCGATAGGACTTTGTAAAAATTGGTTTGGTTTCTTTGGTGTGAATGGAGTGTTTAATTTCGCTTGTAAAAGTTAAATTATCTCCTTCTAAGTAAAATATATCCGAAAAATCTAGACAAAGTGATGTTATGATTTCTTTTTCTTCGTCATTTAAGTGATCTAATCTTAATTGCTTTGGTATTACATGTTCTCTTATTATTGGTTTATTTTCTTTTAGATTAAAACATACTTCAGTTGTTTTTGAGTTGCTAGGTAAATTTTCAAATTCAAAATTATCAAAATTTATCGTTTTAGTAGTTGCATAGGCATTAATAATTGTTGTACAAAATTCTCCTTTTTCATTTATTTTAACAATGCAATTAGGAATGTAACATTTGTCTTTTTGTTGAGCTAGTAAAATAACTTCTGTATTTTTTAATTTATCTGTTTTTAATTTAAAAGCTCTTTCTGTTCTTCCTTCTATTTGTATTATATTTTTTATTGGTTCATTATTTACAGTAAAGTCTTTTTGTTCTGGGTTAGTTCTATATAAAGGAACTGTTTTAAAATTGGTAATCAATTTATTATTTTGATAATCAATAATGCAATTATAATGTTTTAAAAAATCTGATCCTACTAGTCCATCAAATCCTATGTCAAGATCACAAACTAGTACTTTAAAAAGATCTTTCAAAGTAAAAGGAATTAAAACTGATTCGTTAATTGAAATTGGTTCATTTGAAATGCCTTTGACAGTTACATTTTCAGGAAATCTTTGTAAATATTGCTCACATGTTTTTGGTTTAAAAACAGAACAACTAGCACCTGTATCAACTAAAATTTTAAATTTTTGTGTAATGTCGGTAAAATAATAAAGATTACTTGAAAAAGTTAAAATTTGATGTTTTACATGAACTTGTTTTGAGTTTGGTTCGCTTGATCGTGTTCGTTCTGTATTGACATAGTTTGAAAATTTATTAACGTTTGATCGATTTCCGAGGCTTGTCTTCGAAAATTTACATTTTGTTCATCATTAGATTTATATTCTTGTTCAAAAGAAACATCTTCATATTGTTCAAAATTATTATCATAAAGATTTTGATCATTAGAAAAATCATTAGTTTGATTTTGATAATAAGTATCTTCAAAATCTTGAGTTCCATTTTCTACATTTTCCATAAAATGCATAGGTTTATTTTGAAAATTTGATCTTTGATTATTGTTTGATTGAGGATTATTATTTGATTGAGACCTAAAATAATTTCCTTGATTATTTGGTCTATAATTGTTAGATGTTGGTGATTGATTTGGTCGATAGTTTGACGTGGAAGGTTGGTTTTGTTTAAAATTTGACGTGGAAGGTTGATTTTGTCTATAATTTGGGGTGAAAGTTTGAGTTTGTCTATAATTTGACGTGGAAGGTAAAGTCGGATTAAAGTTTGGTATGTAATTTTGAATAGTTCTACTGTTTTGTTTCGTTCTACACTCATGTATTAAATGTCCCGATCTTTTGCAAAAAGAACAAATTTTTTGTTGACTAGGTTTTAATTTTTGAGAAAATTGCAATTTATGAAGTCTTTGTTTTTGAAAATATTCAAATTGAAGTTCAGATTTAACACAAGAAACTGCTTCTAAAAATGTTGCAGGTTTACTTGCTCTTACGACTAAACTTAAGTCTTTATCTAAGCCTGTTAATAAAGTATTTAAAATCATTGTTTCGATTAGTGTACCTTGAGCTTGTTTTTCAATATTTGTTAAGTCCTGTTTATTAATTGCAGCATTTATTTTAGCAATATGGACTTGAAGTCTTGAAATAAAAATTAAAGGACTTTCGTTTGGTAATTGAAATAATTTTTGGAGATCTTGAGTCAAAGCTGACAAATCTCTTTGATCCGCGTAATGGGCAAGAAGCATTCGTTTAATTTGTGCCCATGTATCTAAGTCTTGCGAGTTAATTAATCTAGAGGCTTCTCCGCGTAATTGATTTTTAATTTTGACAATTAAAAATGATCTTTGTGTTGGAACACACATTTGGTACGCCAGATCGCACGCATTTATAAAGGTATTAAGATTAATAGGGTTACCATCATATTCTGGTAGTAACGAAAATATTTCGGAAAGTTTATAAGGTTCAATTGTTGTTGTTGTTGGAGCTTGATTTTGATTAATATTATCTGGATTTGACATTTTTAAAGTATTTTTAAAACTTAATAAATATAAAATAAGATGTTTTAAATTGAAACTTAATTATTTATAAAATTAAATAATAGTTTTACGTGTACACACACGGAGGTTGACAGCAAGTTCAAAAAATAACAATAATTAAAGGAAATAATAATAAAGTTGCTTACATAGAAAGTGTTGTCTTCATTTGTTTCTTCTTCTTTCTTCTTTTTTCTTATTTGATTCAATATGCTGAAGGACTTTGTTGCGCAGCAACCCTCAGAAGCTGGGTTCAATTCCGGGCGTCTCACGAAGTTCCAATAGAAAATTCGTAGCCACTTCCAAAGGCTGGGTTCAACTCCTTGCTCACACACAACAATTTAAGTCTTCAGTGTTGAATGTTTCGTTTACTTTGTTCAGTTTATACTGGTATTTTTCTTCTTTTATTTTCTTCAAGTCACTTCTGTTCAGGAACGATGTATATCCACGAATGGAGACTGGAGACCAATTTTTTATACAATGTTCTTGATTTTTAGCACTTTTTTTAGCACGTATGTCCTTTATTTTTCGTAAAGAAGTTAGAACTTCACCACGCGACTTTAGAGTACGACGTGTTCAAAAAAAATCCGCACGACTGCGCCAATTTTAGATGCGAGCTTAATAAAACTCTTTTTTAAAAAAATAACTTTATTTTATTTAGTCACTTTTACAAATAAGACAACTTTAAAGTTAGATGTGAACCGTTTAGATGCTAAGTCAAACCTAAAAGACGTTGTTTACCTGCTAGCCTACTTATAGTTACAAGAGTGCTGACACAGCTTCGCGTGGGTTCCCGAAGAATATGGAAGTAAACATGTTTATCAAATGACTTTTATATGATCTTGAAAACAATAGCAATATTGTGCAATTATGGTATTACGTCTTAACTTATTCTAGAAACTACGCATTAAGTAAATACACCTACGCATATTTTTAATATAACATATATATATATATATATATATATATATATTGATAAAGGGTACGTAGCCACCTCAAAATAAAGTATATAAACTACGCTGTCACCTCATATATAACGTTGTCACCTCACTTTTTTGAAGTGTCAACGTTTTTCAATAAAAATTTCAGGGATGACTCCTGACGCACTCAGCAAGCTGTGTGCAAAATTTTGTTCTGAGGTCACAAAATGGTATATATTGCTACTTTTTGGCCGTGTAGTTCACGTATCTACCGGTGGCGCTAGCGGCCCTTTTACTGAAAATAAACGGTCTACTAAGTCACCTCATCTTATTGAAATAATTGAACTAATTTTGTTAGTCTTCTTACATTTCTTTGATTATTCTGGTAGTTTTCGACGGTTGATTGATTGCTTTTGTAATACATTAAATATTTGCGACAGCTATTCAACCCTGTGCTATGGGCGTTAGACTTAAAATTAGTTAAGTAGTTTAATCATTAGAGACATAAAATGCGGTTTTGGTGCAAAAGGTCCGAAACTTGGCACAATTATAGGGTTGACTGTCCATAATATTCAAGGAAGTTTTTTTTAAAAAATGGCGCACAAATTCTGTATTTCTAAAATCCCTTGGTGTTTGTAAAAGAGTTTAAAACTAAATTTTATACGAAAATGCTAAAAAGTGTTTTTGTTAGAGTAATAGTTTTCGAGGTATGATATCAACCATTTTGTCTTCATTTTTGAAATTGCACAATTTCCTTTTTTTGGTGGCCTTTAACTTAAAAACTACTCATTTTTGAGAATGATTGTAATGACATTAAACAAAGATTGATAGATATTCTACAAAAAGTATCAATTAGTTGCATGTGTAATATTCTTGCTAGGATACAAACCACAAAGTGTTAAAGATATCCCCTCCAAACTGAAATAATTATGTTTTATCCAATTTTCTAAATACTAAGTACTTTAGAGAAAATGCAGGTTATATTAAAAATATGCGTAGGTGTATTTACTTAATGCGTAGTTTCTAGAATAAGTTAAGACGTAATACCATAATTGCACAATATTGCTATTGTTTTCAAGATCATATAAAAGTCATTTGATAAACATGTTTACTTCCATATTCTTCGGGAACCCACGCGAAGCTGTGTCAGCACTCTTGTAACTATAAGTAGGCTAGCAGGTAAACAACGTCTTTTAGGTTTGACTTAGCATCTAAACGGTTCACATCTAACTTTAAAGTTGTCTTATTTGTAAAAGTGACTAAATAAAATAAAGTTATTTTTTAAAAAAGAGTTTTATTAAGCTCGCATCTAAAATTGGCGCAGTCGTTCGGATTTTTTTTGAACACGTCGTATTCTAAAGTCGCGTGGTGAAGTTCTAACTTCTTTACGAAAAATAAAGGACATACGTGCTAAAAAAAAAGTGCTAAAAATCAAGAACATTGTATAAAAAACTGGTCTCCAGTCTCCATTCGTGGATATACATCGTTCCTGAACAGAAGTGACTCGAAGAAAATAAAAGAAGAAAAATACCAGTATAAACTGAACAAAGTAAACGAAACATTCAACACTGAAGACTTAAATTGTTGTGTGTGAGCAAGGAGTTGAACCCAGCCTTTGGAAGTGGCTACGAATTTTCTATTGGAACTTCGTGAGACGCCCGGAATTGAACCCAGCTTCTGAGGGTTGCTGCGCAACAAAGTCCTTCAGCAGATTGAATCAAATAAGAAAAAAGAAGAAGAAACAAATGAAGACAACACTTTCTATGTAAGCAACTTTATTATTTTTTCCTATAATTATTGTTATTTTTTGAACTTGCTGTCAACCTCCGTGTGTGTACACGTAAAACTATTATTTAATTTTATAAATAATTAAGTTTCAATTTAAAACATCTTATTTTATATTTATTAAGTTTTAAAAATACTTTAAAAATGTCAAATCCAGATAATATTAATCAAAATCAAGCTCCAACAACAACAACAATTGAACCTTATAAACTTTCCGAAATATTTTCGTTACTACCAGAATATGATGGTAACCCTATTAATCTTAATACCTTTATAAATGCGTGCGATCTGGCGTACCAAATGTGTGTTCCAACACAAAGATCATTTTTAATTGTCAAAATTAAAAATCAATTACGCGGAGAAGCCTCTAGATTAATTAACTCGCAAGACTTAGATACATGGGCACAAATTAAACGAATGCTTCTTGCCCATTACGCGGATCAAAGAGATTTGTCAGCTTTGACTCAAGATCTCCAAAAATTATTTCAATTACCAAACGAAAGTCCTTTAATTTTTATTTCAAGACTTCAAGTCCATATTGCTAAAATAAATGCTGCAATTAATAAACAGGCCTTAACAAATATTGAAAAACAAGCTCAAGGTACACTAATCGAAACAATGATTTTAAATACTTTATTAACAGGCTTAGATAAAGACTTAAGTTTAGTCGTAAGAGCAAGTAAACCTGCAACATTTTTAGAAGCAGTTTCTTGTGTTAAATCTGAACTTCAATTTGAATATTTTCAAAAACAAAGACTTCATAAATTGCAATTTTCTCAAAAATTAAAACCTAGTCAACAAAAAATTTGTTCTTTTTGCAAAAGATCGGGACATTTAATACATGAGTGTAGAACGAAACAAAATAGTAGAACTATTCAAAATTACATACCAAACTTTAATCCGACTTTACCTTCCACGTCAAATTATAGACAAACTCAAACTTTCACCCCAAATTATAGACAAAATCAACCTTCCACGTCAAATTTTAAACAAAACCAACCTTCCACGTCAAACTATCGACCAAATCAATCACCAACATCTAACAATTATAGACCAAATAATCAAGGAAATTATTTTAGGTCTCAATCAAATAATAATCCTCAATCAAACAATAATCAAAGATCAAATTTTCAAAATAAACCTATGCATTTTATGGAAAATGTAGAAAATGGAACTCAAGATTTTGAAGATACTTATTATCAAAATCAAACTAATGATTTTTCTAATAATCAAAATCTTTATGATAATAATTTTGAACAATATGAAGATGTTTCTTTTGAACAAGAATATGAATCTAATGATGAACAAAATGTAAATTTTCGAAGACAAGCCTCGGAAATCGATCAAACGTTAATAAATTTTCAAACTATGTCAATACAGAACGAACACGATCAAGCGAACCAAACTCAAAACAAGTTCATGTAAAACATCAAATTTTAACTTTTTCAAGTAATCTTTATTATTTTACAGACATTACACAAAAATTTAAAATTTTAGTTGATACAGGTGCTAGTTGTTCTGTTTTTAAACCAAAAACATGTGAGCAATATTTACAAAGATTTCCTGAAAATGTAACTGTCAAAGGCATTTCAAATGAACCAATTTCAATTAACGAATCAGTTTTAATTCCTTTTACTTTGAAAGATCCTTTTAAAGTACTAGTTTGTGATCTTGACATAGGATTTGATGGACTAGTAGGATCAGATTTTTTAAAACATTATAATTATTGATTATCAAAATAATAAATTGATTACCAATTTTAAAACAGTTCCTTTATATAGAACTAACCCAGAACAAAAAGACTTTACTGTAAATAATGAACCAATAAAAAATATAATACAAATAGAAGGAAGAACAGAAAGAGCTTTTAAATTAAAAACAGATAAATTAAAAAATACAGAAGTTATTTTACTAGCTCAACAAAAAGACAAATGTTACATTCCTAATTGCATTGTTAAAATAAATGAAAAAGGAGAATTTTGTACAACAATTATTAATGCCTATGCAACTACTAAAACGATAAATTTTGATAATTTTGAATTTGAAAATTTACCTAGCAACTCAAAAACAACTGAAGTATGTTTTAATCTAAAAGAAAATAAACCAATAATAAGAGAACATGTAATACCAAAGCAATTAAGATTAGATCACTTAAATGACGAAGAAAAAGAAATCATAACATCACTTTGTCTAGATTTTTCGGATATATTTTACTTAGAAGGAGATAATTTAACTTTTACAAGCGAAATTAAACACTCCATTCACACCAAAGAAACCAAACCAATTTTTACAAAGTCCTATCGATATCCTCAAGTACATAAACAGGAAGTAAAAAGTCAAGTTTCAAAAATGTTAGAACAAGGAATAATTCAACATTCTGTTTCTCCATGGTCCTCTCCAGTATGGGTAGTACCAAAGAAATTAGATGCTTCAGGCAAACAAAAGTGGAGAGTTGTAATTGATTACAGAAAGTTAAATGAAGTTACAATTGATGATAAATATCCTTTGCCAATGATATCAGATTTACTTGATCATTTCAATTCAACTTTAGATCTTGCATCAGGATTCCACCAAATTGAGGTAGATCCTAAAGATACTCAAAAAACAGCTTTTTCAGTTGAAAACGGTCATTATGAATACATTCGAATGCCGTTTGGACTTAAAAATGCTCCATCAACATTTCAAAGAGTTATGGACAATATTTTACTTGGTATCCAAAACGAAAGATGTTTGGTATACATGGACGATATTATTATTTATTCAGATACAATTAATGAACATGTCAAAAGACTAAAAGAAGTTTTTTCTAGATTAAGAAAAGCAAATTTAAAGATTCAACCAGATAAGTGTGAATTCCTACGAAAAGAGGTTGCATATCTAGGTCACATAATAACAGATAAAGGTGTAAAACCTAATCCAAATAAAATTTCAGCTTTGAAAAATTTTCCAGAACCCAAAAATCAAAGAGAAATTAAAGGTTTCCTAGGATTAGCAGGATATTATCGACGATTTATCCAAGATTTTGCCAAAATTTCTAAACCATTAACTAAATTATTACAAAAAGATCAACCATTTGTTTTTGACGCAACTTGTAAAGAATCTTTTGAAAAATTAAAAAATATTTTGACAACCAGTCCAATTTTGATTTATCCTAATTTTAATGAACGTTTTCTTTTAACAACTGATGCCAGTGGTTATTCAATAGGATCTGTGTTATCTCAAGGACCAATAGGAAAAGATTTGCCTATTGCATATGCCTCAAGAACTTTAAATAATACGGAACAAAAATATTCTGTCATTGAAAGAGAACTTTTAGCCATTGTATGGTCAGTCAAACACTTCAGACCATATTTATACGGAAGAAAATTTAAATTAATCACGGACGATCGTCCTTTAACTTGGTTATTCTCAATTAAAGATCCTGGAAGTCGTTTAGCCAGATGGAGATTAAAACTGGAAGAATATGATTATGAAATAATCTATAAACCAGGAAAAATTAACAAAAATGCAGATGCCCTTTCTAGAATAAGAATTGAAGAAAACATAAACAAAATATATCACTCAGTAATGTTTCAAAAGCAAATTAATGAAGAAAATATTAAAATTTTATATGGAAACTTATTTGATGCACCTCAAAATTTTTCATTAGCACATTGTGTATCAAAAGATTTAAAAATGAAAAAGGGTATTGCAAAAGAATTCAAAGAAAGATTTGATAATGTAGATTATTTAAAAGAACAAAATAAACAAATTGGTGAAATAGCAACTTTACAACTATCCAATAGAACTATTTACTATTTAGTTACAAAAGAATTATACTATCAAAAGCCAACATATGATACAATTTATCAAATTTTGCAAAACCTAAAAAATATTCTTCTGCAAAATAACGAGAAATATTTAGCTATACCCAAAATAGCATGTGGTTTAGACTCACTTGATTGGAACATTATATTGGCAATGATTAAATCAACCTTTCAATCAACTGATATACAAATAAATATTTATATTTTACCAGATAAAAGATCTGCTTTAATTAATGCCCTTACAGAAGATGAAAATTCCAATGAATCAGAAAATATAGTTGAAGATGAACTAGCTTTAATGTCTCCTCAAACTTTGGAAAATGAATTTAAGAGATTTCACAATTTATATCAAACAACATCATTAATTGATTATTCAAAGATTAGATATACAAATGATCAACTATTGGATAAAAAACACAAAAATATTATAACCATTTTTCAACAAGATAACTTAAAAGAAAAACATCATACTATAATAAGTGACATATTAGATGAAGAACTTAACTTTGATTTAAATAAAATTAATATTTGTTCTTCAAAAACAGTTAATAAACGAAAGTATTTTATAATTCCAGTACCGTATGTTGAGGAAGAAGCCAATTTAACTCTTTTCAAAATTTTATGTAGATGTCAAAATGACATTGATATCTCCAAAACATTCTATGTTGAAAATAATGTAGATTTACCAATTTTAGAAATGCTCTGTTTTGTCTTTGCTGAAAAAGATTTAAATTTAGTAATTTGTCAAGATATGAGCCAGTAGAAGATCAAAGACAAATAATAATTGATCAATATCATTCCGGAAAAAAGAATTTTCATAAGGGAATTAATGAAACAATTAGGAGAATTAAAGAAAAATATAATTGGAAAAATTTAACCAAAGATGTTGAAAAATTTATAAACCAATGTGAAATATGTCAAAGGAATAAAATTTTAAGAAAAAATTTGGACAATCCACTTGTGATTACTGAAACTCCAAAAACACCATTTGAAAGAATTAATCTAGATATTTTAGAAATTCCAGAAAGAAATTTGGTTTTAACAATAAGAGACGAATTGACAAAATTCATTCAAGCTTATCCATTAAATGATAAAACTGCAAAATCAATTGTTAATACACTATTATTATTTTTTCAACATTATGGAACTCCTTTAAGAATCCATACGGATTTAGGTAGAGAATTTAATAATCAGCTTTTAAAAGACTTGTGTAAGATGTACGATATCAAACTAACTTTTTCAAGTACAGGACATCCACAATCAAATGGAAGTTTAGAAAGATTTCATGCAACATTATTAGAAATGATCAGAGTTTGTAAAACAGAAAGTCCTGAAGAACATCCACTACAATTGTTACCATTTACTGTCATTTGTTATAACAATTCAACATGTAAAACTCATGGATTTACACCGTACGAGTTAGTTTTTGGACATACAGCAGCAAGACCTCCAGAAACTCTTTACAATGAAGAAGAACTTATTTGCAAATATATCAGAGATTTAAATGCAAGGATCAAACATTATTATCGTATAGCTAGATCAAGAACAAAACTGTCAAAACAAAAAGCTAAAGAAAGATTCGATAAACACGTAACTCCAAATTATGAATTTAAAGTAGGCGATAGAGTTTTCGTGAAAGAAACTCAAATTACTGGAAAATTATCACCTAAATTTAATGGACCTTTTGAAATTAGAGCAATTTCAAATAATTCTGCAACTGTTTATAATCCAATAACTAAACAAATTTCAAAATATAATTTTGATCTTTTAAAACCTTGTCATAAACCCGATTCAGACTCTGATTCTGACTGAAACTTTTCCTTGTTTCAGATTACTCGTTTTCCTTATCGGATGGGGAAAAGGACAATACAAGATCGATGAAATAAATAATACCGTAGGTGTTTATTTTCATAAAGAACTTAGTATAAAGGTATCAAATGATAAATGGACCTTATTAGTTTATAAAGATATTAAAGCTTTGCAAGATGCTTTTATTAGTAATAATGTTATTTTAGATAGCTTACGCTTAATGCTTCATCAATCAACTGGAAATATTAAAATGATCCACTTAGATATAAGACCACACGTGTCACTTTTATTTCAAATTTCCAATGATATAACCAATAAATTTAATGAAATCTATTCAGACATGCCTTACATACCAAGACGTAAAAGAGGTTTAATAAACGCTCTCGGTACTGTTTGGAAGTACATAATGGGAAATTTAGATGCAGCTGACGGTCAATATTATGAAAATTGTATCAATAAAATTGAAAAAGATGATAAAGAATTGGAAAACTTAATGAAAAATCAAATAAGTGTTACTACGTCAGTAATAAAACAATTTAATGCAACTTTGCGCAAACTTCAAATTGATGAAGAAACTTTCAACTCCAATATAATTGAAATTTCAAAATCAATACATCAGATTCATGATGAAATCGAACTTCTTAATCTTAAATTTTATTTTATTAATCTTTGTGAACAATTATTGGAATCATACACTTATATTCAATCTCAAATAACGGATGTATTAGATTCAATTTCTTTTGCCAGATTAAAAATTATTCATACAAGTATTATCCTTCCTAATGATTTAACTAATGCTTTAAAACAAATTGCCCAAAATTTACATACAAATAATTTACCGGTAGCACCCATGGACGATAGAATTGCAACATACTTAGATATTATTGATTTGAATGCTTATATTACAAATGAAAGACTTGTTTTTGTCTTGGACATACCATTGGTTCGACCAGAATGGTATTCCGTTTTCCGATTGTACCCAATACCAATTTATGATAATCGAACTATGTTTCATCATATTTTGCCTGTTGGTAAGAAATATATTGCTAAAGATAACGATGATGATTTCTATTTATCTTTATCAGAAATTGACACTTGTAGGGATTTGGGCTATAAAATGAAAATTTGTAAAAATTTATATCCTCTTCCGATTGATAGCAATTCAATTTGTGAAGCTCAGTTATTAAGAACTCAAAAATTGTTAACTTTTCCAAAAACCTGTGAGTTAGTTTTGATTTTAGCAGAAGATTATAATATTCAAATTTTACAAAATAATGTTTGGCTAATAAGTGTAACAAATCAACTTCCAATTACAATAAAATGTAACACTGATACTATTTCGAAAATTGTAACAAAAAATGTAATTTTGTCTTTAAAACCATATTGTTCAGCTTTTGTAGGATCAACTAAAATCCAAGCCAATCAATTACAAACACTTGATTTAAGTTATAATTATTCAAATTTTATTCAAATTCCTTTCAATTGTTGTGAAAAATATCCAGAAAAACTTAGAAATCTTCCTAGATTAAAACCTTTAAAAATAACAAAACTAAATTTGGAAGATTTGGAAATTGCTAAACATAAATTAGATCAATATGCAAATGAATTGGATGATTTAATCAATGAACCTGAAATTGAAAAATATCATTCATGGCTTACATATCTTTTATTGGCTTTAATTATGGTTTTAGTTTTAATTTACTTTTATTGTAAATGTAAAAATCGAAGAGCTAAAAATGTACGTATAGGCATCGAAAATAATACTGATAACAATGATTTTCCACCATCACCAAATATATCAAGTTTATCAAGTTTAGGCAAAAGATTTTCAATAGCTAGGCGTAGGCCATCAATAAGGCTTACAGAGCCAATCGAAGAAGATATTGAATTAAATACTAATGTTTTAAGAAAATCTTATGTTTAATTGTATTTTGTAATTTTAGGAATTTTAAATTTTGTTAGTAAAAGTTACTGCATTGTATAGCACTAACTTTTTAAATTGCGAGGGAGTTGTTATATTAAAAATATGCGTAGGTGTATTTACTTAATGCGTAGTTTCTAGAATAACTTAAGACGTAATACCATAATTGCACAATATTGCTATTGTTTTCAAGATCATATAAAAGTCATTTGATAAACATGTTTACTTCCATATTCTTCGGGAACCCACGCGAAGCTGTGTCAGCACTCTTGTAAATATAAGTAGGCTAGCAGGTAAACAACGTTTTTTAGGTTTGACTTAGCATCTAAACGGTTCACATCTAACTTTAAAGTTGTCTTATTTGTAAAAGTGACTAAATAAAATAAAGTTATTTTTTTAAAAAAGAGTTTTATTAAGCTCGCATCTAAAATGCATAATAAAGTTTATTGTAGAAAACTCCATTGACGTCCCAATTATGGGGCTATTTTTAAAGAGCATAAAAAAAATCCGTATTATTTTATGTTTTATTTAAACCTATCCCATACACAAAGGATATTTATTTTGCTTGGGCAAAGATTTATAATGAATTTTAATAAAGATGCTATGTTTTAAATCATTTGTCAAAAGAGTTTGTATTTTCCGATTTTTATCTTTCTATTTTTTCAAAACCCTTTATTATGCCTACTTATACAGTGTGTCCGTAAAGTGTAGAATCACGAATTTTTTTAAAAAGTTGCAAGCTTTTTAGAAAAAAGCTTGGATAGAAAAAAGCTTGGATATCAAATAAAGATTTAAAATACGAGTTAGAAAAGGCTATGGTTAATTATACAGGATGTTCCAGAAAAAGCTATGACATAAACTTATGTTTCTTTAAATAGGACACCCGGTATATTTTTCACATTTGACTTTGATAGGTCATTACAAATGTGGTACATTTTTGTTAAGGTATCTCCATACCTAAACACTTAATAAAAGACATTTGTATGAAATAAGTTTTTTTTAGCACCCTGATTGGTCAAATAGAGTTAAAAGTAATCATGAAGTACGTCATTTATTTAATAACAAACATGTCATCCAATCAACGGTCTCTAAATCAGCAATAATGGGTGATTCCAGACTTTACGGACCTACTGTACATAAGAATCTATTATATAATTAAACCACTGTCCACTAGATATCAAAGTAATTTGACCTGTACCTATACCTATAGCATATGGGTTTATGTGAATGCATGTGTGTGTGTATGTGTCTGTAAAAAATAATAAATATTTATTTCTTTATTTATAGTATATGTAAAGAGTTTGTTTTTGACAGGAAAAGTTTAGTATTATAATTAAAATTATTAGTTTAAAAATTAAGTAATAAACAGTAGTTACTTAGTCAATGTTCTTAAAGTTTTTAAAATTTTAATAAGCTATTTTTAGTTACTTAATTTTTTTCTTGTATTCTATCTTTTGTTTGTAGGTAAAAGCACTACAGGATTAAATTTTTCGCTTTCAGCACTAATAAAAGAATTAAAAAATTTATTATAAAAATATTAGAATTTCTGTATATATATCATATATAAGAAATTTGATGAAGAATATAAAAAGTTACGGTTTGTGAGATAAACGGAGTAAATCGTCGTGAGGTTCAGTTTGGTGAGGAGGTTAATCCTAGGGTAGGGGGGTTTCCTTAAGGACACCTATCGTAAATGCAAGCTTTATAGGAAGCAAAGCCTGACATTGATTTTCTATTTTTCGGTTATTATTTTTGACATTTTTTCCTCGGTTTTGCACCTTAGGTTTCCTACTAGGAGTTCCCAACCAAAATGTCAAATCCTTATAAATTTGTTCAACTAGTCGTCATTTTTACGCCTAATTTGCTTCGACTATAAAATACGAAGTCCAAAACAAGTGTTATAAATAAAATAAAATTGAAGCCAACATTTACCGTTGTGTAGGTATGAAGGGCAGCAATTTATAAGTAACTCTTTTTGTGGTGACAAAGAACGTTTTATAGATATGTGTGTCAATTTAAAAACTTTTAAAAACGCCTCGGATTTTAAAAATTTTTTATTAAGAAAATCCGGTTTTTAATAATGATAAATCTTTGACTAACTTACTTAGCCAATTTTAAATTAAAAAAATGAGTCAACAAACATGTTAAAAAGATACTTTACTATTTCCAGTTTTTTACTTAAAAATACCTCCGTAAGTTTGAACCAAAACGGATTTAGCAAAAAAAACAAATGTCATATTACTAGGGTTTTATTCGAATTTGAAAGAATAAGGATGCGACTTTTTTACTTAATTTGCGCCAACATAGCCAATTCTTAAAACACTTGACTAATTTAAAATATTGATAATGCCAGAAAAAAGAATTAACGTTAAATTATTCGGACAAGAATGCGCGTTTTTAGTGTGTTTAACTGGTCAGGCTAGCATAAACAAAAAAATCACTTTGATTTAATTTGCGATGTTTTGTCACGCGCTATTTAGCTTTTTCCTTCAATAAGAAGAACCACTATAGCAGCTAGTCCCTGGCCGTAACTTATATTCAATGTCTTTGGAGGAATTCAGGTATTTCAAGAGAAGAAAAAACTTACTCCTACTAAGTTTTGCTTTTTAAGCGAGAAAACAAAAGTGAAAATCGCAGCAAAGCAAGTTGTTTTGAAAATAGATTTTAAAAAAAAATTGAGATAACCCCGAAACTGCGTTATTTGGGTGTTGTTGTGTGAAGATGTATGCAGTGGACGCATAGGACGCTGGTGTGGATATTTTGAATTCTGTTTTTTGTTTCTGAATATTTTAAATCTTGATTTTGATTATGAATAAAAAATTATTTGTTTTTGACAATGTTATATATTTTCGATCTCTAATCAAATTGTGACTTTGTCATTATAACGGGTGAATGTGGTACAATGATATAAATAAAAGTATTGCAAATCAATGATAACCAACAATAAAAAGTTATTGATATTTAACATGCCGCCCCCGTTGAAATGTCCAAATTTCAAAAATAATAAATAAAATTACCCAACAATAAAAGTTTTACAAATAAAATTGAGGTTATTTTAAACTCTCTAAACCTAACTTATCTAATATTTTGTTAACTCTAGAAGAGTTTGTAATTTTACAGTCCTTGTTTTTAAACAAAGAGGCAATTTCTGGATTTCGATGTCATATTCGGGATCATCCCTTATCACATTAGACCAGGAAATATTTAATCTTGACTTGAAATTTTTTCCATAGGTAATGGCACTAACTTGGTAATAGCACGTTTGTAAATACCATATTGCGTTTGAACGGATACAACTCTGACCAGGTTGTCATGACCGGGATGTAGTTCAACGACCCGTCCTAATGGCCAATTCATAGGTGGTTCATTTTCTGTCTTAAGAAGGACCATTGTTCCCATCTTGATATTTTGCTGTGGGGAACACCATTTTGTGCGCTGCTGCAAGGAGTGAATATAGTCTGTACTCCAAACATGCCAAAACTGTTGTACGATTTGTTGCAGCTGCTTAAAGTAGTTCAGCCGATTTGGCTTAACGTCTGTCACATTGTCTTGTGGACAGGCAAGTAAGCTTCTTCCAATAAGGAAATGACCAGCCGTAAGTACTTGAAAATCCATAGGATCATCGGATAGAGGGGTCAAAGGTCGACTGTTGAGGATTGCCTCTATCTGTGTGAGGACAGTGTAGAAATTCTCGAAGTCAAGCTTCACACTTCCCAGGACTCGTTTTAAATGATACTTGAAAGATTTTATCGCGGCTTCCCAAAGACCACCACAATGGGGAGAACGAGGGGGAATAAAATGCCAATTAATTTTGTTGTCAGAGAAAAAAGTTTGATATTGATTGACGCAATCAGTAACTACCGCGCATAATCTATCAAGTTCGTTGCTTGAACCTTTAAAATTTGTGGCGTTATCACTATAAATGTGACTACATAAGCCACGCCTTGACACAAATCTTTTAAATGCGTTTAAAAATGCTTCAGTTGTTAAATCAGTTACAAGTTCAATATGCACAGCACGAGTTGAAAAACATACGAATAGGCTTATATAGCATTTAAGTGTTACCCGACTGCGCGTTTTTCCATCTTTGATAGCGTAAGGACCTGCAAAATCCACTCCACATACACTAAAGGGACTGGAAGGGGTAACCCTTGAAGCTGGCAAAGAACCCATAAGCTGAGTAATATCACGAGGTCTCACTCGAAAGCAAGTAATACATTTTCTAAGTAAATATCGAATTTAATTTCTACCATTGACCACCCAAAATTTATTTCTAATCTGAGATAAAATAATTTGAGTTCCACCATGTAAATATTTTAAGTGGTAATGGATGTTTTGGAGGTAATATAATAGGAAATTTTTGATCAAAGCTAAGATGAGAATGTCTTAGTCTGCCATCAAGCCTGAGTAAACCATCATTATCCAACGTAGGATTTAGTCTTATAAGTTTACTGCTCCTTTCAATCTTATTCCCTTCCTGAAGACATTTAATATGAAACTTTCTTGTTGAACTAAAGAACAAAGGGTACGCTCAGCCTTATCTAGCTCTTGAATAGTCAAAGTTTTAGATAACTCCAATCTTTGATTAGATTTTTTGGCTTTTAGGTTACTCCAAAATCTTAAAATAAATGCTGTAACTTTAACTAATTTACTGTAAGAGGAATAAAGATCAAAGATAAAGCTGTGACTGTTTGGTTTTTGTATGGCAGTATAAGTTAAAGTAATTTTTACTGTTCGAACTTCAGGAACAGTATCAATTTTAGTTTTTATTGCTTTAGGCCAATTTTCCTTTGGTTGACCAATAAAAGAAGGACCGTGCCACCAAAGCATAGAATTTTCTAAAAATTGGGGGTTACAACCACGACTTAAAATGTCGCTTGGATTTTGATCAGTTGTCACGTGTCTCCATTGACTATTTTCGGTTAATCGCTGAATCTCAGCTACGCGATTACTAACAAAAACTTTCCAATGGCTAGGCTCTTTTTCTAACCACGCTAAGACAATTGTAGAATCTGTCCAATAAGTGATGTTAGAAATCTTAACACGTAATGTACGTTTTATTCTGTCCATTAGTTGTGCTAATAAATATGCACCAGACAATTCGAGCTTCGAAATGGTTAAGTTAGAATTAAGAGGGGCTAACCGACTCTTAGCACAGATAAGATTTGAATGCATACTACCCTTATCGTCACAAAAAACCAGGTAAATAGCTGCTCCGTAAGCTAACTGAGAGCTATCGCAGAAGACATGAAGTTGTATCTTATCTGCTAGAGTAGAATGTAGTACGCATCTTGAAATCTTGATAGCACTGATACACTTTATCTGCTTTAAAAATTCTAGCCAAGTTAAGGAAATAGAATCTGGTAAATTATCATCCCAATCTAGCTTATTATTCCAGATGTCCTGTAGAATAAGTTTAGCTCGGACAATGATTTGATTGACCAATCCTAAAGGGTCAAATAACTGGGCTACACCTGCCAACACAGTTCTTTTTGTGATGATAGATGGTTCAGTGTTCATCTGAAAAATATAACTTAGTGTATCATCTTTAGGATTCCAACAAATACCTAAAGTTTTGATCTCTCTGTCACCTTTAATTAAAAAAGGTTCTGAAGAATCGTTGATAGCTGATAAAAAGTCTGCATCATTTGACATCCATTTTCGCAGATTAAAACCAGAATTATGTAAGATTCGTGAAATATCATTTTTTAGCTGAATAGCTGATTGAAGGTCGTTACAACCGGTTATAAGATCGTCCATATAGAAATCTTCTTTGATAATTTGTGAAATTTTAGGATTATTTTCCTGACATTTAAAACCAATCTCATTTAAAACACGTGTAGCAAGAAAGGAACTGCTGGTTAAACCATAAACAATAGTGTTTAATTCATAGTGCTTTATTTCTTGAGATGGATTATCACGCCAAAGTATGCGTTGAAAAGATCTATCTGATTTATCAACTAATACCATGCGAAACATTTTTTCAACATCAGCTGTTAAAACAATGGGATAAGTTCGCATGCGCAAAACTATGTCAAACAAATCACTTTGTACTTTGGGACCTGCTTTTAGAACCTGATTCAAACTAACACCAGAACTTGAAGAACAACTTCCATTGAATACTACTCTGGTCTTAGTAGTTTCACTAGTGTCCTTAAAGACTGGGTGATGAGGAAGATAAAATGAGATCTTGTCATGATGATCAAGATTTGGATTAATTTGTGACATATGCCCCATCTCTTCATATTCTTTTAAAAAATTAGAATATTGTTTGCGAAGTTCTGAGTTTTTTGAAAGTCGTTTTTCTGTAGAAAAAAGGCATTTTTTGCATTTTGAAAAGAATCTCCTAAGTTTTGATAAGTATCCTTTAATGGTAATTTTACTACGTAACGTCCGGTACTGTCTTGTTTAAGATTTTGTCTAAAGTGTATTTCGCATTCTAGCTCCTCAGTAGTAAGCTTATTTTGATCATGCTGTACGTTTTCTATAGACCAGAAATCGCGTACGGTATCATGCAATGAATTGATGGAAAGATGACATAGAGAATTCAACTGAGAACTAGATTGCTTGAGTGTAGTGTGTAAAGGACCGGCTAAAAACCATCCTAGCTTGGAATTCTGTATGATAGGTTGATTTGCTCCTAGTTTGATTTGTTGACTTTCAAGCAAATTAAAAAATAAATTGGTTCCAAGCAAAATATCAATTTCTTGACATTCGTGGAATTGTGGATCTGCTAGTTGCAGGTTTGATGGAATTTTAAGTAAGCTGGGATCAAAAGAAATTTGCGGTAACTTGGAAGTGATTTTATCGATAACTAGCAAATGAATGTTCGTCTTAAAAGAATGATCAGTTGACTGAAGCTCAGTCGAAAATGATTTATTGATTTTGATTGGTGCTTGGTTAATACCATTAACTGTCATATGAACTGGTTGAGATTTAATGTTCAGTCTATTGTATAGTTTAGTCGTACAAAGATTATTCATACTACCTGAATCTAACATGGCACGACATTTTATAGGTTTCCTATCCTTGTCTAATAATTCTATGATCGCTGTTGCAAGAAGAGGTTGACAAAACGCTTGTTTGCCATGAATCTCGCAGTATGCTGTCTGGCTGTTTTCAGGATATATGTCAGAATTATCCCGCAGTGTTTGTTTTTCATTTTCACAATGTACTTCTGGTGAAACTTCTTCATTTTCCTGTACAAATGCACAGGTATCTCTAAAATTAGCATCTGTTTGTGCGGGTTTGAATTTAGACTCATGGAGGATTGAATTATGACGCTGAGAACAGAATTTACAGTTTCTTGATGGACATAAGTTTAATTCATGGCCTGTATGAAGACAGTTTGTGCAAATACCTCGCTTTTCTAGCTCACTTTTGCGAACCTTTATCGGTAAATCCAACAATCGAAAACACTTGCAGGTAGAATGTGTGTTTAAGCGACAAAATGAGCAAGAGAAGTCTGCATGGTCTATCTGTTTTATTTGTTCGTTATCTATGCCTACATGTGAGAATGATTTTTGTGTTTGCTGAATAGTGTTTTTTGAAAATGTTTGATTTATTGGTTTTGGTTTAAATGGTGTTGTAGTTGTATTAATGTTTTTGTTGTAAATTTTTGTATCAATGGTTTCTAAAATCTGAACTCTATTTTTAAGAAAATTCATAAAATCTGTATACTTGGGTCTTTCACTTTTGTTTGTGATCTCCCATTCGCGTCTTGTAGTAATATCTAACTTACTTGTTAACAAATACAGCAATATAGTGTCCCAATATTCTACCGGTTCATTGAGATTTTCGAGCGCGCGAATATTCTGAGTACAATGATCAATGAACTTGCGCAATGATTGACATGACTCTTTTAGCAGAGCAGGATAATCAAAAAGATTTTTTAAATGCTTATGTGTTAATATTCTTTTATTCTCATACCTTTCTCGAAGAAGTGTTAATGCAATACTGTAGTTAGTCTCCGTCACATTGAGTGATTTGAGAACCTCTGCTGCATCACCTTTTATGCACTGTTTTAGCTGAAAAAATTTCTGAATTATCGGAATGTTTGGATCATCATCTACAATGGATTTAAATACCTGAAAAAAAGTTTCCCATTGTTCATGCTCTCCATAAAATGAAGGAGGAGTAATATTGAACATATTATGATTCGGGACATGAACGACTGATGTGGGTGGATTTTGCGGTAATGATTGTATTGTTGCCGGTGCAGATGTATTTGGCAACGATTGCAGAATTTTTTGTTTTTCGAATGCATTTTGATCAATAATGTCAAGCGCAATTCCACTAATTGCAAAATAAGCATCTTCGTAAGAATCACCCTCGGACTGTTGCGTGGGATCAAGCTGAATGAGCTCTTCCTGCATTTTTTCAAATTGACCAAATGCCGTGTTTAATTTTTCCAACCTAATTTTTACTTCCGAAACTGATAGACTATCGCTGCTTGTGCTTTGAATGAATTTTTCAAATTTAGATATAATGTTTTTAAAACTTCCCCGTCTTTCTACCAACTGAAGAATCTTTGCTTGCTTTTCTGTTATTATAACAACAATTTATAATAAAAATAAGTTATGTGAAACCTGAGCTGCAAGAAAACTAACACAGCCCCACTTATGGAGCGAGCCCACCTGATAATTGATCCGCTGATGATCAATGATAACCAACAATAAAAAGTTATTGATATTTAACAGGTGTGTTTGAAGCTATCTGAGCAATATCGTTGTGACGTCTGTCTGCGTGTATCTGTCCGTAACACGATAGCTCCTAAACCGCTGAACCCATTTTCATGAAATGTTTAGGTGAAATAGTGTTTGACATTGTAACGAGCTGAATAGATTTTGGTCCAAATCCACTTTTTTTTTTAATGCGAACTTTTTAACGGAGCATCTTAACAATATGCGTCTTTGGAAATATAATGGAGCACTTTTCTCTTTTCTGAGATATGTACAAAAAAACTGAAAACGGGAAGTGTTCTAATAGGCTAGCTAGAAAAATATCAGATCCGTCATGGATCCGTTTATTTTATTTCAGAAAATTGCATTTAAATACAATCAATTTTTATGTTTCCGTGGCATTTTTCAGTGGATAATGTAAAGTTGCATAATATTTTTCATATTATCTTTTGAACTATAGGTCGTTATATTGGTTTTAAATTCCTGTTGGAGTGCACTAATAATACGAGTTGAACCAGGATTACGTATAAGTAATTCTGGGCCAACTCGGAAATTATTAGTATACTTAAATAGGAATTTAATACTTTAGTACAAATTTAAATAACCTAAAATGAACTCAGAGAAATTCGTTTTGAAAAAATATGTAACTACAAATACTATAAACTGAAGAAAGTTGCTGTCAAGATTTGGCAATTTTGTAAAGCAGGATAATAGGAAACTGTGCAAATTTTTCATTACATTAACCTCTCACAAGGTGCAGCAATTAGTCTTACTGACTAGATTGTAATAAAAAAAGCACAGTGTGTTTGACAAATAAAAAAAAAAAGGTGCAGGAAAATATTAATAATAAGCTGTATATACAGGGTGATGCATTTGCAATATAGCGAATAAAAATTATAATTTTTTTATGACTTTCTTGGAAATTAAATGATAAAGAATGTAATTTACAAATTCTGACATCACGTGACATTTGAGCCTTTTGGTTGCTGGTGGTTATTACTAGATTTATAATATGCGCGTTGGGCTGTGGCGTGGGCAAACACAATATCCTGGATATGTTTTTTTCTGTTTTAAACGGCTTAACAAACTATTACAACTACTTTTTTATTCAATTTACTTCCACGGATCAATTAAAAAATATTCAAAATTCTGTCATATCCATCATGTCATAATCATTGCAAACCAAAAAATATACAAATTAATATAAACTATTAACTTTATTAGCATTCCAAAAACTGTATTTTTGACACTTCCCTTTTATTTGTTTATCGGATCTATGTGTAGAATTTTTGACAGTAAGTAAACCATTTACCAACAAAAATTGTATTTAGGACTTTCAAGCTATGCAACATTTCTGAGATCACAAGCCTCAAAATGAGTATTTCAAAAAAAAAAATAACAGCCCGTTTTTCTATAATGAAAGGATAAAGGTACGGTTTTTTATATAAAGACAGTACGTTGCCACCATTAATCTTGTCTTACAAACTTTTGCAACGTTTTAAAGTTGTAATATTTCCTAAAGTTTTATTTTCCTATAGGTTAGGGTAGATATACGTCATACGTTATCACCTCAATAAAACCGGCAACACTGCCTGAGGGGGCAGGACATAGCACATATCCAAAGGTTGTATATTGGTCTGAGGTCCGAACGTATTCCACGTATTTATCAAATATTTTTAAAAAAAATCTTTACCCCTCTTTTGAAATTCTGGTAAAGGAAGTTCCCCTCATCTCATATATGTACCTATATATGTGGTAACACCACTAGAAATAGGTGAGGTCAGGTCGTCATATCCTTAACGCTGAGGTGACAACGGCGCGTGCATCAATATATATATATATATATATATATATATATATATATATATATATATATATATATATATATATATATAATCAAACAACATAATTAAACCACTTATTGGATGGATTTATATATTTTATATTTTTTAAATGATTTTTTATATTATTATTATTAGTTATGTATTTGCTTTGTCTACAAAGTTTTATACTTTATATAAGACAATAAAGCTTGATTTGATTTGATTTGATTTGGGTGAATTGCACTTTGCAAGTGGTGTTATATATTTTTTAATAAATTTTTCGTTTTATTGTACTCATATAACAAAACCTTACGTGACTGCGTCGTTGATGGTCTTACCCCCAGACAAAATAGTTTTTTGGATTATAATAATTTGTCAAAGTTTAACAGGAAGTAAAAAAAAAGTATTATTATATGGTAAAAATACACTTTCTTCGGAAATTAGCAAACAATCTATAAGCCTAAAAATTTGGGATGGATTTCTTGTTTGCTTTTTTAATTCTGTTTGCATTTCTTTGCTTATGAATTCCTTAATAATGAACTGCTTTTAATGAACAAAATAGCATCATGGTTAACATCGATAGGGGGTGAAAATTACTCGCAACTAAAAATAGCGATCCTTCATAAAGAGACAAATATTACTTAGTCGGCCATCTTTGATTTAAAAATTGACGAAAGTTGCTATGGTGATGCTCAAAGAGCAATCGATTCTCACTATGATACTTTTCATTAAATTGAAATCGGTTTAGTTTTAATGAATTTGTGAGGAAATGCACACAAAATTAGGCAATCGTATAGTTTGTGAAACATCTTTGCTCTATCAATGGTTAAAATAAAAATGTATATTTCCGAAACTGCGAAGCCAATTTTAATGATTTAAGCTTTGTTCTGTGTGGCGGATAAAGAGCTTTTTAACGAATTAAAAAAAAAACGAATAGTTTCTTGAAACATAACAATAAACAAACCTCTTTGAAAGGTTAAGTTTGATTCTGACCGCCATCTTGAATTTTAAAAAGGTGATAAATTTCGATAGGGACCTTTAAAGCGCAATTAATTTTTGCCTTGATACTTTTTATTTGAGGAAAATTGGTTCAGTAATAATTAATTTATTAGGAAATGAATGGAGACAGAATTAAAATCTATACAATAAAGGTTAAAACAAAAATTAATTTTTTTGGAACAATCCAACTGATTTTACTAATGCGTACCTCGTCCGTACGTGGCAGAAATGGGATTTTTTTTATAAATTAAAAAAAAAACTAAAAAAGATCTAGAACATAAAAATAAAAAAAAAGTGTGTGTGCTTAAGACCACATGGCAGAAGTGTAAACTTCAATAAGGCGAAATTAATATTACTGGCTTTCATCTGCATCATCATTTCGCTCGCTGAATGTTCCTCTCGCAGTTAGTCACCTCAAGCCGACTTCACCCGAATGAGCGTTACATAGCCGAGCCTGACGGCTCAGTTCAATTCACTACCCACAAAAACTGCTAAACGCGCCTAAAGAAGTTTACACTTCAACAAGCAAATTTAAAGGGTTAGCATGATTTTGTGCTCCATCTTGTAATTTCAAGATTGCGGATAAATTATTTTTTCTTAAAATCCTGATTCATTTCCTGCAAACAGCAGCTTTTTTCAATAAAATCGGTAGGATAGTTTTTTTTTTATTCACCCGATATTTTAATAAACTAATTTAAAAAAATGAATGCTTTACATAATGGAAGTACAAAAATTTCTATAGTTAAGTTCAAGTCATAGATCTACAGCAAGTTAATAACAGTAATGACTTGTTTTTATGGGATTTCATAGATTCAAAAATAGCTATTTTTGGGGGCAAATGGCATGAAAACTTCAATATGGTTTTTGGAGATTTACACAAATTTTGAAAGCTTGTTCCTTGGGAAAGTAAATTCTTTTGGAGGAACAAAATCACCCGGGATATATAAAAATCCCATGGACATGAATGAAGAGGTACCAAAATTGACTCAAAATTCAAGGATTTTTAATGTATCATTTTTTGTGTTTGGTTTAAATTCCCAAACTCCCTGAATATGTTTTTTGAACTGCAATATATTTTATAAAATTTTCTTTAAATTCTAAAACATACTAATAAAAACTTAAGAAAAAAATGGTTCAAAATAAACTGTAGTAAAAAAATGTTTTTGTTATCAGCGAAATCCATGGATTTTATAAAAAAACTGACTTGACCAAATAGAAAAATTTCCTGTGAGTAAAAAATCTAAGTTATAATATATTCTTATAGGCACACTTAAAGGAAAGCTTAGTTTGCAACCAAACCCAAAATCACCCCTAAAACCACTTAACCGCTTCAGATAAACAAAAATTAAGGAAAAATACAAAAATGTAAATTTTGATAAAAACTAAATTTAACAATTTTTATTTAATGGAACTTAATCATGCTTCTAAAGTGTATGTAATACCTTGTTAGAAAGGCACACTCATTGTCTGCCTAAAAGTGAAATTAGAACTGTCCTACCTAATGCAATTATTAAGTTATTTCAGAAAATCTGGGTCAATGTCACGTCACATTTGAAAGCCTCGCGACGCCGCATATATTACGTCGCCGGAAAAAAAAATATGATTTTTGTAAATGTCTTCATAAGTTTATTAATCGTGCCAATTTATATCAAAATCCCCACAACTTCGGAAATTCTGCCCAACCATTAGACCTGATGTAAATGAAGCATGAGTATTACTCGATTTACCTAAAAATGCGAAGATAGTGGACAATAAGTGGGTGTTTAAGAAAAAAGTCAATAGTGCGGGAGAAGTGGTATATAGTGCGCGACTCGTAGCAAGAGGCTTTACGCAAGAGTTCGGTGTAGATTACCAAGAGACTTTTTCACCTGTCGTACGTCATTCGACACTAAGACTATTGATTGCGTTATCACTAAAATTGGACATGGATCTCTTTACATTTGGATGTAAAGACTGCAATCTTAAATGGGTACCTAAGAGAAGAGGTATTGATGAAAATGAAAGAACAATAGTAGCAATAAGGTTTTAAAGTTAAACAGGACTGTTTATGGTCTTAAACAGGCGTCACGTGCCTGGAATGAGAGAGTGAATAGTGTATTATTTGAAGCGCTTCATCCTTCATAGTTTACAAGATATATGATACAAGTAGTAATGCCTTTACTGCTAGGTGGACGCAATTTTTTTTAAAGATTCTGATATAAAAAGAAAAAGGTTGGTGTAAACCCACCTTTACCGACTGTGCGGTCTGCCTACCATCTAACCAATTTCCTTTCTCTCATCTTTGTTTTTGCGTCTATAGTGGTAAGCACGTTTTTTGGTAAAATAATAATTTTTTGATTTAATATTTATATAATTAGTCCTTTTCAGGATATTTTAGGATGGAAAACAGAGGGTGCCGTTGTATCTCTATGAAAGAAAGCCGCTCCCCACAGTCCGTAGGCAGCGCACGGAAATCAAAGTCTTAAAAGTCGCCCACGAGGTCGTCGTCTAGAAGGCATGAATCCTCGACGGAGTCCCGATCACGTTCTCGTAGATCCCGTTCGCACCGTCGTATGTCCCAATCCCGGCGTCACAGGTCTAGATCGTCGAGCCGAAGACGGAGAACCTGCTCACGTAGTCGGCATGCTCGCCAAAGGTCTGACCGAGGATCTGACTCACACAGGAGTCGTTCCCATCGCTCTTCCTACAGTGGACGAACCTCCAATAGCCAACAACAAGAACTGGAGAAGAGGATCTGCATGTTGGAAGCACAGCTCAGCAGACGATCCAGTAATCATAGGGAGCATTCTCCCAGTGGCTGGGGAGGTTTCACCCCTCTTCGTAACAAAAATGGTCGTGGAGGTTTCACCCCTCCCTATAACAAAAATGGTTGTGGAGGTCTTACCACTCCCCGTAACAAAAATGGTAATGGAGGCCTTACCCCCCAGAAACATCCAACAACATGGATCAGCTAGATGGTCCCCAAGACATTTTACAGGCACCCAACAACATAGGACACATAGATGGTCCCCGAAGAGACACGGTCATTATGCAAGACATAGACGAGTTGATATTGGACCGAGAAATTCTGGAGTGCCTAGGAGAGGATCCCGGAGTTCTAGGAGCAGAAAAAATTTACTTACATAAGGCTATAGTCCCACGCTGGGTACATATTCTTTCGAATGGCCTGAATAAAGACGAAAGGGAACAACTTATCAATAAGTATGCAGTTCCTGAAAACTGTCAAGAACTGAACAGCCCTCTGATCAATCCGGAAATCATACAGATCTTGCCTAAAAATTCCTTGATTAAAGACAAATACCACACCTCAATGCAGTCACAGTTGGCTGCAGCAGTCATTGCCATTGGAACTGTGTTAGACAAAATTCTTAACAATAATGGGGAGTTTGCCAAAGCAATACTCCCAGATACAGGCAGTGCAGGAAAACTCCTCACTGACTTTTTCATGCATTTTCCAAGAATAGGAGAAGTGCAATTATTCCCCAGTTGACAAATCAAATGGCAATTAATGTGGCAAGAGCCATAAAAGTGGATAAATACCTTTTTTCAGATTTTTCACAAAAGCTAAAGTCTGCAAAAAAGGTGGAAATATCTAGCAGGGCACTTAGAGTTCCCCCATCAGCTCCCCATTGAGAAATAACTCAAAAAACTTCCGGGGGCCCTCTCGACCCATGAAGGATGTGCCGAGACAAAGGGGCCCATCTTACCAGTACCGGTCAACATATCGACACAAGAAATAAGCGAGGTAAGTTTTGCAGGTAGATTAAGTAAATACTTTCAAGAGTGGGAATATTTCCTTCCTTCAAATGCTAACCCTCTCATTTTAGAGTGGATTCATGGGTATAAACTCCCATTTGTAAAAAGGCCCATGCAAGGAAAAATTATTTATTGAAATAAATTTTCTGAAGAAAGGGAAACGGAGAAGCTAATACAAACCATGCTTTTACAAGGAGCAATTGCAGTTTGTGAAAATGAAAAGGAACAATTTATTTCACCTTATTTTCTAAGAGAAAAATCCAATGGCACATTCAGGTTCATTTTTAACTTAAAACAGTTAAATAAATATCTTGAAATTCAACATTTTAAGATGGAAGATCATAGAACAGTGGCAAAACTAATTCAGAAAAATGTTTTTATGGCATCTCTGGATCTAAAAGATGCCTATTTTCTGATTAACGTAAACCCGGATTATAGAAATTTTTAAGGTTTATATACAAAAATAGTTTGTATGAGTTTCAATGTGCACCATTTGGTTTAGCGACAATACCTTATGTGTTTACAAAAATATTGAAACCCTTAATCAGCTTTCTTAGATCTCAAAACATTATGTGTATCATTTTTCTAGATGACCTCCTCCTGTTGAGTATTGATAGTCTCAATGTCAAAGGGACCTGCAGAGAGCAATAGAAATTTTTGAAAAACTGGGGTTTTTAATAAATTTTGAAAAAAGCTCTTTAGTTCCAAATACAAAATGCAAATATTTAGGGTTTATTTTTGACAGTAAACAACTCACTATGGAACTAACTAAGGAAAGAAAACAAAAAATGTTTAATCTTACAAATAAGTTTAAAAAACTTAAGAGTTGTTCATAAGAGAATTTTTACAATACATTGGTGTGCTGGTTTCCGCCACACCAGCAGTAAAGTATTCCCCAATTCAGATAAAAATCTTGGAAAGAGAAAAATTTTTGGCTTTGCTTAAAGCTAATCAAAACTACGACAGCGAAATGATCTTAAACCACACCAAAATTGAAACTGGTGGTGAGAAAAAATTATGGTTTAGAAAAATAACATTAAACAAGATCACTTTGGCAGCGAGCTATATACGGACAGCTCATTAACAGGGGGCAATCTGGAGGGAGGAAAAGGCATATGGTGGGTGGAATGAGTTGGTCAGCGCGAACACATAAACTTTTTAGAGCTTAAAGCTAGTTTTTTGGGTCTAAAGTGTTTTTTTTAACAATTTCAAGTCTTGCAACATTCTTTTAAGAGTTGACAACTCTACAGCTATTGCTTATATTAACGCATGGGAAGTGTACAGCAACGAGCTAACTAGAGAGATTTGGGAATGGTGTGAATCTCGAGATATTTATTTATTTGCTTCCTACATTTCCTCCAGCAAAAATGTTGCTGACTCTGAGTCCAGGATAGTCTCCTAAGACACAGAATGGGAAATTTCAAAGGAAACATTTAAAATAATTGTAGACAAATTTGGACAACCTGATATAGATCTATTTGCATCTAATGCGAATACAAAATGTGGAAAATACATATCTTAGCATAAGGATCCAGGATCGGTTGCGATAGACAGCTTTACTGTTTGTTGGTCTACATTCTATTTTTATGCTTTTCCACCTTTTTCAATGATACTATCACTAAAATCCAAGCGGACCAAGCAGAAGGCATAATTGTGGTACCGTACTGGCCAACTCAGTCATGGTTTCCCATACTTAGTCAATTGATGGTTGAGGAACCATTAGTTTTAGGGAAATAAAATCTATATGTTTGTGGCGGATTCATTTTACAAACACAACTTTTTCTGGGTATTACGCCACTAGTAAGGAAAAATTATTTTAAAAAATTAAAAAACCACTGCGTTTCTCCTAGAAAAATAAAAATCACTAATTTGTCAGTGGCTTTCTATAAAAATAAATAATTGCCTAGTAAAACCTAAGCCACTTATCTTTTAATTGAATTTGAATACGCTACGTTTCGATTGCCAATCTACAATCGTTTTCAAGCTCTTTATTTAATATTTTCTCTCAAAATCTTAAATGTTTCTTGTTCAAATATATTTTTTTTTATTATTATTATATCGTTGACAAATTGTCAATATTCTGAAGTTTATCAAAAACAATTGACCAATCTAAACAAAACACAAGGTAACATGATACTATTTCAAGACATTATGTCAGTCAATGTTGTTTTCAAATTTGAAAATAAACAGAACAGGGTGACTCATTAAAACTAGAATCAATAAGGTCTCTTTTTTATAACCATTTAGAAATTTTTACAAAATTATGATCATTGTTAATAATATTAAATTTATTAAATTATAAATAAATAAATTATATTACTATTATAACAAAATCTATTTAAAAAACAGTAATCAGAATTTCATTACAGTATTAATTAATTTTGAAAAACCTTTTTGCAAATCTTGTCTGAGAATAGGAAGCCAAGCTTTACTTATGTCTATAGAAATACTTGAAAGACAGTTATCTTCATTTAAATAAATACATGCTGATTCTTTTAATTTTCTTTTAATGTCATTAGATTCTTTTTGTAAAATTATTGTTTCTCCCCATTTAATTCTATGATTACTCTCAAAAGAATGCTGACAAACTCTGGATTTCTCGTAATCACCCCTTCTCAAATTATATTTATGATCATTAACTCTTACTTCAAGTGGCCTAGAAGTTTCACCTATATAAATTTTACCACATTCACAAGGTATTTTATAAATTACATTTTTTGAATTCTGCTCTTCATTTATTGGTTTTGTTTTTGTTAGAATGTGATGTCCTTCGAATAGTGAACCTTTTTCAAAACCATTCCCATCAAAAACCCACTAAGCCACCGGACCAAAAAGACATTATGTCAGTCAATGTTGTTTTCAAATTTGAAAATAAACAGAACAGGGTGACTCATTAAAACTAGAATCAATAAGGTCTCTTTTTTATAACCATTTAGAAAGTTTTACAAAATTATGATCATTGTTAATAATATTAAATTTATTAAATTATAAATAAATAAATTATATTACTATTATAACAAAATCTATTTAAAAAACAGTAATCAGAATTTCATTACAGTATTAATTAATTTTGAAAAAACCTTTTTGCAAATCTTGTCTGAGAATAGGAAGCCAAGCTTTACTTATGTCTATAGAAATACTTGAAAGACAGTTATCTTCATTTAAATAAATACATGCTGATTCTTTTAATTTTCTTTTAATGTCATTAGATTCTTTTTGTAAAATTATTGTTTCTCCCCATTTAATTCTATGATTACTCTCAAAAGAATGCTGACAAACTCTGGATTTCTCGTAATCACCCCTTCTCAAATTATATTTATGATCATTAACTCTTACTTCAAGTGGCCTAGAAGTTTCACCTATATAAATTTTACCACATTCACAAGGTATTTTATAAATTACATTTTTTGAATTCTGCTCTTCATTTATTGGTTTTGTTTTTGTTAGAATGTGATGTCCTTCGAATAGTGAACCTTTTTCAAAACCATTCCCATCAAAAACCCACTAAGCCACCGGACCAAAAAGACATTATGTCAGTCAATGTTGTTTTCAAATTTGAAAATAAACAGAACAGGGTGACTCATTAAAACTAGAATCAATAAGGTCTCTTTTTTATAACCATTTAGAAATTTTTACAAAATTATGATCATTGTTAATAATATTAAATTTATTAAATTATAAATAAATAAATTATATTACTATTATAACAAAATCTAATTAAAAAACAGTAATCAGAATTTCATTACAGTATTAATTAATTTTGAAAAAACCTTTTTGCAAATCTTGTCTGAGAATAGGAAGCCAAGCTTTACTTATGTCTATAGAAATACTTGAAAGACAGTTATCTTCATTTAAATAAATACATGCTGATTCTTTTAATTTTCTTTTAATGTCATTAGATTCTTTTTGTAAAATTATTGTTTCTCCCCATTTAATTCTATGATTACTCTCAAAAGAATGCTGACAAACTCTGGATTTCTCGTAATCACCCCTTCTCAAATTATATTTATGATCATTAACTCTTACTTCAAGTGGCCTAGAAGTTTCACCTATATAAATTTTACCACATTCACAAGGTATTTTATAAATTACATTTTTTGAATTCTGCTCTTCATTTATTGGTTTTGTTTTTGTTAGAATGTGATGTCCTTCGAATAGTGAACCTTTTTCAAAACCATTCCCATCAAAAACCCACTAAACCACCGGACCAAAAAATTATTTTTGAAAATATTGTTTTTCCTACCACCGGTGAGATGCAAAGTGCGTTACACCTTCTTATCAAACGCGTTCAAGGTTCTTGTTTTTCTGAGCTTTTTTCCTCGTTATCTAAGGATAAACCAATACCGAAACCTTTTCGAAAACTTTCACCTTTTCTTGATGAAAATAATATCATTAGAGTCGGTGGCAGATTACAAAAATCTGACCTTTTGTCTTATTCTGCAAAACACCCCGTCTTACTTTCGAGTAACCATCGTTTAACTACTCTTCTTATCGAGTCCACTCAATTTTGGATATTATCTGCCAGATGGGCAATTCAAAGAACCATATCCAAGTGTTTGCAATGTTTTAGAATCAACCCTAAACCCTATAGACCGCCCATAATGAGTTCACTTCCGGCTCATCGAATCAATCAACTTAAACCTTTTTCGAGTGTAGCTATCGACTTTTGTGGACCTTTCTTTGTGATTCCTCATCGTTACCGTGGTTGTAAAGCTTTCAAATCGTATGACTGTGTGTTTGTCTGTACGGCCACACATTGTGTGCATTTGGAATTAACCATGGAACTGTCCACCGAAGGGTTTGTAGGTGCATTTCATCGATTCATTTCCAGACGTGGAAGCGTGACGCAATGCTGGTCAGATCAGGGCAGTAATTTTATAGCGTTTCGTAACCAATTACTTGATTACGCAAGAAGTGCGTCCACCAGACTTTCTATTCGTTGGCATCTGGGACCCCCTCTCAGTCCACATTTCAATGGCCTGGCAGAAGCTGGCGTCAAAAGTTTTAAAACTCACTTTGTTCGATTTGTCGGCGACCAGAAGTTGTCCATCATGGAAATGTCCACCCTTACATGTCGCATAGAAGCCGTACTTAATAGTCGCCCTTTATCTCCTCCTCAGACCCACACGATCTTCAACCTCTTACCCCTGGGCATTTTTTGACCCTTGAACCCCTTAATTCAGAAATTCCGGAGTCAGATTTGTCCGAGGTTCCCCTAAATCGGCTCTCGAGATGGCAACTAATCCAAAAACTACATAATGATTTTTGGAAAAGGTATTCTGTAGAGTATTTGCATACGCTACAACAGCGACACAAGTGAGCTGATTCGTCCCCAAATATCAAATTAAATGATTTGGTTATCATAACGAGTGATCACATTCAGTCACCTTTGAAATGGCCAGTCGGTCGGGTCATCGAACTGCATCCCGGCGGAGACGGTCAGGTGCGTGTTGCGACGGTACAAACGGCTACCTTACAAGCGGCCAGTTGTAAAACTGTGCCTCTTGCCGAATTAAAAGTAATTTTAATTTTTCAATTATTACAATAGGTAATTCTTTATTATTTTTTTTAATTTTGTTTGTTTGTTTTGCCTTTTTCGGGTTTTCGTTATCTCTAAATAAACTTACGCTACTTATCTGTTTTTTATTCATTTATATTTATCGGTAGATCATTTTTTTATAACTATATCTGTCCGGCTGATATTCTAAAATTGTGTGTTTTGGAGGGCAGTTATGTTAGCTCCCGCTAAATTTCGCGGTTGTTTGTAAATTTTAAAACCACACAATTGGATGACGGACAGAGTGCATTTTCGCGCATTTTGGACATGCGCACAAAGAATCAGGGAGATCCTTTCTACCGCCTCGAGAAAATGGCGTGTTAATTTCTTTCTCCAACTATTTCAAATTTCTACACTTAAAAGTGCTCGATTTTGGTGTACTGAAGCATAGAACTAGAAACTTCAGCCCTTCAGCTACGTGGTGCCATCATTAGATCAAGACAGGGGCCCCTTGGAACGTGGAGAAATTGGCTGCAAAACTGGTGAGTTCATGTTTCTGATTTCCGTTGTGTGGTACCAACAATTAACCTATGGACCTTAATTATTTCGTGATTTCATATCAATATATTTATGTTTGTTCGCGCTTTCATTAATTAAAATATATACAGTCCATTGCAGTTATCGTTTTTCTAACTACGGGCAAACACCCATGTTACATCATACTTGACTCTAGAGGGTCTTAGTTTTGAAATGCCTTTGATAAAGCGACGCACATAAATGTCTTTACCGGTTTCTCCTGGCAATATTAGGGATAAAGCCGACCTCAATGAATTAAAGGAGCCGTACTGAAACCCGTGACTGTCATATTGTTTTTGCAGGAAACTGACTACCTGTGAGGCTGTGGCTGTAAATATGGGGACCTTATTTTCCTGGCAGAATTCCCACCATTTTTTGTAAGCAGTATTATATTGCTTGAGGGTTGCTGAGCTTAGAGATCCCATCAAAACGCTCCAAGATTGTGAAGGCATATTTTTAGCTCCTAATGCCTGTTTGACAATTTTATGGCAACCAGGGTACTCTTTGGTAGGCTCAGCTGGTTCCTAAAGGGAGAAAATAGAATTTCGTTAGTTTTCCCTAAAACTTTACAAACACAACTTTTTCTGGGTATTACGCCACTACGTTGCGATACGTTGAATTTTTGATATAGATGAATATTTGATAAGAAGCTGATCTAAGAAGTTGACATCAATTATCGCATTGCAACAGACCTTTGGCTTTTCCTCCAGATTATTATCTCCGAAATCAATCGGCATTTTTGATTTATGAAAATCGGGCCATTCGTTTTCGGGAGACCACAAAACGACGGTGCGTTCCACCACATGTCATGTGAAATGAGCTGTGAGGGGTGGCCCCTCGTGACGCAATATCGGCTGCATTTAAAGCAGAAGGAATGTAGCGCCATGAGTTTGAGGGAATGATTTCTTGAATTCTACTGACTCGATTTCCAACAAAGGTTTGCCAGCGATTAGGAGGGGATGAAAGCCAGTGCAATACGACTTGCGAATCGCAGAAAGTAACGATATTTGTAAAAGTTATTTTTCCTTCATAGCTAGATAAAACGAAGTCAATTAATTCGCTTAAATGAAATGCGCCTTGGAATTCTCGCCTAGCCAAAGTTTGTGACTTTATAGGCGCGACCCTAGATTTTGCACATATGAGAGAAACAGATATATTGTTTTCCTCTTCTACACGAAAATATACGACGCCTGCGTAGCCTCGAATTGAAGCGTCACAGAAGCCGATGATTTGACAGGTATTGGTTTTTGACAGTTTGATTTGTCGGGGTAATTGAAAATTGGAAAGAAGCGGGAATTCAGAACGAAATTTGTTCCAAGAGCCGATGATAGAAGAATCTGGTTCTTCGTCCCAGCCTATTTTCGATATCCACAACTGTTGCAAAATAAATTTTGCTTGTAGCAACAAGCGACAAAGAAAACCTAAGGGATCAAAGATTGTTCCTATGATAGATAAAATAGAACGTTTGGTTGGGGGTTTGTCCTTCATTCGGCATTGATAAGAAAAAATGTCGGATGCCATTGAAGTCCTAAAACTTTGATAAAGTGGGGTTCCTCCTTGTCAAAAGAGAGAGGCATTTGACGATCGGATTCTGGCAATGTTGCCAATAACTCAGGACAATTGCTTGCCCATTTTTTAAGTTCAAATCCTCCCGACTTCAACAAATAATTGAGTTCCGTCTGAAGGAAAAGAGCTTCAGAAAGCGAAGGGCTAGTTCCCAAGATATCGTCGATGTAGATTGACGTTTTTAGAACAGTACTAGCCATAGGAAAACGTTCCTTTTCTCTCTCTGCCAGCTCATTTAAGGTACGCATGGCTAGAAAAGGTGAGCATGCCATGCCAAAAGTGACAGTAGAAAGTTCCCACACTGAAAGTGGGTCCTGTGGAGAAAACCTCCACAATATCCTTTGATAAGGACGGTGATAAGGATTGATAAGGAATTGACGGAACATCTGTTTGATATCAGCAATGTAGGCAATAGGATTAAGACGAAACGTAAGGAGTAAAGAAGCAATATCCTTGAAGTTTCGGTCCAGATAACAACGTGTCATTGAGACTAATATTCTTTGCGGTGACTGCCGAACAATCCCAGACTACCCTTAATTTTGTACTTAAGCTTTCCGGCTTTAGTACGCAATGATGTGCTAAAAAACATGATACGTCGACTTTTGGTTGACTAGATAAAACTAAACTCATATGATTAGAATCGATATAGTCTTGCATGAAACTTGAATAGGCAGTGTACAGATCAGGATTTTTGATTAATCTATTTTCTAGAAGTAAAAATCTACGATAAGCTTGCGGATAAGTATTTCCTAGGTCAGGGTTTATTTTATCTTTAAACGGAAGATCTACCATGAATCTACCGCTCGGTTGCCGTACAACACTCGCAGTAAAAATTGATTCCGCTTGTTTTTCTTCCTTTGATAAGATTTGTTTTTTAGGCAAATGTTCGATTTCCCAAAACCTAGGGATAATGACCTCTAACGGAGGTGAATGACTCGTTAAAAAACAACTGGTTCGTTCCGTAAGACTACCTACTTCGTCCACTTTTCCCATGACGACCCAGCCAAAGATGGTTTCAAGGGCTAAAGGTTGCCCTATTTGTCCAAGAACCCTGCCCTCCTTGAATATCTGTGCGAATAGCTCGCAACCAATAACTAGGTCCACAGGTCTAGAATTGAAATAAGATGGGTCGGTAAGTCATATAGAACATAATTGTGAAACGACAATTGCTTCGAAATTAAGTAAAGGAGTGAACTGTCCGTGTGGCTTAATGTGACATTGAACGAGCCCTTTGGAAGTAAAAGAAGACATTTGATTTAATCCGAATATTTCAGTGGTGTAACTTCGCCTAGGAAGATTAAGACGCTGAATACACTTTTCACAGATGAATCCTGTCTGTGATCCAGAATCAAGCAGTGCCCTTACAGGTTGAACAATTCCGCAACCGTCCATAACATCTATTATGGCGGTGCATAAAAGAAAGGTACCTGAAGGTCCTGAGGTATTTAATGACACATGAAGATTATTGACAGGTGGTGTGTGAATGACAGGACTAGTATCTTGGCTTCCAGACTCTTTATTAGTTTCTAAGATATGAGTTAAAGTGTGGTGCCTTTTACTATTGCAAGTCCTGCATGAATATTTTGATTTGCACGTATCTACCCCATGCAAGGGATGAAAACACGCTAGACATAATTTTTTCTGAGGTGAGAGGTCAAGAAATGTTTGACATTTCGAAAGCACGTGACCTTACACCGGAAACATTTTATTCCCGTACTTGAATTAGTTGAGGTGCCAGCCAGTCCTATAAAAGGCGAATTGGATGATTTATAGGTAGGCTTTTGCCCAAACTGATTTTGCATAGAATTTGATTTTTGATAGATAGGCACCTTTTTGGGTGCTGTTGATTGAGGAAGTGATTCCAAAACTTTACATCTTTTTTCTAGAAATTGAAAAAGTGACTGAAAAGTGGGAATTTCGGTATTAGTATTGGCGTGACTCATTTCGAAATTTGAACGCGTCGGAATATCCAATTTTTCTAACAAAATGAAAAAATAAAAGTCCCAACTGTCAACGTCAAAGCTAAGTGATTTTAAAATTTCTAGGGATTCTGAAAAGGTGTCAATTAAATTACGCAATTCTTTAGCTGACTCGTTTTTTAAGGTAGAGTTCATAATTGTGCTTAAAGCATCATTTGCGATGTCTCGCTTGTTTGATATCCAATGACTAATTTGTCGTAAGCAATTTTATAATTTTGATCAGATAAGCTAATCCCTGATATCAATTTTAAAGGCTCATCCTCGAGATATGAAAATAAATATTGAAGTTTTCGCACGTTACTTAGACTTTGATTTTGATCTATAATGTTATTAAAAAGATCGAAAAAGCTTGGCCATAATTTTTTATCACCTCCAAATATGGGTATACCTAACTCTTTGAGTTTTGGAGTTCGTTTTGTCGAACATATGATCCCGAAAAGGATGGGGCCTCTACCGGAAATATTTTAGAGTAAACCCCCTTACACGCATAAAAATATTTACGAGCTTCTGAAAGGATCGCATCCTGCGTTTTAAACTCCTCGTCGTCCGAGTCGTCTATTAACTTAATGACATCATTATGTGCCAACATGCATTTATCGAAAGTTTCATCCAAGTCGGAATACCTCACTTGAAACTCGTTTCTCGCTTTTTCGTCCGTTGCCACGATCTGTGAAAACACATAACACTCGGTGATCGCAGATAAAAAACCCTTGCGTTTTTGCACGGCTTTTTTGATAGACATGATTTTACCTTTGAAATGACGAAATTGTCGGTAAATATACAATTAACCCTAAATTAATGCTTCTGAAATAGAAAAATGACGAATTGTCGAAAATATGCACTAATTTATCGCAATTGATGAAAATTGTTTTAAATATCGAAATGATGTGGAACACATCTAATCACAGAAATGTCGGTACATGTACAATTAACGCTAAATTAATGCTTCTGAAATAGAAAAATGACGAATTGTCGAAAATATGCACTAATTTATCGCAATTGATGAAAATTGTTTTAAATATCGAAATGATATGGAACACACCTAATCATAAAACTCGTGCTTGTTTGTTTTGATTGCTTCTCGATTTGTTTACTGAATGACCACGCGGTAGACTCTGCGTTACCATAGCAGCGGACCGAAAACAGATGAATTGCGCCGGACAACCGAAGGTCGAGCGAAAATCTCTCTCGATTCAATACGATTGGCAAAATTCAAGGCCGTATGATCTCGGCGTGAAAATGGCCGTCGAAGGAGCACTTATGTTTGCCCGCAGTTAAAAAAACGATAACTGCAATGGACTGTATATATTTTAATTAATGAAAGCGCAAACAAACATTGATATGAAATCACGAAATAATTAAGGTCCATAGGTTAATTGTTGGTACCACGCAACGGAAATCAGAAACAAAGCACTCACCAGTTTTGCAGCCAATTTCTCCACGTTCCAAGAGGCCCCTGTCTTGATCTAATGATGGCACCACGTAGCTGAAGGGCTGAAGTTTCTAGTTCTATGCTTCAGTACACCAAAATCGAGCACTTTTAAGTGTAGAAATTTGAAATAGTTGGAGAAAGAAATTAACACGCCATTTTCTCGAGGCGGTAGAAAGGATCTCCCTGATTCTTGGTGCGCATATCCAAAATGCGCGAAAATGCCCTATGTCCGTCATCCAATTGTGTGGTTTTAAAATTTACAAACAACCGCGAAATTTAGCGGGAGCTAACAATGGGATCCTAACATAGTTTTGGAATACCTGAAAGGAATGCATAATGAAGGTCTTTCCCTGGAGCTCCTATCAAAAAAGCTAATAATAGTATTAATGTTAGCTTCAGCAAGCAGGTTTCAAACCCTGGCAGCAATCAAGGTGGAAAGTGTAATCTTTAACTGTGACGGGAACGTGTATATTTTTATTAGTACCCCAATAAAAACTTCAAAACCAAACAAAAATCAACCTTGTTTGCAGCTTTCCGCAATACCTGATCAGCCTGAAATTTGCCCAGTCAACTTATTACAGGAGTATATCAATCAAACTCAAGAGAGAAGGCAGGAGGAAGAATACCTGCTGCTAAATTTTAGGTCTCCCTACAAAAGAGTGAACAGTAGCATACTGTCCAGATGGGTCAGACAAATAATGGCTGATGCAGGTATTAACACGAAAATTTTTTCAGGCTATTCAGCGAAGCACGCAGCAACCTCGAAAGCCTTCAAAAATGGTGTTTCAACACCCAAATTCGGAAATTGGCTTCATGGAGTAATGACTCCAATGTATTTCTTAAGCATTAGAATAAGCCTATGATACCTGAAACTAACTTTTTTAGGGCAGTCTTAGAGCAATAAATTAGGTTAGTTATGTCGTATGATTCTCGCTTATTATTAAGTAAGCAAATACGCTGTTAGTTACCTTACATACCTTATTACTGATTTTAGAATTAAGTAAATACAGTTGTATTTTTAGTTAATTATTTTTAAGAAAGACGTTAAATAATAACTTTTTCTTTTTTGTTACAGTGACATCTGTTCTGTAATTGGCTGTTATTTGATGTTAAGTTCTTTCAATAAAATTGAAGACTGGCGACATCAAGTTTTATTGTTCATTGTACAAAAACCAACCTTTAAACAACTACTTGTATCATATATCTTGTAAACTATGAAGGATGAAGCGCTTCATATAATTTATCGATTAAACGAACTTACCTGTGAAGTTCAATCGTAATTATATGAAGCTCTTCATCCGAATAGTTTACACCCTCCCATCCCCTTTATAGGCCACCCCAAAGATGTCTTTGTACAATGAAAGGAAGGTAAACAACTAACTAGGTTAGTGATCCCTTTTCAAGTGACCTTGACATTGAAAAGATGATAATTACCTAGGTCAGTAACGAAATGCTTTGAACTAGATGAGAGAAAGGAAATTGGTTAGATGGTAGGCAGACCGCACAGTCGGTAAAGGTGGGTTTACACCAACCTTTTTCTTTTTATATCAGAATCTTTTAAAAAAATTGCGTCCACCTAGCAGTAAAGGCATTACTACTTGTATCATATATCTTGTAAACTATTCGGATAAAGCGCTTCATATAATTACGATTGAACTTCGCAGGTAAGTTCGTTTAATCGATAAATTATCAGAGTTAGGCTATAACATCGAGGTAGAATAAAGAGGAGCTGACATGACGTAACTTACATGTACCCCCTTCGGCCATATTGTTTAGACACTTCTGTCATCGCGATCATCGGATCGATCGAGCTTTATTTTCATTTAAATTGTGTTTTCTTAAAGATTCGAGCATTTTTGCTAGTTTTTTTGAAAACGAACATTGTGTTTTGTGCTTTACGTAGTTACGGTAGCATAAGCAGTATAGATCAGAAGATATCAAAAGGAATAACATTTTATAGGTGAGTATAAACAACAAACAGAACCGTACTTGTGTCTTTTATGGAACAAAAATTTTGAAAAATAGTTCTCTAGCTTAACTAAAGCTCACAACCAGTACACATTCTACACTACTCTATACTATTTTTCTTTGGCGCTGGCCCTCTCTTTTTGAATTAACGAATTGGTTGCGCCGTTCTGTCCACGAATATAGCAACAAACTGTATTTTTAGTACAATAAAACAAATTTTATTAAAACTAATAAATTACATCAGGACTCCCGCGCCTCCCCACCCCCCAATATTGGTCGGCGCCCCCTGATTTGGGAACCACTGCTCTAAAGATACCCAACCAAGAAACACAAGGCTGGCGGATCAGAATCGGCCCCTAGTCGCGTGTCTGAGTGCTCAAAAACGCCACTTTTGCAAGTGAAAAAATCGCGATTAAAATACATTATAACTCAAACAAAAACATAAAACTTTTGTATTTAGATACCGTATTTCGATATCTCTAGAAAAAAGAATAGATAAATGAATATTATTTATTTGACTTTTTCAGATTTCCTAAAGATGTATCTCGTCGTGAAGCATGGTTGAAGTTCGTAAGCAAGGGAAGCTGGCAGCCTACTAAATATGGTGTGCTTTATTTCAAGCATTTTTGTGAAGAAAGTTTTGACAGAACATCCCAGTGACTTTATACATTCAGTTTTTTTAATAACCCTCTCATATTGATTTCTGTTAAAAATTTTATATTATCGTTGTTTGATGGAGAGTACTCTCCATCAAACAACGATATTATCTGCATAATAAGAGTTTATTTAACGACTATCGAAAATAGCACTTTTACAGGCCTAGGACAGTTTGATATCATACAATCAAGAACAAATTATTTCCACTGTGCTGCACACTGCTTTTAATAACCGCATCGTAGTCCGGGCCCTAGCGTCAAAATTTGGCCTTCGTGGGCGTTTTGATGAATATTTTACAACACCAGTTTTAATCGAATACCAATAATTCCACCAACTGACCAGTTGACAGACCCAAAGTTATCTTAGTCAAAAAGCAATAGAGTGTCAAAATATTTTTGTAATTTCTAAACGGTTTAAGCTATAGTAATGAAATTTGGCAGGCACATTAGCCTTCACGCACTAGCTAGGGCCCGCAAGGGGGCAACATGTGTTTTAAGATTATGCCTTATATCTTCTAAACTATTACACCTTCACAACTATGTCTTATCAAATTGGTAGGCCATACAATTAGCCACAGGTTTGCCATATAAGAAAAATCGAGGCCCCCTAGGTAGAGACAATTTTTTTTTAATTTAAATTAAAAAAAGGTTAGTTGACTTATATTCTGCCCTATGTCAGTTTTGCACCTAACGGTAATTTTGTATACTTTATACTTTCCCCTGGATCTTAGGGGCTCTAAGGAGTCAATATCTTATGTTGAACGCACCGAAAAATCAGAAAATCACTCATTCAAGATATTTTATTGGGTCCGGCACATATCACAAAATATAAACATTTTCATATTTAGAGGCGGCCCCTACGTAGATGATACATTTTAAAGTTCAAGAAATTTTATCAAATTAAATTAAAAAAAACTAATTTTTGTGGCAATTTATATCGGACTTCGGGTATTGATCCATTACCTGTAATAAAAAATTATCTTAATGGCCCCTAGGAGATGTCAGGGGTACAATATATTTTTAGATTATCCCATTTATTTTTCACGCTACTGCACCTGCACAGCTAGCTCTCACTAAATTAAAGGATTACATACTATGTGCGGTGGGTCAAAATAAGTTATTAGCCCCTTACGGCCCCTAGGAACCGGGGTCAATGTAAAATTAGGAAGCAGTCAATCGCAACCGTTTGGTGCAAATTAGCTGACAGCGCAGAGTATACGTCAATTAAGCTTTTTTGATTGTAAATTACAAAAATTTTTCGTGGCCTCGAAACAGCTTCGAAATTTTTTATACATAGCCGACCTGTGGGTAATTGTATGAGCTACTAATTTATTAAATCATAGTTCTGCAGGTGCAATAGTTTAGAAGATATAAGGCATAATCTAAAAACACATTTTACCCATATATAAATATTTTCGACAGCCAAAAAATAAATACCTGAATTTTGATGTACGTGCCAAATCGTTCAGAATTAAAAAAAAATGACACTTAACCTTACTTTTTGATTAAGATAATTTTGGGTCTGTTAGAGGTCAGAAAGCGTTGGTAGGATCATTAGTAATCAACTCAAACAAGGTTTGTAAAATCTACATCCAAAAGCCTACAAAAAACGCTATGGCCCCGGACTATCGATTTTATAATCATTTACAATGATAGAAGTCGCTGTTACTTTTCAAAACCAAATATTACCGCGGTAAAATAAAATTTTATACGGCACATTTTGATTAGGAAAGTGACTATTAGTGAGTTAATATTATTGGTATTTTTATAAACATAATTTTTTATTAAAAGTAAAAAATGTATCTTATCATAAATTCATAATTTTCATCCCTAAATCAATAAACATAAATTTTTCACAAACCTAAGTATTACCCTTCCCGATATCCCTTGCAGAGAAGAAGCTGTCATCTTGTATTAAAAATAAATATAAACAAATGTATTGAGTGCAGCCCTGTTAAGCAGACATATTGGTACGACTCTAAGCCACGCACACGGTATAATAATGCCCTTTCTGTCGCATTATATGGTCGGGCAGTCAAATTGGAAATATTAAATTTTTGGGTGATTTTGATATAACTTGGCATGCTGTTTAAGGACTCCCTAAGAAGTGGAAAACATAGTGATTTGCTCGGCGTCGCATTATAGGTAGCGTCGCGACGCCCTAAAGGTGAAGATTGATAGTAACCTACTTTTTGTCAAATATCTCAAAAACGGTAATTTGTAGGACAATTTTGTTTTGAGTTTTATGCAGCCAGTAGATGTATCTATCTACCGCTCTATAAGAATCTCAACAATTATTTTTAGTTTTTTATGAAAAATTTTAGAAGTGAAATTTTCACCAAAATTTAAATTTGCAATTTTTAAAATTTTTGGATTATTTGCTTCCCTCGAACACAGTTTAGTGGTGATTTTGATCTCGTATAATAATTATTGTATTTTTTGAGTTAGCCTATCACAATTTGCTTAAATTTATATATTATCTTTACACGGAACCGCACAAAAAAATACCAAAATTAGCAATATCGCGTTTTGTAAAAAAATGAAAAAAAATGCTCTTAAGATTAAATAATTTTTTTTAAGTACTACTACTAATTTTTTTATTCTTATTTCTGATCTAAATATTATTAAAACTTAACAAAATTATTTTAAAAAATATTGCGGTTAATGTGTGAAATAGACCGGGTGTCTAATAAAAAAACTCAAACTTAAGTAATGCTATGTAAAAAAAAACATTGGATTTAGGGCTCAATTTGACATCTCTTCATTTGTGTGCCTCGGATTTCTATATTTTCTGGGTGATTTTGATCCTCCAAAGGAATTAGTTATACTAAGAAACAAGCTTTCAAAACCTGTATAATTTTACAAAAATCGTGCCGGAGTTTTTATGCCAAACATACTTAAAAATAGCACTTTTTAAAAAATTGCCGAAATTCCCAAAAATACAACATTTACCTTAAATATCGTTTTACAAATGACAATTTTATAATGTTTAAAACCATACAGCCATACCAAATTTAAAGAGAACCTTAATTCTCGAAAACGGAACCAAAATTTTTATATTTAGTAGGGGTGCCGACTACAAAAACTTTAATTATTTGCTGTCAAAATATTAATATGTTTTATGTCTCAAAATGCTTTGAATTTATATAGAACTTTAGAACCTACAATACATTTAAATAACTGAAGCCCATAACAGGACCCGCCCTAGATATTTAGGCGCCCTGGGCGAAACAGTAAATTGGCGCGCCTATACTCATACTTCTAAATACATCTAATCCGGCTACTCTAGATGTACAATTTAGCACCTTTAGAGCTCTGATTTGGCGCCCCTATGATTGGGCGCCCATGAGCAGAAGCCCGGTTTGCCCGTGCCTACTACGGGCCCTGCCCATAGACGTACTAAAGGGGTATAAAGTTACAAAAAATACAAATATCAAATAAATTACTGGCTGTTTTCTGCGGCTTTTGGGGTTTGCAAGTACCTACAAATGTTTTCTATTTAGCTCTAGATCAGCGTGTGCCTATATATACCATATTAGTTCTAGGGTAAAAATATTATAATAAGACAATTTTAGGAATGCTTTATATAGGCAGTAATTTTAAAGCTTTATTTGTAAAATGTTGGCATACTTCCCATAATACCTGTAATAGTGAATTTAAAATTAAGCATCGCGGAGGCGTCATCATGTTTCCTCCCAATTTCTTGGTCACCTGAGTTACTACTGATATACTTATTGAACTTAAGGAAATCCTACTCTATGCAATACCACCTCTAGAGTATTATTTCAAGTATCTCATAGTTATATGGCTCCAAGTAATTAGAAATCTGATGGCTTGGAACAAATGTGTCAAAAACAATACAACACATTGTGTCATTATCTTTTTGGTGCGTTCGTAGAGAAGAAAATCAGATTTTTTTAATAAAATTTCGCAACAAAACTTTTTTAGGTTTCTTGGTAAGTTATATTTTTATATAAAATTACCGGTATTTCAAAAATATCGCTAGCGGAGTTTATTATTTCATAAATATCTAAGTTAATAAGTATTTCTTTTCTATTTCGGTAATTATAAATTTTTGAATGTTAAATTACATGTTAAGGCCCGCGGCTGGCGTATTGGCCGCCTATTTTGATGCCTCTCCTGATCATAGAAGTCTTTAAAATTATATACATATATGTATATATATATATATATATATATATATATATATATATATATTAGATACGAGCTTAATAAAACTCTTTTTTAAAAAAATAACTTTATTTTATTTAGTCACTTTTACAAATAAGACAACTTTAAAGTTAGATGTGAACCGTTTAGATGCTAAGTCAAACCTAAAAGACGTTGTTTACCTGCTAGCCTACTTATAGTTACAAGAGTGCTGACACAGCTTCGCGTGGGTTCCCGAAGAATATGGAAGTAAACATGTTTATCAAATGACTTTTATATGATCTTGAAAACAATAGCAATATTGTGCAATTATGGTATTACGTCTTAACTTATTCTAGAAACTACGCATTAAGTAAATACACCTACGCATATTTTTAATATAACAACTCCCTCGCAATTTAAAAAGTTAGTGCTATACAATGCAGTAACTTTTACTAACAAAATTTAAAATTCCTAAAATTACAAAATACAATTAAACATAAGATTTTCTTAAAACATTAGTATTTAATTCAATATCTTCTTCGATTGGCTCTGTAAGCCTTATTGATGGCCTACGCCTAGCTATTGAAAATCTTTTGCCTAAACTTGATAAACTTGATATATTTGGTGATGGTGGAAAATCATTGTTATCAGTATTATTTTCGATGCCTATACGTACATTTTTAGCTCTTCGATTTTTACATTTACAATAAAAGTAAATTAAAACTAAAACCATAATTAAAGCCAATACAAGATATGTAAGCCATGAATGATATTTTTCAATTTCAGGTTCATTGATTAAATCATCCAATTCATTTGCATATTGATCTAATTTATGTTTAGCAATTTCCAAATCTTCCAAATTTAGTTTTGTTATTTTTAAAGGCTTTAATCTAGGAAGATTTCTAAGTTTTTCTGGATATTTTTCACAACAATTGAAAGGAATTTGAATAAAATTTGAATAATTATAACTTAAATCAAGTGTTTGTAATTGATTGGCTTGGATTTTAGTTGATCCTACAAAAGCTGAACAATATGGTTTTAAAGACAAAATTACATTTTTTGTTACAATTTTCGAAATAGTATCAGTGTTACATTTTATTATAATCTTCTGCTAAAACCAAAACTAACTCACAGGTTTTTGGAAAAGTTAACAATTTTTGAGTTCTTAATAACTGAGCTTCACAAATTGAATTGCTATCAATCGGAAGAGGATATAAATTTTTACAAATTTTCATTTTATAGCCCAAATCCCTACAAGTGTCAATTTCTGATAAAGATAAATAGAAATCATCATCGTTATCTTTAGCAATATATTTCTTACTAACAGGCAAAATATGATGTAACATAGTTCGATTATCATAAATTGGTATTGGGTACAATCGGAAAACGGAATACTATTCTGGTCGAACCAATGGTATGTCCAAGACAAAAACAAGTCTTTCATTTGTAATATAAGCATTCAAATCAATAATATCTAAGTATGTTGCAATTCTATCTTCCATGGGTGCTACCGGTAAATTATTTGTATGTAAATTTTGGGCAATTTGTTTTAAAGCATTAGTTAAATCATTAGGAAGGATAATACTTGTATGAATAATTTTTAATCTGGCAAAAGAAATTGAATCTAATACATCCGTTATTTGAGATTGAATATAAGTGTATGATTCCAATAATTGTTCACAAAGATTAATAAAATAAAATTTAAGATTAAGAAGTTCGATTTCATCATGAATCTGATGTATTGATTTTGAAATTTCAATTATATTGGAGTTGAAAGTTTCTTCATCAATTTGAAGTTTGCGCAAAGTTGCATTAAATTGTTTTATTACTGACGTAGTAACACTTATTTGATTTTTCATTAAGTTTTCCAATTCTTTATCATCTTTTTCAATTTTATTGATACAATTTTCATAATATTGACCGTCAGCTGCATCTAAATTTCCCGTTATATACTTCCAAACAGTACCGAGAGCGTTTATTAAACCTCTTTTACGTCTTGGTGTGTAAGGCATGTCTGAATAGATTTCATTAAATTTATTGGTTATATCATTGGAAATTTGAAATAAAAGTGACACGTGTGGTCTTATATCTAAGTGGATCATTTTAATATTTCCAGTTGATTGATGAAGCATTAAGCGTAAGCTATCTAAAATAACATTATTACTAATAAAAGCATCTTGCAAAGCTTTAATATCTTTATAAACTAATAAGGTCCATTTATCATTTGATACCTTTATACTAAGTTCTTTATGAAAATAAACACCTACGGTATTATTTATTTCATCGATCTTGTATTGTCCTTTTCCCCATCCGATAAGGAAAACGAGTAATCTGAAACAAGGAAAAGTTTCAGTCAGAATCAGAGTCTGAATCGGGTTTATGACAAGGTTTTAAAAGATCAAAATTATATTTTGAAATTTGTTTAGTTATTGGATTATAAACAGTTGCAGAATTATTTGAAATTGCTCTAATTTCAAAAGGTCCATTAAATTTAGGTGATAATTTTCCAGTAATTTGAGTTTCTTTCACGAAAACTCTATCGCCTACTTTAAATTCATAATTTGGAGTTACGTGTTTATCGAATCTTTCTTTAGCTTTTTGTTTTGACAGTTTTGTTCTTGATCTAGCTATACGATAATAATGTTTGATCCTTGCATTTAAATCTCTGATATATTTGCAAATAAGTTCTTCTTCATTGTAAAGAGTTTCTGGAGGTCTTGCTGCTGTATGTCCAAAAACTAACTCGTACGGTGTAAATCCATGAGTTTTACATGTTGAATTGTTATAACAAATGACAGTAAATGGTAACAATTGTAGTGGATGTTCTTCAGGACTTTCTGTTTTACAAACTCTGATCATTTCTAATAATGTTGCATGAAATCTTTCTAAACTTCCATTTGATTGTGGATGTCCTGTACTTGAAAAAGTTAGTTTGATATCGTACATCTTACACAAGTCTTTTAAAAGCTGATTATTAAATTCTCTACCTAAATCCGTATGGATTCTTAAAGGAGTTCCATAATGTTGAAAAAATAATAATAGTGTATTAACAATTGATTTTGCAGTTTTATCATTTAATGGATAAGCTTGAATGAATTTTGTCAATTCGTCTCTTATTGTTAAAACCAAATTTCTTTCTGGAATTTCTAAAATATCTAGATTAATTCTTTCAAATGGTGTTTTTGGAGTTTCAGTAATCACAAGTGGATTGTCCAAATTTTTTCTTAAAATTTTATTTCTTTGACATATTTCACATTGGTTTATAAATTTTTCAACATCTTTGGTTAAATTTTTCCAATTATATTTTTCTTTAATTCTCCTAATTGTTTCATTAATTCCCCTATGAAAATTCTTTTTTCCGGAATGATATTGATCAATTATTATTTGTCTTTGATCTTCTACTGGCTCAGTAACTATATCTTGACAAATTACTAAATTTAAATCTTTTTCAGCAAAGACAAAACAGAGCATTTCTAAAATTGGTAAGTCTACATTATTTTCAACATAGAATGTTTTGGAGATATCAATGTCATTTTGACATCTACATAAAATTTTGAAAAGAGTTAAATTGGCTTCTTCCTCAACATACGGTACTGGAATTATAAAATACTTTCGTTTATTAACTGTTTTTGAAGAACAAATATTAATTTTATTTAAATCAAAGTTAAGTTCTTCATCTAATATGTCACTTATTATAGTATGATGTTTTTCTTTTAAGTTATCTTGTTGAAAAATGGTTATAATATTTTTGTGTTTTTTATCCAATAGTTGATCATTTGTATATCTAATCTTTGAATAATCAATGTTGTTTGATATAAATTGTGAAATCTCTTAAATTCATTTTCCAAAGTTTGAGGAGACATTAAAGCTAGTTCATCTTCAACTATATTTTCTGATTCATTGGAATTTTCATCTTCTGTAAGGGCATTAATTAAAGCAGATCTTTTATCTGGTAAAATATAAATATTTATTTGTATATCAGTTGATTGAAAGGTTGATTTAATCATTGCCAATATAATGTTCCAATCGAGTGAGTCTAAACCACATGCTATTTTGGGTATAGCTAAATATTTCTCGTTATTTTGCAGAAGAATATTTTTTAGGTTTTGCAAAATTTGATAAATTGTATCATATGTTGGCTTTTGATAGTATAATTCTTTTGTAACTAAATAGTAAATAGTTCTATTGGATAGTTGTAAAGTTGCTATTTCACCAATTTGTTTATTTTGTTCTTTTAAATAATCTACATTATCAAATCTTTCTTTGAATTCTTTTGCAATTCCCTTTTTAATTTTTAAATCTTTTGATACACAATGTGCTAATGAAAAATTTTGAGGTGCATCAAATAAGTTTCCATATAAAATTTTAATATTTTCTTCATTAATTTGCTTTTGAAACATTACTGAGTGATATATTTTGTTTATGTTTTCTTCAATTCTTATTCTAGAAAGGGCATCTGCATTTTTGTTAATTTTTCCTGGTTTATAGATTATTTCATAATCATATTCTTCCAGTTTTAATCTCCATCTGGCTAAACGACTTCCAGGATCTTTAATTGAGAATAACCAAGTTAAAGGACGATGGTCCGTGATTAATTTAAATTTTCTTCCGTATAAATATGGTCTGAAGTGTTTCACTGACCATACAATGGCTAAAAGTTCTCTTTCAATGACAGAATATTTTTGTTCCGTATTATTTAAAGTTCTTGAGGCATATGCAATAGGCAAATCTTTTCCTATTGGTCCTTGAGATAACACAGATCCTATTGAATAACCACTGGCATCAGTTGTTAAAAGAAAACGTTTATTAAAATTAGGATAAATCAAAATTGGACTGGTTGTCAAAATATTTTTTAATTTTTCAAAAGATTCTTTACAAGTTGCGTCAAAAACAAATGGTTGATCTTTTTGTAATAATTTAGTTAATGGTTTAGACATTTTGGCAAAATCTTGGATAAATCGTCGATAATATCCTGCTAATCCTAGGAAACCTTTAATTTCTCTTTGATTTTTGGGTTCTGGAAAATTTTTCAAAGCTGAAATTTTATTTGGATTAGGTTTTACACCTTTATCTGTTATTATGTGACCTAGATATGCAACCTCTTTTCGTAGGAATTCACACTTATCTGGTTGAATCTTTAAATTTGCTTTTCTTAATCTAGAAAAAACTTCTTTTAGTCTTTTGACATGTTCATTAATTGTATCTGAATAAAAAATAATATTGTCCATGTATACCAAACATCTTTCGTTTTGGATACCAAGTAAAATATTGTCCATAACTCTTTGAAATGTTGATGGAGCTTTTTTAAGTCCAAACGGCATTCGAATGTATTCATAATGACCGTTTTCAACTGAAAAAGCTGTTTTTTGAGTATCTTTAGGATCTACCTCAATTTGGTGGAATCCTGATGCAAGATCTAAAGTTGAAAAGTATTCACAATGTCCTAATTGATCAAGTAAATCTGATATCATTGGCAAAGGATATTTATCATCAATTGTAACTTCATTTAACTTTCTGTAATCAATTACAACTCTCCACTTTTGTTTCCCTGAAACATCTAATTTCTTTGGTACTACCCATACTGGAGAGGACCATGGAGAAACAGAATGTTGAATTATTCCTTGTTCTAACATTTTTGAAACTTGACTTTTTACTTCCTGTTTATGTACTTGAGGATATCGATAGGACTTTGTAAAAATTCCACCACATCACTACCAAAAATTTCACAAGATTAGACTTTACTGAAGACATAGAGATCAACAACGAACTAACAAAAAACTCATTAAAATGTTTAAACAAACAAGCAACTTTAAAAAGAAGCTTCATACCTTTACACCGGAGACTAATTGACCCAGATCCCCCCCCTCCTAACAATTTTATGAACACAAACAACCAGGCGAGAAACAGATTGGCTTCCATATAAAAACATTTACACACAAAACACATTCACCACAGATTCGCTCACACAAATACACCAAATACCACCACACGTCATACCACACTAAATTAAACACAAACATAAACCCACCCTTAAGGTCCATTACATGTAACGCACCCTTAAAATATCTTTATACAAAGCACCAACATCTTCCTCTATATATCCACTGATCTTAAAAGCGATCAACATAAACACTTCTTTGTCAAAAGCCACCTATAAAATTACACCTTATTGAAAGCTATGTCGATAAAAACAAACAAGTTCCTAACCTAGATTTTAAGAAAAAAACTTTTTATAAACAACTTTTTTAAAACACGACTGAGATCGAAACCCAAGAGTACCTTATAGTTTTAGGAAATTTTAACTTTTTATATATTATTTTTTAACGTGTTATGTGTTCGTTTGACAATTTTTAATCTGTTTTATAACTTAGAGGAACCACTCAAAGATCAAGAACATGTAAGTCTCTTATATTTTTACAGACTATCATCTAAATTTTGAAATAGGCTCTCTTTATTTCAGAGGCACTGATGATGACCACAAAGTGGTCGAAAGCGCTCTGCCTATGACATAGCTCAATAAAGATTTTTGCACGAAATACAAAATTTCCATTTTTGCATTTGAAAAAACGTGCACGCAACCAACCCCTCCCTTGTGGTTTGGTTTCTTTGGTGTGAATGGCGTGTTTAATTTCGCTTGTAAAAGTTAAATTATCTCCTTCTAAGTAAAATATATCCGAAAAATCTAGACAAAGTGATGTTATGATTTCTTTTTCTTCGTCATTTAAGTGATCTAATCTTAATTGCTTTGGTATTACATGTTCTCTTATTATTGGTTTATTTTCTTTTAGATTAAAACATACTTCAGTTGTTTTTGAGTTGCTAGGTAAATTTTCAAATTCAAAATTATCAAAATTTATCGTTTTAGTAGTTGCATAGGCATTAATAATTGTTGTACAAAATTCTCCTTTTTCATTTATTTTAACAATGCAATTAGGAATGTAACATTTGTCTTTTTGTTGAGCTAGTAAAATAACTTCTGTATTTTTTAATTTATCTGTTTTTAATTTAAAAGCTCTTTCTGTTCTTCCTTCTATTTGTATTATATTTTTTATTGGTTCATTATTTACAGTAAAGTCTTTTTGTTCTGGGTTAGTTCTATATAAAGGAACTGTTTTAAAATTGGTAATCAATTTATTATTTTGATAGTCAATAATGCAATTATAATGTTTTAAAAAATCTGATCCTACTAGTCCATCAAATCCTATGTCAAGATCACAAACTAGTACTTTAAAAGGATCTTTCAAAGTAAAAGGAATTAAAACTGATTCGTTAATTGAAATTGGTTCATTTGAAATGCCTTTGACAGTTACATTTTCAGGAAATCTTTGTAAATATTGCTCACATGTTTTTGGTTTAAAAACAGAACAACTAGCACCTGTATCAACTAAAATTTTAAATTTTTGTGTAATGTCTGTAAAATAATAAAGATTACTTGAAAAAGTTAAAATTTGATGTTTTACATGAACTTGTTTTGAGTTTGGTTCGCTTGATCGTGTTCGTTCTGTATTGACATAGTTTGAAAATTTATTAACGTTTGATCGATTTCCGAGGCTTGTCTTCGAAAATTTACATTTTGTTCATCATTAGATTCATATTCTTGTTCAAAAGAAACATCTTCATATTGTTCAAAATTATTATCATAAAGATTTTGATCATTAGAAAAATCATTAGTTTGATTTTGATAATAAGTATCTTCAAAATCTTGAGTTCCATTTTCTACATTTTCCATAAAATGCATAGGTTTATTTTGAAAATTTGATCTTTGATTATTGTTTGATTGAGGATTATTATTTGATTGAGACCTAAAATAATTTCCTTGATTATTTGGTCTATAATTGTTAGATGTTGGTGATTGATTTGGTCGATAGTTTGACGTGGTTTTGTTTAAAATTTGACGTGGAAGGTTGATGTTGTCTATAATTTGGGGTGAAAGTTTGAGTTTGTCTATAATTTGACGTGGAAGGTAAAGTCGGATTAAAGTTTGGTATGTAATTTTGAATAGTTCTACTATTTTGTTTCGTTCTACACTCATGTATTAAATGTCCCGATCTTTTGCAAAAAGAACAAATTTTTTGTTGACTAGGTTTTAATTTTTGAGAAAATTGCAATTTATGAAGTCTTTGTTTTTGAAAATATTCAAATTGAAGTTCAGATTTAACACAAGAAACTGCTTCTAAAAATGTTGCAGGTTTACTTGCTCTTACGACTAAACTTAAGTCTTTATCTAAGCCTGTTAATAAAGTATTTAAAATCATTGTTTCGATTAGTGTACCTTGAGCTTGTTTTTCAATATTTGTTAAGTCCTGTTTATTAATTGCAGCATTTATTTTAGCAATATGGACTTGAAGTCTTGAAATAAAAATTAAAGGACTTTCGTTTGGTAATTGAAATAATTTTTGGAGATCTTGAGTCAAAGCTGACAAATCTCTTTGATCCGCGTAATGGGCAAGAAGCATTCGTTTAATTTGTACCCTTGTATCTAAGTCTTGCGAGTTAATTAATCTAGAGGCTTCTCCGCGTAATTGATTTTTAATTTTGACAATTAAAAATGATCTTTGTGATGGAACACACATTTGGTACGCCAGATCGCACGCATTTATAAAGGTATTAAGATTAATAGGGTTACCATCATATTCTGGTAGTAACGAAAATATTTCGGAAAGTTTATAAGGTTCAATTGTTGTTGTTGTTGTTGGAGCTTGATTTTGATTAATATTATCTGGATTTGACATTTTTAAAGTATTTTTAAAACTTAATAAATATAAAATAAGATGTTTTAAATTGAAACTTAATTATTTATAAAATTAAATAATAGTTTTACGTGTACACACACGGAGGTTGACAGCAAGTTCAAAAAATAACAATAATTAAAGGAAATAATAATAAAGTTGCTTACATAGAAAGTGTTGTCTTCATTTGTTTCTTCTTCTTTCTTCTTTTTTCTTATTTGATTCAATCTGCTGAAGGACTTTGTTGCGCAGCAACCCTCAGAAGCTGGGTTCAATTCCGGGCGTCTCACGAAGTTCCAATAGAAAATTCGTAGCCACTTCCAAAGGCTGGGTTCAACTCCTTGCTCACACACAACAATTTAAGTCTTCAGTGTTGAATGTGTCGTTTACTTTGTTCAGTTTATACTGGTATTTTTCTTTTTTTATTTTCTTCAAGTCACTTCTGTTCAGGAACGATGTATATCCACGAATGGAGACTGGAGACCAATTTTTTATACAATGTTCTTGATTTTTAGCACTTTTTTTAGCACGTATGTCCTTTATTTTTCGTAAAGAAGTTAGAACTTCACCACGCGACTTTAGAGTACGACGTGTTCAAAAAAAATCCGCACGACTGCGCCAATTTTAGATGCGAGCTTAATAAAACTCTTTTTTAAAAAAAATAACTTTATTTTATTTACTCACTTTTACAAATAAGACAACTTTAAAGTTAGATGTGAACCGTTTAGATGCTAAGTCAAACCTAAAAGACGTTGTTTACCTGCTAGCCTACTTATAGTTACAAGAGTGCTGACACAGCTTCGCGTGGGTTCCCGAAGAATATGGAAGTAAACATGTTTATCAAATGACTTTTATATGATCTTGAAAACAATAGCAATATTGTGCAATTATAAGTAAATACACCTACGCATATTTTTAATATAACATATATATATACCGGTTACCCCAAAAAACCAATCACTATTATTAATTATAACTTTTTAACTATACCATCGATTTTAATAAGGTAAATTGCACTTTGCAAGTGTTGTACGCATTTGGCTGCCCTCATATAACAACACCTTAGGTGACTGCGTCGTTGATGGCCTTACCTCCAGACAAAATAGTTTTTTGGATTATAATAATTTATCAAAATTTACTAGGAAGTAAAAAAAAATTATTATATGGTAAAAATACACTTTCTTCGGAAATTAGCAAATAATCTATGAACCTAAAAATTTGGGATGGATTTCTTGTTTGCTTTTTTAATTCTACTTGCATTTCTTTGCTTATGAAATCCCTATTAATGAACTGCTTTTAATGAACAAAAAAGCATCATGGTTAACATCAATAGGGGTGAAAATTACTCGCAATTAAAAATAGCGATCCTTCATAAAGAAACAAATATTATTTAGTCGGCCATCTTTGATTTAAAAATTGACGCAAGTTGCTATGGTGATGCTCAAAAAGCAATCGATTCTCACTATGATACTTTTCATTGAAATTTGTTTAGTTTTAATTGACTTGTGAGGAAATGTAGACAGAATTAGGCAATCGTATAGTTTGTGAAACAGCTTTGCTCTATCAATGGTTAAAATAAAAATTAATATTTCCGAAACTGCTAAGCCAATTTTAATCATTTAAGTTTTGTTCTGTGTGGCGGATAAAGAGCTTTTCAACGAATTAAAAAAAACGAATAGTTTCTTGAAACGTAAGAATAAACAAACCTCAGTGAAAGGTTAAGTTTGATTCTGACCGCCATCTTAAATTTTAAGATGGTGATAAATTTCGATAGGGACCTTTAACGCACAATTAATTTTTGCCTTGATACTTTTTATTTGAGGTTTAGTAATAATTAATTTTTTAGGAAATGAATGGAGACACAATTGAAATCTGTACAATAAAGGTTAAAACAAAAATTAATTTTTTTCCAATCCAACTGATTTTAGTAATGCGTACCTCGTCCGTGCGTGCCAGAAATAGGATTTTTTTATAAATTAAAAAAAAACTAAGAAAAGATCTGGAACATAAAAATAAAAAAAAGTGTGTGTGCTTAAGACCACACGGCAGAAGTGTAAACTTCAACAAAACGAAATTAATAATACTGGCCTTCATCTGCATCATCATATCGCTTGCTGAATGTTCTTCTCGCAGTTAGTCACCTCGAGCCGACTTCACCCAAATGAGCGTTACATAGCCGAGCCTGACGGCTCATTTCAATTCACTACCCACAAAACTGCTAAACGCGCCTAAAGAAGTTTACACTTCAACAAGCAAATTTAAAGGGTTTAGCATGATTTTGTGCTCCATCTTGTAATTTCAAGATTGCGGATAAATTATTTTTTCTTAAAATTCTGATTCATTAATTGCAAACATCAGCTTTTTTCAATAAAATCGGTAACATAGTTCAAGAGTTATAACGAAAAAAAATTTGAATGCTTTATATAATGGAAGTACAAAAATTTCTATAGTTAAATTCAAGTAATAGATCTATAGCTTGTTAATAACAGTAATGACTTGTTTTTATGGGATTTCATAGATTCTCTAAAAATAGCTATTTTTGGGGGCAAATGGCATGAAAACTTCAATATGGTTTTTGGAGATTTACACAAATTTTGAAAGCTTGTTCCTTGGGAAAGTAAATTTATTTGGAGGAACAATATCACCCGGGAAATATAAAAATCCCATGGACATGAATGAAGAGGTGCCAAAATTGACTCAAAATTCAAGGAAAGTATCATTTCTTGTGTTTGGATTAAATTCCCAAACTCCCTGACTATTTTTTTGAACTGCAATATTAAGAAACAAATAGTTCAAAATAAAGTGTAGTAAAAAAATGTTTTTGTTATGAGCGAAATCCATGGATTTTATAAAAAAACTGACTTGACCAAATTCAAAAATTTTTTGCATCATTTCCTGCGAGTGAAAAATCTAAGTTATAATATATTCTTATAGGCAGACTCAAAAGGAATCTTAGTTTGCAACCAAACCCAAAATCACCCCTAAAACCACTTAACCGCTTCAGATGAACCAAAATTAAGGAAAAATACAAAAATGTAAATTTTGATAAAAACTAAATTTAACAATTTTTATTGAATGGAACTTAATCATGCTTCTAAAGTGTAATACCTTGTTAGAAAGGCACACTCGTTGTCTGCCTAAAAGTGAAATTAGAACTGTCCTATCTAATGTAGTTACTAAATTATTTCAGAAAATCTGGATCAATGTCACGTCACATTTGACAGCGTCGCGACGCCGCATATATTACGTCGCCGGAAAAAAAATATGATTTTTGTAAATGTCTTCCTAAGTTTAATAATCGTACCAATTTATATCAAAATCACCACAACTTCGAAAATTCTGCCTAACCATATACAAATGCTTGGAGCGGCTCCCCTTTATTCTACCTTGATGGGCTATAAAAAGTCAGAATTAGAACCATGTTTATTTACTAAGAAAAAAATTGATGGATCTTTGACCATTGTAGCGCTCTATGTTGATATTTTTTTTTTGTTTTTTCAAATTGCGAGTGTGAAACTGAATTTTTTTAAAAAAAGAGTCAAAAAATTCAAAATTAAAGACTTGGGAATGGAGATTCTCATAGAAGGAAAATCAGACTATTTCTTCAAATATATTGATCAGGTGCTAAATAGGTTTAAAATGACAGATTGTAAGGCTGTCAAGACGCCATTAGAAACAAAATTGAGTCAAAGCGAATGAAAATAAGTCTGATATTCCTTACCAGCAACTAATAGGTAGCTTGATGTATCCAGCAGTGTTTCGATGCGAGAGATGCGAGATTCATGATGAAACACATTGGAAATATGCTAAAAGAATATTGCGCTATTTAAAAGGTACTAAGAGCTTTTGTTTACGTTTTTCTGGGGAAAATACAAAACTTGTGGGATATGTAGATGCCGATTGGGGCAATAATTCGCCAACTAGAAAATCATATACGGGTTATGCTTTTCAGATGTGTGGTTCTGTAAATTCTTTCGCTAGTGTAAAACAGAAAACTGTTGCACTTTCCAGTACTGAGGCCGAGTATATGACGTTATCAGAAGCCGCCAAAGAAGCAATTTATTTGCGTAATCTGTTTTTTGAATTGACTGGAAAACTGCAACAAATACCTTTATTTAATGACAATCAAAGTGCGTTAAATTTATCATTAAATTCTGTTTATCACAAGCGTTCTAAACACATTGATGTGAGACATCATTTTGTGCGTGAGGCAATTGCAAATGACAGCAGATATTTTAACTAAGAGTTTGCCTTGTGAGAAACATTATAAATTTCTTAGTTTGTTCGGTATTTTTTAAATACATTGAAAATATGTCAATGTTATTAAAAAATATTATTTATCTGTTTACCGTTTAGAATAACTTGTAATAATTATCTATCTAGGACTTATTTAGTCTTAGTGAATCAGCTGTTTTCTGATGTAACCTAAATAATGTGAATAAAGTTTTAGTTTCTGTACCGAATTCAATGGTAAACGTTTGTTTTTGTTAACAATTTATATATATATATATATATATATATATATATATATATATATATATATATATATATATATATATATATTTATATATAAATATATATATATATATATATATATATATAAAGGGTGTCCCAACTAAAAGGTAACAATGGTGTTTTTGGGTATTTTTCGCGCGAATTTGGAGAAACGCTCGGACACGTCGATTTTGTTTGCATGTGTGTCCTCCACTTTTTGACTATCTTGAAATTTTTGTAACAAAACAGACTAACGAGGAGTAGACTTTACCCCTATATTTTGAATAGGGAAAGTGGGTCTACTGATACCTTGTTTTGAACTTCTCTTAAATATTTTTACAACCGTGTAAAAATTTCGAAAATCCATAGATTAGTTTTTGAGATATTTGCTTTCAAATTTTCAAATTTTACATGAAATGATAAAATAAAAATTAAATCCAAAAAATATAAAATTCTGATTAAATTTTTATTTTATCAGTCATGTTAAATTTGAAAGTTTGACGTTAGTTCTTTAATTTATTTAATTTGACCTGTTAGTAATCACTTAAAAAATAGAACGGTGTACTGTGTACTAATATTTTTGCAACTTGCCATTTCTAAAGCTTTACATAGGTAACTTTTGCCAAATTTGAAGGCAACTTCACTAAGTACTCAAATCAATATGCAATATAGCCGCTTTTCTTCTGTGCTGTAATAAAAAAAAAGTTTTGATATTTATGACAAAAATCCATCACAAGATTGTCAACGGCTTTAATTTAACTTAATTTTAACTTGATTTTAATATTAATAAAGTAGATAGTTTCTCTATGTTCTCCATAAATGTGTACAAACTTGTAGTAAGTTTAAACGGTAAAAAAAGTTTTCTTGACGTACTATATTTATATAATATTATTGTATTGTATTTTTAATATGTCAAATAAAATTTCTATTCTAATCTATTCTATCCTACTCTATTCAATAAAAGATAATATTTCTTGTTGCCCATTACGATGTTTTTTATTACCCCACGATAGTCAAAACGAAAGGAAAATAAGAAACATTTCCATTCTGAACTTCCAAGTGCTAAAACTATATTAATATTGTAGTAGAAAATTTTCAAAGGTTTTTTTCAGATATCTCAAATGACAAAAGAGAAAAATATTTCCGATTACCTATTACCCCATCTTCCCCTATGTGAAATAAATGAGTTTGGCCAGAGACTGCTGAATCATCTTCCATCTGTTCTTGGCTCCGCTCAACACACAGTCCCTAGGGACCCTGCGCTCGACACTGTTGTGACCTGTGCAGCCAGCGCTACCAAATGGCGCGGAATTTAATAGAAGCTCGCTCAAACACAATCGCGCACGTTCTACGTACGTCAAAATACCTATGTTAATCGTCCGTCAGTTTGCAGCGTTCCACGGAAGCCGCTAACGACATGTGACGTTCAAATGTTAACAGTGTCAAGTTGCGTTAGTCGTCGGCCGTTTTTGGCATGACCAAAAACTATCTAATAATACATGCTATAATCTATCTGTTTTTTATCCTCTTATGGAAATTAGGCCCCCTTGATGTGGACTTTTTCACGCAGTATAAAAAGTCGTGTAACCAGTTCCAAATTTATTGTTTGTGGGTGGTTTCCGGTATTTTTTGAGGATGTAGAAAAAACTTGACCCCGACTTGCGAGTCTCGATTTTTAAGAGCTTAAGCTTCAATAATGTGAAAATCGTATTTTCATGTAGCAAGCCGTTTTCATAATGCAAAAGTCTAAATTTCGGGAGGGGGAATAACTTTTTTGTTTATGATTTTTTTTTACATTATATGAATTTATGAATTTTATTTTTTGTTTTATTTTATTTTTTGTTTTTCATTAATCATAAATAAAGCGCTATTAAAAAATTTAAGTAATAAAAACATAAAATATTAAGTTAACGCTAATTCAAAAAAATCCTTGAGCTTCGCTAGATATATAAGCCCCAAATGTTCTAAAAATTATTAGTAATTTTCTCGAAAACTAGTAACTTTTTCAAAAGAGAAAAAATACGCAAAATCATTCGGTCTGTACTATAAAATTAAAAAAACAACCTATCATTTTAAAGAATAAATTTTAAAAAAATATATTTTTATTTAATATTTTTCCCACTCTCAGGTTCATCAACTTGTTTTAAAATGTTAATACTTAATAATATTAGGGTTGATCTCCACTTCTGCCTACACCATTTACTAAAATTTAGTTTTAGAAACAATGTAAAAATACGCGCAATTGCGCACACTTTTATTTTATTTAGAATTCCAGCTTAACATATTAAATAATTTTTATCAAATTTTAGAAAAAAATTGTGTTTGACGAAACTTGAATGTGACAAAGGGGTTTAGAAAAAATAAAGCAAACATAAGCCTGGTTTATTAAAAATTATGAACAGGGGTACTTACATAACGTTTTAACAAATACTCTTATTAATATGCAATTTTTAGAGTTTTATGTCATATCAAGGCTGTCAAAAACTATGCTATATGTACATGGAAAAATTATTTTTGTGGATATCTCAGTAACTAAAGTTTTTAGTATACATATATATATTTGGGGAAAAATCATGATACAACGACTATTCGTAAAACTTTATGTACCTATGTTTATAATTTCAAACCCTTAAAAAGTATCCTTAGGTTACATTTATTTTGTTTAAACCCCTTTGCCCCATTAAAGTTTAGTGAAACACTATTTTTGTTATTAATAGCCGTTTGGCTGTAATTTAAAATATAACAAAAGTGTGCACATTTGCGCATATTTGAAAGCTGTTTCTAACCAGTAGTTGAACTTTTTTTATATAAGCTTTTTTTTCTCGTTTAGTGCTTCATTGCAAAAAAATATTTTTTTTTTCAAGTCCTAATTTTGGCGGTCCGGCCGACCCTACTTAAAGTTGTTTAACTATGAAGAAAAAGAAACTAAATTTAAGTACATGGTGTTTTGTACAAGTGGGGATCAATGTTAATATTATAAAGTATTAATATTTTAAAACAAGTTAACTAAAACGTAAAAAAGTTTTTAAAAAAATCTTTTTAGTATATTTTTTAAATGTTAGGTTAGGTTTTTTTTTAATTTTACGTTATAGACCGAATGATTTTGGGGCCTTATATCTAGCAAAGCTCAAGGGGGATTCTGGCGGAGAATATGTGGGGATGTGTCCCAAATGCTAAGGAATAATTATACAAAAATCCAGCTTGCACGTATTTTTTTCCAAGTTTCAGGGTTTCTTCACCTAATAGGACTAACATTTAAAAAAAATGATTAATTGATGATTATTTTACCTTTTTCATGAGGTCTTTAAAGTAGTTGCATCCAGAATCTGCCACAAATACATAGTTTCCAGTAACAAATGTATTAAAATTAATTTGATCAATTTTTTTGAACACCTTGCTAGTTATAAATCGACTATTAAACGTTTTTGAAAGTTGCAGAATATTTTCTTTTCGCCAACAAAGAAATCCAAAAACCCCATTCTTGAACTTGACAAAATCTAAAAAATTTTCTATAAATATTATTCTGTTTTTATTGTTTTCGGGATTCTTGCCATTTGCGTTTTTTACTAAAATATATATAAAAATAATGATTAAAATAATTAGTAATTTTTTGCTGAATCTTGTCATTGCTCAAAATTTGAAAGGGAAAATATTTTTCTTTTTATGTAGCGCTGTATTTATATCTACATAGGCAGTTAATTTTATTTGTTTGTTAATTGTTGTTCATCAAAGATCACATTTTGTGATAAATTTACAGATAATAAAAATTACCTTAATAACAATTATATACGAATGCTTCAAAAACATGTAAATGCCAATGTAAATAAAAACTTTATATAATTTGAGTACAATAATTTATATGTGTGCCTATTAACTAAACAGTGCAAAAACGTTTTCCGAACAAGTTAAAAAGACTAGTTAAATATTGTTACAATTAAAATCAGCTTAAGCTTAAATTTTTATTTTTAACTATTGTATAATAAGTGGTATGATGCATTAGTTAAGTACTAATTTAAGAAAAGTTTTTATAAATGGCACGTATAGTAAGAAACTTTTGTTGTACCCTAGAAAATGGTGTGAATAGAAACATCTGGATGAATAGAAACAAAAACCAGAAAGAAAACAAACTTCAGCTCGATTTATATTAATGTAGGTACTTACTTATTTCTTTGTTATAATAAGTTTAGTATATAAGCATTTATATTTTTTGTCTAGAGATAAATAAAAAAATATATTATATTTTTTTATAAAAAATATGTTTATACAAATATCCTACACTTTTATCACATAGATCTTTTAAAAAGTGTAAAGAAGTTCCCAACTGATTTAACTACAAAGGCTTTGGGAATTAAAAAAAAAAACAGTATTAAGGACAAAAGACATACAGACCCTTTCTAAGTGAATATAAATAAAAATATACAATATAAAAACTAAAAAGAGCTATATTGAGGCTATTACTAATTACTAATATATGAAATATAATATAAGTTATGTGCTTTGTATTTTAACAACCCAATAAACTATTGCGTTTATCGGTCAAAATAAAATAAATTGAACAAACCAAAAACTGAAAATCTAACTAAATAAACTAAAAAAACAAAAATCAATTATTCTCATCGTCCAAAAAACTTCGTCTTATGAACTGCCATCGTCAGTTATTACGAGAGGAACGCCATCGAGAGCTGTTTCATTTTCCCAGTCTTCCAAAATTAGTTTATCGCAATGCATCATGTAATTTTGCCCATGGGTTTTATCTTTTTAACATTAGTTTTACAAACTTTTTGAGGTAGTTTTCTAAAGGCGTTGTTTTGAATGGCATAAGAAAGTCTTCATATTTTTTGTTATTACCTATTACTGTTTTTCTTGAAATTCCGCTCTGCAGTTAATACGACAAAAACCGAAAAAGCGTGGAATTTTCGTATGAAAATTTTATTTTTGTTGGAAATTTTCTGAGAATATGTTAATATTCTTAAATATCTACTTTTCAAAATTATTTGACTTGTCAGAAGATTTTTGTTTACTTTCATTGTCAATTTAAACTTTAATAGACAGACAGGATTGCAACTGCCAACTGCAATCTGTGGCCAACAATGATTTTCGATGCTATTTTCTGTCTTCTTTGTAGCAGAAAAATAAAAAAGGATAGCAAAGGGACTTGGGGTATTGCAAAGACTATACTTAGAACCAGTTGTTTGAATATTTGGCCAACACGCACACCTCAAAAAGTGAATTTTGAAATTTGGCAACAATGGTTGGTGACTGTCAGAATTTCAACTTCAAAAGTCGGTGTTTGTCATGGTTAGTAAAACTTTGTAGAAAAGTAAGAAAAAACATTATTAGTAACTTAAATCCACAGTAGATGTGCTTGTTATAATGTATTCTTAAGTTTTTTAAAAAAATATCACAATAATATCCTGTAGTTTTTTTTCTAAGTAATTCTTTAACTAACCTCAATTTCTTTGTCTTTTCGGGGTGAATAGAAATAGCGTGTTTATGTTATGGCAACGTATTGGATGTTGGCAGGTCTGACTTTGAAGGAACGTTTTGAAAATACCGACCAAGCAAACAATTTCCAGGACAGAAATTTGAGTTTCCCGTAGTTCCTGATGTGTCCATATTTACATTCGAGCAAGACGTGGGTAAAGTTTTTCCATTTAAAGAATGCGCTAGTACGTCAAAAAGGGATGTTTTAAGATTTGGAATCACTCAAAATAAATTTAACTAAGTTAGTTCTCAATTGAGTTCAATGACCATCCAAGATTTCACAATTTTTTATTTAGTTTTTAAAAAAGTTCAAGTATATTTTTTCTTCTTCGCAAAATTTAAAAGTATCTATTTATTGTTTAAAAGAAGTTTTACGCAAAATGTACTTCCTTAGGTTAGTTTACAAATGTGTTTCTTCTTTGTTCAAAAACTAAAAATAAATTTAATAGTTTTTGGGAAATATTTCTCCAAGAAGTGTTTTGTAACGTGTCATTTTTACGTTTAAGGCAACGTTACATGTTTGTTTATTTAGGTAAATAATCAAGGCTCTTCGACTCGTCTTTCTGTACACAAATTAAGGGTATTTTATAGAGCTAGGTTTGGAGGTTATATAGTGTCCAAAAAGTTACCTTATAAAGGAGACATTCTATCGAATTACTGTGGATACTACGCACACCGTATTATCTGGACATCGTAATTGGAATTTAGGATAAGAGGTTTCGGAAAAATCACATAAAAACTTTTGATTGTTTTGTTTATCTGCAGACTTTCGTAATTCTCTTTGACGTTCACGAAAATAAACAGCTGTTCTGCTGGGGAATGACGGCGTTGCCGCAGCACAAATGGTTTCAGTAACAGGGAGGAAACATTTAGATGAACATTTCATTCGCTTATGTTTATTTTCGAGGATATTGGGACAATCCGAACCTCATATCCTTCACGGATTAGCTAGTTTTGATAGCACGAAAACATATTTGGGTCCACGGGTCGACCAGTAACAACCGAGACTCCGCCCCTTTGATATCTTCATTAATTTGATAAGGAGAAGATAAAATAAATACGAGTTATGCACTTTTGTAAATGGGAGATAAACGAGGAATAAAAACCAGGACTAAAAGAATAAACAAAATCGTAATTTTATATTATATAAATTTATATATAATCATAGTTATATAAAGTTAATAACTAGCTCAGTTAGTCGGATTGAAGGGCTTTGTAGGGCTAGCTAGTGGTGAGTAAACTTAACATCTGAACACTCTTGTGCCGAGTTTAAGCAGTAGTGTGTATTTTTAGGTTCAGGTTTAGAAACAACTTTATTAATGTAGAAATGTTTTACAAAAATGGCGTTAAACCATATGAATCTTAGAGAAAACATTTATAAAGAGCAAAGGAAACTTTTGACTAAGACTGTAACTAAAATACAACTAAATTCTACACTCAGTATAGCTTGACTCATATGGGAATTGGTTGAGTGTTCGAATATTCCTGGGTTTGATGCAAGCTCTGATCTCCAGTAATTGATTTTACAGTTGATGGTTTCAATGCTGAGCTTCTGGTTATTTTCCTCCTACTTGCTATGTCGGCAAGGGTGCGGTAGGCAAATGTTCGGTCTATGTATGGAGGGTGTCTCGATGTCCTTGTTATAAAAATTTCAACCGTGGAAATAGATCCAACAACACCTCAAGGTGCGTTTTACGTATTTTCAATATCCCCTTGGTCGATGCTGCCCCTATATACCGGTATGGAAGTATTGGTGTATTTCCTCATTGGTTAGTTTGAAAACCGCGGGTCTTTTCCTCCAGTGTTGCAAACCGGATTTAGTGATTTTTTGGCGAGAAAGTTTTTTTTATAAATGGGTTCGCATCCTTATTTGAATTTAACCGGGAAAATTTGGTTGGTACTGTGTGTACTGTCCCCACCACATTTACGAAGCGATTTCCGGCAGTTTCATTTTTTGTGTTCTCGACAAAGTGCTTTGTCTCTTTCCTAACGAATCTTGGCTGGGCTGGTGGCCGTCTGTTGGTGCCGCCATTGTTTTTGGTGGTTATTGGCACTACAGCAGTTGCGGATTATACCAAAGACGGTTTACTGTGAGTTCGTCGTGTTAGGCGTAATCTAAAGTGACGCTCACACCCTTTGAGGGGGATTTAAGTCGGCCTACGCCATTTCTACGGGAAATAAGAGCAGCGGTAAGTTCGATTTTTTTTATTATTTTTTTTGAGTTCTTTAAGAAGGTATTTGCCTCCCAGATTGTAATTATTTTTCGTGTAAAATGTACTTTTTCGACAAGAGACATGGGGAATTTTTGGAGTTTTTTTTATTTTTTTTTTAAACCACGTTTTGGATAAAAACTATATATTGTTTTTCTCCTTTGTCTACAGCCCTGTCCATTCCATCGACAGTTGTGCTGGACGCTGGTGTGAAGCCGGGTGTAGCCTTGTAACCCTGGGAAAGGTACGTTAGGATTAGTTTAGTTATATATATTTATCGGTTTCACAACGTTCTACGTCTTCCGATACCCAATCTCCACTCGTTTCTGTTTGCCCATAATTCATCATCTAGGCCTCTTATTCTTATTTCACTATCTATTCCTTCTCTCCAGCTTCTCCTTGGTCTTCCTCGTTTTCTTCGGCCAGTTGGTTTCCATTGTAATATTTGTTTAGGTAGTCTTCCATCATCCATTCTTTGTACATGTCCGTACCACACCAGTTGTTTTGTTCTTATATCATCCACTAGAGTACGTTCACCCACTGTCATAATTTCTCTTATTCTTTGATTGGTAACTCTTTCTCTTTTTGATTTCCCTGCTGCTCTTCTCCAATAGTCCATCTCCGTAGCGGAAAGCATTTTTTCTGTTCTATCTTTGATTGGCCATACTTCTGAGCCGTATGTAATAATACTTTTTACAATGGTGTTATATATAAGCTTTTTGTTATGTTTTGATATACTTTGGTCCCAAATTATTCCATTTAATAAAGTTATTGCTTTTCTTCCTTGTACGTTTCTATCTTTTATAGCTTTGTCTAGAATTCGCTGCCCACTATTTAAGATTAGATCCTGTTCCGTTCCACCAATACACATATACTCTGTCTTATTGATATTAACCTCTAGTCCCCACTTATTGTACTCGTCTATTAGTTTTCGTGTCATATATTCGAGGTCGTCATAATCCTGAGCCACCACTATCTGATCATCGGCGAAACATAAAGTATACAAGGTGGTCTCATTCAACGGAATTCCCATGTTTTGGCATTTTCTCTTCCAGACTTTAAGGACCTGTTCCAAATATATCTTGAAGAGCGTAGGCGAGATACAGCAACCTTGTTTAAGACCTTTATTTTCTAGAAAGCCTTTGGTTAGTTTTGCTTTTATTTTAACTTTTGCCTTACTATTGCGGTATAACTCTTTGATGGCCTTAATTAGTTGTACGCTTATGTTTGTCTTTTCCAACGCTTTCCAAAGTAGATTTAGTGGTATACTATCATATGCCTTCTGCAAATCTACGTAAAGCAGATGGAGCTCTTGTCCGTATGCCATTTTCTTTTCAATAACTTGGGTTATACAAAAGAGATGATCTGAAGTCGATCTACCCGCCCTGAAACCAGCTTGTTCTTCTGCCTCCATATCTTTATATTCGCTCTCCACTTTATTTCTTATTATTTTGCCATATATTCTGCTTAGCGTACTAGTTACAGATATACCTCTCTATAATTGTCACATATATCTTTCCTTCATTTTTTGTGTATTGTGGATATATATGACGTTTTCCACTCAGTTGGCACTACAGCTCCATTTAAATATCTTTGGAAAAGATTCCGTAATCTACAAAACATATCTGCAGTGCCATATTTAATAAGTTCAGCTGGGATATTTCCGGGTCCGGTTTTTTTAGTTCATCTGTTTAAATCTACTTTATTTTATTGAGTCGACATGGGGTTCTTGATTAAATTACTCGGTGTAGGGGAACTTCGTGCAAAATAGACGAATTCCAGGAAACTGAAACATTTCATTTTCCACAGGGTTTTTACGCTCGGGCAAGGATCCCACAACCTTTTGACCACCATGTGCTGCCCTAGCACCATGTGCTAAGCAAGCACGAGGGGAGGCGCGGGCAGAACCAGGACTAGAGTAGCAGTGAGGAATGGCGGAGTACACCACTTCCAGGTTTACAAAATAAAACACACATAAAATAATCAAGGACCAAGGTAGGAGCAAGCTTCAGATATAATCTTTCACATACATCTTCAATATAATTTAGACATAATCTTTTCATTTAAATTTTTTATATAATTTAGACGTAATCTTTTCATATATAATTTTTCACAGTATAATTTCAACATTGCTTGTAAACGCAAGGTAACGGTATGACGTCATAACCACAATTTTGCGGCGTATTTACTAAGTTGACTTGTTTTCCTTCATTTGATTTATTTAAGACAATTTCTCTGTCAAAGTTAAAGTGCCTTGCTACTTTGGCCCGAACTTGTTTAATTTTTTTTGCATATTTTATGTCTCCAGTATTTTTTTTAGCTTTACCTTTAAAATAAACAACATGAACTAAATCTTTGTGTTATTTGTACAATCCAATGTGAACTAACTTTCCAGAGACAAAAGAGAGATGAGGTTATATTTTTTAGCGGTTTCTTTACATTGTTTTACCTCATGGGGTAAATCTCGGACTGGGTTGCTGTCTGTCTCATTCTACCCAACGTAGAAGGATGACAGCAGATATTTGGTCCAGATCTCCTCTATGCCAGAATAATTTTGGAAGTATATTGATTTTTTTTGTTAGTCGTTTATATAACTGAGTCTCACACTACTGACTCAGATGTAGGTACACTATGACCTGTTAAAGGAGCCCGTCTACCTGTAAAGTGCTTCTAGTTTTGTCATCTTAATTCAATCTTTTAGAATTTTATTCTGTTTATTAGTCAATTTTTTTGGTTATTCTTAATTACATAAATACTCTGGAAGCCTCGGAAGTAAGTAGAGTTTCATTGTTTGGCTACAACGTTTGAGTTGAACTGTATTTTATTTAAGATCTTCTTTGTAAAACATTGGTATTAAACACTGTGGCGCACTTAAGATTTTCTTATTTCTGAACCCCCCTTCTCCACTGTATAAAAGTTACCGGGCATATCAATGTTTTACCTAGCTGGAAAATACAGTTCTGCTTCCAGATATTTGTTTAATTATTCAGTGGGTTTTTTTGTGTCACAGATTGGCAAATTGTTATTATTCTAATTACAGTGTCACAAAATGGCGGCGACGTCTTTAAGCTGCCACAAATGTCACCCAACGCATTTTAATAGGCTACAGTTTTTGTTAATTTTTTGGATTTATTTTTGATAAAATTCTATAAAGAATAAAATATTTTTAATAACTAGCGGATTTTTTCACTTAAAAATGCTTGAAAATGAAATAATTTCATTTAAAAACATTGAAACTGTTTCTATTCGCCCTTGGAGTGGTATAATGGCCGATAAAGTGAAAACCAGACAGGCGTTTCTTTTCACCCCAACTGCCAGGTGAATAGAAATAGGGCATATTGTTTTAAAAATACAGCTATTTAAAAAACAATCTTGAAAAATGAATACACAGTTTTAAGCTACCAGGAGCGACCGGACTTTCGGCACTTTTACTTTATTTTTAGAGCGCCTTGTTTTTGAGATTTCAGCACTGAAAGGCCCAAAAGTGTTTCTATTTACCCCATTTTACGGTATTAATTAAATGAAAAGCGTTTTCAGTCAGAGTTATTAAACAAATCTTAGAGTAGGGTGCCAAAAAGGGGTAACTGATATAATACCTTCCTAGCTATGCCTATCAGCATACTTCAAGTGAACTCCTTGATATATCAGCCCTGGAAACAGTTTTTTGTAAATATCTCAGAAACAAACGCTCCTATTTTTTTAATTGTCAAAAAACTGTCATTAGCATTAATGGATTTTGACCAAAATCTAATCAGCTCGTCTCAGTGTCGAGCACTCTTTTACCTGTAAATTTCGTGAAAATCGGTTTAGGGGTTTAGGAGCTATCGTGCTACGAACAGACATACACGACGTTTCGGTTAAGTACCTCTAACCGTTTTAACCGTTTTCAAGTGTAAACTAAACAATCCAGTTTACAGGCTACTACTTATACTACTTGTACTACTTGGTGTGCAGTCAAGCCCGCTATAAGAAGTTTATATTTAAGAGCCGTAAATATTTGTAGTAATAATGAAGAATTAAACACCGACATCTACAACATTTAAAAGGACTTACAACAGAATGGTTTTTCCGAGAAATTAATACACTCAGCGAACTTTAAAATTAAAAAAAAAACGAAATGTAGCAAATTCTCAAAATAATAATAATCCGTTGGGTGTTATTAATATTCCATATGTTCAAGGGATTTTAGAAAACATAAGATGAATAGCCAAACACTATAATATAAAAACAGTATTTTTATTGGGAAATACAATAAGAAGCTTCCCACTAAACACAAAAACATTTTAATAATGTCAAAATAATGTATAATTTAAAAACATAACGTTAGGTTGGATGTTAGTTCTAACGTCATATTCATAGTGAAAAAGAAGCTTAATAACCCGTTTTCTGACGTTAGAAAAATAATCTTATGTTTTTATAACGTTTTTGTAAAGTGTTTTTCGAACGTTAAAAAAATATTGATTTTTAACGGTGGAATGTTCTGTGTGAAAAGAAATGTTTTGCTAACATTGAACAATAAATGATTTTTTAACAATGAAAAAATATATTTTTTCCAAATATCTCTAAAGATAAGGTAACATAAATAACGTAAATAAAATTCTTCTATTTTGGAAACGCAGGACAACAAATTTAAAATTCTATGTAAACAATAATTTTGTAGTAAGTGCCTCGCTACGAGGCCAAACAATTCATGCTCAAGTGAATACAAGGCAACAATTTCAAGGCGCGTATTCAATTTAGCATGAATGCAAACGAAGCATTCGTTTGGTCCCACTGCGAGGCTTGCGAATTCTGCCTCAAATGAATACGCGGCTTAAGGTCCGGCGGCTAATCGTCCGCGGTGCATTGTCGCATTCCCTGTCTGATTACCTATAACGTTAGGTATGCGATATTTCATACAAAACCATTTTTTTTCATTTGTTTACTTTCTTACCTTATGTTGTGGTGCTTCATTTAGATCACTGGATACACATTTGTTGTTCTTTTTCCACACAACTGGAGTAATATTCCGATCCAAATATGTATTCACTCTCAAGTAATAATTCTGCTTTTAACTTGCCATGGTTGTTTCTACAGAAGGCAAATGTTTTCGTATATATATCGTATTAACTCGCAGCCAAACGCAACGACTAAAAATGACGATGTGGGCCAGTCATCTAAGACATTTAAAAAGGCAAACATTTCAAACGGGACTGTATCTACGATTTTTTTATATATTGTTAGGACCCATGAGATTGGCATAGCTTCCCAATTTTGCAACCCTCAAAACCCTGTGCTACTCCTATGATACTCAAAAAACCTCAAAAATTTGGTACTTATTTCAGTTTTTTTTGAAAAAAATATGTTAAGACAGCATTTTTCGAATTTAATTATTCTATACTTTTATAAAGTCAACTAAATTTCCTACAATATAAGCCCCACCAGAACATTCTAGGCCAATTCGTTATTAAAATACAGCCAATCAAATATCGGCAATTTTTTTGAAAAACTAAAAATTTATGAATACGGTCACATTCCAAAGCACGTGTCGTCGAAACATTGGCTCTAGAAAAAGTCATGGCAAATAAAGTTGTAGAGAATTTATTTAGCTTTAATTTGATGTAAGAATGAGGTCGCTAGGCGTCGTATTTTCCTCAAAAACCAAAATATAGTAAAACATCGAAGTTTGAAGGGTATCATGAAAACATATTTTATTAAACGTAATTAAAAATAAACAACAGAAATATAATATATGTATATACTATAAAATATAATCATACAAAACAAAAACCCTACTTTACCTGGCCATCTTAGAAGGACCATGCCTCATCCATTCCGGATCAGTCGGAGAGGGGGGAGGAGGAGGAGGAAGGACATTCTCTGACGATGGAGGTGGGTCCTCATATATTAAATCGTCCTGAAATAAGTACCAACATTTTGAGGTTTTTTGAGTATCACGGGAGTAGCACAGGTTTTTGATGGTGGCAAAATTGGACAAAACTTAGTCTCATGGGTCCTACCAATATATAAAAAATCGTAGATACAGTCCCGTTTGCGATGTGGGATGGCCCGCTTTCGTAGTGGGACTATGGCAGCGGGCCCTCTCTAGTATATATTTTTTTACTGTTTAAAAAACAAAACGTTTATTAGCTTCATATATCTTAAATTCAACGTTACGTTAGAAGTGAGATCTAGGAAAAACATTATAAAAATAACCATATATTGATGGTATTATTTTTAATGTTAGTGAAATTATGGTTTTTTTAATGCTGCTTTCTTAACGTTATTAAGAAATATATTTTTAGTAATGCTTTTACATGAAATTTTCGTTAGGATTTTCTACATGTTTTTATAATGTCAAAAGTTGACTTCATTTTAACACAAATTTGTGTTAGAAAAAAAAAACTTTTTTTTTATAACATTTATTTAACGTTTTTTGCGATTAGTGGGTTTGTAACTAAAATAAAACCAGAAAATCCCACAAATAATAAGGAATGTATTTTCCAAATCCCGTGTGAGTAAGAAACTTCGTTATACAGTGACCTTAGTGTGAGTATGGTAAATCATATGTAGGAGAAACGAAACGTCCTCTTCAGGTTAGAGTAAATGAACATCTAAAAAGTACTCAATGAGAGGATATTGAAAAATCCGGTTTAGCGGATCATGAATGGTCAAATGACCACAGGATAAAGTTTTGCATAAGGAGTCACATTGGTGAAAACGAAAGTTTATTGAAGCTGCGTTCATAATTCAGAATAAAGAAGTTTTTAGTCAACCAAGCACGGACGTACCAAACATATGAAAACCACTCCTTAAGGAAAACAAGCGTCTTAGGTTTGCAAAAGGGCGCGGGCTGTCACACTTGACTGCACACCACTTTTTAAACAGTTTACACTTGATAACGGTTAGAGATACTTACTAACCGAAACGTCGTGTTTTAAAATAAATAAAGGCAATGGAAGTCCGAAATTTTATTTTTATTTTGTTTATTATTAATTATTTTGGGAAATATTGGGAAAATTTTGGAAAAAATCTGTGGATAGTTTGCATAATTTAAATAAGGTCATACTTATGCTTATATTCTAAATTGTGTTTTAATTTAAATAAATTATTATTTATCGGGTAAAACATTGGGCATTGAGAAATTAGTTATGTAACTCTATAAGAAATTAAAAAGTGGTTTAATTTAATTTTTTTTTAAATTAAATACTTAACAAGAAAGCACAATTATTTGTAAAAAGTTTATTTTTGTGTGGAAAATTTGCCATTTGAAAAAACTAATTAGGTACTATCTTTTTTCTTAAATTAAAGGCCGTTTTACAAATAAACATTATTCGCGGAAATGATGAGTATTTTCGTGCAATGAACTGCAAAAATGCTTACGTAGGTAATAGGTGGTTATTAAACTCTACACTTTTGTTTTAAACTGTGCTATTTTAATACTATTTTAAATTTTACAATAAAAACCACAAATATAAGAAATTTTGCAAAAAATTTACCAACAAATCGCCAGAGATTTTTGATCCTCGCAATTGGATTTTATTATCAAATACGAAAAAGCATCACAACGCTTGGAATGATATTAAAATTTTGGTATTTGGAGGCTTATCTTGAACAACCTGTAGATTGTTGGCTAACTTCTTATTTCAAAAATCCAACTAACAGCAATAAAACTTGGGAAAATTTTCAAGATGACTTTATTTTAAGCTTTGATGGACCTAACTGGAAACATAACATTTATATAAAAATTTTGAACAAGAAACAGTCAAATTTGCAAACCGTAAAAAATCTTATTATCTATTAAGTCTATTTTGACAATGGTCTATATAGTGCATATCGTCCATTTTTTAGAATTTTTCAAAATGAACATTCAGATCATAACAGTTTTCGTAAATTTATTTTCAACTTAGATGAAATTTTTGAAAACATTAAGTTACGTGAAAGTACAAATCTCAGCAAGACATTTCCTGATTTTTTCTGTATCACGGATAACGTTGAACAATCATCTACATTCACAATCAAAAATCTTAATTCTAAAAATATTCAAAATTACCAAAACTTAAAACACCCGAACAAGTCGAATTTTTCAAATAATTTATACGAAAATAAGCAGAAAACACCGCGCAATCGAAAAAATAACTATTTTTATTCTAAAGTTTATAGAGATGCACAATGCAATTTTAGAGAAAGAAACAATTTTAATCCCAGAAACTCCGATTACTTTGTGCCAAAACCAACAAATATATATTCTCGTGATACTTACTTTAGTGCCGATTCTTATCCCTTAAATTTATGTCAACAATCTAAACCGAGTACTAAAATTTTAACTGTACAAAGGAGTATAAACAATTTTAAAAACCTAGAAATTGTCCTAGATACAGGCTCGTGCCAAAACGTCATTGATAAGCGTTTTGTAGACTTTTTTGAGGAGTCGAACAACGATCTCACACTTCAAACTGCAGGAGGAAATTCAGTAATTCCATTAGGAACATGTGTGGTAACAGCACAAATTGAAGTAATCCAGGGATCCTTTCCTATCAGAGCATTGGTAGTCGACCGGCTACCAAAACCCCTTATTTTAGGCAAACAATTTCTTGTTAATAATAAAGTCATTATAAATTTTGCAAACTCCAATCTAACGATTAACTCACAGCAAATAAAATTTTACATTGCTCGATCTTGCTCCCAAGACTCCAACACACTATTTTTCTGTTTTGTCTGCAACACAATGAATAATAAAATATCTAAAAAGAAACTGAATCTCTCTGAAAATTATTTATTAAAACCCAACATAAAAATCCTTGTCAAATTATTTTGTCCAAACTTAGATGACAGCAAAAAAAATTGGGAATTTATACCTAACGAAAAAATTTTAACTGGAAAAGGTCTAAAGCTTCTAGAACCTCCCCAAAAAGTTAAAAATCATTTTCTATTGCCACTGATAACAACCAACAATAAGTACACACGAATATATAAAAATACAACCTTGGGATTTTTCATAGAATCGAAATCAAATTCTTGTTTCGAGGAGCAGCCATGTTTTATATTAGATCAGTCAAAATTTAAAACTAATACCTCTACGACAAATAGAAAAGGCCTTATGCAAGAAACTAGTCAAACCTTGAAAAAAACAATAATTGACAAAACCCTTATGACAAATAGAAATGTCGTTAATGGTTCCAAAATTGTAATATCAAAAAAGAAAAACCAATTTTTAAAACCTGTTTATTCTAACTCATTTAATATTAACTTTGAATCATTAAAAAAACAGCCAAGGGGATCTGTTCTAATAAAACGGCCAATACAATTATTAAAAGGATAAATTATAAAAAAGTTCGATACAAATTTTAATAAACATATACCTCGATGACACAGTATACCAATAACTGGCAATTTTTTATGTAAAAGCGATTTCTAGTTAACTTAAAATCTAAATTTTGATGACACTACGTTTTCACACCAGCAAGCATCTTAATTAAATACCAACTAATTAGAATTAATTTTAAGTCAATTTTTTTAATGTTTAAATAACTTTGGAAAACATAGTCGTGATTAGCGCCACAGGCGAACATTACTAATAAACCAAGAAATTTATTATTAACGGCCAAATATGCATTTTTGAGATATTTTACTAACTAGATTAAGTTATCAGACTGAAAAATTTTGCATGCAAGGATATTGCATGGTCTTATTTCAAATTTATTTACTATCGAAAAAATAAGAACAGACAGACAAACCTACAGAAACTTGAAGTCATTACCTACTAGATTAAATAACGAAATCGGATGCTAAAATCTCGTTCAGAACTTAGACCGCCGAAAGATGTTTTTACTAATTTTTACATACACGTTTATAGGCCGGAATTAGGTTTCAGGTTATACAAAACAAGCACAAAAATTTTAATTTGCAAATTTATGAAAAGCAATTAGGTAATTTGTAGAATAACCACAGAGATAACAAAAATAAAGAAGTAAATAAGGAAAACTGTTAAACCCTCCTAAATACGTAAAAATTAATTTATTTTACAAAAATAATTTGCATGCACCTCTGATAATATTTTAAGACACCAAATTTTTAATTGTTTTGCAATATTTAGTATTTTCTATTTTTATAATGTATATTAATTTATTCAAAATGAAGCCTTAAAGCAGATAAAAGTAATCAAAACATCGCCCACCCTCTATGATTAAATTATTTAAAATTATAGAAAAAAGTTCAACAAAACATGAAATTTAAATTATTATTATTTTTAAATTGGCGTACGGGCGTACGGAAGGAAAATGCATAGCAAGCAGTAAACTTGAAACCTTCTTTTAATATTGGACACCTTTCGAAATCAGGTATATTTTTTACCGGAAATAAAAATTAACAAAAGTGTTAAATAAATAAATTCAGAGAAATTCAACATTTTTCTTGCTTACTATCTACAGGCTAGTTTTTTAAATATCTCGAAAACTAAACTATATTGTAAAACGAAACTAAAAATGTATTTATAAATTGACAGAAATTGAAAAAACGGACTGCTACAAAATGAAAAAATTATAGGAATTAAAAATTTTTTATTATGACACTAACACTATTTTTCTGCCTAGGTGACATTTTAGGTTTACAGAAGATAGATAGATACAGAAGATAGAAAGAAAAAAAATTATTATTACTAAAATAGAAAAAACACACAGATATGGGAAATTTTTTGTGTGTTACATGTAAGTCTTGAGGTAAAAAGTGAGTATACCCGTAAGTATAAATAAAATATATGTATAAAAAAAAGTTATGTATATACTTATACCCAGAAAGTGTTTAAATTGTAATTGTAATTTTACATATTTGCTAACCTTTAGGAACACTTAGTGTTGGTTCCTTTATCTATTTGAGTCGGATTCTGGGCCCAAATCTGAACAAATACCTAAAGAGATACCACAAAACACCAATAATAAAAAGTGTATGACAGTACAGACCTTAGAAAGATTATAGAAAGATTGTTTACAGACCTTGAAAAGATGTAGGTATAGAGTTTTTACAGACCTTGAAAAACTTGAGTTAAGAGCGCTTACAAAAGAAAGCGTAAAGCATGTATTTTGCTCAGAGATGTAGTGTTCATCTCATAGAGTACAAAAAGTACTTATTACAAAAACAAAAAACTAATTGTTTTATCTAGATAGATTATAAAATAATAAAAATGAAATTTAAAATTTTGTGACACAAGGTTAAAGAAAAAGAAAACGACAAAAATTATTATAATATTTTTTTTAAACAAGCTATACTTTTCAATTGTCAAGAAAAGAACATGTACAAATAACTTAAAAATAAGTCGAATATAATATAATTTTAAATACTAATCTTTTTCTAATTTTAATACATATAATAATTTAAAATTCTTTTAAATATATTAATCAATTGTTGAATTTTATATCGCATTCCTATACCTCGGTTGCAATTTGTATGATTACTAATACTTTCTAGATAAGGAATGTATATAATACGACTATATGTATATATAACTTAAAAGACAGGCTTTGCCGAAACCGTTTTTAAAAACAACTTTTATTATTTTAAAACTTATTACAACCAATCGATCTTAACTCTAGATTCTAACTAATTATTATAATGCATGTAAAAACTATTATTAATAAATCCGTAGTAGGGAATAATGTCTCTGTCAGCATAAAGTTCGTACACCTTTGTAATATGATGGTAATATGTAACCAATAGGGTCATATAACTCCTCCACCCTTAGAAGGAAGCCTCCCCTGGGAGGGTGGTTTTCAGCTTTTCTAATTCAGTGGGTTACATAGACTGTGTGGATCGCAACTGCTTGCTCTTTCTCCTCTGAAAGTACTTATGTCCAAAATACAATAGTGTTGCGAGAAGAATGATGTAAAGGCAGATGGTCCAACCACTTGGTACTAATAGGTTAGGGGCTGTATTTTCTTCAAATATCGGAACCATGGGGTTGATAAAAGGTTTTTCAAATTCTAGTTTCTTAAGATCTATGCGAAATTTTGGAAATTTTGTGGTTTTGCACTTCTAATTTTGGTAAGTTTATTATCGATGGACTTGTTTTTTCTTCAAAATATATTTCTTTCCTCTACAAAGTAATTTACATGGTGTCTTGTTCACTAGGAATCAGTGGCGGTTTCTCCATAAGTGCACATGTGCACGTGCACTCCCAAATTTTACTTAAAAAATATTAAACTTTGATCATTCCTTAATTTAATTCATTATTATCCCAAAAGAAATTCACTAAAAACTGGAAAATACTCTAGGAATTAATACCTAATGTATGTGTTTGTATTCGTGTTCAAACTCTCCATATACGGAAGACTACGTATATGCAAACAACGCTTTTATTTACTGGAACGAAATTCTATGCACCCTAGATGTTATGTCGCATGCTAATTGCGAAATATAGACAGAGAGGACGACATGTCCCAATAGAATTTTACAGTACATGGAATCTGAACCTTCCTTCTGCACGGCGCGCATACCAAGTCCAGCCCCAATGCCGCCCGCACCCTCGTGATGACCCCTGCGTCGTCGGTTCGCGTTGCATGTTAGAGCAGATTACCGGCACTTTTACCTTGTGCACTTTGTAGTTGTGTGTGCAACGATTACTTTTGGACGTATCGAATAGATACTGATACTTCCTATTCGAGTATCAGATATTTTGAATTCGGTACTAAGTAATCATTATATTATATAACACTGAGTAGAGTTGAAATTTTAAGTACTAAGTGTGCAAAAAATAAAAATATTGATGTTTTACATGTTTGTAGTTTTTGAAGTGTAAACTTCTTTAGGCGCGTTTAGCAGTTTTGGTAGGTAGTGAATTCAACTGAGCCTTCAGGCTCATCTATGTAACGCTCATTCGGGTGAAATCGGCTCGAGTCGACTAACTGTGAGAAACATTCAGCGAGCGATATGATGATGCAGATGAAGGCCAGTACACAGAAGAGTTCGGTTCGGTCCGCTTTGCAGAATATGTTATGGGCCAGTATTATTAATTTCGCCTTGTTGAAGTTTACACTTCTGCCGTGTGGTCTCAGGCACACACAATTTTTTTTTATTACGAAAATGTAGATATATTAATCTGGAGAATTTTGACAATGGCGGAAGTTTCTAATTCTGATAGCATTAGCGTGCAATATTTAAATAAATTTTCATCTTTGCCATTAGAGGAGAAAATAAACTAGGTGTGATAATTTATTATTTATTTATAAAAACAATAATAATAGGTAGGTAACTAATATCTAACTAAATATCTCATTTTTTAATTATTTGCTCTAAATTATATGATATGACGGCCCACTCGAAGGCTCAAAAAGTTAGCGTGGCATTAAAAAAAGATTTTCGCCTGCGCCGCAATTTTTATTTTTATTTTTTGGTGTGCACCCCCAAAGCTTTTTATCACTGCTAGGAATATGCCAGTGAGTTCTTGAGTTATAGTTTGTTCGTCGCAAGTAAATTGAAGGCTTTCTGATGAAGGAAAAACTGCCAAGTACTGATTTAAATGTGAATCTAGGTGGTTTTCCAAAATGTTTAATTTAGTTATTTGGCACGTGCTGGGGTTTTCGTGCGAGAGGATATTGTTTTCGCATAACGCCCTTTGATTGCTTTGCACATATCTAGGGCAATGGAATGATTTGCCTTGGGCAATACACATGTCATTTAAAGGGATAATTTGGTCGTTACTTTTTGATTTTAGCAAATATTGATTACTAGGAAGGCTTGTAAAAACATCTGATTCAATTTTTGAAGGAATCGATATTAATCGAAACAAAATAAATTGATCCTTAGTATCAATTGGAATTGATAGGAAGTACAAAATTTTCTTATTATCTACAAGACAATTAATTTTTATGAAAGATTCTATAAGATTTATGTTATCAACTTGTAAATCAAATCTGAATTGATCCCTATAGATTTCCGATATTCTTTTTAGTTCTGTGAGTAAATCATTTACCTTAATATCTTGGAAGATGCTTAATAAGGCATTGTATAAAAGGATAAGTTCGTTGGAAGGGCGAAAAAATATCGAAACACAAAATACCGAAAAACAAAATATCGAATTAAAATATCGAAAGTACATAATATCGAAACTACAAAATATCGAAACTACAAAATTTCGAAAATACAAAATATCGAAACAACAAAATATCTAAAATACAAAATATCGAAACAACAAAATATCGAAAATCAAAAACAGAAAATTTGGGAACCTTCACCTAACCTGACCCTAAGCTAATCTAACGTAACCTGATATAACCACACGAAAATAGATAGTTTCAAAAATCTAACCTAACGAAACCTAATGAAATCTAACCGAACCGAACCGAATCAAACTGAACCAAAGCAAACTAAACCAACAATTTTTTTCAAAAAAAAAAAACATTCCTGAGTTCTTTCCCGGGATCCTAGAAGGTGTGAATTCGAACCGAACCGAACCGAACCGAACCGAACCGAACCGAACCGAACCGAACCGAACCGAACCGAACCGAACCGAACCGAACCGAACCGAACCGAACCGAACCGAACCGAACCGAACCGAACCGAACCGAACCGAACCGAACCGAACCGAACCGAACCGAACCGAACCGAACCGAACCGAACCGAACCGAACCGAACCGAACCGAACCGAACCGAACCGAACCGAACCGAACCGAACCGAACCGAACCGAACCGAACCGAACCGAACCGAACCGAACCGAACCGAACCGAACCGAACCGAACCGAACCGAACCGAACCGAACCGAACCGAACCGAACCGAACCGAACCGAACCGAACCGAACCGAACCGAACCGAACCGAACCGAACCGAACCGAACCGAACCGAACCGAACCTATCCAAACCTAAGCATACCCAGCCAAACCTAATGAGCAGTGTTGTGGTTTAGTTTGGTTAGGTTAGGTTTGATTCGGTTCAGTTACGTTCGGTTTGGTTTGGTTCGGTTCGGTTCGTATTTACACCCTCTAGGATCCCGGGAAAGAAGTCAGGAAAGTTTTTTTTTGATGTCGTATCAAAGAATGCAATTGTAAAATTTTTGTTTTTTACAGAATTTGGTTATGTTGAATACTTTCAACAGTTTTATTAAATCGGTCAATTAATTTTTGATTTACCGAGTGTTGTAAGAATAGTTGATTTTGGGTACTTTTCTCATTACGTCGCAACTGGTCTAAAATATTGTAGATTTTTGAACCATCGTTAGCGTCTAGGTTTCCTGTTAGTCCCTTAACTATTAATCCTAAGCCATTTATGACCCCTCGTTTAGATCTTTTTGACTGAAATATGATTATATTTTCAATTTTTTAAATATTGATTGATTATAAAAATTTGAAATTTTTTCAAAGTTATTTATATCGCGTTCTAAAGGTGTGTTATGTTTCAGCGTTTGATGTTGTGAAATTATGTTTTCGTATTGTTGTAGTAGGGGTCCTAAATCATAAAAGTGAACGAAGGTGTGTTCTGACCTTTGGACTTTCGCAGGTCCAAGGTTTACGGGTAGGACGCCTAAGTTTTGAGTAATGTTGGTTACTCCTGTTTCTCTTAAGCTGATGGGTGCGAACAACCTAAAAGATGTTCATTTTTATATTTTTTTCTTTTTCGAGGTCTTTTAATGTTTAGGAGATGTATTTTTTTGGACGTGTTAGAGTTAGTCGTGTCTATTTTTTCCGTTTTTGGTTCAGAATTCACTGAAACTATTGTTTTCCTTTTATATTTGTTTTTGGTATTTGGTTGTTTCTGTTTGTTTTTTCATAAACTGTTTTAGGATTTTCATGCAATTCTTCACGGGATGCGTTAACTTGGTATACAATTTGTTGTTTTCCTTCTGGGATGTAATGATAAACTATTGGATGCATTTTTATTTTTTCAGGGTGATTTCCGACAAAATTATTTAGTGATTGTTTTTTGATTTTAACATAAAAGGGAGATTCTGTTGGGATAAGTCGATGTTTAACTTTATAGCGGTCAAGGTGAATGACGCTCAAAGGTTCAAACAGTTTTTATTTTTACACTTTTTTCGGTGATGTTTTTTCTGTGTAGGTTAGGTTTGATTATGAGTGGTGCGACTGTCGCCCCTCCACTGCGACTCAGGTGGTCTATTGTGGCTCATCCCAACTTAAATATCACCAATACCTATCTCCTTTATGAAGCAGATCAGTTTGTTTGGTGATATTTCCTCAAGATCTTGAGGCTCTATCTGTCCAGGTCCGAATATTTTGGCCTTAGTTCTTTGTCTTTCTACGCAGTGGCAGATTAAATGAAGTGGCGTTTCCTCCTCAACACCACAGAACCTACAGGCTGGTGTGTTGCTTACTCCCAGTCTGTTCATGTGTTTGTTGAGTCGGCATTGGCCTGTGTATAGCCCTGTGATTATTCTTAGGCTATTCCTGTTTAATTCCAGGAGTTGGTTCGTTCTGTGTTTGTCTGGCTTGCTTAGAAAGGTTTTGGAGTGTTGTTGTCTCGGGGTTGCCCGCCAGTTTTGAGTCCCCTTTCTAACAACCCACTCTCCTATTTCTTTTGTGACTGTGGCCTTAGGTAAGCCGAAGTAAGGCTCCGGTCCAACCAGCGCGGATTCTGCTCCCGCCCTGGCTAGTGCGTCTGCTTTTTCATTTCCCTCAACTCCCGTGTGGCTTGGCACCCAGACAAGATTGATCTTGTTGGTTCTGCTGGCCTGTCTTAGGGTTTCAAGGCAATTCCAGACTAGTCTGGATTGAATTTTGTGTGAGCTTAATGCTTTTAGAGCTGATAAGCTATCTGAGATGATTTTGATGCTTTTGTTTGAGAGGTCCCTGCGGGTAATCTCTCTACAGCATACTTCTATTGCATGTAGTTATGCTTGGAATATGGTTGCTAAGTCTCCGAGTCCCACAGATATTTCAGTCCGTGGTCCCGTCACACCCGCACCCACCCCATTTTTTGTTTTCGATCCGTCTGTATACCATACATGGTCGGCGTTTAGCAGTTGAGCAGGTCTCTCCCGCCATTCCTCCCTCGTTGGTATAAGAACCTTAAAAGGTACATCGAAGCTGTATTTGGGTAACATGTAGTCTGTTGGCATGCTAAGTATTCGGTTATTCCTGAATACCTCAGCCAGGCCCGCAAAGTTACCCTTAGCTTGTCCAGGTTGCTCTTGGTTTAGGCTCTTGAAGCTTGCCACTGCTGCCCTGGCCTCCTTCTCTACCCATATGTGTAGGGGGGAAGGTTTAGCATCACCTCCATTGCCTCCACAGGTGTAGATTTCATTGTTGATGTTATGACTCTACACGCCATGACTTGCACGCGTGCTAGTTTATCCCTGGTTGTTTTTTGCTTAGTTTTTCCCACCAAGCAATAGAGCCATATGTGACCATCGGTCTCACTACCGTTAGGTATAGCCAGTAGGTTTGTTTTGGTTTCATACCCCATGACTTCCCACAAATTCTGGTACATGTCCACAAGGCCATTTTCGCCCTGCCGATTACCTTGTCCAGGTGGGTGTTCCAATTTAGTCTCTGGTCCAGAATCAGTCCCAGGTATTTGGCATCCTTTTGAAAAGGAATGCGTATCCTTTCGACGGTGGGTTCTGTTAGGTTCAGTTTCCGCCGTCTTGTGAAGGGTACTATAGTGGTTTTTCTAGGGTTGATTGATAGTCCCTCCCTATTACACCATCCTTATATTGGGTTTAGCGCCCTTTGTAAGATGTTGGATATTATTCCATCGAATTTGCCTTGTATTCTGATCACAACGTCATCGGAGTATGCCTGCGCCTCGATTCCCTCCCTTTGCAGGAGTTCCAGCAGCCCGTCTACTATCAGTGTCCATAGTAGGGGAGATAAAACTCCCCCTTGCGGACAACCTCTGTCCGTGCTTACTCTGATTTCCTCCTCACCAAGGGTGGTTTTTACGATGCGCGTTTGTAGCATCATCCGGATCCAGTTGTTAATACAAGGTTCGACACCTCTTTGACTGCATGCGTTAATGAGTGAGTCGATTGGGGCATTGTTAAATGCTCCTTCTATGTCCAAGAAGGCCGTGACCGCAATTTCTTTGCTGTCTAGTGTCTTTGCTAGTTTACTGACCAGGTTGTTTATTGCCAGATCCGTAGATTTGCCTGGTTCCTAGGCATATTCGATAATGTTTAGAGGGCGTTCCTGCAATACCCCTTCCCTAATATGCCTATCAATCAGTTTTTCTATAGTTTTCAATAGAAATGATGTTAAACTTATTGGTCGGTATGATTTGGGTAGGTTTAAACCTGCCTGCCCCACTTTCAGGAGGTATATTACCTTTACCGACCTCCAGTTTTCTGGTATGTAGCTCCACGCTATGCTAGCTCTGAATAGCTTTGTCAGGGTGGCTATTAGAGGTTCCAGTCCTTTTTGGAGTAAGACCGGAATCACTCCATCCTCACCTGGTGATTTGAATGGGTGAAAGGTGTTGATCGCCCATTTTATTTTGTCCGGGGTTGCGATTTGATACGCCAGCCTCCAGTCTTCCCTATCCGGTCTATTTCTGGCCGGCCTTTGCATGGGTTGGTTCTGCCGAGTCTGTTCTGTAATCATTGTGCACCCCGGAAAGTGACAGTTACTTAGTAATTCAAGTGATTCTTTCCTTGATGTTGTGTAACTCCCATCTGGTCGCTTTATTCCCCTATCGATGGTGTTTGATTTGGGTCTCTAGAGAGAATTTTGTGGATTCGTGCTCCCGCAGGGATATCTGATTCTTTCCTTGATGTTGTGTAACTCCCATCTGGTCGCTTTATTCCCCTATCGATGGTGTTTGATTTGGGTCTCTAGAGAGAATATTGTGGATTCGTGCTCCCGCAGGGATATCTGATAACCCCTGGCAGAATTTCCTCCACGATTCCGTTTTCGCCTTTCGAATCTCTTTGTTGTAAGCAGTCAATTCAGCTCTATACTTTCGCCCTGTTATAGAGCTGTCTGACATTTCTCCTTCTTTTTTCAAGGTTTTTGTTCCACCAAGGTGTGGTCCGAGAGTCTTTTTTGGTCTTCACAGGACTGTTGTCCTGGTATGCTGATAGAATAGCGGTTTGGATTTGTCCTGCCGCCTCTTCTATTTCCCTAGTGGTCTTGATAGATTTAGGAACCTCCCGTAAGCGTTCAGCCAAGGTTTGGTTATAGCCCTCCCAGTCTGTGCTTTTGGGGTTTCGGTAGCTGACTACCGTTCTTTCTTGTGATTTTATTTCGAATCGGATGTGTCTATGGTCTGAGCCTGATGGTTCAGAAGACACTTCCCAGTTGACGATATTGTCGCTAAAGTGCGCCATTGATATCGTTAGCTCTAAGACCTCACTTCTGTTTGCTACTACAAAGGTAGGTTCATTTCCGCGGTTGTTAACCGTTAACCCCTCCCCTAAGATGCAATCAAACAGTGACTCACCTCTGTCATTGATGTTAGTGCTTCCCCATGCTGTGTGGTGAGCGTTGGCGTCACAGCCGAGAATGAGTTGTAGGTTGTTCCTCCTGCAGTGTCTGATTAATTCAGCCAATCCTGCGGGTGGTATCGGTGCATCTCCCGGAAAGTAAGCTGAGCATACTATCAGTGGTTGTTGTCCGCCGCCGGTTTTGATGTCTACTTGGGCCGCCACTAGGTCTCCATTACAGAAACCTGTTAACAGAAAGTGGTTAATGTTGTTTTTAATGATTATACTTGCCCGGGGTTTATTTCCCGAGCGATCATACAATACCTTTGTGTTGGGAAGCCTCAGTCCGCACACTTGGTTGTTGTTATTCAGCCAAGGTTCTTGGACGAGGGCCAAATCTATTTTGGCTTCAGTGATTGACTTAGCGAGGATGTAGGTCGCAGCTTTAGCGTGGTGTAGGTTGACCTGAATGCATTTTACTAAGTCCTCCATGGCGGTTAATTTTATTAATGTGTAGGTGGTCTCAAAACTATTGACCGTTGTCAGGCATTCAGAAATTTCTACTTCGGCAAATTTTGTTTGGGGAATTACAACATCACTGTTTTCTATATTGTTGACCTTGATGTTAATAGGTTGCTCGCTCATTGGAGCCAGTACTAAAATATTCGTATTTTTAAGAGTGCTATGAAATTTCAGTTTTATTGTCAAGTTAGGAGTGATTAAAAAATTATTTTGAAGATTGATGTTAGCTTTAAGTAAAGACAAATTATCGATTCCTAATAAACAGTCAAAATAGTTATAAAAATCGAAAACGTGAATTAAAAACTTTTGGACAGGGTATTCTATTAAATTGCCATGCGCGGTTAAAATTTCCAATGGATCATCGGTTAGAGATTTTTGGAAATATTTTTGCGCTATAGCAGGTTTTACAAAGCCCTTGTACTTCCGGTGTCTATTAATATTTTTAGATTATACTCAGGGAAAATTATGAAAGGTAATTTATTTTCGCTATTAGTCAAGTTCATCAAGTGAAATTGTGGGGGCTCGAGGCTGGTTTCTGAAAAAACTCGCTCGATTCCATTTCATCTTTTGTATAGTCCGTGTCGTCATCATATTGCTGATGCAAATTGTCTTCGAAGGCGTATATTCGATTGTAGGTTGAGTCTGTGATTGATTTTCAATATTATTTATTTCTTCGATTATATATTTTGATTGATAATTAGGTTGCTGATTGTATTGGGGGTTATTTTGTAATGGTCTGTAAGGGATATTTCGGTTCTGGTAGGATTTTATTGTAGAAACCGCTCATTGGTGTTGGCTTTGCTAAATTAGGTTTAAAAACTTTTGATTAATTAAAGGCGTTTGATTGATTGAATGCGTTTGATTGATTAAAGGCGTTTTATTGATTCGGATTTCTGTTAAAATCGGTTTATTTTGCTCCGGTCTATAAGTCAGCTGTGGTGGTCTGTAATTCGAAGTAGATGGGAAATTGTTAGAAAAATTAGATTTAGGGAAACTCGTTAATGCCAAAGGGCTGTTCACTTTTGGTTTCATAAAAGGCGCATTTAGTTTTTGTGGGGAGTTAAAGTGTTCGTGTTTTTGTTTACTGTCGATTTGAAAATCGTTTGTAAGCATTCATATCTTTCGGATTTTTAGTTCGCATTGGAGAGCCAACCGGTTCTTTTAATCCGCGTAATAGAATTCTTAAAGCTAACGCTCTGCAAAATTTACCCAAAATCATTTTTTCTTCTTGGGCCCCGTGAGTCAAGAGATAAGAAGTTTGATAATTTAGTTGATGTTGAATTTTATTATAAAAATCACTACTACTTAAACGGCACAAAATTAAAAACGAAACCCATAATTATATATATATACATATATATATATATATATATATATATATATATGTAATATTACATATATTACATTATATATATATATATATATATATATATATATATATATATATATATATATATATATGTAATATATTAATGTTGGGTTTCGTTTTTAATTTTGTGCCGTTTGTTTTCCTAATGTGCTTGAATTCTTGTTTTTTGTTGTTCCAATGTACGATCTAGTCTGAAGGTCTGATGAAGACAAAAACCATTGTCGAAACGTTACCAATGGATTAAAACGTATATTTACCAGAACAACAGTGTCCTTATTCCCACTAAATTTACCTATACAAGGACGTGATAAGTTTACCAAAGTAACCGAACGTTACGGCAGCGTTCGGGCTACAACCAAATCGCAATCATGGACGTCGTTTACAAATATGCGGGCCGCATAACGCGGGCCGCCGGCATATTTGGATAACTTTCAGATATTTTAAAAATGTTTTCGATTAAAAAGTCATTCGAAAAAGTTGTATTCGATAAAAAAGTTTTCGATTAAAGCATTATTCGATCAAAATGTCATTCGAAATTAATATTTTCGAACAAAATGTCTTCGATAAGATTCCAGAATTTTTGTGACCTTTTAGGAATACATAAAACACGACAAACAATAGAAAAACATCTTTGCAAAGTTGTTGATGAGCACCAAACAGATTGGGACCAATATATTCCATTGTTTTTGATGGCCTACAGAACCGCCATTCACTATACGACAGGAGCTACTCCATCTACTATCCTGTTTGGTAGAGAACTGCGTTTACCATGTGATGTCATGTTTGGTTCACCTGAAGAAGAACACTTAGAGGTTAATGACTATGTCGAACGTTTAAGGCAAAAGCTGCACGATATTCATGAGGTGGTTAGAGAGCGGATAGAAATAGCCAGTGACCGCATGAAAGCGAGATATGACTTGAAAGCAAACTCTTCAGGGTTTAAAGTTAATGATCGAGTCTGGCTATACAATCCTCAACGAAAGAAAGGAAGATCACCTAAGTTGAGACCACCATGGGAAGGACCTTATAAAGTTGTTAAGAATCCAGAGAAGTCCGAAATCCAAGATGAAAGTTGTTCATCTGGACAGACTAAAACCTTACCTGGGAAATGTTGATCGAGACGATCAAACCTGAAGAGGAGGGTAGTGTTACAAATTTAAGTTATTTAAATTTTATAGTTAGAATTTATTTAGGTTTAGTGTAGTTTTAAGTTCACTTATCTTAAAGTTGTATTATTAAGTCTAGGTTTTAGTTGCGTTATCTGTGACTTGCGGTCGCATTAATACGAGAATTTTCCAGGCGTTGAAGACTAATGGAGAATTCGCGAAACTGCGCTGACCCTATATATAGGGCCGGACATCGCGCGTCGAGTCAGTCGCAGATAACGAACTAGTGGTCGTGAGATATTAACACGAAGTTAATAGGCCGATTATAGTAGTGAGTTATTACCAAATTATTATGTAACGTGTCATTTTTACGCTGAAGGCACATGTTACATATTTGTATTGTTTCTGTAAATAACCAACATTCGACTTGTTTTTATACAACACATTAAGGGTATTTTATAGAGATGGGTTTTGAGGCTATATACTGTCCAAAAAGTTACCTTATAGAGGAGGCATTCCATCGTATTATTGTAAGGCTGTGCGGCATTATTGAGGCATTCTAATTGGAATTTGAGATCACAGGTTTCGGGAAAAATCAAATAAAAACTCTTTATTGTTTTGTTTATCTTTGGAATATCGTAGTTTCTTTCTTTGACGTTTATAAACTAAACATCTGTTCTGCTCGGTATAAACTGTGGGCATGGCGGCGTTGCCACATCACAAACCATTCACGATCTTTTCAGGAACAGTGGGAACACATTTCATTTATTTTGGACGTTCGTTTATTTATATTTTCGAGGATATATTAGGACAATGGTTTCTCTTCCGGATCTCTTCTTCTTCACGGATTGGCTAGTTTTGGTAGCACGAAAGCATATTAAGGTCCAAGGTTTGACCAGGAACAACTGAGGCTCCGCCCACTTTAATCAGAGGAGAAGATAAAATAAATACAAGTCATGCACTTTTGCAAATTGGGGATAAGCGAGGGATAAAAACCAGGACTAAAAGAATAAACAAAATCGTGTTTTGATATTATATAAATTAATATATAATCATAGTTAAATAAAGTTAATATCTACTCAGTTAGTCGGATTGAAGGATTATGTAGGGCTAGCTAGTGGTGAGAAAACTTAACATCTGAGCACCCTCGTGCCGAGTTTAAGCAGTGGTTCAATATGTATTTTTAGGTTCAAGTTCAGAAACAACTTTATTAATGTAAAAATATTTTACAAAAATGGCGTCAAAATGTATGAATCTTAGCGAAAACATATATAAAGAGCAAAGAAAAACTTCTGACTAAAAATATAACTAAAATGCAACTAAATTCTACACTGACCTACACACGTCCTGATTTCCAGTAATTGATTCTGCAGTTGATGGCTTCAATCCTAAACTTCTTATAGTCTAACTGGTTATTTTTCTCCTACTTGCTATGTTGGCAGTGGTTCGTTTTGACATTTGTTTTGATCTGTGCACGTGCATCGAAATCCTCGTTTATAAAAATCCGTAGAAATAGATCCGACCACAGCTCAATGCGCAGTAGACGGGTTTGGAATATCTCCTTGATTGATGCTGCCCGCTACAGACTTGTACTGAAGTACTATTGTGCTTCCCCATTGGATAGTTTAAAACTGGCGGTCTTTTTGGCAGGCTTACAAACCTAACCGCTAGGGAATTTTTGTTCACGGGTGTTTTTATAAATGGGTTTGCATTTCTATTTGAATTTTACCGGGAAAATTTCGTTGGTACTGTTACCCCACCCAATTAAGAAAAGATTTCCGGCTTCTTCATTTTTTTTGGACAAGGTGTCCTCTTTCTTTTTTAAAGAAATTGGCTGGGCTGTTAGCCGTTTTTTGGTTCGCCATTTTTTTTGGTTTGTTATTGGCACTGCAGTGATTGCAGGTTTTTTCCAAAGACGGTGAAGCGTGAGGCCGTTGATGTTGATAGTGTTTTGTATTTGGGTAACACGGTCTCACATTCTCTGGATCGAGTGATTCAAGGCGGCCTACACCATTTCTACTGGAAAAGAATTGGTAAGTTCGATTTTTTTTATTTAGAGATTATTTAAAATAATAATAAATTTTGAGTGCCTCCCAAATTGTATCTATTGTTCGTTGTGTATTGTAATTTTTCTACAAAAGACGTGTGGAATTTTTGGAGTTTTTATATATTTTTTTTTTAAAACTACGTTTTGGGATAAAAACTATATACTGTTTTCTCCTTTGTCGACAGTGCTGTCCAGTCCACCATCGACCTGGACGTTTATGCTGGTAGAAGGCCGGTTGTAGCACTGAAACCCTGGGAATTATTGAGTCGTCACGGGGTTTTTGATTTAGGTTAACTGAAATATTTCATTTTCCAGAGGGTTTTACGCTCTGGCAAGAATCCAGTATATTAAGACCCATGTGCTGCCCTAGCATCATGTGCTAAGTCACGTTCAGGGAAGGCGCAGGCACAACCGGACCCGAAATTGCAAGGAAGAATGTCTGGTAACAACTACACTTTAGCAAAACCATTTATTTAACTAGAACATAAACAAAGGACCAAGGTAGGAGCAAATAAACATTTTAACTATAATCTTTCTATATAATTTTTTTTAAATATAATTTAACATTTCTTGTAAACGCAAGCAAATGGGTATGACGACATAACCAGGGTTTTGCGGTATATTTAAGTTAATTAATTCCCTGTGAAATTATAAGACAATTTGCTACTTTGTTCTCACTTGTTAAATGATTTTTTTTGTTTCTAATATCATCCTCCAATTTAAAATAAACAAGATGAACTAAATTGTTGTGTTATTTGTGCAACCCAATGGACCAACTTTGCAGAGACAAAAAGAGAGGTAGGGTGAACGCAGAATGAGGTTATATCTTTTAGCGTTTTCATAACATTGTTTTACCTCATGGGATAGATCTCGGACTGGGCTGCTGTCTGTCTCATTCTATCCCGCGTAGAATGATGACAGCAGATATTTGGTCCAGATCTCCCCTATGATTGAATGATTTTGGAGTGTATTTTTTTTTACATCATTAAAGTAGGTAATGGAGTCTCCCGCTACTGACTCAAATGCAGGTACACTATGACCTGTTAGAGATGTCCATCTACTTATAAATTGTTATCTGTCATATGTCATTTTAATTCATTTAGAATTTGTTAATAAGTCAATTTTTTTTTTGGTTTTTTAATTACACAAATAACCTGGAAGCTCGGAAATAAGTAGAATTTCATGGTTTGGCTACAACATTTGAGTCGAACTGTATTTCAATTTAAGATCCTTTTTGTAAGACATTAGCACTAAAACACATGTGGCGCTTAAATTTTTCTTATTTCTGAGCCCCCCTTCTCCACTGTATAAAGGTAACTGGGCATGTTATCTAGCTGGGAAATACAGTTCTTCTTCCAGATATTTGGTTAATTACACATAATTACTCGGTACTTAATAGAGTGATTAAAACGTTTTATTAGTGTCGCAAATGGCGCCCAACGTTTATTAGGCTATTTTTTTTAACATCTGATGTAATTTTTTTTTTTGAATTTAAAAAAGGAAAAACATTTTTTTGATTTTTTTTTTAATTTTTTTAATTTTTTTTGTGTTACAGCCACAGCCAGGTTAACGGCTTTCAGTGGCTGTCGGTGTTTTTGGCTATTTTCACAATCATCTTTTTTTTAAATAAAAATACAAAATTTTCCATCATCGTTGGTGTTGAAAATAACATTTTTTATATTTTTTGGTAATATTTAAGCGTAGATTTGAAATCCATTTTGTTGCTTTAATAATTCTCATGATTTTTTTTTAGCTTATCCTCACAAGTTTTTTTTGGAAAATAAAAGATTAATTTTTATTTATAGAACAAAAACTAGAAGATAAAGATTGAGAATTTTTATTCAACTTCGTCCAAAACACGTTTTTAATTCTTTAAAGTTTTTGTTTTAAATTTTTAGAAAGTAACACATTAATGTAAATGTACTTTTGATTTATAGGTGGATGGACTTCCGGACATGGTCTTTTTAAGGTTTTAAATATATGACATGGGTAGTGTGTTTTTCTATCAATTTTTTTTTCCACAGGTTGCCTACTAGTAATATTATTTTATTATTTCCTGCTTGTGATAAAATAGAAATTGTTTCGCCAATTATTTTTTTTAGATTTCCTCCGTTTGAAAAAAAGTGCAGTCAATTTATTTTATATAAGTCAACAATTTTTTTTTGTCGGATATCACCACTTGAAAGTTTGAATATTTTTACAGGGTTGCACACACATTTTTCTTGGCTGGATCGTTTTCAAGTAAATATAGCCTAAAAGCTAGTAGTTTTATTTAGTTGAAAGCATAAATTGGTCAAGATGGGAAGGAAAATGAGTTTATTTTGCATTGTCATTTTCTTTCCTTGTTTTTGGAGGTAACTGTTGATGGCATTTAACATCTTACAGAGTGTTAGCTCGGGAGGTTAGGAAACATAAGGCTAAAATCCCTAGAGCAACATATTGGCTGAACATCAACGCCAGAAGTCCAGTTAGCATTTCAATTCTAAGATTTTTTTTTTAATTATTTTATTTTTGAATTTTTAGAAAGGAAAATTTTCTTGTAGCAAAAAAATTTTTTTTGGTGCGTAGTAGTGCCGTGCCCCGCATTTGTTTACCGGTTTAATGATTTTTTTTACTGAATTAAATAAATGAAATTCTTGCTAATAATTTCATTTCGAACCCTTCACTTTCGGTTCAGGTTCGTTTCACTAACTTAACATCATTTGTTTAAAAATTTTTTACTCCCTACTCCAAAATACCTATCAGGGTAGAGTAATATTTCGAAAATTTTAGTGAGCCACTAATTATTTTTTTTTATTATTGGGCTACTGTGGTCGACACCAAAAAACTTTTTTTCAAATTTTTTTTGGACACCTTTCGGTCCGATCCCAGGGTCTTATTGACCATAATTTATGGTCTGACGGTTTCGTCTTATTGTGACCGATTGTAATATATTCTGGCTGTAAGGCCACGTGAACTTTTGGGTCCGAACAGGATTGTTCTGGTTATATTTTAACATTATTGACAAACTGACTCTTTACTGACTGATAGGCGTTGACCATGGTTTGCATCAATTTAGTTTAGATTTTGGGTATTTGATTTTAACGATTATTAGAGAGTTGCAGTCTTGCCAAGACGTTATTGCTGTAAATTATACCATCGGTAATTTTTTTTTTAATTACTTACTATTATTAAACACAATTTCAACTAGAGGATTTTTTTTAATTGAGCATATTTTACAATTTCTATAACATGAACATCTGTTCCGATGTTTATTGCGTTCACTTATATATTAAGGGATGATGTGGCCTTGAGCAATACAAGATCCGCGTGATTTCAGGATAGGTACTACTATGTCGGTTTAGAACGTTTTTCTACGTTGTCAGAGGCCTATCCTCTACCTCCTTCGATACTGACAGTCATCTTTCATCAGGTTTTTTTGACTCATTGATTTTTGGATTTACTGTTGCCATTCCAGTTTAGGACGCCCTTTTTTTCTGCGCCCTATTGGATGCCATTCTAGGACCTGCTTTGGTAATCTTTCGTCGCTCATCCGTTGTACATGACCGTACCATATCAGTTGCCTTTTAGTGATGTCATCCGTTATGCTTCCCTCGATTCCCATTCTTTCTTTTATGATGTTATTTCTAATATGATCTGTTCTAGATATTCTCATTGATTTTCTTATTGCATGCATTTCGACACTTTCCATTTTTGCTTTGTATTTTTCTAGTACGCGACAAGTCTCTATTCCATACAGCAGCGTGCTTTTCACCATTGTTTCATATATGTTAAATTCTACATTCTTTTTTATCTCTCTGCTCCATAAAATACTGTTAAGACAACCCATAACCTTTTTTGCTTTTACTATTCTTTTTTTCAGTTCTTTACAGTCTGTTCCCGTCTTATCAAATGTGACACCCAAATATACATACGCATTATATGGAGATATTGTTTGTCCATTTTCTAGTTCTAATTCACTTGATTCGTTTCCAATACATAAGTACTGTGTCTTGTCCACGTTCACTGTTAACCCCCACTTTTGGTATTCTTCCGTTAACTTTCCTATCATATACTCCATGTTTTCTTTATCATTAGCTACAATTACTTGGTCGTCAGCAAACTGTAGTGTGTATATGGTAAATCGGTCGGTAATTTGTATGCCCATGCCGTGTACTTTGCGTTTCCAGTTTTTTAGAGCCACTGCGATATATATTTTAAAAAGAGTTGGAGAGATACAACATCGCAACTTTCGTTACCGGGAATTCTTTTGAAAGTCGATTTCCAATTTTAATTTTAGATTTTGACCCTTTGTATAGTTCTTTTATCGCTTTTATGTATGTATGATTGATATTAGTCTGACTAACACTGTCCATAATTTTTCTACTGGAACGGTATCATATGCTTTTTGTAGGTCCACAAAGGTAACATGAGTCTATATTTTTGGCGCTCCTTTTCTCAATTACTGGTTTAAGACAAAAAACATTATCACTAAATAGGTTCTATCTATAAATTGTAAGGGTAGGGAGCGCGGGTTTTATTCATCTGGCAAATCCTATGTTTTGAGTTTTAACACTCAGAGAGGGGATGATAATTAATCGTAAAATATTTAAATATTGGAAAAAGCAAAGAAAACAAGCTCGACTTACCAAATGTATTTGGAGATCCAATGGTAGGAGTGTCACGCTTATTCCATAAAAAGCACTTCAATGTCCAAACACGCATGTGTTTATAACGCAAAAATGTAAATTAATTATTATAATTGATTAAGTTGTACCGCACGGCACGCATAAAATTGTCGCCTTTTCGCAGCAGCGAATTAGTCTCTTGTCCGATGCTTCTTGCTCGCTTTTCAGCAGGACTGCGCGCGCATCTCGCTCGCGTCTCCAGTGGTGGCGTGTGTTCCTTCGTGAGGAAATCAGGAAAAGCGTAGGAAAGGAGTTAAATGGGGGGTTCATGTAAGGGATGAAATGGAGAGCAGCATCGAGCTTGTATGAAAACTAAAGTAGCAAAGTAGTTATTAATTCTACTTAATTTGAATTAAATTAGTAATATATTAAGTAAGTAATTTTTAATCATTATTAAAATAAAATCGCGTATTTTCTACTTGCATAACGACGTAATGAAAATAATTTAAAAAAAAGAAAAAATATTAGTTCTAAAAATATTCCCAAAGTATTAGGTAAAAACTATATACAAAAGGGCGAAAACGGACCATTCCCGGCCCCATGAAATGCCCGAGCATTTCATTCATTAGAAATTGGTGGGGGCAAAGGGCAGAGCTTTACCAAGGGCCTTTTATAACTACCCTTGGTAGTCTTTACTACCGCAACCCGAGGCACCCTGTCGGCACCGTAAATTACTTGAGTTATACGGCCAAAGGGCCACTCTAAGGGAGGTGAATTTTCATCTTTTAATAATACTATAGTACCAGACCCCATTTCAGTATGCCATTTGGATCTTTGCCTCAAGGTATGCAAGTATTCAGCTTTCCAACGCTTCCAGAAATCTTGTTGCAAACGCACTAAGAGTTGCCACCTGTCCAATCTATTTAACTGGATTTCCGTCAGGGTCAGGCAGAGCCATCAGGGGCTCCAAACATAAAAAATGCCCTGGCGTTAGGACAGCGAGGTCATTAGGGTCATTTGAAATTCCACATAAAAGGACGTGAATACCGCCTCTACCTGAGTTAACACGGTCGCCAACTCTTCATAAGTAAGTACTTGCTTGCAATAACCCTCGATAAATGAGTTTTAGTGGATTTTATATTAGATTCCCATAGGCCACCCATATGAGGCGCTCCCGGGGGATTAAAATGCCACATAGTTGACTCTTCTAAAATGTTACGTAAGTACCTATTCGAGCCTACAAAGTTACTGCCGCAGTCAGTATAAAAATGTTGGACCCGGCCTCTTCGGGCCATAAAGCGCCGAAGGGCGGCTAAAAAAGCGTCTGTAGACATCTCGGAAACTAAATCAAGATAGCATTTTACAACGCAACAAATAAATAAGCAAACATAAGATTTAGTAGTTTTTTCCTTGCGCAATTTCCTCGTTTTAATTTCAAATTGACCATAGAAGTCCATTCCGACATGCAAAAAAGGCTTGGCTTGTAGCAATCGAAATTTGGGTAGATTACCCATGGAGGGGTTGAAAAGAAACTGGCTTAGTTTTCCAACAATCTAAGCAATGATTTTTCGTATAGTACGTTTGGCAGAAACAATCCAAAAGTTTTGGAAAAATAAGAACCACAGTGGAGGTGAATAATATGTATTTCTTTAATAAGCAAAGTTGTAAGCAAGCAATTGTTTGGTAAAAGCAAGGAAATTTTTTTATCAAAAGATAAATCTGAGTAAGTAAGACGTCCACCGACGCGAAAAAGACCTGTGCTTGCTTCCAAAAAAGGATTCAATTTTATTAAGGCCTTATTGGTCATTGGTCTATTTTTTTGCAATAAGTTAATTTCTTGTTTAAAATAAATCGATTGCACGTGTTTTATGATAAAAAGCAATGCACGGTGTAGTAGTGCTGATCTGAGCGGGAGGGTTGCCCCGACATGTTAGAATTTTGAAAATGTGACTGGGGCATTAAATTTTGATTTTGCATAAAAGCAGTGCTAGGACCCGCCACAGACGGCGAACAGGGGTTATTATTAATATTAGTAGAAGGTAACATTTGAGCAGGCGACATTTGGCCATAATTAATTTGTGGCATCAGTTGTACCGGTGGCATTTGAGAAGGTGACATTTGACCTTGAAAAGCAGAAGGGCATTTGGGTTCCTGAGGGTTATTAGCAAAGCATAATAATGAGTGGTGGGGTTGAGAACAATAACGACGCCGGTTTTCGGTAGTACAGCGTGTTTGAGTGTGCAGTGTTGCCAAACAGTTGATACAAGCTTTTTTCTTTTTAACTATATCAAATCTTTCACTTGGATTTTTTTGTAAAAACAAAGGACATTGATAAATAAGATGCTTATTGTTTTTGCAAAAAAAGCACGAAACAGAAGTGCCACTTTTAACCTTGTCCTCGGAATTTACAGCAAATACTGTAGCCGCACGGGTGTATTTGTGACCTTGATAGTTAGATTGATTATGATTAAGAGGCCCACGGGGGGCTTTAGATTGATTTCCACTAGGTTGAGAAATGGAGGGCTCCTTCTGAGGAAGGGCCTCTAGAGCGGTGCATTGTTTCATGACAAAATCTTTGACAATTTCGTATTTAGGGATTTCAGTAGACGCATGCTCCCGCTCAAAAGCTTTTCTCGTCGAGGGGTTTAGTTTGTCTAAGAACATCATAGTCAAAATAAAATCAACTAGGATATTATTATCCAATTTTAGATTTTTTAAAGCAGATAAATTTTTCGTAAAAGTATCGATAAGATTACGTAAAGCAGTAGCGTTCTCCGATTTAAGGGGGGTCACATTTTCTATTTTTTTCCAGTGAGTAGCTGCCCTTAATCGTATATTACTGTAACGCTCAAAAAAGGTAGTGTATGCAAGATGATAGTTTTCATTGGTGATAGGAATATCTGAGATTAAATCAAGGGGTGGTCCCTCCAAATATGATACCAAAATATTAAATTTTTCAAGGTTGGTTGCTCTGGAAGTATGCACCATGGTATTAAAAGTTTGCTAAAACGTAGCAAATTGCTGCATATGACCTTTAAAAACCACTAACTTCATTTTTGGAATTATATGATTTTCCGAGTGTCACATGAAAGTACTATTATGATCGGGAGACGCCATGGAGAGTTCTTCCATGGGTTTCTCAAATGTTTCATATTGAATGGTTTGAATGTCTTGCGATTTTTTAAAAAACTCTTCGAAAAACGTATTTTGCTCGGTGACCTTTGCTGAGTCCGAGGCAATCAAAGTTAAAATAGCATTGTGGTGTTTTTCGAAGTCTTTTTCAATCTTTTTTAAAGACCTCAATCCGATTTTTAATTTATTATGTAAAGCACGATTATTTTTAGCTCCTGTGGCAGTTTTAAAAAGATACTTCATTTGCTCTATGGCAGTATTACGCAACACAGTAGACCGTGTAATCTTTTCTTCAAGAGTAGGCATTTTTAATAATTATTAATTATTATTAATGAAAATTAATTAAACTTTAAAAAAGTCGCAAATAAAAATTGGACAAGTAGGTCAGCAACAAGATTTCGGAAAATATCCAAAAATAAATAGCAAAAAACGTCGACTGTATAGCCGCAAAAAAGTAAACAAAAAAAGTCCGTTCACTGACATCGTTAATGGAACGTTTTTTATATCACGCATTAAAAAATCTCGAAGTAGAGAATAAAATAATTTTATTGCAAATATTATTTTTAATTATTCACTCCCCATGAATACTAGTACACTTTGCAAGTAGAAAACCACCCCAATGAGTTTTAACGTCTCAAAAACAGGATTTTTTTGAAGCCAAATGAAACTAAATCCGGCTCGAAGGACCAATAAATAAGTTCTATCTATGAATTGTAAGGGTAGGGAGCGCGGGTTTTATTAATCTGGCAAATCCTATGTTTTGAGTTTTAACACTCAGAGGGGATGATAATTAATCGTAAAATATTTAAATATTGGAAAAAGCAAAGAAAACAAGCTCGAATACCAAATGTATTTGAAGATCCACGAGTGTCACGCTTATTCCATAAAAAGCACTTCAATGTCCAAACACGCATGTGTTTGTAACGCAAAAATGTAAATTAATTATTATAATTGATTAAGTTGTACCGCACGGCACGCATAAAATTGTCGCCTTTTCGCAGCAGCGAATTAGTCTCTTGCCCGACGCTTCTTGCTCTCTTTTCAGCAGGACTGCGCGAGCATCTCGCTCGCGTCTCCAGTGGTGGCGTGTGTTCCTGCGTGAGGAAATCAGGAAAAGGGTAGGAAAGGAGTTAAATGGGGGGTTTATGTAAGGGATGAAAAGGAGAGCAGCATCGAGCTTGTATGAAAACTAAAGTAGCAAAGCAGTTATTAATTCTACTTAATTTGAATTAAATTAGTAATATATTTATTAAGTAATTTTTAACCATTATTAAAACAAAATCGCGTATTTTCTACTTGCATAGCGACGTAATGAAAATAATAAAAATAAAAAAAATATTAGTTCTAAAAATATTCCCAAAGTATTAGGTAAAAACTATATACAAAAGGGCGAAAACGGACCAATCACTACAAGATCTGGCTGCACGAAACCCACTTTGCTCTTGTTCTTCTTGTTCATGAAAATCATTCTCTATTAGATCTCTAAGAATCCTACCGTACAATCTACTTAGAGTACTGGTTACTGAAATTCCTCTTTAATTGTTGCAATCCAGCTTGTTTCCTTTTTTATGTATTAAGGATATGAATGCAATTCCCCAATCATCAGGTACTGGATGTCCGTTTATGCATTGATTGATAATATATGTGAGATTTTCGAGTAGATTCTCTGATCCATATTTGAGCATTTCAGCAAATATTCCCCCAGGTCTGCTAGCTTTTCCGGATTTAAGCTTTTTAATACTATTCCTTATCATTTCTTTTTCGATGATAACTTCCTCTCCATGTACTTCTATGTCTCTTCTCGGAGAGGCTGCCAGATATTCGGGTCTCCTCTCCTGCAGCAGTCCCTTATAGTGTTCTGTCCATTGTTCTGGTATGATAATCTGTTTACTTTTTTATTTGTTGTGTTTTTTACTGTAGAAATGAATTTCCATACTTCAGAACTCTGCCTACCTCCTACGTGTTTATTTATATCGTGGCATTTGCGCTCGAACATTTAATTCTTTACGGTGCGTATCAGATTTCTTAGCTATCTTCTGGTATGCCTGTAGATTTCTAGGTTTCTTTGCTCTTTAGTACTGAGCCATTTCAAGTATGTGCGTTTTTTCTCCTTGACCGTTTCCGGTATTTCTTCCGTCCACCACATCTTATTTTTTTTAGGATAGGTAAGCAGGTTAAATCAGGTATTGATTTCTTCTTTTCAGAAAAATCTTTATATACGGCGATTTGGGTTTTTTTTGAGGAATTTATTTGTGGAGCCGTTCTGCAATAGCAGGAGTATACCCTAGCGTTAACTGTGTACATCAGCTTTGGGATTTTTGTTATAGGTAGTTTGTTGTACGTTCCATTTAGGGATAAATTTACCTATTCGGTTGCTTAAGGATTAAACAAACATAACTTAACTTTAATTTTAATCCTGTTCAGCAAGGATAAGCGCAACTATTTTTTTTGTTGGTTTTACTCACGCAGGAGTGGAACATAAGACCTAAACACTGCCAAATCTCTTGTCTCTCTTTTATTTTTTAAAACTTTTTTATGGCTACTTATTAATTCTAATTTAACATTTAAGTAGTTATTTCTCTCTGCAAGGTTGGACGTCATGGTTGGTTGGACAAATAATTAATATAGACTATGATTACATTTTTAAATGCAAATAAATTTTATATTCATATATTCACCACCGCCAATGCTAATTCAGAACGACCGACGGTACAACAGCTTTTCATTATCAACAACCGTCTACCGTTCCTTTAAGTTTAGCTGCCCTCCAAAGTAGCATTGCACCGATCGCTCAGTCCCGACCATTCGCATGTTCGTCGCCAGTACCAATGTCAAGTGATCCTGGTACTTCATATCACGTTGCACCTGTACCTCCGCATAAATCGAACTTTAAGTTTAGAGGCGAAAGGGGTACGATCTCTGTCACTGCATTTTTTAAGAGAGTGGCATTTTGGATTGACTGTTGCCATTCCAGTTTAGGACGCCCTCTTTTTCTGCGCCCTATTGGTTGCCATTCTAGGACCTGCTTTGGTAATCTTTCGTCGCTCATCCGTTATACATGGCCGTACCATATCAGTTGCCTTTTAGTGATGTCATCCGTTATACTTCCCTCGATTCCCATTCTTTCTTTTATGATCTCATTTCTAATATGATCTGTTCTAGATATTCTCATTGATCTTCTTATTGCATCCATTTCGACACTTTCCATTTTTGCTTTGTATTTTTTTGTTACGCGACAAGTCTCTATTCCATACAACAGCGTGCTTTTCACCATTGTTTCATATATGTTAAATTTTACATTCTTTTTTATCTCTCTGCTCCATAAAATACTTTTTTTGATTTTTCTATTCTTTTTTCCAGTTCTTTACAGCCTGTTCCCGTCTTATCAAATGTGACACCCAAGTATACATACTCATTACATGTAGATATTGTTTGTCCATCCACTCAAGCTATCCTTACATTTTTCTAATATGGATGGACATTATTACGACTGCTTCATATTAGGCAGATCATCCGCGACCGGCAGTGTGTCGATTTATTTTGTCACATTGAAAAAGAAGAGTCGGCCCATCATCGGTTGTAGACGATCCACCAAATGCGCATGGAAAGGCATTTACCTAATATTAAATACGCCCATCGCTTTTATTATTATGATATCAGAACACTCAAAAAATTATTTTATGCTTTTTAGTCCATTAAATAAAAGCTTGTTTTCAAAAAGTTTTTTTTTTCTAAATTTATTTCTCTCTGCAAGGTTGGACGTCAAGGTTGGTTGTGCAAATAATTAATATAAACTATGATTACATGTTTAAATGCAAATAAATTTTATATTCTTGCGGCTCCGGTGTTCAGAGAACAACTCAACAGCCTGCAAACCAACCGTCGGTCATTGCTCCAGTGCAAATGCAAATGCAAACGAACCCGACTCCAACACCAGTACATGCACCACCCCCAATGCTAATTCTGAACGACCCACGGTACAACAGCTTTTCATTATCAACAACCGTCTACCGTTCCTTTGAGTTTAGGTGCCCTCCAAAGTAGCATTGCACCGATCGCTCAGTCCCGACCAATCGCATGTTCGTCACCAGTACCAATGTCCAGTGATCCTGGTACTTCATATCACGTTGCACCTGTACCTCCGCATAAATCGAACTTTAAGTTTACAGGCGAAAGAGGTACGATCTCTGTCACCGCATTTTTTAAGAGAGTGGACGAATTAAGTCAGGCTAGAGAAGTTAGCAAGAAGGTTTTACTACTCAGGCATCGACCTTTTTGAAAAATCAGCCTATACTTTTTATAAAGATGTTCGTAGAGAAGTCCATACATGGGAACAGCTGGAACAGAGGTTGATGGCAGAGTATCTTCCGATGGCGAGAAGCTGTTGAACTTAAGTACTAATGAGTGGCATTTTGCCGATAATAAAGATGTGATTTGTTCTTTAGAAACATCAGACCAACAAACTACTCTTACGCCTATGAATCAGAACGACTTAAGGAATTGGTCGATAAATATAAGACTATTATGGGTGACTCACTGAGATGTACAGACAGGGTAGAGCATAAGATTACAACAGATGCAGCACCGATAAGACAACGTTCATATAAGGTCTCACCGGTCATTCAAAAACTTATTGATGACGAAATCGACGAAATGCTGAAAATGAGAACGTAGTAGCAGTTCATGGGCTTCACCAGTGGTAATGGTACAAAAGAAAACATAAAGAAATATCGTTTCTGCGTAGACTACCGCAAATTAAACTCAGTGATGGCGCGTGATAGTTATCCTTTACCACTCGTATCCGAGACTCTTGACAAGTTGAAAGATGCTAAATACTTGTCAACTTTAGATATTGTGCTTACTGGCAAGTACCAATGGAAGAATCATCAAAGCCATTAACAGCATTCATCTGTCGACGAGGTCTATTCCAATTTAAACGGTTACCTTTTGGACTTCATAATGCACCTGCAACTTGGCAGAGACTCATAGATAGCATCATAGGAAACGATTTAGACCCCTACGTGTACATATATCTTGACGACCTTGTAATCGTCAGACAGAGTTTTTCTGAACATCTTAGAATTCTCGAGGAAGTCCTACGAAGATTGCAGAATGCAAAGATAACGATAAGTTGGGAGAAATGCCAACTGTGTAGGCCATAGATGACTTATTTAGCACTCGTAGTGGACCGTCGAGGCATCCGAGTCGACCCTAATAATATTAAAGTCATGTTAGAGCTCCAGAGGCCAAGAACTGTCAGAGAAGTTCGTAGAGTTGTTGGTACAATAATAATAATAGCTCCAATTACAGTTCTAACTAAGAAAAATCAAAAGTTCGATTGGACTCCAGACTGCGAGAAAGCATTTATTAAGATTAAGGAACTTTTAGTGACTGCACCGATTTTGACATGTCCAGATTATACCAAAGAATTTGTCATTCAAACAGACGCATCAGGATATGGAATAGGATCATGTTTAACGCAACCTTATACTGAGGGAGACAAAGTCATATGCTATTTGAGTCGATCTTTGACTAAGCAAGAACGTGTTTACACGACCACCGAGCGAGAATGTTTGGCATTGGTTTGGGCAATAGAGAAGCTCCGGCCATATATTTAAAGTCATAACAGATCATTTTAGCTTAAAATGGCTTCATAGCTTGAAAGAGCCGAGTGGAAGACTTGCTCGTTGGTCCGTAAAACTACAGCAATATGACTTTGAAGTAATCCATCGAAAATGGAAAGATTTAGTTGTCCCGGACATGTTGTCGCGTGCAGTACCCATGATACAATTTCTCAGCCCAGAGACGCTTCAACAACCATTAAAGATCGATGGTACCAAAAGATAGTAAAGATACACTGATAATAAGTTGTATAAATATGTCAAACAGGAATACCCTCAACTTTCACCATCAAACGAATATTGGAAAGAGGTAGTCCCCAAAGATCATAGGCGAAGAATTATTGGAGAAGCTCACGATCTGGATTCTAGTCGTTACGGACTATTTAAGTAAGTTTTCCTTAGTTTTTCCAATGCGAACAGCCCCTACTCAGGCTGTTGTCAAGCATCGTGAGGAACAAGTATTTATGGTCTGCTACTTTGTGATAATGGTTCTCAGTACAAAAGTAATGAGTTTAAAAGTTTTGCTGAGATTTATCAGGTTAAAATTCAGTATAATCCGTATTGTCACCCCAGAACTAATCCAACAGAAAGGACGAATCGTACGTTGAAAACCATGTTATGTTGTTATGTGAAGGACAACCACAGGAAATGGGACGAACAAATACATAAACTTGCCTCTGCGATTCGTACTGCGACCCATGAGACAACCAGGATGTCTCCTTTCTTTGTTAATTTTGGTAGGAATATGTTTTTGTCAGGAAAGGATTACTCCAACCCAGTTTTGTTATCTGAAGAGAATGGTATACAATCTGCAGCTGAAAGTAAGAACGAAGGTTTCCGGAGGCTCTATGCTGATGTCTAGAGAATGTTAGAGGTGGCAGGAGAGAAAAACGTAGTTCAGTATAATTTGCGTACAAGGGACCCCACTTTGTTGTGGGTCAGCGTGTTTGGAAGAAGAATTATGTGTTGCCAGATGCTGCGAAGTTTTTCTCGAAGAAATTAGCACCGAAATTCGTTGGTCCTTATGTGATTAGATATAAAATTTCTCCTTGGATATTTGAGCTTCAGGAACCATCGGGTAAAGTACTACCAGGGAGTTGGCATGCCAAAGACCTCAAGTCGGCAGCGGACCTCTCCGATTAACCTTTTAGGTTAATCGTCTTGAAGTTGGGGGGGGAGGGGATTATGTAACGTGTCCTTTTTACGCTTAAGGCACACGTTACATATTTGTATTGTTTCTGTAAATAACCAACATTCGACTCGTTTTTATACAACACATTGTTAGCTCCCGCTAAATTTCGCGGTTGTTTTTACCTTTTAAAACCACAAAATTAGTTGACGGACAGAGTACATTTGCGCATTTTGACATGCGCACCAAGAATCAGAGAGATCCTTTTCTACCGCCTCGAGAAAATGGCGTGTTAATTTACTTTCTCCACCTATTACAAATTTCTACACTTATAAGTGCTCGATTTTGGTGTACTGAAGCATAGAACTGGAAACTTCAGCCCTTCAGCTACGTGGTGCCATCATTAGATCCAAAAAGGGGCCCCTGGAACGTGGAGAAATTGGCTGCAAACTGGTGAGTACTTTGTTTCTGATTTCCGTTGTGTGGTATAGCAATTAACCTATGGACCTTTGATTATTTCGTGATTACACATCAATATATTTATGTTTGTTCGCGCTTTCATTTAATAAAATATATACAATCCACTGCAGTTATCGTTTTTCTAACTGCGGGCAAACATAAAGTGTTCCTCCGAGCCGAATTATTTAAATTTACTCCATACGACGGTATTAATAAGTCGGCCATTTTCACATTTTCGCCGAGATCACACGGCCTTGAATTTGCCAATCGTATTGAACCGTAGATTTTCGTTCGTTCGACCTTCGGTTTCGGCGCAGTTCACCTGTTTTCGGTCCGCTGCTATGGTAACGCAGGGTTTACCGCGTGGTCATTTCAGTAAACAAAAATCGAGAATCAATCAAAACAAACAAACACAATTTCTGTGATTAGATTTGTTCCATACCATTTCGATATTAAAAGGGTTTTTTATCTGCGATCACCGAGTGTTATGTGTTTTCACAAACCGTGGCAACGGACGCAAAAGCGAGAAACGAGTTTCAAGTGAGGTATTCCGATTTGGATGAAACCTTCGATAAATGCATGTTGGCACATAATGATGTCATTATGATGATAGACGACTCGGACGACGAGGAGTTTAAAACGCAAGATGCGATCCTTTCAGAAGCTCGTAAATATTTGTATGCGTTTAAGGGGGTTTACTCTGAAATATTGCCGGTTGAGGCCCCACCCTTTTCGGGATCATATGTTCGTCAAAACGAATCTGAAACTCCAAAACTCAAAGAGTTAGGTATTCCCAAAGTCTAAGTAACGTTCGAAAACTTCAATATTTATTTTCATATCTCGAGGATGAGCCTTTAAAATTGATTAGCTTATCTGATCAAAATTATAAAATTGCTTAAGACAAATTAGTCAATTAGATATCAAAACAAGCGAGACCTCGCAAATGATGCTTTGAGCACAATTATGAACTCCACATTAAAAAACGAGTCAGCTAAAGAATTGCGTAATTTAATTGACACCTTTTCAGAATCCCTAGAAATTTTAAAATCACTTAGCTTTGACGTTGACAGTTGGGGCTTTATTATTTTTTTCATTCTGTTGGATAAATTGGATATTCCGACGCGTTCAAATTTCGAAATGAGTCACGCCAATACTAATACCGAAATTCCCACTTTTCAGTCACTTTTTCAATTTCTAGAAAAAAGATGTAAAGTTTTGAAATCACTTCCTCAATCAACAGCACCCAAAAAGGCCTACCTATCAAAAATGAAATTCTATGCAAAATCAGTTTGGGCAAAAGCCTACCTATAAATCATCCAATTCGCCTTTTATAGGACTGGCTGGCACCTCAACTAATTCATGTACGGGAATAAAATGTTTCCGGTGTAATCGAGGTCACGTGCTTTCGAAATGTCAAACATTTCTTGACCTCTCGCCTATCGAGCGCCTATCTTTCGTCAAGCAGAAAAAATTAGGTCTAGCGTGTTTTCATCCCTCGCATGGGGTAGACACGTGCAAATCAAAATATTCATGCAGGACTTGCAATAGTAAAAGGCCACACTTTAACTCATATCTTAGAACCTAATAAAGAGTCTGGAAGCCAAGATACTAGCCCTGTCATTCACACACCACCAGTCAATAATCTTCATGTGTCATTAAACACCTCAGGACCTTCAGGTACCTTTCTTTTATGCACCGCCATAATAGATGTTATGGACGGCACTGCTTGATTCTGGATCACAGACATGATTCATCAGTGAAAAGTGTATTCAGCGTCTTAATCTTCCTAGGCGAAGTTACACCACTGAAATATTCGGATTAAATCCAATGTCTTCTTTTACTTCCAAAGGGCTCGTTCAATGTCACATTAATTCACAAAGTCACTCCTTTACTTAATTTCGAAGCAATTGTTGTTCCACAACTATGTCCAATATGCCTACATTCACTTTGAACGATAATCAGTGGAAACACTTGGAAAACCTTAAACTTGCCGACCCATCTTATTTCAAATCTAGACCTGTGGACCTAGTTATTGGTTGCGAGCTATTCGCACAGATATTCAAGGGGGGCAGGGTTCTTGGACAAATAGGGCAACCTTCAGCCCTTGAAACTATCTTTGGCTGGGTCGTCATGGGAAAAGTGGACGAAGTAGGTAGTCTTACGGAACGAACCAGTTGTTTTTTAACGAGTCATTCACCTCCTTTGGAGGTCATTATCCCTAGGTTTTGGGAAATCGTACATTTGCCTAAAAAACAAATCTTATCAAAGGACGAAAAGCAAGCGGAATCAATGTTTACTGCGAGTGTCGTACGACAACCGAGCGGTAGATTCATGGTAGATCTTCCGTTTAAAGATAAAATAAACCCTGACCTAGGAAATACTTATCCGCAAGTTTATCGTAGATTTTTACTTCTAGAAAACAGATTACTTAAAAATCCTGATCTGTACACTGCCTATTCAAGTTTCATGCAAGACTATATCGATTCTAATCACATGAGTCTAGTTTTATCTAGTCAACCAAAAGTCGACGTATCATGTTTTTTGGCACATCATTGCGTACTAAAGCCGGAAAGCTTAAGTACAAAAATAAGGGTAGTCTGGGATTGTGCGGCAGTCACCCCAAAGAATATTAGTCTCAATGACACGTTGTTATCTGGACCGAAACTTCAAAAGGATATTGTTTCTTTACTCATTACGTTTCGTCTTAATCTTATTGCCTACATCGCTGATATTAAACAGATGTTCCGTCAAGTCCTTATCAATCCTTATCACCGACCTTATCAAAGGATATTGTGGAGGTTTTCTCCACAGGACCCACTTTCAGTGTGGGAACTTTCTACTGTCACTTTTGGCATGACATGCTCACCTTTTCTAGCCATGCGTACATTAAATGAGCTGGCAGAGAGAGAAAAGGAACGTTTTCCTATGGCTAGTACTGTTCTAAAAACGTCAATTTACATCGACGATATCTTGAGAACTAGCCCTTCGCTTTCTGAAGCCCTTTCCCTTTAGACAGAACTCAATGATTTGTTGAAGTCGGGAGGATTCGAACTTAAAAAATGGGCAAGCAATTGTCCTGAGTTATTGGCAACATTGCCAGAATCCGATCGTCAAATGCCTCTCTCTTTTGACAAGGATGAACCACACTTTATCAAAGTTTTAGGACTTCAATGGCATCCAAAAAACGACATTTTTTCTTATCAATGCCGAATGAAGGACAAACCCCCAACTCAACGTTCTATTTTATCTATCGTAGGAACAATCTTCGATCCCTTAGGTTTTCTTTGTCCCTTGTTGCTACAAGCAAAATTTATTTTGCAACAGTTGTGGATATTGAAAATAGGCTGGGACGAAGAACCAGATTCTTCTATCATCGACTCTTGGAACAAAATTCGTTCTGAATTCCCGCTTCTTTCCAATTTTCAATTACCCCGACAAATCAAACTGTCAAAAACCAATACCTGTCAAATCATCGGCTTCTGTGACGCTTCAATTCGAGGCTACGCAGGCGTGTATATTTTCGTGTAGAAGAGGAAAACAATATATCTGTTTCTCTCATATCTGCAAAATCTAGGGTCGCGCCTATAAAGTCACAAGCTTTGGCTAGGCTAGAACTCCTAGACTAATTAGCAATTTTGTTTTAACTTAATTTATTGGAAAAGTCAGATTTAAACTTAGGGTTCACTCAACAGTTCTCCCCGCTTTGTTTAGTCTGTAACTCACAATTGTGTTGTGTTTATAGCATTATTTTGTTTTATGTGTAATTCACTTAGTTTACTAGCTCAAACGGCTTCACTCTTTTTAGTCGTCGAACTAGCATAGTATTGTCTAGAAGCTGAATTGCTTCCACATTCACATGCCGATGGTGTCTAACTTCATGGCTTTTTGCGTACTTTTTTTTGGTCTCTGCTACAGTTTCGATTTTTAGATCTCGATGAAGGTCACTATTTCGAACGTACCAAGGTGCATTCACAATGTTTCTTAATACTTTATTTTGAAATCTCTGTACAACTAGAATGTTACTCTCTTTAGCACAACCCCATAGTTGAATACCATATGTCCATACTGGTTTCAGTATTTGTCTATAAAGCAGTAACTTATTATGAATTGTTAAATTGGACTTCCTTCCAATTAGCCAGTTCATTTTTCTATACCTTATCTCAAGTTCTTCTTTTTTTTTCTTAACATGTGCTTTCCAGCGCAATTTGGCATCAAGTGTCATACCTAGATATTTTGCCTGATTCGAATATGGTACTGGAATGTTGTTAATTGTTATTTGTATGTGATTTATATATTTGTTTGTAAAATCAACATGAATTGATTTGGTTTCATTTAATTTTATTCGCCACTTTGTGGTCCAACTGTTCATTTCTTTTAAGCGAATTAATTGACTTCGTTTTATCTAGCTATGAAGGAAAATTAACTTTTACAAATGTCGTTACTTTCTGCGATTCGCAAGTCGTATTGCACTGGCTTTCATCCCCTCCTAATCGCTGGCAAACCTTTGTTGGAAATCGAGTCAGTAGAATCCAAGAAATCATTCCCTCAAACTCATGGCGCTACATTCCTTCTGCTTTAAATGCAGCCGATATTGCGTCACGAGGGGCCACCCCCTCACAGCTCATTTCACATGACATATGGTGGAACGCACCGTCGTTTTTGTGGTCTCCCGAAAATGAATGGCCCAATTTTCATAAATCAAAAATGCCGATTGATTTCGGAGATATTAATCTGGAGGAAAAGCCAAAGGTCTGTTGCAATGCGATAATTGACGTTAACTTCTTAGATCAGCTTCTTATCAAATATTCATCTATATCAAAAATTCAACGTATCATTTGTTATGTCCTTCGAATAGTTAACCTTTTTCAAAACCATTCCTATCAAAAACCCACTAATCTACCGGACCAAAAATTTATTTTTGAAAATATTGTTTTTCCTACCACCGGTGAGATGCAAAGTGCGTTACACCTTCTTATCAAACGCGTTCAAGGTTCTTGTTTTTCTGAGCTTTTTTCCGCGTTATCTAAGGATAAACCAATACCGAAACCTTTTCGAAAACTTTCACATTTTCTTGATGAAAATAATATCATTAGAGTCGGTGGCAGATTACAAAAATCTGACCTTTTGTCTTATTCTGCAAAACACCCCGTTTTACTTTCGAGTAATCATCGTTTAACTACTCTTCTTATCGAGTCCACTCATCGACAATACCTTCATCCTGGGTTTAAAACATTACATAATCTGCTTTTACAGCAATTTTGGATATTATCTGCCAGACGGGCAATTCAAAGAACCATATCCAAGTGCTTGCAATGTTTTAGAATCAACCCTAAACCCTATAGACCGCCCATAATGAGTTCACTTTTTCGAGTGTAGCTATCGACTTTTGTGGACCTTTCTTTGTGATTCCTTATCGTTACCGTGGTTGTAAAGCTTTCAAATCGTATGTCTGTGTATTTGTCTGTACGGCCACACATTGCGTGCATTTGGAATTAACCATGGAACTGTCCACCGAATGGTTTGTAGGTGCATTCCATCGATTCATTTCCATCAGGGCAGTAATTTTATAGGGTTTCGTAACCAATTACTTGATTACGCAAGAAGTGCGTCCACCAGACTTTCTATTCGTTGGCATCTGGGACCCCCTCTAGTCCACATTTCAATGGCCTGGCAGAAGCTGGCGTCAAAAGTTTTAAAACTCACTTTGTTCGAGTTGTCGGCGACCAGAAGTTGTCTATCATGGAGATGTCCACCCTTACCTGTCGCATAGAAGCCGTACTTAATAGTCGCCCTTTATCTCCTGCCTCTTCAGACCCACACGATCTGCAAACTCTTACCCCTGGGCATTTTTTGACCCTTGAACCCCTTAATTCAGAAATTCCGGAGTCAGATTTGTTCGAGGTTCCCCTAAATCGGCTCTCGAGATGGCAACTAATCCAAAAACTACATAATGATTTTTGGAAACGGTATTCTATAGAGTATTTGCATATGCTACAACAGCGACACAAGTGGGCTGATTCGTCCCCAAATATCAAATTAAATGATTTGGTTATCATAACAAATGATCACATCCAATCACCTTTGAAATGGGCTGTCGGTCGGGTTCTCGAATTGCATCCCGGCGGAGACGGTCAAGTGCGTGTAGCGACGGTACGAACGGCCACCAGTGTTTACAAGCGGCCAGTTGTAAAACTGTGCCTCTTGCCGAATTAAAACTAATTTTCATTTTTCTACCTATTACCGGGTATTACAATAGGATTTTCTTTATTTTTATTTTTTTTGAATTTTTGTTTGTTTGTTTTGCCTTTTTCGGGTTTTCGTTATCTCTAAATAAACTTACGCTACTTTTCTGTTTTTCATTCATTTATGTTTATCGGTAGATCATTTTTTCTTATAAATATATCTGTCCGGTTGATATTCTAAAATTGTGTGTTTTGGAGGGCAGTTATGTTAGCTCCCGCTAAATTTCGCGGTTGTTTTTACTTTTTAAAACCAAACAATTGGATGATGGACAGAGTACATTTTCGCGCATTTTGACATGCGCACCAAGAATCAGAGAGATCCTTTTCTACCGCCTTGAGAAAATGGCGTGTTAATTTACTTTCTCCAACTATTACAAATTTCTACACTTAAAAGTGCTCGATTTTGGTGTACTGAAGCATAGAACTGGAAACTTCAGCCCTTCAGCTACGTGGTGCCATCATTAGATCCAGAAAGGGGCCCCTGGAACGTGGAGAAATTGTCTGCAAACTGGTGAGTATTTTGTGTCTGATTTCCATTGTGTGGTAACAGCAATTAACCTATGGACCTTTGATTATTTCGTGATTACATATCAATATATTTATGTTTGTTCGCGCTTTCATTTAATAAAATATATACAGTCCACTGCAGTTATCGTTTTTCTAACTGCGGGCTAAAACACATTAAGGGTACTTTATAGAGATGGGTTTTGAGGCTATAAACTGTCCAAAAAGTTTTTGGTTTCCACTTTCTCCAACGTCGATCATGAGGATACGAGTGATCCCCGTCTGCAACACGTCCTGATAGTCAGGAACAAATGTTCCGTGCCAATCCACGACCGGACCGGTTTCGACCTTTTGGGCCATCCTCAGGTGAATGTAGGCGATAGCTCCGTGTAGAGCATAAGTTGTGTGAAACCACCAGAAACAACTACTCCGAGGGAAAATACCCCTACCGGCATTGAATTATACTGATGGTTTGAGGCTTTCGTTGGGAACTTGTTAAAACTGTTTGGTTTCCACTTTCTTCAACGTCGATCATGAGGATACGAGTGATCCCCATCTGCAACACGTCCTGATAGTCAGGAACAAATGTTCCATGCCAATCCACGACCGGACCGGTTTCGACCTTTTGGGCCATCCTCAGGTGAATGTAGGCGATAGCTCCGTATATATATATATATATATATATATATATATATATATATATATAATATATATATATATATATATATATATATATATATATATATATATATATATATATATATATCCGCTGATCGTTGTGACATCCAGGCGTAAAAATTTTAGATATCTTGTGACATCCGTCGACGCCGTGACATCCAAATTCGGATGTCACAACGTTTTTCCATGTTTTTGGTACAGTCCTGATGAGGAGGGCCCGGGTGTACCTAAATTAAATGGATGTCATAGCATACCATGAGTCTGATGAAGAATACAGCAAAATTTGTAAAAAAATTTGACGCCAGAATTTCCGTGTATATTGGCGCGAGTATATTCAAGAATCGATTCAATTGATATTCATCACTCTGTGACATCCAATGTATATTTTCATCTTAATTGCACGCACTTGTAACATCCGTCAAAGCGACAACCTTGCATTATGCCTATTTTATTAATTAGATTTGGTTTATTTTTTATTTTGGGGCGGCTGTTGCTATGTGGTCCAGCGATTCACTTGACTTGCATCTTTGTAAAAATATTTTAAAATGTTAGCATAATAAATAATGTTAGCTAGCTTATTGGGAACATAAATAAAAAATATAAATAAATATTTCTTCATGTACCTCAGAGCAAAAGTGAATTAACTAACGGACTTGGATAGTGACTTGATACTATTTGTGAATTGCTATCTCCGTCCTCCTTTTTACCACGTAGTTAAAGTCAGATGAGTAAAAAGAGCGCTAAATTTTAATCTAGCTACGTCAAAACGTACTGATTTATAATAGTATATTTTTAACTCTATTGATTTTTTTACAAAAACAAATCTGCTGAATTAAATTAGAATTCTTATAAATCAATCAATACATATATACCGGGTGGGCCAAAAAAAACCGCACAATTTTTTTTCATTATAACTTTTGAATTATACTATCGATTTTAATGGGACAAACTGCGCTTGGTAGAGAATTAATCAGAGTTTTGAATTATTTTTTTAAATTAGTAGAAAAGCTGCGTTCTTGCCGCGCACAAGGTATGAATCAGCAAAATCGGTTTGATGGTTCTAAAAAAAATATTTTTGTTTCAACCATTGTTTTGAAAATTATACGATTGCCTTGCCAATCTTGTCTGCATTTATTTCCTTACAAATTTATTACTACTGAACCTTTGACTTTAATGAAATAAAAAACATCCTGGTGAGAATTGATTGTTTTTTAAAGATCATGATCAAAATTTATCGCCATCTTAAAATTTAAGATGGCGGACAGAATCATACTTGATTCTTAAAAATGGTGGGTTTATTCTTATTTTCTGGAAATATTTTAGATTATATAGATATTTTTAATTTATAGAAAAGCACTACTTTTCCCGCGCACTACAAGGTACAAATTAGCAAAATCGGTGTATTGGTTCTCAAAAAACCTATTTCTGTACCTATTTCTGTTTTCGTCATTGTGTTACAGATTATACGATTGCATTGCCAACCCTGTCTGCATTCATTTCCTTATAAATCAATATTACCAAACCGATTTTAGTGAAGTTAGAAAAATGATGGTGAGAATTGATTGTTCTTTTTTGCCGCCATCCTAAAAGTTAAGATGTTGGACAGAACCATACTTGATCCTTCAAAGAGGCACTTTTATTCTTATTTTTCGAAAATGTTTTAGTTTTTTAAAATAATTTATTGGTAAGTACTACTTTTCTCCCGCTTAATAAAGTACAATTTAATAAAATCGGCGAAGTGGTTCTCACAAAATCTGATTTTGTACAATTGTTTTACAAGTTATGCGATTGCATTGGCAATTTCTGTCCGACATCTTAAATTCTAAGATGGCGGAAAATTTCGAATATAATTTTTAAAGAGCAATCAATTCATACCACGATTTTTTGTGTTTCACCAAAATTGGTAGAATTTATAAGAAAATTAATGCAGACAGGATTGGCAATACAATCGTATAATCTCTAAAACAATGGTTGAAACAAAAATAGATATTTTGAGAACCACCACACTGATTTTAATAATTTTTACCTCGTTGTGTGGGGAAAAATTAGTGCTTTTTCATAGACTAAAAAAAAACTAAAAAATTTTCGGAAAATAAGAATAAACACGCAATTTTAAAGAATCAAGAATAATTCTATCCGCCATCTTAAAATTTAAGATGGCGATACCTTTGATCATGATCTTAAAAAAGCAATCAATTCTCACTAGGATGTTGTTTATTTCCACTAACATCGGTTCAGTAGTAATGAATTTATAAGTAAATAAATACAGACATGATTGGCAAGCAGTCGTATAATATGCAAAACAATGGTTGAACAAAAATATTTTTTTATAGAACCACTGAACCAATTTTGCTGAATCGTACCTTGTCGTGCCAGGCAAGAATGCAGCTTTCTTACTAATTAAAAAAAATAATTAGAACATATTCGCAACACAAGAATAAACGAGCATCTTTGGAAAGTACATTCTAATTTCGTCCGCCATCTTGGATTTTGAGATGGCACACAAAAAATGATAAATTAATGAAAACTCTGATTAATTCTTTGGCAAGTGCAGTTTGTTCCATTAATATCGATTGTATAGTTCAAAAGTTATAATAAAAAAATGTCCAGGTTTTTTTGGCCCACCCTGTAAAGGAAACGAGTTCAGAAACTGCTTAACCTATTTTATAGAACCTCCCCCCCCCTAATTGCGCCTCTAGTATATTTATTTATTTATTTCCAAGGAGTAGCACATATAAGAAAAATTCAGAAGAATAATTTAGGTACCTAAAAAAAAGTAACATATGGGTTAGCCGATTTGGAAAAAAAATATAGATATAAAAGACTGAATAATGAAATCTTATATTTTTATTTTATATTATTTGCATAATAATTAAGGGCCTTAATTCTGCCAAAGTGGCGCCAGCGTCAGTAAATAAAACATATCCAGCTAGGTATAGAGCTACATAATTTATCAAAAATTCGCTGAACATAGGTAAGTACCTAGTCCAGATTATCTAGATTTTTTTTTAAATCTAGGTACTGTAGTCATAGATTTTACTGGAGTATCGGCCATTTTTTGTGTACCGAGCAAAGCCGATTAGTAATCAGTTTATATGTGACTATGCTTGGGGGTGCTTCGCACCTCCCTGTTTACGTCTTGGAGGTGCCCTAGCTAAGGACACTCATCGTAAAGGCAAGCTTTATAGGAAGCGAATCTAACGTCAAGCTTTCTATTTTTTGATTATTATTTTTGACATGTTTTCCTCGGTTTCGCATTGGCGGTTCTGTTTTATTTTGAAGATGTTGTTTTACACAGTATGAAGGTACCTAAACTATATATATTTATGTAAATAAAAAGTTATGCTGCAAACTATCTTGAAACTATATCATTATTAAATAGATCTTTAGACTGTGTTAAAACCACATTTTTAAAATAACAACGAGCCGCCAATGCGAAACCGAGAAAAACATGTCAAAAATTATAACCAAAAAATATAAAATCAGAGTTGCTTGACGATAAGTGACCTTAGCCCTAGCCCCTTACTACCCCCGTAGTGGGCGCCCCTGTAGGTATTCTATTTTTGCAAACGGCCGGTCCGCAATCGGCCAGCCCTGGGCTGAGTTGAGTATGTATACTTCGATTTAAATTCGTCTCTCAGTGACATCCACACTTACATAATTACGTTTTCGTTTTATTTGTGACCCCGCGTAGAAATCGAGCTAAAGCTGTTCTGGCAAACAGTTTTTTGTTTTTAATCAAAGTTTATTGAATTTAAAGGTAAGTAGATCTGAGGGCACGGCAGTGCCTCGCCAAGTTCGCGCGCCGTAACCATCTTTTCTTAAAACATTTCAGCCGATATTTGACCTAGCTAAAACTCTACTTCGGAATGAACTACGAATCTCAAACTTTGACAGTCGTAGATCTCCATGGAGTTAACAACCCCTCCAAGTTTCATGGAATTCCATAAAGTAGTAAAGTCGTTACGAAATTTCAAAACACGTCGAAATTGCCACTCACTGACTCACTCACTCATGTATATAGATCATCAATATTCTACTGTACTTCCAGACATGCTACAAAGCTGAAATTTGGCAAACTGATAGAAATTATGACCAAACCCCTGGAAAAAATCATAAAACCCAAAAATTTTAATTTACTCCCCTCCCCTATACATTTAAAGTTATGTAAAAGTAGCATCGCCCACTTCCAGAAATGCTAGAGAGTTGATAGTAGAGTTAAAAGCCGCTTCTATCGTGTCACCCCGTGTGCACTTCATTGCTAAAATGTAAGACACAATTTAAATCATTTCTTACACCCTAAGAATGCAAAATCGACTGGTCGTCCAAAAATCGTCGTGTGCAGGGGGTGGTGGGGGTAGTTTTTCCAAAAATTGTGAATTTTTTTTTTGCATTTTTTGATTCTATAAAATGTGCTCATGACTCCACCAAAAGCATATAGTAATATTACTATAAGAAACATTTATTTTTCAATGTTGAAAATATCGTTCCCAATGCTTTTATATGGAGTTCCCTATTAAACAAGTGCTCGCCCTGAAAACGCGTATTTATAATAATTTATAATTTGTTATAACTCGAGAACCCTTTGCTTAATCAAAAAAACACCTTCTGTAAACTTTATGTATCAAAAATCAGGGATCACAATGATTTTTGAAAAATGTCAACCGGACGCGTAGCAAAGAGTGATGCCATGACGCGACGAACGCGGCAGACACTGACATGCGACGAAGGGTCAGATATTTTACAAATGCACAGCGGGCCAGGCGAAACGCGACTCTATGTCTTGAGACACACATAAGTTCGTTTTTCGTTTAACTCTCGCGGTTACAGATGTTTAAGTTACTTACTTGGTTTTTTGCTTGTGAATTGCGTTATGTATAAAGGTTGTGCTTGTGTGATTTGGCCGTGAAGGGCCAAATATGAAAGGCTAGGCGTGAAGAAAAGGGAAATTTAGTTCTATATAAGAATATGACTCTCGGCCCTACGGGCCTCCATTTTATTTCTATATTAGTATGTGACTATTCACTATATTAGTATGTGACTCTCGGGCCTACGGGCCTCCGGGAATCCATATTTGAAAGGGAAACTACCCGCCTCTAGTATAGTTCTATATTATAATGTGCCTCTCGGCCCTAAGGGCCTCCAATTTCTGTCTATATTAGTATGTGACTCTCGGCCCTACGGGCCTCCGGGAATCCATATTTGAAATTCAACTACGCGCTAAATTTGATATTGGAACGTGATTCTCGGCCCTACCGGACTAATTTATATCTATATTCGTATGTGACTCTCGGCCCTACCGGACTCCAATTTATTTCCATATTAGTATTTATTACCATATTAGTATTTGACCCTCGGCCCTACAGGCCTACGGGAGTCCATATTTGAAAGGGAAACTATGCACCTCCCGTTAAATTCTATATTGGAATCGAGACTTTTGATTTGAGCCCCCCACTCTCTGCTATAGGCATAATATGTCAAAACAGAAAATTTAACATGGTGTAATTAGTTTACACCTGGAAGACACAATTTTAACGGTAATGAACTATGTATTTTTTTTGCAAGCCTATACAATAGCGCATCTTTCGCCGTCGAGATAATTAAAATAAATTGTCGGCGTCTTAAAATATGACTCTTCAAAGAAGCACCACTTTTTGACTAGTTTTGATGGTTTTTTGACAAAAACTCAAAAAGTACCAAACTAATCTAAAAATTATTCTCTGATGTTTATAGATCTTGGTAGGCCCTATCGTTAAAATTATTATAGATTTTTCATTTTGACGTCTCTGTTTAGAGATATAGGCAAATAATTGAATTTAAAAAAATTCTGTTTTTGAAAAACACAGGGACCTATTGCGCGTCAATGCACTAAGTGGGTGACATCTAAAGCCACATAAATTTATTTTGTTGTCCTAGAAATAGGTTTAATCAAGGGCTGTCAAGTCCCCGGAAGTGATGCAGCAAAATCGTTTCTGAGATATAAATTGTCAAAATATAACCAATTTAAGGTTTTTTATATTTTATGAGCGCTGGAGAGGAGTACGACCTACAAAAAAGTTTATTTGAAGTTTTTTTGGTAATTTAACCGTAAAAATAATTTCTGTTATTAAAAAATTACATTTTTGTATTTTTTTTACACTTACATAAACGGTGCCAGCGAGTCCCTTTATTCGAGATTTAAACTTATCGTAGAGCTCTGAAATTTGGCACACTAATAGGCATCGACAAACTAAATCGAAATGGATTCTTGCATTTTTTCGATTTGACCCTATACGGGCCTCCGGGAATCCATATTTCAAAGTGAAACTACGCGCCTCCCGGTAAATTCTATATTAGAATCGAGACTTTTGATTTGAGACCCCCATCGCTATAGGCATAATATGTCAAAACAGAAAATTTGACATAACGTAATTAGTTTACAACTGGAAGACACAATTTTAACGGTAATGATTTATGACTTTTTTTTACAAGCCTATACAATAGCGCATCTGTCACCGTCGAGATACATAATTAAAATTAATTGTCGGCGTCTTAAAATATGACACTTTAAAGTAGCACCACTTTTTGGCAAATTTTGATGGTTCTTTGGCAAATTTTGATGGTTCTTTGGCAAAAACTCAAAAAGTACCAAACTAATCAAAAATTTTTTCTCTGATGTTTATATCGTAGGCCCTATCGATGAAGTTATTATAAATTTTTCATTTTGACGTCTCGAGATATAGGCAAATAATTGAAACTTAAAAAAATGCTGTTTTTCAAAAACACAGGGACCTATTGCGCGTCAATGCACTAAGTGGGTGACATCCAAAGCCACAAATTAATATTTTTACCGTAGAAATAGGTTCAGTCAAGGGCTGTCAAGTCACCGGAAGTCGAGCAAAAAAATAGTTTGAGATATGACCCTTCAAATTTTTACATACAAACGCTGATATCTCAAAAACAACTAAACCGATTCCGATTTGGTTTTTGGTTTTCTCAATAAGACCAACATTGCTATGATTCTTATAAATTTTCGTTTTTCCCAACTTTGAAAAAAGTGGAGGGGGGAGGTACCCTAAAAGCTTGATTTGAAAAAAATAGTTTACTTCGGGGGGGGGGAAGGGGGACGAGAGTCACCTACTTATATAGAAATAGATTGGAGGCCCGTAGGGCCGAGAGTCACATTCTAATATAGAACTAAATTTCCCTTTTCTTCAGGCCTTTGATATTTGGCCCTTCACGGCCAAATCACACAAGCACAACATTTATACATAACGCAATTCACAAGCAAAAAACCAAGTAAGTAACTTAAACATCTGTAACCGCGAGAGCTAAACGAAAAACGAACTTATGTGTGTCTCAAGACATAGAGTCGCGTTTTGCCTGGCGCGCCGTGCAATTGTAAAATATCTGACCCTTCGTCGCATGTCAGTGTCTGCCGCGTTCGTCGCGTCATGACATCACTCTTTGCTACTTTAAAAAAAAACTGTGCGTTTGATTGACATTTTTCAAAAATCATTGTGATCCCTGAGCTTTGATACACAAAGTTTACAGAAGGTGTTTTTTTGATTAAGCAAAGGGTTCTCTAGTTATAACAAGTTATAAATTATTATAAATACGCGTTTTCAGGGCGAGCACTTGTTTAATAGGGAACTCCATTTAAAAGCATTGGGAACGATATTTTCAACATTGAAAAATAAATGTTTCTGATAGTAATATTACTATATGCTTTTGGTGGAGTCATGAGCACACTTTATAGATTCAAAAAATGTAATAAAAAATTTTTCCAAATTTTTGGAAAAACTACCCACACGACGATTTTTGGACGACCAGTCGATTTTGCATTCTTAGGGTGTAAGAAATTATTTAAATTGTGTCTTACATTTTAGCAATGAAGTGCACACGAAAATCGGTTCTAGAAGCCTTTTACGCGCTTTTAAACTCTACTATGAGCTTTGGCAGACTGATAGGAACTATGATAAAACTATAGGAGAAAATCAAAAAACCCCAAAATTTTAATTTACTCCCCTCCCCTATAAATGTAAAGTTAAGTAAAAGTAACATTGCCTACTTCCAGACATGCTAGAGAGCTGAGCTTTGGAAGACCGATTGTAACTATGATAAAGTTATAGAAAAAAATTAAAACACCCCAAAATTCTAATTTACTTCCTTCCCCTATAAATGTAAAATTATGTAAAAGTAACACTGCCCACTTCCAGAAACGCTAGAGAGCTGAACTTTTTAAGACTGAAAGACAATATTATAAATCTATATGAAAAAATTTAAAAACTCCAACATTTTAATTTACTTCCTTCTCCTATAAATGTCAATTTATATTAAACTAACATTGCCCACTTCCAGAAACGCTAGAGAGCTGAGCATTGGAATGCTGATATAAATTAAAATAAAACCATGTGAAAAAATTTAAAAAGTTCAATATTTTCATTTACTCCCCTCCCCTATAAATGTAAAGTTATGTAAAAGTAAGATTACCCACTTCCAGAAACGCTAGAGAGCTGAGCATTGGAAGACTGATAGGAACTATGATAAAACTATAGGACAAAATTTAAAAACACGACAATTTTAATTTATTTCACTCCCCTATACATGTAAAAGTAACATTGTGCACTTTCAGAAACGCTAGAGAGCTGAGCTTTGGAAGGCTGATGGGAACTACGATAAAACCATGGAAAAAAATTAAAAAACCTCAAAAATTTAAGTAAGGCATTGCAAAAATTTTAACAATATTCCGCATATTTTACTACTTTAAAAATTAAGTATTATCAAATTCCTTTAACAAAGAAGTAAAATCATAACAAAAACATTTCATGTAAAAAAAAAGCCAAGTACGCGAAAATGGCATTCCGTAAAAAGAATTGAGATAAAAGTAAAGCCAAGTTCTCCAATACAAATTTCAAAATGAAAGGTTCAGACAGACAGACGGCGCAACAAAAAAGTTTCAAAATCATCTGAAACGCAAAGATATATAAGCTCACACTATTATAGTATAGTAGTCGTGTGAGCTAAAATCGTGGGACGCTTTGTGCCATATTTTCTTTGTATATCGAGAGCCCGACGTTTTTTCACAATAATACTAGTATTTTTCGTTCATTATTGTTTTCAACTAATATTAAGAATTATTTTTAACTGTTTAGTTTGAAGCGTGTTTTTTAGTTTTTTTAACTTTATTTATTTTTTACTTTTTAGTTTAATGTGCTGTGAAATCGTGTTTTTTAATTAACTATATTACGTCGGTATACTGGCAAAATACACTCAAAGTCATTTTTTTTTAGTTTTTGAGCCATGGTGAAACCTGGCCGTTACAACCAAATTTAAAAAATACATTAAATCACAGACTTCACAAAATCTATAAAATATTACTAAAATTTCAAAAAATAACTTTTTTTACATAGGTACTTACATACGTTCTCCAATATTCAATGCATAAATAATGTAAAATTCAGGAGTTTCTCAATGAAATCAAATGTCTCAAATGTTGTTCCTAATTTCAAAACTTCTTAAAATGCGATTTTCTCAAAACTAAATTTTTGACTTAGTGTATGTTGCCAGTATACCGATGATTTATTTTCACAATAATACTAGTAATAATAAAAATAAATTATCCTGATCAGGATAATGAGAAAAACTTAATAAGGAATATTTCTTGTGGGGAGGGGAGCGAGACCTCATTAAGCCGTATTTTAACCTATTTTATTGTTTTATTCCTGAAATATATGAAAAATGTCTGCGAAATTATTAATCTTGGCGTTGTCACCGCTTCTTGATAAGTGTATACAAAGTCTAAATTAAATTTGTTCGTTTTTGCAAAATTCTTAGGCTTGGGGGGGGGGCGGATCCCCGAAGTACCCCCAAGGGTGCGTCTGGAAAATTATTGTATTGTCACCGGTTCTTGATAAGTGTACAAAGTTTAAATTAAATCTTTTCGTTTAAAGTAGGTCAAAATCTAGTCCAAAGGAGTCAGTTACAAACATACATACCTACCTACAAACATACAGGTGAAGCTAATAAAAGCGTGTCAAAAATAAGAAATTACAAAATACGAAAACTTTTATTTAAAACTTGTTATTTTACCACAATTTTTATTCTGGTAACGGAGTTTTCAGAAATTGATTAAAAATCTGATTTGAAAAAAAATAAAGCGACCTAAACACCCAGAACTACTGCGTTTTTCAGATGGCTGTACGTGTTAAAAAATTTCAAGGTAAAAGGCAGAAAAGCCATTTCGATATAGTAAGCCGATTTTAATGTGCAGCTACAGGTTTTTCAAAAGTCCGAAGAACCGAACCGAACCGGATAAACATACATACAAACAAACAAATGTCACAAAATATTTCTAAGTTATCTTAAAAAAAAATCCGTCGAACATAATACCTTTCCTAGCTTTTGCTGCACGAACTAGGAAAGTAAAAATTGGGACTGATAAAAACTGAAGTCCAAAAAGATAATGGGAGTTATATACAAAAACGGACAACTTTTAATTATTTAATAATAGGCTCATTATTTTTTAACTAAATTTAACTAAAGTTAAGTTGAATAGATAAGGAATTTTTAAATCTAGTCAGATAAAATTTAATCTGACGAGTTTTTTTAACGTCAAATTGCCCGATTTGAATGAAATTTGGTACCTAGGCTGGGTCTTGGGTCGATATGGTCCCATTTAAAAATGAACAAAATCCACCTAACGCAAGCCAAATAAAAGGGTGGGGGTAGATTTTTTCAAAATTGGAGTTTATGTGAAAATATGGCGTGTGTGATATCGAACGAAAGGTAATTGAGTCTGCAGTTAAACAAAATACATTTTAGTTTATTTTTAAAAGGGTGGGGGTAAATGCCAAAAATTAGAGTTTAAATGAAAATATGGCTTGTGTAGTATTAAACGAAAGGTAATTGAGTCTGGAGTTAAACAAAATACATTTTAGTTTAAAAAAAAGGGGGGTAAATTAAAAAAATTAGAGTTTAGGTCAAAACTTGGCTTGTGTGGTATCAAACAAAAGGTATTTGAGTCTGGAGATGAATAAAATATATTACAGTTTTTAGTTATACTGTCATAAATAAGTTTAAATTCAGAACATTTTACTATAGCAATAACCAATATTGCTGCGCTTGCACTAATTTCGTCTATAAAAGCCGATGCTGGATAATAGACCGGCATTACTCTAGCAAGTGATCAACCCAGTATACCACTGAAATACGTGGTCCCTACGAACCCAGTACACCACTGAAATAATGTGGTCCCTACTTAACATACCTAAGTAAAACCTCACTATGGTGGTTACACTTTATGGCCCATAAGGCCAACTCTCTACGGCCTATAAGGTCTATTTCTTATGGCCCCTAGGTCAACTCTCTCCAGCCAGCGTCCCTCTTTTTACATTATTTATTTATTTATAGCAATAACCTCTATTCCTGTTAATCTGTTTTCTTATATAAAATACATGTATAAATGTGGATTGTTTATACTTAATTTTCATATTCCCCTAAATCCCTCAGTCACAAGGGCACTAAATAACAAACCTTGTGACATATATGGTAGAGATACCACTTGTCACAAATATAGTCGTGACAATATTGTACACTATAATTAAAGTACCTAGTGTGAGCGTAGGTGCCCATATATTAGCAGAGTATTTTTTTTAGTCCTTGCCGTATATTCATCGTGTAAGCCTATTATGACATCAATAACGTGCTTGTATATTTTATTTCTTATTTTCTTCCCCGTGACATCCAGTGTATATTTTTCTTATTTGCATACATATACCTGTAACATATTTGCACACATTTGTGACATCCCTAACGTCTTTGTATATTTTATTTGTTATTTGTTTCCTCATGACATCCAGTGTATATTTCTTATTTTTATAGAGGTACTTGTTACATCCGTTATTTTTATGAAACGTTGGCAACATTGCTGGATGTCACAAGTTAACACAAATATTTAGGGATGTTACAACGTCAAAATTTTTTGTATATACAATGGACGCCACAAAGATATGAAAAATTTTATTTCTAAATTTGTGAGTTTATACAAATATTTTTATGGAATTAAAAATAAAATATTTTTTATTGCATTTCATATTTTTTATTTTTGGATAACACCAGGTTTTAAAGTGGATGTCACAAAAATCGACTTTTTGCTGGATGTCACAAGATACAACGGTCGAGTATATATATATATATATATATATATATATATATATATATATATATATATATATATATATATATATAATATATATATATATATATATATATATATATATATATATATATATATATATATAAAAGTAAAATATAGTATTTTTTGACATTTTAATCTAACAAATTAAAGATAATAGTATTCAAAATATTACCTATACATGGTGGCGACTTTAAATGGTATACTGCCTCTAGCGGTTTAATGTTAGGTTTTTTAGAAAAAAAAACACGTCAACTGAGTTTTTTTACGGGCTTTGTTCCTGACGCAACAAATTTTTGTTTTCAGATGAAATAACTCCACCTGTTGTACCTTGTTCGAAAGTTTATAAAAAATTAAAAACCACGGAAGAATTTTTTTTGACATACATCTACTAAAAAAATTTCATTTTTACTTGTATACCTTATTTGAAAGCATATAAAAGGAGAAAAACAACGAAATTGTCAAAAATTTACTGAAAAACATGTTTTTGATTTTTTCAAAAAATTCAATAAAAATATTAGGTTTAATAGAAGATTTTAAACCAATTAAAAACTTCTGTTCTTCTGGATTGACAGTAGAATTTTGTTTAATAAAAGCTTGCCAAAAAAAAATTAAAAATAAAGAAGTTCTAAACCTTCTCTCAAATGGGAAACGTTTAAAAAAGCCTATGTAGTTCGAAAACAACAAGATGTAATTTTAACTATATTCACCCTGTTAAAATTCTAGCCTTGCAAAGCTGGTCAGTTTTTTCGTATCTTTATTTTTTCTAATACAGTGGAACTTTTTTAGGTTCATTTTGAAGAATCCTCTTTTGAAGCTTCACTTACTTTAAAACAAATGGCTGCTCCAACACTTTACAATTTGGCACATTACCGTGAAAACCCAGTAATCTGCTCTGTACAAGTATTAGAAGAAGATTTAGTTGCTGCAAAGAAAAAAATGGAAGACTTGAGTCAACAAATTGAAAAACAAATTTTGCAAATTAAAGAATTGAAACATCAGCTGAAGAAGGAACAGTTTTGCTTAAGAAGGTGACGGGTATATTTAATAAAGATCAGATCGAAGTAATAATTGGTTCTAAAAAAATAAAGGGATTCAGGTGGTCTAACAAAACATTTGAAGATGCCTTTAAACTCAAATTTGTTTGTGGCACCGCTGGGTATAGATATCTCCTTAAGCTAAATCTTCCGTTGCCAAAAATCCGCACCCTTTCATACAAAATTGAGCATTTGCCTTTTCAACCTGGCATTTTAGATAAAAATTTTTATTTTCTTAAAATCAAAATTCAAAGTCTATATGAAATTGAAAGAGATTGTTCTTTGCAATTTGATGCCTGTGCCATTACCCCCAGCAAGGATTTATGTCAAGGATCTTCAAAAATTTTGGGCTATGATTCTCTGTCTGAACAAGCGGTCTTGGCAAACCATGTGTTATTTTTTTGCTTCGGGGTGTTAATACTTCTTGGAAACAACTTGTCGCTTACCATTTTATTGGAAACTCTTGTGAAGGACCATCTGTGGCCAAAATTATTTTGGAAATTCTTAATAAATCAAACCAAATCAGTCTCAAGGGTCAGGGGCCCGATAACGTTGCGGTATGGAAACATTTCGGAATAAAGGCAAAAAAAACAGTTATCAAAATTTTATAACCGATCCCGATAACTCAGAAAAAAAGTATTTTTTATAGCGGATATTTCTCACCTTTTAAAAAACATTAGGACTATGCTAGTGAATAATAAATCTATCTGTATTTCAGATTATTTTGTCCAAAAATATAATTTACCGAGCGATACTATTGATGTTAAGCGGAATTTCAGGAAAATATGGACCTAAAATTTTGCCCAAAGCTTGACACGGATTTTTCAAATTTAACTCAGTTTAATAAAATGAACGTATCAAGGGCATTCTATATTTTGAATCATAATGTAAGCTCTGCCCTTAGTTTTTTAGGTGAGTGTAACATAATTGATGAAAATTCGAAAACAACTGCTTGGTTTGTGGAAACGGTGTCAAAATGGTTCACAATAATGAGTTCAAGGGACGAGAATTTGGCCCTAAGTAAACTAAATATAATAAATTATAACCAAACTATTGATTTTTTAAGGGAAATAATACTACTTTTTAAAACTATGAAAATTGGGGAAAAGGGTATTTGGAAATCAGTGCAAACTGGAGTAATTCTTTCCACACAAACAATTTTAGACCTTCAAAAATATCTGTTAAATGAAAAAGGATATACATACCTTAAAACATCGCCGTTTATGGCAAATTTGATTAAGACAAAGAATGCCCACAGCAGAACAGTGTCGGCAAATCTTAAAAAATGTATGCATTTTTCAATACTTGGACGTGGTTCCCGCCAACGGAAGCTATGCCAATCAAAACGATCCAAATTTTTTAAGTTTAGATTCTGTTATGACAAAGAAATTTTTGCCAAAAAAGGAGTAGAAATCGAACCTTTTTTGGCGGCCTTAACGCAAAATTGGAATAAGAATGTTTCTTTATTAGACAATATTCATCAAAATTTACTGTACAATTGTAGCGAGGTTATTTTTTAAAACATATTAAAAAAGCAATAAATATAAAGGATGCCATGACTTTATTTTCAGCAATAATGTTCAGAAACCCTTTTTAAAACTAGTTACATTAAAACAATATAAAACAAATTCTCTGAATTTTCCTTCACCTTTGGTATTTAAACTTTTTGTTAGAATCGAACAAATATTTTTAAATATTTCAAAACACATTCCTTCAAAAAATTTTAACTTTTTGGGTTTACTTAAATTTTAAGTTTTTGAAGATCACGAAGTTAAAGAAATTCGCTTTCCTCATTGCCATGATCTTAAAACGAAAATTGTTAACTCATTTTGTAGATATAGAATCAGGATTTATTTAGCGAAAGCTAAAAAAATGATTAGGAGGGATACAGCACTTCAAAGTGAGTTTGCAAATAGCAGCAAAAGCGCAAAAATAAGTGTAGCTTTTGGAAACTAATTTAATTTGTTTTGTTTTTAGGATCTAGTTTTTAACCCTAGAATCGTATAAATATGTGTATGTATGTGTATTAAAGCCTAACGTATGACAAAAATCGGTTTAGTAATTTTGAAGGTAATAAGCTTTCTTCAAGGAACTCTGGAATTGTTATGGGGTATTTCTTTATCTAATCTAGATAAAAAAGTTTTGATGTTTTTTTTTTATTAATGTACAGTTATAGATAAGTTATGTTTAACATTTGGTCTCCACTCCTGCATATTTTTTACTGACCTTTGCTTAAAAATTCTCCAGAATTTTATGACAAGCTTTCCCCCAGAAAGGCATAGACTATAGACGATTTAGCTTAAGGAGAATAGAATAAATTAATGTATGTATATATAGTATAAGTATTTTTTATAACGATGATTTTACCAAAAGTAGACCGTTAAATATCATTTTTTGGGTGGGTTTTTAAAATAACATCTCAGCTTAGCCAGTAACTTTATTTTCTTAAAATTTTTTTGGTAACTAGTTAAGTCGTAGTGTATCTCTTATTGACTAAAAAGTTCTAACAGCAAATTATTTTGGGAAAAGGAGGCAGCACTGGTGCACCACTGGTGCAGTTTTCGTATTCTTTTGAGAAAACTAGTGCAATATTTTGTATTCCTTTGAGCAACTGGAAGCCCAGTGTTACACTAGCGCACTTTCATATTCTTTTGAAACTGAACTGGGGCTCTGGGGCTATTTGTCACTAACTTTTTTCAAAATTCGCTATATATGTAAATAATTCTCCATAAAGATATCATCTGATAAGTACCTAAATAAATAATTGGTTAGTTTGCAGTTTATGTTAGTGGAATATGCATTTTTACCCCATAGCACCCTTTTTGTAGAATCATTTATAAACCAAAGCTACGTGTCCACTGCACTAAAGGAACATGTTTCTGTTGCCTGCTTCCAAAAATGTTTGAGAACTTAATAATTTATTTTTATTAATTGTAGGTAGTTTTTAGTAGAGCTATGTGAATGTAAATATATCTAGTTTTATATTATTTTACTTTGACCGTTTTCCGATTAAAAACGAAATATCTACTTCATCTAAAAATGTTTAACTGGAAAACTACCTAAGCTAAATAATTGTTATATTCGCCATTTATAATAATAATTTTAGTATCATAAGTTATAAGGAAAATGCCAGTATGTACCAAAGCTGCATTTATTTAAACAATTAACTTAATAACTTTAAATAAATCATATGTACAGTAGACTCTCGATTATCCGACTCTCGATAATCCGATCGCTGGATTATCCGAGTTGCGTAATACATCGGTTGAAACCATATTAACCGAGCGACGCCATATTCTTCGGGTAATTTTATGGAGAATCATAAAATTGCCAAAGCAACAGAAACTGACTGAACTTATTTAATTTTGTATTTTCGACACTTTTGGGACTAAAGTGGTCACTTAAGTCCCTTGTTTTAGGGATTAAAGTGATCCTCTTAATCTCTGTGGAGCAAAAACTTACTTTTAATCCCTAAGAAGTAAAAATCCACTGTTAGTCGCTAATTCATTTATTTTTATTCCCTAGGGATTTAAAACGAAGTAATTTTTGTAGGTTAACATTTTATAATATTTTACATCTATAGAATATCGTTGAATGCAATTAGTACGGAGTGTTTCAAAATACCGTTTTATTATATCCCTTTTTGTTTATATTTTCTATGCTAAAATCCATAAAATAATATATGAACCTTGTGACTAAAATGCCTCAGTCGGGCTACAAACTTTCCGCCTCGGGATTAAAAGTATCACTTTAGTCCCTAGGCTTATAATGTACTATTATTTTTAGACGTTCTTTTTTGTTTGTAAAATAAATCAAATATTGGTATTTATTATTAAAAAGTATTAAAAAAAATGGCACCAGCAAGCACGCACAGCCATCAATAATAGCTAGTCGTTCCGGGGGTTGAGAAGCTTTATTATATAAAAAAATGCAATTTTCTTTCTAAATCTAAAAAACGCGTTTCACTAGCCACTGTGGCTCATAATTTTTATCAATTTTTTTAATATCTCAAAAATATCGACTCATACTTTGAAAACCTTGTTTTGCTAGGTGCTGCGGTTTACGAATTTAATGGCCTTATCCATAGTTAACGAGATATTTTTGTACCAAGTTTGGTTAAAATCGGTTTATTGGTTTTTGAGTTATCGTGTCCCAGACAGATGGACAGACAGACACCATCACAAAATTTACTAGACGGGACTTTTTTGAACCATTTGAATGAAAGAAAAAGTTTGTTGTGGCGATCCCAATCCCGATCCCTATAGCTTCCATATCGACCTAAAGTATGGACGGCTAATATAAGTATATAGAAAACAAAATAGATAAATACAGATTATATATTATATATATTATAGCCCCCATTAGCTCGCATAATCGAGAGTCTACTTTAATTATGAAGGTACCTTGTTGGTATGATTTTTTATATTTATGTAAGTAAATCAGGCACACCTTAAATGGGATTTTAAAAAATCCACAAATTTGAGATTTTGGTATGTTGTAGATCTCGATATCGTGATCAAAAGTATGACCATCAAAGATATAATTCAATTATTTTTATCAATTTTTGGTATTATTGTTTATATTTTACAAAAAAATCAATTTATTCGTACTACTTTGGAGGCCCATACCTGCCAGTGTATTTAGGAAACAACTATAACAGACCAAAATTTCATGAAATTCATGGATTTTTTAAAATTCCATTTACGGTGTGCCTGATCCTTTCCTGCTTAAATACATTTAGCTTAAAAAGTATTTCAATAAAAAATAATTAAAAGAGTTTTTTGTTTTTCTGAATTAAAAATCAAAAAATTTTCGGAGCCAAAAATACAAGTAAAACCAAATATTTCTTTACACAATTGGACACGAAAATTTTTAAAATATTTTCTTTAAACAACTACCATATAATGTTTACCTCATGGTACATACATCTGACCCTCGGAACGGAAATTAAAAAAATATGTTTTTACACAATATGTACTTACTTCCCCAAAGACAAATTTTTATGAATTCTTATGATTTTATGACCGGTGGCTACGCTAATATTGTGATATAGTTTCTATTTATTTTACTGCATTTTTATAAAAACATCTGTTTTATGTCCGATTCGAAGTTTAGATACCATAAGCCTGCCTCCATTTGTTTAAAACGATCAGCGATTGGGGAGGTTAAGCTTCCTACAGACCTCAACATTTCGACAAAAAACAAACACATCAACGACCCGAACGGACTAGTTTGGCCGGGACAAACGCGTTTGCAAACAATTCGGCGAACGGTTCGTGGAATTGACTCCGTCCAAACTGGCGTTTGGTTTGTCGTTCGGCTCGTTGCTCTATTCGTTAAAATAATAAAATTATAATAAAACCAAACCGTAAACTGAATTTACCTAAACCTAACTCGGCAATCCCTCACCGTTTTAAACCAATGAAGTAAGACTTTTTTTAATAAGTAGTAAAGTAGGTATCTCTATTTATTCGTCACTTTATGGTGGCACCGATAAACTATGCAAACATTATTCTTTCACACTTTTGTGTGAGGCGAAAATAACGTGGAAACAGGGCTCACAACATTTAATTTAATCAAATATACAAAAAAAAAGAGAGCCAAAATGATATCCTGTTTGAAAATTGTTAGGTATGTATATGTATAAGTAGCTAAAAAATTCAATACTTTATGCGTAGCAGCATCCCAAAAACTAGCACTATCTTATTGAAAAAAAAAACAGTATTTGGTTTTTCTAAGTACACCTTTACCCCGGTATTTGTTGAACCGAACCGAACACCTTTACCCCCGGTATAGTGGGTTTTGAGTGTTTTGTTTTTGTTATTGGAATTTGAAGTCTCGTCTAACCTAAAATATTAAAAACGTCGAAAAAAATCCAGGGAAATAACACAGACAAAGATAGGTATAGCTAGCTATTTCACAAAATTGGTTTTACATCTAAAACTGGATTTTGCAAGAAAGAGAGGGCAATATGAGTTGCCGACCTCTGGTGTAAAACAATTGTCAAATGTATCGAGGGCCTCTAATTAAAACTGTTTGGTTTCCACTTTCTCCAACGTCGATCATGTGGATACCAAAAAGTTACCTTATAGAGGAGGCATTCCATCGTATTATTGTAAGGCTGTGCGGCATTATTGAGGCATTCTAATTGGAGTTTGAGATCACAGGTTTCGGGAAAAATCACATAAAAACTCTTTATTGTTTTGTTTATCTTTGGAATTTCGTAGTTTTCTTTGAAGTTTGAAAATAGTATTTTTCAAAACAATAGAAATAGTAAAATGTCTAACAAAAAAATAGTAACACATCAAGTACATATAATACGAAAGCAAAAAAAAGCGGTGGTATGAATAATGTAGAGGAGTGTAGCAAGTTAAGTAGGTCGTCACGTTATAGTAAACAACAGCTCAAAGCTATAAAAGTCTCTTCAAGGAACTTCAAACAAGGTCGTAAGAGGAGTAGAAAGCCGATCAAGTGCAACAGTGGACCCCAGAAGCTATTCTGTAGATGTTTCAGGGCGAGAATGTGGTTTGAGGTGCAATCCATCGTTGAGACCATTCCAATCTTTCTCCAATTTAGATAGTTTTAGAGGCTTTGTAGAAAATGAAAATAGTCTTTTTCACAACAATAGAAATAGTAAAATGTCTAACAAAAAAAAAATAGTAACACATCAAGTACATATAATACGAAAGCAAAAAAAAGCGGTGGTATGAATAATGTAGAGGAATGTAGCAAGTTATTTAGGTCGTCACGGTATAGTAAACAACAGCTCAAAGCTATAAAAGAAACTGAGGAGAGACTTTTACGAGAAATGGAAGACAAAGAAGAACTAAAACAACAGAAAATAGAACTATTAACAAAAAAATTAGAAAGAATGAAGGCAACACCAAGTAACAGTGAATGTAGCGCTTCTGAAACTACAGTAAAAGATTTTAAACAATTTGAAGAGGATCCACAGGTTAAAAAATCTAAATTAAAGTTGGATAGAAAACAACAAAAAACATAAAGTCTCTAATAAAATTATTGATTCCGAAAATAAATGCGTTTCATTGCCTTTATCGAACGGACATGTAAATAAATTGTTACTCAGACAAACCATAGACATTAATCTACCAATATTTTCAGGAAATGTAATAGATTGGCCCAATTTCATAAATCGGTTCAACTACACAACAGAACAACTTGGTATCTCGAATGAAGAAAATATTTGTAGGTTGAGCAGATGCTTAGTAAGTGATGCAAAAAGTGCAGTACAAGGAATGCTAATGTGCAAAAATGTATGTATAACTAAAATATTAAAAGTTTTAGAGAATAGGTTTGGTAAACCCGATTTAATTCTTAAAAGCCTAATAGATGAAGCAAAAAATTTGCCACAAATAAAAATAATAGACTCGTCAAATCTTACTCATTTCGTAGAAATAGTTACTAATTTAACGTTAACTTTAGAGTCTCTTGAAATGTATAATTACTTAAATTGTCCCGAACTTTAACTGGGGTGAAAGACTAGACTAAACTTTCATTAGTTGAGTTTCAAGAATGGATTTGGGACAAATCTATAGCTGCAAGTTACATCAATTCAACATCAATAAATCCTCAAAGTGATAGAAATAAAAGAGCTCTAGTTGTTACACACGATAAATATAAACAATCTATATATCTTTGTTTGTTAGGTAAGGAATCCCACGAATTAAAAGACTGTGAGAAATTCTTAGATTTAACAACAAAAGAGAGACGGGAAATGGTAAAAGAAAATAATATCTGTTTCGCCTGTTTAAAAAAGTCCTCTCATGGTATTAAATTATGCAAAGATAAAACACCTTGCAATATAAATAAATGTTCTAAATTACATCATAAACTTTTACATTTTGTTTCACAGAAAGATGCAGACGAGGAGATTAGCAACAAATCAGAAAATGAGACAGAAAATAAACCTAGTACTTTAAAAGAATTTGTAAATGCACCGAAAAGACCACAGATAAAGTATTACTAAAAATTTTACCAGTAATTTTAAAAACTGAATATTCAGAAATAGATGTTTTTGCAATGTTAGATGAAGGTTCTACAGTTTCACTAATAGATGAGAGCTTAGCAAATGAAATAAACTTGGAGAGTCCGTCGCAGTTTTTGCGATTACGATGGGCAGATAAAGAAACCTCAAAAAACATCAATAGTAGAAGAGTTTCCTTTGAAATAAAAGGAAAAAATGAAAAACATTATCACAAAATGCAAGCCTTTACTATTAAAGATATAACTATATATAACTCCCAACACAGACAATAAATATAAAAAATTTAAGATCAAGATGGTCACATTTACAAGAAATCGACATTTCTAATTATTATGATGCTAAGCCTCAACTTTTAATTGGACAAGATTATTGGGAGTTGATCACTACAAGAAAACTCATTGAAGGTCCAAAAAATTCTCCAGCTTTGTCATACACCAAATTAGGATGGGTGATGCATGGCAACCTAAATCAATTTAATGGAAGATAGACATAGAAAGAGTATGTTTTATCAGAACAGAAGATCTTGAATTGCATAATATGGTAAAGGACTACTTTACAACTGAATCATTTGGCATAAGACCATCAGAACCAGAAACAAATAATAAGATGAAAAGGTAAAGAAAATTATAGCTAATATTACCAGCAAAAAGGAAAATAGATGGGAAACCGGAATGTTATGGAAAGACGAACATGAAGTATAACCTGAGAGTTTACCACTAGCCACAAAAAGATTTGAATATATTGAGAAAAAGATGTCAAAAGACAACTGTTTTAAAAAAGCATATACAAAAAAAATTAACGAATATTTAGACAAAGGATACGCTAGAAAACTTACTAAGGTGCAGGCTAATACAAGGACAGATAAAACATGGTACCTTCCGCATTTTGCTGTTGTGAATCCTAACAAACCTGGAAAAATTCGTTTTGTGTTTGATGCTGCTGCAGAAGTAAATGGTAAGAGTCTGAACGATTACTTATTAAAAGGACCAGATCTTTTCAACTCTTTGATTGGCATTTTGTTTAAATTTAGAGAACGTCCAATAGCTTTTACCTCAGACATTAGGGAAATGTTCCATCAAATTTTAATACGCAAAGAAGATCAAAATGCATTAATATTTATATTTAGACCAAGTATCAAAGACCCTTTGGATACTTATGTTATGCAAGTAATGGTTTTTGGAGCAATATCGTCGCCATATTGTGCTCAATATATTAGGAGTCTAAATGCTTTAGAATATCAGGATCAATACCCTAAAGCTGTGGAAGGAATTGCGTATAGACATTATATGGATGATTATGACTTTTGTTGCAAACAGAATAAGTGAAATTAACAATTGATCGAAAATTAATCAATGGAGATGGGTGCCTACAGAGCTAAATATAGCTGATGAAGCTACTCGTGATGGCAAAATAGATATTGAAAAAGAAAATATCTGGTATACAGGTCCTAAATTTTTATGTTTGAAAAAAAATTAATGACTAAAAGACAAAGATCTTTTTGACAAATTTAAAGAAAGTCAAGACATTCAAACAGAAAGTATAACCTTTATAAGTACAAATATCAAATTAATTTAAGACTGAATTAGGAAGCATTTTGCCAGATATAACAAAATTCTCTGAATACCAAAAACTTCTACATTCTACAGCTTATGTTATTAAGTTTATTTAAGTAATTCAAAAGAAAGAAACAAATGTCATAGAATATCAAGACTTAATAGACGCTGAAAAATTATGGATGGTTAAAGTGCAACAAGAAACATTTTCAGAAGATATAAGAAAACTCGAAAAAGGGAAGTTAGTGCCTACCCAAAGTAAACTATATAAACTATCACCTTGCCTTTATGATGGGTTACTATGTATACATGGAAGAATAGACTATGCCGATGATCTAAGCATAGGTACCAAAAGCCCTATCATATTGGAAGGAAAACATATTTTTACCATGTTACTAGTAAGATATTATCATAAAAAATTTAGACATGGCAGTATTCAAATCATGCTAAATAAAATCAGGCAGAAATTCTATATAATTGAAGCAAGACGAATTATTACAATGCAATAAATCAACAAATGGGACAATTACCACCGGAAAGGCTTTTACTACCACAAAGACCATTTATTTACACAGGTATGGATTACTTTGGCCCTATTCAGATTATAGTTGGTAGAAAAACAGAAAAGAGGTATGGTGTTCTTTTTACTTGTTTCTCAGAGCTGTTCATTTAGAAATAGCAGAAACCTTAACCAGCACTTCAGCAATTTTAGCCATTAGAAGATTCATATCAAGAAGAGGACAGCCCTTAACGATTTTTAGTGGCACTGGTACTAATCTGACCTCAGCTCAAAAGGAATTAAAGAATTCTTTAAATAACATAGACCCAGAAGCTATAAGAAAAGATTGCCTTGCTCAGGAAATTACCTGGAAATTCATACCACCTGCTAGCCCCCATATGGGAGAGGCGTGGAAAAATTTTATATACTATTTTCACAGAAGCTGAGCATATAGTTAACAGTCGACCCCTAACATATGTATCCTCAAACCATCTAGACTATGAAAGCCTGACCCCAAATCATTTTCTGATCGGTTCCAGTAGCATATCAAAAGCTCCCGGAATATTTAACACAAAAAAATAGAACTCAGAAAACAATGGAAGATAGCACAACAATTTATAGAAAGATATTGGCAAAGATGGTTAAAAGAATATATTCCTACATTAATTAGCAGGAACAAATGGTTACAACAACATCCTAATATAATTGTTGGTGATGTAGTAGTTCTCATGGACAACACAATTCCAAGAAACAATTGGCCCTTAGGAAGAATTGTAAATATTTACCCCGGCAGAGACAATATCGTAAGAGTAGTTGTTGTTAAAACAAGTATTGGAACATATAGAAGATCCATAGCAAAGATATGCCCTATAGACAATTTGGAAATGAGCATCGAAGGACAATAGTTTTCAGAATCGAAGGACAATAAATAGTTTTTGTTTGATTTCCCTAATGGCAACATTATCAAGGGGAAGAATGTTTAATAATGTTTAGTTTGGTTCGATTGTTATTATTTTGATGGATAGAGTTGACATTGAAATAAATGAGTTTCTGACAGAAAATTGTTGAATTTAATTGTATTTTCATCAACGTTTATGAACTAAACAGCTGTTCTGCTCGGTATAAACTGTGGGCATGGCGGCGTTGCCACATCACAAACCATTCACGATGTTTTCAGGAACAGTGGGAACACATTTCATTTATTTTGGACGTTCGTTTATTTATATTTTCGAGGATATTAGGACAATGGTTTCTCTTAGTCGGATTGAAGGATTATGTAGGGCTAGCTAGTGGTGAGAAAACTTAACATCTGAGCACCCTCGTGCCGAGTTTAAGTAGTGGTTCAATGTGTATTTTTAGGGTTAAGTTCAGAAATAACTTTATTAATGTAAAATTATTATACAAAAATGGCATCAAAATGTATAAATCTTAGAGAAAACATATTTAGAGAGCATAGAAAAACTTCTAACTAAAAATATAACTAAAATGCAACTTTTTTCTACACTTAGTATGGCTTTACCCGTATGGGAATTTGTTGAGTGTTCGAATATTCCGTAGTTTGATGCACGCCCTGATTTCCAGTAATTGATTCTGCAGTTGATGGTTTCAACCCTAAACTTCTTATAGTCTAACTGGTTATTTTTCTTGGCAGTGGTCCGTTTTGACATTTGTTTTGATCTGTGCACGTGCATCGAAATCCTCGTTTATAAAAATCCGTAGAAATAGATCCGACAACACCTCAATGCGCAGTAGACGGGTTTGGAATATCTCCTTGATTGATGCTGCCCCCATTGGATAGTTTAAAACTGGGGGTCTTTTTGGCACGCTTACAAACCTAACCGCTAGGGAATTTTTGTTCACGGGTGTTTTAATAAATGGGTTTGCATTTCTATTTGAATTTTACCGAGAAAATTTCGTTGGTACTGTTACCCCACCCAATTAAGAAAAGATTTCCGGCTTCTTCATTTTTTTTGGAAGAAAAGAAATTGGCTGGGCTGTTGGCCGTTTTTTGATTCGACATTTTTTTGGTTGGTTATTGCAGTGACTGCAGTGATTGCAAGTTTTTTCCATAGACGGTAAAGCGTGAGACCGTTGGTGTTGATAGTGTTTTGTATTTGGGTAACACGGTCTCACATCCTCTGGATTGAGGGACTCAAGGGGGCCTACGCCATTTCTACTGGAAAAGAATTGGTAAGTTCGATTTTTTTTATTTGGGGATTCTTTAAGATAATATTAAGTTTTGAGTGCCTCCCAAAATGTAGCTATTGTTGGGTAATGTAATTTTTCTACAAAAGGCTTTTGGATTTTTGGAGTTTTTATATATTTTTTTAAAAACCACGTTTTGGGATAAAAACTATATATTGTTTTCTCCTTTGTCGACAGTGCTGTCCAGTCCACCATCGACCTGGATGTTTGTGCAGGTGGGAAGCCGGTTGTAGCACTGAAACCCTGGGAAAGGTATGTGGGGTTGTTTTAGTTCATCTGTTGACATCTGCTTTATTTTATTGAGTCGTCATGGGGTTCTTGATTTAGGTTATTCCGGGTAGGAAAACCTCGTGCAAAACCGACGAATTCCAGGAAACTGAAATATTTAATTTTCCACAGGGTTTTACGCTCTGGAAAGAATCCAGTATATTAAGAACCATGTGCTGCCCTAGCATCATGTGCTAAGTCACGTTCAGGGAAGGCGCAGGCAGAACGGGACCCGGAGTTGCAAGGAAGAATGTCTGGTAACAACTACACTTTAGCAAAATCATTTATTTAACTAGAACATAAACAGAGGACCAAGGTAGGAGCAAATAAACATTTATATATATATAAATTGTAATTGTAAACGCAAGGAAATGGGTATGACGTCATAACCAGGGTTTTGCGGTATATTTAAGTTAATTAATTCTCTGTGAAATTATAAGACAATTTGCTACTTTGTTCTCACTTGTTAAATGATTTTTTTTGTTTCTAATATCATCCTTTAATTGAAAATGAACAAGATGAACTAAATTGTTGTATTATTTGTGCAACCCAATGGACCAACTTTGCAGAGACAAAAAGAGAGATAGGGTGAACGCAGAATGAGGTTATATTTTTTAGCGTTTTCATAACATTATCTTTAAGCTCATGGGGTAGATCTCGGACTGGGTTGCTGTCTGTCTCATTCTATCCCGCGTAGAATGATGACAGCAGATATTCGGTCCAGATCCCCCCTATGATGGAATGATTTTGGAGTGTATTTTTTTTTAAACCATTAAACTAGGTAATGGAGTCTTCCGCTACCGACTCAAATGTAGGTTACACTATGACCTGTTAGAGATGTCCGTCTACTTATCAATTATTATCTTTTGTGTCATTTTAATTCATTTAGAATCTGTTAATAAGTCAATTTTTTTTGGTTTTTTAATTTCACAAATAACCTGGAAGCTCGGAAATAAGTAGAATTTCATGGTTTGACTACAACATTTGAGTCGAACTGTATTTCAAATTAAGATCCTTTTTGTAAGACATTGGCATTAAAACACATGTGGCGCTTACATTTTTCTTATTTCTGAACCCCCCCTTCTCCACTGTATAAAGGTTACCGGGCATGTTAATGTTTTACCTAGCAGGAAAATACAGTTCTGCTTCCAGATATTTGGTTAATTACACATAATTACTCGGTAATTAATAGAGTGATTACAACGTTTTATTAGTGTCGCAAATGTCGACCAACGTGCTTTTACAGTGTCACAATTAGGGTCACTGCATCCTGGAAGCCTGGCGTCTCCCAGGGGTAGCGACACGAGTGTCAAAACCGTACTCAAAATTCCATAGACGTTCATGAAAAATACTCATTTTTATACAGTCTGAGAAAAAAAAATGTTTTAATAAAACTTAAAAAGAACTCGTTTTTATACAGCTTAAGAAATAAAAAATATGTTCCTTGAGTTTTTGGGTTATGAATATTTATTGTAGGTATATTTATTGTTAAAAATCATTTTCTTTTAAATATTATTTCTGTTTTTGTATAAAAATAATACGTAATAAATAAACAAACAGGACAGAAATACATTTCTATGTTAAAAGTTTATTAATAGTATATAATATATCAAGGGATAAAATGAAACTTTTATCACGATGTTTATGCGCTATTTTTCGCACTGTTTAATTTATTTTCCAAGTTTTTTTCCCATTTTTTTGGGTGTTTTTGGTATTGTGGTTTTTTTTAGTACCTTTTTATTCCGAATTTTATATTTTATCAAAAGACAAAAAATGCCCAAATACAGTTCGAGTTTTCCTAAGGTTCGGCTTAATTATTTATAATTTTATAGTACATTTCTTTTCTTAATATTATTGTTCGAAAGCATAAACTTTGAAAATCATTTTCTTCAAACCAAAAATTGTTCTAAAACATATTCTTCGAACAAACGATTGTTCGAAAACGTTTTCTTCAAACAGAAATTTTTCGAAATCATTTTCTTCGAACAGAAATGTGTTCGAAAACATTTTCTTTAAACGGAAATTTGTTCGAAAATATTTTTTTTTTAAATGAAAATTTGTTCAAAAACATTTTTTCGAAAACAAATTATATGAATTGTGTTAGGTTTGGAAATCCAGGTCTAGAGCGTCTTTTATCGAAAAACTTGCTTTCGAAGAAAATGATTTCTATTCGAAGAAAATGTTTTTGAACAACTATTACTTACGAACAAATTTCCGTTCGAAAACAAATTTCCGTTCAAAGAAATGGTGTTTCCGTTTAAAAAAAATGTTTCCGAACAAATTTCCATTAGAAGAAATTGTTTTCATAAAAATTTCCGTTCGAAGAAAATGTTTTCGAACAAAGTTCTGCGACCCGTCGTGTTGCTACCTGGGGTTTTTATTGGATGTTGATTTTTTTAAAACTTTTCTATGAGTGTGTGTGTTTTGCAATCATTACAGTGTAGCTACTTTCGATCTTTGTTTGAACCCTTTGTTTTTCAATCTTTTGTATTTTCGACCTTTTGTACTTTCGAACTTTTGTATTTTCGACTTTTTGTATTTTCGACCTTTTCTTCGCCGCCCGCTTTTTGTTTGAACACTAATAAAAATAATAGTAGGTATATTATAAACCTGGGGCGTGCAGTGTTTACTTTTAATACCACGGCGGGAATTTTCAGGCTCGACCGGAAGAAGGGCTATAATTTACTAAGTGACTAAAAGGGACTTTAATGCCAAGGTATATTTTTATATACTAAAAATAATAATAATCATAAACTAAATAAATAGGTATTAAACCACTTACCGTACTGTAGTTTGAGCATGTCAACCCCCCGTATATAAAAAAACAGTGGGCAGTAATAGTTGTCATGGCATTACATTAAACAAAAGTCAGTCAGATGCTAACAAACTAAGGTCACTCATCGTCAAGCAAGCTTATAACAAACAATGTGGAAAAAATATTATTTATTTCATGACAAACTAATTAAGTTTAGTCGAGAAAAAGTTCGAATTACATTTCTCGAAGATGGAAAATAAAGCATATTCTTACTTTGAGATGGGCGTGGAAATGATGCAATAAACAGAATTTCGAAAATTTCACAGTTTCCTGGTGTACAGCCTGGAGAAGTCTAGAAAGTTAAATGCTTCGTTTATATGGAAGCAATATTCTATGCCTAAGGACACAATAACGATCAAAACGAACCAAGCCATCGGCAAAGTAAAGTAAGCTTACGGCAAGCTGGAACAAAATCATCGGTATCGTGTATATATCTTGATTCCTTTTTGTTTTTTGTATTATGATAAAATAAAATAATCCAAAAACCTATATTTTCCCTTTATGGTTTTAAAGAAATTACTTTCAATCACTGGGGACAAGAAATACTACCTTAGCCCATGAAAAAAGGGATTAAACGTACACCTTTATTCCGTAGAGAGCATAAAAAATTTATTAAATGATCCAAACCCAACATAATAGTTTTCTATATTTTAGAATATATATAAAACATGCAAACTATATTTTTGGTTTCCTTCGCTGTGTGGGTCCTAACACAGGGTCCTAATAAATTTAAATCATAAAAAACTTTTAGGTTTGTTTATTTGGACAGTAAAATTTATATACCGGATGTGACGGACAGTTCTTTACATAACATTTGTAAACCATTTAATTTTTTTAAACATAAAAAAGCTACGCTCCTGACAGTGTCGGATTTGCGTTTTTCGTAAATGAGGTTATGTTTGGTGTCGCTACCCCTGGGAGACATGAGCGGCTAGTAGACAACTTGCATTCCGTTTGCTATTGGTCGAAATAGTCAGCTGACTTTTTGATGTTGAACGTTGCCGTTTAAGATTATTATTATATTATATTAAGAGATGGTGCCACTAGTCAAGCATTTAACAAACTTTATGTTTACAGCTTTCGGCGTAAAATACGAATATATACTAGTTGTAAGTGATTAAAAAGTTTAGTGGTTTGTGCAGTACATACCTATTGAATTTAACTAAATCTATGCCGATGAGGTTTTTTTTTTATTGTTTTTTAAAAACATATTATATTTTTTTTAATTAGCTTCCTTATCCTGTTTTCCTGTCGAAATCGGTGTTAACCTAACCCTGATAAATTATTCGACAACGTATCCTAACCTGTCCAGACACGCCCCGGTTAGGATACGTTTCCCATCAATTGACCACGGTTAGGTTTTGTTTCAGTTTGGTTTAACACCGATTTCAACCTCCCAAAACGAGGACAGGAGAGTTTTAATTTTAAAAATCCCGCCTGACTATGTCAACCAATAGCAAATGGAATGCAAGTTGTGAACTATCCGCTCGTTGGGAGACGCCAGACTTTCAGGATGCAGTGACCCTAAGAATAATTGCTAGAGTCGCCACCTGAGAAAAATAAGTCGAAGGCGGAAGTTTTGAGGGGTGCCACGACCACGTGGTCACCTTGTGCAAGGAAAACTTAAGTTTGCAACACGCTCCCTAGAGGGAGCCGCACATATAGGCAGACAACTGCGTACAGCCGACCTGAAAATAGATTTCAAAATATTTTTTGGTTTTATTGCACCCCTAACCGGACCCAAGAAACAAACCTTTAAAACATAAATTTCAAACTTTCTATAAATTCGTATAATTAAAAATAATGTTTGTATAATTATGTAAAATTTCTTGTGTGCCTAATATTACAGATTTGTTAAAAAATTCTAATTTTCTACTTAGCAATAAAAAGTCGAAAATAGCCCCAAAAAACTACTATTTACGGATTAGATCAAATTTTGGTTCAGGAGGTGAGTTACAGGGTGATATCGAAAATAGTAGTAAATCTTAATAAAAATCACATTTTTAAAAAACAACTCTGTCAGGAGTTTTAGTTAGCAAATAAGAGTAAGAAACTTATTGTATTATTTTTAGATCCAGGAAGTGAGAGACCTACAGGGTGATATCGAAATTAGAAGCGTAATTTTCTAAAAAACACATTTTTAAAAAACAATGTTATCAAGAGCTTTCGTTAGCAAAAAATTATTTGAAACACGTTACACAATCATACCATTATCAGATTTTATCACCTTCAGGTCCAGGAATTGAGCTATGTGTAAATATTCTAAAAATCATATTTTTAAAAAGCAAGGTTGTCCGGAGCTTTTGTTAGCAAAGTATAGTTAGGAAAACGTGAAACAATCATACCATTAACGGACTGTATCACCGTTAGGTCCAGGAAGTGAGGTACATGGTGATATCGAAATTAGTTATAAAATTTCGTAAAAATCACGTTTTAAAAAAAAAACGTTGTCAGGAGCGTTTGTTAGCAAAAAATAGTTAGTAACACGTTAAGCAATCATACCACTTACTAAATTTCATTTACTTCCAGTAGGTAAGCTGCAGGGTGATATCTAAATAGCAGTAAAGATTTTGAAAAATCACGTTTTAAAAAAATAAGGGAGGTGAGCTACAGAGTGAAATGAATAAATAAATCCAAAAATATTCACATATACTTTCGTGAAAAACTTTTAGTATTTATTTGACAAATTTACAAGTTAATATGATAAAATTTTGACAATAAAACTTATTAGTTAATATAACCTAAGCCCCTAACTAACCTTGGTCAAAATAAAAGTTTACAAATACACATAAGAAATCCAAAAATCCCTACATTTATTTACGTAACAACATCTTGGTTCGTTTTTCTTTTACAAATTCACAAGTTAGTTTGAAAATATCATGGCTTTATAATACATATCAAGTATAACCAAACCGAACCAAACCCATATAAATAAGGTTGGTCAATATAACAATGTACAATAATTATTTACAGAAAAACCTGCCGCCTGCCTGTTAATTCACAAATTTACATGCTTATTTGACAAAATTTTTTCATCCAAAATATACAATTAATAGAATCAAACCGAACCAGTTGGTCAATATAAAAAAATTAACAAATACAAATAGTAAATCAAAAATTTTTACAAATATTTTACATTTGTTTGATTTGTTAATTAACATATTTACAAGATATTTTAGAATCTTGGCCCTAAAATATATATTTAATGTAACAAAACGAAAGCCTTCACTAGGCTTGCCTAATGTACACGATAAATATAATAATCTGCACATTTATTTACAAGAAAAAACTGTCTTCGTTGTTATTTCACAAATGTACATGTTTTTAAGGCAACAATTTGACACCCAAGTTATCTATTTAACATAACCAAACCGAGCCAAATCAAATCCTTATAATTATTAAGCTTGCTCAATATAAAAATGTACAAATACACATAATAAATATTATATTTATTTACATTGACAAACAACAACCTGCACACAAATAATTTTGTCCCGTACGTCGTTCTTAGTTTTATTTAATTACTTGTATATAGACTTCTTCCAAAGTGAAGAGACTCAATATTTAGCATTTCTTTCAAAAAATCTGTTAATACATGTACCGCTACATAGCTATTTGGTTGTCTGATAAAGGGATATATTTCTTTACTTCTTTAGCTATTTTTACTGAAAACTCCAAATCAACAAAAGCAGTAGTTTCATCCCACTTAAGGTCTTTTATCTTTAAATTTTAAATATCTTTTACATAAATATTTTTTTGTATCGCTTAGGCTTTTAATTGTTTGTACAATAGTTATTTACCTAACAAGTGCGGAAGAGGTACTTTTCCGCACGCGACGGCACTTGCACAAACGACGCGGAGCGGAGTTCGGGCAAGCCGTCAAGGAAGGAAAAGATAGTTTCCGCAAGAATTAGGTACAATGTTTTTCCTACGAGTGTTTTTGTCCATCTTCTTTATCAAAAAACATGTTTTAATTCGCAAAGATTTTATAATAATGCTAGAAAATGATACGTAAGATAGAATAGTTACATAAATCATTTAATGAGTCCTAAATATCTTTATTTTTAACAAAACAAAAATCGTGCGGAAAAGAAATTTTTCAACACTAGTGCGAAAAAGTTACTTTTCCGTACGTTTTTTTAACTTTTATTTTTACAGGATTTTTTTATTATGATATATTAAAAAGAAACTGTATGTAAAGAACATTTAATTAACAATAACGAAAATGTTAACGATGGTAGATATTGAAATTGAAAGTGCACTTTCTGTTTGTTGCATGCTTCAATATACATCAGATGCCGCAACATCTTGAATAACGTCGTTTCTTATTGGAATTTGATTGGTTGGTGTTTGGCCCACTACAGAAATGCCTTGATCAGTTTGCTGCTTAGAATTACTACTGTAGTGAATGGAGAAACGTATATTGGTCTGTAAAGGCTGTAACACATTACAGGATTCTTCATTCGGTGCTTCTGGTAGCATCGGTACAGCAGCACTTCTTGAAAAGTTGTGTGTAGGAGGACGGGTTTTCATTTGAAAACGATTGTGGACGGGAAGGTTCTTGCAATTTGGACGTGCGGAAAAAAATCGTGAGGAAAGTAAAAATGATGCGAAAAAGTAAAATTGTGCGGAAAAGTAATTGTAATATTCTTTTAATAGATCGCTCAAGAAACCCTAACTTATATGTTCTTGGTTTGTAAACAGTAAGGTGAGGCCAAAAGTTATTTTTAAAAATATGATTTATAAAAAATTTTACTACTAGTATCTTACCTACTGGACCTAAATGTAACGCAGTTAGTGAATGGTGTAGTTTGTTTACATATTCCTAACTATTTTTTGCTCACCAAGACTCCTGATAAAGTTGATTTTTAAAATTGTGATTTTTACAAATGTGTTTTACTAATTTTGATATCACCCTGTACCTTACTCCAAGGACCTAAAGGTAATACAGTCAGTTAATGTTATGATTTTTTCACGTGTTCCTAAGCATTTTTTGATAACGAAAGCTCTTGACAACATTGTTTTCTAAAAATGTGATTTTTAGAAAAATACACTAGTAATTTCGATATCACCCAGTAGCTCACTTGCTGGCTCTAAAGGTAATACAATAAGTTAGTGATATGATTTTTTAAGGTATTTCTAACTCTTGTTTGCTAAGTAAAACTCCTGACAAAGTTGTTTTTAACAATGTAAATTTTACAACTATTTTTGATATCACCCTGTAACTCACCCCCTGAACCTAAATTAGAAATAATCCGTTAATCCATAGTTTAACTTTTTGGGCTGTTTTCAACTTTTTATTGTTTAGCAGAGAACTAGAATTTCTAAACAAATCTATAATAGATTTTAAGGTAACCCTGTAGCAGACCTACCCTTTATAACCTGGGTTTGGCAGACTTTTTTTCTATCTCTTCTCATACCTGATCATAAGAAATATTAGACAAACATTATTTTTAATTATATGATAATAATAATAACAAGTTTGATATTTATATATTCAAAGGTTATTTTTTGGGCCACGGGTTGCAATAAATCCGAAAATTATTTTTTTTTTTCATAAATTTATCAACCCTAATAGTTTTCTTTCCTAAAATTCATTTGATTTCGTTAAAATAATATTACGTTGATTTTGTGGTCGGCTGTACTTAGCCATTTGGTTTGGTTCGCTTTGCATGTCATATTCGTGTTATTTGAATCCAACTTTAACGAAATAAGAAAATCGTCTCATATCGTTTTGTTATTGTTTTTTTCCGGAAAAATACAATTTTTTAAGAACCTGTGCATCATCAACAATCCCGGAAAAATATTGAATTATCAACAATCGAGTTTAAAGGTAGGTTTTAGATTATATTTTTCCTCATTTTTCGGTTTTTGACGCTGTACAAGAAACTGAAATTTACGATGTTGCCATGATTTAGGGCTAAAATTTGAGGCGTCAAATTTTTTCAGATTGTTTCAAATTATTTCAAATTTTAAAGAATTGCCCCCGACGAGTCAGATTCGAGATTTCCGAAAACAAATTAACTTAATTTTACACTTTTTACTACACATTGGGTCTCCAATTAACCCCTAGCTATAAAAAATAAATGGATCCATAACGGATCTGATACCTTCCTAGCTAGCCTAATAGCACACTTCAAGTGAAGCCATGATATATCAGCCTTAAAAACCGTTTTTTGTAAATATCTCGACGATACGATACGAAGTTTTTGATAATAACACAAATCATTGTGCAAAATGTAGTCTACTATATACAAAAAACCGCATAATGATACGACGCTCCATTAAAAAATTAGCATTTTTAAAATTTTTTAATTGTCAAAAAACTTTCACTAGCATTAATGGATTTAGACCAAAATCTAATCAGCCCGTAAGAGTGTCGAACACTATCTTACCTGAAAATTTTATGAAAATTGGTTTAACGGTTTAGGAGCTATCGTGTTACGGACAGACATAATACCCCTATAAAAAAAAATGGATAAAAAAGGATAAAAAAAAATGAATCCATTTTCTATCCGCTTTTTGAAATCCTTTTTCTGACCTTTGGGGGATAGAAAGTGTTAAGTATTAAAATTGATAACAAATTTTTAATTCATTTCAATACAGATCCTGGCATACAAAATAAATCCATTTTGAAACATTCTATCCTTTTGTATACACTTTTTGGCATTCAAAGTAAATCCATTTCAATACACTTTTTGGCATTCAAAAGGAATCCATTTCTATGTCATTAAGGGGATTTATTTTTAATCCCCTTTAATCCATAATATCTTTAACCTTTTGAATCCCCTTTTAAGAATAGAGAATGAATACATTTTAATACCTTCGAGATCTACATTTTCAATCCTTTCTTATCCAAAAAAGGATTTCAAAAAGCGTATACAATTAGCATTAAAAAGTATATAAACATTCCATCCATTTCAATACACTTTGTGGCATTCAAAAGGAATCCTTTTCTATCTCAGTAAGGGTTTTTATTTTTAATCCTCTGCAATCCATAAACTACTCATCCTTTTAAATCCCCTTTTAAGTATGCAGAATGAATACATTTTAATACCTCCTAGATCTACATTTTCAATGCTTTCTTATCCAAAAAAAGGAGTTGAAAAGGCGTATTAAATTGGCAATAAAAAGTATACAAACATTTCATCCATTTCAATACACTTTGTGACATTCAAAAGGAATCCATTTATATCCCATTAAGGGTTGTTATTTTGAATTCTCTTCAATCCATAAACTATTTATCCTTTTAAGTCCCCTTTTAAGTATACATAATTAATACATTTTAATACCTCCAAAAGTCACATTTTCAATTCTTTCTTATCCGAAAAAAGGATTTGAAAAAGTGAATTAAATTGTCAATAAAAAGTATATAAACATTCCATTCATTTCAACACACTTTTTGGCATTCAAAAGGAATCCATTTCTAAGTCATTAAGGGGATTTATTTTTAGTCCCCTTTAATCCATAAAATCTTTAACCTTTTAAATCCCCTTTCAAGAATACAGAATGAATACATTTTAATACCTTCGAGTTCGAGATTTACATTTTCAATCCTTTCTTATCCAAAAAAAGGATTTAAAAAAGTATGCAATTAAGATTAAAAAGTATATAAACGTTCCATCCATTTCAATACACTTTGTGGCATTCAAAAGGAATCCCTTTCTATCTCATTAGGGGTTTTTATTTTGAATCCCCTGAAATCCCTAAACTACTTATCCTTTTAAATCCCCTTTTAAGTATGCAGAATGAATACATTTTAATACCTCCTAGATCTACATTTTCAATCTTTTCTTATCCAAAACAAGGATTTAAAAAGGCGTATTAAATTGGCATTAAAAAGTATACAAACATTTCATCCATTTCAGTATACTTTGTGACATTCAAAAGAAATCTATTTCTATCCCATTAAGGGTTTTTAATTTGAATTATCTCCAATCCATAAACTATTTATCCTTTTAAGTCCCTTTTTAAGTATACAGAATTAATACATTTTAATACCTCCGAAATTCACATTTTCAATTCTTTCTTATCCAAAAAAAGGTTTTGAAAAAGCATATTAAATTGTCATTAAAAGTATAAATATATTCCATCCATTTTAATACACTTTTTGGCATTCAAAAGGAATCCATTTCTATGTCATTAAGGGGTTTTATGTTTAATCCCCTTTAATCCATAAAATCTTTATCCTTTTGAATCCCCTTTCATGTATACAGAATGTATACATCTGATCCATTTCAATAGACTTTGTGGCATTCAAAAGGAATCCCTTTCTATCTCATTAAGGGTTTTTATTTTTAATCCCCTCCAATCCATAAATGTTTTTACTTATCCTTTAAAATTCCCTTTTAAGTATGCAGAATTAATACATTTCAATACCTCCTAGATCTACATTTTCAAGCCATTCTTATCTAAAAAAAGGATTTAAAAAGGCGTATTAAATTGGCATTCAAAAGTTTTTAAACATTTCATCCATTTCAATACACTTTGTGACATTCATAAGGAATCCATTTCTATTTCATTATTATTGGGTTGTTATTTTAAATTCTCTTTAATCCATAAACTATTTATCGTTTTAAGTCCCCTTTTAAGTATACAGAATTAATACATTTTAATACCTCCAAAATTCACATTTTCAATTCTTTCTTATCCGAAAAAAGGATTTGAAAAGGCGTATTAAGTTGTCATTAAAAAGTATATAAACATTCCATCCATTTCAATACACTTTGTGTCATTCAAAAAGAATCCATTTCTATACCATTAAGGGTTTTTTAATCCCCTTCAATCCATAAAATAATTATCCTTTTGAATCCTCTTCCAAGTATACAGAATAAATGCATTTTAATACCTCCGAAATTTACATTTTCAATCCTGTCTTATCCAAAAAAAGGAATCCATTTCTATGTCATTGGGGGGTTTTATTTTTAATCCCCTTTAATCCATAAAATCTTTAACCTTTTGAATCCCTTTTCAAAAATACCGAATGAATTTACATTTTAATACCTTCGAGATCTACATTTTTAATCCTCTCTTGTCCAAAAAAAGGATTTCAAAAAGCTTATGCAATTAGCATTAAAAAGTATATAAACATTCCATCCATTTCAATACAGTTTGTGGCATTCAAAAAAAAAATACTTATCCTTTTAAATCCCCTTTTAAGTATGCAGAATGAATACATTTTAATACCTCCTAGATCTATATTTTGAATCTTTTCTTATCCAAAAAAGGATTTGAAAAGGCATAATAAATTGGCATTAAAAAGTATACAAACATTTCACCCATTTCAATACACTTTGTGATTGATTCAAAAGGAATCAATTTCTATCTCATTAAGGGTTTTTATTTTGAATTCTCTCCAATCCATAAACTATTTATCATTTTAAGTCCCTTTTTAAGTATACAGAATTAATGGGCAGTTCTTCAGAAAACCTGTGAAATGAGCTTCCCTTTTTTTTGAAAAATATAATATTAAAAAATAAGCTTTTTATTGTCTGTTAAAAAGAAAATGCTTTAATATTTTGCATAGAGTATGTTTCCTAGAAAAAAAAATTATATTTTTGGAGAAAAAGGAAAAATAAGAAAAAGTGATTCAACAAAGCTGAGGTTATGTTAACAAAGCTGATAAATTACTTAGAAAATATATGTAGTGAACAAATTTTACATAAAAAAGTCATAACAAAACAAAAAAAACTAATTTTTATCAAAAAACACAACAAAAATAGAAGAATTAAAAAAAAAAGTATATTAACAAAACTGAGGTCAAGTTAACAAAGCTGATAAATTACTTAGAAAATATATATTGCAAAGCTTATTGTATTTAAATTTCTCATAACTAAATTTAAAAAACTACTACTACCAAATAAAGAAAAATAATTATAATGAACAAAAAACCGTAAACCTATTATTTTCAAATTTTTAATCTCTTCTTAAACCACTTAAATCTTAAATGAGCAACAATATAAAAAGTTCATCTACAGATGATGGTTTGATGCTTTCGTTGGGAACTTGTTAAAACTGTTTGGTTTTCACTCTCTCCAACGTCGATCACAAGGATACGAATGATCCCCGTCTGGAACACATCCTGACAATCAGGAACAAGTGATCCATGCCCATCCACGACTGGTTTCAGCCTTTTGGGCCATCCTCAGGTGAATATAGGCGATAGCTCCGTTTAGAGCATAAGTTGTGTGAAAACAACAGAAACAGCTACTCTGAGGGAAAATACCCCTACCAGTATTAAATTATACTGATGGTTTGATGCTTTTGTTGGAAACTTGTTAAAACTGTTTTCACTCTTTCCAACGTCGATCACAAGGATACGAATGATCCCCGTCTGGAACACATTCTGATAAGGAACAAGTGATCCATGATCCCCATCATACATGTTATATTAAAAATATGCGTAGGTGTATTTACTTAATGCGTAGTTTCTAGAATAAGTTAAGACGTAATACCATAATTGCACAATATTGCTATTGTTTTCAAGATCATATAAAAGTCATTTGATAAACATGTTTACTTCCATATTCTTCGGGAACCCACGCGAAGCTGTGTCAGCACTCTTGTAACTATAAGTAGGCTAGCAGGTAAACAACGTCTTTTAGGTTTGACTTAGCATCTAAACGGTTCACATCTAACTTTAAAGTTGTCTTATTTGTAAAAGTGACTAAATAAAATAAAGTTATTTTTTTAAAAAAGAGTTTTATTAAGCTCGCATCTAAAATACATTCTCTAGATTTTGCTTTTTCTTCATCTGCACCTTTTTTACGTCTTTCTTTTTTTTGCCATTTTTCTAGAAATTAAAAAATTTATGTTTATAAAAAAGTTTATATGTCAAAAAAATTTACCTATTTTTTAAGCTTTTATAAAATTCACTAAAAAGTTAAAAATAATTTGTTGGCATTCGGATATCATAATAATAAAAGCGATGACCGCCTTGTAATACAGTCGAACCTCTCTAACTCGAACCTCTATAACTCGAACCTTTTAAGTGGTTCTGCACTTTTTATATGAATTTTAACCTCTTTAACTCGAATTTCTATAAGTCGAACTCTCCATAACTCGAACTGATTTCGTTGTCCCTTGAAGTTCGCGTTATAGAGGTTCAACTGTAATTTTGACCATGATTTTTTGATAAGATATGTTATTACATTTATTATTGTTTGAAAAAATGTTAGTTCACTATAACTAGCAAAGAAATGCAATGGTAAGTAAACCCAACCCAACCTGACCCAAGCTACCGTTAATTGACTTTTTGTGTTAACGAAAAGGGCCGAAACGTTTCAACTGTCATTTCTGCCTAATAATTGACCCCAATAATTCGAAAATACTTTTAATTTTTTTGCTACCTAAGCTTTTTCAGTAAATTATACTATAATATTCAACTTTGTTAACACATCCTCAGCTTTGTTACCACCAGTATTAACAAAGCTGATATTAACGGAGCTGAGAAATCTATTCATATTTCCCGCCTAACTCCTTGATAACAAAATTTGGGATCTGTTTTTTTGCCCTGTTTTTTATTACGTTTTGCGCATTATTAAGTCACATTTAGATTATTTAAGACATTGTTTGTATTGTCAGGAACTTTCCAACAAAGTTGAGAAAGTGTGCTTGTCACTTACCTGTTTTGTCACTTCAAAATTTAAAAAAAAACACCAACACCAACACTTCACAGTGTCCACCTGCTTCTTGACAGCGAAGAATGTGACTAAAGTAAACGAAACAATGCAATGGCGGCTGCTTGTGTTGCCATATATGGATTTTAGTGCGATTTAAAAATTGGTAACAAAGCTGATGCAAAGAGGGTGTGACAACGATATTATTTTTAAAAAATCAGAGTGTCTTTTGTTAAATATTATTATTTTGGCTCAAAATAATTTTTTTTGAGTTGATCTTGTTAGAACTTAACTATATTAATGTAAATCATTAACCATAACTTTAAAAAATAAGTCGGAATGTGCTCACCTTGGGGTTGTGACATTGCCTGAGACCTCAGCTACTGTTAATACAGCAAAAATCCTTAATAATTAAAATATTTTTTTCTTTTTTTGGTGAGGTAGCAGATTAGATTGCATTTCATCCTATTTTAAATTAAAAAGTAGGTTTCTGCTTCAAAAAATGAGATATTTACCCCTGCTGTGACACTGTTTCACAGGTTTTCTGAAGAACTGCCCTAATACATTTTAATACCTCCCAAATTCACACTTTCAATTCTTTCTTATCCAAAAAAAGGATTTGAAAAGGTGTATTAAATTGTCATTAAAAAGTTTATGAACATTTCATCAATTTCAATACACTTTGTGTCATTCAAAAAGAATCCATTTCTATACCATTAAGGGTTTTTTTTAATACCCTCCAATCCATTAAATAATTATCCTTTTGAATCCCCTTTCAAGTATACAGAATAAATACATTTTAATACCTGCGAAATTTACATCTTTCCCATATCCACAAAGGATCCGTTCTTAAAACTGAATAATTTTTGAGATTCAATCTCTTGTTGTTTTTGTACAATTTACGTTTTTGTTAACATTACAGCTTATGAGAAATCAGTTTGTTTGTCCTACGGAAGATATCTTAGATTGGATCATATGTTTTGCTAGACAGCCCTATAAGTACCTAGTTAAACAAAAAAAATAATAATAACACCAACCAAATACCTAACCTAGAAAAATGTTTCCATTTATAGAGTGGCAATAACTCCAAAAAACTTTTGTTCTTATTTCTTCTATCCTACCCATGTATACAATTTATACAGGGGGTACCATAATTAGCAGAACACCTCAATATATTAGAAACTAGCAGCTTTCAAAAAACTGTTAAACAGGAGATTTTTACGGTTAATTCTTAACTGAAAAATTTCTCTGGATTAAGTTCAAAGCTTCTCTCAAAACTCTCCTGTTAAACATTTTTCTAACTGCTAGTTTCCTATTTATATATAAGTATACATATTATATAGTTTCTTATTTATGTTCTGCTATTTATGGTGCAAAAAAATAATAAAGAAGAGGACAGATTCAAATTAACCAACCTTTAATTCATAATTTCTATTCACTTAGCTGAAAAACATCCTTAGCAAATGGCACCATAAATACTATCCTTGATTGAAAATCCATATAAACACTATCCTTGAAGCTGAGCCACAATAGACCCGATAGTAGTCGCAGTAGAAGGGCTCCAAGGCCCACTTACATATGAATCATGAATCATCCTTGAACCTCTAGCAAATGGAAAAAATGGTCTCATATAACGCGTACTGTGAGAGGAAGTTCACTGGAATGTCCCTATTAAAACAAAACTTATGACTTGACTTGTTCTAAGCTAATGTTTTAAGCAATAATCACCTACCAAAAGAAGTATAAAAAATATCTGTTGCAAGATTTAAATAGGTAAAGATTCAAGTTAAAAGAAAACTTTTTGATATAATTTTTCTCAAAATTTATTAAATAAAAAAAAATAAAAAATGCTTTTATATAAAACACTCCAGAACTAAAATAATATTTGTATTTGTCAACTAATTTATGGTAAAATTGACTGCTAAGAACCTTTCTGATTTCTCTTATACATCTAGTTTATAAATGGGCACTTAACTACCCTCCTTTCTAAGTAGGGGCCTTACAGAACACACGGATTCGAAATGAAATTTAAAACAACGTACCTGGCCAAACCGATCTGGCAATCCAAAAAACACAAGCAAAGACCAAATTGAAAACTCAAGAAAAATTAAAAACATTCAATTTCATTGATTTTAGCACGCACATATTGACATAACCACAGATTAGGTAAATAAGGACGTAAAGTCACCCAACCAATATGAATAACACCAACATGTCTATGGTCTATTCGAAGAGGAGCCGCTCAAAAATTAATAAAATAAAATTTGAACAAGTGACATTATTTTTAAAGGATTCCTAATGGCTCCCCCCGATGCGAAGATTTTTTTTGGTACTTTCCACATATTTCATTAATTAAAACCTAAAATACGGCAGTGGCGTATATAGAAAAAAGTTTTGGTGGGGGCCAAGACAGTTTTGGGGGTTCTGGTACAAAATAGCGCAGGACAAAATAGCGTGGACAAAATGGCGCAGGACAAAATAGCGCAGGACAAAATAGCGCAGGACAAAATAGCGCAGGACAAAATGGCGCAGGACAAAATAGCGCAGGACAAAATGGCACAGGACAAAATAGCGCATGTCAAAATAGCGCACGTTATAAATCCCGATAAAGTCGATTTGCCCTGTCCAGCCGAAGTGGACCAGGGGCCGAGGATAGGTTTTTTTTAGTATCCCAACCTGACCCGGTTAGGTTTTTTTACAAAAAAAAAACTTGCCTGAACAGATCAGGTAAGTTTTTTTTTGTAAAAAAACCTAACCGGGTCAGGTTGGGACACTAACCTAACCTATCCTCGGCCCCTGGTCCACTTCGGCTGGGGCAGTTTGAGTGATAAGGTTAGGCCTTCACTGTTTATTAAACTAACCAAGTAAGGTTAGGTTATTTTTTTAGTATCTCCGAGGATAGGTTAGGTTAGTATCCCAACCTAACCGGGTCAGGTTGGGATACTAACCTAACCTATCCTCGGCCCCTGATCCACTTCGGCTGGTGCAGTTTGAGTCATATATCTATTAAAGGACTATATATGCCCAATAATAAAAAAAGTGTAAGCAACACAGGGGGCTGTGAGATTTTTCCCTTGATCCATTTGTCTCTTCTGCGTCTTGGCAACCGCGCCTGTTGAATGATGACGGGAGTCTATTTATGACGCCATTTTATCGTTCTTGTTTTGGTGATTGTTTGTCTTTAAATTCTAAATGTTTTTTGTGATTTTTGTGCAAAGATCTAACACGTGATTTATAAACGCAGTTCGCGGCCGCAGTTGAGAGTTCGCTAATGCTTAAAATACTACTCAAGACCTTCTGGGGCCAATAGAAAGCTAAATAACATAATACCTATATTATAAATGCCTGCATTGTAGTTAAATGGACACGAACTACCAACTTAAATATAAAATTTGGTTATCTCTGAACTGCGATCTAAGAAGAAGCAACTTCATTAAAAGTTTGCTGTGTCTGTAGGGCAGACAGCCAAGCAGAAAATGTGTTAATGTATAGGTAAGTAGGTACCTAACTATTGTTTTAAGGGGTGGATAGCTGTCACAATCGGTGTACACATTTTTCACAATCTTGTTACAATCCTTAAACAATATCTCACAATCTTACACACACAATCCCTCACAATCTGGGAAAAGATTCTGGATTTTCACAATTAGTGTACAGACTTTGGGTTAGCTATTCAGCCCTCGGTTTTATGTTTATCATAGATATGTTTAAATCTTAATCTTAAGGAAATATTTGAAAGGCTGTGCCGAAAGCTGGGCAGTAATGCTTTCAAAGTGCTTCAAAAAGTGAATGGAGCACAATAGTACTTGGGGCACAGTGCTCTCAAAAGGCCCAAGTTTTTTTCTCAGTAAGTAGTTGGTAATTGCAATCACTTATAGTAAATTCTTTTGGGAAAAAATGCAGCACTGGTGTGCCACTAGTGCAACTTTTTGTATTCTTTTGAGCAACTGACAAACTCCGTGTGACACTCAGTGAAAATTTTTTGCTATGGACTCTCCAAGCTCATGTATGTATGTATTCGAAAGTGGTTGCAGGCCCTACTGGACCTCCATGCACTGCGACCACATATGGATCTATTGTGCCCACATACCTACATACTGAGTTTGACTAAAGTGGCACATTTTTTTTTCCACCCAGCACATAAAAAAAACTCTGCAGATTACAACAATAAATGATTTAGGCTTAACACTGTGGCTCAAAGATATACCAGTAAGGCCTCTGCACTCATGTTACCCTGGTGCACTTTTGTATTCTTTTGAAACTGCACAGGAGCAATTTTTTAGTAGCACCAAAATAGTCTCAGTGGACTACAAGTACCACACTAATATTCACTAAACTAAACCAGCTTCTCTTGCAAAATAAATTACATATATTTTTTTGATATTTACAGTCTTTTTATTTTAATTAATTTTAAATACTTTTTTGTAGATTCATAGGGCACATGACTAGGCCTATAGTAAGAACTAAAAAATGATCTACCATTAGAGATCCGTGTGAAACTGTAGCCAGTTGCCCGCAGCCAAAGTGTGAAGTTAGCAGCCAGTTACCCGCAGCCAAAGTGTGAAGTTAGCAGCCAGTTTCCCGCAGATTTATTGACGTTTTATGGAAATTATCCAATCAAGTATTATTTACAAACAAATTCTTAGTAAAATGCACAAGGATATGAACTTGCTCTTGTCTTGCAAGACAAGGTTTTTTGTGCATCACTAGGATAATTCAGCTCACCAAAAAAGACATTGTAGGGTATCAAAATGTCACCAATTATCTCTGGATTATAAATTTCAGGTGACGCAAGGACTCATACCACTGAAGCATGCAGTATGGCAGAAATTACAAAGAAAGCTGCTCAGCTAATTTTGACACAAGCAGGAATATGGCATGTAGTTGATGAGTGTGGATAAAGCATGGATACAGTTCATTGCATCTGGCTGCTGAACATGGGGAGCTTGACCCCCATGAATGTGTTATACCAGGTATAGTTGGTAGGTACTTGTAGGCTTTTTCCTTTTTTTAAAATAATTTTGTTTATGTAATTATACTTAAATTATGATCAATTTTTTTTAATGTAGGAAAAATGGGGATATAAGAAACAGAGGATACCAAGATCCTTCTAGTACACAAACCAGGTGTATTCAATACTTCAAAAGCTCAAAGTTTCAGATAATATATTTTTTTTGTTGTAAGAAAAAAATTATTTGCACCTCTTATACTTGTGTGTGTGGTCAAATATCATCTCTTACTGAACACCCTATAAGCATGTTAAACCCCAAATGTATATATCTTTTCTTTCTGAATTAAAAGTATATGATATGTTGACATTTGGTCCAGTCGTTTTTGAAATATTTGGATTTTAAAAACATGAATAAACAATAAGAACATTGAAATCAGTTGTTTGTTTATCACAATCAATATAATTAGATTTTTAAAATGCCAATATTTCAACAATGGGTGGACCAAATGTAAACAGCATATATTTTTAAATTTAGAAGAAAAATATTTCTTAATTTTTGTTAATATATAGGGTGTTCCAAAAGAGATTTACCATGTTTATAACTTTGCGACATTCATTTGTTTTGTTAGATAACAGCCAGATCATTTTGAGAAATTACATTTTAAGAAAATCGATATTTTTTTAATTTTTAAAATCTATATTTTTTTGTGTTGTATTAAAAGTTAAACTTTTTAAAAAACAAATCATTGATTTATTGACGTTTTGTGGAAATTATCCAATCAAGTATTATTTACAAACAAATTCTTAGTAAAATGCACAAGGATATGAACTTGCTCTTGTCTTGCAAGACAAGGTTTTTTGTGCATCACTAGGATAATTCAGCTCACCGAAAAAGACATTGTAGGGTATCAAAATGTCACCAATTATCTCTAGATTATAAATTTCAGGTGACACAAGGACTCATACAGCTCAGCTAATTTTGACACAAGCAGGAATTTGGCATGTAGTTGATGAGTGTGGATAAAGCATGGATACAGTCCATTGCATCTGGCTGCTGAACATGGGGAGCTTGACCCCCATGAATGTGTTATACCAGGTATAGTTGGTAGGTACTTGTAGACTTTTTCCTTTTTTTAAAATAATTGTTTATGTAATTATACTTAAATTATGATCAATTTTTTTTCATGTAGGAAAAAGATGGGGATATATGAAACAAAGGATACCAAGATCCTTCTAGTACGCAAACCAGGTGTATTCAATACTTCAAAAGCTCAAAGTTTCAGATAATATATTTTTTTTTTGTAAGAAAAAAAATTATTTGCACCTCTTATACTTGCGTTTGTGGTCAAATATCATCTCTTACTGAATACCCTATAAGTATGTTAAACCCCAAATGTATATATCTTTTCTTTCTGAATTAAAAGTATATGATATGTTGACATTTGGTCCAGTCGTTTTTGAAATATTTGGATTTTAAAAACATGAATAAACAATAAGAACATTGAAATCAGTTGTTTGTTTATCACAATCAATATAATTAGATTTTTAAAATGCCAATATTTCAACAATGGGCGGACCAAATGTAAACAGCATATATTTTTAAATTTAGAAGAAAAATATTTATTAATTTTTGTTAATATATAGGGTGTTCCAAAAGAGATTTACCATGTTTATAACTTTGCGACATTCATTTGTTTTGTTAGATAACAGACAGATCATTTTGAAAAATTACATTTTAAGAAAATCGATATTTTTAAAAATTTTTAAATCTATATTTTTTGTGTTGTATTAAAAGTTAAACTTTTTAAAAAACAAATCATTGATTTATTGACGTTTTATGGAAATTATCCATTCAAGTATTATTTACAAACAAATTCTTAGTAAAATGCACAAGGATATGAACTTGCTCTTGTCTTGCAAGACAAGGTTTTTTGTGCATCACTAGGATAATTCAGCTCACCGAAAAAGACATTGTAGTGTATCAAAATGTCAGCAATTATCTCTGGATTATAAATTTCAGGTGACGCAAGGACTCATACCACTGAAGCATGCAGTATGGCAGAAATTACAAAGCTGCTCAGCTAATTTTGACACAAGCAGGAATATGGCATGTAGTTGATGAGTGTGGATAAAGCATAGATACAGTCCATTGCATCTGGCTGCTGAACATGGGGAGCTTGACCCCCATGAATGTGTTATACCAGGTATAGTTAGTAGGTACTTGTAGACTTTTTCCTTTTCCTTTTTTTAAAGTAATTTTGTTTATGTAATTATACTTAAATTATGATAATTTTTTTTTATTGTAGGAAAAAGATGGGGATATAAGAAACAGAGGATACCAAGATCCTTCTAGTACGCAAACCTCAAAGTTTCAGATAATATATTTTTTTTTGTTGAAAAAAAATTATTTGCACCTCTTATACTTGCGTTTGTGGTCAAATAGGTATAAGACCTTCGTATGTTTTATGCTTGTTATAAACAAGGAGTTTAGAGTGTAAATTTAATTTAATTAAAAAAAAACACCTCATATACATTACAAATTAGCATATGTTTCTTATTACCCCTTTTCTTTTACTTTTGTTTTAGGAACATAATAATAATATAAGTTACTTGAAAAATAATGTACATAAAGTTAGCAGAACCACCCTGGAAATTTAAAAAATCTATATGCGCATAATTTGCCGTCAATTATCCGTAAATTAGTTGTAAAAACAAAAAATTTGCCGTGCCCGTTTTAAAAGAAAATTATGTTCTGCTAACTTTATATAAAGTTGTCAAAACAACAAAATTTGTTAAATGGTGTTTTGCTAACTTTATATGAATTGAACACCCATAGAAACAATGGATTTATCTAAAAAATGTTTAGTGCTCAATTTGACGTTAATTATCCGTAAATTAGATGTAAAAACAATGATTTGCCATTCCTGTCTTGAATGAATTGTTAACACAAGACATATGTTTAGATAACACCTTAAATTTAGCAGAACACTATTTTTTTACAGGTATGGAAAATTTTCTTTGGATAATTAACGATAAATTATTCATTATTTTTTTTTAAAATCCATTATTTTTATAGGTGTTGTACACAGATTTCAAGAAGTCTGTGGTGTTGTACTACCATTATATAAAGTTAGCAGAACACAATTTTTTTTTTTTAAAATGGGCATGGCAAATTTTTTGTTTTTACAACTTATTTACGGCAACGGCAAATAATAAGCATATAATTTTTTTAAATTTACAAAGTTCTGCTAACTTTATATATATTGAAAAATATGTTATATCATTATCATATATATATTTTATATTTAATAGGAAGGGCGAAAAAATATCGAAACACAAAATATCAAAAACACAAAATATCGAAAATACAAAATATCAAAAACATACAAAATATCGAAACTACAAATTATCGAACCACAAAATATCGAAACTACATTTTATCGAATTACAAAATATCGAAACTACAAAATATCGAAACCACAAAATATCGAAACTACAAAATATTGAATCACAAAATATCGAAAATACAAAATATCGAAAATAAAAAATGTCGAATCACAAAATATCGAAATTACCAAATATCGAAATTCAAAAATAGAAAATTTCGAAACTTTACCCTAACCTGACCCTGGCTTAATCTAACTCAACCTAATCTGACGTAACCACACGAAAACAGATAGTTTCAAAAAGCTAAATTAACGAAACCTAATCAAATCTAACCGAACCTAAGCAAACTGAACCAACAATTTTTTTCAAAAAAAATCTTTCCTGACTTTTTTCCCGGAATCCTAGAGGATGTGAACCAAACCGAACCGAATCAAATCGAACCAAACCTAACCAAACTAAACCACAACACTGCTAATTAGGTTAGGTTGGGTATTGTTAGGTATGGATAGGTTCGGTTCACACCCTCTATTATCCCGGGAAAGAAGTCAGGAAAGTTTTTTTTTTAATTTTTGGTTCAGTTTGCTTTGGTTCGGTTCGGTTAGGTTAGATTTAATTAGGTTTCGTTAGGTTAGCTTTTTGAAACTATCTATTTTCGTGTGGTTAAGTCAGATTAGGTTGAGTTAGATTAAGCCAGGGTCAGGTTAGGTTAAGGTTCCGAAATTTTCTATTTTTGATTTTCGATATTTAGTTTTTTCGATATATTGTATTTTCGATATTTTGTATTTTCGATATTTTGTATTTTCGATATTTTGTGTTTTCGATATTTTGTATTTTTGATATTTTGTTGTTTCAATATTTTGTATTTTCGATATTTTGTAGTTTCGATATTTTGTGTTTTCGATATTTTGTAGTTTCGATATTTTGTAGTTTCGATATTATGTATATTTGATATTTTTATTCGATATTTTTTCGCCCTTCCGTTTTCTTGATCATCAACTTTTTATTTAGAAAAAAGTACAAAAAAATGGGTAATAAAACACAGACATTTAATCATGTTTTCTATTACCCCAGTTCAGTTTAAAGACTTCGTATGTGTTGAGTTTATAATTTATTGATTTTTAACCTGTTGTATTTAATATAAACTTTTAATCTTTTTAACTATTGTAATATTTTAAACTTTTGTGAGATGTTGTTAGTTGTACAGTCGGGGACTTTTTAAATTGCCGTTGTATTTTTTTCTGTCAAAATTAATCATTTAAAGAAATTAATTTTTTTTTAAATATGTATGTGTACAGACAGAGGTAAGTTTCACAATTTTTTTGTTTTGGTTCAAACTAATTTTGCGAATTTCAAATAGGAATATTTTTTATTTTCGAGGGCGGCAATTCAAAAAGCCCCCGACTGTACAATCAATTTTTTTATTTATTTTATCTATTTTGTTTTTAATATTGTTGTTTATTTTTAAATTTTTAAGGTTAAGATGTTTGGTAGTTTTTATTTTTTGATTTGTGTCCTTGATTTAGGCCTTAAACGAAGGACTTTTATTTTCTCTCTGGAAGTTTTGTTACTTTTCTGTTTTATTAACGAAGATACTTTTTTATTTTACTTACAGATCACACTTGATGATATTTATATATCAAAACGCGTAGTGTGTTTTAAGAAATAAAAAAATTGTGAAGCATTTCGGACTTTCCCTTCAATCCTTTCATTATGGTATATTATAATCTATAATCTTTGATTATGGATCTACTTCTCCTAGAGAAATCTACAATTCTACAAACTCTTGGTAAACCTAAGAAAATTTTAGGCGCGCAAAAACGTAGTAATTCACTTTCAAACACATTTTTTAAACCACAGAAAAAAAATAGCCGGTTACTAATTCTGTTATATTTTTAATCTCACACAGCAATTAAAGCATCTAATTTGTAGGATAAACGATTTTTCATGTTGATATCATAAAATCTTTGGATTTAAGCACAAAATTAATGGTTGCCACTTAAATAACATTTATTTAACTTTTTCCATCCGCTAATTGTCACAATTTTTCATACATATTAGATAAGAACAAATCAGTAACCTACCAAGTGTAACTTAAAGTCTGGTACATACACTTCTGTTCATAAAAAACGATGTCATCGCAAAGATGTATTTGCATTTTTCAGTATCACCCAAATTTTTGGTGGATTAACCACCATTTCAGGACACAACATTGTTTTCTCTAAATAACTAAAAATTGAATAATTTAGGGTGTCACATTTTTATGAACAGAACTGTACATACCTTGAACAAATTACTGAGTTGTACATACAGAACCATCCCAGCAAACATTGACCTGCTGGTACTTTACTAATATTGTACTTTAACTGCTGGCATCGGCAACGATATGCATTATTTTTGTATTGTCTAATTTGCATATTATTTAAAAGTACAAAAAACGCAACATTTTAGTACTTTATTTTTAATACAGCGAAATAATGGCAAAAAAACACTTTAAAAGTATATTTACGCAGTTGCTTTGAAAGCACTTTATTTTAGTACAAAACAATTAAATATTTTACTGTGGAAATAAAATACTCAAAAAAAACATTTTAATAACATTTTGAAGAAGGTACCCTTAAAGTACATTTAATTTATTATTAAAAGTTTTACTGCAAAATTAATATAACAGTGAAAAAACATTTTAAAAGTATTTTTAAACAGTTGCTTTTAAAGCACTTTATTTTAGGACAAAAATATTAAATATTTTACTGTGAAAATAAAATATTTACAAAAAAACTGACAAGTTGATGTTTGCCGTCGTTGCCACTAGATGACAAACACTAGTCAACATTTTTAGGGTCACTGCATCCTGGAAGCCTGGCTAAGAAGACACTACGTCTTCGTGATGCAGTGACCCTAAACATTTTACTGGTACACTAAGGAATGTCAAGCTTAAGAATGTGAATGATTTTATTTATTTTTAAATTGATGTGGAATGTTCCATAATCTTTGGAAATATTCTCATCTGAAATGAAAAGGAAAATATTAAAGATCCTTATATCATGATTAATTAATATTTCATTTTTTAAATATGAGACGTGTGTGACGTAATGTCCTTACAATATTTACAATAAAAGTAGTTTCTTTGTACTACTAAAAAAAATTAATAAAATACAATGCTTTAAAAGTACAGGCTTTTTTAAAAAGTGTAAAAAAAATCAGTTTTTTTGTATTTACTAAAAATACGAAGAAAATACATTGCTTGAAAAGTACATGCTTTTGTGTACAAAGAAGTTAAAAAAATACTTTAAAAGTACAGTGTTTTTTGTACTAAAATATATACATGCTGGCCTGATGCAGGCCGTTGTTCCAAATCAATACGAATTAAGTACTTTGCCGTTATGGGCAGCAGTGAAAGCCAGTACTTGAAAAGTACTTTTTTTGTAATTCATGTTTGCTGGGATGTTTGTGTTCTTATCCCCCCCATCTTCCTTTTGGTGGTATATTTAAGGGATCATTCTTCTCTTCAAATCTTAAAATATTGGCATTCAATAATTATGTATATAAAAAGTTTATATTATAAGGTTTATAATAAAGTTCTAAAACAAAATTTTTCTGAACCCAGCTACATAACAAATACAACACAAGGGACTTATTGCAATAAGGCCAGGCAATAATAGTGACGGGCACTATTCTGACAGTTTTCCACTGAAAACTGACAGATGATCTTTCAAAATTGACATACGAAAGTCCAATTTATTAATCCAGTCGTTTATTTTTCATTAATAATGCCGACACTATTCATTCCGGCTCTTATAATACACAAAGGCCTTATTTTGAAAGAAGGCAGCTGTTCTTATAATGCGATACTGTCATAATAGTGCCTGGCACTATTGCAAGTCCCTAATTAATATGTGTTCTACAAATTCATATAGTATTAACTTTCACACCACCTTTAGGGACTTTTCCATTTTCCAAAAGGTAAAAATTATGTAGACTTCTATCTGCAGTTAGCCTACTCTAATTGTGCCACTTATTCAATTGACAGTACAGCAGGATTATTCCTTTGGCTTTAAAAGAAGCTGATAAAGTTCTAAAACAAATGATAACAATAAGTATAAAAAATTGTCTTTAATACTAAGTAATGTACAGGGTGATTACTAGTATTTTACTTAATACCTATCTTCATGAATATTGATTAAAGTGTAAGGGGTAAAGTTGTAGAACAATACCTAAATATGTTAATCCTGTGTCAAAACTTTGACATTATTTTTAACATTTTTAGATGCTTCTTTTCTTTTTGATTATAGAAATTTGAAACAATTATACATGGTGTTTCAACGAAAAGGTAACAGAGCTCCCCTTTGAGGGATAAAATTTACCCCTATATTTTGGATAGGGAAAGTGGGTTGAGTGATACCTTGTTTTGAAGGTCTCTTCAATGTCTTTGCAACCGTGTATTTTAAAAATCTAACTAGTTTTTGAGACATTTGCCTCCAAAGTTACTATAATGCGATAAAAAAAAATATTTTTATGTACATTTCTGAGATAAAATTAAAAAATTCCGATACACGTCGACTTATTTTTTATCGAAGGGATTTCTTATTGTTGTATTTTTCTTTTATTATCGCTCCATCGTTAACATAGAGATAAATATTGCAAATACAAATAAATAGATATTTAAATTTTTACACGGTTCTGACACAGTTGTAGAGACCTTCAAAATGAGGTATCACTTTCCCGATTCAAAATATAGGGGCAGGGCCGCGCTCGCAGCAATGCCGTCCCGGGCAAAAAGGTAAAATGCCGCCCTTTCGTAACAAAAATTAAAAGCGATAAGGTAAACCATTTCCACAGCGGCGTGGCGTGAGCTGAGGGGTAAAAGGCTAAAAAGGGCGCCCTTAAAAAAATTTGGGACAAAAAAAGGTCATCCATAGGTGAGTGCTTAAGGTAGTTCTTTGTGTTACACATTACCCTTATGTGTAAATCAAAATTTTTTATGGTGTATGAAGGGGTTTAGTTTAATTGATTTCTATATAGCAGATTTACTTCTTTTTATTTTTATAAATTATACAGCCGATTTGCCGCTGCCTCAATGTGCCGCCCCCTCAACTTGCCGCCCGTGCAGAGGCCCGGTTCGTCTGGGCCTGGCGTACCTTTTAGTTGAAACACTTTGTATGAAGTGTATGGGCTCATAATGGAGAAATAATGTGTTAAATTTTAAAAAGAAATTATGACAGTATATTATTAGATATATTATTTCTAAAAATTTAGAAGAAATCTTCCAACTTTGCCCATTTAAACTTTATTGTGTAGGAATATTCATGAAAGTAACTATCGAATAAAATTCACCTGTACAGTGATTTTTTATAACCTGGCACCCCCTGGCCCGCGCAGCAATGGCTAGAGAAGGTATTATTTTCGACGAAAAAATGTTTTATGAGATAACGTCGAAAATGTGTTATTTGGGTCTATTTTGACCTATCTTAACAATATCGTCGTCATGTCTTTCTGTGTGTCTGTCCGTAGCACGATAGCTCCTAAATTGCTGCACCGATTTTCATAAGATTTTAAGGTAAAATAGTGTTCGACACTCTAACGAGCTGATTTTGGTCAAAATCCATTAATGCTAATAATGACAGTTTTTTGACAATTAATTTTTTTTTAAAATGCTCAAACTTTTTAACCGAGCATCGCATCCATATGCGATTTTCGGAATATAGGAGACTTTAAGCTAGAAAATTTGTATTATAATCAAAAACTTTGTAGGAGCTTTAGTTTCTGAAATATTTACAAAAAACTTTTTTCATGGCTTTACTTAAAGGGTGCTAATATGCGAGCTAGGAAGGTATCAGATCCGTCATGGATCCATTTATTTACTATTAAATAATAAAATTTCAAATAAAAAGCAGTCAATAAATAAAAAAATGTCCGTTGTTTTTAACCGCAATTGTCAAATCTGACTTGTGTACTGTTCAAACTATGTCAATTTTATGTATGTGTACACCCTATTTTTTTATGAAATCTGCTCTTATATAACTATTTAGTTTTAGTTTTGTTTAATAAGTATTTAAGATATTTAGTTGTGAAATTTTTAAATTTTAATATTTATTTACTGCACTATGGAAATAATTTATGTATGATTTTATTAATGTCCCTGTAGTAGCAAAATACATAAAACTTTTCAGTTTCATTATCATTTTAAAATGTCGTTTCAGAATGTCAATAATCCAGTAAAATTAAAAAAAAATAAAGATCTTTATCAACGAATACCTCATAAACTAATTTACCAAAACGAAAACAAAAAAATTACTTAAAAGTAGATATTAATGCATGCATGCATGTATTGTTTTAAAATAATGTAAAAAATTTCCTCTAATGCCTGCTTTTTATTTAAAAGTTTTATACTCAATGGTAAAAAAAGTAAAGGGGGTGTCTGGTTATAAAAAATCACACTATACACTCTCCACCAACATGTAACAGGTTATATTTAATTAATTAGGAATTTATCATATACAATTTTCATGATTTAATCAAGTTTCAAAATCAAAAAATCTTGGAGCTTATTTAATAGGATTTTGATAGATCTTGCAGGCAATTTTTACGTTATATAATTTTTAACTATTGTTTTTTGAGTTTTTTTTTCAAAAAATTTCAGTATTTTTTAATTATTTTGTTTATAATTTTTTTTTATTTTCCATGTAAAAGCAAATGGATTAACATTGAAATCCAATGTATTGCATAGAAAGTCCACTCTACAAACAAAAAAGTTTCATATCTGGTTATTTAAAAAACTACTGAAAGTTACAAATAAAACAACATTCTTAATTAGAAATATTTTTTTAAATAGCCTGTTAAGGTATCTACAGGCACTTTCAGAATATGGATATTAGGGGTTATTTGCAGTTGCACACCCAGGAATATGTCGTGGAGGGGGGGGCATGATATTGTATTTTATACTATTTTTTTGTGTTTATTCATGAAATATGTGAAAAATATCTAAAAATCAAAGGCTTGGGAGGGGCCCGGGCCCCGAGTCCCCCCCCTGGGTGCGCCCATGTTATCTGTGGCAAAATTGTCAACATTAAAAATAGGAAATTCCTTTAAAAACATCACCCTTTACAAAAAAAAATTAAGTTGGCCCCCAAAAAAAACCCTAATGCTGACAGATGCGTCAATGTCACGCTTAAATAGAATAAATGCAATCTTAACTCTTTAATTTGAAACATTTTTTCAAATAACTCATAGTTATCAAGATATTTAGGGGTCCCGGTACTTTTTCCTCACCCTATATTCATTGGAAAAATGCACAATACCTAACACCAAACTAAAAAGCTTTTTAAAAATATATTTTGATGGGCTTTAATAATTCAGTATTTTTTTAAAACTTCCTTTCCCAGAAGAGGTCTTGAAAAATAGAACAACTTTAGTAACATTTGGATCCAAATTGTGCAACATGTGAAGGGCCAATATTTGCAATTTTTTTCAAAAATTGGAATATGATGAATAAGATTTTGTTTTGCCAAAAAAATTAATGGATCCATGACGGATCTGATACCTTCCTAGCTAGTCTATTAGCACACTTCAAGTGCAGCCATGATATATCAGCCTAAAAAACAGTTTTTTGTGAATAAACTAAAGCTCCTACAGAGTTTTTGGTTATAACACAAATTATTGAGCACAATGTAGTCTAGTATATTCCGAAAACCGCATATTGTTGCGATACTCGGTTAAAAAGTTATCATTTTTTAAATAAGCATTAATGGATTTTGGCCAAAATCTAATCAGCTCATTAGTGTCGAAAACTATTTTATTTAAATATTTGATTAAAATCGGTTTCGCGGTTTAGCAGCTGTCGTGTTACGGACAGATATACACACACAGACACCCAAATAACACATTTTCGGCGTTGCACAAATTCGTTGAAAAAAATACCTTCTCTAGCCATTGCTGCGTGGGCTAGCAAGGTAAAAGGGAATTTTTCCAGTCAGGAAATGTGATTGCTGCACCGTATGTGACCTGTTGTATCCCCCTAGATAATTGTGGAAGATATTTTTAAATTATCCTAGATAGATACCAATCTAGGGGAGTAAACCAAATAAATCACACAATTTTAAGTTACCGGCTTTAGTCTGTCTCCAATTTTAGTAGGAGGGCCGGTGTGACGGCATAAATCCAAGGCAACAAAATCCAACAAACTTTGGATTATAACTTATTTTATAAATTAGTTTCACAGAAAAACTGTTAATACCTATGCTTTTTGATTGCAATAGAACACGAAGTAAGATGGTAAAGAAATGAGTTTCTTATCTTAAAAACCAACAGCGATATTAATTTTATAAAAATTACTAAAAAATATCAACTTTTTATACCCAAAAAAAGAAAATTGAGGAAGAAAGTTTTTAGACTACCCCAAATCGATTGGTGATGGATCACTCAATGGAAAGTCGCCTGGTGTTTGCCTCAAATTTGAGGAAGAGCGCCTTTGTGACGCCATAAATCCAAGATTGCAATTTTTTCCATCCCTTTCACAAACTTTTGCCATATAACTTTTACAGAAAAATTGTATAGGTTATGATTTGTTTGCAATAGCACAGCAATTGAACTATCGTTTTAGTAAGCTTTATATCTCAAGAACTATAAAAGATATTGATATTTTCTTTAATATAAAAGAAAATTTTAAATGTAAGATTGAGCAAAAAAGTTTAGACTACCCTTGATCGATTAGTGATAGATCCATCAATGTTAATTCGCCAGGTGTTTACCTAAAATTTGAGTAGGAAGGCCTATATGACGTCATAAATCCAAAATGGCGGTATTTTCAATTTTTTTTACAAACTTTGCCTAATAACTTTTGCTAAATTGGTTTTACAGAAAACTGTAAATAAGGTTTCTGTTTGCAAGAGAACGACGATGAATATAGTAAAGAAATTAGCTTTATATGTATGTAGTAAACTAACAAATATATTTAAAAAATTTTAATAATAAAATATAGTAACATTTTTTAGCCAAAAAAAAGTATCTTATCATTGTTAGTTTTTAATGTATAAAGCGAAGTTCTTTACTACATTAATTATTGCTCTCTTGCGAACAAAAAACGTATTTACAGTTGTTAGCTCGCGCTAAAATTCGCGGTTTTTAAAAAAATTTAAAACCACACAATTGGACTAGAAGCAAGGTATATTTTTCTGCGCTTGGGACATGCGCAACAGGAATCAGAGAGATTCCTTCACGACCGCCTCGAGAAAATGGCGTGTTAATTACTTTCTCCAATTTATTACAATTTTCTATACCTGAAAGTGCTCGGTTTGTGGACTAAAAACCATAGAACTGGTATCTTCAGCCCTTCAGCTATGTGGTGTTATCATTTGAACCTGACAGGGGCCCCTGAGACGTGAAGAAACTGGCTGCATATCGGTGAGTGCTCTTGTTTTTGACTTTCAGTTGTTCAGTTGATTACCGCGATTTTCTTATGGACCCTTAATTTTCGTGATTCTGTATCAATTATTATGTTTGTGCGCGATTTCGTTTAATAAAAATATATCCAGTCCATTGCAGTTATCGTTTTTCTTACTGCGGGCAAACAACAGTTTTTCTGTAAACATTTAGCGAAAGTTATAAGCCAAAGTTTGTGAAAAAATATGAAAAAAGCGCCATATTGGATTTATGATGTCACACAGGCTTTTTTGCTCAAATTGGAGGCAAACACTCAGCGATCGGGGTATAGTCTAAAACTTTCTTGCTCCATCTAAACTTTTTATACCGTTTTTAATGTTTAAAAAAATAACAATATCTTTTTTAGTTCTGGAGATATAAAGCTTGTTAACTAGTCAATTAAATTGCAGTTCTACTGTGAACACATTACAATTTTTCTCTAAGTTGTAATGGCAAAAGTAAAAAGAAAAATTTTGTTAAAAAACATGGAAAAAATCGCATTTTTGAATTTATGACTTCACGCAGGCGCTCTTGCTCAAATCTGAAGCAAATACCCGCTAACTTAAAATCGAGTGATCCATAGCCAATCGATTTGAGATAGTCTTAAACTTCCTTTTAAATTAATTTAAATAAAGTAAATATTTTTTTGTGTAAAAAACAGTTACTATTATTTTGTTTTTTTTTTTAATTAATATCTTTGTGAGTTTTTAAGATATAAAGCTAATTTCCTCACTATATTAATTGATGTTCTCTTGCAAACAAAAAACGTATTGACAGTTTTTCTGTCAAACTAATTTAATGAAAGTTATTAGCCAAAATTTGTAAAAAAAACATTAGAAAAGCCGCCATCTATTTATAACCTCACACAGGCCCTCTCACTCAAATTAGAGTTTTAAAAAATCTTCCACAACTATCCCACGAGACACGCTTTATGATGATAAGCCTCTCAACTACTAGCAGGGAGCCACAAAAACGGATTTACATGAATTCACAAAGGCCTGGTTTTGTCATAGATATTTTTTGCTAGACAAGACCGTAAGTTTCTGAGATAAATCCAGAAGTCATCCTTAATAGGACATCTTGTATTTGTAACTTTTTCTAATTTTAAATAAAAAAGCACCAAAAATAAGTTCATACCGATGGGCCATCCTTTCCTCCTAATTTTCAAAGCATCCTTAAAAATTCCTTGGATTACTGTACTATTCAAATGATAATTAATTTGACAAAAGCAGCGATAGTCTTCTGAAAAAAAAAATAATTTATATAGTGACATCTGCAAAAATACTATTTTGTAAAAAAAAAGTCTGACAACTTACAACCACCAAACTGATGTTGGATGAAATTTGTCAGCTTTTTTCTGTATTTTGTATTTATTTTAACACTAGAAGTACTTCAAAAAAGTCGTTTAAATATTGTTAATCAGGAAACTAAATCCTGTAGGCAAAATAAATCTTTCTCATGATCCCATCTAAATCAAAATCTTTTACTATAATTTTAAGGGTTTAAATAAGTAAAGCTCATTGTTGAACTGTCAAGTTAATGAAGGAAGGGTTTTGTTTAAAGTCCTATTGACTTGACCCATAAAAAAAACTGTGGCATTATGGCCATGTTTGTGTTTTTTATAATTCTTTGATAATTATTTGTTTTGTTAGATAAAACTGTCCACTTTTTTCTATCTCTAATAAGTGCAGTAGCCCTTGGTTGAAATCAGTGGCATATATAAGGGGGGACTAGCCCCCCCCCCAAGCTAAGATGTTATCTTATTTATATTATTATATCTTTGTTAGTTTTTAAGATATAAAGCTAATTTCTTCACTATATTAATTGGTGTTCTCTTACAAACAAAAATGTATTGACAGTTCTTCTGTCAAACTAATTTACTGAAAGTTATAAGCCAAAATTTACAGATTTACATGAATTCACAAAGGCCTGATTATGTCATAAATATTTTTTTGCTAAATAGAAGACTGTAATAGTTTCTGAGATAAATCCAGAAGTCATCCTAAATAGGACACCTTGTATTTGTAACCTTTTCTAATTTTAAATAAAAACGTACCAAAAATAAGTTCATAACGATGGGCCATCCTCTTCCATAACAAAAAAATTCATGGTTCATCATTCTGAAATGTTATCTAATTTTCAAAGCATTCTCCAAAATTCCTTGGATTACTGTACTATCCAAAATAAAATCAATTTGACAAAAGCAGCGATAGTCTTCTGAAAACAAAATACAATAATTTATTGTATGTTGACATCTGCAAAAATACTGTTTTGTAAAAAAAAGTCTGACAACTTACAACCAACCAAACTGGTCTTGGCTGGCATTTGTCAGCTTTTTTCTGTATTTTGTATTCATTTTAACACTAGAAGTACTTCATCAGTTCATTTAATTTGGAAAAGTCTTTTAAATATTGTCAAAAAACTAAATCTTGTAGGCAAAATAAATCTTTCTTGTGATCCCATCTAAATCAAAATCTTTGAATATAATTTTAAGGGTTTAAATAAGTAAAGCTGACCCAGAAAAAAAATCTTTGGCATTATGGCAATAAATTTACAAATTTCTTGGCAGTACCCCAAGGTTTACATGGCAAAACTGGCAATACATGTACAAATTTTGGGTCAGCTGTTACCCCCTTGTATTGTTTTGTTAGATAAAACTGTACACTTTTTTCTATCTCTAAGGAGTGCAGGAGCCCTTGGTTGAATAAATCACTGGCATATATAAGGGGGGACTGGTCCCCCCCGAAGCTAAGATTTTTTTTGGATATTCTCCACACAGTTCATGAATAAAAACATAAAATAGCATAAAATATGGCATTATGGGGCATCAGGCCCGCCAAAACTGTCTCACCCCCAAAAAGCTTTTTTCTAAATATGCCACTGCTAGAATATCAGATATACCTAGACCAAGGGGGTAACAACTGACCCAAAATTTGTGAATGTATTGCCAGTAATGCCATGTAAATCTTGGGGTAATGCCAGAAAATTAATACATGTAGTGCTGTAATGCCATGCTAATTTATATGAGTAATCCTGTAAGTTGTTTCCCCCTCAACCTAGACTTACTTACCTGGAAAAAGCAACTAAATATGGGACATGTATATTCATAACTAGTTAAAATGTGAAATCTAGGTATTATTTAATGTTTATTTATTTACTTACAGAATTTTTTTAAATAATTTTGATACATGTTAAGTATTCTGAATGTAATCAACACATATTATACAGTGAGTTTTGTAGTAGTTAAGCCTACAAAAATTTGCACAAAAATGTGAATAAATCTTCTCCATGTCCCCATTTTTTATGAACAGAAGTGATAAGTAATGAGACATATAAATAATAATAAAAAAAAAAAACATAAAAAGGGAAAGGGTCTATTCTCTACTTCCAATATTGTACCAATATGGTAGAATGAGGAGTATGACTTAGAAAACTTAAAAAATGTGCACCTACCTGTAGAAAGAAAGTACGTCTCCATGACCAAACATTGTTCGATCATAGGCTTGCACGGAGCCCAGTAAAGTGGCCAACATTCATGGGATTTATACCATCCATCAATTTCCATTCTATTTCATAGACATACATGGTAGGTAAAATTAATTGAATGGTCAGTTCTATGGTTCACAACAGGTGATTTATTTTCAGCTTTAGCAGTGGTGAATGAACTTATTCCAACAAAAAACTGAAAAACATCATCAATCTGAGTTAGATTTCCAATTGCCTGTATTTTTTACCACTTTTAAAGGTAAATTTTTTTTTGGAGCCTAGTTTTTGTGTGCCTGAGGGTATGCCCAACATGGTTCTAGCAGCCAAAAATACACAATAATCAAAAAACAAAAATTGACCCAACAACTTTAAGTCCAAAAAGAAACTAAAGTGGGGTTTATACAGAAACATAGCATGACATAACACAACATTACAGAAGGAAAATGGGTTTTTATACAAAAAATATAACATGACATAACATAAAAGCTTGGTCCAATCACAGTTTGACTTTTGTATACAAGATTTTGGAACTTTGAGCTTAATTGATTGAACAGGTGCAGAGCTTCCCTGCTCTGTACAACAAGAAAGACAAGGATTCTTCATCCATCCAAAAGAAAGAAATAACACCACCTATGAAATTAACCAAAGAGTCATGTATTAGGGCTGAGCTTCAATTAATTGCAATATTAACGAACAGCCAACCTTCTATATTTTCCTAAATATGCCTAATTAGCTTTTGTTAAACAAAAAAAAATATCAAAACCATCCAAACTGAGGGGTGATCAGCTGAATCAAATTTGTACACTGTCCTACAGGACTTTAATAAATTTTTGGTCCTGTATAGTCCTTTACATGTCCTGTATAGTCCTGTACAAGTCCTGTATAGTCCTGCCTGTGGGTTCCTGTATAGTCCTGTGGCTGAAAAAGCGCCCATAAAAAAATTTGTGACCAAAAAAAAAGGTCATCATGTCTTAACTCACAGTTTTGTTAGAGAGCTTATTTGCCTAGTACTTAATCATGCATAGGGCACCCCTTAGGCGCCAGTACCCTTGTGGTCCTGTATAGTCCTGTGGAGTCGTGTCCTGTAGAGTCCTGTGGAAGTCCTATATAGTCCTGTACAAAAATTTGTACACCTACTGTGGGCAGCTGATCACCCCTCGATCCAAACACAATAAAAACATAGTTATGGTGAAAGATAAAAGTTGGGTAACTTTTATGTCTCATCTTATGTTATGCCATGCTATTTTTCTGCATAAAGCTCAACTCTGTTATGTTAAGTCATGATATGTTCCTGTATAAACCCAGCTTCATTATTGACCATAGAAAACCCAGCATAAACATAAATCCTAGTGTCTAGGTTTAAATGAAAATGCAACTAGATGCTTGAAAATATACTTAGCTTCATTTTAGAAAGAAAAAAGTATCCAAACTTACCCCTTTTTTAAGCAAATAAATTATCCAAAACAGGTCGACGACCCAATTTGTACTGCCCCAATACAATGAAAGGAAATGAAAGCTCGCATTGAGCCCATAAAAGCACTAATCGCAGATTTCGGCCACTGTTTCTAAACTTCTGCAATATTTTTGCACTTAATTTTTTGGGTTTTTTTTAACAAAATTAAAAGAGTCTAGTAACATTTTGGTAAAAAACATGTTTGAAACTACTACCTTAGATCACTTTCCGCCATTTTTCGGGGCACGTCATTTGAGGCTTGCGCGACGCAAGCGCAAAACACACGATTGTGTCGTGATATCAATGCCACTTTTGCAAACTCTAGTATATCGATTTAAAGTTATGGCATTTTTGAAACCAGCGGAAAAAACTGCATTTAATATATTTTTTTTGTGTTTTAATCTCTTACGGTTTCGCGATAACAGAATACACATTTCTGTCATTTTTAATTAGTTAAATGGTAAAGAATTTTAGAAAAAACGCTCTCCTGAAAAGTTGCCAAAAGCGTAGTTACTGTGTTTTGCAAAAGTCGGCTAATTCTCAATGTTTCTTACACTTCTCCGTTCATAAGGTAAATGGGACGGGCCTATATAGTCCTTTAATAGATATATGGTTTGAGTGATAAGGTTAGGCCTTCACTGTATATTAAAGTAACCAAGTAAGGTTAGGTTATTTTTTTAGTATCTTTTTGAGATCTGCGCTATTTTGTCCTGCGCTATTTTGTCCCGGGCTACTTTGTCCCGCGCTATTTTGTCCTGCGCTATTTTGTCCTGCGCTATTTTGTCCTGCGCTATTTTGTCCTGCGCTATTTTGTCCCGCGCTATTTTGTCCGAGATATTTTGTCCTGCGCTATTTTGTACCAGAGCCATTTTTGGCGAGACCCCATGAGGCCGTAGTTTATACTATTTTATGTTTGTATTCATGAAATATGTAGAAAATATCTAAAAAAATCTTAGCTACGGGGGGGCCCGCCCCCCCCCTCATATACGCCCAAAACTGTCTCGGGCACTGATTATGACCAAATTAGGAACTCTGGAACGCCACAGTCAGAAAGATCGGTTATAAATTTCCTAAACAGTTTGACACGCAATCACATCGTTGATTGAAAAAGTTATTCAATCAAAATTTGTAAAAAAGATCTCGGCTGTGACGTCATAATTTTGAGAAAAAATCGCCCAGCTATAAGAATTTAAGCAATTTTCAACAGGTATTTAATTATCATTTAAATTTAAAATTTTTAAAATATTCTTTACACAAGGTACCTTATACTTAAAATTACCAATTCTCTAAAAAGCAATATTTTTATACAGTTTTATTATTCAAAAATGTTTAAAGAATATTGAAGTGTTTTTTGTAGAATGTATTCATGCCATGAATATTATTAAAATATATGTGCATTTTCTAGTGCATTCCGGAATATTCTTAGCATGTTAATCTCAGAATATTCTTGGCACGTTCATAACTGGTATATACTATGGATGTACTAAAGTGAAACATTCTCACATGGTATATGCCAAGAATATGGTATGCTGATTCCTAAAAGAAGATCCTTTACAGTATATTCATTGCATATACTTGGGATGTGAATCTTCTTTTCAAAATATGCTAAGCAGATCACTAAACGAATATTCCTTAAAACATCTAAAAAGCATATACAAAGCATTTGAATGTTCTTTCAATGCTATGTGGGAAATAATTAATTCATAAAAGTCATTTAAATGAATTGTTTTATAGTGTATTAGTATGTATTCAGATGTATTAAAAATGAATCCTTCTATGTTTATTCGGTTGCATTGAGAAAGGAAGGAATTAAAAAGTATTCATTGGTATAATTAATGATTACATAAAAAGGTATTTAATTGGATTGTTTTAAAGAGTATAAATATGTATTCAAATATATAGAAAATGAATACTTGAAAAGTTTATTCAATTGTATTGATAAAGGAAGGTATTGGAAAGTATTCAACGGGATAAATAATGAATTCATAAAAAGTCATTTAAATGGATTGTTCTATAGCGTATTATATTCAAATGTATTAAAAATGAATCCTTCTATGTTTATTCGGTTGCATTGAGAAAGGAAGGAATTAAAAAGTATTCATTGGTATAATTAATGATTACATAAAAAGGTATTTAATTGGATTGTTTTAAAGAGTATAAATATGTATTCAAATATATAGAAAATGAATACTTGAAAAGTTTATTCAATTGTATTGATAAAGGAAGGTATTAAAAAGTATTCAACAGGATAAATAATGAATTCATAAAGAGTCATTTAAATGGATTGTTCTATAGCGGATTAGTATGTACTCAAATGTATTAAAAATGAATCCTTCTATGTTTATTCGGTTGTATTGAGAAAGGAAGGAATTAAAAAGTATTCAATGGTATAAATAATGATTACATAAAAAGTATTTAATTGGATTGCTTTAAAGGGTATAAATATGTATTCAAATATATAGAAAATGAATACTTGAAAAGTTTATTCAATTGTATTGATAAAGGAAGGTATTGAAAAGTATTCAACGGAATAAATAATGAATTCATAAAAAGTCATTTAAATGGATAGGTTTCAAAAGATATTGAGAAGTATTTAAATGTATAAAAAATGAATTCAGAATTTGGTATATACATGTAACCAAAACAGTTTTGGATAAAAAAGTATTGGTTAGAATAAATTCTGAATACCTATCCTCTGCTCAGGGAATTGAGCAGGATACATAGTTATTAAAAGGTATAAAAACTGAATACTTTTTAATGCCATTGAATCCATTATTTTTTATAGGGACACACACACGGACACACAGGCATCACGACGATATTGCTAAGATAGGTCAAAATGGTCAAAATACGTCCAATAACACATTTTCGGCGTTATCTGAAAAAAAAACTTCGTCGAAACTAATACCTTCTGTAACCATTGCTTCGTGGGCTAGGAAGGTAAAAATTTAAACAAAATCCAGATCCGCATTTTTTTCTTAATTTTTTTTGGAAATTTCGAATTCAACTCGGATCAAAAATTTGACAACGTCATTTTATTGACAATGTCAACTGTATGTAGAGAAGTTGTCACAGAATTGAAATACCACGTAGCTTTACAACTAGAAGGGTTAGAAAAAACTTTTAACAATTTTTTCTTGACTCAAAATTTGAGGACAGTATTGTAACTCTTTTATAATAACTGAGTTTTCCATTTAATTTCATCAAAAATGGCACACCCTGTACATTCAGAGTTTAACGGCTCTCATTCTAAGTTTTTTTACTGGTTAACTATTTATACCTTAAAGAGTGGATGTATTTATTATCGCTATATATGTGTCTACCATAGAACATACAATTTGTTATTAATTTCCATTAGTAATTATAGATCTGCATTACTGATGAAGAGAAAGACAAAGCACTCTCAATATTTAACGGTCATAGAGGTATGATTACAATATAGAAATCAATATCAAACTCAAGTAAAGAAATAACACTGACTAAATTTTAACAAATGAATTTTTTTAATAATATTTTGATGCTTGCTATTCATTTTGGCCTAATTTACTGTCAGGCATCGAGTATAGATAATAATGGATCAAACAATATTTTAAGGATTTCATATCGTGTGAAAAATAATGATACTATAAAACTATTAGGAGAAACACGGTACTACAAAATACACTTTAAAACTTAACAAAATTTTTTAACAAATTATTTTGCCAGATATTTTTTGATTTTTTCATACGAATATTTTGGAGCCTTTCAAAATTTCAAAAGACACCGTAGTTATGTAGTTTAGCAATTTATTTTTATTACAGCAATATTCTCGAAGATCCTATGGCGAGAGTGAACCATGTTTTGTTTCAACATTTGAGTGACATAATAAATTCTACAAACGTTCAAGTCTTTAAGGATTCACTCAAACATGAAAATAATCGTTCTTTAAGTTTAAAAATAATACACGATGTAACCAATGGAGGCTTTGATCTAGCAGGTAATAAAATGACTTAACTCTGGCTAAAAATACAGCAGAACGCACCACGGACTTCCTTTAGCGGATTTTAAAAAAGTACAATTTATTTACTGAGAAAAAAGTTACAGATATTTTAAACCATTAAAAGTCCAGTGTGGAACGTTCTTTAACGCCTACAGCCGAAAGTTGCCCATATTCGGGTTTTGCATCCAAAAAAAAGCGCCGAAACCAATTTTTTAAAGTAATATATGCTAAAAAATCTTTATTTTTTAATTTGACCACCTAACCTCGAACACAGAGCAATGTCAGACTAAGGTAAGTTGCTTTAAATCGGCTTATTTTGACCTCAGAAATACGTGGTACCATTTGGTACTGACGTTTTTTTCGACCAATTTTATCACAAATTCCAAAAAAAGCATATGCAACTCCAAATACCTACCACACTCATTCACACTATGACTACCATTAGAGTGTTTTGGCGATTCTCAATATGTGACACACTCCAAAAACGTTTGTTTTATGCCGAAAATTTTAGGAACTCCAATTAAAATATCCAAAGACCAAAAAGACCAGATAGATTTCTTAGCCAAAACCATCCGAATAGAGAAGAAATTTATATTCCGAGCACCATCGCACTCGTACATTACCAACGTTTTTATATTGCCCTTCAGCAAGTACGTTTGGTTCTGTTGTTTTGGTTTGTTGGGAATCATTTTCATAGTGGCCTGCATTGTTATGCGTTGGGAATGGACAGATCCAGTTTTTAAAGATAGGGAAAGGAACACAAAATATCATTTAAGGTAGGACTATGGTGTGGAATAAGAATTTTCAGTATAAAACTTAGAGATTCTTACTCTAAGGTATAAAACAAAAAAGTTGATTTCAAGGAAATTGTTCTTGAAAATTAAAAGCTTGGAGTAGTAGCCAGCCTCGTTTCTGCAAAACTTCGAGGTGAACTAATTCTATTTGTATCAGAAGGCAAGAGTCCAAGTATCACGGGGTCACTTTAGTTAATAGAAAACTCTGTCTTCTTGGGTACACAGTGTGTCCTCATATAAATTTACATGATTATGCTGACCTGAGATTTTAGCAAAAATGTATTCGTTGAAAAAGTTTTGCTTTGTGGCTGGCTCGTGAGTAAAACAGAATCAAAAGTGACTGACTTGAAAGGACTCTCAATAGATCACTCACAAATTATTTACAATAATAATTAATCATCAGAGATCATTAATTTTTCTAGGAAGATTTTTATTTTAGTCCTGATCCGGTAGAAATTTTCTTGATGGAAATAGGCTCAGCGGCTCAACAAGGCTACGAATCAGAGCCCCAAAGCATCTCGGGCAGGCTAGTGTTTGGTTTCACACTAATTTCACTGATGTTTTTGTACGTGGCGTTTTCTGCTAACATAGTTGCCTTATTGCAATCCACATCAAACAGTTTAAATACTTTGGAGAACCTGTTGGAATCTAGGATGCCCATTGGGTTCCAGAATAATGTATCTTTGGAGTACTTTCAAGTAAGTAAGTAATCAGTAAACTTGCACTCCATATAGGTACATCGCAGTCTGAATTTAGCTTGATGCGATAATAAGGCTATCAATTGGAAATTCAGAGCATCTCGATCAGGACAGTGTTTGACTTTGATGAATAATGATGATTCATATGTGAGTGGACCTTGCAGCCCTTCTACTGCGACCACTAGTGGGTCTATTGTGGCTCACTTTCTCACCACTTGTAACGTGTCATTTTTACGTTTAAGGCAAACGTTACATATTTGTTTATTTAGGTAAATAATCAAGGCTCTTCGACTCGTCTTTCTGTACACAAATTAAGGGTATTTTATAGAGCTAGGTTTGGAGGTTATATAGTGTCCAAAAAGTTACCTTATAAAGGAGACATTCCATCGAATTACTGTGGACACTGCGCACATCGTATTATCTGGGCATCGTAATTGGAATTTAAGATCACAGGTTTCGGGAAAAATCACATAAAAACTTTCGATTGTTTTGTTTATCTGTAAAATTTCGTAATTTTCTTTGACGTTCACGAAGATAAACAGCTGTTCTGCTGGGGCATGGCGGCGTTGCCGCAACACAAATGGTTTCTGTAACAGGAAGAAAACATTTGGGTGAACATTTCATTCGCTTGTTTATTTTTGAGGATATTGGGACAAGCATTTCTCTTCCGAACCCCATATCCTCTACGGATTAGCTCGTTTTGATAGCACGAAAATATAGTTAGGTCCACAGTTTGACCAGGAACAACCGAGGCTCCGCTTCCTTTTGATAAGGAGAAGATAAAATAAATACGAGTTATGCACTTTTGTAAATGGGAGATAAACGAGGGATAAAAACCAGGACTAAAAGAATTAACAAAATCGTATTTTTATATTATAATAAGTTAATAACTAACTCAGTCGGATTGAAGGTTGTGTAGGGCTAGCTAGTGGTGAGCAAACTTAACAACTGAACATTCTTAAGCCGGGTTTAAGCAGTAGTTCAATGTGTATTTTTAGGTTCAAGTTCAGAAACAACTTTATTAATGTAGAAATGTTTTACAAAAATGGCGTCAAACCATATGAATCTTAGAGAAAACATATCTAAAGAGCAAAGGAAACTTTCGACTAAAACTGTAACTAAAATACAACTAAATTTTACACCTAGTATAGCTTTACTCATATGGGAATTGGTTGAGTGTTCGAATATTCCTGGGTTTGATGCATGCTCTGATCTCCAGTAATTGATTTTACAGTTGATGGTTTCAATGCTGAGCTTTTTATAGTCCTGCTGGTTATTTTCCTCCTACTTGCTATGTCGGCGGGGGTCCGGTAGGCAAATGTTCGGTCTATGTATGGAGGGTGTCTCGATGTCCTTGTTATAATAATTTCAATCCGTAGAAATAGATCTGACAACACCTCAATGTGCGTTTTACGTATTTTCGATATCCCCTTGGTCGATGCTGCCCCCCATAGACCGGTACGGAAGTAGTTAGTGTATTTTATCATTGGTTAGTTTGAAAATCGCGGTTTTTTTCTCCAGGCTCGCAAACCGGAGTTAGTGATTTTTCGGCGAGAGCGTTTTTTTATAAATGCGTTTGCATTCTTATTTGAATTTAATCGGGAAAATTTGGTTGGTACTGTGTACTGTCCCCACCAATCTAGAAACGATTTCCGGCAACTTAACTTTTTTTGTGTTCTTGACAAAGTGTCTTGTCTCTTTCCTAAAGAATTTTGGCTGGGCTGGTGGCCGTCTATTGGTGTCGCCATTGTTTTTGTGATTATTGGCACTTAATGGCACTGCAGTAGTTGCATTATACCAAAGACGGTATAACTGTAAGCCGTCGTTGTTTAGGCGAATCCTAAGTGACGCTCACATCCTCTTAGAGGGATTTAAGGCGGCGTACGCCGTTTCTACGGGAAAGAAGCGTGGTAAGTTCGATTTTTTTTTTGAATTCGTCAAGACAATATTTGCCTCCCAAATTATAATTGTTTTTCGTGTGAAATGTAATTTTACTACAGCAGACGTGTAGAATTTTTGGAGTTTTTTAATATTTTTTTTAACCACGTTTTAGATAAAAACTATATATTGTTTTCTCCTTTGGTTACAGCCGTCCATTCCATCGACGGGACAGTTTTGCTGGTGGAACGAGGTTCGAGCCAGTTGTAACCCTGGGAAAGGTACGTTAGGATTATTTTAGTTCATCTTTTTAAATCTACTTTATTTTATTGAGTCGACATGGGGTTCTTGATTTAAGTTACTCGGTGTAGGGGAACTTCGTGCAAAATCGACGAATTCCAGGAAACTGAAACATTTCATTTTCCACAGGGTTTTTATGCTCGGGCAAGGATCCAGCAACAGATCAAATACCCTGTGTTGCCCAGCATGATGTGCTAAGCGAGCACTAGGGGAGGCGCGGGCAGAACGAGATCCGAAGTAGCAGGGAAGAATGTCAAAACCCAACAGCACTTCCAGGTTTACTAAACAAAACACCAACAATAATTAAATCAAAGGACCAAGGTAGGATCAAGCAACATTTAAATATAATCTTTCCATTAAAATTTTTACAGTCTATATATAATTTCTTGTAAACGCAAGGTAAAGGTATGACGTCATAACCCCAATTTTGCGGTATAATTAAGCTAAATTTTATTGTGAAATTGCTATTGCGGTTATTTTGGCGCTGACTTGTTCCCACCAATTCATTGATTTATACTTCATGTTCCAGTATTATTCTCAGGTCTCAATATATTTTTTATATTTTGATCAATTTCGTTTTCATCCTCTTGAGAAAATAAACAAGATGAACTAATTTTTTGTATTATTTGTACAACCCAATGACCAACTTTGCAGAGACAAAAGAGAGATGAGATTATATTTTTTTTTGCGGTTTCCTTACATCTCTTTACCTCATGGGGTAGATCTCGGACTGGGTTGCTGTCTGTCTCATTCTACCCAACGTAGAATGATGACAGCAGATATTTGGTCCAGATCTCCCCTATGACAGAATAATTTTGGAAGTATATTTTTTTACAATCGTTTATATAACTGAGTCTCACACTACTGACTCAGATGTAGGTACACTATGACCTGTTAAAGGAGTCCATCTACCTGTAACGTGCCTCTAGTTTTGTCATCCTAATTCAATCTTTTGAAATCTTATTTTGTTTATTAGTCAATTTTTTTGGTTTTTTTTAATTACACAAATACTCTGGAAGCCTCGGAAGTAGGTAGAGTTTCATTGTTTGGCTACAACGTTTGGGTTGAACTGTATTTTATTTAAGATCTTCCTTGTAAAACATTGATATTAAAACACTGTGGCGCTTAAAATTTTCTTATTTCTGAACCCCCCCTTCTCCACTGTATAAAAGTTACCGGGCATATCAATGTTTTACGTAGCTGGGAAATACAGTTCTGCTTCCAGATATTTGTTAATTATTCAGTAATTTTTTTTAGTGTCACAAATTGGCACAGCGTTATTGTTCTATTCACAGTGTCACAAAATGGCGGCAACGTCTCTTAGTTTGCCACAAAATGTCACCCAACGCATTTTAATTGGCCACACACTGTATGCCTAATCCTCCAAAAAGATTAGCTATCAGTTTGGGTGAGACACTGTTAAGATCTTCTGAATCAATCTGAGGTTTACCGAAAGTGTTTTGACGTAAACGTGCAATAGCCGGACCTTGTCTTGCCAAAAAAAACCGCAAAACTGTTAAAAACTCATCAATTCTTGACCAGATTTTACGAGACTTAATTGACTTGAAGAGTATTGACCAGGCAAGATTTTATTATTTTGCATGAGACATACATTTTATGCAGATATCGGTAGGTTTAATCGGCAGGATTTCTATACGATTTTACGTACAAAAATTGAATTGAAAAAAAATACCATAAGTTTTGCCGAGATATGAAAAGATTTTATGAGTATTTAAATATTGATCAGTTTTAAGCAGTTTTTGAAAAATTTGACTAGCAATTTTTGTTACTATTTCTATTTGTATTTAAAAGATTTTATGTCCATGTTTAAAAAGTTTTGGCTAGCAAATGTTTCCTGTTTTTAAAAGGATCTAATGACAATTAAAGAACAGAATATTGACCAGTTTTGGTAAGTTTTTACAAGCATGTTTTGCTATAAAAATTCAAAAGATTTTATGAGTATCTAGTTTTAAGAAGATTTGACTAGTAATTTTATATGTTTTCTATGAGATTTTAAAAGAGGTTTCAATTTTAAAAACAAATTTTTCCTAAGAATTTAAAAGATTTAATGAAAATAAAAAAGGAAAATAATGAGCCATTTTGGTGAGTTTGTACCAACGAACAACTTTTTCTATAAGATTTTAAGAGATTTTATGGACAGAAACTTAAGGAAGAATAAAAAGGCCTATTAGTGAAATCTTGTGAACTTTCGACAGATTGACACGGATATGCTCATAATAATATGCTGACAAAAACTCATCACTCATCAAGGTTCATAAGATCTCGTAAGTATCTTCTGCGGATTATGAGACACTTCTTCCTGGTGTAATATCATAAAATTTCAGCAGTTTAGAAGTAGATAGGCCTCTGGCACACTTTTCCCATGTAAATCCCCATAAGACGAAAACGTAGTCTTTTTTTTTAACCGGTCGGTCACAGTATATTGCTTGCGAAACTAGTTGTCTGCATCGGGCCCTCATATTTACTACATGACTTTAAATGGCATATCGTATATTTTCATTTAATTTATTTTGCAGATTCTTAAATAAATCTTTAATTTTCATTTTAGGATGTGGCTTTAGTTGTATTTTCCAGGGTGACATAGTCGTGCTATTCATATGTTAAATATTTGCGCGACCATTCGCTTCAGTGATAGTTGATATAACCTAACATGTCATTTATCTAAGATATTTTATTTTTTATTTGACTGTTAACAGTAATTTTTTTTGTCTTTATACTTAATATTTTTTAATATATTTAAAAGATTTTAAACGACCATCTAAGGAGTTGCACTACTTAACCTAGCTACTTTTACAATGGTGCTTAGCAACTACCTGGTATCATTAGATTTTTTTCTACTTTGTATTTACGTCTCTATTGTTTGTTTTTATTATGGATAATATTCAAAATTGAGGATACATAATAACTTGTTTAACATTTTATTAATTATAGTATTCATTTACAGAGTTTTTTACAGAATTAACTTATAAAGTATGAAATTACAAACTTGTATAATACTGTTCTTATATTTATATTACAAGAGATGTTTTTACTCTTATGGTCTTAATGCTGTTATCACAAAGCATAGCCCTAGCTATACAAAGTATTGTATATAAATTACATTCATTCCTATTACCATCCTAAGGCTACTACTAACAAGTACTACTAACAAATAAAATAAATATTTTATTTTTACATTTGGACATCATTTGCAACTTTTACCTATAGTCTTAATCATATTACTAATGAATACAAAAAGTCTATTCCTACTAATTCTAATTTTATTCAATATACTAATAATCAACTCTATTGCTATTGTCTTAAGGATTAGTATTCTAATTTTCATAGCATAAAAAGAGTTTTTTACAAAGTCCTAGTATAACTAAATTATATTATAAGGTAACTTAATTTTAACATAATTGTCTTACAGCTATTACAGTTGTTATTGCTAAATATACATGGATACAACTTAATACTAATAATGTATTACTTGTGTTTAATGCAGTAGTGTCCCCAAGGAAGAGTTTCATATGAATCTTTTGATATGGATCTTTTATTATCAAAAGGACTTACACACTTTAAAATTGTTTAGGCAGTCAACATAATCATCAAATAATATTTTTGATTCGACGATACATTTCTTAACACCATAACTTTTTCAGCTGACTTATGGTTCAATCCTATAATGTTTTTAGTCTATTCACAATTAAGAACTTTAAAAGCATACATTTTTGCTCTTAACCCAACAAAATGTGTTATGATATTTCCGTTGTTCTCATCTTTCATCAACCTAAAAATTTTTTATTAAGTCTTGGTATATATCACAGTTTCTTATTTCATATACTAAACTATCAGTATCTATATATATGTTATATAGTATATATATATGCCCTATATGTTATTGAACAGTCTTTTGCAAAAGTAGGTAGCATATAGTTATAATGAAATTCATATATGATTGTTTTGGCAATATTTAAAATACACATAGTTCTACGGCAGCCAAGTTTTCATTGAATATTGTAATGCTTTTAAAGTCAGGTCGAGAAATGAGAGCTTCAGCCCAGTAGCGCCCATCCCAGTTTCGGACCAATTTGTCATTACTATGATTTCGAATATTTTCCATAGTTTTGCCAAAAACTGCGTTATTCATCAATTTAAAAAAAAATCAAATTCGTTTTTAGCATTGTGTCTTAATTGAATATTTAAATCAATATAAGGCTTTAACCATGCTGATTGTTTAAAACTTAAGATTCTGTGGATACGCTTTACTTTGACACCAAGTTTTAATGCCTGTTTTAAGTTTATATAGTGAATTACATACTCTTTTTTATCAAACAATGTGGCCATAAGTTTTTTATTTTGATTGTTTTTTTTCTTGAGGTGGGCACATATGCTCGGGACATGGCGGAAGGTCAGAGAAATAATCATGTAGCATTGTGGGAATTTCTAAATCAACTTCTAATATGTATCTTCATTTACGTTAAACATTTTTTGTTCATTTTCATTTAACCATTGAAAGTCACCATATTGTCAGGAATGTAAATTTCCCCTGACTGTGCCACTATACGAAACCATCTTAGAAAGGCGACAAACACAATTATGGTTCTGTTGAGATAAGAAAGTGGTTCCGCCTCGTTCGTAAATTAAATTTTAGGATTATCAGCAATGCCACTGACTTGGTTCCTCCAAGCTCTTCAAAGAGGGGATAATGGATTATTTTGGTCCAACCTACCGTTTATAAAAACCCAAACTTAGAGGAGACAAGTTTTGTTGAACTTAACTTAAACCTCTAAATTAATTGTCAGTAAAGAAACATAAGATTTTTATATTTAAATAATATTTTGCAGTTTCTTATTATGGTAAGTTAAAGTTTTTATTTTAATATTTTGGGTCTTGTTTGTTTTATAGGTCATAAGAAAAGTCTTGTAACAATTTGTAAATTGCAACAGAGTTTTATTTTGTATTCATTAAAGTTTGTAACGTTTTTAAAACTGTTTTATATTTATTTTATACACACAAGAGATCTACTACGGTACCCTCGTTTAAGGGTTCGATTTAAAATAAAATCGTACCCGACAATATGGTAAGCACTGGCTCATGCTATATTGATTGTTGATATCAAAATAGATTAAAAATGTAGTCGGTTTACTAGCATCATAATTTGGCATGTATTTGTTATTGGCCTCAACATATCGTTGGAGCACTGACTTCATTACCATATTGTAATCTGTCAATAGTTCTAAAGTTTGATTTGTCTTGTAGAGCATACAGTTCCATGTGTAACCAGGAAGGGTATAATAGTTAGCAGGATCTAAAGCATATGTTTTATGGCAATTTTTTCTAAATTGCTGGAATACCTCCATTAAAAAGAACTATGTCGGAGTGTAAATAAAGTTCTAAATACTCTTTCACGTTTTTACAATTAAAGCTATTCCATACATTGTGTGCATGTTCATAATCAATCTGTAAAATTTCTTAAAGGTGTTAAAAAATTGATATTTTTCGGGTAACTTTGTTTCTTTTAATTTTGCCCACCCGTCCATATAATCATAACAAAACACTCCTTTTCTTGTTAGCAGTTTAATCTTATCTTCCGTAAAACTATGAAATTCTTTAAAAAATATATATATTCTGTTAAATATGATACAAGATTGGACAAGCTGGTAGCCATGAATCGAAAAGAATTAATAAACCTAAATTCTATAAAATTATTAACCAGCTTTTTTGTAAAAGATATATACTTTTCTTTGTTTACTGGTAGCAAATTGATTATACCATCTAACTTTGCTATACTCTCAATAATTAAACTGGCCTCATATGAACTCAAATTATGAAAAATAACAGAAATGGTGTAAATGTCTGTAAAATTTAAGTTACATTCATTATGTGCAACACCTCTGTATTCAGAGGTAAGGTGGTTGTGATCCCGTATCTTTTTGTCATCTTCAGCAAAAGGTTTTTCGCAAACATGACATTTTATCACGAAAAAATTCAGTCTTTTTTTTATTTAGAGGTTCCATTGGTAAATCACACAAGAATTTAATTATTACTTATTTCATTTTAACCAACAAAAAAATATTCACGTAAATAAATTTATTAATTTAGGAAATGAACAATTAGAAAATCAACTGAATTTTAATATTAATAATAACTTATTAGAACGTACAGTAATAAATATGTCAGACAAAGTTTTAACAGTTTCGGAAAAATCTCTTCGTTCAAAAGGTTTAAATTTTGCTTTACCCCCAAAAAATCCTAATAGGTTAAATTTTGTAATAGGTATTGAAGAAGTAGCAAAAAGCATACCTGAAGAAGTTGCTAATGAATTTAGAATTAGATCAAAATTAGTTTTGGAAAAACCTTTAAAGATTAAACAAAATATCTCAAAAGAAGAAAAACAAGCTTTAGTATCCTTAAAAAATGATAACTCAATAAAAATTTTGCCAGCCGATAAGGGTAATGCAACTGTTATAATTAATAATGACACTTATAATGAAAAAATTGAAAATTTAATTCAACAAGGTTCTTATAAAAAACTTAATAAAGACCCTACAAAATCAATAGAGAGAAAAATTTATTCTACTTTATATAAGCATAAAAATTGTTTTCAAGATAGAGAACGTTCTCAGATAGTTCCTCATTATAGCAAACCACCTCATTTCTATGGCTTACCTAAAATACATAAACCTAATGTTCCATTTAGACCAATAGGAAGTAGTATGAATTATCCATGTCATAAATTAGCAAAATATCTATTAAACATTTTAAATCCCTTGGTGAATAACACTAATTCTTACATACGAAATTCTCAACATTTTTTAGAGAAATTATCTGAGATTGAGTTTAATAATAATCATTTAATGGTAAGCTTTGATGTAAGTCTTTTCACTAATGTTCCGGTAGATAAAACTCTTTTAATAGTAAGAAATCGTTTAGAAAATGATCAAAGTTTAAGAGAAAGAACAAATTTAAATATTGATGCAATTTGAGAGTTACTTACTATGTGTATTTAAAACTACATATTTTCAATGGCAAAATGATTTTTTTCAGCAAGATTTTGGCATGGCAATGGGCTCCCCACTTTCTCATTTAATGAGTAATATTTTTATGGAAGATTTTGAAAATAATATTTTGCAAGAATATCAGTATAAACCCATAGTTTGGTTTAGATATATTGATGATATTTTTAGTATTTGGCCTTATGATGAAAACAAACTAAATGAATTTCTATATTTTATGAATAACAAAGAAAGTACTATTAAATTTACATTAGAAAAAGAAACTGATAACAAACTTCCATTTCTAGATGTACTTATTGAAAAACAAAATACTTTTCAAACTTCTGTATATAGAAAACCAACACATACTAATAGATATTTAAATTTTAAATCAAATCACTCTACTATAATAAAAAGAGGTGTTGTTAAAAGTTTATTTGATAGAGCAAGGATAATTTGTTCTGATAATAACAGATTTTTATTAGAAAAAGAATTAATTAAAGAAGTTTTAATAAAAAATTCCTATCCTATAAATTTTGTTGAAAATTGTTTTCATAGAATAGAGTTTTCTAGAAAAAGAAATGCTAATATAATTGATTTAGATACTAAAAAATTATTGATTCCTTTTATACCAGGTATATCAGACAAAATTAGGAGAATAGCAAATAATTATAATATAAAAACAGTTTTTAAGACAGAAAATAAACTTAGATCTATTCTAACAAAAACAAAACCAATAAATGAAGAGCAGCATTCAAAAAATGTAATTTATAAAATACCTTGTGAATGTGGTAAAATTTATATAGGTGAAACTTCTAGGCCACTTGAAGTAAGAGTTAATGATCATAAATATAATTTGAGAAGGGGTGATTACGAGAAATCCAGAGTTTGTCAGCATTCTTTTGAGAGTAATCATAGAATTAAATGGGGAGAAACAATAATTTTACAAAAAGAATCTAATGACATTAAAAGAAAATTAAAAGAATCAGCATGTATTTATTTAAATGAAGATAACTGTCTTTCAACTATTTCTATAGATATAAGTAAAGCTTGGCTTCCTATTCTCAGACAAGATTTGCCAAAAAGGTTTTTTCAAAATTAATTAATACTATAATGAAATTCTGATTACTGTTTTTTAAATAGATTTTGATATAATAGTAATATAATTTATTTATTTATAATTTAATAAATTTAATATTATTAACAATGATCATAATTTTGTAAAAAATTTCTAAATGGTTATAAAAAAGAGACCTTATTGATTCTAGTTTTAATGAGTCACCCTGTTCTGTTTATTTTCAAATTTGAAAACAACATTGACTGACATAATGTCTTGAAATAGTATCATGTTACCTTGTGTTTTGTTTAGATTGGTCAATTGTTTTTGATAAACTTCAGAATATTGACAATTTGTCAACGATATAATAATAAAAAAATATATTTGAACAAGAAACATTTAAGATTTTAAGAGAAAATATAAATAAAGAGCTTGAAAACGATTGTAGATTGGCAATCGAAACGTAGCGTATTTAAATTCAATTAAAAGATAAGTGGTTTAGGTTTTACTAGGCAATTATTTATTTTTATAGAAAGCCACTGACAAATTAGTGATTTTTATTTTTCTAGGAGAAACGCAGTGGTTTTTTAATTTTTTAAAATAATTTTTCCTTACTAGTATCGTAATACCCAGAAAAAGTTGTGTTTGTATAATTTCAATTAGACATAAATCTGGAGATTTATACCAAATAAAATAATTATAACAGCAAAACATTAACACACCGCAGTGGGGTTTTACACCAGAGGCAACTCTCTTTAACAGTTATTAGGAAATTTTGTTTTAGATAAAAAATAATTGGTATCTGCAGGTTGGTATTATACATCAATAAATTATTGTCAAATTTTAAAGTTGTCACTTCCGCATCAATGTTAGTTGGAATTCGCAACTTTCTCGCAATTTTTTTTTTAAATAATTTAAAGTCGCGAAAATGGCATGTATAGTGAACAACTGCAGAAGAAAAAAAGAAAGCAGCTTTTGTTTATTCCCGTTTCCTAAAGAAAAAGATAAATTAGATATATGGAAGAGAAACCTGCAATATCCAAACATGAGAGTTTCGGAAAATTCCTTAATTTGTGAGGTAACTTTATGCAAAATAAAAGAGAAGACACTAGATCAGTCGGAACAAGATACTTATAATATCTAAAATAGATAACTGTTATGTATAATTATACGTAAAGCTAGCTCTTCAACAATAATCAAATTTTAACTTCTTTAGGTACTTTTGAGGCTATCAACAGTAAATTTTGTAAAGTATTAGAGGGCTCTGGTACAAAATAGCGCGGGACAAAGTAGCGCGGACAAAATAGCGCGGGACAAAATAGCGCAGGACAAAATAGCGCAGGAGAAAATAGCGCAGGACAAAATAGCGCGGGACAAAATAGCGCGGGACAAAATAGCGCAGGACAAAACAGCGCAAGACAAAATAGCGCAGGACAAAATAGCGCAAAATAGCGCAGATCTCAAAAAGATACTAAAAAAATAACCTAACCTTACTTGGTTAGTTTAATATACAGTGAAGGCCTAACCTTATCACTCAAACAACCCCAGCCGAAGTGGACCAGGGGCCGAGGATAGGTTAGGTTAGTATCCCAACCTAACCGGGTCAGGTTGGGATACTAACCTAACCTATCCTCGGCTCCTGGTCCACTTCGGCTGGACAGGGCAAATCGACTTGGGATTTTTGACGTGCGCTATTTTGACCTTCACTATTTTGTCCTGCGCCATTTTGTCCTGCGCTATTTTCTCCTGTGCCATTTTGTCCTGCGCTATTTTGTTCTGCGCTATTTTGTCCTGCGCTATTTTGTCCTGGGCTATTTTGTCCACACTATTTTGTCCTGCCCTATTTTGTCCTGCGCTATTTTGTACCAGAGATATATTAGAGTAATCGTCATAAGACATTTTCCTTTTTTGTAGTGGGAATAAAAAACGACAGGGGCGGAGATTTTTTCGCTTCAAAAAAATGACTTGCCACTTGCTTTATGAGCTATATTTCAAAATTCAATAACATAATTTTAGTATTAAATTCCTTAAGTGATTTCAAGACAAAAAGGTTATATAAACATAGTCCGCGAACCCTTAATTTTAGAAATACAGGGTGTTAAAGTTTAATTTTTTTTTAGTTTTTTGTTTATAGCTCGTGCATTTTTTTGAGATATTTAGCTCACATTAGGCAAGTATATTTAGCTAAAGGCACTACACTATTTACACTATTAGACCTGCCAAATAATAGTAAAAATCTACAGAGTGATACTTTTTGAAGGGTCATGCCCTTTTTAATTCTCTTTCATCAAATTTTTTGTCGTGCTCTACGGGGAAATCTTGAAAATACAAAATAAATTCTCTAGTTTCTCTGAAAACCTTTTGATTTTCTGTAGCTTTTTCGTACCTGCTACCGTGACGGAGCAAAAAAATAAAAAAGAGTTTTTATATTTTTTCTCCATAAAAGTATCAGATAAAAAAAACAGGAATCAAAAAGTTTCATAACCAAACAAACGCGTTTTTTTATTTTAGGCGCATCAAAAAAAAATTCAGGGTCAGGGAAAATTTAAATGCTCTGTAGCTCCGTGACTAAGCGTTTGTGGCCCTATGTTATGGTGTATGAACTTTTTGTCTTGAAATTTAACATTAAAATTATGTTATTACATTTTGAAACACCCTACCCGTAACTAACTTTTTTACTTATGGAGTCATTGATAGTTTTCCTTTCGTAATGTTTTGTAGTGGGTCTGGCAATCGATATAGACTAAAATATGTTTTTTTTTTCGAATAAATTATTAAAAGGAAATTTTTTTACCTATTATTGGAGGTATTTTCACAAAACTTACACAATCCTTTTCTTTTCCTTTCTTTGACTAAATTTTGTTTCTGATTTTTTATAGTCACGAAAACCGTAATGCACTTGAAAAGCTCATTTCTGAAAATTTCATGTTGCGGAATACATCATTTTCTATAAAGTGCTCCTTATATAAGTAAAATATAGTATTTTTTGGAATTTTAATCTAACAAATTAAAGATAATATTATTCAAAATATTACCTATACATGGTGGCGACTTTCAATGGAATACTGCCTCTAGCGGTTTAATGTTAGGTTTTTTAGAAAAAAAAAACACGTCAACACGAGTTTTTTTACGGGTTTTCAGATGAAAAAACTCCACCTGTGGTACCTTGTTCGAAAGTTTATAAAAAATGAAAAACAACGGAAGAATTTTTTTTTACATACATCTACTAAAATGTTTAAAAGAAAAATTTCATTTTTACTTGTAGTACCTTATTTGAAAGCTTATAAAAGGAGAAAAACAACGAAATTGTCAAAAATTGACTGAAAAACAGTTTTTGTTTTTTTCAAAAAATTCAATGTCAAAAAATTCAAAAATATATTTTTTGAAATTTTAGTTGACATATGTCAAAAGAATATATGCTATTGTTTTTCTCTTTTTATAAGCTTTCGAATGAATCACGGGAAAATTTTTAAATAATTTTTTGACATTTTAATCGTCGTAGGTTAAAAAAATTATTCCCTTGTTTTTAATTTTTATAAGCGGTTTGGTAGGTACCACAGGTGGGGTTATTTCATCTGAAAAAAAAATTGGATGTGGGTAGACCGCTTTCCGGGCCAAAAATTGTTTGCATCATTAACAAAGCCCAAAAAAACTCAGTTAACGTGTTATTTGTTTTTTTTTTTCAAAAATTCTAACATTAAGCCGCTAGAGGCAGTATTCCATTTAAAGTCGCCATTCTCTATGTAAAGAAATTATGCAATTACAATTTTTTTTTATTCAAACGGATAATAAAATAAAAACTATATTTAACAGTTAAACCAGATTTTTTTGTATTATTTTTAGGTTTTGAGACTTTACACAAAGTTGGTATTTTTCTCACGAAATAACTTATTTGAGTTATGTAATTCTAAAACTTTTTTGCAAATATATGTATCATCTTAATATGTTATATTTTTATTTTGTTTTTTTTTATTTTTCGTCTGTCATGTTTTTAAAATATTTTTTCATAAACAGATATTAAAAATTTAATAAGAAAATAGTTATCAAAACAAATAACAAAAAAAAATAAAAAAATTAAATATTAGATTTAATAGAAGATTTAAAACTTGTGTTCTATCTGTATGACGGAAGAAATCTGGCTTGACAGTAGAATTTTGTTTAATAAAAACTTGCGCCAAAAAAATATTTAAAAATAAAGAAGTTTTAAACCCCCTCTCAAATGGGAAACGTTCAAAAAAGCCTATGTAGTTCGAAAATAACAAGATGTAGTTTTAACTATATTTACCTTGTCTTAAAATTCTAGTCTTGCAAAGCTGGTCAGTTTTTTCGTATCTTTATTTTTTCTAATACAGTGGAACTTTTTTAGGTTCATTTTGAAGAATCCTCTTTTGAAGCTTCACTTACTTTAAAACAAATGGCTGCTCCAACACTTTACAATTTGGCACATAACCGTGAAAACCCAGTAATCAGCTCCGTACAAGTATTAGAAGAAGATTTAGTGTTATTAAAATAAAAATGGAAGACCAGAGTCAACAAATTGAAAAACAAATTTTGCAAATTAAAGAATTAAAACATCAGCTGAAGAAGGAACAGTCTGTGCTTAAGAAGGTGACGGGCATATTTAATGCAGATCAGATCGAAGTAATAATTGGTTCTAAAAAAATAAAGGGATTCAGGTGGTCTAACAAAACATTTGAAGATGCCTTTAAACTCAAATTTGTTTGTAGCACCGCTGGGTATAGATATCTCCTTAAGCTAAATCTTCCGTTTCCTAAATCCACCCTTTCATGCAAAATTGAGCATTTGCCTTTTCAACCTGGCATTTTAGATAAAAATTTTTATTTTCAAATCAAAATTCAAAGTCTATGTGAAATTGAAAGAGATTGTTCTTTGCAATTTGATGCCTGTGCCATTACCCGCAGCAAAGATTTGTGCCAAGGATCTTCAAACATTTTGGGCTATGATTCTCTGTCTGAACAAGCGGTCTTGGCAAACCATGTGTTAGTTTTTTTGCTTCGGGGTGTTAATACTTCTTGGAAACAAATTGTCGCTTACCATTTTATTGGAAACTCTTGTGAAGGACCATCTGTGGAAAAAATTATTTTGGAAATTCTTAATAAATCAAACCAAATCGGTCTTAATGTTTTAGGTATTACGTTAGACATGGGGCCCGATAACGTTGCGGTATGGAAACATTTTGGAATAAAGGCAAAAAAAATAGTTTTTCAAAATTTTATAACCGATCCCGATAACTCAGAAAAAACAGTACTTTTTATAGTGGATATTTCTCACCTTTTAAAAAACATTAGGACTATGCTAGTGAATAATAAAACTATCTGTATTTCAGATTATTTTGTCAAAAAATATAACTTACCGAGCGATATTATTGATGTTAAGCACATTACCTCCTTGGCGGAATTTCAGGGAAATATGTACCTAAAATTTTGCCCAAAGCTGGACACGGATTTTACAAATTTAACTCAGTTTAATAAAATAAAAGTATCAAGAGCATTCTATTTTAAATCATAATGTTAGCCCTTAGTTTTTTAGGTGAGTGTAACATAATTGATGAAAATTCGAAAACAACTGCTTGGTTTGTGGAAACGGTGTCAAAATAGTTCACAATAATGAGTTCAAGTTCAAATATGATAAATTATAACCAAACTATTGATTTTTTAAGGGAAATAATACTACTTTTTAAAACTATGAAAATTGGGGAAAAGGGTATTTGGAAACCAGTGCAAGTAGTGGGTTTATGGAGGGGGGGGGGGGGGGCAGGGCCTTATTCGACGACCTCTAAAATCAGTCAATTTTACGAAAAACGAGCGAACCGTGGCAAAAATTGAACGAAAAAATCGAGTGAACCGAAGCAATCAACCTCTAAAATCAGTTAATTTTACGAAAATCGAGCGAACGTAAGCAAAAATTGAATGAAAAAATCGAGCAAACCGAAGCTGTCGCGCTATTCAACGACCTCTAAAATCAGTTAATTTCACGAAAATCGAGCAAACCGAAGGAAAAATTTATTGAAAATGTGTTACTATAGCCAAAATTTATTGAAAATGGTTACTATAGCCAAAATAATAAAAAATCCAGAAGTTGTGTTTTTTAGACGATATTGAGAAAAAGCAACGAACCCGCGTGTTACCCTTGCATCAAATTGAGCTAACCGCGTGCTACTATAGTTGAAATTATAAAAAAGCATAAAAAAATTATAGAAAATCCCAAAGTTTAGATGAAATTGTTAAAAAAGCGACTAACCACGTGTTAGCATAAATATCAATTTAGAAATGTGACTAACCGAACCAAAAATTTGACGAAATAACCAACACAGGTCAGGTTTGATAAACAAATTCATGCATTTGCAAAACGTAATAATAATACAGTTAAATATAACATAAAAATTACAGAAATCTGCGATCGAAAATATCCATTTGTACTTTTCAATACAGAAATCTATATTGGAAACTATGCATTGGTATTTTTCAATATAGAAATATAAATTAATACATGTCTATCTTTCGAATGCTGCGAACAGATGGCGCTGCGCGATGTATTTGTCCCTAGTACCACGACACAGGTTGCCTAAATATTACCTTTGAATTATTATGGTTTATTAAATGTTAAGAAGCTTATGTTTGTGTACTACATTGTGTGATTAAGTTAGAAATCTTGATATTTGGTGTTAGTAGTTTAAATTTCAAAATTTCTTTATTCAGAAGAATCTATCAAAAGTTTACAATACATAATGGATTTTCATTTCAACTGTTTTGCGTTATGATGCAATCCTAATACTTATATGCGCTGGTTCTATTGTAAAATAAATAACTGTTAACAAACGATTTTAAAAACACACTTACAAACTGTGATTAAATTGCTGATTGTAAAATAGTGAATAATTAAACTTAAAAAATGTCTTGTTTTGGTTGTATGTCCGGCTGAGGCCTGATTTTTACGTAGGTCAATCGGACTCGCGGTTCTACTGCAGCGCTTGGGCTCGAAAGTATTCGAGAACCTTCATTGGCAGACCGCGAACAGTTGCTTGTATTATATAATAACTAAAGTAGGTTAAACGAAAGTCAGTGCAAATTGCATCATATTTAAAACTGTTAAAAGTGGTAAACGATCAGTGAAAGTTTTTTATATCCAGTATATAAAAATGCATTTGTGCACTGTTTGCAACAAATCTTTTGCAATCTTAAAGGTTTAAGACGTCATCAACGAGATAATTGTAAGGTTGCCGACCATAGCCCTTCGAAGAAACAAAAAATAGAAAATCGATGTAAAAGATGTGTAAAGAATTTTTCCCGTCAAGAACATTTAAGACGACACCAGAAAAAGGAATGTTAAGTTAAAAACTCGTGTTGTTTTACCTTCAACTTCAAAAACGAGCTCTAATATTGAAATGGAGCTATGCACAATCTGTGATGTCGATATCCAGAAACGATATTTGATGGCACGTCAACGCAGTGAAGCACACCGGAATAAATCATGTAAACAATTGTCTGATAAGGTATTTATTTTACAAACTGCTTTTAAGTCGAGGTTGGCAAGTTATAGATTACTTTGTCGGAATTCCGAAATGGACTATAAAAGATGTTTTGCTGAGATGAAGAACCAAGTGTTGCAGTTATTACAAAAATCAATCGACGAACATTGTGCTATAAAGGTTAATATGGAGTTATTTGCAGAGTTTTTGCATCCAATCAAAGAAATATGCTCAATAAAATCATTTAATACTTCCAATCTGATAGTATGTGAAGGCTCCGACCTGTCTTTTGTTTATGAAAACTTTGTGGATCAAATGCTGGCTCAAAGTACAGAATTCCAGGAGAGTGGATCAGGTTGGGCCTTGCACAGGATTTTTCACCTGGAAGTCAACATAAAAAGGTAACTCATATATCAAGTTACCGAAAAGTATAGAAAGTAAAAAGGCTGTAGTGAATATTCAAAATAGCGATAATGCTTGCTTTGCATGGGCAGTCACATCAGCATTGTATCCAGCTCAGAAACACTCCGAGAGAACCACATCATATCCCCATTATTCATCAGTTCTGGACTTTATGTTAGTCCACGGTTAGAAAAACGTTAAATGCAATGGACTGTATAAATTTTAATTAATGATAGCGCGAAAAAACATAAATATTGATATGAAATTACGAAATAATCAAAACGTCCATAGGTAAAATATTGGTGGCACACAACGGTAATCAGAACAAATGCACTCACCTCTTTTGCAGCCAAATTCTCCACTTCCAAGGGGCCCCTGCTGGATCTAATGATGTCACCACGTAGCTGAAGGGTTGAAGTTTCTAGTTCTATGCTTCAGTACACAAAAATCGAGCACTTTCAGGTGTAGATATTTGAAATAGTTGGAGAACGAAATTAACACGCCTTTTTCTCTAGGCGATTGACAAGGATCTCACTGGTTGTTGGTGCGCATGTCCAAATACGCGGAATGCGCTTTGTCCTTCATACAGTTGTGTGTTTTTAAAAATATATATAAACAACCGCGAAATTTAGCGGGAGCTAACATAACTGCCCTCCAAAACACACAATTTTAGAATCTCAACCGGACAGATATAGATATAAGAAAAAGAATCGACCGATAAATATAAATGAATGAAAATAGATAAGTATCGTAAGTTTATTTAGAGATAACAAAATCCCGAAAAAAGGCAAAACAAACAAACAAAAAATTCAAAAAAAAAATAAAAATAAAAAACATATTGTAATACCCGGTAAAAGGTAGAAAATTAAAATTACTTTTAATTTGGCAAGAGGCACAGTTTTACAACTGGCCGCTTATAAACACCGGTAACCGTTTGTACCGTCGCAACACGCACCTGACCGTCCCCGCCGGGATGCAGTTCGATGACCCGACCGACCGGCCATTTCAAAGGCGATTGAATGTGATCACTTGTTATGATAACCAACTCATTTAATTTGATATTTGGGGACGAATCAGCCCATTTGTGTCGCTGTTGTAGCGTATGCAAATAATCTATAGAATACCGTTTCCAAAAATCATTATGTAGTTTTTGGATTAGTTGCCATCTCGAGAGCCGATTTAGGGGAACACGGACAAATCTGACTCAGGAAATTCTGAATTAAGGGGTTCAAGTGTCAAAAAATGCCCAGGGGTAAGAGGTTGAAGATCGTGTGGGTCTGAAGAGGCAGGAGATAAAGGGCGACTATTAAGTACGGCTTCTATGCGACAGGTAAGGGTGGACATCTCCATGATAGGCAACTTCTGGCCGCCGACAACTCGTACAAAGTGAGTTTTAAAACTTTTGACGCCAGCTTCTGCCAGGCCATTGAAATGTGGACTGAGAGGAGGTCCCAGATGCCAACGAATAGAAAGTCTGGTGGCAGCACTTCTTGCGTAATCCAGTAATTGGTTACGAAACCCTATAAAATTACTCCCTTGATCTGACCAGCATTGCGTCACGCTTCCGCGTCTGGAAATGAATCGATGGAATGCACCTACGAACCCTTCGGTGGACAGTTCCATGGTTAATTCCAAATGCACGCAATGTGTGGCCGTACAGACAAACACACAGACATACGATTTGAAAGCTTTACAACCACGGTAACGATGAGGAATCACAAAGAAAGGTCCACAAAAGTCGATAGCTACACTCGAAAAAGGTTTTAGTTGATTGATTCGATGAGCGGGAAGTGAACTCATTATGGGCAGTCTATAGGGTTTAGGGTTGATTCTAAAACATTGCAAGCACTTGGATATGGTTCTTTGAATTGCCCGTCTGGCAGATAATATCCAAAATTGCTGTAAAAGCAGATTATGTAATGTTTTAAACCCAGGATGAAGATATTGTCGATGAGCGGACTCGATAAGAAGAGTAGTTAAACGATGGTCACTCGAAAGTAAGACGGGGTGTTTTGCAGAATAAGACAAAAGGTCAGATTTTTGTAATCTGCCACCGACTCTAATGATATTATTCTCATCAAGAAAAGGTGAAAGTTTTCGCAAAGGTTTCGGTATTGGTTTATCCTTAGATAACGCGGAAAAAAGCTCAGAAAAACAAGAACCTTGCACGCGTTTGATAAGAAGGTGTAACGCACTTTGCATCTCACCGGTGGTAGGAAAAACAATATTCTCAAAAATAACTTTTTGGTCCGGCGGCTTAGTGGGTTTTTGATAGGAATGGTTTTGAAAAAGGTTAACTATTCGAAGGACATAACAAATGATACGTTGAATTTTTGATATAGAGGAATATTTGATAAGAAGCTGATCTAAGAAGTTGACATCAATTATCGCATTGCAACAGACTTTTGGCTTTTCCTCCAGATTAATATCTCCGAAATCAATCGGCATTTTTGGTTTATGAAAATCGGGCCATTCGTTTTCGGGAGACCACAAAAACGACGGTGCGTTCCACCACATGTCATGTGACATGAGCTGTGAAGGGGTGGCCCCTCGTGACGCAATATCGGCTGCATTCAAAGCAGAAGGAATGTAGCGCCACGAGTTTGAGGGAATGATTTCTTGGATTCTACTGACTCGATTTCCAACAAAGGTTTGCCAGCGATTAGGAGGGGATGAAAGCCAGTGCAATACGACTTGCGAATCGCAGAAAGTAACGATATTTGTAAAAGTTAATTTTCCTTCATAGCTAGATAAAACGAAGTCAATTAATTCGCTTAAAAGAAATGCGCCTAGGAGTTCTAGCCTAGCCAAAGTTTGTGACTTTATAGGCGCGACCCTAGATTTTGCAGATATGAGAGAAACAGATATATTGTTTTCCTCTTCTACACGAAAATATACGACGCCTGCGTAGCCTCGAATTGAAGCGTCACAGAAGCCGATGATTTGACAGGTATTGGTTTTTGACAGTTTGATTTGTCGGGGTAATTGAAAATTGGAAAGAAGCGGGAATTCAGAACGAAGTTTGTTCCAAGAGTCGATGATAGAAGAATCTGGTTCTTCGTCCCAGCCTATTTTCGATATCCACAACTGTTGCAAAATAAATTTTGCTTGTAGCAACAAGGGACAAAGAAAACCTAAGGGATCGAAGATTGTCCCTATGATAAAAAAAAAACTCAAACTCAAAACATTTATTGCCGACAAAATCAAAACAATGTTTGACAAAGCAACGTCAAAAATTTGTACAGTCGGGGACTTATTAAATTGCCGCTCTGGAAAATAAAAAAAATTCCTATTTGAAATTCGGAAAAGCAATTTAAACCAAACCAAAAAAATTGTGAACTTTACCACTGTCTGTATACATTCGTATTTAAAAATTTATTGTTTTTAATTTCTTTAATTGAATAATTTTGACAGAAAAAAAATAAAACGGCCATTTAAAAAGTCCCCGACTGTACAAAATAGTTGGAACAATATGTTATTTCATTTTTAAATTAGTAAGTAAAACACTTAAATAAATACATATAAACAATTTTGGTAAAGATAGTTTTTTGTAGCGTTTTTAAATTTTATTTCATTCTCAATTGATTTGATCTCTGTTGGTAAACTGGTGTAGGCTTTTATAGCTTTATAAAATGGTCCCTTTTCAAAAAATGTTGATTTATGCATAGGAATAGCGAGCTCAGCTCTGGGTCTGGTTTCAACAGTCATATTACTGCCGTATCTGTCACTATTTGTTGGAAAAAGGGCTTTGTGTTTTTTAACAAAAATAACAAGTTGTAGGAAATATATAGATGGCACTGTCAGTATTCTTAGTCTGGTGAAGTGCTGAGCACATGAAGTGCCTGGTTTAAGTTTTAGTAAACACCTTATGATTCTTTTTTGCGTTCGGAAAACATCCATTGCAAAAGAGGAGGACCCCCAAAAAATAATACCATATGACAGTACACTATGTATACTCGCATAATAGTATGTTTTAAGACTGTCAAATGAAACCAGATCTCTAAGGCGTCTTATAACAGCACAAGAGCTATTAAGTTTGTTTTTTAATTTATTTATTTGTTGTTCCCAACGGAGACATGAATCTATTGTGATTCCTAAGAAATCTGTAAATTCTAAAACTGGTATAGACTTTCCATTGAACTGAACATATAAAGATTCATCAGTTTTGATTTGTTTGCGAAAAGTTAGTAAGCCAGTTTTCCCCATGTTAAGCCTAAGAGAATTTTCTGTACACCAGTTTGACATTTCATTGGAAGCTTGAGAGCATTTTTTAGAAAGTTCTTGACTATTACGTCCAGATGCAGTCACTGTTTTATCATCAGCAAACTGGGCTACTTTGCCAACTGTTATTTTTTCTTGAACCTCATCAACATACAGCAGGAAGATAAGTGGCCCCAGGATCGGTCCCTGAGTCACCCCCTGCTGCATGTCACACCAGTTCGAAAAATACTGTCTGTGTTCTTGTGTTAGTGAAACAATTTGCTTTCTTTCTGTGATAAAAGAAAGTAACAGTTTTAAAGGCAGCCCTCTAATGCCAACACGTGGCAGTTTTTCCAAAAGTAAGTTGTGATTTATCGTGTCAAAGGCCTTTGAGAGGTCAAAGTATATACTTGCGGTTTTTTGTCCTTGTTCTAGGTTATTCTGTATTGTTGTTATGACATTGTAAATTGCTTCCTCTGTGGACTTCTTTGGTCTAAAACCATATTGGCCTTCATATAGTAAATTGTTTTTTTCTATGAAATTAATTAATCGATTGTATATAGACCTTTCAAAGACTTTTGACACTGATGGCAGCAGAGATACTGGCCTGTAATTACCAAGAACCTGTCTATCTCCTTTTTTAAAAATTGGTATAACTTTAGCTCTTTTTAGTTGCACAGGAAATTCACCCTTGACAAAACAACAATTAATAATGTGTGTGAGGGGCTCATATATGTATTCATTAACCTGTTTTAAAATATATGTTGGAACTTCATCCAAACCTGATGAAAATTTATTTGGAAGTTTTTTAATAATTGACAAAATTTCAGTACTGTCTACAGGTGTCAGAAAGAATGAGTTAGGGATTTTACTTTCATATTTAATTTCTCTATTGTTAGGTATTAGATCTAGGGAAAACTGGTTTAAGAACTCTTGTGCTATTATGTTCGGATCTTGAATTATGTTACCATTGTTTTTTATTGTAATGTTGCTTTGAGACTTGGCCCGATTTGTCTCATGGTTAAAAATTTGCCACATTGTTTTAGTTTTATTTTGAGAATTTATTATTTTGTTGTCATTCGAACTTTTTTTAATGTCAACCAGGAATTTCCTGTACTCCTTACGTTCCCTTTTGTACTGAGATAAAAGAATTTCACTTTTAGTTGTTTGGTAATTTACATATAGATCCTTGATGTATGAAGAGTACCTTTGAATTTCTTTAGTTACCCATGTGCTTTTATTCTTGACTCGCGCTGTTTGTACAGGACAGCACCAGTCAAAGTAATACTGAAATATATTGCTGAAAGATTCATAGCTTTTATTTGGATCTGAAGTGTCAAAGACTGATTGCCAGTTCTCTTGTTGCAAGGATATTTGAAAGTTAGTAATATTTTGACTGTTGAAAAACCGTTTTTTAGTAAATTTACATACCTTATTTGAAGAACCTTCATAAAAATGCATATATTGCCCATAGTGATCAGATATGTTTGTTTTATAGATAAAATAGAACGTTTGGTTGGGGGTTTGTCCTTCATTCGGCATTGATAAGAAAAAATGTCGTTTTTTGGATGCCATTGAAGTCCTAAAACTTTGATAAAGTGGGGTTCCTCCTTGTCGAAAGAGAGAGGCATTTGACGATCGGACTCTGGCAATGTTGCCAATAACTCAGGACAATTGCTTGCCCATTTTTTAAGTTCAAATCCTCCCGACTTCAACAAATCATTGAGTTCTGTTTGAAGGGAGAGAGCTTCAGAAAGCGAAGGGCTAGTTCCCAAGATATCGTCGATATAGATTGACGTTTTTAGAACAGTACTCGCCATAGGAAAACGTTCCCTTTCTCTCTCTGCCAGCTCATTTAAGGTACGCATGGCTAGAAAAGGTGAGCATGTCATGCCAAAAGTGACAGTAGAAAGTTCCCACACTGAAAGTGGGTCCTGTGGAGAAAACCTCCACAATATCCTTTGATAAGGACGGTGATAAGGATTGATAAGGACTTGACGGAACATCTGTTTGATGTCAGCAATGTAGGCAATAGGATTAAGACGAAACGTAAGGAGTAAAGAAGCAATATCCTTTTGAAGTTTCGGTCCAGATAACAATGTGTCATTGAGACTAATATTTTTTGGGGTGACTGCCGAACAATCCCAGACTACCCTTAATTTTGTACTTAAGCTTTCCGGCTTTAGTACGCAATGATGTGCTAAAAAACACGACACGACGACCTTTGGTTGACTAGATAAAACTAAACTCATATGATTAGAATCGATATAGTCTTGCATGAAACTTGAATAGGCAGTGTACAGATCAGGATTTTTAATTAATCTATTTTCTAGAAGTAAAAATCTACGATAAGCTTGCGGATAAGTATTTCCTAGGTCAGGGTTTATTTTATCTTTAAACGGAAGATCTACTATGAATCTACCGCTCGGTTGCCGTACTACACTAGCAGTAAAAATTGATTCTGCCTGTTTTTCTTCCTTTGATAAGATTTGTTTTTTAGGCAAATGTTCGATTTCCCAAAACCTAGGGAGAATGACCTCTAAAGGAGGTGAATGACTCGTTAAAAAACAACTGGTTCGTTCCGTAAGACTACCTACTCGTCAACCTTTCCCATGACGACCCAGCCAAAGATAGTTTCAAGGGCTGTAGGCTGCCCTACCTGTCCAAGAACCCTCCCCTCCTTGAATATCTGTGCGAATAGCTCGCAACCAATAACCAGGTCCACAGGTCTAGATTTGAAATAAGATGGGTCAACAAGTTTAAGGTTTTGCAAGTGTTTCCACTGATTATCGTTCAAAGAGAATGTAGGCATATTGGAACATAGTTGTGGAACCACAATTGCTTCGAAATTAAGTAAAGGAGTGACTTGTCCTTGTGGCTTAATGTGACATTGAACGAGCGGTTCGGTTCGGTTCGGTTCGGTTCGGTTCGGTTCGGTTCGGTTCGGTTCGGTTCGGTTCGGTTCGGTTCGGTTCGGTTCGGTTCGGTTCGGTTCGGTTCGGTTCGGTTCGGTTCGGTTCGGTTCGGTTCGGTTCGGTTCGGTTCGGTTCGGTTCGCTAAACGGGACATTAAATTTTACCTGCAGTGGAAAGTGTGAGGATGAAGAAGGAAGAAGTAGCACTGAGAAGTCCCCAATAAGTTGCAAAGCCGCTAGGTTCACGAAACACAAGTCTACTACGCTAGAGCCATTTGTGTTTGTAAATGTGTATTCTCCCATTTTGTCGTCTTCGCTTCGGCCATTAGTAACTATAAACCCATTACAATACATAAAATCAATCAAATACTGGCCCTTTGTATTCACTAAGTTATCCCTACTAACACGCAAGTGAGACAAAGCATTGCCCTCACAGACCTCCTCATCTAAATCGCCAAGGTCGCCAATACGGCAGTTAACATCGCCAAAAATTAAAAATGGTATGAGAGGGCACCGCTGTGTCACTGCATCAATTTCTAGCTGAAATATATCTAAAGCTACTCTTATATCTAAAGTAGGTTTAAAGTAAACAGATGCCAAAATCAAAGATATATTAGGACTAATTGTAACCAACAATATTAACCAATATGGACTCTTACTAACTAAAGACACAGTCAAAGTGTTCCTATAAAATACGCCAAGGCCACCACTAGCCCTTCCTCTTGAGGCTTCTTTTATAGCATTCGAACAGTAGACTTTATAGTCTGGCAGAAATGACGTGGGGATGTTACACATTGACCATGTCTCGCAAATACCAATAATATCAAACGTGTTGTCCTGTGTAGATTGCCATAGATTCTTTAGTCCATCTGCATTCCAAAAAGCAATCTTAAGTGACTGCTACTGCTGACCATTTGAAATGGTATCACCGCTCACGGCTGAAGCAGAAGGGCGAAATTGCTTAGTTCTGTCCTGCTCAGGTGGAGACGCGCTCTGTTCACGAGGGCGTTTTTTTGTAGAGACAATACACGGTTGGCCATTTCTGGCCCGCCACCTTTCTGATCTACAAGCCGAACTAGAAAAACGTCGTGGTGAGGGAGAGTCTGACCTGACAATTATTATTACGTGAAATCTCTTTCGAAAGAAACCAAAAAGTCAAAAGGTGTTAAGAAATATGTCATTAACAAGAACCTAACAGAACTGGATTACCTAAATGTTGTGAGAGAGAGACAAGGTATGATATTTCGTAAGATGAACGCTTTTACATTTGATATGCATGTCGTTTATACAGAGATTATTAATAAAGTCGTTCTGTCACATCACGATAATAAAAGATTCTTAATACCGAACACGACATGCACATTACCTTGGGGGCCTTATGACATTGATCAGTGATTAAATTAATGTACTTTTTTTAGTTTGTAGAAAAAATTTTAATTGTACTATTTTTTATGTGTCTTCTTAAAAACTTATAACTAAAAAATGTATAAATTTTAGTGGTGTGGGTATCTCATTTTTTTTTATTTGTTTATTTTAATTTCTGTTATTTAAAGGATGTAGTGTTTAAAAGAAGGAATTGTACAGAATGCTATTTTTTATTTTAAGCCTATAATAAAGGGATTATTAAATAAAAAAACATTTTTTTTATTGCAAATGTTTATTAATGCTCCGAATATATAAAGTATCATTTACAACATTTTGTGAGTTAATAAATAAAAGCTCTTTTATAATACATATTTCTAAACTATTAACTAACTTTGCTAAACTATTTAAAACAAAGAAAACATGAGAATACTGTTCATCAAAACACAGAGTACTCGCAACTTTAACAAATCGATTATAAAAGCCATTAAAGTTTATTCTAACAAGTCTTTGGATTTTGCCCTGCAAAAAAGATTCCAAATATAAAAAATTTTCCAAGTCATTTTGAAACAAGATGATGTTTTTATTATTTCTTGCAAATTTAACAACTTTCACTTGTCCCAAAATATCAGGCAATATGGAAAATTTAGTAAATTTCCATTCAGATTGTGTGCGTTGACCTTTTAAAAAGTAGTTTTCGTAAATATCTCTTAAAATTTTGATCAACTCGGGCAACTCTTTGCTGGTTTATGCACACCCATTTCTTATCAACACTATTCTCGAGTTTAATAATTGGAGTAAATTCTTCTAGCAGCGAAACGTGTAGTCCAGTAATAAGCATATTATAACCATCATTCAACCGAAGTATGCTTTCACAAATTGGATGGGGGGCGTTCCAAGTATTGTTGTCAACATCATTTTCAAAACCAGGTCCGGAATGGTATCCGGAAGAGTAATCACTACCAAAACTGGTACAACTGGAGTCACAGTAATATATTTTCTTATTCACTGTTACTGGTTAATTATGAATCTGGCGTGGAGTGATTCCTCCTATATATATATATATATATATATATATATATATATATATATTATTTATAATTTTTGTTTTTTTGTCTGCAAAGTCTGTAAATTCCTTTGTTAGCTTTAACAGATTAAACTTTTTAAAAACTTGCTGCTTAATTTCATACATTTCCAAAATCTTTTTTAACTCTTGCACATTGTTTAAATGCTTTTCCAGACAACGATGATATCTCTCTTGTTGCAACTTTTGCCGTACACTATGTGATGACATTGTAAACACTAAAAACAATTGCGACTGTTGCTCTTATATATAAAAAATTATACCTGTCTGACAGTTTTTGTCAGTGGGTTGTAGGAAAACATTTTATCATATATGACGAGACAGAATGCGGTTGTTTTTGCTGGAACGTCTTTGTGAGTTTCAAAGGTTACTCTCATGGTAATGTTGGAAGATTGCACAGTTTCCCTCTGAAAGGTTGTATCAATATACAGCAATGGCGCCAGCTTCAAGTATTCTAAAGGTGAAAATAGCGGATCAGTGATAGGGACTCAGTAGTAGGAAATTTTGAATACATTTCATACGCCGATGCAAACTGGTTCTTATCAATATCCAAAAAGATCTCGTTATGGGGATATCTCTCTCCATTCAAGTAAACATGAATATTTCTTAAATTGATGTGATCAAATCTTGCTCTGTCAGCTCCTGGTTGATCTTCTCTATTAGTTTGAAATCCAATTATTACGTGTCGGGCAGCTTCTGCCTTTACAGATGTTTTTATTTGCCAATTGTGTCGAGTTGTTTGCATAAGTTCGGGATACTCTACCAATTCCCCTCGTCGAAAATTAATTGGGATCTCTATACCTTTGTTTACAATATTTGATAATGTCAGTTCGGTGGCGATATTTGTTGTTACATGTGGCATCATCCATCGCATGGTTGTTAGTAAAATTTTTACTTTTTCACCGGCAATATCATTTTTTATACAACTGTTATCTGAATTGGACCATATTAAAGTTAACTGTTGCTTTAAATTTAAGATAATTTTTCTATAATCTTCAAAAAATCCAAGCAAATTTCTCAATGGACAAATAGCATTAAAATTGTCTTTCTTGTCACACAGTATGCTGGCTTCATTGAATTTAATGTTTGGGAACCAACCTGCATTTCGCAGTTTTTTGCTTTCGCCATTGCTTAGCGAACAATATCCTTTAAGCAAGGTGGTAGTACCCACATCCCTTACAAAATCGACACTGACATCATATTTATTATATTTCCTTAAACATAAACGCAATTGGGTTGTTGCTAAATTTCATGTTTTCCGAAAATTTTCCATCATTGGTTAGCTGTCCTTCAATGTATAGATAACTCTCACATGGCAAAGTGTAGGCTTGAACATCTTGTATAACAATTTAAATTTCGTCATTGTTGTTTAATTTGTTGGGTGAAAATGGATCGTAGGAATAGGTCTCGTATCTTACGACCGAGTTATCCTCAATAATTTTATCTTATTTTATCACATTTAAAAAATTCATTGTCTCCTTAGTTTTAAACCAAGTGATATCAGGAAAGCGCGGTTGGTCTTTGTTAACTGTTTTGAAGCCGGTGTAAGACTAACTAATGAGTTGTTTTTTTTTTTCTTTTATACGATTTTTTTGCGTGGGTATGTTGGTGGGAGTTAAAACTGTTTTGACTTAAATACTTTAGCACCATGCTTTCTATTACGCGACAGTTTAAATAATGATTTTATAATGGCGTCAGCTGCCTTTTCATATGCAATCTGAGGGTGATAGTCTACTACTATGTCGGTTTAGAACGTTTTTCTACGTTGTCCGACGCCTATTCTCCACCTCCTTCGATCCTGACAATCATCCTCAGTCAGATTTTTTTGACTCATTGATCTTTGGATTGACTGTTGCCATTCTAGTTTAGGACGCCCTCTTTTTCTGCGCCCTATGCTATGCTTTGGTAATCTTTCGTCATTCATCCGTTGTACATGGCCGTACCATATCAGTTGCCTTCTAGTGATGTCATCCGTTATGCTTCCCTCGATTCCCATTCTTTCTTTTATGTTCTCAATTCTTATGTGATCTATTCTAGATATTCTCATTGATCTTCTTATTGCATCCATTTCGACACTTTCCATTTTTGTTTTGTACTTTTCTGTTACGCGACAAGTCTCTATTCCATACAACAGCCTGCTTTTGACCATTGTTTCATATATGTTAAATTTTACATTCTTTTTTATCTCTCTGCTCCATAAAATACTGTTAAGACATCCAATAACTTTTTTTGCTTTTACTATTCTTTTTTCCAATTCTTTATAGTCTGTACCTGTCTTATCAAATGTGACACCCAAGTATACATACTCATTGCATGGAGATATTGTTTGTCCATTTTCTAGTACTAACTCACTGGATTCGTTTCCAATACATAAGTACTGCGTCTTGTCCACGTTCACTGTTAATCCCCACTTTTGGTATTCTTCTGTTAACTTTCTCATCATATACTCCATGTCTTCTTTATCATTAGCCACAATTACTTGGTCGTCAGCAAACTGTAGTGTGTATATGGTAAATCGGTCGTTAAGTTGTATTCCCATGCCGTGCACTTTACGTTTCCATTTTTTAGAGCTACTGCGATATATATTTTAAAAAGAGTTGGAGAGATACAACATCCCTGTCTTAAGCCTTTTGTTACCAGGAATTCTTTTGAAAGTCGATTTCCAATTTTAATTTTAGATTTTGACCCTTTGTATAGTTCTTTTATCGCTTTTATGCATGTATGATTGATATTAGTTTGCTCTAACACTGTCCATAATTTTTCTACTGGAACGGTATCATATGCTTTTTGTAGGTCTACAAAGGTAACACGAGTCTCTATATTTCTGGCGCTCCTTTTCTCAATTACTTGTTTAAGACAAAAAACATTATCACTACAAGATCTGCCTGCGCGAAACCCACTTTGCTCTACTTCTTCTTGTTCATGAAAATCATTCTCTATTAGATCTCTAAGAATCCTACTTAGAGTACTGGTTACTGAAATTCCTCTGTAATTGTTGCAATCCAGCTTGTTTCCTTTTTTATGTATTGAGGATATGAATGCAAGTTTCCAATCATTAGGTACTGGATGTCCGTTTATGCATTGGTTAATAATATATGTGAGATTTTCGCCTAGTTTCTCTGATCCATATTTGAGCATTTCAGCATATAGGTGATAGTCTCTCCACTAAAATTGACCAATTCATTGTTTTGGTCCCTAACCCATACGGTTATGTTATTTAACGTTTTTACGTTGACTGGGAAATAGATGAGATTTTGGGGTGCTTCAACAATTTTATATCCGACTGGTGCTAAAGGGAAAAATACATATATTGTATGAGTGGGCTCTCCATTGAAATATGATCCATTTGCAGTGTTATAATTTGTCAATATTGAATTAACTCTAATAATCTCTGTACTCTTTTGCGAAGTATGCCATTTATTGCCTTCGTAAGATCCATCTTCAAATCCTAAAATACTGCCAATTGTTTCACTGGTAAATTCGATATTTCACTGCATTTCGGTTCGGTTCGGTTTGGTTCGGTTCGGTTCGGTTCGGTTCGGTTCGGTTCGGTTCGGTTCGGTTCGGTTCGGTTCGGTTCGGTTCGGTTCGGTTCGGTTCGGTTCGGTTCGGTTCGGTTCGGTTCGGTTCGGTTCGGTTCGGTTCGGTTCGGTTCGGTTCGGTTCGGTTCGGTTCGGTTCGGTTCGGTTCGGTTCGGTTCGGTTCGGTTCGGTTCGGTTCGGTTCGGTTCGGTTCGGTTCGGTTCGGTTCGGTTCGGTTCGGTTCGGTTCGGTTCGGTTCGGTTCGGTTCGGTTCGGTTCGGTTCGGTTCGGTTCGGTTCGGTTCGGTTCGGTTCGGTTCGGTTCGGTTCGGTTCGGTTCGGTTCGGTTCGGTTCGGTTCGGTTCGGTTCGGTTCGGTTCGGTTCGGTTCGGTTCGGTTCGGTTCGGTTCGGTTCGGTTCGGTTCGGTTCGGTTCGGTTCGGTTCGGTTCGGTTCGGTTCGGTTCGGTTCGGTTCGGTTCGGTTCGGTTCGGTTCGGTTCGGTTCGGTTCGGTTCGGTTCGGTTCGGTTCGGTTCGGTTCGGTTCGGTTCGGTTCGGTTCGGTTCGGTTCGGTTCGGTTCGGTTCGGTTCGGTTCGGTTCGGTTCGGTTCGGTTCGGTTCGGTTCGGTTCGGTTCGGTTCGGTTCGGTTCGGTTCGGTTCGGTTCGGTTCGGTTCGGTTCGGTTCGGTTCGGTTCGGTTCGGTTCGGTTCGGTTCGGTTCGGTTCGGTTCGGTTCGGTTCGGTTCGGTTCGGTTCGGTTCGGTTCGGTTCGGTTCGGTTCGGTTCGGTTCGGTTCGGTTCGGTTCGGTTCGGTTCGGTTCGGTTCGGTTCGGTTCGGTTCGGTTCGGTTCGGTTCGGTTCGGTTCGGTTCGGTTCGGTTCGGTTCGGTTCGGTTCGGTTCGGTTCGGTTCGGTTCGGTTCGGTTCGGTTCGGTTCGGTTCGGTTCGGTTCGGTTCGGTTCGGTTCGGTTCGGTTCGGTTCGGTTCGGTTCGGTTCGGTTCGGTTCGGTTCGGTTCGGTTCGGTTCGGTTCGGTTCGGTTCGGTTCGGTTCGGTTCGGTTCGGTTCGGTTCGGTTCGGTTCGGTTCGGTTCGGTTCGGTTCGGTTCGGTTCGGTTCGGTTCGGTTCGGTTCGGTTCGGTTCGGTTCGGTTCGGTTCGGTTCGGTTCGGTTCGGTTCGGTTCGGTTCGGTTCGGTTCGGTTCGGTTCGGTTCGGTTCGGTTCGGTTCGGTTCGGTTCGGTTCGGTTCGGTTCGGTTCGGTTCGGTTCGGTTCGGTTCGGTTCGGTTCGGTTCGGTTCGGTTCGGTTCGGTTCGGTATGACAATGCAAAGTGTTGACATTTTGTATTAGAGATAAAGTAATCCCATGCTGTTGCAGTTGTGTCTTTAAATATTCTTCGATATCCGGCAGTTCATATGCTCCAGAAGGAATTTCTATTGTTTGCTTTCCAACAATAGATTTGTTGTTTCTCTTATCAATGTTTGGAATAGCGTTAAACGTTTCAAAGTTAATAAGACTTACTTCTTACTCAGCATCATGCAAATCTAGTGGAGGATTAAAATTGGCTTTTAAAGTGGGTGAATTCCCAGACAAAGTTATTGTAAAAGACATGTCTAAAGACTGATTGTAAGCGTGTCGCGGCTGAGTATATATATATATATATATATATATATATATATATATAGTTCAAACCAACGATAATGATTTTAGTATTAACAAAGACTGGTGACAAGAAAGATCGTCGCCGTCGTGGTGTCTCAGCACGGAAAAAACATAAAACACAAAAGAAGGGTGGTCGTGGTTTGGTAAATACCTTAGTTAATAAACTTCCTTTTGAAGTGCATTTACCAAAATATAATTACTGTGGTCCTGGAACAAAGCTAAAGAAAAGATTAGCACGTAAAGATGAGGGTATTAATCCTTTGGACGAGGCGTGCAAAGAACACGACATTGCCTACTCACAAAAGTCAGATCTACCAAGCAGACACCAGGCTGATAAGGTTCTTTTATCAAAAGCAGCACAGCTTTGGTGAAAAATTGGCTACTGCAGGAGTGACAGGAATTATGAAAGTCAAAAGTAAGTTTGGAATGGGTTTAAAGAGAAATCGACAACAAAACAAAAAGATCAAGAAAAAGAAACCTCCACGAATTGGTGGTAAAGGAATCTCGTTGAGCAACGCGATAAAACAAGCTCGCAAGAGTATTGCTGGAAAAAGATTTAAAAATTTACAAACAGCTGCTAAAAATGTTTTGCGTTATCTTGAATGAACCCAAGCAAAGGACTATTCCGATTCCTAAAACAGGAGGCTTTATACCATTGATACCTCTATTTGCCAGTTTCTCAGTTCTTGGTGCTTTAAGCGGTGGTGCTGCAGGAATCGCGAGAGCTGTCAATGACGCCAAAGCAGCAAAAGAATTGGAAGAGGAGAAAAGACATAATAGAGCCATGGAAGAAGTGGCTATCGGAAAAGGTCTGTACCTGAAACCTTACAAGACTGGTTGTGGTTTGTATCTAAAACCGTATTCAAAAAACTGCTAAAGAAACTATTTCACAGACCTTTGACCAACATTGATTTAGAGAAATTTGGAAAACACATTCCATACTTCCGATGAATTACCAAAGGAAATTAAATAACATGTAAGCGCTATAATCAATTTGGATAGCAAGAAGAATGCAGGTAGTCATTGGGTTGGATTTTATAAAAATAAAACAGATATTAACTACTTTGATTCATACGGTAACCTAAGACCACCCTTGGAAGTTGTAAAGTATTTCAAAAGTGATGGTAGTTTAAGCAAAATTCATTATAATCATACACAACACCAATTTGGAAGGAACTCCTACAACTGTGGGCATTTGGTTCTAAAATTCTTATATAAGCATACTTTATGCTAAATTTTTTAGTTGCTTTTAAAAGGTTGCGCAATGCGGATTGTAAAACAAAAATTTACTCTACCAGTGAAAAATTACGATAATACGAGTGAGGAATTTCGAAAACATGGTAGACTATTCCCAGGTAGCTGTAAACGCTGTGTCATTATAGCACCAAGTGGTGGGGGAAAAACAAATGTAATGATAAGTTTACTTGAAGATTTAAAGGGATTAAAGTATGAAAATGTTTATGTTAATTCAAAACCTTAAATCAACCCAAGTATGAGTATTTAAGAAGTCTTTTAAAACCCATTAAAAGAATTGGATATTTTGAGAATGACAGTGAAGACAACATTATTCCACCAAACAAAATTAAGGATAATTCTGTAGTTATTTTCGATGATATGGTATGCGGTGGCCAAAGCATTATTCGCGATTATTTTTGCTTTTCGAGACATAAAAATACAGACTGCTTTTAGTTAACTCAGACTTACTCCAGTAAACCAAAGCAGCTTATCAGAGATAATCTAAGCTTACTAGTTATCTTTCCACAAGACATTACCAATTTAAAGCACATTTATCAGGACCATGTGAGCACAGACTTGTCTTTTCAAACATTTAAAAAACTTTGTTCGTTGTGTTGGAAGGACAAATATAGCTTTTTAGTTGTTGACAAAGATAGCGATATTAAAAAAGGTCGATACCGACAGGGCTTTGACAAGTTTATTCATATATAAGAGGTCTAGTTGCAAACTTTTGATCATTAGTGATTTAAAAACAAAGATGGACAGACGAAAAGCTTTGGAGCTTGTTAAAACTCGCAAGGCAATAAAAAAGAAACTTCAAGCCTTAAAATCCGATCTCGTTGAATCAGAGTTTAAACGAGAGAAGCAGTTGAAACCAATAACTAAACCTCTTGAAGAATTTTTATCGAAAGTAAAAAATGAAATGTCAATTAAATCGGAACCAAAAACCCCAACTCGAGATTCCTCTACACCCAGCAAAACAAATTTAAACTTTTCCCCATATCGTCCAATTGACTTAAATTCTACCGCTCGAAGTAATTTGTATAAATTTCAACCAATGTTGACACCTACAATGCCCAGCTTTTTAGAAGATACTTTTGTTAGCGACGATAATGATGCTCAAAACAATGGTGATACCAGTGAAGAAATTGATAGAACACTTAACGAAATAAATGAAAGTAGATTAAACTTAACAAGACTTCCTGTTTACGATGAGTACTTGAAAGATTTTGTTCCGCTGCCCAGAAAGTATATTGACGAACAAATAAGAGATATAAAAAGATGTTTACGATTATACCTATGGAATTTATCACGATGTTGATAATGAAAAGTTTCTTATTGGTAAATCTGAGCTAAACTTTAAAGGTAAAAATGTTTCAGTCAATGGTTTAACCTACTCCGGTACTGTTGGTTTATATGAGTTGTTGTTTAAAAAAGAGCCAGCGGCTTATAGGAATGATGATTTAGATCAATATATGGATATTTTATCAAGATCCAATGCCTACCGTAGAAATTATGACCCCCAGGATCAGATTCAAGGTACAAAAGTTTCGAAATGGAATCAAATAATTAGACCATATTTGATTAATAAGAAAATTCTTCCCCCACAAAATCGGGAAAGACTTGCTCCGAGAAATTTAAGACCTAGAGCACAATCTACTTCAAGTACTTTACAGAAAAAAGGTGGATCTATGCTCTTGTCGAACAATGAAATAGACTATGTATATTATGATGATCCAAATGAAATTGTGGAAAGATTGAAACTTTTGATAGCGTCACAAACAGCCGGGAATGATGGTCACACAAATGAAATACAATCAATATTGGAAGAGCTTAGAGAGCGTAAAATTTTAGTATAAATAGAGATGTATACAGGTAGATAAGTTTATTTAGTTTTTTACAACCATGACGGTGGACAAGTTCTGGAGACATGTTTCGAGAAAAGGTAAAAATATTCAATACAACATTAGTCAGAGCGATTTGGAAAATAGAGTTTTGTCAAATGTTTCGAAAACACTTCAACCGCAAAGCTCTGACTTTGAAGGTTTAAAGAGACGAATGGTGTTAGACGACTATGAAATGTCAGAAATTCGAAAAAAAATTAAATTAACCGATGAAAAGTTGGGCAATGTGCAACAAAATTGTGTTAAAGAAGACAACTTGTTGGAAAGGGAGAAAAAGCTTAAAGCAGATATACTAAATACTACTTTTATAGACCAGAATAAAATTGTGGATGATTTCAAAAATCGAATTAATGTGAACCTTGAAAAAATAGTATCCCTTCAAAACCTTGTTGGTCAACAAAATGATGTTACTAACGATATAACTTTATTAAAAAGAGAAATAAATGTTCTTGAAAGTGAGCTTAAAAATTTTCAAAATGGAAACAAAACAGAATTAGAGAGTTATGGACAAAATTTTACAGTTTTCCTTACAAAATTTAATACTCTTAAAAGTAGTTTTAAAAATTTTCAAGACAAAATTAATGATGATATTCAACAAATTGCAACTACCAACAACAATAAACATTTGGAATTTAAAGAGCTAGATGACAAAGCTAAAAAAAATTTGCAAACAAATTCTGATTTACAAGTTGTGGATGAACTTGGTTTGAAATGCAAGCAGTGTAACGTGTCATGTTTACGTTTAAGGCAACGTTACATATTTGTTTATTTAGGTAAATAATCAAGGCTCTTTGACTCGTCTTTCTGTACACAAATTAAGAGTATTTTATAGAGCTAGGTTTGGAGGTTATATAGCGTCTAGGAAGTTACCTTAAAAGGAGGCATTCCATCGAATTACTGTGGACACTACGCACATCGCATTATCTGGACATCGTAATTGGAATTTAAGATCACAGTTCTTTAAAAATCACATAAAAACTTTTGATTGTTTTGTTTATCTGCACTTCGTAATTCTCTTTGACGTTTATGAAATTAAACAGCTGGGGAATGGCGGCGTTGCCGCATGACAAATGGTTTCAGTAACAGGAAGGAAACATTTAGATGAACATTTCATTCCCTTACGTTTATTTCGAGGATATTGGGACAATCCGAACCTCATATCCTTCACGGATTAACTAGTTTTGATAGTACGAAAACATATTTGGGTCGACCAGGAACAACCGATATCTTTATGAATTTGATGAGGAGAAGATAAAATAAATACGAGTTATGCACTTTTGTAAATGGGAGATAAGCGAGGGATAAAAACCAAGACTAAAAGAATAAACGAAATCGTGTGAGTTAACATCTGAACACTCTTGTGCCGAGTTTAAGCAGTAGTTCGATGGGTATTTTTAGGTTCAAGTTCAGAAACAACTTTATTAATGTAGAAATGTTTTACAAAAATGGCGTCAAACCATATGAATCTGAAGAGAAAACATTTATAAAGAGCAAAGGAAACTTTTGACTAAGACTGTAACTAAAATACAACTAGTATAGCTTTACTCATATGGGAATTTGTTGAGTGTTCGAATATTCCTGGGTTTGATACATGCCCTGATCTTCAGTAATTGATTTTACAGTTGATGGTTTCAATGCTGAGCTTCTTACAGTCCGTCTGGTTATTCTTCTCCTACTTGATATGTTGGCGGGGGTCCGGTAGGCAAATGTTCGATCTATGTATGGAGGGTGTCTCGACGTCCTTGTTATAAAAATTTCAACCGTGGAAATAGATCCGACAACACCTCAATGCGCGTTTTACCTATTTTCAATGTCCCCTTGGTCGGTGCTGGCCCCTATATACCGGTATGGAACTATTGGTTTTTCTATATATTTCCTCATTGGTTAGTTTGAAAACCGCGGGTTTTTCTTCCAGTCTCGTTACTGTCCCCACTCCCCCCCAAATCTACGAACGGTTTCCGGTGGCTTCATTTTTTTTGTGTTCTCGACAAAGTGCTTTGTCTCTTGCTAACGAATTTTGGCTGGGTCGACAACAGTTTCTAGGATCGCCGTTGTTTTTGGTTTTTGGCACTGCAGCGATTGCAGGAGATATCCCAGAAACTGTAGAAGTGAGTCCGTCGTGTTTAGGCGAATCCTGAAGTGACGCTCATACCCTTTTGAAGGGGATTTAAGTCGGCCTACGCCATTTGTACGGGAAAGAGCAGTGGTAAGTTCGATTTTATTTTTTTCATTTTTTATTATTTGAGGACTCTTCAAGATAATATTTGCCTCCCAAATTGTAATTATTTTTCGTGTGAAATGTACTTTTTTTTTGACAAAAGACGTGGGGAATTTTTTGGCGTTTTTATATTTTTCTTTTAACCACGTGTTGGATAAAAACTATATATTGTTTTTCTCCTTTGTCTACAGCCCTGTCCATTCCATCGACAGCTGTGCTGGACGCTGGTGGGAAGCCGGACGAGCCAGTTGTAACCCTGGGAAAGGTACGTTAGGGTTATTTTAGTTCATCTGTTTAAATCTACTTTATTTTATTGAGTCGACATGGGGTTCTCGATTTAAGTTACTCGGTGTAGGGGAACTTCGTGCAAAATTGACGAATTCCAGGAAACTGAAACATTTCATTTTCCACAGGGTTTTATGCTCGGGCAAGAATCAACAACCTTTTGACCACCATGTGCTGCCCTAGCATCATGTGCTAGGACATTTTCAGGGTGGGCGTGAACAGGACAGGACCCGGTGCAGTGGTGAGGAGATGTCTGGACAACAGGACTCCAGGTTTACAAAATAAAATAAGTCTTTTTTTATTTACTCATTCCATAAACCAGGACCAAGGTAGGAGCAAGTACACCCTTAGATATAATATTTGTTTTCATATATAATTTTTCACAGTATAATTTCAACATTGCTTGTAAACGCAAGGTAACGGTATGACGTCATAACCACAATTTTGCGGCGCATTTACTAAATTGACTTGTCTTCCTTCATTTCATTTATTTAAGACAATTTCTCCTGTGAAATTTGGAGTGCCTTGCTATTTTGGCCCGAAATTGTTTAATTTTTTTTAGCATATTTCATGTTTCTAATCTTAACTTCAGCCCTTAAAATACACAAGATGAACTAAATTTTTGTATTATTTGTGCAACCCAATGACCAACTTTGCGGAGACAAAAGAGAGATGAGATTATATGTTTTAGCGGTTTCTTTACACTGTTTTACCTCATGAGGTGGATCTCGGGCTCATTCTACCCAATGTAGAATGATGACAGCAGATATTTGGTCTAGATCTCCCCTATGACGGAATAATTTTGGGAGTATATATATATATTTTTTTTAACAATCATTCATATAACTGAGTCCTACGCTACTGACTCAGATGTAGGTACACTATGACCTGTTAAAGGAGTCCATCTACCTGTAAAGTGCTTCTAGTTTTGTCATCTTAATTCAATCTTTTAGAGTTTTATTCTGTTTATTACTCAATTTTTTTTGGTTTTTTAATTACACAAATACTCTGGAAGCCTCGGAAGTAGGTAGAATTTCATTGTTTGGCTACAACGTTTGGGTTCAACTGTATTTTATTTAGGAACTTCTTTGTAAAACATTGGTATTAAATAATGTGGCGCACTTAAAATTTCCTTATTTCTGAACCCCCCCTTCTCCACTATATAAAAGTTACCGGGCATATCAATGTTTTACCTAGCTGGAGAGTACAGTTCTGCTTCCAGATATTTGTTTAATTATTCAGTGGTTTTGTTGTGTCACAAGTTGGCAAATTGTCATTATTCTAATTACAGTGTCACAAAATGGCGGCAACGTCTTTAAGCTGCCACAAATGTCACCCAACGCATTTTAAAAGGCCACAAATTGGCGCCCTTCGTGAGTTATGGCTAGTTTTTTAATATCTGATGTAATTTTTTTTTGTTTTTTAATTTGAAGAAAAAAACTTTTTTTTGAATTTTTTGGAATTTTTTTTTAAAAAAATTTTTTGTGGTACAGCCAAAGCCAGGTTGAAAGCTTTCAGTGGCTGTCGGTGTTTTTTGATACCCAATCAATTTTTTTTAATGAAAAACAAGATCATTGGTTTTCGGAAATAACACTTTTTAAATATTTTTTTAGTAATATTGGTTGATTTGGAACTCGTTTTGTTGTTTTAGTGATTCTCATAGTTTTTTGTTAGCTTATCTTCACAAGTTTTTCTTGGAAAATAAAATATTCATTTTTATGTATTAAGGAAGAATAAGTGGATAAAAAACATGGGAGTTTTTATTGAACGGAGTCCAACTCATGTCTTAATTCCTTAAAGTTTTTTTGTACGAAAAACATGTTTTAATTTTTTTAACTTTTTCTTAAGCAAAATAAATACAACAATGTAAATTTACTTCAACTTTTTTGTTGATTTATAGGTGGATGGACCTCCAGACATGGTTTTTTTATGTTTTAAATATATGACATAGGTACTGTGTTTTTTTCTAACAATTTTTTTCTGCAGGTTCATTTATTTATATTTTATTATTTCCTGCTTGTGATAAGATAGAAATTGTTTCACAGATTATTTTTTAGTGCAGTCAATTTATTTAGGTCAACAAGTTATTTTTTTTGTTGATTTTAATTTTTTGTGGGATATCACACCTTGAAAATTAGAATATTTATACAGGGTTTCACAAAAAATTTTCTTTGCTGGGTTGTTTTAAAGTAAATATAGCATAACAGCTAGTAGATTTGTTTAGTTGAAAGTATTAATTAGTAATGAAAGAAAAGGAAAATGAGTTTATTTTGCTTTGTCATTTTCTTTTCTTGTTTTTTGGTGGTACCTGTTGTTGGCATTTAACACCTTACGTCACTCAGTTACATCGGGTCAGAGGAGGGTACTACTTATAGTTAGCTCGGAAGTTTAGGGAACACAAGGCTGAAATTCCTAGAGCAACATATTGGCTGAAGATCAACGCCAAGAGGTCCAGTCAACATTTTTTTGGGGTATCTTTTTTTGAAAGACAGTTTTTAGGTCTTTGGTTTCGTTGTCTAGTTGGTTTTCGTGACTGGTCAATTTTTTTTGGTAGAAAGTACGGCGTTGGGCTTTGGAGTGCATTTTTTTTTAAAAATGACCTACGGGTATTTCTGTCAATTAAGGTTTTTCTGGTTCACAATAATGTTTTTCTGTATTTTTTTTCTGCGTTCAGGTCATAGCTTGGTCATGGCCAATGGAGAGCAAACATTTATGTTTGAGCCTTGAGAAGTTTTGCCTGCTCCGGATTTAATACAGAGAAAATGAATTTGAAGCCCAACTAGATATAATACCACAAAAGAAATGTTTAACTGAGACAGATATAGATATAAGTTTTTTTTTTATTTTTTTTTGGCTCATTTGTAAAGTTCAGTAATTTTTTAAGTAATGTCATTGTGAGGCCGTGAAATTGGTCAGCGAATTTAAGAGAGACTTTCAACTAAATATAAATGCTAGACGGTGGTAATTGGTAAAAATATTTCAAAATTTTACTACTTTTTAAATAATTTAAATTTTCTTAAAAAGATTAGTTTTTTCGGTAAACATAACTTCTCGAATTCTTGTTTGGTCTAAACGGTTTGTATAGTGGTCGTAGTTTTAAACGGTGACCAGACAGGTTATATTTTTTTTGAGGGACCAAACAGGAATTTCTTGAGTTACAAAAGGTGAACTTTTTTTGTCTTAGTTGATCAGGCAGGAATAAATAAATCTTTTTACTTCCGAATCATAATTTCAAATAACAAGATTTATTGGTTAGGTGTTTGGGTCTTATAGTAAAAAACGTTTTGTTTTTGGAGGATACTGGTATGATATGAAATTATTTTAATTTCATGCCAAATGTTGTTTGACGGCAGATATGCTAGTCTTCAGTTTTTTCGTTAGTTTGCATTTCAGGACAGTGGCGTGTACTTAAGGGGGCCTGTCATCTGCGCCCATTGTAAAGCAACTTCCAACTTACTTGCTTAGCTTTTTCACTTAATCTTCGTTTTGTTACTTCTGAAATTAAAGCGTTATGTTGGATAACGATGGATGGTGTTAGACTGATAAAGTACCTAGGTATTTAGGGATGAAAACTTGGAAGTTGTGGACAATTGGGAAGTAATTTTTTTTATTTCATTTTTTTTTTAATTTTAAAATAATTTCATACTGGTGACCTCAAATAATGAAGCAAATTTAAAAACAATAGGGTTTCTTTGATGCGACTAAACAATGAAGAGCGCATATATTTTTTTGTTATGCATAATATGATAGTAGTACCTTTTGTATTGCAATGATTAGGGGTTTTCCTCCCGCGAGCTGGGTGGAAATGGAAGAAATGTTTGGTTCGGAGTGTAGAAATCGAGGAACGAGGACTTCCTGCTAATCTTTTTTTAGGATTTCGCAACTTCGGTTTTCGCTAAATTAAAATACATCCAAATTTGGTCTACAGGCTGAATCTCGCATTTTCCAGGACCTTGCAGATTCGCGGAGAAAGACAAATTTTGTGATCTATTTAATTATGATAGGAATTAAAATAGTAACATGCACATGAGGGAACTAGATATATTTAGGTTAAAAATTAGTAAGAACACTGATCTGAACAATTTTTCATAAGAGTGTCCTATTTTCACAGGGTGCTTCAAAATACCTTCACCCTTTCTTTGAAATAAGATATTGTTTCGCCTGTGGGTGTTTGACCGTTTGAAAAATATATAGGATTGGAATGGAAATCACAAGTTTTTGGGTTTATTGACATTATACTTAGGAAATAGAGGAAATGTCTAATAAAAAGTTTTTTTTGGTTTTGGGCCGAGTTTTGTTGAGTATAACAAAAGTTTATTTGGGGCCGGGAGGTTATTATGCTTTTTTAAAATTATTGTAATAGTTTTTGGTTCTTGATTTTGTTTTCTGGTTTTTACGCAGGATTATTCCCAACTGTTTCATTTCAAAATATCATTTGTAGGTGATAGGGTCTCATTGGCCCTCGGACATTTGGTAATTTTTGCTTTGAGTAATTTGAGTGAACCTTGAAATTGTTTTCATATTTGTTTTTTTGGAAGGGCACACAAGATAATTCTTTACGGGGTTGAGTGCAAAGTTTAAAACTTAGGTTCACATTATTATAGTGGAACAGTAAATAAGTACTCACGTTGTTTGTTTCCTTTAGTAATAATTTTAAACAAATATACTAACATCGTTTGTTTTTTTTGTAACATAAATATTTTTTTAACTTTTCCTAAACTGATTGGTTTTTTTTTGCAATTACGATTTTTATACCTTATGATTCTTAAGTAAATTTAATTTTCAACATTTTTTTTGTATAGTAAATTAATTTTTCTAGCTCATTTACTTTTCACATTGCCACAGTTTTGGGAGAGGAAAGGGAATTGACAACTGTTTTTTTAAAGGAAAAGAACAAAAACTGTTGCATGACAACTCGAGTAAGATTTTTCTGGTGTTGATTTTATTTAATTTTTTTTTAAGGTTCACTAATAGGAGCTGCAACCCCACTTAAACATTTTTAATTTTTTTTTGGAAAATATTTTTTAAATATTTTTTTTTAATTTTTTTTAAGAAGGGAACTTGATTTTCTTGTTGCAAAATTTTTTTTGGTGCATAGTAGTACCTTGTCCCTACAATGGTTCTACCAGTTTATTTAAATATTTTTTTTTTCTGAATTAAAATATAATTTCATTTCGAACCCTCGCGTTTTAACAACCTATCATCATTTGTTTTAACTTTTTTCTCCCTACTCCAAACCAGGGTAGAGTAATATTTTGAAAATTTTAGTGAGCCACTAATTAATTGTTTTTGATTATTGGGCTACTGTGGTCGACACCAAAAAATTTTTTTCAATTTTTTTTTTGACACCTTTTGGTACGATCCTAGGGTCTTCTTGACCATGGTTTGCATCAATTTAGTTAAAATTTTGGGAATTTACATTTTAACGAGTTGCAGTCCTACCAAGACGTTATTTGTGTAAATTTTTTATTACCATCGGTAATTTTTTTAAAATTTTTCTTAAAATTTTTTTTTAATTACACACAACGTCCTTACTAGTCTAATTCGAGGCAATTTCAGCTAGCGGTTTTTTTTTTAATTGAGCATATTTTACGATTTCTATAACATGAACATCTGTTCCGATGTTTATTGCGTTCACTTATATATTAAGGGATGATGTGACCTTAAGCAATGCATGTTTCGTGTAAACTCAGAGTAGGTAAGCAGGTTAAAGTGGGTTTTGATTTATTCTTTGTAGAAAAATCATTGTATACGGCGATTTGGGTTTTTTTTTTGAGGAGTTTATTAGTGGAGCCGTTCTGCAATAGCAGGAGTATACCCTAGCGTTAACTATGTACAACAGCTTTGGGATTTTTGTTATAGATAGTAGTAGTAGTAGTAGTCTGTTGTACGTTCCATTTAGGGATTAATTTACCTATTCGGTTGCTGAGGTAAACAAACATCACTTAACTTTAATTTTAATCCAGTTCAGCTAGGATAAGCGCAATTATTTTTTTTTTTTGATTTACTCACGCAGGAGTGGAACATAAGACCTGAACACTGCCAAAACGCTTGTCTCTCCTTTATTTTTTTTTTAACTTTTTTATGGCTACTTGTTAGTTCTAATTTAGGATTTAAGTAGTTATTCCTCTCTGCAAGGTTGGACGTTATAGTTGGTTGTGCAAATACTTAATATAAACTATGATTACATTTTTAAATGCAAATAAATTTTATTTTCTTACTGCTCCGGTGTTCTTCGATTTTGTTCGCTCTGCCCGTATTTAAGTTTCATATTTTCTACATTTGTGAGAAAATTTATAGTGATTTTCACTGGTGAATTTAAAGTGAACTTTGTGTTTGTTATTGCGTGGTTTAGTTTTATAATTGGGAGGTACAATTAACAGTTTTAAATAAAGTTTAAAGTTTGAATATAAAGTCGGTTGTCTGACATAAGGTACTTAGTCAAGGACGAATTAATCTATGAGTTAACATGGAGAGGCATAGCTATTGGATCGGTGGAAGAGATGAAACAACAGCTTATGCTGATCAAACAAAGAGAAAAGACTGATGCAAGTATGAGATACCCTCCGTATCCCTTTAAATTTGGCCAGGATGCTTTTAGCTGCATGAAGAAGCTAGATAGTCTAGTACCGCTGGTAGAGAAGTTCTCTGGTATGAGCAAGGGGGGAGAGTTTAGAAAAATCGTTGTAAGGTTGGAACACGTATTGGCCAGGATAAATAACATGAATCCGTCTAACTTTGAAGAAAGCCAAACGAAAGGCATACTGGTTGCGGAAACTTTGAGTTTGATTGGGAGATTGCAGAGCCAAGCAACAGATTTATTAAGAGTTGGCGTGACCTCAGATGATGATGAAGCATCTGAAACCCAATCAACGAGTCGAAGCTCAGATCACTCGACAAATGTTGGCAACATTCCCAGCCAGTCTCAACTCCCGCAACCACAGCACTCGAGCACGCAAAGAACAGCTCAACAGCCTACGAACCAACCGTCGGTCATTGCTCCATTGCAAATGCAAGTGCTTACGAACCCAACTCAAGCACCAATACAGGCACCACCCCCAATGCTAATTCAGAATGACCGTGCATCAGCTTTTCATTATCAACAACCGTCTACCGTTCCTTTGAGTTTAGCTGCCCTCCAAAGTAGCATTTTCTTGTTCGTCGCCAGTACCAATGTCAAGTGATCCTGGTACTTCATATCATGTTGCACCTGTACCTCCGCATAAGTGGAACTTAAAGTTTACAGGTGAGAGGGGTACAATCTCCGTCACCGCATTTTTCGAGAGAGTGGACGAGTTGAGTCAGGCTAGAGGGGTCAGCAAAAAGGTTTTACTGAATTCGGGCATTGATCTTTTTGAAAAGTCAGCTTATACTTTTTACAAAGATGTACGTAGAGAAGTCCGTACATGGGAACAGCTGGAACAAAGGTTCATGGCAGAATATCTTCCTTCTTCATATGGCGAGAAGCTATTGAAGGAAATTCAAAAACGTAAACAAGGCCCTGGAGAGTCTATAGGGACCTATATTGCTGTCATGAACACATACTTCCAAAGACTTGGCTGTCCTGTTTCTGAAGAGGCAAAATTAGCTATCGTCTTTAGAAATATCGCGGACTATGAAAATGGGTTAATTGCTACGGAGGTCAATAGCCTATCACACATTGGCGTAGCTAGGGGCGGGGACAGGGGGGCCTGCCCCCCCCCCTGAAGTCCCTCAGGCCCCCCCCCTAAGATATTTTAGGCCTCCCCTACCGACTACTAGTAAAAGAACATGACGCTGAAAATATATACTTTCGGGAAATATTCAAATAAAATAGGTGCATTAAAATTTAAAATCATTCAGATAATGTTTACATTTCAGGAAAAAGCCCTTGTCTTGCGGAATTAGGCTTTTTCTCTTTAAATTATCGGTAACTTTTCTGCACTTATGCAATTTCCCGAAAATATTTTTTAAATTTAAACATAATTATGCATATTGAATATTTCATACATATTGGCGACATCTTGTAAAATAAGTGTAAGTTAAATTTCGCATTTAATAAAGACAGCGACCTTTGCCCCTCTGTTTCCGAAATCGGGTTGTAGATGTCGTAAGGTTATAAAAGACCTTTTTAAACTGTTTTTCTAAATTAAATATAATAATCTTTTTAGTTTTTTTGAGGTTAGCGTTTAGTGTCTAGTGTAGTGTAGAAAATTTTCCGATTTTGGTGACAATTTCATAACCATTTTCATATTAAGTTTTCCCACGTCGTTAAATGGAATAAATTCGTCGAGCAATACCGGGAAATTTTTAATATTAATACTTCTATTCTAAGAGCAAAAATGACCGTTTTAAAGAATTGTATTTTTCGGTTAAATCAAACTGTTGGTCATGATTCTATCAAACAACATATAGCAGAAACAGCAAACCTCTACCAACTTTTTAAAGTTGCGAGTATTCTTCCAATTTCAAGTGCAACTTGCGAGAGGTCTTTCTCTGCCATGAGGAGAGTTTTTAATTGGCTTAGAACAACTATGACTCAACAGAGACACTCAGGTTTGTCATTGTTATTCATAGAAAAAGATGTTGAGTTCGACTTAGACAGTGTGGTAGACGCTTTCAGTCAGCGACGTAGAAAACTTTCTTTGTAGAATTTCTGAATTACATACTTCCTGTGTATACATATAAATAAGTTGGAAAATGTATTATTAAATTTGTTATATTAAAATATTAGAACATTTAATGCGCGTATTTTTTTTTATTCATTGCACACTTTGCACGACTCTTTAAAACCTATGTTTGCTTTTTGTTCAAGATAGACCGGGTCCACGGCCCCCCCTGAAAAGCAAGGCTAGCTACGCCAATGCTATCACATTTAAAGGATCTGTGTCGAAAAATAGACCAGAGATATGGTTTAGAAGAGGAGAATTTTACACCTAGGAAAAACCAATCTATTGAACCTGACTTAGCCTACGTTGACGTAGAGAGCAATAATGACGATTTTCCAACAGGGATCGATACAATTCAAATATCAGGTGCCGGGACATCAAATCAACAGAATTTGAATATTCCTGATAATAGATTTAACAGAGATAGGAAGCAGCCGGCAAGCAATTTCGCTGCTAGAGCTGATAGAGATAGACAGCAACCAGCTAGTGGTCAGTCTAGTGAAAGTGACAGAGATGGACAACCACCACAGGGTGTTGGATCTGGTAGGGCGAATAGGGACGTTGTTTGTTATAGATGCAACCAAACAGGGCACATGGCGATCGGGTGCGCATTACCTAGAGGTAAACAGTGTTATTCGTGTGGTCAAGCAGGGGTAACAGTCAGAGAATGTCGAAATTGTAATCGTCAGGGAAACGGACCCAGGCGCTCGTAGGTGGTCGACCTTTGAGTCAGCCTGAACAAGCATCGACCGATAGGCTAACGTACGTTTTAGATTATGTGATGCTCGTAAAGATGAAAGGCCTTATTTAGAAGTGGATGTGCTCGGAAATAAGTTATTAGGTTTGTTGGATTCCGGGGCTTCACGTACCTTTTTAGGGAATCATGGTTGGTCAAACATCGAGAGGTTTGGTTTTTCACTTGATACGACAAAGAAGACGAGTTGTATTGTGGCAAATGGTCAAAGCACGAGTAGTATTGGGACAGTGCAGCTTCCTATGCGAGTTCAGGATAAATTCAGGTTAATAGAGGTCGTCGTCGTTCCTGAGTTGCCGCACACTTTGATTTTAGGATTAGATTTTTGGATTTCGATGGGGATAGTACCGAACTTAAGTACTAATGAGTGGCACTTTGCCGATAATAAAGATGTGATTTGTTCTTTAGAAACATCAGACCAACAAACTACTCTTACGCCTTATGAATCAGAACGACTAGAGGAATTGGTTGTTAAATATAAGACTATTATGGGTGACTCCCTAGGATGTACAGACAGCGTAGAGCATAAGATTACAACAGATGCAGCACCGATAAGACAACGTTCATATAAGGTCTCACCGGTCATTCAGAAACTTATTGATGACGAAATCGACGAAATGCTGAAAATGGATGTGATAGAACGTAGTAGTAGTTCATGGGCTTCACCAGTGGTAATGGTACAAAAGAAAAACACAAAGAAATATCGTTTCTGTGTAGACTACCGCAAATTGAACTCAGTGACGGCGCGTGATAGTTATCCTTTACCACTCGTATCCGAGACTCTTGACAAGTTGAAAGATGCTAAATACTTGTCAACTTTAGATATCAAAAGCGCTTATTGGCAAGTACCAATGGAAGAATCATCGAAGCCACTAACAGCATTTATCTGTCGACGAGGTCTCTTCCAATTTAAGCATTTACCTTTTGGTCTTCTAATGCACCTGCAACTTGGCAGAGACTCATAGATAGCATCATAGGAAACGATTTAGACCCCTACGTGTACGTATATCTCGATGACCTCGTAATTGTTACACAGAGCTTTTCTGAACATCTTAGAATTCTTGAGGAAGTCCTACGAAGATTGCAGAATGCAAAGATAACGGTAAGATGGGAAAAATGCCAACTGTGTAGGCCAGAAATGACTTATTTAGGTTTCGTAGTAGACCGTCGAGGCATCCGAGTTGACCCTAATAAAATTAGAGCCATGTTAGAGCTCCAGAGGCCAAGAACTGTCAGAGAAGTTCGTAGAGTTGTAGGTACAATATCCTGGTATAGACGTTTCATAGAGAATTTTTCAGCAATAATAGCTCCAATTACAGCTCTAACTAAGAAAAATCAAAAGTTCGATTGGACTCCAGACTGCGAAAAAGCATTTATTAAGATTAAGGAACTTTTAGTGACTGCACCGATTCTTACATGTCCAGATTATACCAAAGAATTTGTCATTCAAACAGACGCATCAGGATATGGAATAGGAGCATGTTTAACGCAGCCTTATCCTGAAGGAGACAAAGTCATATGCTATTTGAGTCGATCTTTGACTAAGCAAGAACGTGTTTACACGACCACCGAGCGAGAATGTTTGACATTGGTTTGGGCGATAGAAAAGCTCCGGCCATATATTGAGGGGATCTCATTTAAGGTCATAACAGATCATTTTAGTTAAAAATGGCTTCATAGCTTGAAAGAGCCCAGTGGAAGACTTGCTCAATGGTCTGCAAAACTGCAGCAATATGACTTTGAAGTAATCCATCGGAAAGGGAAAGATTTAGTTGTCCCGGACATGTTGTCTCGCGCAGTACCTATGATTGATACAATTTCGCAGCCCAGAGACGTTTCAACAGCAATTAAAGATCGATGGTACCAAAAGATGATAAAGAGGGTCGTAGAATCACCAATAAAATTCATGAATTGGAGATACACTGATAATAAGTTGTATAAATATGTCAAACAAGAATACCCTCAACTTTCACCATCTAACGAATATTGGAAAGAGGTATAGATCATAGGCGTAGAATTATTGGAGAAGCTCACGATCCTCCTACCGCAGGACATATGGGTGTGTATAAAACCTTCCACAGACTGACAGAAAAATATTATTGGCCAAAAATACGCCAGGACGTGGCAACTTTTGTAAAGAAATGCTTTGTCTGTGCGGCTCATAAAGGTGATACACAAGGTGTATCTGATCAGATGATATCTCATCCAAAACCAACTCGTCCTTGGGAAATTATTTCGACGGATTTATGTGGACCTCTACCTCGTTCGACAAAGGGTAATTGCTGGATTCTCGTCGTGACGGACTATTTAAGTAAGTTTTCCTTAGTTTTTCCAATGCGAACAGCCCCTACTCAAGCTGTTGTCAAGCATCTTGAGGAGCAAGTATTTATGGTATTCGGAGTACCCCGTTTGATACTTTGTGATAATGGCCCTCAGTACAAAAGTAACGAGTTTAAGCGTTTTGCTGAGAGTTATCAGGTTAAAATTCACTATAATCCGTATTATCACCCCAGAGCGAATCCAACAGAAAGGACGAATCGTACGTTAAAAACCATGTTATGTTGTTATGTGAAAGACAATCACAGGAAGTGGGACGAACAAATACATAAACTTGCCTGCGCGATTCGTACTGCAACCCATGAGACGACCAGGATGTCTCCTTTATTTGTTAATTTTGGTAGGAATATGTGTTTGTCAGGAAAAGATTACTCCAACCCAATTTTGTTATCTGAAGAGAATGGTGTACAATCCGCAGCTGAAAGTAAGAACGAAGGTTTCCGGAAGCTCTATGTTGATGTTAAGAGAAGGTTAGAGGTGGCTGGAGAGAAAAACGTAGTTCAGTATAATTTGCGTACAAGGGTACCCAACTTTGTTGTGGGTCAGCGTGTTTGGAAGAAAAATTATGTTTTGTCAGATGCTGCGAAGTTTTTCTCGAAGAAGTTAGCACCGAAATTCGTTGGTCATATGTGATTAGGAATAAAATTTCTCCATGGATATTTGAGCTTCAGGAACCATCGGGTAAAGTACTACCAGGGAGTTGGCATGCCAAAGACCTTAAGTCGGCAGCGGACCTCTCCGATTAACCTTTTTAGGTTAATCGTCTTGAAGTTGGGGGGGGATTATGTAACGTGTCATTTTTACGTTTAAGGCAACGTTACATATTTGTTTATTTAGGTCAGGCTCTTTGACTCGTCTTTCTGTACACAAATTAAGGGTATTTTATAGAGCTAGGTTTGGAGGTTATATAGTGTCTAGGAAGTTACCTTAAAAGGAGGCATTCCATCGAATTACTGTGGACACTACGCACATCGCATTATCTGGACATCGTAATTGGAATTTAAGATCACAGTTCTTTAAAAATCACATAAAAACTCTCGATTGTTTTGTTTATCTGCACTTCGTAATTCTCTTTGACTTTTATGAAATTAAACAGCTGGGGAATGGCGGCGTTGCCGCATCACAAATGGTTTCAGTAACAGGAAGGAAACATTTAGATGAACATTTCATTCCCTTACGATTATTTCGAGGATATTGGGACAATCCGAACCTCATATCCTTCACGGATTAACTAGTTTTGATAGTACGAAAACATATTTGGGTCGACCAGGAACAACCGAGGCTCCGCCCCTTTGATATCTTTATGAATTTGATGAGGAGAAGATAAAATAAATACGAGTTATGCACTTTTGTAAATGGGAGATAAGCGAGGGATAAAAACCAAGACTAAAAGAATAAACGAAATCGTGTGAGTTAACATCTGAACACTCTTGTGCCGAGTTTAAGCAGTAGTTCGATGGGTATTTTTAGGTTCAAGTTCAGAAACAACTTTATTAATGTAGAAATGTTTTACAAAAATGGCGTCAAACCATATGAATCTGAAGAGAAAACATTTATAAAGAGCAAAGGAAACTTTTGACTAAGACTGTAACTAAAATACAACTAAATTCTACACTTAGTATAGCTTTACTCATATGGGAATTTGTTGAGTGTTCGAATATTCCTGGGTTTGATACATGCCCTGATCTTCAGTAATTGATTTTACAGTTGATGGTTTCAATGCTGAGCTTCTTACAGTCCGTCTGGTTATTCTTCTCCTACTTGATATGTTGGCGGGGGTCCGGTAGGCAAATGTTCGATCTATGTATGGAGGGTGTCTCGACGTCCTTGTTATAAAAATTTCAACCGTGGAAATAGATCCGACAACACATCAATGCGCGTTTTACCTATTTTCAATGTCCCCTTGGTCGGTGCTGGCCCCTATATACCGGTATGGAACTATTGGTTTTTCTATATATTTCCTCATTGGTTAGTTTGAAAACCGCGGGTTTTTCTTCCAGTCTCGTTACTGTCCCCACTCCCCCCCAAATCTACGAACGGTTTCCGGTGGCTTCATTTTTTTTGTGTTCTCGACAAAGTGCTTTGTCTCTTGCTAACGAATTTTGGCTGGGTCGACAACAGTTTCTAGGATCGCCTTTGTTTTTGGTTTTTGGCACTGCAGCGATTGCAGGAGATATCCCAGAAACTGTAGAAGTGAGTCCGTCGTGTTTAGGCGAATACTGAAGTGACGCTCATACCCTTTTGAAGGGGATTTAAGTCGGCCTACGCCATTTGTACGGGAAAGAGCAGTGGTAAGTTCGATTTTATTTTTTTCATTTTTTATTATTTGAGGACTCTTCAAGATAATATTTGCCTCCCAAATTGTAATTATTTTTCGTGTGAAATGTACTTTTTTTTTGACAAAAGACGTGGGGAATTTTTTGGCGTTTTTATATTTTTCTTTTAACCACGTGTTGGATAAAAACTATATATTGTTTTTCTCCTTTGTCTACAGCCCTGTCCATTCCATCGACAGCTGTGCTGGACGCTGGTGGGAAGCCGGACGAGCCAGTTGTAACCCTGGGAAAGGTACGTTAGGGTTATTTTAGTTCATCTGTTTAAATCTACTTTATTTTATTGAGTCGACATGGGGTTCTCGATTTAAGTTACTCGGTGTAGGGGAACTTCGTGCAAAATTGACGAATTCCAGGAAACTGAAACATTTCATTTTCCACAGGGTTTTATGCTCGGGCAAGAATCAACAACCTTTTGACCACCATGTGCTGCCCTAGCATCATGTGCTAGGACATTTTCAGGGTGGGCGTGAACAGGACAGGACCCGGTGCAGTGGTGAGGAGATGTCTGTTGTTTTAGTGATTCTCATAGTTTTTTGTTAGCTTATCTTCACAAGTTTTTCTTGGAAAATAAAATATTCATTTTTATGTATTAAGGAAGAATAAGTGGATAAAAAACATGGGAGTTTTTATTGAACGGAGTCCAACTCATGTCTTAATTCCTTAAAGTTTTTTTGTACAAAAAACATGTTTTAATTTTTTTAACTTTTTCTTAAGCAAAATAAATACAACAATGTAAATTTACTTCAACTTTTTTGTTGATTTATAGGTGGATGGACCTCCAGACATGGTTTTTTTATGTTTTAAATATATGACATAGGTACTGTGTTTTTTTCTAACAATTTTTTTCTGCAGGTTCATTTATTTATATTTTATTATTTCCTGCTTGTGATAAGATAGAAATTGTTTCACAGATTATTTTTTAGTGCAGTCAATTTATTTAGGTCAACAAGTTATTTTTTTTGGTGATTTTAATTTTTTGTGGGATATCACACCTTGAAAATTAGAATATTTATACAGGGTTTCACAAAAATTTTTCTTTGCTGGGTTGTTTTAAAGTAAATATAGCATAACAGCTAGTAGATTTGTTTAGTTGAAAGTATTAATTAGTAATGAAAGAAAAGGAAAATGAGTTTATTTTGCTTTGTCATTTTCTTTTCTTGTTTTTTGGTGGTACCTGTTGTTGGCATTTAACACCTTACGTCACTCAGTTACATCGGGTCAGAGGAGGGTACTACTTATAGTTAGCTCGGAAGTTTAGGGAACACAAGGCTGAAATTCCTAGAGCAACATATTGGCTGAAGATCAACGCCAAGAGGTCCAGTCAACATTTTTTTGGGATATCTTTTTTTGAAAGACAGTTTTTAGGTCTTTGGTTTAGTTGTCTAGTTGGTTTTCGTGACTGGTCAATTTTTTTTGGTAGAAAGTACGGCGTTGGGCTTTGGAGTGCATTTTTTTTAAAAATGACCTACGGGTATTTCTGTCAATTAAGGTTTTTCTGGTTCACAATAATGTTTTTCTGTATTTTTTTTCTGCGTTCAGGTCATAGCTTGGTCATGGCCAATGGAGAGCAAACATTTATGTTTGAGCCTTGAGAAGTTTTGCCTGCTCCGGATTGAATACAGAGAAAATGAATTTGAAGCCCAACTAGATATAATACCACAAAAGAAATGTTTAACTGAGACAGATATAGATATAAGTTTTTTTTTTATTTTTTTTGGCTCATTTGTAAAGTTCAGTAATTTTTTAAGTAATGTCATTGTGAGGCCGTGAAATTGGTCAGCGAATTTAAGAGAGACTTTCAACTAAATATAAATGCTAGGCGGTGGTAATTGGTAAAAATATTTCAAAATTTTACTACTTTTTAAATAATTTAAATTTTCTTAAAAAGATTAGTTTTTTCGGTAAACATAACTTCTCGAATTGTTTGGTCTAAACGGTTCGGTTCGGTCGTAGTTTTAAACGGTGACCAGACAGGTTATATTTTTTTTGGGGGACCAAACAGGAATTTCTTGAGTTACAAAAGGTGAAATTTTTTTGTCTTAGTTGATCAGGCAGGAATAAATAAATCTTTTTACTTCCGAATCATAATTTCAAATAACAAGATTTATTGGTTAGGTGTTTGGGTCTTATAGTAAAAAACGTTTTGTTTTTGGAGGATACTGGTATGATATGAAATTATTTTAATTTCATGCCAAATGTTGTTTGACGGCAGATATGCTAGTCTTCAGTTTTTTCGTTAGTTTGCATTTCAGGACAGTGGCGTGTACTTAAGGGGGCCTGTCATCTGCGCCCATTGTAAAGCAACTTCCAACTTACTTGCTTAGCTTTTTCACTTAATCTTCGTTTTGTTACTTCTGAAATTAAAGCGTTATGTTGGATAACGATGGATGGTGTTAGACTGAGAAAGTACCTAGGTATTTAGGGATGAAAACTTGGAAGTTGTGGACAATTGGGAAGTAATTTTTTTTATTTCATTTTTTTTTTTAATTTTAAAATAATTTCATACTGGTGACCTCAAATAATGAAGCAAATTTTTAAATTAAAATACACTGTTGTGGAATAAATGGGAAAGTGTTCAGGTTAAACAATAAATTTAAGATGATTGATTTTAAAAAAAAGATTTTAACCTAAGAATAAATTTAAAAACAATAGGGTTTCTTTGATGCGACTAAACAATGAAGAGGGCATATATTTTTTTGTTATGCATAATATGATAGTAGTACCTTTTGTATTGCAATGATTAGGGGTTTTCCTCCCGCGAGCTGGGTGGAAATGGAAGAAATGTTTGGTTCGGAGTGTAGAAATCGAGGAACGAGGACTTCCTGCTAATCTTTTTTTAGGATTTCGCAACTTCGGTTTTCGCTAAATTAAAATACATCCAAATTTGGTCTACAGGCTGAATCTCGCATTTTCCAGGACCTTGCAGATTCGCGGAGACAAATTTTGTGATCTATTTAATTATGATAGGAATTAAAATAGTAACATGCACATGAGGGAACTAGATATATTTAGGTTAAAAATTAGTAAGAACACTGATCTGAACAATTTTTCATAAGAGTGTCCTATTTTCACAGGGTGCTTCAAAATACCTTCACCCTTTCTTTGAAATAAGATATTGTTTCGCCTGTGGGTGTTTGACCGTTTGAAAAATATATAGGATTGGAATGGAAATCACAAGTTTTTGGGTTTATTGACATTATACTTAGGAAATAGAGGAAATGTCTAATAAAAAGTTTTTTTTGGTTTTGGGCCGAGTTTTGTTGAGTATAACAAAAGTTTATTTGGGGCCGGGAGGTTATTATGCTTTTTTAAAATTAATGTAATAGTTTTTGGTTCTTGATTTTGTTTTCTGGTTTTTACGCAGGATTATTCCCAACTGTTTCATTTCAAAATATTATTTGTAGGTGATAGGGTCTCATTGGCTCTCGGATATTTGGTAATTTTTGCTTTGAGTAATTTGAGTGAACCTTGAAATTGTTTTCATATTTGTTTTTTTGGAAGGGCACACAAGATAATTCTTTACGGGGTTGAGTGCAAAGTTTAAAACTTAGGTTCACATTATTATAGTGGAACAGTAAATGAGTACTCACGTTGTTTGTTTCCTTTAGTAATAATTTTAAACAAATATACTAACATCGTTTGTTTTTTTTGTAACATAAATATTTTTTTAACTTTTCCTAAACTGATTGGTTTTTTTTTGCAATTACGATTTTTATACCTTGTGATTCTTAAGTAAATTTAATTTTCAACATTTTTTTTGTATAGTAAATTAATTTTTCTAGCTCATTTACTTTTCACATTGGGAGAGGAAAGGGAATTGACAACTGTTTTTTTAAAGGAAAAGAACAAAAACTGTTGCATGACAACTCGAGTAAGATTTTTCTGGTGTTGATTTTATTTAATTTTTTTTTAAGGTTCACTAATAGGAGCTGCAACCCCACTTAAACATTTTTAATTTTTTTTTGGAAAATATTTTTTTAAGAAGGGAACTTGATTTTCTTGTTGCAAAATTTTTTTTGGTGCATAGTAGTACCTTGTCCCTACAATGGTTCTACCAGTTTATTTAAATATTTTTTTTTCTGAATTAAAATATAATTTCATTTCGAACCCTCGCGTTTTAACAACCTATCATCATTTGTTTTAACTTTTTTCTCCCTACTCCAAACCAGGGTAGAGTAATATTTTGAAAATTTTAGTGAGCCACTAATTAATTGTTTTTGATTATTGGGCTACTGTGGTCGACACCAAAAATTTTTTTTTTGGACACCTTTTGGTACGATCCTAGGGTCTTCTTGACCATGGTTTGCATCAATTTAGTTAAAATTTTGGGAATTTTCATTTTAACGAGTTGCAGTCCTACCAAGACGTTATTTGTGTAAATTTTTTATTACCATCGGTAATTTTTTTAAAAATTTTCTTTAAATTTTTTTTTAATTACACACAACGTCCTTACTAGTCTAATTCGACGCAATTTCAGCGAGCGGTTTTTTTTTAATTGAGCATATTTTACGATTTCTATAACATGAACATCTGTTCCGATGTTTATTGCGTTCACTTATATATTAAGGGATGATGTGACCTTAAGCAATGCATGTTTCGTGTAAACTCAGAGTAGGTAAGCAGGTTAAAGTGGGTTTTGATTTATTCTTTGTAGAAAAATCATTGTATACGACGATTTGGGTTTTTTTTTTTTTAGGAGTTTATTAGTGGAGCCGTTCTGCAATAGCAGGAGTATACCCTAGCGTTAACTGTGTACAACAGCTTTGGGATTTTTGTTATAGGTAGTCTGTTGTACGTTCCATTTAGGGATTAATTTACCTATTCGGTTGCTGAGTTAAACAAACATCACCTAACTTTAATTTTAATCCAGTTCAGCTAGGATAAGCGCAATTATTTTTTTTTTGATTTACTCACGCATGTGTGGAACATAAGACCTGAACACTGCCAAAACGCTTGTCTCTCCTTTATTTTTTTTTTTTAACTTTTTTATGGCTACTTGTTAGTTCTAATTTAGGATTTAAGTAGTTATTCCTCTCTGCAAGGTTGGACGTTATAGTTGGTTGTGCAAATACTTAATATAAACTATGATCACATTTTTAAATGCAAATAAATTTTATTTTCTTACTGCTCCGGTGTTCTTCGATTTTGTTCGCTCTGCCCGTATTTAAGTTTCATATTTTCTACATTTGTGAGAAAATTTATAGTGATTTTCACTGGTGAATTTAAAGTGAACTTTGTGTTTGTTATTGCGTGGTTTAGTTTTATAATTGGGAGGTACAATTAACAGTTTTAAATAGTTTAAAGTTTGAGTCGGTTGTCTGACATAAGGTACTTAGTCAAGGACAAATTAATCTATGAGTTAACATGGAGAGGCATAGCTATTGGATCGGTGGAAGAGATGAAACAACAGCTTATGCTGATCAAACAAAGAGAAAAGACTGATGCAAGTATGAGATACCCTCCGTATCCCTTTAAATTTGGCCAGGATGCTTTTAGCTGCATGAAGAAGCTAGATAGTCTAGTACCGCTGGTAGAGAAGTTCTCTGGTATGAGCAAGGGGGGAGAGTTTAGAAAAATCGTTGTAAGGTTGGAACACGTATTGGCCAGGATAAATAACATGAATCCGTCTAACTTTGAAGAAAGCCAAACGAAAGGCATACTGGTTGCGGAAACTTTGAGTTTGATTGGGAGATTGCAGAGCCAAGCAACAGATTTATTAAGAGTTGGCGTGACCTCAGATGATGATGAAGCATCTGAAACCCAATCAACGAGTCGAAGCTCAGATCACTCGACAAATGTTGGCAACATTCCCAGCCAGTCTCAACTCCCGCAACCACAGCACTCGAGCACGCAAAGAACAGCTCAACAGCCTACGAACCAACCGTCGGTCATTGCTCCATTGCAAATGCAAGTGCTTACGAACCCAACTCAAGCACCAATACAGGCACCACCCCCAATGCTAATTCAGAATGACCGTGCATCAGCTTTTCATTATCAACAACCGTCTACCGTTCCTTTGAGTTTAGCTGCCCTCCAAAGTAGCATTTTCTTGTTCGTCGCCAGTACCAATGTCAAGTGATCCTGGTACTTCATATCATGTTGCACCTGTACCTCCGCATAAGTGGAACTTAAAGTTTACAGGTGAGAGGGGTACAATCTCCGTCACCGCATTTTTCGAGAGAGTGGACGAGTTGAGTCAGGCTAGAGGGGTCAGCAAAAAGGTTTTACTGAATTCGGGCATTGATCTTTTTGAAAAGTCAGCTTATACTTTTTACAAAGATGTACGTAGAGAAGTCCGTACATGGGAACAGCTGGAACAAAGGTTCATGGCAGAATATCTTCCTTCTTCATATGGCGAGAAGCTATTGAAGGAAATTCAAAAACGTAAACAAGGCCCTGGAGAGTCTATAGGGACCTATATTGCTGTCATGAACACATACTTCCAAAGACTTGGCTGTCCTGTTTCTGAAGAGGCAAAATTAGCTATCGTCTTCAGAAATATCGCGGACATCTATAAAAATGGGTTAATTGCTACGGAGGTCAATAGCCTATAACACATTGGCGTAGCTAGGGGCGGGGACAGGGGGGCCTGCCCCCCCCCCTGAAGTCCCTCAGGCCCCCCCTAAGATATTTTAGGCCTCCCCTACCGACTACTAGTAAAAGAACATGACGCTGAAAATATATACTTTCGGGAAATATTCAAATAAAATAGGTGCATTAAAATTTAAAATCATTCAGATAATGTTTACATTTCAGGAAAAAGCCCTTGTCTTGCGGAATTAGGCTTTTTCTCTTTAAATTATCGGTAACTTTTCTGCACTTATGCAATTTCCCGAAAATATTTTTTAAATTTAAACATAATTATGCATATTGAATATTTCATACATATTGGCGACATCTTGTAAAATAAGTGTAAGTTAAATTTCGCATTTAATAAAGACAGCGACCTTTGCCCCTCTGTTTCCGAAATCGGGTTGTAGATGTCGTAAGGTTATAAAAGACCTTTTTAAACTGTTTTTCTAAATTAAATATAATAATCTTTTTAGTTTTTTTGAGGTTAGCGTTTAGTGTCTAGTGTAGTGTAGAAAATTTTCCGATTTTGGTGACAATTTCATAACCATTTTCATATTAAGTTTTCCCACGTCGTTAAATGGAATAAATTCGTCGAGCAATACCGGGAAATTTTTAATATTAATACTTCTATTCTAAGAGCAAAAATGACCGTTTTAAAGAATTGTATTTTTCGGTTAAATCAAACTGTTGGTCATGATTCTATCAAACAACATATAGCAGAAACAGCAAACCTCTACCAACTTTTTAAAGTTGCGAGTATTCTTCCAATTTCAAGTGCAACTTGCGAGAGGTCTTTCTCTGCCATGAGGAGAGTTTTTAATTGGGTTAGAACAACTATGACTCAACAGAGACACTCAGGTTTGTCATTGTTATTCATAGAAAAAGATGTTGAGTTTGACTTAGACAGTGTGGTAGACGCTTTCAGTCAGCGACGTAGAAAACTTTCTTTGTAGAATTTCTGAATTACATACTTCCTGTGTATACATATAAATAAGTTGGAAAATGTATTATTAAATTTGTTATATTAAAATATTAGAACATTTAATGCGCGTATTTTTTTTTATTCATTGCACACTTTGCACGACTCTTTAAAACCTATGTTTGCTTTTTGTTCAAGATAGACCTGGGCCACGGCCCCCCCTGAAAAGCAAGGCTAGCTACGCCAATGCTATCACATTTAAAGGATCTGTGTCGAAAAATAGACCAGAGATATGGTTTAGAAGAGGAGAATTTTACACCTAGGAAAAACCAATATATTGAACCTGACTTAGCCTACGTTGACGTAGAGAGCGATAATGACGATTTTCCAACAGGGATCGATACAATTCAAATATCAGGTGCCGGGACATCAAATCAACAGAATTTGAATATTCCTGATAATAGATTTAACAGAGATAGGAAGCAGCCGGCAAGCAATTTCGCTGCTAGAGCTGATAGAGATAGACAGCAACCAGCTAGTGGTCAGTCTAGTGAAAGTGACAGAGATGGACAACCACCACAGGGTGTTGGATCTGGTAGGGCGAATAGGGACGTTGTTTGTTATAGATGCAACCAAACAGGGCACATGGCGATCGGGTGCGCATTACCTAGAGGTAAACAGTGTTATTCGTGTGGTCAAGCAGGGGTAACAGTCAGAGAATGTCGAAATTGTAATCGTCAGGGAAACGGACCCAGGCGCTCGTAGGTGGTCGACCTTTGAGTCAGCCTGAACAAGCATCGACCGATAGGCTAACGTACGTTTTAGATTATGTGATAAGTCATGCTCGTAAAGATGAAAGGCCTTATTTAGAAGTGGATGTGCTCGGAAATAAGTTATTAGGTTTGTTGGATTCCGGGGCTTCACGTACCTTTTTAGGGAATCATGGTTGGTCAAACATCGAGAGGTTTGGTTTTTCACTTGATACGACAAAGAAGACGAGTTGTATTGTGGCAAATAGTCAAAGCACGAGTAGTATTCGGACAGTGCAGCTTCCTATGCGAGTTCAGGATAAATTCAGGTTAATAGAGGTCGTCGTCGTTCCTGAGTTGCCGCACACTTTGATTTTAGGATTAGATTTTTGGATTTCGATGGGGATAGTACCGAACTTAAGTACTAATGAGTGGCACTTTGCCGATAATAAAGATGTGATTTGTTCTTTAGAAACATCAGACCAACAAACTACTCTTACGCCTTATGAATCAGAACGACTAGAGGAATTGGTTGTTAAATATAAGACTATTATGGGTGACTCCCTAGGATGTACAGACAGCGTAGAGCATAAGATTACAACAGATGCAGCACCGATAAGACAACGTTCATATAAGGTCTCACCGGTCATTCAGAAACTTATTGATGACGAAATCGACGAAATGCTGAAAATGGATGTGATAGAACGTAGTAGTAGTTCATGGGCTTCACCAGTGGTAATGGTACAAAAGAAAAACACAAAGAAATATCGTTTCTGTGTAGACTACCGCAAATTGAACTCAGTGACGGCCCGTGATAGTTATCCTTTACCACTCGTATCCGAGACTCTTGACAAGTTGAAAGATGCTAAATACTTGTCAACTTTAGATATCAAAAGCGCTTATTGGCAAGTACCAATGGAAGAATCATCGAAGCCACTAACAGCATTTATCTGTCGACGAGGTCTCTTTCAATTTAAGCATTTACCTTTTGGTCTTCTAATGCACCTGCAACTTGGCAGAGACTCATAGATAGCATCATAGGAAACGATTTAGACCCCTACGTGTACGTATATCTCGATGACCTCGTAATTGTCACACAGAGCTTTTCTGAACATCTTAGAATTCTTGACGAAGTCCTACGAAGATTGCAGAATGCAAAGATAACGGTAAGATGGGAAAAATGCCAACTGTGTAGGCCAGAAATGACTTATTTAGGTTTCGTAGTAGACCGTCGAGGCATCCGAGTTGACCCTAATAAAATTAGAGCCATGTTAGAGCTCCAGAGGCCAAGAACTGTCAGAGAAGTTCGTAGAGTTGTAGGTACAATATCCTGGTATAGACGTTTCATAGAGAATTTTTCAGCGATAATAGCTCCAATTACAGCTCTAACTAAGAAAAATCAAAAGTTCGATTGGACTCCAGACTGCGAAAAAGCATTTATTAAGATTAAGGAACTTTTAGTGACTGCACCGATTCTTACATGTCCAGATTATACCAAAGAATTTGTCATTCAAACAGACGCATCAGGATATGGAATAGGAGCATGTTTAACGCAGCCTTATCCTGAAGGAGACAAAGTCATATGCTATTTGAGTCGATCTTTGACTAAGCAAGAACGTGTTTACACGACCACCGAGCGAGAATGTTTGGCATTGGTTTGGGCGATAGAAAAGCTCCGGCCATATATTGAGGGGATCTCATTTAAGGTCATAACAGATCATTTTAGTTAAAAATGGCTTCATAGCTTGAAAGAGCCCAGTGGAAGACTTGCTCGTTGGTCTGCAAAACTGCAGCAATATGACTTTGAAGTAATCCATCGAAAAGGGAAAGATTTAGTTGTCCCGGACATGTTGTCTCGCGCAGTACCTATGATTGATACAATTTCGCAGCCCAGAGACGTTTCAACAGCAATTAAAGATCGATGGTACCAAAAGATGATAAAGAGGGTCGTAGAATCACCAATAAAATTCATGAATTGGAGATACACTGATAATAAGTTGTATAAATATGTCAAACAAGAATACCCTCAACTTTCACCATCTAACGAATATTGGAAAGAGGTAGTCCCCAAAGATCATAGGCGTAGAATTATTGGAGAAGCTCACGATCCTCCTACCGCAGGACATATGGGTGTGTATAAAACCTTCCACAGACTGGCAGAAAAATATTATTGGCCAAAAATACGCCAGGACGTGGCAACTTTTGTAAAGAAATGCTTTGTCTGTGCGGCTCATAAAGGTGATACACAAGGTGTATCTGATCAGATGATATCTCACCCAAAACCAACTCGTCCTTGGGAAATTATTTCGACGGATTTATGTGGACCTCTACCTCGTTCGACAAAGGGTAATTGCTGGATTCTCATCGTGACGGACTATTTAAGTAAGTTTTCCTTAGTTTTTCCAATGCGAACAGCCCCTACTCAAACTGTTGTCAAGCATCTTGAGGAGCAAGTATTTATGGTCTTCGGAGTACCCCGTTTGATACTTTGTGATAATGGCCCTCAGTACAAAAGTAACGAGTTTAAGCGTTTTGCTGAGAGTTATCAGGTTAAAATTCAGTATAATCCGTATTATCACCCCAGAGCGAATCCAACAGAAAGGACGAATCGTACGTTAAAAACCATGTTATGTTGTTATGTGAAAGACAACCACAGGAAGTGGGACGAACAAATACATAAACTTGCCTGCGCGATTCGTACTGAAACCCATGAGACGACCAGGATGTCTCCTTTCTTTGTTAATTTTGGTAGGAATATGTGTTTGTCAGGAAAAGATTACTCCAACCCAATTTTGTTATCTGAAGAGAATGGTGTACAATCCGCAGCTGAAAGTAAGAACGAAGGTTTCCGGAAGCTCTATGTTGATGTTAAGAGAAGGTTAGAGGTGGCTGAAGAGAAAAACGTAGTTCAGTATAATTTGCGTCCAAGGGTACCCAACTTTGTTGTGGGTCAGCGTGTTTGGAAGAAAAATTATGTTTTGTCAGATGCTGCGAAGTTTTTCTCGAAGAAGTTAGCACCGAAATTCGTTGGTCATATGTGATTAGGAATAAAATTTCTCCATGGATATTTGAGCTTCAGGAACCATCGGGTAAAGTACTACCAGGGAGTTGGCATGCCAAAGACCTTAAGTCGGCAGCGGACCTCTCCGATTAACCTTTTTAGGTTAATCGTCTTGAAGTTGGGGGGGGATTATGTAACGTGTCATTTTTACGTTTAAGGCAACGTTACAGATTTGTTTATTTAGGTAAATAATCAAGGCTCTTTGACTCGTCTTTCTGTACACAAATTAAGGGTATTTTATAGAGCTAGGTTTGGAGGTTATATAGTGTCTAGGAAGTTACCTTAAAAGGAGGCATTCCATCGAATTACTGTGGACACTACGCACATCGCATTATCTGGACATCGTAATTGGAATTTAAGATCACAGTTCTTTAAAAATCACATAAAAACTTTCGATTGTTTTGTTTATCTGCACTTCGTAATTCTCTTTGACTTTTATGAAATTAAACAGCTGGGGAATGGCGGCGTTGCCGCATCACAAATGGTTTCAGTAACAGGAAGGAAACATTTAGATGAACATTTCATTCCCTTACGATTATTTCGAGGATATTGGGACAATCCGAACCTCATATCCTTCACGGATTAACTAGTTTTGATAGTACGAAAACATATTTGGGTCGACCAGGAACAACCGAGGCTCCGCCCCTTTCATATCTTTATGAATTTGATGAGGAGAAGATAAAATAAATACGAGTTATGCACTTTTGTAAATGGGAGATAAGCGAGGGATAAAAACCAAGACTAAAAGAATAAACGAAATCGTGTGAGTTAACATCTGAACACTCTTGTGCCGAGTTTAAGCAGTAGTTCGATGGGTATTTTTAGGTTCAAGTTCAGAAACAACTTTATTAATGTAGAAATGTTTTACAAAAATGGCGTCAAACCATATGAATCTGAAGAGAAAACATTTATAAAGAGCAAAGGAAACTTTTGACTAAGACTGTAACTAAAATACAACTAAATTCTACACTTAGTATAGCTTTACTCATATGGGAATTGGTTGAGTGTTCGAATATTCCCGGGTTTGATACATGCCCTGATCTTCAGTAATTGATTTTACAGTTGATGGTTTCAATGCTGAGCTTCTTACAGTCCGTCTGGTTATTCTTCTCCTACTTGATATGTTGGCGGGGGTCCGGTAGGCAAATGTTCGATCTATGTATGGAGGGTGTCTCGACGTCCTTGTTATAAAAATTTCAACCGTGGAAATAGATCCGACAACACCTCAATGCGCGTTTTACCTATTTTCAATGTCCCCTTGGTCGGTGCTGGCCCCTATATACCGGTATGGAACTATTGGTTTTTCTATATATTTCCTCATTGGTTAGTTTGAAAACCGCGGGTTTTTCTTCCAGTCTCGTTACTGTCCACACTCCCCCCCAAATCTACGAACGGTTTCCGGTGGCTTCATTTTTTTTGTGTTCTCGACAAAGTGCTTTGTCTCTTGCTAACGAATTTTGGCTGGGTCGACAACAGTTTCTAGGATCGCCTTTGTTTTTGGTTTTTGGCACTGCAGCGATTGCAGGAGATATCCCAGAAACTGTAGAAGTGAGTCCGTCGTGTTTAGGCGAATCCTGAAGTGACGCTCATACCCTTTTGAAGGGGATTTAAGTCGGCCTACGCCATTTGTACGGGAAAGAGCAGTGGTAAGTTCGATTTTATTTTTTTCATTTTTTATTATTTGAGGACTCTTCAAGATAATATTTGCCTCCCAAATTGTAATTATTTTTCGTGTGAAATGTACTTTTGACAAAAGACGTGGGGAATTTTTTGGCGTTTTTATATTTTTCTTTTAACCACGTGTTGGATAAAAACTATATATTGTTTTTCTCCTTTGTCTACAGCCCTGTCCATTCCATCGACAGCTGTGCTGGACGCTGGTGGAAGCCGGACGAGCCAGTTGTAACCCTGGGAAAGGTACGTTAGGGTTATTTTAGTTCATCTGTTTAAATCTACTTTATTTTATTGAGTCGACATGGGGTTCTCGATTTAAGTTACTCGGTGTAGGGGAACTTCGTGCAAAATTGACGAATTCCAGGAAACTGAAACATTTCATTTTCCACAGGGTTTTATGCTCGGGCAAGAATCAACAAACTTTTGACCACCATGTGCTGCCCTAGCATCATGTGCTAGGAAATTTTCAGGGTGGGCGTGAACAGGACAGGACCCGGTGCAGTGGTGAGGAGATGTCTGGACAACAGGACTCCAGGTTTACAAAATAAAATAAGTCTTTTTTTATTTACTCATTCCATAAACCAGGACCAAGGTAGGAGCAAGTACACCCTTAGATATAATATTTGTTTTCATATATAATTTTTCACAGTATAATTTCAACATTGCTTGTAAACGCAAGGTAACGGTATGACGTCATAACCACAATTTTGCGGCGCATTTACTAAATTGACTTGTCTTCCTTCATTTCATTTATTTAAGACAATTTCTCCTGTGAAATTTGGAGTGCCTTGCTATTTTGGCCCGAAATTGTTTAATTTTTTTTAGCATATTTCATGTTTCTAATCTTAACTTCAGCCCTTAAAATACACAAGATGAACTAAATTTTTGTATTATTTGTGCAACCCAATGACCAACTTTGCGGAGACAAAAGAGAGATGAGATTATATGTTTTAGCGGTTTCTTTACACTGTTTTACCTCATGAGGTGGATCTCGGACTGGGTTGCTGTCTGGCTCATTCTACCCAATGTAGAATGATGACAGCAGATATTTGGTCTAGATCTCCCCTATGACGGAATAATTTTGGGAGTATATATATATTTTTTTTTAACAATCATTCATATAACTGAGTCCTACGCTACTGACTCAGATGTAGGTACACTATGACCTGTTAAAGGAGTCCATCTACCTGTAAAGTGCTTCTAGTTTTGTCATCTTAATTCAATCTTTTAGAGTTTTATTCTGTTTATTACTCAATTTTTTTTGGTTTTTTAATTACACAAATACTCTGGAAGCCTCGGAAGTAGGTAGAATTTCATTGTTTGGCTACAACGTTTGGGTTCAACTGTATTTTATTTAGGAACTTCTTTGTAAAACATTGGTATTAAATAATGTGGCGCACTTAAAATTTCCTTATTTCTGAACCCCCCCTTCTCCACTGTATAAAAGTTACCGGGCATATCAATGTTTTACCTAGCTGGAGAGTACAGTTCTGCTTCCAGATATTTGTTTAATTATTCAGTGGTTTTGTTGTGTCACAAGTAGGCAAATTGTCATTATTCTAATTACAGTGTCACAAAATGGCGGCAACGTCTTTAAGCTGCCACAAATGTCACCCAACGCATTTTAAAAGGCCACAAATTGGCGCCCTTCGTGAGTTATGGCTAGTTTTTTAATATCTGATGTAATTTTTTTTTGTTTTTTAATTTGAAGAAAAAAAGAAAAAACTTTTTTTTGAATTTTTTGGAATTTAAAAAAAAAAAAATTTTTTGTGGTACAGCCAAAGCCAGGTTGAAAGCTTTCAGTGGCTGTCGGTGTTTTTTGATACCCAATCAATTTTTTTTAATGAAAAACAAGATCATTGGTTTTCGGAAATAACACTTTTTAAATATTTTTTTGGTAATATTGGTTGATTTGGAACTCGTTTTGTTGTTTTAGTGATTCTCATAGTTTTTTGTTAGCTTATCTTCACAAGTTTTTCTTGGAAAATAAAATATTCATTTTTATGTATTAAGGAAGAATAAGTGGATAAAAAACATGGGAGTTTTTATTGAACGGAGTCCAACTCATGTCTTAATTCCTTAAAGTTTTTTCGTACAAAAAACATGTTTTAATTTTTTTAACTTTTTCTTAAGCAAAATAAATACAACAATGTAAATTTACTTCAACTTTTTTGTTGATTTATGGTTTTTTTATGTTTTAAATATATGACATAGGTACTGTGTTTTTTTCTAACAATTTTTTTCTGCAGGTTCATTTATTTATATTTTATTATTTCCTGCTTGTGATAAGATAGAAATTGTTTCACAGATTATTTTTTAGTGCAGTCAATTTATTTAGGTCAACAAGTTATTTTTTTTGGTGATTTTAATTTTTTGTGAGATATCACACCTTGAAAATTAGAATATTTATACAGGGTTTCACAAAAATTTTTCTTTGCTGGGTTGTTTTAAAGTAAATATAGCATAACAGCTAGTAGATTTGTTTAGTTGAAAGTATTAATTAGTAATGAAAGAAAAGGAAAATGAGTTTATTTTGCTTTGTCATTTTCTTTTCTTGTTTTTTGGTGGTACCTGTTGTTGGCATTTAACACCTTACGTCACTCAGTTACATCGGGTCAGAGGAGGGTACTACTTATAGTTAGCTCGGAAGTTTAGGGAACACAAGGCTGAAATTCCTAGAGCAACATATTGGCTGAAGATCAACGCCAAGAGGTCCAGTCAACATTTTTTTGGGGTATCTTTTTTTGAAAGACAGTTTTTAGGTCTTTGGTTTCGTTGTCTAGTTGGTTTTCGTGACTGGTCAATTTTTTTTGGTAGAAAGTACGGCGTTGGGCTTTGGAGTGCATTTTTTTTAAAAATGACCTACGGGTATTTCTGTCAATTAAGGTTTTTCTGGTTCACAATAATGTTTTTCTGTATTTTTTTTCTGCGTTCAGGTCATAGCTTGGTCATGGCCAATGGAGAGCAAATATTTATGTTTGAGCCTTGAGAAGTTTTGCCTGCTCCGGATTGAATACAGAGAAAATGAATTTGAAGCCCAACTAGATATAATACCACAAAAGAAATGTTTAACTGAGACAGATATAGATATAAGTTTTTTTTTATTTTTTTTGGTTCATTTGTAAAGTTCAGTAATTTTTTAAGTAATGTCATTGTGAGGCCGTGAAATTGGTCAGCGAATTTAAGAGAGACTTTCAACTAAATATAAATGCTAGGCGGTGGTAATTGGTAAAAATATTTCAAAATTTTACTACTTTTTAAATAATTTAAATTTTCTTAAAAAGATTAGTTTTTTCGGTAAACATAACTTCTCGAATTCTTGTTTGGTCTAAACGGTTTGTATAGTGGTCGTAGTTTTAAACGGTGACCAGACAGGTTATATTTTTTTTGGGGAACCAAACAGGAATTTCTTGAGTTACAAAAGGTGAACTTTTTTTGTCTTAGTTGATCAGGCAGGAATGAATAAATCTTTTTACTTCCGAATCATAATTTCAAATAACAAGATTTATTGGTTAGGTGTTTGGGTCTTATAGTAAAAAACGTTTTGTTTTTGGAGGATACTGGTATGATATGAAATTATTTTAATTTCATGCCAAATGTTGTTTGACAGCAGATATGCTAGTCTTCAGTTTTTTCGTTAGTTTGCATTTCAGGACAGTGGCGTGTACTTAAGGGGGCCTGTCATCTGCGCCCATTGTAAAGCAACTTCCAACTTACTTGCTTAGCTTTTTCACTTAATCTTCGTTTTGTTGCTTCTGAAATTAAAGCGTTATGTTGGATAACGATGGATGGTGTTAGACTGAGAAAGTACCTAGGTATTTAGGGATGAAAACTTGGAAGTTGTGGACAATTGGGAAGTAATTTTTTTTATTTAATTTTTTTTTAATTTTAAAATAATTTCATACTGGTGACCTCAAATAATGAAGCAAATTTTTAAATTAAAATACACTGTTGTGGAATAAATGGGAAAGTGTTCAGGTTAAACAATAAATTTAAGATGATTGATTTTTAAAAAAAGATTTTAACCTAAGAATAAATTTAAAAACAATAGGTTTTCTTTGATGCGACTAAACAATGAAGAGGACATATATTTTTTTGTTATGCATAATATGATAGTAGTACCTTTTGTATTGCAATGATTAGGGGTTTTCCTCCCGCGAGCTGGGTGGAAATGGAAGAAATGTTTGGTTCGGAGTGTAGAAATCGAGGAACGAGGACTTCCTGCTAATCTTTTTTTAGGATTTCGCAACTTCGGTTTTCGCTAAATTAAAGTACATCCAAATTTGGTCTACAGGCTGAATCTCGCATTTTCCAGGACCTTGCAGATTCGCGGAGACAAATTTTGTGATCTATTTAATTATGATAGGAATTAAAATAGTAACATGCACATGAGGGAACTAGATATATTTAAGTTAAAAATTAGTAAGAACACTGATCTGAACAATTTTTCATAAGAGTGTCCTATTTTCACAGGGTGCTTCAAAATACCTTCACCCTTTCTTTGAAATAAGATATTGTTTCGCCTGTGGGTGTTTGACCGTTTGAAAAATATATAGGATTGGAATGGAAATCACAAGTTTTTGGGTTTATTGACATTATACTTAGGAAATAGAGAAAATGTCTAATAAAAAGTTTTTTTTGGTTTTGGGCCGAGTTTTGTTGAGTATAACAAAAGTTTATTTGGGGCCGGGAGGTTATTATGCTTTTTTAAAATTAATGTAATAGTTTTTGGTTCTTGATTTTGTTTTCTGGTTTTTACGCAGGATTATTCCCAACTGTTTCATTTCAAAATATCATTTGTAGGTGATAGGGTCTCATTGGCCCTCGGACATTTGGTAATTTTTGCTTTGAGTAATTTGAGTGGACCTTGAAATTGTTTTCATATTTGTTTTTTTGGAAGGGCACACAAGATAATTCTTTACGGGGTTGAGTGCAAAGTTTAAAACTTAGGTTCACATTATTATAGTGGAACAGCAAATGAGTACTCACGTTGTTTGTTTCCTTTAGTAATAATTTTAAACAAATATACTAACATCGTTTGTTTTTTTTGTAACATAAATATTTTTTTAACTTTTCCTAAACTGATTGGTTTTTTTTTTGCAATTACGATTTTTACACCTTATGATTCTTAAGTAAATTTTTATTTTCAACATTTTTTTTGTATAGTAAATTAATTTTTCTAGCTCATTTACTTTTCACATTGCCACAGTTTTGGGAGAGGAAAGGGAATTGACAACTGTTTTTTTAAAGGAAAAGAACAAAAACTGTTGCATGACAACTCGAGTAAGATTTTTCTGGTGTTGATTTTATTTAATTTTTTTTTAAGGTTCACTAATAGGAGCTGCAACCCCACTTAAACATTTTTAATTTTTTTTTGGAAAATATTTTTTTAATATTTTTTTAAAAATTTTTTTTTAAGAAGGGAACTTGATTTTCTTGTTGCAAAATTTTTTTTGGTGCATAGTAGTACCTTGTCCCTACAATGGTTCTACCAGTTTATTTAAATATTTTTTTTTTCTGAATTAAAATATAATTTCATTTCGAACCCTCGCGTTTTAACAACCTATCATCATTTGTTTTAACTTTTTTCTCCCTACTCCAAACCAGGGTAGAGTAATATTTTGAAAATTTTAGTGAGCCACTAATTAATTGTTTTTGATTATTGGGCTACTGTGGTCGACACCAAAAAATTTTTTTCAATTTTTTTTTGGACACCTTTTGGTACGATCCTAGGGTCTTCTTGACCATGGTTTGCATCAATTTAGTTAAAATTTTGGGAATTTTCATTTTAACGAGTTGCAGTCCTACCAAGACGTTATTTGTGTAAATTTTTTATTACCATCGGTAATTTTTTTAAAAATTTTCTTTAAATTTTTTTTTAATTACACACAACGTCCTTACTAGTCTAATTCGACGCAATTTCAGCGAGCGGTTTTTTTTTTAATTGAGCGTTAACTGTGTACAACAGCTTTGGGATTTTTGTTATAGGTAGTCTGTTGTACGTTCCATTTAGGGATTAATTTACCTATTCGGTTGCTGAGGTAAACAAACATCACTTAACTTTAATTTTAATCCAGTTCAGCTAGGATAAGCGCAATTATTTTTTTTTTTTTATTTACTCACGCAGGAGTGGAACATAAGACCTGAACACTGCCAAAACGCTTGTCTCTCCTTTATTTTTTTTTTAACTTTTTTATGGCTACTTGTTAGTTCTAATTTAGGATTTAAGTAGTTATTCCTCTCTGCAAGGTTGGACGTTATAGTTGGTTGTGCAAATACTTAATATAAACTATGATTACATTTTTAAATGCAAATAAATTTTATTTTCATACTGCTCCGGTGTTCTTCGATTTTGTTCGCTCTGCCCGTATTTAAGTTTCATATTTTCTACATTTGTGAGAAAATTTATAGTGATTTTCACTGGTGAATTTAAAGTGAACTTTGTGTTTGTTATTGCGTGGTTTAGTTTTATAATTGGGAGGTACAATTAACAGTTTTAAATAAAGTTTAAAGTTTGAATATAAAGTCGGTTGTCTGACATAAGGTACTTAGTCAAGGACGAATTAATCTATGAGTTAACATGGAGAGGCATAGCTATTGGATCGGTGGAAGAGATGAAACAACAGCTTATGCTGATCAAACAAAGAGAAAAGACTGATGCAAGTATGAGATACCCTCCGTATCCCTTTAAATTTGGCCAGGATGCTTTTAGCTGCATGAAGAAGCTAGATAGTCTAGTACCGCTGGAAGAGAAGTTCTCTGGTATGAGCAAGGGGGAGAGTTTAGAAAAATCGTTGTAAGGTTGGAACACGTATTGGCCAGGATAAATAACATGAATCCGTCTAACTTTGAAGAAAGCCAAACGAAAGGCATACTGGTTGCGGAAACTTTGAGTTTGATTGGGAGATTGCAGAGCCAAGCAACAGATTTATTAAGAGTTGGCGTGACCTCAGATGATGATGAAGCATCTGAAACCCAATCAACGAGTCGAAGCTCAGATCACTCGACAAATGTTGGCAACATTCCCAGCCAGTCTCAACTCCCGCAACCACAGCACTCGAGCACGCAAAGAACAGCTCAACAGCCTACGAACCAACCGTCGGTCATTGCTCCATTGCAAATGCAAGTGCTTACGAACCCAACTCAAGCACCAATACAGGCACCACCTCCAATGCTAATTCAGAATGACCGTGCATCAGCTTTTCATTATCAACAACCGTCTACCGTTCCTTTGAGTTTAGCTGCCCTCCAAAGTAGCATAGCACCAATTGCTCAGTCACGACCATTTTCTTGTTCGTCGCCAGTACCAATGTCAAGTGATCCTGGTACTTCATATCATGTTGCACCTGTACCTCCGCATAAGTGGAACTTAAAGTTTACAGGTGAGAGGGGTACAATCTCCGTCACCGCATTTTTCGAGAGAGTGGACGAGTTGAGTCAGGCTAGAGGGGTCAGCAAAAAGGTTTTACTGAATTCGGGCATTGATCTTTTTGAAAAGTCAGCTTATACTTTTTACAAAGATGTACGTAGAGAAGTCCGTACATGGGAACAGCTGGAACAAAGGTTCATGGCAGAATATCTTCCTTCTTCATATGGCGAGAAGCTATTGAAGGAAATTCAAAAACGTAAACAAGGCCCTGGAGAGTCTATAGGGACCTATATTGCTGTCATGAACACATACTTCCAAAGACTTGGCTGTCCTGTTTCTGAAGAGGCAAAATTAGCTATCGTCTTCAGAAATATCGCGGACATCTATAAAAATGGGTTAATTGCTACGGAGGTCAATAGCCTATCACACATTGGCGTAGCCAGGGGGGGGGACAGGGGGGCCTGCCCCCCCCCTGAAGTCCCTCAGGCCCCCCCCTAAGATATTTTAGGCCTCCCCTACCGACTACTAGTAAAAGAACATGACGCTGAAAATATATACTTTCGGGAAATATTCAAATAAAATAGGTGCATTAAAATTTAAAATCATTCAGATAATGTTTACATTTCAGGAAAAAGCCCTTGTCTTGCGGAATTAGGCTTTTTCTCTTTAAATTATCGGTAACTTTTCTGCACTTATGCAATTTCCCGAAAATATTTTTTAAATTTAAACATAATTATGCATATTGAATATTTCATACATATTGGCGATATCTTGTAAAATAAGTGTAAGTTAAATTTCGCATTTAATAAAGACAGCGACCTTTGCCCCTCTGTTTCCGAAATCGGGTTGTAGATGTCGTAAGGTTATAAAAGACCTTTTTAAACTGTTTTTCTAAATTAAATATAATAATCTTTTTAGTTTTTTTGAGGTTAGCGTTTAGTGTCTAGTGTAGTGTAGAAAATTTTCCGATTTTGGTGACAATTTCATAACCATTTTCATATTAAGTTTTCCCACGTCGTTAAATGGAATAAATTCGTCGAGCAATACCGGGAAATTTTTAATATTAATACTTCTATTCTAAGAGCAAAAATGACCGTTTTAAAGAATTGTATTTTTCGGTTAAATCAAACTGTTGGTCATGATTCTATCAAACAACATATAGCAGAAACAGCAAACCTCTACCAACTTTTTAAAGTTGCGACTATTCTTCCAATTTCAAGTGCAACTTGCGAGAGGTCTTTCTCTGCCATGAGGAGAGTTTTTAATTGGCTTAGAACAACTATGACTCAACAGAGACACTCAGGTTTGTCATTGTTATTCATAGAAAAAGATGTTGAGTTCGACTTAGACAGTGTGGTAGACGCTTTCAGTCAGCGACGTAGAAAACTTTCTTTGTAGAATTTCTGAATTACATACTTCCTGTGTATACATATAAATAAGTTGGAAAATGTATTATTAAATTTGTTATATTAAAATATTAGAACATTTAATGCGCGTATTTTTTTTTATTCATTGCACACTTTGCACGACTCTTTAAAACCTATGTTTGCTTTTTGTTCAAGATAGACCTGGGCCACGGCCCTCCCTGAAAAGCAAGGCTAGCTACGCCAATGCTATCACATTTAAAGGATCTGTGTCGAAAAATAGACCAGAGATATGGTTTAGAAGAGGAGAATTTTACACCTAGGAAAAACCAATCTATTGAACCTGACTTAGCCTACGTTGACGTAGAGAGCGATAATGACGATTTTCCAACAGGGATCGATACAATTCAAATATCAGGTGCCGGGACATCAAATCAACAGAATTTGAATATTCCTGATAATAGATTTAACAGAGATAGGAAGCAGCCGGCAAGCAATTTCGCTGCTAGAGCTGATAGAGATAGACAGCAACCAGCTAGTGGTCAGTCTAGTTAAAGTGACAGAGATGGACAACCACCACAGGGTGTTGGATCTGGTAGGGCGAATAGGGACGTTGTTTGTTATAGATGCAACCAAACAGGGCACATGGCGATCGGGTGCGCATTACCTAGAGGTAAACAGTGTTATTCGTGTGGTCAAGCAGGGGTAACAGTCAGAGAATGTCGAAATTGTAATCGTCAGGGAAACGGACCCAGGCGCTCGTAGGTGGTCGACCTTTGAGTCAGCCTGAACAAGCATCGACCGATAGGCTAACGTACGTTTTAGATTATGTGATGCTCGTAAAGATGAAAGGCCTTATTTAGAAGTGGATGTGCTCGGAAATAAGTTATTAGGTTTGTTGGATTCCGGGGCTTCACGTACCTTTTTAGGGAATCATGGTTGGTCAAACATCGAGAGGTTTGGTTTTTCACTTGATACGACAAAGAAGACGAGTTGTATTGTGGCAAATGGTCAAAGCACGAGTAGTATTGGGACAGTGCAGCTTCCTATGCGAGTTCAGGATAAATTCAGGTTAATAGAGGTCGTCGTCGTTCCTGAGTTGCCGCACACTTTGATTTTAGGATTAGATTTTTGGATTTCGATGGGGATAGTACCGAACTTAAGTACTAATGAGTGGCACTTTGCCGATAATAAAGATGTGATTTGTTCTTTAGAAACATCAGACCAACAAACTACTCTTACGCCTTATGAATCAGAACGACTAGAGGAATTGGTTGTTAAATATAAGACTATTATGGGTGACTCCCTAGGATGTACAGACAGCGTAGAGCATAAGATTACAACAGATGCAGCACCGATAAGACAACGTTCATATAAGGTCTCACCGGTCATTCAGAAACTTATTGATGACGAAATCGACGAAATGCTGAAAATGGATGTGATAGAACGTAGTAGTAGTTCATGGGCTTCACCAGTGGTAATGGTACAAAAGAAAAACACAAAGAAATATCGTTTCTGTGTAGACTACCGCAAATTGAACTCAGTGACGGCGCGTGATAGTTATCATTTACCACTCGTATCCGAGACTCTTGACAAGTTGAAAGATGCTAAATACTTGTCAACTTTAGACATCAAAAGCGCTTATTGGATAGTACCAATGGAAGAATCATCGAAGCCACTAACAGCATTTATCTGTCGACGAGGTCTCTTCCAATTTAAGCATTTACCTTTTGGTCTTCTAATGCACCTGCAACTTGGCAGAGACTCATAGATAGCATCATAGGAAACGATTTAGACCCCTACGTGTACGTATATCTCGATGACCTCGTAATTATCACACAGAGCTTTTCTGAACATCTTAGAATTCTTGAGGAAGTCCTACGAAGATTGCAGAATGCAAAGATAACGGTAAGATGGGAAAAATGCCAACTGTGTAGGCCAGAAATGACTTATTTAGGTTTCGTAGTAGACCGTCGAGGCATCCGAGTTGACCCTAATAAAATTAGAGCCATGTTAGAGCTCCAGAGGCCAAGAACTGTCAGAGAAGTTCGTAGAGTTGTAGGTACATTATCCTGGTATAGACGTTTCATAGAGAATTTTTCAGCGATAATAGCTCCAATTACAGCTCTAACTAAGAAAAATCAAAAAATCGATTGGACTCCAGACTGCGAAAAAGCATTTATTAAGATTAAGGAACTTTTAGTGACTGCACCGATTCTTACATGTCCAGATTATACCAAAGAATTTGTCATTCAAACAGACGCATCAGGATATGGAATAGGAGCATGTTTAACGCAGCCTTATCCTGAAGGAGACAAAGTCATATGCTATTTGAGTCGATCTTTGACTAAGCAAGAACGTGTTTACACGACCACCGAGCGAGAATGTTTGGCATTGGTTTGGGCGATAGAAAAGCTCCGGCCATATATTGAGGGGATCTCATTTAAGGTCATAACAGATCATTTTAGTTAAAAATGGCTTTATAGCTTGAAAGAGCCCAGTGGAAGACTTGCTCGTTGGTCTGCAAAACTGCAGCAATATGACTTTGAAGTAATCCATCGGAAAGGGAAAGATTTAGTTGTCCCGGACATGTTGTCTCGCGCAGTACCTATGATTGATACAATTTCGCAGCCCAGAGACGTTTCAACAGCAATTAAAGATCGATGGTACCAAAAGATGATAAAGAGGGTCGTAGAATCACCAATAAAATTCATGAATTGGAGATACACTGATAATAAGTTGTATAAATATGTCAAACAAGAATACCCTCAACTTTCACCATCTAACGAATATTGGAAAGAGGTAGTCCCTAAAGATCATAGGCGTAGAATTATTGGAGAAGCTCACGATCCTCCTACCGCAGGACATATGGGTGTGTATAAAACCTTCCACAGACTGGCAGAAAAATATTATTGGCCAAAAATACGCCAGGACGTGGCAACTTTTGTAAAGAAATGCTTTGTCTGTGCGGCTCATAAAGGTGATACACAAGGTGTATCTGATCAGATGATATCTCACCCAAAACCAACTCGTCCTTGGGAAATTATTTCGACGGATTTATGTGGACCTCTACCTCGTTCGACAAAGGGTAATTTCTGGATTCTCGTCGTGACGGACTATTTAAGTAAGTTTTCCTTAGTTTTTCCAATGCGAACAGCCCCTACTCAAGCTGTTGTCAAGCATCTTGAGGAGCAAGTATTTATGGTCTTCGGAGTATCCCGTTTGATACTTTGTGATAATGGCCCTCAGTACAAAAGTAACGAGTTTAAGCGTTTTGCTGAGAGTTATCAGGTTAAAATTCAGTATAATCCGTATTATCACCCCAGAGCGAATCCAACAGAAAGGACGAATCGTACGTTAAAAACCATGTTATGTTGTTATGTGAAAGACAACCACAGGAAGTGGGACGAACAAATACATAAACTTGCCTGCGCGATTCGTACTGCAACCCATGAGACGACCAGGATGTCTCCTTTCTTTGTTAATTTTGGTAGGAATATGTGTTTGTCAGGAAAAGATTACTCCAACCCAATTTTGTTATCTGAAGAGAATGGTGTACAATACGCAGCTAAAAGTAAGAACGAAGGTTTCCGGAAGCTCTATGTTGATGTTAAGAGAAGGTTAGAGGTGGCTGGAGAGAATAACGTAGTTCAGTATAATTTGCGTACAAGGGTACCCAACTTTGTTGTGGGTCAGCGTGTTTGGAAGAAAAATTATGTTTTGTCAGATGCTGCGAAGTTTTTCTCGAAGAAGTTAGCACCGAAATTCGTTGGTCATATGTGATTAGGAATAAAATTTCTCCATGGATATTTGAGCTTCAGGGTAAAGTACTACCAGGGAGTTGGCATGCCAAAGACCTTAAGTCGGCAGCGGACCTCTCCGATTAACCTTTTTAGGTTAATCGTCTTGAAGTTGGGGGGGGATTATGTAACGTGTCATTTTTACGTTTAAGGCAACGTTACATATTTGTTTATTTAGGTAAATAATCAAGGCTCTTTGACTCGTCTTTCTGTACACAAATTAAGGGTATTTTATAGAGCTAGGTTTGGAGGTTATATAGTGTCTAGGAAGTTACCTTAAAAGGAGGCATTCCATCGAATTACTGTGGACACTACGCACATCGCATTATCTAGACATCGTAATTGGAATTTAAGATCACAGTTCTTTAAAAATCACATAAAAACTTTCGATTGATTTGTTTATCTGCACTTCGTAATTCTCTTTGACTTTTATGAAATTAAACAGCTGGGGAATGGCGGCGTTGCCGCATCACAAATGGTTTCAGTAACAGGAAGGAAACATTTAGATGAACATTTCATTCCCTTACGATTATTTCGAGGATATTGCGACAATCCGAACCTCATATCCTTCACGGATTAACTAGTTTTGATAGTACGAAAACATATTTGGGTCGACCAGGAACAACCGAGGCTCCGCCCCTTTGATATCTTTATGAATTTGATGAGGAGAAGATAGAATAAATACGAGTTATGCACTTTTGTAAATGGGAGATAAACGAGGGATAAAAACCAAGAATAAAAGAATAAACGAAATCGTGTGAGTTAACATCTGAACACTGTTGTGCCGAGTTTAAGCAGTAGTTTGATGGGTATTTTTAGGTTCAAGTTCAGAAACAACTTTATTAATGAACCATATGAATCTGAAGAGAAAACATTTATAAAGAGCAAAGGAAACTTTTGACTAAGACTGTAACTAAAATACAACTAAATTCTACACTTAGTATAGCTTTACTCATATGGGAATTGGTTGAGTGTTCGAATATTCCTGGGTTTGATACATGCCCTGATCTTCAGTAATTGATTTTACAGTTGATGGTTTCAATGTTGAGCTTCTTACAGTCCGTCTGGTTATTCTTCTCCTACTTGATATGTTGGCGGGGGTCCGGTAGGCAAATGTTCGATCTATGTATGGAGGGTGTCTCGACGTCCTTGTTATAAAAATTTCAACCGTGGAAATAGATCCGACAACACCTCAATGCGCGTTTTACCTATTTTCAATGTCCCCTTGGTCGGTGCTGGCCCCTATATACCGGTATGGAACTATTGGTTTTTGTATATATTTCCTCATTGGTTAGTTTGAAAACCGCGGGTTTTTCTTCCAGTCTCGTTACTGTCCCCACTCCCCCCCAAATCTACGAACGGTTTCCGGTGGCTTCATTTTTTTTGTGTTCTCGACAAAGTGCTTTGTCTCTTGCTAACGAATTTTGGCTGGGTCGACAACAGTTTCTAGGATCGCCTTTGTTTTTGGTTTCTGGCACTGCAGCGATTGCAGGAGATATCCCAGAAACTGTAGAAGTGAGTCCGTCGTGTTTAGGCGAATCCTGAAGTGACGCTCATACCCTTTTGAAGGGGATTTAAGTCGGCCTACGCCATTTGTACGGGAAAGAGCAGTGGTAAGTTCGATTTTATTTTTTTCATTTTTTATTATTTGAGGACTCTTCAAGATAATATTTGCCTCCCAAATTGTAATTATTTTTCGTGTGAAATGTACTTTTTTTTGACAAAAGACGTGGGGAATTTTTTGGCGTTTTTATATTTTTCTTTTAACCACGTGTTGGATAAAAACTATATATTGTTTTTCTCCTTTGTCTACAGCCCTGTCCATTCCATCGACAGCTGTGCTGGACGCTGGTGGGAAGCCGGACGAGCCAGTTGTAACCCTGGGAAAGGTACGTTAGGGTTATTTTAGTTCATCTGTTTAAATCTACTTTATTTTATTGAGTCGACATGGGGTTCTCGATTTAAGTTACTCGGTGTAGGGGAACTTCGTGCAAAATTGACGAATTCCAGGAAACTGAAACATTTCATTTTCCACAGGGTTTTATGCTCGGGCAAGAATCAACAACCTTTTGACCACCATGTGCTGCCCTAGCATCATGTGCTAGGAAATTTTCAGGGTGGGCGTGAACAGGACAGGACCCGGTGCAGTGGTGAGGAGATGTCTGGACAACAGGACTCCAGGTTTACAAAATAAAATAAGTCTTTTTTTATTTACTCATTCCATAAACCAGGACCAAGGTAGGAGCAAGTACACCCTTAGATATAATATTTGTTTTCATATATAATTTTTCACAGTATAATTTCAACATTGCTTGTAAACGCAAGGTAACGGTATGACGTCATAACCACAATTTTGCGGCGCATTTACTAAATTGACTTGTCTTCCTTCATTTCATTTATTTAAGACAATTTCTCCTGTGAAATTTGGAGTGCCTTGCTATTTTGGCCCGAACTTGTTTAATTTTTTTTTTGCATATTTCATGTTTTTAATCTTAACTTCAGCCCTTAAAATACACAAGATGAACTAAATTTTTGTATTATTTGTGCAACCCAATGACCAACTTTGCGGAGACAAAAGAGAGATGAGATTATATGTTTTAGCGGTTTCTTTACACTGTTTTACCTCATGGGGTGGATCTCGGACTGGGTTGCTGTCTGTCTCATTCTACCCAATGTAGAATGATGACAGCAGATATTTGGTCTAGATCTCCCCTATGACGGAATACTTTTGGGAGTATATATATATATTTTTTTAAACAATCATTCATATAACTGAGTCCTACGCTACTGACTCAGATGTAGGTACACTATGACCTGTTAAAGGAGTCCATCTACCTGTAAAGTGCTTCTAGTTTTGTCATCTTAATTCAATCTTTTAGAGTTTTATTCTGTTTATTACTCAATTTTTTTGGTTTTTTAATTACACAAATACTCTGGAAGCCTCGGAAGTAGGTAGAATTTCATTGTTTGGCTACAACGTTTGGGTTGAACTGTATTTTATTTAAGAACTTCTTTGTAAAACATTGGTATTAAATAATGTGGCGCACTTAAAATTTCCTTATTTCTGAACCCCCCCCTTCTCCACTGTATAAAAGTTACCGGGCATATCAATGTTTTACCTAGCTGGAGAGTACAGTTCTGCTTCCAGATATTTGTTTAATTATTCAGTGGTTTTGTTGTGTCACAAGTTGGCAAATTGTCATTATTCTAATTACAGTGTCACAAAATGGCGGCAACGTCTTTAAGCTGCCACAAATGTCACCCAACGCATTTTAAAAGGCCACAGCAGGTTTTATCAAACGATGGTTTGGAAAAGGATAAAATAAATCAATTCGAAACCGAACTTGCTACATTAAAAACACAGCTTTCAGATCTCGAGAAAATTTCAACTGATGCCCTAAAAAATTTAGAAACCAGTATTAAAAAACAGTTTCAAGAAGTTATTAGCGATCAAAATCAATTACATATTGAAAGTTTTAATCAACAAATTAAAAAATGTCTTGAAACATGCTCAGGTTTAATGGAAAATGTTAATAAACTAAGTAAAAAGTAAATGAAATTTCAATTAGAAACGTTTCAGAAACAAGTCCGGATGTGCAAAAAAAATATGATGAACTATAACGTGATCTTTCCATGTTAAAAACCCAGCTTGAAAATATACCAAAAATTGATGAGGAGTCTTTAAATTCTAAATTTTTTAGAGACTGTTAAAATAAAATTAAAACACAACAAGATCAACTTGAGAAAAATTTTCATGAAAAATTTCCAACAATCGATTATCTCGAACGTAAAATTTAAGATCAGATTGCACACAACAACGAAACAATAACAAAATTAAATAAATCGATTAGTGGCTACATCGAACAAGTTAAAAACTTGGAGATACAGTATGATACATTATGGAGGGCGAGTCTTACATTATATGATGGCATCTTTGATGAAAAACTGGAAATTGCAAAGTATAAAATAGATCAAGATGTTAACGCTTTAAGTGAAAAGTTAAAAACATTTCAAGATGATTTAAAACGTGTAAAATCACTTTTGACCGTAAGCACAGATGAGATTAGAGATAAACATTCGCAATTGAAAACTGCTTAGAAAGATGGTAATAAACAAACAATCAAAAAACTTTCCGAGTTTGAAATAATTGTCAACAATCAAGATAAAAAAATTACTAAACTACAAGAAAATTTACAAAATAGTGTATCGTCAAAAGAGATCCAACTCACACAAAGTATAAAAAACTTTAAAGATGACATTGCATTTAAAGAACAAAATATGGAACAAAAAATATCTAATTTGAAGCAAGAGAATAAAACATTTTATGGATATTTACCGCTAGATTTTGTGGGAAAACATATGGAGCAAGAAAATAAATTTTTTATATTTTCGTTAAAAAGCGTTTATTATGCCCTTGAGAGAAGCACAAATGAAATTTGCAAAATTTCACCTCAATACCACGATTATGGTCGTTGAAGACGAGCTCGAAAATGTAAAATATTATGATTCAACGAATGTGGAAGATATAAAATTGAAACAAAATGATAAAATTTCGTTTGAGAGAGAAGCAGCAACTTCATCCACTGATTTTAGTGCTACTATACTACTTAAGTATCCAATACAATCATAATTTCTTCACTTGCCTTCAAGATGTCTTTGAAAGAAATTGTGTTAAATGACTGCATAAAACAGCTTGAAAAAAATATTTTCGTCGAAAAGTTAACATCAAGGGATTAAATGATTTATGGGAGGCTGATTTGATTTCCATGATTCCATATGATCGAACAAACAGAAAAAAAAACTTACATATAGATAGGGGCAAGGAGTTTTTTAATAAAGATTTTCAAAAACTCATAAAAGATTATAATATCAACCATTATCACACTTTTTCCAATATGAAAACCTCAATTGTTGAAAGAGTAAATCGCACGCTAAAAAATTTAATGTGGAAAAAATTTAGTGTGCAAGGCAACTGGATAAATATTTTGGATGAAATTGTAAACAAGTACAACACCACTGTGCATTCGACAATGGGTGTGGCCCCCAGCAAAGTGTCTAACAAAAATGAGAAATATATTTTAAGAACGTCCTACCCATCAATAAATCTTCCAGATCCAAAATCAATAAAATTTAAAGTTGGAGACTATGTCCGTATCAGCAAAGAGAGACAGGCCTTTACAAAGGGTTATACACCCAACTGGTCCAATGAGGTTTTTCGAATTAGAAAAGTAGTACAGACGAATCTCATTACATACCTGCTTGAAGACCAACAGAATTCCGAAATTAGGGGTGGATTTTATACTGAAGAATTACAACTGACCAAATATCCCGATGTTTACCTCGTTGAAAAGGTATTAAGACGAAAAGGTGACAAGGTTTATGTTAAATGGCTTGGAATGGACAAGTCACACAACTCATGGATTTTGAAAAGAGATATACTTTAGGTTTGTTTGGGCCCTATATAAGGTGAGAGGTTTGGTCCAAGTCCACATTCTACATTTCGAAATGGATTTAGCCAGATTAAACGCTGTAGCTAAATTTGAACTGCGGCAGACAAAACGCATATCAGAGTTGGAAATTGGTAAAGAATACATTATAAATCATCTGAGATCCATCAAAGTTGCGTTCGGCCGCTCCATTATTGCTGTTTTGGAGAACTGTAGCTTTGATGTTTACCTACCGACACGCATATCGCTTGAAGTAGAACCCTACAGAGAAGAATTTAAAACGAATAAATACATCCTGATTTATGAAGGCCATGTGAACACATCGTTTGGACAAATTCCATCTTTAGAATTTAGAAAAATAGATTAGGATTTTGTGGTTAGTCACATTTCCAAATTGATATTTATGCTAACACGCGGTTAGTCGCTTTTTTCACAATTTTATCTAAACTAAACTAAAACTAAACTATAGTAGCACGCGGTTAGCTCAATTTGATGCAAGGGTAACACGCGGGTTCGTTGCTTTTTCTCAATATCTAAAAAACACAAGAGTTCACTTGGGCTAGAACTTCTGGATTTTTTATTATTTTGACTATAGTAACACATCTTCAATAAATTTTTCCGTCAGTTTGCTCGATTTTCGTAAAATTAACTGATTTTAGAGGCCGTCGAATAGCGCGACAGCTTCGGTTTGCTCGATTTTTTCATTCAATTTTTGCTTACGTTCGCTCGATTTTCGTAAAATTAACTGATTTTAGAGGTCGATTGCTTCGGTTCACTCGATTTTTTTGTTCAATTTTTGCTACGGTTCGCTCGTTTTTCGTAAAATTAACTGATTTTAGAGGTCGTCGAATAGCGCGACAGCTTCGGTTTGCTCGAATTTTTCATTAAATTTTTGCTTACCTTCGCTCGATTTTCCTAAAATTAACTGATTTTAGAGGTCGATTGCTTCGGTTCACTCGATTTTTTCGTTCAATTTTTGCTACGGTTTGCTTGTTTTTCGTAAAATTGACTGATTTTAGAGATCGTCGAATAAGGCCCTGCCCCCCCCCCCCCCTCCAAAGTGGGCCAGAACCCCCATAAACCCACTACTAGTGCAAATTGGAGTAATTCTTTGCACACAAACAATTTTAGACCTTCAAGAATATCTGTTAAATGAAAAAGGATATACATACCTTAAAACATCGCCGTTTATGCAGGATGTGTTGGAGAATGTTTTTGGGCAAATGAGATTAAGACAAAGAATACCCACAGCAGAACAGTGTCGGCAAATCTTAAAAAATTTATGCATTTTTCAATACTGGGACGTCGTTTCCGCCAACGGAAGCTATGACAATCAAAACGATCCAAATTTTTTAAGTTTAGATTCTGTTATGATAAAGAAATTTTTGCCGAAAAAAGGAGTAGAAATCGAACCTCTTTTGGCGGCCTTACCTCAAAATTGGAATACGAATGTTCCTTCATTGGACAATATTCATCAAAATTTACTATACAATTCAGCGGGTTATATTTTATAACATATTAAAAAAAGCAATAAATGTAAAGGATGCCATGACTTTATTTTGCGCAATAATGTTCAGAATCCCTTTTCAAAACTAGTTACATTAAAACAGTATAAAACAAATTCTCTGAATTTTCCTTCACTGTATTTAAACTTTTTGTCAGAATGGATCAAATATTTTTAAATATTTCAAAACACATTCCTTCAAAGAATTTTAACTTTTTGGGTTTACTTAAATTTTTAGTTTTTAAAGATCACGAAGTTAAAGAAATTCGCTTTCCTCATTGCCATGATCTTAAAACGAAAATTGTCAACTCATTTTGTAGATATAGAATCGGACTTTATTTAGCAAAAGCTAAATAAATGATTAGGAGGGCTACAGCACTTCAAAATGAGTTTGCAAATAGCAGCAAAAGCGCAAAAATAAGTGTAGCTTTTGGAAACTAATTTAATTTGTTTTGTTTTTAGGATCTAGTTTTTAACCCTAGAATCGAATTATTATGTGTATATATGGGTGTGTTTGTTTTTAAGATCTAGTTTTTAACCCTAGAATCGTATAAATATGTGTATGTATGTGTGTGTATTAACGTATGACAAAAATCGGTTTAGTAATTTTGAAGGTAATAAGCTTTCTTCAAGGAACTGTAGAATTGTTATGGGGTATTTCTTTATCCAAACTAGATAAAAAAGTTTTGATGTTTCTTTTTATTAATGTACAGTTAAATAAGTTATACAAATTGTGAAAGGCTTTCGCGGCCATCGTCCAATGGTGGGTGTGCTTTCGGGCTGTTCGGCCGTCGTCGTTGGAAATTCGTTCTCGATGTTTCGCCATCTCGAGTGGATGGCATCTTCACGAGATGTTGACTGTTTGTCGGCTTCTCGAAGACTGGTGGTTAGTCTGTCGCGGGCGCAGGTTATATACGCTATGGTGGGCGGGGCGTATATCAGAGCTGGTCGGTGATTGGTCACATTCCCTTGATTCAGTTTTGTTATTGTAAGCGAGCCGTTTAGTGTTTTTAAGAACCGGTACCAATGTTCTGTTAATTTTAAGAGTTTCTTCAGATCTGTTGAAGTTCTGCTGGTGTTTATGAATTTCGATTGCTTCTCTATAGACTCTTGGATAGTATGAAGAGGAGGCGCAGAGAACTTGTGTGTCTTCGAATTTTATTCGGTGGTCTTCATTGTTTAGTGTGTGGTCTGCAACTGCGGATTTTTCCGTATGTCCGAGTCGACAGTTGGCTTTGTGTTCTTTGATTCTTGTGTTTACGGACCGTTCTGAGGTGGTTCCCGATCTTCTTAGATGGCTTGAAGATCGTTTTTATGTTGTGTTTTCCCAGAATACGTCCGATCCTATCTGTCACTCTAGGGATGTAGGGCAGAAAGGCTCTTGAAGTAACTTCGCGGCTGCTCAGTCCACCGCTACTGTTACTTCTAGTGCTCGGCTTTGGTCGTATACATTTATCTATGTCGCTTTGAGTGTATCCATTTGCTACGAGGGCGTTTTTAAGATGGTTTAATTCTTTGTCTAGATGTTCTGGTTCGCAGATTCGTTTCGCCCTCTCTACCAATGTTCTTATTACCCCTTTTCGTTGGCACGGGTGGTGGTTAGATGTGTTGTTTAGGTAACGGAGTGTGTATGTTTTCTGTATACGGTATGTCCTAGTCGTCCCTCTTTCCTCGTTACTAGTACGTCAAGGAATGCTAATTCTCTGTTGTTCTCTGTTTCCATTGTAAATTGTATACTGGGGTGTATGCTGTTAATGTGGTTGAGAAATTCATTAAGGCTGTCTCTACCATAAGGCCAAACGACAAAAGTGTCATCTATATATCGAAACCAGACTTTGGGTTTATGAGGGGCATTATTCAACGCCTTCTCTTCTAGTTTCTCCATGAAAAAGTTCGCAATCACTGGCGATAAAGGGCTACCCATTGATACTCCATCGATCTGTTCATAAATTTGTTCATTGAAGGTGAAATATGATGTCGTTAGGCAGATTTTAAACAGGTCGGTGATGTCCTTCGGAAAAATGTGTTCCACTTCCCTCATTGCCTCGGCCAAAGGTACCTTCGTGAACAAAGACACAACATCAAAGCTAACTAAGATGTCTTTCTCGTCCAGGACGATGTTTTTGATCTTCTCAATAAAGTGGGTGGAGTCTCTTACATACGAATCCGTTAGTCCGATGTGGGGTTGCAAGAGGGAAGCAAGATGTTTCGCAAGTTTGTATGTTGGTGAGCCTATAGTACTGACAATGGGACGAACAGGCACATCGTTTTTGTGGATTTTTGGTAGTTCATACAATCTCGGAGTCAGGGCTTCACTTTGGCATAGCATCTTCTTGACTGGGTCCTCCAATGAAGAAATCTTAACTTCACTTTTTTAATTGCGGGGTTGTGTAGGATCTCTTTTTAGCTTCTTGTATGTTGAGGGTTCTAAAAGATCGACCATCGGAACGGAAATTAAAAAAATATGTTTTTACACAATATGTACTTACTTCCCCAAAGACAAGTTTTTATGAATTCTTATGATTTTATGATCGGTGGCCGCGCTAGTATTGTGATATAGTTTCTATTTATTTTACTGCATTTTTGTAAAAACATCTGTTTTATGTCCGTTTCGAAGGTTAGATACCATAAGCCTGCATCCCTTTGTTTAAAACGATCAGCGATTGGGGAGGTTAAGCTTCCTACGGACCTCAACATTTCGACAAAAAGCGAACACATCAACGAGCCGAATGGCGAACCAAAGACTAGTTTGGACGGGACAAACGCGTTTGCAAACAATTCGGCGAACGGTTCGTGGAATTGACTCCGTCCAAACTGGCGTTTGGTTTGCCGTTCGGCTCGTTGCTCTGTTCGTTAAAATGTTCAGGACTGTACGAACCTTTATATTTTAGGTATAATAAAATTATAATAAAACCAAACCGTAAACTGAATTTACCTAAACCTAACTCGGCAATCCCTCACCGTTTTAAACCAATGGAGTAAGACTTTTTTTAATAGTAGGTTTCTCTATTTATTCGTCACTTTGTGGTAGCACCGATAAACTATACAAACATTATTCTTTCACACTTTTGTGTGAGCCCAAAGTAAAGTGGAAACAGGGCTCACAACATTTAATTTAATCAAATATACAAAAAAAAAGAGAGCCAAAATGATTATGTTTTAAAAATGTTAGGTATGTATATGTATAAGTAGCTAAAAAGCTCAATACTTTATGCGAAGCAACATCCCAAAAACTAGCACTATTTTATTGAAAAAAAAACAGTCCCCTGTATTTGGTTTCTCTAAGTACACCTTTACCTCCGGTATTTGTTTTAGACAAGAACACCTTTACCCCCGGTATAGTGGGTTTTGAGTGTTTTGTTTTTGTAATTGGAATTTGAAGTCTCGTCTAACCTAAAATATTAAAAACGTCGAAAAAAATCCAGGGAAATAACACAGACAAAGATAGGTATAGCTAGGTATTTCACAAAATCGGTTTTACATGTAAAACTGGATTTTGCCAGAAAGAGAGGGCAATAAGAGTTGCCGATCTCTGGGGTAAAACAATTGTCAACTGTATCAAGGGCCTCTAGTTAGAACCATATATAAACCTGTACAGTATATCAATAAAATCAGCATTAAACTTGCTATAGTTGTACTCACTATAAACCCGTTGTTAATATCATACACACAAATACCTACTAGAAGTCACATACAAGGGCTTCACTTTAGGGGATTTGTATAAATTATTACAAGTAGAATTTTACAAATCTTTTCATGGTCCTTCGAAGCCTTAAATTAACCAAGCGACTTCTGAACTTCAAGAAACTTCAATCAACTTCAAGCAACTCCGACTGCAAAATTTAAATGCCATAAAATAAAATAACGCGAAAACAAAAAATACTGAAAATTTGGTTCTGCGTTTAAATCTTATTGTCTGACCAGTCTAACGGCTAACAGACGGTAATTTTTAATCCAAGATAATTGTCTTGTATTGACCAGTCTCGCGGCTAACGTACAAGATAATTATATGTACCAAAAAACGCTATCTTGTCTATTTAACCTTGTTCTTCTTGACCAGTCGAGAGGCTAACAAGAAGAACAAATTAAAAGGCAATAATAGTGAGGGTGCAAACGTAAGTTGGGTTGAGTTTAGGTTGGCTGGTTCACCACTTACACCACTCATTCGAGAAATACCCAATATTTTGAGATAAGAAATTGAAAAACGTAATTGTAAAGTTTATTGAAAGGAAATCAGTAAAAATGATGCATATAAAATATCTAAAGTGCACCTACCTTAGTTTTCATCTAGTTGCAGTTGTTTTGGTCGCTTGGAAGATAGGAAAAACGGGACAATTGTAGCACTCACGGCGTTTCTTGTGCCTTCTTGTCGGTTTCCCGATTGCGACTCCTCGCGCAGACTCGCGCGTGTCTCGGTGCAAGGATAAGTCATATGCATATACCCCGCGAAATTTGAAATGAAAAATAATATAAAAGTAGCCAAAAGCTGGCAAATAATTCTTGCACCAACATTTTCCGGCCACCAAAACACGTGTGTTTTTAGTAAGGATAAGAAAAAAAACTATATCTAACTACTCAAATCGTGCAAGTATGCACGAAATGTTACCTTAATTCTACTAAATTATAAAAAGGAAAAAAAAATTATATATAAAGAAAAGAAAAAATTTCGAAAAATTTACTTGTGTTCTACCTCCGGCAGGGGCAGGACACATAACTTGACCACCGGTCTTCGATAAGTACCAGTGGCGGTTTTTACTGTCACGACGCGAGTAAGCCCATCAGCACCTGGATGTAGCGCTACAACACGTCAGAGTGACCACTGCATAGGTGGTTATTGCTCATTCTTAATAACGACTAAAGTGTTGACTTTTATGTCATTGCATTTCTCAGTCCACTTAACACGTTGTTGAAGTGTGTTTAAATATTCTAAACGCCACTTTTTCCAAAAGTCAGCTTGAAGTCTTTGCATAAGCTGCCAGCGAGACAAAGTGTTAAGCTTGAAGTCGGAAAAATCAGGTTCTGGTATAGAATTTAAAGGCTCCAATGTTAGAAAATGACCTGGTGTCAGCGGAATGAGGTCATTTGGATCTAGACTTTGAGCATAGAGAGGTCTACTATTAAGTAAAGCCTCAACTTGAAACAAGAAGGTAGTAAATTACTCATATGTAAGGCGCTGCTCGCCTACAATACGTTTGAGGTGAGCCTTGGTGGATTTTACTCCAGCCTCGGCTAAACCGTTTAAGTGAGGACTTCCAGGGCTAGAAAAGTGCCACGAAATGCTTAAGCTTTCACATGCTTCCTTTGAGTAGGTTTGAAGTAACCTATCTGCACCCACAAAGGCGGTACCGTTATCAGAATAAACGTGTGATATCCTTCCACGTCTGGAGACAAACCTTTTAAAGGCCGCAAGAAACGTATCTGTTGAAAGATCGGAAGTTAATTCTAAATGCACTGCTTTGGTTGCAGCACAAACGCAAACAAGAATATAGCCTTTAAAAAGTTTGGCACCTCGGTGTCTTGACATTAAGATATCAAACGGTCCGCAATAGTCCACGGCAACATGGGAAAATGGTTTTAACTGGGAAATCCTTTGAGGAGGTAAATCTCCCATAAATTGCACAGCTGGTTTTGGATGAAGTCTGAAGCATAAGATATAATGAGAAACTACCTTTTCAATAGCATATCGAGCAGACAGCACCCAAAATTGCTACCTTAGCAGATAATGTAGGGTTTTGAGACCTGGATGAAAGTATTTTGAATTGTTATATTCGATAATTATTGTAGTAAGCCGGTGTGAACGTGGTAAGAGCAACGGATGCTTAGCAGAATAAGGAAGTTCAGAAGCATGCTTAATGCGACCGCCTACTCGGAGACAGTCTTGTTGGTCCAGGAATAATGAAAGTTTACGAAAGGGTTTTGGAAGCAACTTGTTTGTTTTAAATTTTGAAAGAAGATCTGAAAATACTGTACGTTGGACATGGCGGACAAGAACAATCATGGAATTCTGCAGTTCCTTTTCCGTTACCAAATGATCGGAGTAATAGATTTTCGAAATTGGTCTAAGCGTGTAGGAAATGATTCGTTGTATTTTCGTGAGAGAAGAATGTTTATTCAAGAGAACATCGATATCATGTGGGTCTGACATGACCGTGAGAAATGTCTTGCGTTCTTCCAAATCATCACTGTCGCAAAGATCTGGACAATGAAAGCCATTAGACCATTCCTCTCGTGGAAGACTTAGAAAGGGTGAACCTTTCCACCAGATGTCATGGTGAACAAGTTGGTTAGGTGTAAGTCCACGAGAAGCACAATCCGCTGGGTTTTCAGAAGACGGAACATAGTGCCATACATGAGGGGGTAAAGTTTCTTGGATTTTGCAAACACGATTGCGACGAATGTAACCCATCTATGGGGAGAATCAGATAACCAGCGCAAGACCACTTGTGAGTCAGACCACGCCCAAATTTCATTAAACACCAAAGTTTCAGCGTAACTTGCTTGAACGAAAGAGATAAGATCACACAGTAGGATAGCGCCCAAGAGTTCCAGTCTTGGGAGACTAACCGTTTTAAGTGGTGCAACTTTAGATTTTGCCATAACAAGAAAAGTAAACAGCTCGCCAGAAGATGCTTCAATACGAAGGTAGACTGTGGCTGCATAACCAACCATTGAAGCGTCGGAAAATCCGTGTAATTCTATGCGAGTAGGTTTGTCTATTGTAAGACGTCTAGGTAAATGAAGATTAGAAAGTTCGGGAAGCTCCATGCGAAACTGATTCCAAGTATTTATGATATGAAGGGACGGAAGAGAGTCCCACTCTATCTTTTCCTTCCATAAATCTTGCATCAGATGCTTGGCCAGTAAGGACACTGGAGAACAGAAACCTAACGAGTCAAATATTTTCATTATTTGAGAAAGGATTCCACGTTTAGTGCAAGGGTTATCGTCAGGTATAACAAGATATGTAAACGAATCTGTCACTGGATTCCATTGGAGACAAAGCACCTTGACAAAATTAGGCTCTGCTTTGTCGAAAGAAATAGACATTTGTGTGACCGTCTCTGGATATGATGAAATAAGTTCTGGTTTGTTTTTTGCCCTTTTTTTGAGCTCGAAACCACCACGACGTAATAGTGAAATGAGTTCTTGCTGTACATCTATGACCGAAACTACGGAATTGTGGCCGCTTAAAACGTCATCGACGTAGACGTCTTTTAACCGAACCAAACAGAACTCTAGAAGCATTAGGAAAGTTTTTAGACTCTAATCTAGCCAATTCCTGTAGAGTACGTATAGCCATGTAGGGTGATGATTTAAGACCATAGACAATAGTTCTGAGAGAGTAGGTTTGAATGGGATCGGTTTCAGAGAATCTCCATAAGATATTCTGATATCGTGTGTGCTCAGGTGTGACAAGAATTTGTCGAAACATTTTAACAACATCTGCAGTAAACACTACAGCATGATATCGGAATATCAGAAGTATTTCGCGGACATCAGATTGAAGTTTAGCACCTGCGCACAATGTATCATTTAAAGATAAACCCCTAGGACCCTTTTGTGAAGCATCAAAAACGCAACAAATTTTTCCCCTATTGAAAACACTATGGTGGGGAATGAAATATGAACAGTCTAACATTTCTTTGGAACTAGGTGTAAGGACTGGAATCATGTGATTTGATAATATGTATTCCTTCATGAAGTCTTTGTATGCTTCATAATGCACAGGGTCTTTAAGAAGTCGGAATTCGAGCGATTTAAACCTTTTTACAGCAATAGGATAAGTATCACCTAAAGTAGGCTAGAGTTAACTTCTAAGGGCGATTCTAAAGATGTATAACAGCTAACGACTGTACTTGGCTTGGATTGAATCGAAGCGTCTACCTTACCAATCAAGACGTAACCGAAAACACTGTTAAAAGCGCTAGCTTGCCCTTTTTGACCATGGATGACTCCATTTCTTAAAATCTGAGGAAATAATTCACAACCGAGTAAAATATCTATGGGGCTAGGTATGTTGAAAGTTTGGTCTGAAAGTTTAATGTTCCGAATATGATCCCATTGACTGGAATCTATAGAAACAGAGGGAATATTGGAACATAATTGAGGCAATACTAAAGCCTCAAACTGAAAGGTAGGATCTATTCTTCCCTGCGGTCGAATAATGCAATTAGTTTTGCCTTTGGTAGTCGAAGATGCCTTTTGATTTAGACCTCGAATGGAAATTGAAAATTGTTGCCTGGGGAGACCTAGTCTATTAAGACATTTTTCCGAAATGAAATTGGCTTCAGATGCTGAATCTAGCAAAATCCGCACAGGTTGGTAATTTCCTCTAGAATCCAAAATGTCAGCTACCACTGTTGAAAGTAGAAAAGTAGATTGATTGGGAATAGTTGTGGCGTGACAATTGGTTGAGGAAGTACCTTGTGAAACAGAAAGAAAGTGTGGATTTTCCTGAGTATTAGTATTTGTACCCTGCTGAACACGTGTATTGTTCTGACGGGGGTGGGGGCACAGTAAACTGTGGTGTTTAAGGCCACACCCTCTGCAGCTATAAGAAGAAGAACAATTCTTTGTTTGATGAGAAAAATGCATGCAATTTTCACATAAGTTAATTTGTCTTACATAGGAAAGTCTTTCTTCTGAATTTTTTTTTAGGAAATCGGGACATCTGGCTAGGACGTGATTGGACTGGCACAAATGACATTTGACATTTGAAATGAACGGTTTATTTGGTTGAATTGGATTATTTGAAACTGTAGTATTGAAAGATGAAGTTGATGTATTTTTAGGATAATTATTGTGACTAAAGTTCCGCTGATTATTATTCAGGGGCTTACCATGATTTGAACTAGAGGGGGGCTTACTAATTGACTGCATATGTTGGACAGACTCCAAGGCTGTGATTTTCGAATAAAGCTGTACAAGTCAGTGTAAGAAGGAATGTCGACTTGGCTTTTCTCTCTGCTATAATATAGCTCAAACTCTGTGTGTAGCTTAACGTCCAACTTGGAAAGCAATTGATTAAAAGTACGAAAGTCCCACTCTGTCGTAGGAAAACCGAGTTCGGTCAAAATGGCTAAGTTCTCGGAAAAGGTTGTCTAAGATAAAACGGAGCTCTTTCGCAGAACTGGTTTTCACCGAAACGGAATTCATAGCATTTAAAGCAGTCGTAGCTATGAGACGCTTATTTTGATATCTCTTGACTAGAGCCTCATATGCAATATGATAATTGCTGTCAGATAACGGAATTGTTTTTACCAGACTAAGTGCTTCGTTAGTCACTGAACAACGTGAGTGCTGAAACTTTTCTATATCGCTCAAGTAGCTATCATGAATCAGAGGTCAAACCAATGTTGCCAATTCTTATAGTTGCCATCGAAACTAGCCAACTTGGGTGAAGGAAAAGATCTAGAATTTGACTAGGGCTATTGGCAGAAGTATTTAGTGAAACGAAATTAGTATTGCTGGCTCGAAAAATATCATAATAAATGCCACGACATTCATAAAAAAGTAAATCGAATCTTTTTCTTATGTTGTCCTGTTCATCAAAATCGAGTCCCAACTCCGAGGGATCCGATGATTTGGTTATGAGACGCGTAAAACTTTTGATGACATTCATCATTATCCTCGTACCTAGATTTGAAGAGGAACTGAAACGAAGAGTCTGCCTTCGCCGGTTTCGCGACCTCATTCGATTCGGTTATTTGATTTACACAAATAGCACGCTTGTCTAGCAATAATGTCTTTTTTGGTTTTGACATTTTGATTTTTAAAATTACCTTTTTATTCTAAAAACCAAAGATTTGTTAAAACTTCTAAAACGCTTTAAAAATCCGATTTTAGTTTATAAAATGAAAGAAAAGTTAATTAATAAAAATTTCATTAAATTAAAGAATTTTTAATTTATTTTAATTATTTATTAATTAGTAATTAGTAACTTTTAATTAAGGTTGTTTGTACTACCTATCCTCTGATCTTACCAATTACCAAACTAGTAAAGAAAAAAAGTTTTGTGTTGAATGAGTCTCGATCCCATGCCCTGCGGATCACGAGTCGAGCGCTATATACCCTATGCTATACGTGCTGTTTACAAAATTACCGGAGTCCGCGATCAAGTATGTCGACCAATGCCTATGCCGGCAGTGTAACCCAAGTCAAATAATTCAAACAACACGCGAATGGCTTACAATACTGTATTGGTCGACTATACCTTTTAATTCGATAGGTATATTCGATATATAACTCCCCGGAGTTGATATTTTTAACACACGTGACTTAAGAAAATACGAAAAACTCGCCGAAAACGGAAAATTTTGGAAATTTGTAAGTTTGGAATGTTACAGGATAACTGCTGAAAATGTAAATTGAAAGGAACCGGTTAGAAGGAGCATCCATGAGGGTGCAAACGTAAGTTGGGTTGAGTTTAGGTTGGCTGGTTCACCACTTACACCACTCATTCGAGAAATACCCAATTTTTGAGATAAGTAATTGAAAAACATAAGTTTATTGAAAGGAAATCAGTAAAAACGATGCATATAAAATATCTAAAGTGCACCTACCTTAGTTTTCATCTAGTTGCAGTCGTTTTCGTCGCTTGGAAGATAGGAAAAACGGGACAATTGTAGCACTCACGACGTTTCTTGTGCTTCTTGTCGGTTTCCCGATTGCGACTCCTCGCGCAGACTCGCGCGTGTCTCGGTGCGGGGATAAAATCATATGCATATACCCCGCGAAATTTGAAATGAAAAATAATATTAAAATATAGATGTAGCCAAAAGCTGGCAAATAATTCTTGCACCTACACTTAGTACTAAATAAAGAAAAACATATAAAACTTATTGGTGTATTTTATTTACTAATTTTCTTAAAATATAATTCTTTTATTCTTGGTTTAATCCACTCATAGGTTGGTAACATTGTATTTGGTTATAAACAAAAACACTAAGTTTTGATGATCTACACTGTTCAACGGTTGACTATAAAATCACCAACGCAGTAGGTTCAATAATTTTAGCATAGATGAAATAATCATTTATCTACATCTACAGTTTTAGATAAATCAGTTTTACTGTGTCTGTCGTAGCGATAGGTTGTGTGTCTGTGTGTGTGCGTCGATAGGTTGTGTGTGTGTGTGTTTGTGTGTGTGTGTAAAATGAGAAAATGTTCCCAACCACCAACAATTTATCATCATTTTCGCTGTGATAAATGTGGAAGAGTAGACATAGTTAAAATATGCACAGGCAACAAAATTGCTTCATATTTGTGTGATATTCGCAGAAATACAAGTCCAGGAAAAAACCAAGGGAATATTTTCCGAAATACAACAACGAGACGTGGTAAATTAAAATTTAGAACAACAGTAAGATGGACTTTCAATATAATTATTGGTCAACTAAAATTGACTTTGAACTAGAAGAACTTTTAGAAGAGAAAAGTTATGAAAATATTTATAAATGGTTAGCAGAATGGATATATTTTGGGTTTGATTCATACAGATACATCATTGAGCAAAAACTACCAAAATTATACCCATTATTACCTGGAACGTGAAAACGTAAATTAACAGAGGCAGCGCTGGAATATACGAAAATATATCCAAACTATGACGTGAAAAAACATCTTCATTCAATTATTTTTAAATTTGATGGTTGAGATGAGTGTGGTTTATATGATATATATAAATAAAAATATATAATTAAAACATATTTTGAGTTTTTATTTTAGAATTATTTATTAGATAAAACAGGAACGTGTGCGGGTCATAAGGTTATCCTATAACTGCATAAACACCGATAAGATATTCGTGCAATCATTTTATTTTTTAACTCAGGGACAATAATTATTAATCAACTATCGCCTTTTTCACATTAAGACTTACCTAGACCAGGCTAAGCTAGTGAAGTAGCTAAAAAACCACCCCATTTTACCAACTCTCTCATTGGCACTTAACTCATTGACCAATAGGGCCTTTCAACAGCCTCTGGTTATTACGTCATTGCTGACAACTTCTTGCACACTTCTTTTAGTCCCAAGGTGAAACTATTTTCACTTCTTCAGCAACAGGTCATCCAATTCAGAGAAGTGGATGTCATGTAACCAATTGCTCCATAACCCACACTACTACACTACTAACATGCACACAATATATGGAATAGCTTTAAATGTAAAAACATGAAAGAGTATTTAAAACTTTATTTACGATCCGATATAATGGAGGTATTCCAGCAATTTAGAAAAAGTTGCCATAAATCATACGGTTTAGATCCTGTCAACTATTATACCCTTCCTGGTTACACACGGGACTGTATGCTCTACAAGACAAATCAAACTTTAGAACTATTAACAGATTACAATATGGTCACATTTATAGAACGTGGTATTAGAGGTGGTTTAAGTCAGTGCACAAAAAGATATGTTGAAGCAAATAACAAATACATGCCAAATTATAATGCTAGTAAACCGGAAATATGGATATAGCATGAGCCAGTGCTTACCATATGGTGACTTTCAATGGTTAAATGAAAATGAACAAAAAATTTTTAACGTAGATGAAGTTTAAGATAATGCGCATACGGGTTACATATTAGAAGTTGACTTAGAAATTCCCACAATGCTACATGATTATTTCTCTGACCTTCCGCCATGTCCCAAGCATATGTGTCCACCTCAAGAAAAGAACAATCCAAATAAAAAACTTATGGCCACATTGTTTGATAAAAAAGAGTATGTAATTCACTATATAAACTTAAAACAGGCATTAAAACTTGGTGTTAAACTAAAGCATATTTACAGTATCTTTAGTTTTAAACAATCAGCATGGTTAAAGCCTTATATGGATTTAAATACTCAAGGCAGAATGCTAAAAACATTTGAAAAAAATCTTTTTAAATTAATGAATAACTCAGTTTTCGGTAAAACTATGGAAAATATTCGAAATCATAGTAATGTCAAATTGGTCCGAAACTGGGATGGGCGCTACGGGGCTGAAGCTCTGATTTCTCGACCTGAATTTAAAAGCATTACAATATTCAATGAAAACTTGGCTGCCGTAGAACTTGAGAAAACTGAAATTTACTTTAACAAACCTTTATACCGGGGTATGTGTATTTTAGATATTGCCAAAACAACCATATATGAATTTCATTATAACTATATGCTACTTAATTTTGCAAAAGACTGTTCAATAACATATACAGATACTGATAGTTTAGTATATAAAATAAGAAACTGTGATATATATGAAGCTATACGCCGTGACAGTTACAAATTTTTTGAAACTTTAGATTACCCTGAAGACAATACATATGATATACCAAGAGTTATTAAAAAAGTCTTAGGTATGATGAAAGATGAGAACAACGAAAATATCATGACACATTTTGTTGGGTTAAGAGCGAAAATGTATGCTTTAAAAGTTCTTAATTGTGAATCGACTAAAAACATTATAGGATTGAACCATATGTTACTAAAAAGGCAAAGGGTGTTAAGAAAGGTATCGTCGAATCAAAAATATTATTTGATGATTATGTTGACTGCCTAAACAATTTTAAAGAGAAAATGTGCGTAAGTCCTTTTGATAATAAAAGATCCATATCAAAAGATTCATACGAAACTCTTCCTTGGGGACACTACTGCATTAAACACAATTAATACATTATTAGTATTAAGTTGTATCCATGTATATTTAGCAACAAAAATTAAGTTACCTTATAATATGTTTTAGTTATACTAGGACTTTGTAAAAAACTCTATTTATGCTATGAAAATTAGAATCCTAATCCTTAAGACAATAGCAATAGAGTTGATTAATAGTATATTGAATAAAATTAGAATTAGTAGGACTAGACTTTTTGTATTCATTAGTAATATGATTAAGACTATAGGTAAAAGTTGCAACTGATGTCCAAATGTAAACATAAAATATTTATTTTATTTGTTAGTAGTACTTGTTAGTAGTAGCCTTAGGATGGTAATAGGAATAAATGTAATTTATATACAATACTTTGTATAGCTGGGGCTATGCTTTGTGATAACAGCATTAAGACAATAAGAGTAAAAACATCTCTTGTAATATAAATATAAGAACAGTATTATACAAGTTTCTAATGTCATACTTTATAAGTTAATTCTGTAAATAACTCTGTAAATGAATATTATAATTAATGAAATGTTAAACAAGTTATTATGTATCCTCAATTTTGAATATTATCCATAATAAAAACAAACAATAGAGACGTAAATACAAAGTAGACAAAAAATCTAATGATACCAGGTAGTTGCTCGCGCCATTGTAAAAGTAGCTAGGTTAAGTAGTGCAACTCCTTGCTGGTCGTTTAAAATCTTTTAAATATATTAAAAAAATATTAAGTAAAAAGACAAAAAAATTTAAATATCTTAGATAAATAACATGTTAGGTTATATCAACTATCACTGAAGCGAATGGTCGCGCAAATATTTAACATATGAATAGCACGACTATGTCACCCTGGAAAATACAACTAAAGCCACGTCCTAAAATGAAAATTACAGATTTATTTAAGAATCTGCAAAATAAATTAAATGAAAATATACGATATGCCATTTAAAGTCGTGTAGTAAATATGAGGGCCCGATGCAGACAACTAGTGTCGCAAGCAATATACTGTGACCGACCGGTTCAAGACCACGTTTTTGTCTTATGGGGATTTACATGGGAAAAGTGAGCCAGAATCCCCGTTGCCTATCTACTTTTAGATATACATACGTGACTCGTGAAAGTTCGCGAGGCCTGCCGGGGATTTGACGCAGATCATAAAACCAATTTCTTGTAAAATCTCTTCAACTTTCGACAGATTTAACACGGATATGCCAGTATCAAGCATGAGATCTGCTAGGGATTGTATCTGTAGCAACAAATTTCTCGGTAAATCTTGTAAACTTTCGACAGATTCAACGGGCATATATAATAACATGCTAATAATATGCTAACAAAAACTCTTGAAAGTTCATGAGATCTCGTAAGTATTTTCTGCGGATTGTGAAACACCACTTTCTGGTGTAATCTCATGAACTTTCATAATATTTCACTAGAAAGTGGTGTTTCATAAACCGCAGAAAATACCTACGAACTTTCACGAGTTTTTTTAACGAGATTTGACGCGGCATTTTTGACAGGGTACTCATGTTTCTGTACGTGACGTTTTCGGTCAACATAGTTGGCAAATAGTAGGAATAGTTATTTCTTTTCGTTTCACACAGCTTATTCCCTACACGGAGCTATCGCCTAAATGCACCTGCAGATGGTCTAATAAGATCGAAACTGGTCGTAGATTGGCATGGATCACTGTGCCTGCAGCTTGTCAAGACGTATTCTAAACAAGGATGATTCATATTCTTCTGCTTGATGTTGGAGAAAGTGAAAACCATATTTTTAGTTTTAATAAGTTCTCAACGAGAAGCTGTAGAAATCTAGAAGTACAGTTAGTAGTGATGTGCAACGATTACTTTTCCAAGTATCGAGTAGATACTGATACTTCCTATTCGAGTATAACAAATTTTGTAGTCGGTCCTAAGTAATCATTATATTATCGGTAAATCCAATAAATACTGAGATTTTCTATGTTGTCATTCGTATACGTATACGCAATAGTTCAGTTAATAATTTAAGTAAATAAATATCGGTCCAAAGTGCACAGGTAAATCTCTTGGTGTGTTAATGCGATTTCGCCCATTTTGTTGTTCTTGATATACTATTTGATCGATACAGTATCACGACCAACGATTGACATCTTTAGAGAGCTGACTTTTGTATTAAAAAAGTCATCATTCTCAAAGCGACCTGGTTTTCCACTTTTTAAGTGACCAGTGACCTTGTAGTGGTCAACTAACAGATTAAATTTCAAAAGCTAAATAAGCAACTTAAATATTAATTTTATCCCGTTGACCCGTCAAGAAATTACTATTATTTTTAAAACTAATAAACAATAACAATTGGCAATAAAAAGTTGAAGTAACTCACGGTATTGTATTCAACTCATCACATCACTATACGCAGACTTCGATAAACTGACCACTGAATGACTTAGGACAGAGAGGTGTGACTTTACCATCTAAACTGAAACTAAATGAAAATCATAATCACTTTGCCTTTTTGATACCTCGGTTCTTACGTAACATCCGCCTGTGTTCCATTTTTACCTCAAAACTAAGGTGCATAAACAGGATACACGTGCGATTTTCTTGAGATCGGACTGGCAAAAACCAAGTTGGTTACAACGTAAAAGTAGCACAACATGGATTTTTTTCAAAAAAATCGACCGCCAAAGACTATATTTCCTGTCCCAAAAATAAACGCGAAAAATAAACAAAAACCACCTGTTTCGCCAAAATAAGGCCGACACGAGAATTAGATCGACTTTTTCGGTAGGGGGATTAGCTTAAATATCCGTAATCCTTCGTAGAGAGATCATTATTATTATATTATTATTCTATTATTAGTTGTTTATTCAAACTTTCAAGATGATTCTTTGTTCGTCGTAGAATTTTTGATTCGAGATTCTGAGATTATTATTCTTACCTAAATTTGACTTGAATTAAACTCGAGTCCGTCAGAGCTTAAGATAGTTAACAGAAAAAGATTATTAAAAGTAAATAAAGCTATGGTTAAATAAACGTACTAGTTACTAAATAGCAGAAAAGTGCATAAAGGTATGACAAAGTTTTAGTGCAAGTAAAAATTATAATGTTAGTATTGTGTCGTGGTGACTCCTGGCTGTAAATATGGTTATTTTGAACAATGTTGGACATTAACGTATTCTAGTATCTATCGGTTGTTGGCAAAATTCGTGGACTATGAAAATTTACTTTGAATCGTTTTGCTTTACAATAAAGGCTGAACCGAACCGAACCGAACCGAAGGACGTTTGCTATTATATTAACTGATAGACTCTGAATAAAAGGTGTTAATGAAAATGATTATTTTAATGTTATGAATTTAATCTTTATGCGAATTGGATAAATATGACTATGACTATGACTCGGTTTTTCACGAAACCCTGGGGCAGCTTCACAACCTTTTATAATAAAGCAAAGCGTCTCACAATGGTTTCAGTAGGTATTTTTAGTGGCTATTATACCCTATATTAACGTGCACAATATTGGGATTTGTTATATGAAAATATCCTGCCTACACTTACAAGAAACCAGAACCTTCTATGAAACCCGAGAACCTTCCAGATAAGAAGCTTATTTTGGTTCGGTTAATGTTATGTTATGTAATGTTATGTTATGTTATATGAAATGAACAACACGTGCATTCAAGCCGAATCAGCACTTTATTTCTCAGAACCTTTCAAGATAGGAAGACCATTCTGCTGACTTGCGTATCTCATGGAATAAACAACACGTGCATTCCTGCCGAATTGCACTTTAGTTCTAAGAAGTTTAAATCTAGAATATTAAGGAATTATTCCATTGCTTACTCCGCACTTTTTCTTTATATAAACTAAAATCATTGTAATGTTAAGTCATTCTCTTTAGAATCGTTCTTAAGTATACGTTCAATTATAACGTTTAAGTCCTATATTGTATTTAATCAAAATAAAGTTTTTTAAAAAGTTAAAAGTAAACTTTAAAGTATAACATTTGGCGCAGTCGTGCGGATAGTTTAACACACGCGAAAACACGAGTATTCTAATTCGCGAGTGATGAGCTCCAGCTCTTTAAGCTATCAAGAATCTACAGCAACCACGAAGTTACACAAGCAACCAAAAAGTTACACAAGCAACCAAGAAGCTAGACAGCAACCAACCAAGCATCCTCGCAACCAACGGATACGGAAGGAACACCCAGTGAAGCCCCTGGTAACCGAACACGTGGAAACAAATGGTCCTGCTAAAGCTTTTGTGAGTAAGATAATTGAATTATCACGTTTTATTTTTTTCAAATAAGTTGATATTTTGAAAAATCTGTTCGATTTTCTAACCCTGACTTTTACAATATTGAATTTTTAAGAAATTTTTTTCAATTTAAAAGAAGTCAAAAATAAAATTTAGTTTTAAGAAACAAAACCTAAGAAAAGTTTTAATTTAAGTTTTAAAACACAAGAAAACAAAAACCATTCAAAATGACTGAACCTCGTAATAACCAACCAGCAAACGTATCAGTAAAGTAAGTTGAACCTTATCGTATATCGGAAATTTTCTCAATAATCCCTGAATACGATGGAGATCAAATATTTTTAGGAACATTTATCAATGCTTGCGATTGTGCTTATAACATGGCCGTCAAAGATCAACGCGATTTATTGGTCATACACATTAAAAATAAATTAAAAGAAAAAGCCGCACAATTAGTTAACTCTCGAAATCCTCTTTCTTGGATTCAAATTAAACAATTATTAACAACATATTATGGAGATACGCGAGACCTTTCTTCATTAATTCAAGATCTACAAAGACTTAAACAACAAACAAACGAATCACCTTTAATGTTTTTCAATAGATTACAAGTCATGAATTCAAAAATGCACGCTTGTATTCAAAAATCAAATTTAAATATGCTTCAAAAAGATGCACAAATCCAAATTATAGATTCTATGGCATTAAATACGCTTTTAACAGGATTAGAATCGCGCATAGGTCATATTGTCCGTGCTAGCAATCCTAAGGATTTACTTGAAGCACAAGTAAGAATAAGACGCGAACTACAACTTTCATATTTTGAAACACAAAAAACTCCAAACCGACCCAATGTTTCAAATAATCCCATACAAAATAGACAAAATAATTTTCAATCGCGAAGAACAGCTTCTCAACCACGAAAATGTTTTAAATGTAATCGTTTAGGTCACCACGGAAGTGAATGCCGTACTTTTGTACAGAGACCCCCGGTCTACACAAATCAAAATCAACAATTTAACCAAAATTTTCAAAGACCCAATTTTGCCCAAAATCAACAATCTAACCAAAATTTTCAAAGACCCAATTTTGCCCAAAATCAAAATCAACCAAGCACATCTAGAAATTTTGTACCACAAAACCAACAAAATAATTTTAGACCATCAGTAATTCAAAGAAATCCAAATTACAATTCCCCACAACATAGAGCACATGTAGTAAACTATTCTGATGAATATTTTAATAATTTTGACAACTGCGATTCCTATGATCCAAATTTTGAAAATTTTAACAATTTTAACAACTACGATCCTTATGATCCAAATTTTGAAAATTTTCAGTATAAAAATCAGATTCATAATGAAATCTTTTAACCATCTTACGAATATCCTTATTCACAAGTTGAAGAACAATATTTAAATGACATAAGTCAATATAATTTTAATCAACCCGGAATATATATATCAAAATTTTGAAAATCAAAATTAAATTTTGCCACCAGAAACCCAAAATTTTCAAATTACTTCCAATCAAAACCATCCACCCCAATCGATTCAAGAAACAGATACCCAATTAGAACAAATTATTGCGAAGATCCAATGTATCTCAATCGATCAAACCCCAGAACAAATATTCGCCCAAATACCAATCTACATAACCTAAACTCAAAAAATCTTTTTTATATTAATGACGCAACAAATAAATTTAAACCTTTAATTGATACCGGCGCAGGAATTTCAGTATTTAAAGAAAAAACAGTCGAAAATTATAATAATCGATTTGCAGAAAATGTAATCATAATCACTTAATCAGTTTTAATCCCTTTCGCTAAAGACGATCCACTAAAAGTTTATATTTGTAATTTAGACCTAGAATTTGACGGAATATAAGGACTCGATTTTCTTGAACATTACACAATGCGACCCTATATAATTTAGGTTTTTTGAAAAGGCCACCAAAATTTTTTTTTTGTTCCCAATAATAGACTGCCCCGTCATTAAAAACCACTGCTCGCCTAAATCGCAGCTGATTCTTCTTAAGAGATTTTTGAGATTAAAACTTTTTAAATATTTTTTGTTAAGAGTCTTTTAAACAAAAATTAAATTTATAAATTTTGTACTGGCTATAAGGGTCATATCTGCTCAAAACATCAAATAAGAATAAATAAATCCGACTCACTAAAATATTTAATAAATCTTTGATCGTTTCTTACCTCTAAGGTAACGGCATCATAAAAATAAATACTCTCTTATCAGTCTTTTTTTTTGTTCATTTCTGCGAAGTATGTTTTTAGTTTTCGTTAGATTATTATTAGTTTCGTATGTTTTCATGGTGTTTTAAAATGAGTGCCCATCCGAAGAATCGTTGCTATCAAGAAGAAAATCGAAGAAAATTTTGTGCAGGGTGTGGGTCAAAAATTAATTTAGGGAAAAAGAACCTGGATAAAAAATTTAGTGGCCTTGGAAAAACTTATTTGTTAGTTTTTAAACCCAAACTATAGTATTTCAGATAATAAGTATCCAATAGCAATATGTGCAGCTTGTCGCATTATTCTTAAAAATAGAAAGGAAACTTAAAAAAAAACTTCGAACAATGCCTGACTTGCACAGGACTTTAATATTCGGTCTACAAAACTCTTGCCTTCTTTCAAGAACTTCATTCACCATGTTACTTGCATCCGCATACACTACTGGACGTAGGCGTTTTCCCTCAGACGTGTCTAAATTTAAAGAAGTTTTTGTAATATTTTAATAAAATACGAGACCTTCGGGACTTTCTGTATTGACTTGGAATTGACTTTTTACCTGCTGATGTCCTTATGAAATTAGTAATTCTATCCATTTGTCTACCAGAAAATTCAGCATTAGTTTGGAAGTTATTCAAACGTTCGGCAGGAAAATATTTGTTATATTCTTTATTGGGATTTAAAGTAACTGTTGCCAGTTGATAGCTCCACCACAAAGTTAGCCTATATTTTTTGTGGCCCCACGCAAACATTACAGTAGGATTGATCAAAATTTCTAGTATTTTTTAAAACCACGTTATTTTGATAATCAGGCATTATTGGTAGTTTTTTTTTAAGTTTCCTTTCTTTTTCATTTTTAGAATAATGCGACAAGCTGTAAATATTGCTATTGGATACTTATCATCTGAAGTACTATAATTTGGGCTTAAAAACTCACAAATAAGTTTTTCCAAGGCCACTAAATTTTGTATCCAGGTTCTTTTTCCCAAAATTAATTTTTGAACCACACTCTGTACAAACTTTTCTTTGATTTTCTTCGTGATAGCAACGATTTTTCAGATAGAAACTCATTTTAAATCACTATGAAAACATCCAAAACTAGAACTAGAACTAATAATACATCCCAGAAATAAATAAAAAAAAAGATTGATAAGAGAGAATTCACTTTTATGATGACGTTACCTTAGAGGTAAGAAACAACCAAGTATTTATTAAATATTTTCGTGAGTCGGATATTTTGTCTCTTATTTGATAGTTTCAGCAGATATGACTCTCATACCCAGTACAAAATTTATAAATTATTTTTTTTTTAAAAACTGTTAACAAAAAACATTAAAAAAATTACAATCTCAAAAATCTCTTAAGAAGCATCAGCTGCGATTTAGGCGAGCAGTGGTTCTTGATGAAGGGGCAGTCTATAATTAGAAACGAAAAAAAATTTTTGGTGGCCTTCTCAAAAAACCTAAATTTTATAGGGTCGCACTGTGATTAGATGTACGTAATTGATTTAAATTCGAAACAGCTATGCACCAATTTTAAAACAATACCATTAATTCAAGTAACAGAAAAAACTTTCGAACAAAGTGCCGAAAATAATCAAAATCAAATAAATCAAACCATACCACCAATACCTAAACCAAGATTAATTTAAAATCAAAAAACGCCACCAATACCAAAACCGCGAATAAATATAAATCAAAATAATTTTCAAAATCAAATATCTCCAGAACCGCGAACCGAACAAGTTTTCAAATTTAAATGTAATTTAAAAAACAGATGCAATTTTAATTAGTCAAGAAATAGAAAAAGTAAGATTACCAAGCGCCCTAGTCCACATTAACGAAAATGGTGAATTTTATACATCAGTAATAAGTCCCAATGCTATTCCTAAAACAATAAATTTTAACAACTTGTCTTTCAAACCCATACCAAGTGTTCATGATATTTTGAATTTCAATACCAATGAAGAAAAATTCACTGATAGAATCGATCTTATTAAAAATCAATTAAGACTAGAACATCTAAATTACGAAGAGAAATTTCAAATTCAAATCTTTGTTTTGAAGTTTCTGATATTTTCTATATCGAAGGAGATCAATTAACTTTCACTAATGAAATCATATGGGTACCCTCAAATACACAAAGAGGAAGTAAAAACACAAATTAATAAAATGCTCGATCAAAAAATAATCCGCCCATCAATTTTCCTGTTGTCATCACCTGTTTGGGTAGTCCCAAAAAAACTTGACGCCTCTAACAAACAAAAATGGAGAGTAGTAATCGATTATAGAAAACTGAATGAAGTAACAGTTGACGATAAATATCCACTTCCAAATATTTCAGATTTATTAGATCAGTTAAGTAAATGTCAATATTTTACAACACTTGATTTAGCATCCGGTTTTCACCAAATTGAAATTGATCAAAAATATATTCAAGAAACAGCCTGTTCTGTCGAAAATGGACACTACGAATTTGTTCGTATGCCATTTGTTTTAAAAAATGCACCCTCCACATTTCAACGTGTGATGGATAACATTTTATTAGGCATTCTAAATGAACGTTGTTTAGTTTATATGGACGACATTATTGTTTATTCACCCACTATTCATGAACACATTTTACGTCTTTCCGAGGTTTTCCAAAGATTACGAAAATAAAATTTAAAAATTCAACCTGAACATGCGAGTTTTTACGAAAAGAACTAGCATACCTCGGACATTTAATTACCGAAAATGGCGTAAAACCAAACCCTGATAAAGTAAAATGTATTCAAAACTTTCCAGAATTAAAAAATCCCCGTAACGTAAAATCATTTCTCGGACTTGCCGGATATTATCGAATATTCATACCGAACTTCGCGAAAATCTCAAAACCCTTAACAAAAAGATTTATTTATTTTTTCTAAAGAATGTAAAGCTTTCGAAACACTTAAAAATGTATTAATTTCTGATCCAATATTAATCTATCCAAATTTCGAAAAACCCTTTATTTTTACTACAGACGCGAGCGCATTTGCGATAGGAGCTGTACTTTCACAAGGTCCAATTGGTAAAGACCTTCCGATAGCTTTTGCATCGAGAACCTTTTGTAGTGCAGAAACTAGATACTCCACTATTGAACGAGAACTATTAGCAATAGTATGGTCCGTAAAACACTTCCGACCCTACATTTTTGGTAGAAAATTCACTATAGTCACCGATTACAGACCTCTAACCTGGCTACTTTCAATTAAAGACCCCGGTAGCAGATTAGCACGTTGGCGATTAAAATTGGAAAAATATAGTTTTAAAATCATTCATAAACCCGGTAAAATCAATAAAAATGCAGACGCTTTATCGCGGATAAAAATCAATCATTTAAAAGACTGTATAGACTTTAAATCAAACATTAAAATTTTTGCAAACAACGAAAATAACGATCAATTTTTAATGAAGTAGATGATCAAAAAATTACAGATGAATTTAACAGATTTGTTGAACTTTACAAGACGCGATCCCTAATTGATTATTCTAAAATCGAAACAATGGTCAATTATTAAATAAATCAAATAAATTAATAGTAACCTTTTTCCGACAAAATAAAATGGAAGATTTACATTTTAAAATCATTGACGATATTTTTGAAGAAGAATTCTACCTTCAAGAATTAAAAATTAATATTGTTTCTAGCAAAACAGTTAAAGAATGTAAATATTTTATTATAGCCCTACCATCCGATAATGATGATTGTTCACAAGACTTATTTTATTGCCTTTTTAAAGACTAAAATGAATTTGAAATTAACAAAATATACTGCATCGAAAACAATCTAGATTTACCAACTTTAGAGATGCTATCTTACACATTTTCTGATAAAGACATGAAATTAAAAATTTGCCAAAATATAATAACAACCCCTGATGAAGATGAAATCCCAATAATTTTAGAAAATTATCACTTAGGAAAAAGCAACCTACACCGTGGAATAAATGAACCAGTTAGACGCATTAGAGAAAAATATAGTTGGCGTGGTTTAACAAAAAACGTAGAAGATTTCATAAAAAAATGTGAAACTTGCCAAAAAGTAAAAATTGTTCGTAAAAATCTAAGCAGACCCTTCTTTGTAACAGAAACATCACGTACCCATTTTGAACCAATCAATATCGATATTTTCGACTACCCCACTAGAAATTACGCGTTAACAGTACGGGATGAATTAACAAAATTTACACAAGCTTACGCAATGAGTGATAAAAAAGCAAGTACAGTAGTTAGTACTTTTTTACTATTTTTCCAACATTTCGGTGTACCGAAATAAAATTTCGGACTTCCATTGTCTTTATTTATTTTAAAACACGACGTTTCGGTTAGTAAGTATCTCTAACCGTTATCAAGTGTAAACTGTGTGTAAATCAAATTGCAAATTTCAAATCGCAAATTAAATCGCATGTTAGCCTTTTAAAACAAATTTCTATTAATTACTATTACGTTAATATTAAAGACGAAGAACATCTCGGATACAAAAGAAAAATCATATAGGCAAAAACGTGGAATATTTAATGGCATGGGAACTATTTGGAAATCTATTACAGGAAATTTAGATGCATCAGACGGAAAATACTTTAATGATTGTATTAATAAAGTATCGACTGATGAGAAAAATATTGAAAGCTTATTGCAAAAACAAATTTCAGTAACAACCTCTGTTATTAAAAGTTTTAATACGACTTTACAAAAATTACAAATTGATGAAGAAACGTTTAATTTTGATATTAAATTAATTCAATATTTAGTTACATCGATTTCTGATAACGCTGCCTATGCAAAAGCACAAATAAAAGCATTAGATTTATGCGAATCGCTTATGAAAAGTTACACCTTTATTAAAGATTCATTAAATGACGCGTTAAACGCAGTAACTTTTGCACGTTTAAAAATATTGCATGGTTCAATAATAAAACTATCGAATTTGGTAGATTCATTGAAAAAGATTTTTCATTCATTACAAAAAATAATTTGCCTTTACCAATATCAACCTCGACGGTAGCCCGATACATTAATTTAATTGAACTTAGTGCTTTTCAAACTGAATCAAAAATAGTATTTGTTCCTAAATACCTCTTATAGACCCTTCGACTTATACTTTATACAGACTTTACCCAATACAATTTATTGCGCGTGACGATGATTCAATGTTTTTCGTCACCTTCCACAACGTGGACCACTGCAAGATCATCGAAAGAAGAACGAAGCTCTGTTCCAAAGTACTCCCGTATCCCATCGACAGTGATGCTATTTGTGAAGCTCAACTATTGAAGCAAGAAACTCAGCTGTCGAAAACATGTCAAACAACCATTTTCTATGCACAAGGCTACAATGTTCAACCACTAGAATAAAATCAATGGCTAGTTACTACATCAGAACCAGTACCTACCAATATTAAATGCAAGAATCAAGAAATCATTACGAAATTAATTGAAACCAATAGTATAATTCGTTTCAAATCAACATGCAATGCTTTAATTGGAAGTACGAGGATTCATTCTGAAATCATACTTCAAGAAAGTACCTTCGAAGCAATAAATTCACCAATAATCAATATTCCATATACTTGTTGTAAAGATATGCCTGAAATCCCCAAAATTCAAGGCCTAAAACCACTAAAGTTAAGCAAAATAAACGTCGAAGATCTGAATATTGCACAACATAATGTCAACCAATATTCAGAAGAATTAGATAAAATGATCAATCAACCATTCATTCAAAAACACATTGATTGGTTTACTATCATTACAATAACATTGACAGTACTACTAGTAATTCTTTACATTATTAACAAATGTCGAAGACACCGAAGAACAAGAAATGGTAATTAGACCAATAACGATAATGGTAATGACTTTCCACCATTTCCAAAACCTAATCTACAAAGAATTAGGAATTTATTGAATATCTTACCAAGAAGAAGACCTAGCATACACATCGAAGATCAAATCGAAGAAGAAATCGAACCCAATGCAAAATTAATAATTAATCAATCATCTTAATAAAAGTAGCCGTGTAACGCCAACTTTTTCAAAAAGAGGGGAGCTGTTATATGAAAATATCCTGCCTACACTTAGAAGAAACCAGAACATTCTATGAAACCCGAGAACCTTCCAGATGAGAAGCTTATTCTGCTGACTTGCCTTTCCCATGAAATAAACAACAAGTGCATTCAAGCCGAATCAGCACTTTATTTCTCAGAACCTTTCAAGATAAGAAGACGATTCTGCTGACTTGCGTCTCTCATGGAATAAACAACACGTGCATTCCTGTCGAATTGCACTTTAGTTCTAAGATGTTTAAATCTAAAATATTTAGGGATTATTCCGTTGCTTAATCAGCACCTTTTCTTTATATAAACTCAAATCATTGTAATGTTAAGTCATTCTCTTTAGAATCGTTCTTAAGTACACGTTCAATTATAACGTTTAAGTCCTATATTGTATTTAATCAAAATAAAGTTTTTTAAAAAGTTTCAAGTAAACTTTAAAGTATAACATATATGTTATATTAAAAATATGCGTAGGTGTATTTACTTAATGCGTAGTTTCTAGAATAAGTTAAGACGTAATACCATAATTGCACAATATTGCTATTGTTTTCAAGATCATATAAAAGTCATTTGATAAACATGTTTACTTCCATATTCTTCGGGAACCCACGCGAAGCTGTGTCAGCACTCTTGTAACTATAAGTAGGCTAGCAGGTAAACAACGTTTTTTAGGTTTGACTTAGCATCTAAACGGTTCACATCTAACTTTAAAGTTGTCTTATTTGTAAAAGTGACTAAATAAAATAAAGTTATTTTTTTTAAAAAGAGTTTTATTAAGCTCGCATCTAAAATTGGCGCAGTCGTGCGGATTTTTTTTGAACACGTCGTACTCTAAAGTCGCGTGGTGAAGTTCTAACTTCTTTACGAAAAATAAAGGACATACGTGCTAAAAAAAGTGCTAAAAATCAAGAACATTGTATAAAAAATTGGTCTCCAGTCTCCATTCGTGGATATACATCGTTCCTGAACAGAAGTGACTTGAAGAAAATAAAAGAAGAAAAATACCAGTATAAAACAACAAAGTAAACGAAACATTCAACACTGAAGACTTAAATTGTTATGTGTGAGCAAGGAGTTAAACCCAGCCTTTGGAAGTGGCTACGAATTTTCTATTGGAACTTCGTGAGACGCCCGGAATTAAACCCAGCTTCTGAGGGTTGCTGCGCAACAAAGTCCTTCAGCAGATTGAATCAAATAAGAAAAAAGAAGAAAGAAGAAGAAACAAATGAAGACAACACTTTCTATGTAAGCAACTTTATTATTATTTCCTTTAATTATTGTTATTTTTTGAACTTGCTGTCAACCTCCGTGTGTGTACACGTAAAACTATTATTTAATTTTATAAATAATTAAGTTTCAATTTAAAACATCTTATTTTATAATAATTAAGTTTTAAAAATACTTTAAAAATGTCAAATCCAGATAATATTAATCAAAATCAAGCTCCAACAACAACAACAATTGAACCTTATAAACTTTCCGAAATATTTTCGTTACTACCAGAATATGATTCCCTATTAATCTTAATACCTTTATAAATGCGTGCGATCTGGCGTACCAAATGTGTGTTCCAACACAAAGATCATTTTTAATTGTCAAAATTAAAAATCAATTACGCGGAGAAGCCTCTAGATTAATTAACTCGCAAGACTTAGATACATGGGCACAAATTAAACGAATGCTTCTTGCCCATTACGCGGATCAAAGAGATTTGTCAGCTTTGACTCAAGATCTCCAAAAATTATTTCAATTACCAAACGAAAGTCCTTTAATTTTTATTTCAAGACTTCAAGTCCATATTGCTAAAATAAATGCTGCAATTAATAAACAGGACTTAACAAATATTGAAAAACAAGCTCAAGGTACACTAATCGAAACAATGATTTTAAATACTTTATTAACAGGCTTAGATAAAGACTTAAGTTTAGTCGTAAGAGCAAGTAAACCTGCAACATTTTTAGAAGCAGTTTCTTGTGTTAAATCTGAACTTCAATTTGAATATTTTCAAAAACAAAGACTTCATAAATTGCAATTTTCTCAAAAATTAAAACCTAGTCAACAAAAAATTTGTTCTTTTTGCAAAAGATCGGGACATTTAATACATGAGTGTAGAACGAAACAAAATAGTAGAACTATTCAAAATTACATACCAAACTTTAATCCGACTTTACCTTCCACGTCAAATTATAGACAAACTCAAACTTTCACCCCAAATTATAGACAAAATCAACCTTCCACGTCAAATTTTAAACAAAACCAACCTTCCACGTCAAACTATCGACCAAATCAATCACCAACATCTAACAATTATAGACCAAATAATCAAGGAAATTATTTTAGGTCTCAATCAAATAATAATCCTCAATCAAACAATAATCAAAGATCAAATTTTCAAAATAAACCTATGCATTTTATGGAAAATGTAGAAAATGGAACTCAAGATTTTGAAGATACTTATTATCAAAATCAAACTAATGATTTTTCTAATCAAAATCTTTATGATAATAATTTTGAACAATATGAAGATGTTTCTTTTGAACAAGAATATGAATCTAATGATCAACAAAATGTAAATTTTCGAAGACAAGCCTCGGAAATCGATCAAACGTTAATAAATTTTCAAACTATGTCAATACAGAACGAACACGATCAAGCGAACCAAACTCAAAACAAGTTCATGTAAAACATCAAATTTTAACTTTTTCAAGTAATCTTTATTATTTTACAGACATTACACAAAAATTTAAAATTTTAGTTGATACAGGTGCTAGTTGTTCTGTTTTTAAACCAAAAACATGTGAGCAATATTTACAAAGATTTCCTGAAAATGTAACTGTCAAAGGCATTTCAAATGAACCAATTTCAATTAACGAATCAGTTTTAATTCCTTTTACTTTGAAAGATCCTTTTAAAGTACTAGTTTGTGATCTTGACATAGGATTTGTTGGACTAGTAGGATCAGATTTTTTAAAACATTATAATTGCATTATTGACTATCAAAATAATAAATTGATTACCAATTTTAAAACAGTTCCTTTATATAGAACTAACCCAGAACAAAAAGACTTTACTGTAAATAATGAACCAATAAAAAATATAATACAAATAGAAGGAAGAACAGAAAGAGTTTTTAAATTAAAAACAGATAAATTAAAAAATACAGAAGTTATTTTACTAGCTCAACAAAAAGACAAATGTTACATTCCTAATTGCATTGTTAAAATAAATGAAAAAGGAGAATTTTGTACAACAATTATTAATGCCTATGCAACTACTAAAACGATAAATTTTGATAATTTAGAATTTGAAAATTTACCTAGCAACTCAAAAACAACTGAAGTATGTTTTAATCTAAAAGAAAATAAACCAATAATAAGAGAACATGTAATACCAAAGCAATTAAGATTAGATCACTTAAATGACGAAGAAAAAGAAATCATAACATCACTTTGTCTAGATTTTTCGGATATATTTTACTTAGAAGGAGATAATTTAACTTTTACAAGCGAAATTAAACACGCCATTCACACCAAAGAAACCAAACCAATTTTTACAAAGTCCTATCGATATCCTCAAGTACATAAACAGGAAGTAAAAAGTCAAGTTTCAAAAATGTTAGAACAAGGAATAATTCAACATTTTGTTTCTCCATGGTCCTCTCCAGTATGGGTAGTACCAAAGAAATTAGATGCTTCAGGGAAACAAAAGTGGAGAGTTGTAATTGATTACAGAAAGTTAAATGAAGTTACAATTGATGATAAATATCCTTTGCCAATGATATCAGATTTACTTGATCAATTAGGACATTGTGAATACTTTTCAACTTTAGATCTTGCATCAGGATTCCACCAAATTGAGGTAGATCCTAAAGATACTCAAAAAACAGCTTTTTCAGTTGAAAACGGTCATTATGAATACATTCGAATGCCGTTTGGACTTAAAAATGCTCCATCAACATTTCAAAGAGTTATGGACAATATTTTACTTGGTATCCAAAACGAAAGATGTTTGGTATACATGGACGATATTATTATTTATTCAGATACAATTAATGAACATGTCAAAAGACTAAAAGAAGTTTTTTCTAGATTAAGAAAAGCAAATTTAAAGATTCAACCAGATAAGTGTGAATTCCTACGAAAAGAGGTTGCATATCTAGGTCACATAATAACAGATAAAGGTGTAAAACCTAATCCAAATAAAATTTCAGCTTTGTAAAATTTTCCAGAATTCAAAAATCAAAGAGAAATTAAAGGTTTCCTAGGATTAGCAGGATATTATCGACGATTTATCCAAGATTTTGCCAAAATTTCTAAACCATTAACTAAATTATTACAAAAAGATCAACCATTTGTTTTTGACGCAACTTGTAAAGAATCTTTTGAAAAATTAAAAAATATTTTGACAACCAGTCCAATTTTGATTTATCCTAATTTTAATGAACCTTTTCTTTTAACAACTGATGCCAGTGGTTATTCAATAGGATCTGTGTTATCTCAAGGACCAATAGGAAAAGATTTGCCTATTGCATATGCCTCAAGAACTTTAAATAATTGAAAGAGAACTTTTAGCCATTGTATGGTCAGTCAAACACTTCAGACCATATTTATACGGAAGAAAATTTAAATTAATCACGGACCATCGTCCTTTAACTTGGTTATTCTCAATTAAAGATCCTGGAAGTCGTTTAGCCAGATGGAGATTAAAACTGGAAGAATATGATTATGAAATAATCTATAAACCAGGAAAAATTAACAAAAATGCAGATGCCCTTTCTAGAATAAGAATTGAAGAAAACATAAACAAAATATATCACTCAGTAATGTTTCAAAAGCAAATTAATGAAGAAAATATTAAAATTTTATATGGAAACTTATTTGATGCACCTCAAAATTTTTCATTAGCACATTGTGTATCAAAAGATTTAAAAATGAAAAAGGGAATTGCAAAAGAATTCAAAGAAAGATTTGATAATGTAGATTATTTAAAAGAACAAAATAAACAAATTGGTGAAATAGCAACTTTACAACTATCCAATAGAACTATTTACTATTTAGTTACAAAAGAATTATACTATCAAAAGCCAACATATGATACAATTTATCAAATTTTGCAAAACCTAAAAAATATTCTTCTGCAAAATAACGAGAAATATTTAGCTATACCCAAAATAGCATGTGGTTAGACTCACTCGATTGGAACATTATATTGGCAATGATTAAATCAACCTTTCAATCAACTGATATACAAATAAATATTTATATTTTACCAGATAAAAGATCTGCTTTAATTAATGCCCTTACAGAAGATGAAAATTCCAATGAATCAGAAAATATAGTTGAAGATGAACTAGCTTTAATGTCTCCTTAAACTTTGGAAAATGAATTTAAGAGATTTCACAATTTATATCAAACAACATCATTAATTGATTATTCAAAGATTAGATATACAAATGATCAACTATTGGATAAAAAACACAAAAATATTATAACCATTTTTCAACAAGATAACTTAAAAGAAAAACATCATACTATAATAAGTGACATATTAGATGAAGAACTTAACTTTGATTTAAATAAAATTAATATTTGTTCTTCAAAAACAGTTAATAAACGAAAGTATTTTATAATTCCAGTACCGTATGTTGAGGAAGAAGCCAATTTAACTCTTTTCAAAATTTTATGTAGATGTCAAAATGACATTGATATCTCCAAAACATTCTATGTTGAAAATAATGTAGATTTACCAATTTTAGAAATGCTCTGTTTTGTCTTTGCTGAAAAAGATTTAAATTTAGTAATTTGTCAAGATATAGTTACTGAGCCAGTAGAAGATCAAAGACAAATAATAATTGATCAATATCATTCCGGAAAAAAGAATTTTCATAGGGGAATTAATGAAACAATTAGGAGAATTAAAGAAAAATATAATTGGAAAAATTTAACCAAAGATGTTGAAAAATTTATAAACCAATGTGAAATATGTCAAAGAAATAAAATTTTAAGAAAAAATTTGGACAATCCACTTGTGATTACTGAAACTCCAAAAACACCATTTGAAAGAATTAATCTAGATATTTTAGAAATTCCAGAAAGAAATTTGGTTTTAACAATAAGAGACGAATTGACAAAATTCATTCAAGCTTATCCATTAAATGATAAAACTGCAAAATCAATTGTTAATACACTATTATTATTTTTTCAACATTATGGAACTCCTTTAAGAATCCATACGGATTTAGGTAGAGAATTTAATAATCAGCTTTTAAAAGACTTGTGTAAGATGTACGATATCAAACTAACTTTTTCAAGTACAGGACATCCACAATCAAATGGAAGTTTAGAAAGATTTCATGCAACATTATTAGAAATGATCAGAGTTTGTAAAACAGAAAGTCCTGAAGAACATCCACTACAATTGTTACCATTTACTGTCATTTGTTATAACAATTCAACATGTAAAACTCATGGATTTACACCGTTTTTGGACATACAGCAGCAAGACCTCCAGAAACTCTTTACAATGAAGAAGAACTTATTTGCAAATATATCAGAGATTTAAATGCAAGGATCAAACATTATTATCGTATAGCTAGATCAAGAACAAAACTGTCAAAACAAAAAGCTAAAGAAAGATTCGATAAACACGAAACTCCAAATTATGAATTTAAAGTAGGCGATAGAGTTTTCGTGAAAGAAACTCAAATTACTGGAAAATTATCACCTAAATTTAATGGACCTTTTGAAATTAGAGCAATTTCAAATAATTCTGCAGCTGTTTATAATCCAATAACTAAACAAATTTCAAAATATAATTTTGATCTTTTAAAACCTTGTCATAAACCCGATTCAGACTCTGATTCTGACTGAAACTTTTCCTTGTTTCAGATTACTCGTTTTCCTTATCGGATGGGGAAAAGGACAATACAAGATCGATGAAATAAATAATACCGTAGGTGTTTATTTTCATAAAGAACTTAGTATAAAGGTATCAAATGATAAATGGACCTTATTAGTTTATAAAGATATTAAAGCTTTGCAAGATGCTTTTATTAGTAATAATGTTATTTTAGATAGCTTACGCTTAATGCTTCATTAATCAACTGGAAATATTAAAATGATCCACTTAGATATAAGACCACACGTGTCACTTTTATTTCAAATTTCCAATGATATAACCAATAAATTTAATGAAATCTATTCAGACATGCCTTACACACCAAGACGTAAAAGAGGTTTAATAAACGCTCTCGGTACTGTTTGGAAGTATATAACGGGAAATTTAGATGCAGCTGACGGTCAATATTATGAAAATTGTATCAATAAAATTGAAAAAGATGATAAAGAATTGGAAAACTTAATGAAAAATCAAATAAGTGTTACTACGTCAGTAATAAAACAATTTAATGCAACTTTGCGCAAACTTCAAATTGATGAAGAAACTTTCAACTCCAATATAATTGAAATTTCAAAATCAATACATCAGATTCATGATGAAATCGAACTTCTTAATCTTAAATTTTATTTTATTAATCTTTGTGAACAATTATTGGAATCATACACTTATATTCAATCTCAAATAACGGATGTATTAGATTCAATTTCTTTTGCCAGATTAAAAATTATTCATACAAGTATTATCCTTCCTAATGATTTAACTAATGCTTTAAAACAAATTGCCCAAAATTTACATACAAATAATTTACCGGTAGCACCCATGGACGATAGAATTGCAACATACTTAGATATTATTGATTTGAATGCTTATATTACAAATGAAAGACTTGTTTTTGTCTTGGACATACCATTGGTTCGACCAGAATGGTATTCCGTTTTCCGATTGTACCCAATACCAATTTATGATAATCGAACTATGTTACATCATATTTTGCCTGTTAGTAAGAAATATATTGCTAAAGATAACGATGATGATTTCTATTTATCTTTATCAGAAATTGACACTTGTAGGGATTTGGGCTATAAAATGAAAATTTGTAAAAATTTATATCCTCTTCCGATTGATAGCAATTCAATTTGTGAAACTCAGTTATTAAGAACTCAAAAATTGTTAACTTTTCCAAAAACCTGTGAGTTAGTTTTGATTTTAGCAGAAGATTATAATATTCAAATTTTACAAAATAATGTTTGGCTAATAAGTGTAACAAATCAACTTCCAATTACAATAAAATGTAACACTGATACTATTTCGAAAATTGTAACAAAAAATTTAATTTTGACTTTAAAACCATATTGTTCAGCTTTTGTAGGATCAACTAAAATCCAAGCCAATCAATTACAAACACTTGATTTAAGTTATAATTATTCAAATTTTATTCAAATTCCTTTCAATAGTTGTGAAAAATATCCAGAAAAACTTAGAAATCTTCCTAGATTAAAACCTTTAAAAATAACAAAACTAAATTTGGAAGATTTGGAAATTGCTAAACATAAATTAGATCAATATGCAAATGAATTGGATGATTTAATCAATGAACCTGAAATTGAAAAATATCATTCATGGCTTACATATCTTGTATTGGCTTTAATTATGGTTTTAGTTTTAATTTACTTTTATTGTAAATGTAAAAATCGAAGAGCTAAAAATCGAAAATAATACTGATAACAATGATTTTCCACCATCACCAAATATATCAAGTTTATCAAGTTTAAGCAAAAGATTTTCAATAGCTAGGCGTAGGCCATCAATAAGGCATACAGAGCCAATCGAAGAAGATATTGAATTAAATACTAATGTTTTAAGAAAATCTTATGTTTAAATGTATTTTGTAATTTTAGGAATTTTAAATTTTGTTAGTAAAAGTTACTGCATTGTATAGCACTAACTTTTTAAATTGCGAGGGAGTTGTTATATTAAAAATATGCGTAGGTGTATTTACTTAATGCGTAGTTTCTAGAATAAGTTAAGACGTAATACCATAATTGCACAATATTGCTATTGTTTTCAAGATCATATAAAAGTCATTTGATAAACATGTTTACTTCCATATTCTTCGGGAACCCACGCGAAGCTGTGTCAGCACTCTTGTAACTATAAGTAGGCTAGCAGGTAAACAACGTTTTTTAGGTTTGACTTAGCATCTAAACGGTTCACATCTAACTTTAAAGTTGTCTTATTTGTAAAAGTGACTAAATAAAATAAAGTTATTTTTTTAAAAAAGAGTTTTATTAAGCTCGCATCTAAAATATATATTTTAAATTTATTTTGTTATTTTTAGGTTTAAAAGTGTTGAAAAATTCTATCAATTACTTAAAAAATTTCGTTAATTTTGATGTAAATTTTGTGTGGTGTTGGCGTGTACTGAGTAACAGTACATAGTTTAATTTAGCCTTAGAACATGTATTTCAAAAAAAAATTAAAAATTATCACAAAAATTATATTAAATATAATTTAAAAATATAAATAACAGTGCCGAAAATTATTCTTCTTAGATTTTAAAGGACAATTTAAAAAAATGGAAAAAAAGCCAGTTGGTCACATACAAATTTTAACTCACTGATATACCCGTCATTGTTTGCAAAAAAAATCCTGCCCTAATCTGCCATTTTAGGAGATTATTTACTTTTTTATAAATCTCCCATATAAAAAAGTGGAGTTTGTTAAACCATGGCTTCTTGATACTTCAAAATACGAAAAATTATAATATAAAATGAATATTATTAAAAAATATGATGAAGTGAAGATTCAAGAAATTTGCTCCGTGAAAAAACTTCGTTTGATTTCGTTTTTTAAGAGGGGAAAGGCAGTTTTTTTTTCATAACTAAGGGCTGCTTATACACCTAACTAGCAGTAGCAACCTAATGCACAATGGATAAAGTTAGTGCCTAGTTTTGGTATCTCTGGATTTTTTCTGTGTGCTTAGTACAGTACAGTAAAATGGAGAGATTAAGCACTAAATCTGTCCATTGTTCATTAAACTTTTCTTTCAATAAAAAGCATACTAAGATATATTTAAACAACTGTAGTGTTTCAGGGGCCACCACATAACCATTTATCTCCACAATTAAAATGTATCTGCTACTAAATAACATACAAGGCGCACGCGAGTTTGATTTTTAAAATATACATAAATACAATTTAATTTGTATATGATATTTGTGATTTGTTAGGGAAAGCAAAGCTTCCCTGGCTTACATGGATCACACACCCCTGGTTGCTTGCTTTTAATTTTCAGGTTAATTTAACGTGAGACCGATGATCCGTGAAGGATGATCAGCAGGGGCCATTGATTTAAATCTTGTTTTCGCATTTTCGCCTCTCATCGTTCGACCGAAATAGTAAAAAAAAATTAATTGGACCGATCATCAGTCGCAGCACATTGGTCCCATGTCTAAAGACACGTTTTACATGGGACAAATGATTTGCGAAGATCGATCCAGTCCATTTTTTCATTATATCGGTCGACCGATTCTGCCCCCGTTAGTTAAAAGGCGGCAAAAATATATTGTTTACCTATGTTATTGCAGCCTTTTCACTAACGGGGACAGGATTACATGCGAACATGTGAAGAGATAATTTAAATAAACAATTTTAGATAATATAGATAAATAATCACTTAATATTATTTTCTCTAAAAGCGCTTAATTCCCGTTTCACCACCTTTTCATCCCCTAAACTATCCCATACCAATACAAAAATATTTTTAGATCTTTGAGTGCAATTTTATCAAAGTTTGACTCAAAGCCTTTTAAGTTTCGAATATTGACAACTTAATCAGTTTCCAGAAACCACTGTGTGTCTCCGAGCTACCTTCAACTCTTAGGATTACTAATATTTTCTAGTTAATCAACTAAATCGGCAAAAATTATTATACCTATTCAAAATGAGTCTGCCATGCTTATTACTTTTAGAATTCATCCCACATAAGGAAATCCCCGGAGTTCTCTAAAAAAATTGAAAAACCTATATTTCTATCCGTTCAAAAGGGCGTCGCAGAAGTACAAAATTACTTTTTTGCATTCTATGGCGACCCTGATAAAACTTATAAATATGTCAAAGATACATTTACAGAAGAAGAAAAGTGTCGTCTCAAAGAGGTCCCGGTAAAGAATTTTTATGAAGATTACTGGATCGTTATGAAAAAAAATCATCCCGATGAGAATTCGCTTAAAGTAGCGTAAGTTTAAATTTTTAAAAATTAAGTTAAATCTTGTTCATGAATTACAAGATAAACTAATATAAGAATAAGTCCTTAATATTTAAAAATAAGTAACCATAACTAAGGTCACTCATCGTCAATTGAGCTTGCTGGACGATTAGTGTCCTTGACCATAACTACTGCCTGAAGTCCACCGTTGCACACAGGCGGGTTTTAATGAAAGTTTGGCCAAAACCCATAAACAATTAAGGAGGGGTTTAAAATTATTTCAGTTGTGTTAAAATATATAAAAAAAAATATTCAAAGTTCAAAATCACTAATTTCACAAAGGACCTCTCACAAAAAAGACTGAAAATTGGTCTATGGAGAAATAAAATTTGTGAACTTTTTGCCTTTATCACTAGTCTCTTAATAAATTCACAGGGTTTCATTCACCCTTTTGATAAAGTAGTTAGATCGATATAAACTTGTAGAGGTACATTAATAAGATTCCATTAATTTTTATGTTTTTGTAATCAAGGTCTCGAAAAAAACATTAATTAATTAAGTCTACAAAAATAGTATCTTGCTTATTGTTATAAATTTTAGTTAAGGAAATTTTATAGTTAGAATTTATTTAGGTGTAGTGTAGTATTAGGTTGGCTTCTCTTATGGTTGTATTATAAGTCTAGGTTTTAGTTGCGTTACCTATGACTCACGCAAATGTTCCAGCGCCGAAAAACGATAGATAGTTCGCGAGAGATCAAAGATGACATATAAGCGGCCGGACATCGCGGGACGGGCCAGTCAGAGATAACGAACTGTAGATATCGCGAGATATTAACACGAAGTTAATAAGCCAATTGGAGTAGTGAGTTATTAGTAAGTTTATATATATATATAAATATATATATATATATATATATATATATATATATATATATATATATATATATATATATATATATATATATATATATATATATATATATAAGCTGGAGAGAAAGACAAGACAGTGAAATAAGAATAAGAGGCCTAGATGATGAATTATGGGCAAAAAGAAACGAGTGGAGATTGGGTATCGGAAGACGTAGAACGTTGTGAAACCGGTATATATATATATATATATATATATATATATATAATATATATATATATATACACCTTGTTTTCGCTCACTCTCGTAGCATCTCCTTCTTACTCTCTTGTCTAATTTTAGTGCCAGGAAGAGCAGAAATAATAGGGACTTATTGCATTAAAGCCAGGCAATAGTTTTGCCGGGCACTATTCTGACATTTTCGCATTAAAAGAACAGCTGTCTTCTTTCAAAATTAGACCTTTGTGTATTATAAGAGCCAACATTAATAGTGCCGCCACTATTAATGGAAAATAAACGACTGGATTTATAAATTCGACTTTGGTATGTCAATTTTTAAAGATTAACGGTCAGCTTTCAATGCGAATCTGTCAGAATAGTGCCCGGCACAATTAGTGCCTGGCACTATTGCAATAAGTCCCTAATACAAAAAACAAGAAATTTTAATCTTAGTAACCAGCTCACGAAAGGAAAGACCTCGGGCAAGACTGCATTCCCGGCCGTTTTAACAAACAGTTAAAATAAAGAGCCCTCAAAAGTTGGCAGCAAATTCAGTGAAAAAGGTAGACTAGAAGATTGGATTTTCAATAAACCAAAACATATTAACAAGACTTATTTTATAATTTTTAATGGGTTCAAAAAAACGTCATATAGAAATAGCGGTATATGATACCGGTAACAGCGTTAGTATAAGTTTTTGTGTTTGCCTCTCTGAGTTGGTACATGAAAAAAAACCTTTTAAACTGTTGTAACTCGTAAACGAAATGATCAATGGCTGTTTCGTTTTATCCATTTATCAGGGAAAATACTACGAATTTACATTTTTAGGTGAAATAAAGCAAATATTTACCTGTAGATAAGCAGATACTAAAACTAAAAGAAAAGTTTAGGCCTATTAAATATAGTATGTATTCCAGATACATTTACCTACTTATTTTATGGAGATTTATGTAAGAAATACAACTGTGGATAAATGTAAAAAAAGCATAAACTAAAAATTGTCTTTATTATTATATATTTATTTATTGCTCGACATTACAAAAACCCCTGTAAATATTTTGAACTCCTATAGAGCATCTGTAGCATTTTAACCAAAATTGTATTTCTTACACAGTTTTCGAAATCGAACTTTATCTGGGACCCCCTGTATATTATCTCAGTGTTAAAAATTCATGGATAACGAAGTTAGAAATAGTGCCAATTGAAATGGAGACGAAAAGTGACAATCAGGGATAAAAAGTGGCAGATCGGGCCTAAAAAGAAGTACGAAAATTGGCGTATAAAGCATATTTTTTTTTTGGCGAATTGTAGAGGGTGACACCAGTTTTAAATAAAAGTTTCACTTCAGAAATACTACGGCAAGAACAAAGGGAACTATACCAATATCAACATTTTTATCAGAAAATTTCAAAAAATTAATTTGAAAAAGTATAAAATTTTAATTATGCAACAGTTAAAATATCGAAATGCGGATTCGACTAGTTATAAAATTTTGAGCGCCAGGCGGCACCGTATTCAAAATTTTTAAAAATATGTTTTGTCGTCAAAATTGGATAATTTTGTCTACAAATCAAAAAAAGAACCAAGCTCAAACCATTAAGAAGTTGTCAAAATCACGTGACCACCTGTCAATTTAACAGAAAGTATCAAATAAGTTTTTTGTAAGATTTTTGACGCTAAGTTTAAATATGTAACTGCGGGTTCGCTTATCTGTGCATAAATTATTTTTTCCCTTAATGGACCCATGCCTTTGTCGTACTTCTATGGAACGAAAACATCGAATTATGTATGCCGCATATTTTTTGTTTTTTTCAGGAAAACTATTAACTTTACGACAAAAAGTGGACTATCCTTTTTTAAAGATAATTAAATTGTCTTTTAGCTGAGGTAAATTTTAACCCCGTGGGGGTTCGTTTTCCATAAAAAAATTACTCTCAAAAATAAAATTGTAAATTACGCTTCGGTCATGTTTAAGCCGCAATATCTACCTCAGTATCAGTTTCTGTTTGAAACTAATAGCCGTTTCTTATTTAGCTTGACATCCTTTTTCGTTCTGTATAGTTTTTTAGTAACTTTCATGACTTTGGTGAAAATATGAAAATTTTGTACCTGGGGGTAGGTACAGGCCAATTTAGTGGTTTTTTGAGTGTAACTCGAGAACCGCTTAATTTACAGCAAATATTAGACCCACTATGAATACATCTTAACAATCTGCATATTTTTTATATATTATGTTTTTTTTTGTAAAACCAATACTTTTCTCGAAAAAATCAAAAAACCTAAAAAAAAATAGCGTGTTTGAGGAACTTACAGAATTTATAGTATAGAGACAAATAAAAAACAAAGTATTGATAGTGATTTTGAGAGGCCATTATAGTAGAAGCTAATCACAATTTGTTTGGGTAAAATCGATGTCATAATAAAAAAGTTACGTACATTTGATTCAAACTCCTTGTTTATGCAGGATTTTCGCAGGTATCTCCATTTTTTTTGGGACATGGTCTTATGACGAATCGATTAAAATATAAGAGTATCGGTTTGCAATTCCAGACCAAAATCCTACTGGGCTCTTAGACTATAAAGTTATTGCTTTTCTTCCTTGGACGTTTCGATCTTTTATAGCTTTGTCTAGTGTTCCATCAGCTGTAATTTTTAGACCTAAGTATTTATACTCACCACAGGACTGAATTCGCTGCCCGGTATTTAAGATTAGATCCTGTTTCATTCCACCGATACACATATACTCTGTCTAATTGAGATTAACCTCTAGTCCCCACTTATTGTACTCTTCTATTAGTTTTCGTGTCATATATTCGAGGTCGTCATAATCCTGAGCCACAACTATCTGATCATCGGCGAAAGATAAAGTATACAAAGTGGTTTCGTCCAACGGAAGTCCCATGTTTTGGCATACTCTCTTCCATACTTTAAGGACTTGTTCTAAGTATATCTTGAAGAGCGTAGGCGAGATACAGCAACCTTGTTTAAGACCTTTATTTGCTTGAAAGCCTTTGGTTAGTTTTGCTTTTATTTTAACTTTTGCCTTATTATTGCGCTATGTTTGTGTTTTCAAACGCTTTCCAAAGTAGATTTAGTGGTATAGTATGCCTTCTGCAAATCGACGTAAAGCAGATGCAGCTCTTGTCCGTATGCCACTTTCTTTTCAATAACTTGGGTTATACAATAGAGAACTCGATCTACCCGCCCTGAAACCGGCTTGTTCTTCTGCCTGCATGTCTTTATATTGGCTTTCCACTTTATTTCTTATTATTTTATCGTATATTCTGCTTAGCGCACTAGTCACAGATATACATACCTCTATAATTGTCACATATATCTTTCCGTCCTTTTTTGTGTATTGTGGATATATATGACGTTTTCCACTCAGTTGGTACTACAGTTCCATTTAAATATTTTTGGAAAAGATTCCGTAATCTCCAAAACAGTTCTTTAGTGCCATATTTAATAAGTTCAGCTGGGATATTTCTGGGTCCGGCTGATTTACCGCTTTTTAAGGTTGTGCACACATTTTTGACCTCAAAGATTGTGAGGGGTACTGGAGATCCCATCGTTCTAATTATATTGTCTCTTTCTTCTTCCTTGAATTCTGCTCTATCTTCAGTTAAAAGTTTTTTAAAATGTTTATCCATTCTTTGTCTGGTATTGGTGAAATGATATCTCTGCATGTTTCTTTTTTTATCGATCTTATAGTTTTCCAGCTTTCGGTACTTCTCCAACCTCCTAAGTAAGAATCTATTTTCTGGCACTTTTGGGTCCACGAAAGATTTTTCTTATCACTGATCATTCTTCTCACCTTTGATTGCGCGATTTTGTATTCTTCTCTGCTTCTATTTGTCTTTTGGGATAAGTAGGTGTTATATAATTTCCTTTTTTCCTCTTTTTCTCTATTTCTTCCACTAATCCTAGTGCTTCTTTTGCAGCTTGATGGATGCTTAATGAAATACATTCGTATTCCTCATCTGTGGTTTCACCTGAACTTATATTAAGTTTTTCGTTCAGTCTCTTTTTGTATAAGTTTTTTACGCTGTCATGTTCTGGGCTTAGTAGATTATATTTACAGTGATCAATTCCTTCAATCATTGTATCATCAAGATGTTGTTGATGCAGGCTTCGTCTTTGATAAGGAAAGATAATTTTGGACTCCAGAAAATAATGATCACTTCCGCATGTTGATCCACGCTTTGTTCTGACATCTTGAATTTTTAGTTTTGTCTTTTGTTTAGTTTTTAGGTTTGGTCCAGGTATATTTGTGTATTTCCTTATTTTGAAAAAAAACCGTTTTGGATTTTTAGGTCTAATTGCTCACATACTGTAACTACTCGGTTTCCATTGTCATTAACAATATTTTCTCCATATTGACCAACTGTCAGATCATTAACTCTGTTACCGGTTCTACTATTTAAATCTCCCAATATGACAATTTCTCAAGATGTACTTACTGCTGAATGAAATCATTGTGTATTTCTTCAAAAAAATTGTCTTTCAAGGCTACATTTGCATCGTCATTATACGCATAGATTCCAAAAATCGTAAGTCTTATTCCTTTCATTGTTATATTCATTTTAATTAGCATTTCTTTTAATGCTTTCCAGTTGCTGATAAATTTTCTAAATCTTTTGTTGACCAAAATAGATACTCCTTGTTGAGCATGTTTTTCTCTTGCCACTCCGCTATAGAAATGGTCATATTGTCCTAGATTTTCCGATCCTTTTCCTTTCTTTTTCGTTTCTGTTAGTACAGCAAGGTCTACCTTTATTCTGCTGCACTCATGTACTATTTCATTAACTTTTCGACCTATTCCTTGCACGTTTCATGTACCAAAAATCATATTCCTGTTTCTTTGCTTGGTTCGTCTTAGGTTTTTCTTTTCTTTCCGAGGCGTTTGATTGGGTTTTTTTAACAGTGTACGTTTTTTCCGGGTATCAGAGAGTTAGTCTGATGCCCCAACCCCAACCTGGAGTACCAGGTGATTTTTAATCGAGGTTTTCTTCCCCTTGTTTTTGACGATTCCAACGCCGGTACTACAAGCAGACTTGGAGTCTTCCAGAAGCCGACAAACAGTCAAGATCTCCTGAAGATGCCATCCACTCGAGATGGCGAAACGTCGAGAACGAATTTCCAACGACGACGGCCGAACAGCCCGAAAGCACACCCACCATAACTGGCAGCATTAAACATTCCGGCCACCATAAAAATTCCCAATTTTTATAGAAAAACCCAAAAAACTTAAAAATCCAAAAAAAGGTTATTTAAATACCCAAACTAAACTAAACAATAAATTAGCATTTTTACAGCAATCATTTTATCGCAATAACTATGGACGTCATACTCAAGTTAATTCAAATAAGCATGATTTACGCTACACAAGGCTTTGAAGGTTGGTTACTGGCTGCGTAACGGGCATACCTTCACCAAACTACGGTGAAGTAATCCTTTCACGGTTTTTACTTGCACGACATGGGGGATTTTATCTGGACTCGAGTAAATTTTTTCGATTCTACCGAGCGACCACTTCAGTGGGGGTAGGTTTTCGTCTTTCAACGCTACTAAAGTTCCTACTATTGGAGGGTTATCGGGGGTATTCCATAACGTTGTTGCAACGACTGAGGAAATGGACCCATAAAATCTACACTCACATGGGAAAAGGGCTTCACCTGGGACACCCTAAATTTAGGAAGGTCACCCATAAATGGGTGCAATGGTTTGGAATTACCCTGGCACAACAAAAACACTTGGAAATCATACTGTGAATGGCACTTTTCACAGACAAAATCCAAAACTGTTGATTTAGTAGGTACTCTAATAAACGAGGACCCGGATGTCCATGATCATTATGGAATTTTTCAATATTCAAAATGGTAAGCCTGTGACCACGAGGCAACAACATGGGGTGTTTCACCTCATTTGCCAAATCAGTGTGACGTAATCTACCGCTCACCCTAAGGACACCATGGAAATCAAAAAAAGGAGCTAACTTTCGAAGAGGCTTAGCACAACTCTCACCTTTACGTATCTTTTTCAAATCTTAAAAAAAAACTTCTTGTTAAGTACAACTTGCACAACAACTAAGGTAGCATAATAAAGATCTGCCTCATTGAGGGCTTTAGTAGGAAACGATAAGGAAGGATCTTTTTTCACTCGAAAAGGTCTCAAACAAAAGGCAACAATGCCTAATATTCTACGCAAAGAGGAGTACTTAGTGAGTAACAGCTGTACTTCATCAAGGGGTGTTTCTGTCATAAAAACAAAACGATTTTTCTTAGGGGGTAGATCAATTTTATGGTTCATAAGCCATGTTTCACTAGACTGGGCCAACCAGGATGGTCCAGTAAACCAAAGAGGATGGTCTATCAATTGACTGGGGAGTAAGCTCCGGGATAAGCAATCAGCTGGGTTCTCCTTACCATTTATATGGTACCAACAGCTGGGGGAAACTTTCTCCTGAATGGTCGTTACACGATTGGCTACAAAAACCTTTCGTTTTGATGGACACGATTTTATCCAAGCAAGAGTAACGCTGGAGTCAGACCAAGCAAAAATCTTATCAATCAAGGTGATTGCCAACAAACTCCAATAGTTCTGCCAACAATACAGCAGCACACAGTTTTAGGCGTGGAATAGAAACACTTTTCAAAGGGCACACCCTACTTTTCCCATAAAAAAGGATATAAATATTTCCATTGGACTCAATTTGTCGAATATATACTGCACCACCATATGCACACATTGAGGCATCACAAAAGCCATGCAGTTCAGTGGTTACAGCATTTTGCTTCATAACATAACGAAGTATTGATATCGAAGATAACAATGGTAGTTGTGACATAAAATTGTCACTGTGCAACTGGAGGTGGTATCATCCCATGAAAGACCCTGGACACACAAACGGTGCATTAAACATTTAGCAACCAAAACAACTGGGGCTAGGAACCCGAGTGGATCATATATCCTTGCAATCTCAGAGAGAATGTTTCTCTTGGTACAAGGTCTTTCTATGGACATCACATCATAACAAAACGAATCCGATTTTGAACACCACTTTAGTCCAAGGATTTTTAAACTAGGATTATTTGAGGTCTTGGCAGATGCATCAAAAACAATTCGAATTTGTGACAAGTCACCATCTGCCTTCACAACTGGGTGGTGTGGAATAAAATATGAATGGAAGTCAGGGCTAGAATTATCCAATTTCATATGCCCCTGGTCTAGGTAATCCTGAACAAAGTCTTTGTACGCACTATACAAAGCAGGATTTTTCAAGAATCGGCTTTCCATCATATTGAATCTACGCAATGCTTGACCTTTAGAGTCACCAAGTTCTTGTCGAGGCTCTCTGAAAGGTAAGCGAACAACATATCTGCCAGACTCAATTCTTGAATGAGTAGTAGCAAATATTTTTTCACACAAGTCCTCATCAGAGGAAAGAGGGATTTTTTGAGGGGTCGATTCTAGTTCCCAAAACTTTTGTAAGGTACTATCCAATCGAGATTCTATTGGGGAAGACACTGAGGTCAACAAACTAATCGGTTTTTGAGTTTTACGAGGACCATCAATACCACCAAGGAGTATCCAACCAAATATTGAATTAATGGCACAAGGTCCTCCATTTTCTCTTTTTTTAAAGCCAGGCATAAGCACCTGACCAAATAAATAAACACCAATTAAAAGGTCTACACTACTAGGCTGTCCAAAGTTAGGATCAGCAAAATCTAAATCTTTTAAGTATGGCCAACGAATACCACAAATTTTAGGAATAAGAATGGCATCACAGAAAACAGACTATCAGGAAATTTAGAGGAGCCAATTTGCAATGTAACATTGCCATATGACGTACTAGAAATCATGCCATTTATTCCTTAAATTGGAGTTCTGTTCGGAGCCACTTTAAGTCCTAACCTCTCAGCCAAAGAGATGGTTACAAAGGACGCTTCACTAACGGAATCTAAAATTGTCCGATAAGACACAAACTTCTTATTGGCATCTACAAATAAAACTTCGGCAGTTGCAAGAAGCACAAGTCTTCTCTTACGAGGTTCAAAATGGTTGCTACTGGGTGTAGCGGTACACAATGTCTGTTTGGCACCTTCACTATTAGGTATATGGGGGGGTCTCCCCTGAAGGATCAACTTCGGGGCTCGGAGAGCTTTTCACAAAGTGTGACGACACATGGTATTTGTAGGGCATTGAGATACACCATGTTTGCCAAAGCAGTTAAAACATAGTCGTTCACGCGTTGGCATTGACCTACTTCTAATTCCAGAAATCTGGCACACTTCACAAGGGGGTGGTAAGGCTGCTGGCAATACGCACAACCTTTATTACCAGACTGGCCTGTTCCAGTCAATAACACAGGATAGGGTGGTTTGCCACCCTTCTAGGGGGAGTAGTGGAGGTGAAACCTCCTTCGGCTTTTTCAAAAGAGAACTATTTTCCAAAGCCCGACAATTTTTCTCTAAGAATTTAGTCAAATCTTTATAGGATGGAATTTCCTTATCACTATAGTCAATCTCAAACTGAGTTTTCAATGGGGTATCAACTTTTTGCAAAAGAAGAATCATTTTAGCAAAATCTAAAAGGTCTACATCATCATAGTTTGACAATGCTTCCAAATTTTCCCGATTGCTCGATTTTGCAGAAGGGGCTTGACAAATAGACGTTCAATAATTTGTTACCAAAAGTCTTTTATTATTAAAGCGTTTAATCATCGCATCAAAAGCTACTCTATAATTATCCGAGGTTAGCGGTATGTTCCTAATCACAGTATTTAAGGCTTGAAATTTAGCTATTATACTCATGTCAGCATTAACATGAACAAGTGACTTAAACATATCAAAAAAGGTGGGCCATTTTTTAAGATTACCGTCAAAATGGGGTACCTCTATTCTTTTAATTTCAAGACCCTTGTTCACATTCAACAGGGAATGGTTTAAAATTGCCCGTGAGGCATCTTGATAATCCTCAGGATAGAGCTCACGACAAATCGATCTAATTGTGTATTTCATTTCATCAAATTCCTGCACTAAGGTAGTTTTTTTCCCACCAAAGCGGTATTTAAGGCTTGAAATTTAGCTATTATACTCATGTCAGCATTAACATGAACAAGTGACTTAAACATATCAAAAAAGGTGGGCCATTTTTTAAGATTACCGTCAAAATGGGGTACCTCTATTCTTTTAATTTCAAGACCCTTGTTCACATTCAACAGGGAATGGTTTAAAATTGCCCGTGAGGCATCTTGATAATCCTCAGGATAGAGCTCACGACAAATCGATCTAATTGTGTATTTCATTTCATCAAATTCCTGCACTAAGGTTTCCTGACTTTCCTGTATCTGATCACGACTATCTAAGCTTATAATTTCAAAATGTAAAGCATCAAATTGACTTACCAGAGAAAGCACATCTTCCCATCCGGTTTTTAACTTTTTGGCTTTATCCGCATTGCCCTGGGCTTCCACGGCTCTATTGTAAGTTGTTTTTAATTTATTAAAATGCTTTTTTGTTGTTGTTTGAAAGCTTTTGTTTCAGATATGACAAAGCGGTTTTTATCAGACACAAAAAAGTAGTTTTTTTCGCGACAAATTCGCTATCAACACACGGGTAAGGTTCGGTAATAACGCGGCAATAATCTCGCGGTTAACGAAAGCAAATAACGAAGGCAAATCAACACACGGGTAAGGTTCGGTAATAACGTGGCAATAATCTCGCGGTTAACGAAAGCAAATAACGAAGGTAAATTTCTAACCTCGGAGGTAAACAAAACAACATGCGAAATGAAGTTAGAACACACAAACGTCAATCAAACAACGGTCAATAAGAAAAAGAACGCGACGTTCCCAAATGTCGAACGGGAGTTTTTTTTCGCCGCACGAGGTCATATACGAAACTCAGGGCAACCAACCTTCAAAACCATGCGGGAGCTAAAAAAAACCGGTACAAAAAACAACAATGTTCGAATCTGGCAAAAAACGATAAAATGTGGCTGCTGCAAAAAACTATAAAATTACCAATTTTTTAACAAAAAAACTGTAAAATCCAAAGGGCTTTTTCATACATAAGGGTCTGAAGGACCAAATAAACGGCTGTGCATGAAGGGGAGGAAACTAGAGATCTCACAAAAAAATTACCACAAAGTTAAATTCACCCCGTCTGGGAAAACCGACGTTTATTGAACTAAAACAAAAGAAAAAAATCAACACGCTATAAGCTTACCTTTTTTCATTTAGCAGCAGTTCCACATTTCACTCGCGGCCCCGCGGATTTTCTTGTGGTTGGAATTTTGGTCTTAATCTTCAAACACGTGTGACTTCTTTGAGTGTCTTTTCGAAAGTGGTTCTTCATTCCCCTGTCAAATACAGGGGGGCGCTTCAAACTCCCAGCGTGTGCAAAGCGCGCATGATTTTTGCCAAAATGATCAGGTGATAAAAAAGAAAATAACTTTCAACAAAGAGAGAAATTATCACCTGATCGGAATTTTCCCAAACAAGGAGTTTCTTTGTTAAAGGTTTGGCTAAAAAGCCCAAAAATCTCAAAACATAATTTAAGGTTAGGTTTTCCCAAAAATTCAATTAAAAACAAAAACAAAAATAACTGGAGGCATTTAACAAGCATCAACTTGTCACAAATTGTATGTTATGGCAATGGTATGGCAATACATACCTCTTCAGTCTGACTACATATTACTTTACTAATACATTTACATGCAACCGTTAAAAAAATTAATTTAGACTACCTAAAAGTAAATGCGCATGTATTAATATATTTATTAAAGTTTGACATGTCAAAACTAAAACAATTGCTAAAGGAATTTGACGCCACTTTGTCATGTCCTTCTATGGGTATTAGTAAATAATACAATAAGATTTTCAGTTTTTTTGGACCAATTAATATTATGGGGTTTTGGCGAGGCTTCCAACCAAACCACCCCCCCCCTCCCCCCGTGTGCTTCGTCTTTTGTTAGGAAACCAACTTTTATTTTAATTTGAACTAAAGCCTTATAATGCAAAAAATATGCAGTAAAACCTCTATTTACGGGCAGCTCTGATAAGCGGACAATTTTCATATCAGGACAAAATTCTTGGAACCAAAATTTTGAGTATCATCATTTCACCTTTCTTAGAAGTGGACAGCTCTTACGAGCGGGCAAAAATGTTGAAACCATCGTTGTCCGCTTATGAGATTTTCTACTATATATGAGAATTTGCCCATGAGCCGCTATTTGCTGAGAACTTATATTTTTAGAATGAGAAAAATCTACGAGTGTGGCCTTTACGCCCGCGAACTTAGCCGATTTTTTACGAGGAAACCCGAATGCGACAGTGACGGCGGAAGCTTTGAAAGCGTCGGCCTTTTAGATTTTGTTGGTGCGCCTATGATTATTGGCACGGGTCTCGGATTGGGATTGATTATATTTATGGGTATAATAAAAAACTGTAAAATCCTATATATGCTTCAAAATTCGCTTAAGATTTTTTTTGTTTTTTTTTAACTTTTATTTAAGTTTACGTAAATGTTAGTTTATACAGTACAAACTTTAGATTTTGATGAACTTCTACTCAACCAAGCTTTAAATTTAGCATAATTTTATAGTTTCGTGAATCGTGACAATACAATAATATGAGGTTGGCAGTACCCTTCGAAGAATCTGTCCGATTTCTTTCGAAATTAGTGTTGGAGCTCTTATCATCAGATTAGATTAGATATATTTATTAACCAAAGTATCATACAAATAGGTAGAAGATTTGTCACAAAATTAGAGTACTTTCGATTCTTAAAGAGATACATTACATTAAGAAATTGTGGAAAATAAACAAACGCATTAATTACGTCGACTATATTTATGCTGAAGATAATTTTATTTTAGGCGAAATTTTCTGGAAAAAATACAATGACCACAAAGAAAAACGGCAGATATTTGGCGAAGAGATTATGAAAGAAGATAATGAAGAATTATACTTCAATCAAAACAATAGATATGAATTTTTAGAAGAAGAGTTTATAAATTATTTAAATTAAACCAATAGTAAACCACAACACTGGCTGTTATTTAGTGATATATGATTTTAAATGAAATCTGACAAATACCTTTTGAACAACGATAGTTATAAGAAATGGTAAACATAATGCACACAATCCCCTAAACGCTGACATTTTTATAAAAAAGGTCAGATTTTTAAGCGGCACAATGCTTTTCGCGATGTACTCGGCACGAGAGATGCTCTCTTTTTTCGGGAGTGGTTCCAGAGAAGTCAATATGTGAACAAGGATATCTACGTTTGCTTGATAGATTAGAGCAAAGCATTTGACAGCCACAAAAGTTAAATGAAATGGTAACCATATGCACAAAATCCCCTAAACGCTGACATTTATATAAAAAAATGGAGAGATAGATTTTTGGGCGACACAATATTTTCGCGATGCACTCAGCACAAGAGATGCTCTCTTTGTTCAAGAGTTGTTCCAGAGAAGTCGATATGTCAACAAGGATATCTACATGTACTTCGTAGATTAGAACAAATCATTTGACAGCCACATAGTTAAAAGAAATGGTAATCATATGCACACAATGCCCTAAACGCCGACATTTATATAAAAAAAGAGAGAGTTAGATTTTTGGGCAACACAATGCTTTTCGCGATGCACTCAGCACAAGAGATGCTCTCTTTGTTTAAGAATTGTTCCAGAGAAGTCGATATGTTAACAAGGATATCTACGTGTGCTTCAAAAATTAGAGCAAAGCATTTGACAGCCACAATAGTTAAAAGAAATGGTAACCATCTGCACAAAATCCTCTAAACGCCGACATTTATATAAATAAATAGATCCATGACAGATCTGATACCTTCCTAGCTAGCAGATTAGCACACTTCAATACTTAATGAACCGAACCGAACCGATATGTCAACAAGGATATCTACATGTGCTTCGTAGATTAGAACAAAGCATTTGACAGCCACAATAGTTAAAAGAAATGGTAACCATATGCACACAATCCCCTAAACGCCGACATTTATATAAAAAAGGGAGAGTTAGATTTTTGGGCGACACAATGCTTTTCGCGATGCACTCAGCACAACAGATGCTCTCTTTGTTCAAGAGTTGTTCCAGAGAAGTCGATATGTTAACAAGGATATCTAAGTGTGCTTCGAAAATTAGAGCAAAGCATTTGACAGCCACAATAGTTAAAAGAAATGGTAACCATATGCACAAAATCCCCTAAACGCCGACATTTATATAAATAAATAGATCCATGACAGATCTGATACCTTCCTAGCTAGCAGATTAGCACACTTCAATACTTAAACACAGTTTTTTTGTAAAAATCTCGGAAACTAAAGCTCCTACAAAGTTTTTAGTTTTAGCACTAATTTTTGAGCAAAATGTAGTCTACTATATTCCGAAAACCGCATATTGATGCAATGCTCCGTTTAAAAGTTCGCATTTTAAAAATTTTTTAATTGTCAAAAAACTCTCATTAGCATTATTGGATTTTGACCAAAATCTAATCAGCTCGTTAGAGTGTCGCACACTATTTTATCTGAAAATATTATGAAAATCGGTTCAAATCAGTATCAAACAAAGAAATGACACTTATTGAGGTGTGCAAGAATAGGTATTCTGGATATAAACAGCCAACCTTAAGACAGATGGCTCCCTTTATTATAAAACCTCAATTCTAAAAAAAATTCAGGTCGCAGCACTGGAAGGTGTGTAGGAGTGAAATATTTTTAAATACGCTGACGAAACGCCTATAATTGCTGACAGTTTTGAAGATTTGCAAATGCTCTTTAACAAATGAATGATACCAGATACGAAAACCAAGTACATAGCCTCAAAAAATAATAGTAAACCAAGAAACAAATTATATGGGTATCTGAGAAGCATAGTAAATGAAGAGTAGGATCACTACATCTTACACAACATATTACATATCAAAGCTAGATCGACATTCTTTTAAATGCAATATAGTTCGGGGCCTAAGAGGGAAATTTTGGGGTTTGTCTGTATTTTTGCGTAACGTAATGAAATTTGGCACAGAGGTAATAGAAGTGGTGCTCCGATGGAACCCAGTACAGGGCCCAGATACAGGGGCGTGGGACCGAAAAAATGTATAAACTAAATATGAAACTCATATCGCGTACAGTTTTTTGTTTATTTTACATTATAGCTTGTAACTCCAAAATATTTACAAAAAATAAAGTTGAGGAAACAGTTTTTTTGAGGGGGGGAGCAAAAGGAAGGAGGACAGACATTGTTAAAATCTTATTTCATCTAAAGTGGTCGTGTGGGGTATCGATTTCTAGGTAATTTCGTATTCTAAACGAAAATAGATATAAAATAAATCAATACGTCAAACTGTTCACAGGATGGGGGCAATTCTTCAAAATTTGAAATAATTTAAAATAATCTGACAAAATTTGAAACAACAGAATTTAGGTGTAAATCTTGACAACATTGCAATTTCAGCTTTGTGTAAAACGTCTTACACCACACGGTAATGGGCCAACTTAGGAAATTCTGAAAACCCCAAAAATGTAAAATATGCGGGAAAATGTATTCTAAAACCTACCTTGAAACTCGGCTACTGATAATCCACAAGTTCTTGATAAATTGTATTTTTCCGAGCACCTCATCATACCACGGTTCTGGCACATTTGACAACTGTCAGTCACAGATCACCAAGGGGACTGTCAGTTTCGAAATACTGCCGCTGTTGCCAATTCATTGTTTCCAAGTGAAACCAATAAAGGGACCGTTCACAAGTTGGGTTTCACTTTTTAAATATGTTGTTAAAATATTATTACGAAAAACTCTTACAACGTAACGTGCAAGGTGGTACCTAAGGGGGGATCAATCTCCCCCCGATATTTTTAGGAATAAAAAGTAATCAAACATTTAGTAGTGATAATACTAGTAGAGATATGGATAATTCGCATTTTTTACGGCGGAATTGATTCTGATTTTTGAGATTTTTTCTTATAATAGCTGAAAACATGCTCAAACTAAAGTTTGGTTAAGTATTTTGTTTTCTAAAAAATTAAAATCTGAAAGGTATTTTTTTATACCTAAATGCATGCAGAGTGGAAAAAAAATTTGTTTTCTAAATCTCATAATTTTATTCATAAACATTTGTGTGTTTTAAGTAATATTACTTGACTTGACTGCAAAATCAATTCAAGATTTGAGCAGCTGCTAAAAAATTGTTTTTCTTTGTCGTGTTTTTGAACTTGATTTTAAAATAAATTTGAATGAGAAAGTATGCTTGGTTGACTTATTTTTTAGCCACTCATAGGTAGGAAGGCTATTGGGGACCGTCAAAAAAAAACCTTTTTATTTTTGCTCAAAATAAGTTTGGGCCAAAAAAATCAAAGTGGCTGAACTTTATTCATAGTTCTTTTAAAAATAAAACCAAATAATTTAAATAATTAGGCACTTTGTCTGCAAGTTTAATGAAAATTTTTACTTGGTTTTATTTTCATAAGTTTAAAAAAAACAAATTCAAATTTTTTTTACCCTTATTATATTTGTTATAATCAAAACCTTAAAAACTATTTTTTTTTTATTACTTTTTCAAATTAGGTAGCTATTCAATGAACCTACAGAGTAAATAATTTTGCACTGGAATTTATTCTTTAGCTTTTTAACTATTTCTTCACTTTTAATATATTTTAATTATAGTATCTAAGGTTTTAAACCCGTTATATATTGTTTGTGTATTTTATTCCGGGATTAACATTAATATTAATAAAGGTACACAATTGACAGGGTGCAAAATTTTTTGCCGACTTTTTTGGACGATAGCTTTTCTAAAATGTTCGATGTCATCATATTTCGTGCATTTCCTAATACAAAAAGCAAATTTTGGATTTTTTTTTATTAAACCGAACCTCACCTTTGTCGATTGATGGCAAACTTATCCTAATCTGTTAATTCAACTCTGGTTAAGTGATCGAAAACGTGACCTAACCTAACCTAAACTAACCTAACCATTGGACACATTTTTTTTGGTGGAAAAGGGGCGTGTATGGACAGGTAAGGATAAGTTTGCGATCAATTGAAGGGGCAACAGACGAAACATCGAAACACAAAATGTCGAAAGTACAAAATGTCGAAGAAACAAAAATACTAATAGTTGAAAAATTTAAAAGACAGAAAATAAAACCTAACCAGATCGGGTTAGATTGGTATACAAAATAAAAAAAATAGCAAACCTAATCCGGTTGGGTAATTATAATTTCAAAAAATCGAACTTGACCAGATCAGGTTAGTTTGTTTTGTATAATAACCTAACCAGATCAGGTTTAAAATCTAACCTGACCTGGTTAGGTGAAAATTATAAAAAAAACTAACCGTTTCTAGTTAGTTAATTACACTGAATCTAACCTGACCAGATCGTAATATGGTATTAGGTTTTATTTCGCATTTCGATATATTTTTTTTTGACATTTTGTAATTTCGATATTTTGTAATTTCGACATTTTGTAATTCCACATTCTGTAAATTCGTCATTTTGTTGTTTCAACATTTTAAATTGTGATTTGTTTTTTGACATTTTGTAATTTTGATATTTTGTAATTTCGACATTTTGTAAAATTGAATGTTTTGTGGTTTCGACATTTAAAATTTTGATGTTTTGTTTTCTACATTTTGTACTTTCGACATTTTGTGTTTCGATGTTTCGTTCGTCGCCGCTGACGATGGTTAGATTTAACAGGTTAGAATTTGCGATCAATTAACAAATATTAGGTTAACATTGATTTCGACCTCCCAAAAATAGGGCAGATAAGCTATATTTTCGAAGAGTCTTTTCGTTCAAAATGTTTTAGAATAATTATTTTTTGAATAAAACGCCATTCGAACACATTTTGATAAATCTGATAAAATTTGATGCCGTAAATCTTGGCATCTACATTTATTTTTATTTTAATATTTATTTTTATCCTTATAAACCCAACAGTAACGTCTTTTAGACGAAAATTGGTCGTGGCACCCCTGTAATCTTCCGCCGGCGGCAACTGTAGCAAGTATTTCTGATTGCCCTATCCAAAACCTCATGGGCCGTCACTGAATAACAGCAGTTTCTATATGGGAGGATCCCCCAGAATAAAAAACTATCTACGTGCCTAGCTTTGATAACAAAAGTAAAAAAATAATCACTACTTCAATAATTTGACCAGGCTCCCCACTTAGTCAGATTTTTCTGGCAGATTTTAATGAAATAATTTGACTTTCTCATAAAAATCCGTTCAAATATAACGGTGGCAACAGCGTAGAGCAAATTTTGTAGCGACTCTTCCACGACATGCAGTTAGTCCCTCTTTGTTAATTTTGCCGCGGAAAACAAAGAAAGAAGGTAAACTTAGCTGACCTCATAAAGAAAACGAATTTGACTTTTAAATCTGTCAAAAATGTGACGAAATCTGACATTTCAGTTTCTGTGGTTAATGGTTTTCTGGTGTGAATTTATTTACAATTTTTAATTAAAAATTTTCAACAAATTACGCGTTTTAAATTAAAAACAAATATTATATCGTAAAGCTACATCTATCAAAAAGTGGGAAATGGCCTTTTAGGTAAGTTTTTAAGTTTAAAAATTGCCTTTTAAACGAGAAATCTTAACCGCCAGATTATGTCACATTTTTTCAAATTTCGCCAGATTTTTTGAATGTAAAGAATTGCCCCCGATATGTCAAAAAATGACACCTTAAATGTACCTGTTCTGAGATCTACGCTAGAGAATATGAAACACCTAACCAAGCCTAACTTAATAAAATTTGACAAATTAAGTAAAAGTGGAGTTTCTGGAATTTTTGAATTTTAATATACAGGGTTTTCAGAGTTAAGTCGGCACTATTACTTACTTCGTTAATATAATAGCTACAGGGTCGGTTAAATAGACAAAGTTGTGGTATTTTTTCCTCTGATTACGATGGTGATGAAGGAAAAGAAAATCAAATGACGAGTAGGTGAGTTATGATAAAAAAAAACACATTTTTCAAATGGGACACCCGGTATACAGTTAAGCCAATAGAAAGAACATTTGGCTTTTAACAAAAAATATTTTATGACTTTTTCTCTTAAAGTCAAAAATAACGTTGTTAACAACTTTCCTAATCATAGGAAATATAGGCTATGGTATTTAAATCTATCGAAAGCTGTCTTTATTTAGAAAATCCTTTATATTTTTTGTATTTTTGCCTTTTGGAAAAAAAGTCCAGGGACAACTTTTGTTTAAAATTAAATTTTCTAATGATTGAAGGTACTATGTAACGGGTGTTAAAGGGCAAAAAAATCTTTAAAATTTTACTTTTTACTGTAACTCATGTCTATAGTGATTTGTAACATCGTCATAAAGAAAACTATTTAAAATGATCATAAAAATGTTACTTATTTTTGAAAATCACCCTGTATTTTTAACAGTTCAACGTGGCTCTTTTTTCTTTCTATAAAATATGCATAAGAGCTGAGTATCTTTTATTCGGTACATATTTTAGCTCACACATATACTATAGTAGTGTGAGCTATGGTGATCCTAATTTTTTCGAGAAAAAAAAAGTTGCTCCGATTTCAAAAATTTTTATATATCTTTGCGTTTCAGATGATTTTGAAACATTTTTGTTGCGCCGTCTGTCTGTCTGTCTGTCTGTCTGTCTGTCTGTAACGACCAACGCGCATAATTCAAAAACCGCTTGGCCGATTTTAATGAAATTTGGTATCTAGGCTGGGTCTTAGGTCGAGATGGTCCCATTTAAAAGTGAACAAAATCCACCGAACACAAACCAAATAAAAGGGTGGGGGCAGATTTCAAAATTAGAGTTTATGTGAAAATATGGCTTGTGTGATATCAAACGAAAGGTATCTCTTTGTTTGAAACTCGTAGACAATGATTGAGTAGAAATAAAATTTGGGACTTCCATTGTCTTCATTTATTTTAAACACGACGTTTCGGTTAGTAAGTATCTCTAACCGTTTTCAAGTGTAAACCAGTTTACACTTGAAAAAAAACAAAAACTAAAATGTATTGTAATGTAACTCCGGACTCAATTACCTTTCGTTTGATATCACACACGCCATATTTTCACTTAAACTCTAATTTGCACCCTTTTTTAAAAATAAATTAAAATGTATTTTGTTTAACTGCAGACTCAATTACCTTTCGTTTAGAAATAAAATTTCGGACTTCCATTGTCTTTATTTATTTTAAACACGACGTTTCGGTTAGTAAGTATCTCTAACCGTTTTCAAGTGTAAACTGGTTTACACTTGAAAACGGTTTAGTTTTTGTTTTTTTAAGGGTGGAGTATCAAACAAGGTAATTTAGTCTGGAGTTGAATAAAATATATTTTAGTTTTTAGTTATATTAGCTCACACGTACACTATAACTATAGTACCTAGTGTGAGCTTAGGAGCCCATATATTGGCAGAGTATTTTTACAATATCGTTACTTCTAACAAACCAACATATTTTTCCATCTTTTTAGATTTTTTAAATTTAGAATTAGTAAATAAAACCACCCTGTACTTCGACCTGGTATACGTCACACTCGTCCAGCAATTTTTGTTTTAAAGAGAAACAAATTGTTTATACCCAAATTAAACTTTATCGCCCTATCCTGCATAACTAACTGTGCACTGGGTTCGGGATGAGCACCACTGCGTAAAATAATACTATAGTGTTGTACGAGTACTATATTTGTGGCAAGTGTCATTACGATACGCAAAAATGCAGACAAAAGTGGCTTAGGCTCCGAACTAATACTTTTTTTGTTTGCATAATTTTATAGTTTCGGGACAATACAATATTATGAAGTAGACAGATAGACCAGGCAAATTACACTTTGAGAGCAAGAAAATTATTAACAGGACTTAAAGCATTGGAAATTGTAGAGCGGCGAAAAACAAAGTAAAAAAAAATAAATGCGTGAGCAGGGGCGTTGCGGGTTAGGTTGGGGGGGGGGGGGGTAAAAAGGGGCAGGGAATCGTATTATTGGGATTTCCGGCGAAAGCTGACGTCGGCGACAAAAGTGACATACAGAAAAGTCATAGGCCATGAAAATATCTAAAACTTTCGTAAATGTCATTTTTTACATAATCAAAATGTTCGAGAAAAATTTAAAAAACCGTAATTTTTTTTATTTTTTGTTTTTTATTTTTTATTTTTGCAAAATAATGTCAGTTTAACAAAACTTGGTAAGAGTAGAGCTCTTTGGGTGCTAAATGTCTACAGTATTTTACAAACAAAAAAAAAAGTTTCTAAGATATTTGTTTTTTCCTTTCAAAATCGCTTTATTTTTAAATGAAATTTCTCCTTCAGAAAATCATCGTATCCAGTTCTGCTGGTACTCAGTTTTTGGCACTGGTACTTTTTGGTGAATTAAAAAAAAATAATATGCGTCATTTAAAAACTTGTCCAAAAAATAGAAAAAACTTAAAAAAAAATTCACAATATTTTTTAAAGTTATTGGAGTTATTTTATGTTTTAAAACATTTTTTAATACTGACTAGATTACTTAATTCCACGCAAGATAAATGGCTATTATTATTGCTGCCTTGTTTTTGGAAAATTAATGTAAATATATATATTATGACACAAATTTTATTTTTTCTAATAAACATTTTTTACCGCTCTGTATGTTATTTTTAATTTCTTTCTGAGTTTTATCGCCCTCAAAAAGTGCCGCCTAAAGCAAAGCACCCTGTCACCCCCTAGATAACCCAATTTCTTTATGTACAGGGTTTTCCCGTATATTTTTACACCATATCTAAACTCCGCCTGCATGTAGTGGTAGGGTGGATTGAGTAGCCCTACGACCATGTTGCCAGTCCCAAGCCTGGATAAAGGAGGAGGGTTGAGCATAAGGCTAACAACCTTATCTCGTAAAAACCCACTTGTTATGAAACCTCAACCGGAGCCTCGGAAATGGACTGATCAACGGAAACGACAACGGCAACGGAATATGGATTTGAATATAGGTACTTGGAACGTATTGAGCTGGTATAGACCAGGTGCAGCCCAATTGGCTGTTGAAGTTTTGGAAAAATATAAAATGGACATAACAGCAGTACAGGAAATCAGATGGCTCAATTCTGGCAACACTAAGATCAGTAAATCGGTAGTACTATATAGTGGAAAAGAGGGCACACATGAGTTTGGAACAGGTGTTGTTATCAAGGAAGAACTGATGAGTGAACTAATCTCCTTTAAACCCATAGATGAGAGAATATGCTCCATCCGGTTGCGTGGAAAATGGTACAACATATCACTAATAGCAGTACATGCACCAACCGAGGAAGCCGAAGAAGGGACCAAGGATGCTTTCTATGAAAGACTAGAACAAACAGTAAATGAAATACCAAAGGAAGATATGCTGGTTCTAGGAGATTATAACGCCAAAGTAGGAAGAGAAGAAACATTACAACTACAGTTTGGAAAGCACAGCTTACATGCTTCTTCTAACGACAACGGAAACAGGCTAGTCGACTTTGCAGTTTCGAATAACCTATTGATAAAATCTACAATGTTCCCTCATAAAGATATACACAAACAGACATGGATATCTAACGACGGTACAACAAGGAATCAGATCGATCACGTACTAATAGACAGCAGACACGGATCTAACATAATAGACGTTAGAAGCAGTAGGGGAGCCGATGGAGATACGGATCACATTTTGATTAAAGCCAAAACTAGACTACGACTAGCTGCAAGGAAAGAGAAAAGCCATAAGAAAGAAGTACAGTGGAATATCGAAAAACTAAAACAACAAGAAGTTAAAGATCGATATCAACAAAAAATAGAACAAGAATGCAGAGAAATAAATATGCAGAATCTAGAAGTAGAAGAGATGTGGAAGACAATAAAGGAAACAATCCGAGAGGCCAGCAAAGAAATCCTTGGAGAAAAACAAAATACAAAAGAGAAGCTATGGTTCGATACAGAATGTCAAGATCTAAACGGAGAAAAGTATGAAGCAAGAACTAAGATGTTACAAAACCCATCAGAGGAAAACAGGAATAAGTTCCATAACCTAAGAAACAGAATGCGAAAACTTACGAGAAAAAAGAAAAGAGAATGGCAAAATGAACAACTACAGGAATTGGAAACAAACAGAGCACATGGGAACATAAGAAAATTCTATAAACAAGTTAACACGCATAAAAAAGGATTTCGCCCAAGAACCACTACAATGCTTATAAACAATGAAGGTGAACTTATGACTAGTAAACAAGAGATCCTCGACACCTGGAGAGAATACTTTAACAAATTACTTAATATAGAAGACCCGACATACCAAGAAGAGGATAAGCGACATATGGCTGAAGTCTGGGTTGATCCACCATCCATTGAAGAAACAACTCAAGCAATAAAACAACTAAAAAATAATAAAGCAGCAGGAAGAGATGGCATTCCCGCGGAATGCCTAAAGGAAGGTGGACATAGACTAGTGGAGACTATACATCAGCTAATACAAAAAATATGGGAACAAAGGTGTTATTATACCAATACATAAGAAGGGAAATAGATTGGCATGCAACAACTACCGAGGTATCACACTCCTTAACACATCATACAAAGTGCTGTCTAACATAATTAAAAACCGAATAACACCGTACTCAGAAGAAATAGTTGGAGAGTACCAAAGCGGATTCAGAAGTAAACGATCAACAACAGACCAACTTTTTACGTTAAGGCAACTGCAAATGCTGGGAATTTAATAGAGACCTACACAATTTATTCGTAGACTTTAAACAAGCGTATGATAGCATCATCAGAGCAAGCTTATGGACAGCACTAGAAGAACTGGGAATACGCGGCAAACTTATAAGAATGTTAAAAGTATGTGTCGAAGGATCATACAGTTCAATTAAAATAGAAGGTCACTACAGCGAAACCTTTGAAATAACAACTGGACTTAAACAAGGGGATGCACTGTCGCCGGCTCTATTTAACATAGCCTTGGAGAAGGTAGTAAGACGAACCGAACTAACTACGAACATCTTCGGCCATAATGGACCCTGCCTGATTCTAGCTTATGCAGATGATCTAGATGTTGTAGGAAGAAGTACAGTTAACGTGAAGGAAGCCTTTATAAAACTAGAAAAAGAGGCAAAGAAAATGGGACTGAAAGTCAATGAGGAGAAAACTAAGTATATGCATATGACACGAAACGTAGGACGAGATCGAATACGTTAAAATGTCACTATGGACGAATACAACTTCGAACATGTACAGACTTTTCAATATCTAGGAGCTTTAATAACATCAGATAATAACGTTAAAGTAGAAATAAAACAGCGTATACTTCAAGGAAATAAATGCTATTATGCAACCCAACAATTATTAAGATCAAGGACTCTGACAAGGCAAACAAAAATAAACATATATAAAACTATTATAAAACTATTATAAGACCAGTTGTAACATACGGCAGCGAAACATGGACCATGACGGTACAAGACACGCTACTACTCAATCATTTCGAAAGAAAGATCCTTAGGAAAATATACGGAGGAGTCTGGGATCAACAAACAGTGCGGTATAGGAGGCGCATGAACAATGAGGTATATGAACTATATAATAGCCCAAGTATAATACAAGAAATTAAATCCAACAGATTAAGATGGCTGGGACATGTCCAGAGGAGTAATGACGCAAGGCTAATTAAAATGGTCTGGGAAGAAGCCCCTAACAACAAAAGACCACTTGGGCGCCCAAAACTTCGATGGCGTGATAATATACGCAAGGACCTGCAAACTTTGGGAGTCCTTAACTGGGAAGAAAGGACTCAGGATCGACATGAATGAAGGAGAATTGTTGAGGCGGCCAAGACCCACCCCGGGTTGTAGAGCCATGGATGGATGGATATCTAAAACGTGTATTTAAATAGATATCAAAATACTATAAATACAAAAGTTTTATAATTTTTTACAAATTTTAGGAATCTTAAGGTCAGAATGTTATTTTTTTTTTTCTGAATGTCAAAATTTGACAGGGTGATGGTTTTTTTTAAATTGAACACCCTATATAATATTTTAGATTTTTATAGATCTTTTCTTCCTGATTTCAAAAATATATATGTTATGATTAATTCGTTTGTTAGTTTTTGAGATATATGCGTTTAAAAGTTTTAAAAACTAAATTGATACTCTTTAAAACATCAAAACCATGAAAAACACAATTCTCTTGTAGAATTTGAAGTGTTTTCGAGCCTGTTCAAATTCTACAAGAGAAAATAGAACAGATATTTGTCGATCTCAATGGAAATTCTACGCACTCTATCTATTAAGCTATTTACAGAAAATTTATAAGAATTATTCAAAATTAAATAACAAAGGAGGCTGTGTAGAAAATTATCAATGAAGTTTTAGATATTAATATTTTTCAAAAAAAAAATTGTATTATTTTTTGCTTTTACTGGCTTGCGGCGCCCCACATTACTGCGCAGAATCACCACAGATGGAAAATATTAGTAAATTATATACCTTACAAAAGCAACAGCTTACTTTTTGTGTCAATGCGATTGTCTTTTTCATGGCTGAAACTTAAACGCATATATCTCCAAAACTAATAAACTAAATAATCTCAACATATATATTTTTGAAATCAGGAAGAAAAGGTCTAATAAAATCTAAAATAATATATAGTTCAATTTAAAAAAAAAACTGTCAAATTTTGACATTTAGAAAAAAAAATACATTCTGACCCTAAGATATTTTGATAACAATTCAAATAAACATTTAAGATATGGTGTAAAAATATACGGTAAAGCCCTGTACATATAGAAATTGGCTTATCTAGGGGGTGACAGGGTGCTTCGCTCTAGGCGGCACTTTTTGGGGGCGATAAAACTCAGAAAGAAATTAAAAATAACATACAGAGCGATAAAAAATTTTTATTAAAAAAAAAAATTTTTTGTCATAATGTATATATTTACATTAATTTTCAAAAAGCAAGGCAGGTAGCGTAATTTTTTTAAGCCATAATAATAGCCATTTTTCTTGCGTAAAATTAAGTAATATAGTCAGTTTTAAAAAATGTTTTAAAACTTATAAAACAACTACAGCAACTTAAAAAAATATTGTGACAATTTTTTTTTGAATTTTTTCCTTTTTTGGACATTTTTTTAAATGACACATATTATCTTTTTTATTTCGCCAAAAAGTATATCTCAGTGCCAAAAACTGAGTACCAGCAGAACTGGATACCATAATTTTCTGAAGGAGAAATTTCATTTAAAAATAAAGTGTTTTTGAGCGGAAAAAACAAATATCTTTGAAACGACTTAATTTTTTTGTTTGTAAAATATTGTAGACATTTAGCACCCAAACAGCTCTACTCTTACCAAGTTTTGTTGAACTGACATTATTTTTTCAAAAATAAAAAATAAAAAACAAAAAATAAAAAAAAATACGGTTTTTAAAATTTTTCTCGAACAATTTGAGGATATGTAGAAAATGTCATTCATAAAAGTTTTAGCCATTTTCATGGCCCATGACTTTTCTGTATATGACTTTTTTGTCCGAGGTCAACTTTCGCCGGAAATCGCAATAATACGATTCCCTGCCACTTTTACCCCCCCCCCCCCCAAACCTAACCCGCAACGCCCCTGCTCACGCATTTATTTTTTTTAACTTCGTTTTTCGCCGCTCTACAATTTCCAATGCTCCAAGTCCTGTTAATAATTTTCTTTTTTTTTGCCTTAAATTATGGTAATTCCGCTGGCCTAAGAAGGATTTACGTTAGTCTGTCCGATCTTTTTTTGAAATAAGTGTTAAAGCTGTTATCATCTGATGCGATTAGATTTATTTATTTACCAAAGTTTTATACTTTGCCTTTGTCACAAAATAAAACTTTTCTTAGAGATTCTTAAAGACATACCTACATTACATTATTCATATAAATTATAGAGGTAAATAAAAAAACGTTTTGATTATATTAGTTATACAAATACAATGACCACAAAGAAAAACGGCAGATATTTGGAGAAAGTATTATGCAAGAAAAGGATGAAGAATTATACTTCAATGAAAACAATAAATATGGCTTTTTTGTAGAAGAGTTTATGAATTATTTAAATTAAACCAATAATAAAAAACTAACATTTGGGGCAGAAATATAAAATACTTGGTGTTCCACATAAAGGATTTTAAATCAAATCTAACAAATACCTTTTGAATCCTGTAGAGAGAGAGAGAGAGTTTAGATTTTTGTTCGACACATTGCTTTTCGTGATGCACTCCATAGCTTAATTCAGCACGGCAGACCGAACCAAAGCTTTTTTTTTGTGATGCACTCGACACAAGAGATGCTCTCTTTGTTCGGGTGTTGTTCCAGAGAAGTTTGGTTCATACATTACAGCAAAGCCTTTGACAGCGGTTGCTGATTCTTAAAGGACATGTTGCATATAAAATCGGCATATGCGTTTTATTTGTCGGGAACTACCTAACGCATAGACACCCCAAGAAAAAGACAATTTCTTATACTTATACAATAAATATAATAAAATTACACAAAGCACTTGTCTCAAAAATTATAATACATTATATAAATGTCAAATAACACTTTTCTTTAAATTGTTCTACTATGTAAACCATATTACTAAAATCAAATCTTTACACACCAATTTTCCAGCCATGAATAAAATATTTAGATGGCACTATACAAGGCTATCTCACGCTAGTTTAAAAAAATGTATGAAATTATCTTATAACGAATGAAATTAAAAATGTACCTAAAAATATGGGTTTTTGTTCTTATACTCCCATATTTTTTTAAATGTTTAATTGCTTTAAGAGAGTTATCAGACTTTTTGTTAGATTTTGTAAAAATTAATGGTAAAAATGTAATTATTACAGAATACACTTGCAACAGAAAAGGTAAGAGCAACTGAGAGGTCAATTCACGGAAATTAAGCCAAGCATAGAAATAACAAGAGTAGCATTTAGAATAATAGAAAAAGTTTGTATATAGGAACGTAGGATTAAAATGTTGAATATAATTGTCCAGAGGACTGGCTACGAAATGTACAGTCTTTTAAGAGATGGGTAACCGGCGAATTCTAACGACTTGACAGACTTGTTAAAAGTACGAACATTGAACTGCAACAGAAAATTGGGCAAGATGAGAAAATAATGAATAATCTAAGTAAAAAAGTTCATCTAAATATGAGGCCTTTCCAACAATGTTATAGTACCCTTCGGTCTACTTGTGCCGTCATCTGGACAAATGAATAAAGTAACAGCTTTTACAAATGACGGCGAAGACAGTCCTAACGGCAAATAAAACAATAAGAAAAAAGGCTTGTTCACTACTTTTAAAATTTAGAGGGCCTTTTTTTTAATTATCTGAAAAATCATTGGCTATATCGAGTGTGGTCAATCGATGATATTTTAAATTACTGACGGTGACCAAAATTGGACTGTTCGAACCGGAAATGCGGTTTTTAATAATAATTATTATATTTTTGCAAAAAATATAAACATTTTGTATTTTTTTTCTAAAATGTCACATTTGGTATCTTGATGAAAGTAAAATTTTGTTTCGTTTTCTTTTGCACCTTAACATTTTAGATTCTATTAATTTCTTAAAAAAGCTCCTTTCAAATGGATACTCAGCCAGAATCATGTCAATGGCTACCAAAGATATTTCATATCCAATCCCCCCTTTTCAGCAACTATTTATTATTAATTTGGATTGTCAAAATTCGTCGTCGCTATTAAAACAGGTAGGTAGTTTTATTTTTTAACACGACCTAAATGCTTAAAATATGGGTGCTATAAGCTTAAACCCTTTCTCTATGCAAACGTCATATAATTTGAGATTAGGCAACATTGTAAACCAAACCTTACAAAACCTAAAGTTTCGAATGACGCTATGTTTAAATATTTTTTTCTCCAAAACAATTTTTTCGAAAACAATGAACTATTATTTTTTTTTAATTTTCATTTTGAATGACTTTTTTCTAAACACTGATTTCGAATTAAGTTTTTTTGAAAAACCTAATTTTAAAAACATTTTTTGAAAAATTATTTTCTTAAATTCTTGAGGGAGGTCGAATTCGGTGTAAACCTAACGTTGGTTAATTGATTCCAAAGAGGTTCCCAATGGACAGGTTAGGATATGCTGAGGATCAATTGACAAAGATTAGGTTAACACCGATTTCGACCTCCGAAAAGCAGTGTCTTCCTCCGCTAATTTAAAAAATAATTTTTCGAAAAATATTTTAGATTTTTTTAAACAAACGTCATTTGTAATATTTCTTTTTTAAAATACGTCGTTTGAAATAATTGTTTTCGAAAAAAACCGTAATTCGAAATGATATTTTCCGACGAAAATTTAACTCATGTCATTCGAATCTAAGTTTTCAAAATGAAAATTCGAAAAGCAGTGTCCTCCTCCGCTAATTTAAAAAATAATTTTTCGAAAAATATTTTTGATTTTTTTAAAACAGAGTTTTTTTTTAAAAAAACGTCATTTGTAATATTTCTTTTTTAAAATACGTCGTTTGAACTAATTGTTTTCAAAAAAACTGTCATTCGAAATGATATTTTCCGACGAAAATTTAACTCACGTCATTCGAATCTAAGTTTTCAAAATAAAAATTTTAAGGTTTTCGATCAAAATATTCTCAAAAAAAATATACTCGAAAAGCGTGTTAAAAACAGTGGCTTGTAATATCTTAAATGCAACTTAAATAGTTATCTGAACGGTCAACTCTAAAGGGCCGAAGTCCATTGCAAACAGAAGAATCAGAATTATGATACGCAAAAAAGAGTATTTTTTACACATAAATTTATGGAAGTAACTCTAATAAGAATAAACTTCAGGTTTTCGTTTCCGAAATACAGGATGATGAAAATACTACCACTCGTCTATAAATTTGTAGATTGACAACGTAAATCTATTTGATTCCCCATTCCGCTGGCTAGGCTACCACGATGGTGAAAAAAACTCTTCAGATGAAATTTTAGCAGCTTTATGGGAATTTCTTATTCTGGTAGACAGCGACTTTAACCTAGCTACATATCAAGACAAGACAGTGGTCGTACAAAAGATTTTTAAAAAACACATTCAGGAGCAAAACTTTGAAAAGGAAAATTTTGTTACTTGGACCGAAAGTAGAAAATTCTTAGAAGTGCCAGATTTTGAACCTCACGTCATTAGACGAAGAAAGAACTTGGGAATTACTTTAAAAGCGTGTATGGTGGTAACGCATAATGATTCTTTAAATCATCTAACAGATCGAAGGTAAAAATACAATGAAAATATGCAACTTCATTTGCAACCTAAATTACTTTTGCTTAAAGATTTATCAAAGCAAACGTAAGGATATGTCAAAGCAATAACAAAATTAGTTTTGCTTTATGAAACATCAAACAAAGCGAAGCAGGCATACAAGTATTGTCCGGCAAGAATAAAATGAAAAGCAAAAGAGATGGCTCAAATCAATCTCCCTCTGTTTACAGCACTTTTGTTTTACTAACTGGTCTTCATTTTTTTTAAGTAAATTTACCATGAACAAAATTTTAATATTACAAGAAAAAAGCGAACTCGTCTGGTACGTTTAACCAAATAGACTCCAGCCCGTTCAACCAGCTCAACTCGAATCTGGCCCATTCACAATTCACACCATGTTCTATTGTTATCGCTGGGCTCAAACAGGATGACTAGCTACGTTTCGTATGAAATACCAAAATAAAGAAAGAGTGGCGTATCATTTACTCTTTTTTAAAAAAATTTTAATACTTTGACTTTTTTATCCAGACTGGGATCAATCGCCCAGTTTTTGAAAAAATGTTTGCGTCGAAAATAGCTTTTTAGACATAACAATGCGTTAAATGAGACTCGAACCCACAAGCTCGCGAAACGCCGTGATCGATGCAGTCCAGTTGAATATCAGCTGCCACCATAGCAGCGATACATCCGAAGCAGGACCACTACACAAGCGGACACAAACTCACTAAAATTTTTTATTTTTTAATAGAACTGTGTGGAGTTCAAATTTAAAGATATAACGAATGGTTTTGGATTTTTAGAAAGTCAATTGGTAGTTTTTAAGGTTTCTAGTGTCGTACGAACTTACACAATGAAATAGGTAGGTACCTATATAATATAACCGTTTTGAAAAAATAGTTACTTTTAAAAAAAATAAGGAGTTTTGCAGCAAAAAAGGCTTACGAGGAGTAAAATTTAAAATTAATACCTAATAATGATGAATTAAAAAATAATAACACGCCACTGGACAGAGAAAGATAGCGCTAATTGAAGCCATCTCTTTTGCGCCTCATTTTATTCTGGCCGGACAATACAGTAAAGCTTTACCGTTAATATGACAAAGAAAAACTACTTTAGCAGGTGTTTACATAAGAATAGGTACACTCGCCCACTTTTTTAATGTCGCTTTATTTTCCCTACATTTTTACGTTGTTGGGCAACACCGCATGGCTTAAAATGAGTACCATTATTATTAAATGAATTTGTTTAGTAGTTTTTAAAAGCCCGCTGAAATGTCGAGCTTTACAGACGAGTCTAGTCAATTTTAAGATGACTACTTCAAAGAAGTTTCACCACGAAAATATCTAGGTAGCTTGTCTTGAACGATGTGTGTTCCACATCACACGCTTTGACCAATAGCAAACTCTGAACGGTCATGTGTTGTGCGAAATGACTTGTCTCGACCGATGGCATAGTCGCTCGCACTTCAGAGTTAGTGAATTTTACGCATTTGAAGTGAAAAATGTTCTCCTGCCCCGTACCGACTAAACGTTTCTCGGTCGGATCGTAGAAGAAGCTTGCGCAATGATGGTCTTGCCGCATAGCACGTGACGGGTCGCAGCTAATTTAAAGTTTGCCATTGGCCAAAGCATGTGATGGGAACTATCACATCGTTCAAGACCCAGAATAGCTACCCCTAGACATTCGTGACTGAATGCCGGATCGGCAAGCGCAACTTAGCATGAATCCACGGGAGGACTTTGGCTATTCTCGGCTTATACTTCTACTCTTATATTAACACCTAACAAATTAATTTGTCCCTTTTTAAGCGGCCTTTCCTATTAACAGTAAAGCTTTTACCAATATAGAATACAGCAAAGCAGCCATTTCATGAATATATTAACTAAAAACAAATTTCTAATTTAGATTTTTAAATTTATTTCAATTGATAATTCCACACACACACACAGTTATTCCCGGAATGCGGGTGTTTCGTTTGCAAGAAATCTTTGAGAAATAAAATCTTTATTTTAGATCTATAAGAAGTTTTGTAATATCAATTTTTCATTACAGTCTATAGCATAGGCCAACGAAAAAAACTTGTAAAAAGTTGTCTCAAAAGTTATGAAATGAACTGTATATTGGTTTATTATTAAATCCTGGAGCTGTATTCGGTAGAATTTAAATAATTTCTATTGCTATGTTATTCTATTCCAATAAATAATTTTTGTTTCTTCAATATACTTAACAGATATTTGGCATTGATAAAAAAAATATTTGTGCAGAATAAATGTCATACGAGGGTTGCCTTTTAAATTTTGCATATAAAGTTGGAATAAAACAGTAGATAAATCTTAAAGACTTTATTGTTTCTCGAACTCTTCTTAGAAATGCGCACAGCAACGATGATTTCATGGGCGGCAGCCGTTTTTGGTGCACCTGGCCTTGGATCATCGCTAAGACTAATCTGTCCAAGCTTCAAGTCACCGTACTAACAAGAAACTGTAGACTGATGTGGTGCTTCATTACCAAAAACAGAAATCAACTCTGCAAGGCATTCTTGTTGAGATAATTTACTTCGAAAGTTGCAAAAAATTAAACCCTGCGGTTTAATTTCATTTTTCGACTGATTTGTTAACTTCACTGTAGCTATAAAACTATATGCATCGCACTGACGTTTTAAACTTCGGTTGGGTAAAGATTGAGGTTAAGTTTTAGTAAAGACTTTCGATCAGTGTCGCCCTCTTAATCAATAACTCAACAGACAGCCCTCGTATATTTTTTGATAAAGTATTTTATGCGCTTTTAGTATTTATTGCCAAATTGAGCTAAATATTAAGCATTTATACTTATTTGACTAAACTTATAAGAAAACTAAGCAAAAAGTTGTCTCCATTGTCTCTCCGTGCCAATGGAAAATCTAGTCACTAAGTATATGATAGAAATAAACTGGGTTTATTTGCTGTAGATTTTCCCTGTTATTTTTTGTTATTGTAATCTTGAACACTACATATTTCAGAGACAAGCACATTGACAGCATTACGAAAGTAAACTATGTACTACTCCTATCACTGGCATCGATTTACAACTTGACTATGAAGTTCACAGTTCAAAACACCTGGGGATACAAGAATAACAATTCTGATTGGAGTGGAATGATGGGAGAAATCACCAGGAAAGAAGTTGATATAGGAGGTATAAAAATATTATTTCGTAATATATTTTCTTAATTTTTCGTTAGCAACATTAAAGCAGCTCATGACTATAACAGTTCTAATCTAACTGTGTGTAACCTATTTGGTGTAACCCAACAACTTAAGAAGGGGTATAACGAAAGTGCTAATTTTATTGATAAAATTCCACTGTTGACTTCTGTTCTTTTTATAAAACTTCTAGGCACTTCTCTTTTTTTAACAAGAGACAGAGTTGACCTGATAGACTACATTGCCATGATGACTCCAACCAGATCTTACTTTGTCTTTAGACAGCCGAAGTTATCATATGTTACTAATGTTTACACGTTGCCGTTTGATATCAGAGTTTGGTTGTGCACTATGTTCGTGTGCATCGCTATGATTATAGCTTTATATTGTTTAATGAAGTGGGAGTGGAAGAAGAAAAAGTATGTTAAAGTTAGGGTAAGTAATGTGAATTTAATCTTTGTTTTAAATTAAAAAAAAACTTAATAAGCTACGTAAGGGTACCGGCTTTTCTAAATTCGTTGATTTACAATGGCTTTAATCAGCACAAGTGCAAGTCATACAACAGAATGTATTTTAAGGGAAAAACTGATACCTCAACACTAAACCATCGCACCGGTTTGTTACTGTTGGTGTTGGAAAACAATATTCAAATAACGTATACCTACTAGAAAGAGATCCTTCGCTATCCCTTCTACATACGTCATTATTTATGGATCTTTTTAAATAATGTCTACAACACTTCTGTTTTTAAGAAGGCATGACTACTTTGTAATGTTTGTAAGAATACACTCGCTACTACTAAACTAGACTCACTACCTATTGCTGAACCAACTCAAAGTTTAAGACCGCTACAAAGATTTCAAAATCTTCGGACATCTAAATATCATTATCATTAACAAACTTCCTTTTGGTTATCTAGCGCGGAAAAAAATCCATTCGAGTAAGTTTTTGTCCTATGTAATTAAACCTGTTTACTTATGGTGGAGAAATATTAAGACAGATGCATTTTATAGGCGAGAGAAAGGAAAACAAATTTGTAAAAGAATAGAAAGAAAGCAGAAAATAAAATATTATTAAACTTTATTATTGTGTTCTGTAATTCTCTAGATTGATATACCATTTTAAAGGAAATATACACTCAAGACTGATATTTTTTACCTTAAATCTTTACAGAACACTGCTAACAGTACAGAGCTGAAGGATTCCCTGCCAGAGGTCGCTTTTTTGACATTCAGCGCTATATGCCAACAAGGGACTCCTGCATTACCATTTAGTGCTCCTGGGAGGATAGCTACCATATTTTTGTTGGTAAGAATTTTTTCTGAAAACATAAATAAAAGTTAGGTATATAATTAATTCACTACCAAAACTACACGGTGTCACAACATACTATCGTATGAGGGCTAACATATAGATGGCCCCTTCGAGTTCGTGCATAAAATTTTCTGGTTTAAATTTAAAAAAAGTAATAGTGTTTCTGATTTTTGGTATTGTATAAATTTGAAATTTGCGTTGTGCATTTGTTGTGCCAGCTCAAACAAAATTAATTAAAGAAGAAGAAAGAAGTGAGCTGCTGGATTCAAAGGTCGCGTGTCGATAACGTGACAGAAAACTCACAATATCGTACCGATGAAAGGTCTAAGAAAAATAATTTGTCAATCAAAGATTACTTTTTATGCATTTATTTTTAACTCATAGAAATCAAATTACTATTTGAACAAGGAAGTCTTATTATTAAGTCTTATTACATTGCTTCTATTCTTTAGGTGACTCTGATGTTCATTTATGTATCCTACTCTGCAAATATTGTTGCTCTACTGCAAACTTCGTCAAACAGCATTAGAACATTGGAAGATTTACTAAATTCCAGACTTCAGGTTGGAGTTGATGATACAGTTTTTAATCGATATTACTTTTCTGTAAGTGTTAAGGCTAAAATAACTAACTAAACAAATGGAGTTGCCGATACAGTTTTTAATCGATATTATCTTTCTGTAAGTGTTTATAGACCAAGCGTCAGGGGATTTCTATTTGCAAAAGGTCGAACAGAAATGAAATTTAGTGGAATGGTAGACATAGGTCCCCTGATAGTACATTTAAGTTTGCGACCTGGGGGAGGTTGCCGCTCAAGGGGGGGGGATGAAAACTCTGCATCGCGACACTTGGAGGAAAATAGCACCGTTGGATTAGGTGCTATAAAAGAAAAGATCATATAAAATATGTAGAGAACAATATTGCGCACAAGTTTGGTTTGATGCATTTTACCGCTCTGACCAATAGTTTTTGCGTTACGGCAAAGTTGGGGGGTAGTTTGCAAATTTTAACAAAATCAGAGTTTAATCGCGGATTAAAACAAATATGGCCACCAAACAGCTCTGGTATCTTATTTTTTTATAAAAGATATGATTTTTTGACGTGCGCCCTTACATACTAATCATGATCTACGGTCGATATTTTCTTATTATTGTTGACCAAAAATAGTAGGAAGATTTTCAAAGAACCTAGATTTGAGGTATATAGAAAATTTTATTGCTGATTCTTATAGCCCAAGAACTCATCTTTAAAGGGCCACTTGATGTCACTCTGGCACCCTTGAGCATTTTGAGATATTGAGGATGGCGGCCGATTGGGGAATAAAAAATTTAAAAAGAATTGTTTAAAGAAATTGTAATCCAACGCTGGGCGTATTCAGTAGCTGTTGGGGTCCCATTAAATCAGTGGCGTATATAGAAAAAAAATCGGGGGGGGGGGGCCGAGACAGTTTCGGGGGGGGGGGGGGGCCGAGACCTCATGAGACCGTATTTTATGCTATTTTATGTTTGTATTCATGAAATATGTGGAAAATATCTAAAAAAATCTTAGCTTCGGGGGGGGGGGGGGACCGGGCCCCCCCCGAAGCTAAGATGTATGTATGTGTATGTACCCCCCTGTACATACGCCACTGCGTTAAATATAGTAAAAGCCCCGACCCCCTTCCCCTCAGGAACATATAGTTCAGGCAAGATTCGGGAAAATCCACTTCCTAGAAGCATTTTATATTACTTTTTGGCAAATGGGCAATTCCCCCTATTTTAACCCCGCTGAATCCGAATATTCCTGTTGCCAACTCGAAATATTGACAGGGGCTGAGATATTCAAGATGGCGGCGGAATTTTAAATTGCCGCTGGAAAGCCCAAATTGTCATAGGTGTACATTCAAAATATATATTTGTATAATTAAAAAATAATAACATATTATTTATTTTTTAAATGGCTGCAAATACCTCCAAAAACCCCCCCAGACCCCCCAAAATCTGAAAGTTTGAGGTTTTTTCAAATTTTCTTGAAAACTAAGCTTCTAAGGGAAAAATGTACAATATACTTTATTGTAGACAATAAAATTCCCTTTTCAACGTGGTATAACTTAATAAAGTTAGACTAATAACAAGCTCTCCAGCGGCGTCCGTTAATTGAAGTAATTAAAAAAAGTTGAAAAAATACCTATGTTTTTTCCAAGATTTATTTAATTTTTTTAAAAACTAATATCTACAAAAAACCATGTATTACACTTTGGTATACTCAATAAAATTTTCTTCAAAATGACGTCTAACATGATTAAATCGGTTTTATAAATAAAACTTCAGGGGCATCCGTAAATTAAATTAATTTTGAAAAAACAGAAAATAAACCATTTTTGTTACACGTTTTATCTAATTTTCTCAAAAACTAAGCTTAACATGAAAAAACTTGTTTTACCCTTTTTTGTAGACAGAGAAATTCCCTTTTTAAAAATGTGAAACTCGGTGGGGTTTGACTTATAGCAAACTCTCCAGCGATGTCCGTCAATGGGGGTGATTTCAACAAATCATTAAAAAAAAAACATGTTTTTCATACGTTTTATTCAATTTTCTTAAAATCCAAGCTCTTTATCAAAAAATGTGTTCTATACTTCGTCATAGCCAATAAAATTTCCTTTCAAAGGATGTATAACAAGGTGGAAGTTATTTTATATTTACCGCTCCAGTGGTGTTCTTAATTTAAAGAAATTATTTAAGATCAATCCAAACTAATCAATTTTGTGTCTTATTAGCTTTTCGGTGGATAATAAAGAGCGGCGGATAAAAGGTCGAAAGTACGAAGAAATAAGGTCGAAAGTACAAAAGGTCGAAAATACAAAAGGTCGAAAGTACAAAAGGTCGAAAGTACAAAAGGTCGAAAGTACAAAAGATCAAAAAACAAAAGGTCGAAAGTTCAAAAGATCGAAAGTACAAAAGGTCGAAAGTACAAAAGATCGAAAGTACAAAAGATCGAAAGTACGGCCGCGGGTCCACATCAACTGGACAGGTCAATTCGACTTGATACGGTAAATTTGTATTTTTAATATTTTCTTTTGTGGATTTTTTTTGTTTTTTCAAAAGTTACTACTGTTACTTTCTGCACAAAAATATTGCTTAGGGGAGGTCATGGCCCCTATGCCCCCTCCCCTTATAACCACCGGTGTTTTTTTGCTTTAAAGAACTTATTTAGATAAATCAAAATATCTAATCTCATCAAAAAACAGTTTATTTTAATTTGGAAACATTTTATTTTAGTAGGTATAAATTACAAACTTCAAAAAGGTTTTTGAAGTATTTATCATAACATTAACCTCACTTTGTGATGTATCATTTAAAAAGAAATGTCATCCTCAATAAAGAATAAAGGCACATTTTTTTTAGAAAAGATATTTAAATATACAAGAGAAACTGATTATTTCAGTTGTTTTTGAAAATAAGTTTATATTAGTACGCCCCTGAAGCCTAAATATGGCAACAAACCGACATTTTGATAAAGTTTTTAAAAGAAAATGTTATGTTCTACTTTTGAGAAAATCTGTTGAATGGAAATACAAAGCTTATTAAAAGACCTATAGAACGAAGTATCTGCGAGAAACCTAAGTACTACTGTTAAAAATATACGTACGTAATATGCTGAATTCTTGCACATTTTATTCAAAAGAAATACAGCAAGATTTTTAAATTTAACTAATTTTCTTAGAAACCAAGCTTTTTGTGAAAAAAGCTTGGTTTCTTAGAAAATTGGTACTTTGGTACTTTCAACTTTTTTATAGACAATAAAATTTCAATTTTAACTATGTACCACTAGCGGCCCAATGGCATCCATATATGTGGGTGATTTACAAAAATCGTCGAAAATCTGCTGAATTTTTATATACCAAGAGCCCGTAACACAAAACTCTACGTTATCCGTACCATTAAAATTCATATTCAACAAGTGTCATATTAGCGTACACAAAGGTGTGCCTACTTTAGTTAACAACGAGACGTGGCCTGAAGTCGCTAATTAAGCAAAATGTATGAAAAGGTTTACAGGTGCGTTAACATCTTATAGTATCTGTTTAGACTCTATTGCAAGTATGTCATATAAACCCATTTATAAAAATATGATGATACTGCCACACCTCACCTCAGCTGGAGGACAGGCATACGCTCCTAAGTAAAATTTCATCTGTGGTTAAACCTACATAAACGAGAAGCAGCATATTTTTTTTGGCACATATGTCAGTTACGCCCCCTTATATATGTGTCTCATGCTGCCTTGCTGCTGCCTGGTTGCTGATAAGGCACACCATCTAGATGATAAGGGTTTTTAACATTCACGGACGTAAATTGATAACAAGATATTTTTTAGAAAATAGCTGTCATATAGAGCCGGTAAGTTAAAAATAACTATGCTGCCCGACGTCCATTTGGCATACGCTAGGCACACCAGTGAAAATTATAAAATATTTTTGTTTCAAGTCACATCATGTATTATCAAGATGGTTTTTAACAATTGTGTGTCTTATGGACCTTCAAATACTGAGTTTACTATTCTGCCAAACATTTACCTTACCAAAGGACTGGCACACCTTCTGTAATTATATTTGAAGCTGAAACTCATGCACATTACTAAATAACAAAATGGTTTCTAATTACTGTGTGTCATGTGGACCCTCAAATACTAAATTGACTATGCTGCCAAAGATCTGCCTGACCGAACGAATGGCACATCTCCTGTAATTGTTTGTGAGGCTGAACTCACCCACTTTTCTAACTAGCAAGTTTTTTATTACTGTATGTCATGTGGACCCTCAAATACTAAATTAAGTGTGCTGCCAATCATCTGCTTGACCGAAGGAATGAGACACTTCCTCTAATTATATTTGAGGCTGAAACTTACCTACATACCTAACTAACAATATGGTTTTTAATTATTGTGTGTCATGTGAACCCTCAAATACTAAATTCAGTATGCTGGCAAACATCTGCCTAACCGAAGGAACAGTACATCTCCTATAATTATATTTGAGGTTAAAAGTGACCTACGTTAGTAAATATAAAGATGTTTTAAAATTATTGTGTGTCATGTGAACCCTCATATAGTAAACTGACTATGCTGCCCAACATCTGCCTAACCGAAGGAATGGCACACCCCATAATATTATATTCAACCGTGAAACTTACCCACATAATTAAATGCAGGATGGTTTTTTTATCATTGAGTGTCATGTGAACTCTCAAATACTAAATTCACTATGCTGCCAAACATCTGGCTCACCGAAAGAATGGCACATCTCCTCTAGTTATATTTAAGGCTAAAACTGACCTATATTAGTAAATACCAAAATATTTTTTATTTATTGTGTGTTATGTGGACCCTCAAATACCTAATTGACTGCTGCCAAACATCTGCCTGACCAAAGGAATGGCACACCTCCTCTAATGATATTTGAAGCTGAAACTCACCCACATTACTAAATAGCAAGATGGTTTTTCATTATTGTGTGTAATGCGAAGCCTCAAATACTAAATTGACTCTTCTGCCAAATATCTGCCTGACCGAAGAAATGGCACACCTCCTCTAATTATATTTGATGCAGAAACTCCCCTACATTACTAAATACCAAGATGGTTTTTAATTATTGGGTGTCATATGATCCATCAAATACTAAATTGACTATACTGCCAAACATCCGCCTGACCGAAACTTATCTACATTACTAAACATCAGGATGATTTTGAATTATTGCGTGTAATATGGACCCCTAAATGCTAAATTGACTCTGCTGCCAAACATCTGACCACTGACAGCACGTGTTTTGTATCAACAAACAGGTAATTGCGCTAGGGACCAGCATGCGGAGGTACGTATTTTCATATGAAAAGGACAGGGGACAATTCGTCGCGGCCGATTCGCTGTGATCCAATTCGCGGCGATCCGATGCGCCGCGGGGACAATTTGCTGCCGGCCGATTCGCCGCGGGGACAATTTGCCACGAGATTATTTGATTTATGATATTACCATTGGCAATTGTTTTAACAGTTTTATTTAGCTTGACTTCATATAATATATCTGTTTATTTGTTTGATCATAACTTTTTTCAAACTTTTCCAACTAAATATTTGGTGGTTAGTGTACAATTTAAAAAAAAATTATTTGAAAAATATTTATAATTATTATTTATATTTTGAAAAGGATTTTCTCATTTATGAACCAATATGCATTAAACTCGGAACTTTGTGATCTTTCAGGTCGCTGATTATTATTTTTAACAAACTAAAAAAAAACAAAATGACCTATCAAAAATGGCGGACTTTTCCATTTATGAACCAATATGCATCAAATTCAGAACTTTGGGGCGCTTCAGGTTGCTGATTATGATTTCTGACTTAAACTTTTAAAAAAAATCAAAATGGCGGGTTTTCCCATGTATGAACCGATTTGCATCAAACTCGAAACTTTGCGATCTTTCAGGTCGCTGATTATTGTTTTTAACTGAAACTAAAAAAAATGCAAAATGGCGGATCAAAAATGACGGACTTACCCATTTATGATCCAATATGCATTAAATTCGGAACTTTGGGTTGTTTTAGGTCCCTGATTATGATTTCTATCTTAAACTTTAAAAATATCAAAATGGCGTTTTCACAATGGCGTAGTTTTGTCAAGCTTGACATTTTGCAGTGTTGAGGTCACTAAATACAGTTTTTTCGTCAAACTTTAAAAAATTAAAATGGCGGATCTAAAATGGCGGACTTTCTTAATTATCAGCCGATATGTTTCAAATATGGAACTTGGAAATCAACTGCTGTAAAAGTTATAAAAAGTTTAAAATTGTGTGCGGATTTCCGTATTTACTAACCGATGTGTTTCAAACGTAAAAGATTGGTTTGCTTGAGGTCACTTAATACAATTTATTTAAACTTAAAAAAAATTAAATGGGGTATTCAAAATGGCGAACTTCGCGGTATTTCAAATCGCTGATTATGATTTTTTGACCCAAACTTAAAAAAATTATAATTGCGGATGCAAAATTGCGATTTTATACATAGCGATTCATGAATAAGAAACTCCGCCATTTTGATTTTTTTGTAAGTGTGAGTCTTAAACTGTATTAAGTGACCTTAAGCAATGCAATCTTTCAAGTTTGAGATAAATCGGTTAGTAAATACAAAATAGCACCATTTTGGATTTGTTATTTTGAATTTTTTCGGAGTATGAGTCAAAAATCATATTCAGTGACTTGAAAAATATCGGTTCATAAATAAAAAAGTCCGCCATTTTGGATTCGTTATTTTTAATTTTTACGGAGTTTCCATTTTGGATCCGCCATTGTTGTAATGAAAAACGTAAATTGTATTGTTAACAGAACACTACGCCTACCAAATTTTAACTTTCGAATTAATTCGTGTGACGCTAGCCACTGATAATAATTTAAAGACGGAAAAGCAGGAGTATGAATCACGTACGTCTTAAATATATCTGTACTGCTAAAGCATATTAAAACCATAATGTGGAAAATGACTGCTACAAGCGTTCCGTTCTAATTGGATTTGGAATAACATTTGAAAGGGACTGCTTTCAAATGAGTTTGGCAATTTGTCAATGCCCTGTGATTTAACGTTGTCAAAATTGAAGTTAATTCTTATTTTCAAGGGGGCAAACTTCGCCCGAAAACTTACCATCTGACAACACTGATATCCCATTTTTAGGCTGAATCTTTGGCTCTGGAACGAAATAGCGATGTACAAAATAGCAAGTATTAAATTAGCGGTATCGAAATAGCGACAATCAAAATAGCGATGTAATGAAAGTGCGACTATCAAAATAGCGATATAACACAATGGCGATTTAACAAAATACCGATTGTATCAAAATAGCGATGTAACAAAATAGCAATGTAACAAAATAGCGATGTAACAAAATAGCGACTATCAAAATAGCGATGTAACAAAATAGCGATTATCAAAATAGCGATATTTTGGTTCGGTTTTGGCATATAGTTCGACAAAGGGGTTTCTTTCTATCAATTTTTTTCAAAAAACAAACTTCCCTGATTTCTTTCTCGGGATCCTAGAGGGTGTGAATCTGAACCGAACCGAACCGAACCGAACCAGCTTATTTAAAAAAAAAACTGTCCAGAATTATTTTGAACCGAAACAAACTGAACCGAATTTGGTTCAGTTTGGGTTGGTTTGGTTCGGTTCGGTGCGATTCGGTTCGGATTCACACCCTCTAGGATCCTGGAAAAGAAGTAGGGAAGTTTTTTTTTTGAAAAAATTTGTTAGAAAGGTTCGGTTTGGATTGGTTTGAATCGATTCGGTTTGGTTTGATTCGGTATTTTGATACATCGCTGTTTTGATACATCACTATTTTGATTGTCGCTATTTTGATACATCGCTATTTTGATTGTCGCTATTTTGATACATCGCTATTTTGATATGTCGCTGTTTTGTTACAAACGCTATTTTGATACATCGCTATTTTGATAGTCGCTGTTTCATTACCTCGCTATTTCATTACTCGCTATTTCATTACTCGCTATTTCGTACGTCGCTATTTTGTACATCGCTATTTCGTTCCAGAGCCCGAATCTTTATCCTAATAGAAATAGAAAATTAGAAAGCGGAATGCGTCGAAATTTTGCGAGGTGGTTTTTTAAAGCATTTTTAACAAACGTATCTTGGCAGTAATTCATCACTAATTCATCTTGTTTAAAAAATTTTAAAAAAGTTATTGCTAAAACCCAAGAAATATTTCAAAACATTGTTTGGCATTTTAGTAGCCTAGTTGTGTTATAGAAAACTGTAGCGAAATTCTTTCGTTTTTTGTATTTTTTGGAAATATACAAAAGAAAATCAAAATTCTAACAAGGTACGTTTGACAATGTTAAAAAAGTCTTTTATATGAACAGAAAAAATGTTTTAATTAGTTTTTTATAGACGAAATCTATTAGAATTTGTAAAAGCGTAGTCAATTTTATATTTTCGGAAGTATAAATCAGACAAGAGCCATCGACCTCCTGACTGAAGCGCCACCCTCATATAACGGGGGCAAGCCAATTCGATTAAGAAAATTTAATTAAAATCATGTGACCCGGATTTTCAGATTATTTTCAGTTACTTTAAACAAATAAAATGTTCTTTAATATAACTTAAATGCTTATAAGTATTTAGAGACATACAATTTTTTCTATTTACAAAAATTTTTTGTGCGGGCAGTGGCCATGACCTACCAAACAAAATCAGGGGATTACGAACCGATTCATATGATAGTTTGTGATAATAGTAATTTACCTAATTACTGCGGAAGAGGCACACGCGTTAGGTAGGTCTACGTGGTTGTGGAAACAAAAATAAAGCACAACATTACAAACCACTGATTTATTATATTTAATTTACAATAATTGCCGAAAACTTAACTTCCTATCCTAACTTAACGGCATCTTCGGATAATGAGATGTTCGTTTTCATATTCTGGATCATAGATATCAGAAGGTCCTTAATATCTTTGTTGTGGCTAAATCTTCTTCGGGCTTATCGGTATTTTCTACCACAGTAAACAAATATTTTTTTCTATTTTTATTTATAATAAGACGAAACGTCACCCCCTAATATTTGACGAAAAAATATGCTTTGTTGTTTACTCTATTCTTTTATTTTTCCTATTGTTATTGGAAAACTAGCCCAATTGTATTTTTTGGCATAAATTAACGTCAGTGCCATTGACTTCTATACCCTACGGGGCCTTATACAACTCAATGGTCAGTGCCAAACTCATGCCGTATTCCATTGGGGAAATGAGTGCAGCACTAGTGAACAACTGGCTCGGTGTTTGCCTTCCATTGACATGCACTTTTTCAGTTTTCGTATTCCATTGCGGAACTTATGAATTCAGTTTTGCACTGAGTGCGGCTTTTTTGACACCGGCTCTGAGGGCTCGTGCCGCACCGAAAACTTTTTCCCGCCATTAATTTTAAACGCTTATTATTGTCGTGGGACGTAAAAATGAGTGAAAATAAAGTTGTTAGCGATTTTTTATTATTTTCTTCGCTGCTAAGTAGTAGCAGCGATGAAGATGAAGAAGAACAGTTCTGTGCAATAAAAACAATGCGAACGGAAACCCCAAAAATAAAAAACTTTATTGAAAATGTGGTTTACGGATTTAACAACAAACAGGTAAGTAGATTTGTATGGATTTGGTTGACGGGGCCCTGGGGCTAATTTTCCGACAGTTGGGGTTTTCTGGCAGCTATGATTATAAGTAAAAATAAATGTATTTTTTAGTTCAAGAAACACTTTCGGCTCGAGATGAGCACTGCAGAATTTCTCATAAATAAATTCAAGTAGCCTCAATTTTGTCCAAAAAAAGAACAAGGGGGACGAAACCCCATTAGCGCTGAGGCACATGTCTTGCCATTTTTATGGTATGTTAAAACACCCTTACGTTTAGCTGTTAGGTTAGGTTATGTTCTTGTTGAATGGAAATTTGTTCAAAAATATTTTCTTCCAAAACTTTTTTGAACAATTTTCCTTATGAAAAAAAAATTACTTTCAAAGAAAATGTTTTTGAACAAAAAAAAATTAATAAAATATTTTCAAACAATTTTTTGTTTGAAGGAAATGTTTTTAAATAATTTTCCTTTTCAAGAAAATGTTATTGAAGTATTAATATTACTTACTTACTAACAACATGTTTTTGACCAAATTCCGCAAGGCAGGAAAGTTAGGTTTACTTGAAAGAAACTTGTGAAATATTATATATTACAGGTGTTTCGAATACTTATGTTCAAATTTTGGGAGCATAAAGTACACTTCTGGTTAGGGTTTTTTGAAAAACAAGCGCGAAATATAGATAACTACTCTATCTGTTGGTATACGAGCACAAGCCTGCATTCAACAAGGAGGTGGGCATTTTTAAAATATTCTTATGAACTTTTTTTAAATAAAATCATTATTTATTTATTTGACGAATTTTATTTATCTTAGGATAATATTTATCGGCGTGTAACTTTGAAACAAATAAAAATGGATATCGTCGTTGGCCTGATAAAACTACAGGTTGTGTGACATTTTTTTCAAAAATGAGATTTTTGCATAATCAATTTGCCCTATTCATAATGGATATAATATAAAAAATTATTTGCAAGAAAATGTTATATTAACGTTGCTTAAACCAAGAATAAAAAAGAAGTTCTACAGCTCATAATGACACCACACTAAGGTCACTATATCACGATGTTTCGTTCGTGATATAGTGACCTTATACCACACGAGTGCAATATTTCATTTTCCGCGTGTTCCATTGAAACTGCACTCGGTGCAAATTTTTGACAGCACCGTTTCAGTGTCAGTGCACCACCAGTGCTGCACTCATTTTCCCAATGGAATACGGCATCAAAATCTGTTGTTTGTTTGTACTAGATTGTTAATTATGACATCTAATATAACCTAATTTACAATTAGGACTGTCATCCATTGTCATCCTTAAAAATTTAGTAAAGCCCACAATTTTTGAACCGAGTCGGTGTCCCTATGACTCTAATATGTAGTGCCAACTTTTGATTGATATTTAAATATTTTGCGTTGTTGTCTTTTGCTTGAAAAATTGCCAAAATTAAATTTGTCGCCTTAAAAAAAATTATTTTTATTTTGGCACTTACTTGGCATTTTTTTAACAAATTAAAACGTATTTGTCCTAGGGCCTAAGGTATCTGATAATGGGTGTTTTAACCTTAGAAAAGAGATGGGGCTGAAAGCGCAGCAACCAATTATTATCAGTACCCTAAATGAACCGACACACTTTTAGCAATTATTAGCTCACACATATACTATACTTATAGTAGTGTGAGCTATGGTGATCCTAATTTTTTCTAGAAAAAAAAAGTTGCTCCGATTTCAAAAAATTTTATATATCTTTGCGTTTCAGATAATTTTGAAACTTTTTTGTTGCGCCGTCTGTCTGTCTGTCTGTATGTCTGTATAGGTGTCTGTCTGTGTGTCTGTCTGTAACGACCAACGCGCATAACTCAAAAACCACTTGGCCGATTTTAATGAAATTTGGTACCTGGGCTGGGTCTTGGGTCGAGATGGTCCCGTTTAAAAATGAACAAAATCCACCGAACACAAACCAAATAAAAGGGTGGGGGTAGATTTCAAAAATTAGAGTTTATGTGAAAATATGGCGTGTGTGATATCAAACGAAAGGTAATTGAGTCTGCAGTTAAAAAAAATACATTTTAATTTATTTAAAAAAAAAGGGTAGGGGTATATTTTAAAAATTAGAGTTTAAGTGAAAATATGGCGTGTGTGATATCAAACGAAAGGTAATTGAGTCCGGACTTTAACAAATACATTTTAGTTTTTTTTGTAAGGGTGGGGGTAGATTTCAAAAATTTGAGTTTAAGTCAAAACATGGCTTGTGTGGTATCAAACAAAAGGTAATTTAGTCTGGAGTTGAATAAAATATATTTCAGTTTTTAGTTATATTAGCTCACACGTACACTATAACTATAGTACCTAGTGTGAGCTTAGGGGCCCATATATTGGCAGAGTATTTTTATAGGCCGTTTCCCAGTTAAAATATATTTAAGACGTACGTGGTGCGCATCCTACCTGCGGTCGGTATAATGAATTTGAAAGGGTCTACGACAATTAGCCACAGGCACCCTTTTAGTCTCAATTTTATTTATTTTGAAAATCTATGATAAGCAAACAAAATAAGTTTTTAAAATTTTACTACTTTAGTGTGAGCTTTATCCTAATTTTTTCGAGAAAAAAAAAGTTGCTCCGATTTCAAAATTTTTTATATATCTTTGCGTTTCAGATGAATTTTAAACTTTTTTGTTGCGCCGTTCTTTCTGTCTGTCTGTAACGACCAACGCGCATAACTCAAAAACCGCTTGCCCGATTTTAATTAGATACCTAGGCTGGGTCTCGGGTCGGGATGATTCCATTTAAAAATGAACGAAATCCATCGATCACAAGCCAAATAAAAGGGTGGGGGTAGATTAAAAAAATTAGAGTTTATGTGAAAATATGGCGTGTGTGATATCAAACGAAAGGTAATTGAGTCTGGAGTTAGACAAAATAAATTTGAGTAAAAAAAAAGGGTGGGGGTGGATTAAAAAAAATAGAGTTTAAGTGAAAATATGTCGTGTGTGATATCAAACGAAAGGTAATTGAGTCTGGAATTAAACAAAATACATTTTAGTTTTTAAAAAAAGGGTGGGTTCAAAAATTAGAGTTTAAGTTAAAACATGACTTGTGTGGTATCAAACGAAAGGTAATTGATTCTGGAGTTGAATAAAATATCATAACAAAAACATTTCATGTAAAAAAAAGCCAAGTATGCGAAAATGGCATTCCGTAAAAAGAATTGAGATAAAAGTAAAGCCAAGTTCTCCAATACAAATTTCAAAATGAAAGGTTCTTACTAGTTTGGAAATATTTTTTTAAACTTTGCTATTACAGCCAAACTTCTTTATGTTCAATTTAGCACTGTGCCTAAGAGTCATTTACAGCCGTAATAGCCAAGTTTAGAAAAATATTTCCAAACTAGTAAGAACCTTTCATTTTGAAATTTGTATTGGAGAACTTGGCTTTACTTTTATCTCAATTCTTTTCACGGAATGTCATTTTCGCGTACTTGGCTTTTTTTTTAATGAAATGTTTTTGTTATGATTTCACTTCTTTTTTAAAGGAATTGGATAATACTTAATTTTTAAAGTAGTAAAATATGCGGAATATTGTTAAAAACTTTTGCAATGCCTTACTTAAATTTTTGAGGTTTTTTATTTTTTTTTCCATGGTTTTATCGTAGTTCCATCAGCCTTCCAAAGCTCAGCTCAGCGTTTCTGAAAGTGCACAATGTTACTTTTACATAACTTTACATGTATAGGGGAGGGAAATAAAATAAGATTGTCGTGTTTTTAAATTTTGTCCTATAGTTTTATCATAGTTCCTCTCAGTCTTCCAAAGCTCAGCTCTCTAGCGTTTCTGGAAGTGGGTAATGTTACTTTTATATAACTTTACATTTATAGGGGAGGAGAGTAAAGGAAAATATTGGACTTTTTAAATTTTTTCGCATGGTTTTATCATAATTTCTATCAGCATTCCAATGCTCAGCTCTCTAGCGTTTCTGGAAGTGGGCAATTTTAGTTTTATATAAATTTACATTTATAGGAGAGGGAAGTAAATTAAAATATTGGTGTTTGTAAATTTTTTCATATAGTATTATCATATTGTCTTTCAGCTCTCTAGCGTTTCTGGAAGTGGGCAGTGTTACTTTTACATAACTTTACATTTATAGGGGAAGGAAGTAAATTAGAATTTTGGGGTGTTTTAATTTTTTTGTATAACTTGATCATAGTTACCATCGGTCTTCCAAAGCTCAGCTCTCTAGCATGTCTGGAAGTGGGCAATGTTACTTTTACTTAACTTTACATTTATAGGGGAGGGAAGTAAATTACAATTTTGGGGTGTTTTAATTTTTTCCTATAGTCTTATCATAGTTCCTATCAGTCTGCCAAAGCTCAACTCTCTAGAATTTCTGGAAGTGGGCAATGCTAATTTTACATAATTTTAAATGTATAGGGGAGGGGAGTAAATTAAAATTTTGGGGTTTTTTGCCTTTTTCCTATAGTTTTATCATAGTTCTTATCAGTTTGCCAAAGCTCAACTCTCTAACATTTCTGGAAGTGGGCGATGCTACTTTTACATAAATTTAAACGTATAGGGGAGGGGAGTAAATTAAAATTTTGGGTTTTTTTTTCCAGGGGTTTGGTCATAATTTCTATCAGTCTGCCAAATTTCAGCTTTGTAGTATGTCTGGAAGTACAGTAGAATATTGATGATCTATACATGAGTGAGTGAGTCAGTGAGTGGCAATTTCGACGTTTTTTGAAATTTCGGAACTACTTTGTTGTTGTTAACTCCATGGAGATCTACGACTGTGCAAAGTTTGAGATTCGTAGCTCATTCCGAAGTAGAGTTTTAGGTAGGTCAAATATCGGCTGAAATGTTTCAAGAAAAGATGGTTACGGTGCGCGAACTCGGCGAGGCACTGCCGTGCCCTCAGATATTTCAGATTTTAGTTATATTAGCTCACACGAACACTATAACTATAGTACCTACTGTGAGCTTAGGTACCCATATATTGGCAGAGTATTTTATTTTCTAATGTAATTCTAAAATAAGAAATAATCAAAATTACTTATTAAACCACAAATCGTCTCGTTCTCATTTTAAATGACAAAGTGAGCAGGATATTGATCTTACTAAAGTGAAGAAGTAAATATTTAAAACGAATTATTTGACAACCTGTTTTAAATAAAAACTTTGTCTAATTTAAATTAAAGATATATTTTTTATTTTTAATAGAAAATGTATTTGCTTTTAATAAAACCTCCTGAAACAAATGTTATAACTGTGTTAAACTGTGCAACACGACATCATCAAATATTATTTAATGGAATTTGACTTATTGTCCCGCTTTACGCTGCGCTACACGGTACGGCAATATACAGTGTGGACGTAAAAATCCCCCCCCCCCCCCGCTGTTAACTTTTGAAGGGAATTACATATCAACTTCAAACAAAAAGCATGTTAAATGGTATCAAGTTTACTACTTTTTGACGTATTGCTTTGAACCGTGGTGTGAGCGTAAGGCCATAAGGTCAGTAACAACTTTAAAAGCTTAAATGAGAAGGGGGTCGCGTTTTATCTTTTTTTCTCAAAAACGGTTAGAGACACAAAAAATTGCAGAAGATCAAAAAGTTTCTGCATAAAACAGGGAATTCATTTTATATTTTTTAATCTGCCAGTGACTGCAAAAAAGTTCTGGGGAAAAAACAGGACACGACCCCGGAAAAAATATCATCCTGTAGTTTTTTCCTAATATTTGGCATGCTTTATGATGTATGCCTTGTATTTAAATACATGTTCCAGATTTAAGCTATATATCTCAAAAACTGCACGAGTTGTTAAGAAAAAACAAACAAAAAATTTTAACTTTAACAATGTATGTCAAAAACTAAGAATTTGCAGACCTATGTTTAAACAAAGTTTTTCTTTCTTAAAATCACTTGAACAATAATCGTCTGAAGTTTGGCGACATATTTTATTAACACCCTGTATAGGTATTATATCCAAGAGATATAAAGGAATTTTAGTTTTTGTACGATATTTTTAAAACCCCTGTAGATATTTTTAATTTCGATAGAGCATCTGATGAACTGATGAACTCGGAATAGGTCAACTTTTTTTTTATTTAACCAAAAATATATTTTTTACCGTTTCCGAGATCCCCATGTATTACTTATTTCTGTGACACACTATATATTTAATAGGTCTGAAACTTCTTTAGTTAGTACACACGATCATTTGGATAGAAAAATAATGTAAAATTTAACAGCTTTTATAATGTCGAAAATGGCAGCGACAGAGGTCGAATGTTATTGAATAAAGTAGAACTGACCATAAGGATTTTTAGTGGTTCTCGTTGATTTAGAAGAAACCATAATTAGTGCAGGCGATAGGTCGCAGATTACCGAATTGGATGTTGCCAAGCCAGGTTTTTGTCCCCCCTCCTCTTATAGTCGTGTTCGAATTTCTGAAAATTTAACTATGTTGATGCCCTAAAGCCACAATGACATAGAAATTAATCAAAAATGTGTAAGACATAACCTAAAAATAAAATTTTATTAGTTTTTTCAATATTAGCTGCAAAACCCCCCAAGACACCCCAAAACCTAAAATTTTTTGATTTTCCTCAAACTTTCTCAAAAACTAAGCTTCTTAGAGAAAAATATGTAATTACCTTTATTGTATACAATAAAATTTCCTTTTCATCGATATACAAGTCAGTGGGGTACGACCAAAGACAAACTTTCCAGAGGCGTCCGTTTATGAAGGTAATGCAAAAAAATTAAAAAAACAAACATGCATAATGAATGAACCAGTCTTCGAGAAGCCGACAAACAGTCAACATCTCCTGAAAATGCCATCCACTCGAGATGGCGAAACGTCGAGAACGAATTCCCAACGGCGACGGCCGAACAGCCCGAAAGCACACCCACCAATGCATATTACCTGTTTTCCCCGATTTTCTTGCAAACCAAGCTCTCTATCAAAAATTGTGTCCCATAGTCGGCTGTAGATAATAAAATTTCCATTTAAACGGTGTGTAAAAAAGTAGGATTATTTTTATCTATAACAATTTAGGGGCCTCCGTAAATTACATCAATTTTGAAAAATCATTAAACTTACCAAGTTTTATCTAATTTTATCAAAAACTAATCTTTTTAGGAAAAAAATTATTCCACACTTTATTGTTGAAAATAAAATTACCTTTTTAACAGTGTATAAGTTAGTCCAATCAGACTAACAGCAAACCCTCCAGCGGCGTCCGTTTTTTGAGAAAATGTAAGAAAATTAGAAAAAACACATGTTTGTCACATGTTCTGCCCGATTATCTTAAAAACCAAGCCCTCTATCAAAAATTGTGTCCTTCAGTCGATTATAGACAATAAAAATTGCTTTTAAACGCTGTACCACAAGGTAATATTTATCTTTAGAATAAAACGTCACAGGCGTCCGTAAATAAAATCACTTTTTACAAATCACCAAACAAATTAATTTTGTTACAGGTTTTATCCAATTTTCTTAGAAAATAAGCTCAATCAAAAAAAGTGTTCTTAACTTTATTGTAGAAGATAAAATTGCCTTTCTAACTGTATAAGTTAGTAGGGTTTGATTGATGACAAACTCTCCAGCGACGTAAATAAAATCATTTTTGTCACATGTTTCACCCGATTTTCCAAAAAACCAAGCTTTTTATCAAAAAATGTGTCTTATATTTGATTGTATTGTTATTTTCTTTTAAACGATTTATAATAAGGTATGAAAAGTTTAATTTTTAAAACTTTGGGGACGTCCGTAAATTAAATCAATGTTTAAAAATCACCAAACAAATTAAGTTTGGTTCGATTTTTTTAAGATCCTTAAAATTTGAATCAGTGGCGATAGTAGGCCATCCAACCGTACCTAAAAAATTATGGCGCAGGATGTGGAGAAAAGGTAAGTAGGAGGGATCACCTTTGCTGCTAGAGCATCTTTTTTCGGGGCGAGTTTCATTTTTTTTTATGGAGGGGGGATGGGACGGAAGGTTGGGAGGTACGAGGGGTGCAAAGACTATCAATGCAGATGGCGGCTATAGTAGTTACATTTGGTAATTTTTAAAATCTTATTTTACATACGGATGCCCGGACGCCCCTGTAGTTTTAAAAATGAAATTAATTTTTCACCAAATTATACATCATTGAAAAGGAAATTTTACTTTCTACAAATCAGCTATGAGGCATATTTCTCATAAAAAGGTTAGTTTTTTTTGGAAAATCGGGTGAAACATGTGACAAAAATGTTTTTTTTTATATGACCTGTATAATACGAAAGCCGCTGGAGAGTTTGTCATTAACCAAACGTCACTGACTTGTATATCGGTAAAAAGAGAATTTCATTTTCTACAATAAAGTTTAGAACATATTTATCCAGTTGGGCTTAGTTTCTGAGGAAATTGGATAAAATCTGTACAAAAATTAATTTGTTTGGTGATATGTAAAAATTGATTTTATTTACGGACGCCTGTGAAGTTTTAATTTAAAGCTAAATCTTACTTTGTGATAAAGCATTTAAAAGAAAATTTCATTGTCTACAATCGACTACGGAACATGATTTTTGTTAGAAGGCATGATATTTAAGATAATCGGGTAAAACATGTACCAAACATGTAGTTTTTAATTTTTTTTTTACATTTTCTTGTAGTTTGGTATTAGTCTGACCGCACGAGCTAAAGGGGCCTACAGACACGCGAGCATTTCTTGAGATTAGTACGCGCGAACTAATCTCTGCATACATGTACGTTTGGTGGAATTGCCTACACACACGAAGACAAAATTAAACGTTCTAAACATAAACACGATATTATCAATGCGTTTTGCCTAGACACCGAGAGATTTGCTCGCGTACATCGTGCGCGCGAACAAATCTTCGAGAGATATTTTAGGCGGATATTGTCTACACACGAAGAGATTAGTATGCGCAAACTTGTACGCGCGTACTAATCTCTAGAAATGTTCGCGTGTCTGTAGGCCCCTTTATACATTATTAAAAAGATAATTTAATTTTCTACAATAAAGTGTAAAATATTTCTTTTCCCAAAAAGCTTAGTTTTGGAGAAAATTTGACAAAACTTGTAAAAGAAGTTTAGTGATTTTTCAAAATTCATGTAATTTACGGACGACCCTAAATTGTTATAAATAAAAATAATCTTACCTTGTTATTCATCATTTTAAAGGAAATTTCATTGCCTATAGGACACAATTTTTGAGAAAGAGCGTAGTTTTCAAGCAAAATGGGTAAATCTTGTAATAAACATGTTTCTTTTTTGAATTTTTTACATCACCTCAATAAACGGACGCCGCTGAAGAGTTTATCATTGGTCGTACCCCACTGACTAATACATCGTTGAAAAGCAAATTTTATTGTTAATAATTAAGGTAATTGCATATTTTTCCCTTAGTTTTTGACAAAATTTGAAGAAAACCTCAAAATCTCAGGTTTTGGGAGGTCTGGGGGTTTTTGCAGCCAACATTTAACAAACTAATAAAATTTTATATTTAGGTTAGATTTTACACATTTTTGATTAATTTCTGTGTCATTGTGGCTTTAAGGCGTCAACTTAGTTAAATTTTCAGAATTTCAAACACGACTATAAGAGAAGGGGGGAAAAATTGGACCAAAACCTGGCTTGGCAACATTCAGATCGTTAATCTGTGACCTTTTGTCAGCTAGAATACAAGAGTCTGAGGCTAGAATCCATTGTCAAACTGCGGTCCTCATATTTTGCATACTCAACTACCTACAGCGTCTGCACTAAATTGCCAGCATTCACATTGTTTAAGGCAGTCGCACACACCGCTAGTTTTAGTCGGCACTGGTGTTTCCTGCACGTTGTGGTATAGTAGTATATACTTTCATAGATTTTAAATTTCGGCGCATACCTTCAACTGCGTTTGAAGTAGCCCATTGAAATGATGTGTAGATGCCACCATATGCAGTGGCGACTGCTGGCTGTGTGTTCAATTGGTCTTATTGAAGTGAAGAATTCATGTTCTTCTATTATATGATGTAACTTTATAATACTTTCCGTGGTTAGTTTGGATAATCGATTTTTTTCGTGTAACGCGATAACCTATCTAAGAAAATCCACTTTGCGCGCATTCCTTCATATTAGCTTTTTTCCGCTCGCGTTTTTTCTCAATGCGCCTAATTTAATATATAATTGTTGATTTCGTATTTTGGTTTTTTTGATACCTTTTGGGATTTTTCTACCCTTTTGTCATAAAAAACTAAAAATTTAGATAAACTCAAGCAAAGATTATAGATTATAATATGAACTCAAGTATATGTCATATTAATCGCAGCCGCAAGCCTGTAAAGCGTAAGGACACTCATCGTAAAGGCAAGCCTTATAGGAAGCGAAGCTTTCAATTTTTGGGTTATTATTTTTGACATGTTTTCCTCGGTTTTATCAAAAACTCATTTTTAAAATAAGAACGAGCCGCCAATGCGAATCCGAGGAACATGTCAAAAATTATAACCGAAAAAAAGAAAATCAAAGTCAGGCTTTAAAGCTTGCTTTACGATGAGTGACCTTAGTAAAGCGAGGATACGATTGACAGGCTTTGGCAAACTTTTGTTGTAATTTTTGGCATAAACGCAAATAGGGTTTTGAAGGGTAAGCTTTTTGTTTTTTAACTTTTTTATTATTTTGAAGGTGTACAGGCAGGGTAATTTTTTATAATATAGAATATTATTGGGAGTATACAGTTCAAACACAAACTAGTCGATTTGATAAATGATAACAACTTTAAGCGCTGCAACGTCACACAGTGGGGCCGGGACACATAAAAGTAACCGAAAATTCTATATGCATATAATGTTTATTGAAATTGTCTATAAACGCATATTTATTCTTAAAATTAATAATTTAATGAAAAATTATTGTCGCACGAGCAGTTAGCCGAGGTGTGCGGTACGCTAACGCAGTAGTTACATATAGCAACAAAATTTAATATTAAAACTTAAAGTAATTTAAAAAAACAACAACCCATATGTTCCCTGATTGTAATTTCATTATCTAGGTAAAATAACCTTTAATTTGATAGCTCACAACCCATATTAATAAAATGAATAAATTTAAAAATGATCTATTTAAAAAAAGTATATTTAAAGGAATAAAAAAAGTAACAAAACATAACTAAACTACGCTATAATTATCACAATCTGAAGTAGCGGGGAGACGATGGAGATGGATTTTGCCAAATAATTTTTTGGGGGTCTTTTCATTGCGGATTCCCGACCACCAATTTTAATGGAATCAGCCAGGTAACGAAAGCAAATTTAAGCAAGGAAATTTACTTCTGTCTTTTTATCGGATGAGATTGTACTGATTCCTTGATAAGCCAACTTCTACAAGAACCGAGAGCGCATCATTTTGTGACAATTGATTAGTCGTTTCTTCTACTACTTTTGTTAACAAGTTTATTTATTCAGAAGCTCAATCGGGATTTAAAGATAATTCTTTTAATAGTTTGGAAACTTAAATATGTAATATAAACTCCATTTGGGCAGCATATAATATTTCCTCAGTTGTGTTTTTTTCGCAAATGTGCAGTTTTCTGACGTTATTTTTATTTTATAGGCGAACAAAAATGTGGAAAGGATAAAAGGGTTATTTTTTATTTTATTTATTTATTTTATAGATGCCAAAAATTTTAACGAGTGTAGCGACGACTACGATTTATCGAGGGATAACAAGACAGCTAGCTATTTTTCGCACTTTTGATCCCTTTTCCGAGATTTTATTTTTTATTCGAGTTTTTAGGTTTTAACTTTATTTTTAGGATGTTGTACTGATCTGTCACTTTTACTCCCTGATTTTTACTTTTTATTCCTATTTCGTCCCTGATTTGTCACTTCTTATCCCGTGCGAAATGCGAAAGATATTAAAAGTGCTGTATAAGTCAATACAAAAACTTATCATAAACTGATAATTTCTAAATGATCAAAAGTAATAGATTTATACAAGTTTTATATTTAGAAACAAAGCGTAGTGAAATTTTTTTAAAGAGAAAATCGGAATTGGTTTAAATTTTTGATACATATCGGTTCATAAATAAGAAAGTCTGCCATTTTCGATTTGCCATTTTATTTTTTTTTTATGTTTGAGGATAAAACTGTATTCAGTGATCTTCAGCACTGCAAACTTTCACGTTTGGGACAAATCGATTTCAAAATAAAAAATCTGCCATTTTGGATCCGCCATTTTGAATTTTTTTATGAGTTTTAGTAAAAAATCATAATCAGCGACTTGAAGCACGGCCGAGTTCCATATTTGACACATATCGGTTCATAAATAAGAAAGTTCGCCATTTTGGATCCGCCATTTAAATTTTTTTATGTTGGGGATAAAATCCGCCATTCTTCTAATAAACAACAACAACTAAAATGTAAATTGTATTGTTACCAGAACACTGCACCTACCGAATTTCAACACTCGACTTAATGGATTTAACTCTACATTACAAAACCAAGTTTTAAGAAAATTTCGTAAAGGATTTTTTAAAGATGTTTTTGTATAAATAATAATATATCTATTTTATTTTACATCTGCACATTTTATCAAAAAAAAAAATTCTGGCGCCGAGTTGGCCCGGCGCCTGTTGCCGGCGCCGAGTTGGTGGCGTCCAGATGGCGGCACCCAGTTGTCCCATTGCGTACCTTGTATGACATAAAACAAACATGTTCTGCCGCTGGCGCGGTGAAGGGATTCCAATAAACACAAAAGAACAAACGGTATCTTTTAAAACTCGTGGCGTCCTACAATTCCTAGCGGTCTAGGACAACTGGGCGCCGCCAACTGGGCGCCGGGCCAACTGGGCGCCGGGCCAACTCGGCGCCGCCAACTGGGCGCCGGCCAACTAGGCGCCGGACTAAATTTTTTTTTTTGATAAAATGTGTAGATGAAAAATAAAATATATTATTTATATAAAAACATCTTTAAAAAATCCTTTACGCAATTTTTTACAAGCTTTTATTTAGCTTCAGGTGTTCTGTCTAACTAACTATCTATCAAATCTTGTGAAGCGTTTTTGACACACTTCCCATTATCCGATTTAGATGAAATTTGGTATACACGTGGTCCCATGACAATACAACATTAAGAAAAAATATCCTCCCACCCCTACCCCCACCCCTTCTATAGAAAAATGTGTTTTTGACACACTTCCCGTTATCCGATTTGGATAAAATTTGGTATACACATAGTGGTCCGATGATAATACAACAATAAGAAAAAAATATCCTCCCACCCCTACCCCCACCCCCTTCCATAGAAAAATTTGTTTGTGACACACATCCCGTTATCCGATTTGGATGCAATTTGGTATACATATAGTGGTCCGATGACAATACAACATTGAAAAAGAAAATCCTATCACTCCTACCCCCACCCTCATCTATGGAAAAATGCGTTTTTGACACACTTCCCATTATCCGATTTGGATGAAATTTGGTATACATATAGTGGTCTGATAACAATACAACATTTAAAAAAAATGTCCTCCCACCCCTAACCCCACCCTCTTCCATAGAATTTGCGTTTTTGACACCCTTCCCATTATCCGATTTGGATGAAATTTGGTATACTTATAGTGGTTCGATGACAATACAACATTGAAAAAAAAAATCCTACTACTCCTACCCCCACCCTCACCTATAGAAAAATGCGTTTTTGTCCGGCGCCGAGTTGGCCGGCGCCCAGTTGGCCCGGCGCCCAGTTGGCGGCGCCGAGTTGGCGGCGCCCAGTTGTCCCATTCCGATTCCTAGAGGCTAGCTGTAACGGAAACACGACAGTACAAATTAAACTTGTCTGCCAATAAATATGCTAATTTTCCCTATCAACAACATGGCCCACAATGGTTCGATGTGTGAAAGAAGCAACTTATGTACTCGTACTTCTCCACGGCGCCTACGGTACAAACTATCACATTAAATATTTTCAAGAGGTTTGCCAGAAAAAATTGGTCCATATGGCACGTTTATCATAATTACCTTGATTTGTTATCGGAAATGAGGTCAACATAAATATTTCCATTCAGAAGGTGTACCACAATTTAGACCAAGAAAAATGTGGGCATTATACAGAATAAGAATTAAGTTATAGACATAATACCATAAAGACAAGCAATGGTATTCGATGATGTGGGTGAAATTAGATATTTCAATTTCTTTAAAAAGATGTGCTTGTCTATATGTCAAAAGAAGGCTTGGCAGCATCATCATTTTGTATTACGTTAAATGACAAAAATGACAAAAGGTGTGTTCTTTGGTCAAAAGATTATTTGGCGGCTACTTGTTTTATATAAAATAAGTTATTATATAGTTATGTCACATTTATCATAATAATTAACTTGCTATGTTCTAACGTAAATGTAGTTTAAATAAATAATTTCTTTCAGAAGGTTCATTCACCTTCTGCCAAGAAAAAAATTGGCTGCATACTAATTTATTAATCAGGGCATCAACATAAAACCAGTAACGCAAAAATTTTGATGGTATTTGATGACGTACGTTAAACTTAAATATTTCAACTTTTGAGGTGTGTTCTTTGGTCAAAAGATGATTTGACGGTTACTATTTTTACAAAAAAGAAGTTATTACATAGTTATGACACATTTATTATAATAATTAACTTGGTACGTTCTAACGTAAATGTAGTTTAAATAGATCATTCCTTTCAGGAGGTGTGCCTCCCCTTCTGTGAAGAAAAAAATTGGCAGCATACTAATTTAATAATCAGGGCATCGAAATGAAACCATTAAGGCAAAAATTTTGATTGTATTTGATCAGTTAGTTTAAACTTAGATAGTACAACCTTTTAAAAAGTTGTGCCTATCAATATGTCAAAAGAAGGATTGGCAGAATCACCACTTTGTATTACTTTACGGTATGTGACACGAATAAAAGAAAAATCTTTATGGTATGTCATGACTTATATCGGATGTATATATAACCAATCTTTTCAGGAGTTTTGTCTGGCCTTTGGTCAAAGGATTATTTGGCAGCCTAATAATTTTATATAAAAAAAGTTTATATGACACATCTATTACAATATTTAATGTGTTATGTTCTAACGTTAATATAGTTAAAAAATAATTCTTTTCAGGAGGTGTGCCTCACCTTATGTCATGGAGAAGTTTGGCAGTATACTGATTCCATAATCAGGGCATTAACATGATCCCAATAAAACAAAAATTTTAATGCTGTTTCATGGCGTAGGTGAAATTTAGATATTTCCACTTTTTAAAAAGGTGTGCCTGTCGATATTTTAAAAGAAGACTTGTAGCATCACGACTTTCTAATACTTTAATATATATGACACAAATAAAATAAAAATATTGTTGGTATATCATGACGTAAATCGACTATAAAGATAATCAATCTTCTGAGTAGGCATGTCTAGCCTTAAGTCAAAAGATTATTTGGCACCTTAATATTTTTACATAAAATAGTTCCATATGACACGTTTATCATAAGAAATAACATGATAGCTTCCAATGTAATTGTAGTCTAAATAAATAATTACTTTCAAGAGGTGTGCCCCATCTTTGGTCAAGAACAATATTGGCAGGATACTCATTTATTAATAAGGATATTTTTATGTCACTAATGTAACAAAATTCAACTTGATAGTTAAACATATAGGTACATTGTTCATATGTAATAGCTTTAAGGAGGCGTGACTTTCCTCTTTCCAGGTTTGGCTGAATATAGTTAACTATTATATTAGTAATAGCTTCATCTGACACTAATTAGATAAAAGCTGTTTTGATATTCAGTCAGGTAGTTTATCTAAAAAAAAGTGCAGTGTGAGGCAGGTGTTACATGTGAGGGGATTAGGCAACCTGAGGCAGCATAAATAATTTATAAAGCAAAGGTATAAATACACATTTTCTGCAAAAAATTTTTTTGGTTTTTGATTATGTAGATTTATTTTCACCTGTATATTACAATAAAAGCGTGTGCCTGTGTCCCACTCAGGTGAAGGTGTGGCAGCGTAATCATATGTTAAAAAATGGGTAAATATGACTCATTTACAACAAAAACTCAAATGATACTAATTCATGCTGTTTAATGTTAATCTTTGTCAATGCAATTAATTTAATTAGCGACTTGGGTCCAAGTCTGGTTATTTGTTTTGGTAGGCACACCTTTGTGTACGCTAATATGACACTTGTTGAATATGAATTTTAATGGTACGGATAACGTAGAGTTTTGTGTTACTGGCTCTTGTAGTATTAGGTTTTCATCCAATTTGTTTAAAAGCAAAGGTTTTACACGCTTTAATTAGACGATAAAATTTTCTTTACGATGATGTGAAACATAATTTGCTAAAGATAATGGCTCACATTTAAATACTGTCCCTTAACTGGGATCAGTTTCAAAAACCACAAAAAAAATTTTTTTGGCATTTTTGAAAAAACTATGCTTTCTAGGAAATTACTTTTAAAATACTTTATTAAGAAAACTAAATTTCCTTTTTAACAATGTATGATTTAGTAGGATTAAATTTATTACTAAAGGCACAGTGGCGTCCTTAAATGGGGGTTATATAGAAATCAACAAAGATCTATTTTAAATAAAAGTTTTTCTGAATTTTTAAAAGAATAAAGCCTCTTGAGAAAAAAACAATTTATGCTATGTTATAGACAATAAAATTTTATTTGAAATGATGTATTACAACCTGATGGGATTATTACAATTAACATTTCAGTGGCTTTGTAAAGAAAACTGTCTTTTAAAAATTACGAACAAATATTTTTTATTATAGGTTTTTTAAAATTTTCTGAAAACCAAAGATCTCTATTACAAACTTAAATGACAGTTTTTTTAAGAGAATAAAGTTTCCTTTCCAACCATGTATAACTTTCTAGAATTTAGTTGACTCGTAACGCTACAGTGCCGCCCTTAAATAGGGGTGATTTACAGAAATCGTTAAAAATCTGTTTTATTCACAAGTTCTCAATCAATTTTCTTCTTACTTTTATCTTACTTTGTGCAAAAACGGTTTATGCTAGGTAATAGCTAATAAAATTTTCTTTTCAACGCTGTACAACTTAATTGAGTAAAGTTAATTTGTTAAATAAAAACCGATAAAAACTTATAATTAAACTAGGTTTTTGAGTACAATCGAAATACAAAAAAAAATTAGCATACAAAATAAACATTCAGCACTGAAGCATAGCTTGTTAGTACCTAGACATTAGGGACCTATTGCAATAGTGCCAGGCACAAATTGTGCCGGGCTCTATATTGACAGTTTCTCATTATAAGAACAGCTGTGTACTACTACTACTATGTCGGTTTAGAACGTTTTTCAACGTTGTCCGACGCCTATTCTCCACCTCCTTCGATCCTGACAATCATCCTCTGTCAGATTCTTTTGACTCATTGATCTTTGGATTGACTGTTGCCATTCTAGTTTAGGACGCCCTCTTTTTCTGCGCCCTATTGGTTGCCATTCTAGGACCTGCTTTGGTAATCTTCCGATGTTCATCCGTTGTACATGGCCGTACCATATCAGTTGCCTTCTACTGATGTCATCCGTTATGCTTCCCTCGATTCCCATTCTTTCTTTTATGATCTCATTTCTTATGTGATCTATTCTTGATATTCTCATTGATCTTCTTATTGCATCCATTTCGACACTCTCCATTTTTGTTTTGTATTTTTCTGTTACGCGACAAGTCTCTATTCCGTACAACAGCGTGCTTTTGACCATTGTTTCATATATGTTAAATTTTACATTCTTTTTTATCTCTCTGCTCCATAAAATACTGTTAAGACATCCAATAACTTTTTTTGCTTTTACTATTTTTTTTCCAATTCTTTACAGTCTGTTCCTGTCTTATCCAAATGTGACACCCAAGTATACATACTCATTGCATGGGGATATTGTTTGGATTGACTGGATTCGTTTCCAATACATAAGTACTGTGTTTTGTCCACGTTCACTGTTAATCCCCAATTTTGGTATTCTTCTGTTAACTTTCTCATCATATACTCCATGTTTTCTTTATCAGTAGCCACAATTACTTGGTCGTCAGCAAACTGTAGTGTGTAAATGGTAAATCGGTCGTTAAGTTGTATTCCCTTGCCGTGCACTTTACGTTTCCAGTTTTTTAGAGCTACTGCGATATATATTTTAAATAGAGTTGGAGAGATACAACATCCCTGTCTTAAGCCTTTTGTTAGCAGAAATTCTTTTGAAAGTCGATTTCCAATTTTAATTTTAGATTTTGACCCTTTGTATAGTTCTTTTATCTCATTTATGTATGTATGATTGATATTAGTTTGCTCTAAAACTGTCCATAATTTTTCTACTGGAACGGTATCATATGGTTTTGTAGGTCCACAAAGGTAACATGAGTCTCTATATTTCTGGCGCTCCTTTTCTCAATTACTTGTTTAAGACAAAAAACATTATCACTACAAGATCTGCCTGCGCGAAACCCACTTTGCTCTTCTTCTTCTTGTTCATGAGAATCATTCTCTATTAGATCTCTAAAGGTGCGTACTGACTTGCAACAAATCACTCCAAACGCGCAAAACACTACGAACATTCCGATCTTTTTCCTCCGAATGCAACAAACATTCGCGCGCAAAAGATCGTCGTGTTTTCAAAGTCATTTGAAAGACCTCCTAATACGGGGTTCTATCGATTTCGTGAAATTTTGCTTGATTCTGCCCTTCAAAAGTTATCTAAATTCATATAAAATCTTCCTGGTATAATTTCAACCCTACCGACACAAAACAGCCGCGGCCCTTTTCGGGTCCGACCAAAGTATTTCTAGGCCGCGACGTCACTAAAAAGAAATGAGAACAAGATTTCCAACACTTCCCTCGCGGAAATCACATAAACTACAGGTAAATATAAATCGAACAGAAGTTCCAGGATCCTTGTATGTGGGCATATCCTCAAAAGGTGCGCTTCTGTAGAATATGAAATGATGATTTACATAAAGTTAATCTTTAATAAACTTTTTTCGATATGATTTTTGAAATTGCGTAAAATTTAAAAAAATAATTTTTCGCACTTGGATATTTTTTAATTTTTAGCTCACATGTATGGATACAGACATACAGACATACAGACATACAGACATACAGACATACGAACATACAGACATACAGACATACAGACATATAGACATACAGACATACAGACATACAGACATACAGACATACAGACATACAGACATACAGACATACAGACATACAGACATACAGACATACAGACATACAGACATACAGACATACAGACATACAGACATACAGACATACAGACATACAGACATACAGACATACAGACATACAGACATACAGACATACAGACATACAGACAAACAGACATACAGACATACAGACATACAGACATACAGACATACAGACATACAGACATACAGACATACAGACATACAGACATACAGACATACAGACATACAGACATACAGACATACAGACATACAGACATACAGACATACAGACATACAGACATACAGACATACCGACATACAGACATACAGACATACAGACATACAGACATACAGACTTACAGACATACAGACGAACATACATATAATATATATATATATATATATATATATATATATATATATATATATACATATATATACATATATATATATATATATATATATATATATATATATATATATTATATATATATCTAAATTAAGTAAGTTTATTCAATATTTAGAGTCATTTAGAATAAAACTGTAGGTACAGACAGACGGACGGACGGACGGACAGACGGACAGTCGGACAGTCGGACAGACGGACAGATGGACAGACAGACACCATAGCTCACCCTACTTATAGTATACGTGTGAGCTAATACATTATACTTGGTATTAAACTGGTCCATTGGTCGGGTCCCCGGGTATCGCAAAGAGGTTTTTTTTTTGTGGACCAAAATTAGTTAAAATTATATTATACATACATTAATTGTGTTAGCTTAGGTGCCCAAAAATTGGGAGAGTATTTTATTTGCAAATTATTTTTGATTCTTTTTCTTTATTTACTATTTTTTAAATTCTCATTTTAATCGGATTAGTAGTTTACTTTTCTTAAATGACGTCATTTTGAATTTTGAAAAGTCGAAAAATTTGAAACTTGTGGGCAAACAATATTTCAACTTACCCACACACCGATTGATTTTTAACGCTGCACAAGTCAAATTTAGTAGAAATTAGGAATAGTTATTTACCTAACTAGTGCGGAAAGTGATACTTTTACGCACGCGACGGCAGTTGCCCGAACGACGCTTTGCGGAGTTCGGGCACGCCGTCAAGGGCGGAAAAGGCACTTTCCGCAAGAGTTAGGTACAAAATTTTTCCTAGTTGCATAAAAAGCTTGGTTTTACATTTTAATATATTTGGTATTTTTTACATTAAAACAGCAAAAAACAAATTCTGTTTTCATTTTTAATTTAATTGAGTTTATAAATGGGTCAATAAGTCTAATTAGGCCTAAAATTCACGGCGTGCGGAAAGTTCAACTTTCCGCACGCAAATGCGTGCGTAAAAGTGCACTTTTACGCACGCAAGTAGGAAAAAGTGATTATTAATCAATTCATCACTTCCCTAATAGATAGTAGGTTATCGTAGTCCACGTGGAGTGAAAATCTGCAAGGCACCAGGTGTACAGATGCAATGTGATTGGCTCATTTTTCTGAACTTACGGTTTTAATTGGTATATAGCATTTGCTCTGCGTCCTGTATTCTCGCTATTTTAAGTCAGTATCACCGTCAACCGTGATGGACGAAGACGACCCGGTAGTAGCGGCCGGCGCTCTTCTGATTATTCAAAAATAAAAAAGAGCAGCGAAAAGAATGGTCTAGACGTCTGTATTTACAAAGACAAAATTTAAGTTTACTGAGAGATATGGACTATTTCCATTTCAAAAATTTTACCAGAATATCTGCAGATGATTTTGAAAACTTAATTTGTCTAGTGGGTCCTAAAATATTCAAGAAAGATACCCAACTTCGACATGCTATACCTGTTCAAGATAGCTTAGCTATTACTCTACGTTTTTTAGCAACAGTGGACTCTTTCACTAGTCTACAATACCTATTTAAAGTATCAAAACAACGAGTTGGTTTTATATTTATAGAGACCTGCAATGCCCTTATTGAAAAATTGAAACATGAAATAAAGGTAAATATACCGGGTGGCCCAAAAAAAAGGCATGAAATGATTTTTATTATCACTTTTGAACGAATTGGTCTGGGTTTTGACCTAAAATATTTTTTGTCCGCTATCAAATTCCAAGATGGCACACAGAATCAAAGGTAGGGTAGACCGGGTAGTGCCCACTTTTTATAAATGTGCTACTAAAAAATATTAAGCTGATTCAATTGTTTTCTTTTTTGTTCTGTCAATAGCTACAACTTTAGACTTACAAAAACAATATGACACAAATCCCTAAAATTAAAAAAAACTTTTGGTTGTTTGTAAACAGTACCATTAATCAACATATATACGAGGTATTTTGTCACATAATGTAGGCGTTAAGGCATACAAAATTTGCTGTAATTACTTTGTAGTCCTCCCTGGTCCTAGCTAGAGACAATCTATGTATGACATATTTTAAATATGTCATACATACAGGGTCTCTATTTAAAATATGTCATGTCCTAGCCATCTCGCCGCCTGTCATTCCCCCTCACCCTCTTCAAAAACCATATTCGCATAAATTTCCCAAATATGAAGCGATTTCAAAACTTCTTTCTGCACACGGTTTAAGAATTTTTCAACAGCATTTTACTTCTTCCCTCTCCCTCTCCCTCCCCCACCTTGACTCAATGTTTGTAGAAACGCACCTATCTCCGAGTAACGCTAAATGAATGATAAATGCATTCTTTCTATAAGGCTGAATAAGAATTAAAAAATGGATGTAAAAAATAAATTAACAGAAAACACCCAACTGCTAAATCTACTTGTAACTACTAGTCGTAGTTGGGTACAGAATTACCCAATAACCTAATTCATGAAAATACAAAACTGTATAATTTTGTAAGTGCGCTTTGGGCATCAAAACTAAAAATTGAAGCATATCGTACATTATAAGTATATCTATTACAGTTTGTGATACCTATCAATTTTATACTCAACTGCGACTATAGTAGGCACAAGTAGAACTAGCAGTTTGGTGTTTTTTTTATTTATTTTTTTTATAAATAAGTTTAATATTTATTTATTATTATTCAAACATATTAACTAAAGGTAAAGTTTTTTTTACTTAATAACTAAACTAAATGAACCGAACCGCATAAATTAATTTAAAAAAATTTCCTCAATGTCGTAGTTTACATATGTTTTGTCAGCTGAATAATCAGATGCGTATTGAAATTAAGGATATGAAGGTTCAATACTTTTTGAGCGTTGTGCGGGAGATGGATGGTCCATTCCATTTTTTAATTGCCAAGTAAAAAAAAACCACCGCACCCACTGAACAAACAAGAAGGAATAAATCTCTTTGTGGTATTCCGATTTACCGACAAGCCTCGGAAAATGTTTTGCGCGTTCGCCGTGACGTATTGACTTGCAAAATTTGTTGCAGCGCGGTCTATGCTTTTGAAGTACACGTATTCACTCACACACACTCCGCGCATTTTCGCCGAAAATGTTTGTCCTGTTTGTAGTGTTTGATGCGCGCTGTGTTCCCAGATTGCAAAATCACATAAGCATTGCATAGACACGTACTCACTGAGCGAACATTTTCGGCGAAAATGTTTGGAGTGTTTGTAGTGTTTTGTTGCAAGTCAATACCCACTTTAAGAATCCTACCGTACAATCTACTTAGAGTACTGGTTACTGAAATTCCTCTGTAATTGTTGCAATCCAGCTTGTTTCCATTTTTATGTATTGAGGATTGAATGCAATCATTAGGTACTGGATGTCCGTTTATGCATTGATTAATAATATATGTGAGATTTTCGAGTACTTTCTCTGATCCATATTTGAGCATTTCAGCATATATTCCCCCAGGTCCGCTAGCTTTTCCGGATTTAAGTTTTTTAATATTATTCTTTATCATTTCTTTTTCGATGATTACTTCCTCTCCATGTACTTCTATGTCTCTTCTCGGAGAGGCTGCCAGATATTCGGGTCTCGTCTCCTGCAGCAGTCCCTTGTAGTGTTCTGTCCATTGTTCTGGTTTGATTATCTGGATGTTTACTTTTTCTTTTGTTGGGTTTTTTACTGTAGAATGAATTTCCATACTTCAAAACTCTGCCTACCTCCTACGTGTGTGTTTATGTCGTGGCACTTGCGCTCGAACATTTCATTTTTTTCTGTGCGTATCAAATTTCTTAGCTGTTTTCTGGTTTTCCTGTAGATTTCTAGGTCTCTTTGCTCCTTAGTATGTGCGTTTTTTCTCTTTGACCATTTCCTGTATTTTGTCCGTCCACCACATCTTCCTGTTATTTCTATTATCTTGGTACCCAACAGCTTCGTTGCTTGCTTCCTTCAAGCTTTTTATTATGTTTGTATATATCTCTTCAAATGAGTGATTTGTGTTTATTAATTTTTCATCTAATCGGTTCTGATACAATCTTTGAGTACTTTCGATTTCTAGACTTCTAAAGTTGTATTTTTGATTGTCTTCGATGCATTCTAGGTTTTCATTTTCTCTAATACTTTCGTTCTTATTTGTTTTTCTTAAAGGGAATAATATTTTTGCTTTTACCAGATGGTGGTCAGATCCACAGGTAACACCACGAAGTGCTCGCACATCATACCACTTTAATTGTGAGTGTTGTCCACCTATAGCATAATCAATAATTGATTTAAGATTTCTTGTTGGCTAAATCCAGGTAATCGATGAATATCCTTATGTTTAAAAAAAAACATTATTTATTTTAGGTTGTGGGTTTCACACAATTGCATCAGTCTTAAGCCATTATCATTTGATACTTCCTCTCCAAATGGTCCTATCACTTTGCTCTGGGTTTGCTTACCAGTTCGGCTATTAAAATCGCCAAGCATAATTATTTCTCTGGTATTACCGATTTTTGTGATCAAGTTGATCAAAGAACATTTGTTTTGTAGCTACTCTTTCGTCATCTGATGGTGCGTAGACTGCTATTATGCTTATATTATGTCCAAGCATCTTCATGTTCACTAATGCAATCGTAGTCTGTAATTTTATTCTTTAGATTTTTCTTTATCAACAAGGATACCCCTCTGGCTGCTCTTCTTTCTTTTGGGACTCCAGTGAATATATGGACAAAATTACCAATACTATTCGTACCTGTTCCTTTCAAAATAAGGCATTTGTGTATTATACGAGCCGGATTTAATAGTGACGCCACTATTAATAGAAAATAAACGACGATATTTATAAATTCGACTTTGGTGTGTCAAGATCAACTGTCAGTTTGCAATGCGAAACTGTCAATATAGTGCCCGGCACAATTTGTGCCTGGCACTATTGCAATAGGTCCCTATTATCGGTTTGAAGTCACTATTTGTAAATATATGTCACTGTTAGGTTAGAAATGTCACAATTAGGAATTTTAGCCGCAACTTTTCACGTTTACTTAAACACAATAAAAATTTCGCTTTTGTACACTACGAAATAACTTAATCTAAATTAGAAAAAGGTACATTTTCATCTAGAATAAATCTTAAATCTGTTTTCTCTCAATATCCGTTAACCACTTTTTTGTGTCCCTCTTAAATGACCTTAAAAATATATTTTGTTTTAAATTTCGGCAGAAATTTGTAAAATCGTGTGGCCAAATATAAATAACTTATCTGTCCTGTCTCTTTTCTAGCATAAGGGACTGCAACACAATTATTTCTATGGCGTGTATAATGATGGTGGGTGATGGAACGTAGTTCTATTTTTTTCTTGTTTATTAAAGTAAGTAATTTTATAAAATACAGTTTCCTTAAATAAAAAATTTGTGTTTCTTTATACAATTGTTCTGTTGCATACATTCGAGTTTTGTTAAAAATAATTTTTAGCCCCCGGATCCAAAATGGCGGACTTTCCCATTTATGAACCAATATCCATCAAATTCGAAACTTTGGAGTGTTCCAGGTTTCTGATTATGATTTCTAACCTAAACTTTAAAAAAAATCAAAACGGCGGATCCAAAATGGCGGACTTTTCCATTTATGAGCGAATATGCATCAAACTCGGAACTTTGGGGTGTTTAAGGTGGCTGATTATTATTTTTAACTTAAATTTATAAAAATCAAAAGAGCGGATCGAAAATGGCGGACTTTCCCATTTATGAACCAATATCCATCAAACTCAGAACTTTGGGGTTTTTAAGGTCGCTGATTATTATTTTTAATTTAATTAAAAATTTAAAGATATGAAAATGGCGGATCGAAAATGGCGGATTTTTCTATTTATGAGCCGATATGCGTCAAATTGGGAACTTTGGGGAATTTCAGATCGCTGATTATGAATTCCTACTTACGTAAAATTAATTTAAGAGCGTACACTCCGTTTTGTTTAGTGGAAGTGGTGTGCCGCGGGGTAGGACACACCCAACCTGTAGGCTGCATCCAATCAAAAAAGCGATTTTACAAAACAGGACCGTCTTTTCAACTGCCGTTTATAGCTAACATTCGTTTTAATTTAGAAACATAATTAGATCCTCTTTTGTCTCTTTTTCTTGCTATTTAGACAAGGATAAAAACTCGTAGCGTTGATCTAGATTTTTAATGAGCATATAAGGGTTACTTGTTCACCCTGTATGGCAAAGCAAAGCGCCGATGCGTTCGTCGGAGCACAGTGAAACGTTTTCATATAGGTGGACAACATTGGCATTCTTGTAGGCTTGTTTTTTTTTTTAAAGATAAAACCTATATAATAATATTTTTCTACGAGCGTACGGAGAACAGCTTTTTACAATTATTTGCGTGCGAAAAGTACCACTTTATCTTAAAAAAAATTTACAGCACAGCGTTTTTTTTCTTTTTAATGTTCCTAAACGTCAAAATATGACAATATAAAAAAAAATATTGTAAATACGTGTAAAGTTTAAAAATTGTGTAGGTACGGTCGCCCACTTTTTTAATTTCATTTTAAAATTTCCTGCAAAAGAAAATCATTTAATAAACAATAAACGCAAGGTGCAGGTATGTGTCTTTAATATTATTGAATGGGTACGACTTTAGCGATATTAGTTCATCCTTTCTGGGCGGTCATCGTGACTTATAAACAACTTTTTTGACAATCACCTTTTTATTTTCTTCCGTTAATTTCTTGTTGTCAGAAGGATGGTCAACGTAAAAAAAACGTTCGTCCGCGTGCCAAAAAAGTTGTGAAGGAGCGCTGTCTGGAAAGGCTTAATGATATTATTGATAATAATGAATTTTTAAATTAAAATTGCTAGCTTACTTAGTACTCGTTTCAGCTTGTTAGAGGTAAAAATTCCATGAACCTCGGCTTTGAGCGTGAAAAAATTATTGCACAGACAGGCAGACAAGTAGACACCCCGCAGGGCGGACTCCAGGTCAGGGTAACCAGGGCGACCCCGCAACGATGTAGGGGAACTAAATTAAATAAGGCAATTAAGAAGAAGACATGGCGGATCCGGGGGGGGGGGGTACTAGGGGCAAGTGCCCCCGAACCTACTCCCCGCCCAGAATTTTTGGCTGCGGCGCATGAAAATATGTTTACACAAATTATCAAAATTATACCAATTTTAGTGATATTTTGGTGAAAAATAAGGCTTTTGCTACTACTTAAATATGCAAAATTTTTGCTGGGGCGCGCAAAACTGTGTTTATAAATATTATCGATATTGTACCACTTTTAGGGTTTTTATTTGGGCGGCGGATAAAAGGTCGAAAGTACAAAAGATCGAAAGTACAAAACGTCGAAAGTATTATAGGTCGAAAGTACAAAAGGTCGAAAAAAAAAGCGTCAATATTATATTAAGTATTAAAAATACCAATTTACCTTATCCAGTCGAATTGACCTGTCCAGCCCACGTGGACCCGTGGCCGAGGATAGGTTAGGTTACTATCCCAACCTGACCTGGTTAGGTTAGTATATCAAAAAACAACTTTACTGACGAGATCAGGGTAGTTTTTTGTTTAGTACACAAACCTAACCAGGTCAGGTTGGGCTAGTAACCGAACCGGGTTAACTATGAACTATCCTCCACCTCTGGACTACCTCGGCAGGGCAGGACAATTGGTTAGGTTTCAATCTTTTATTTTTATACTTTCGACTTTTTGTACTTTCGATCTTGAGTACTTTCTACCTCTTGTACTTTCGACCTTTTGCACTTTCGAATTCTTGTACTTTCGACCTTTTGTGCTTTCGACCTTTTGTTTTTCGACCTTTGGTACTTTCGACTTTTTGTACTTTCGACTTTTTGTACTTTCGACCTTTTATCCGCCGCCCATTTTATTTATCCTAAATTTGTAATTTAAACCTGCAGAATTTTTCCGGCCTGCGGTGCAACAATTAACTACTTAGCAATTTGATGGAAAAAAGCAAAAAACATAAAAAACAGAAATGAAAACTGACAGATCAGGGATGGAAAATAAAAATAAGGGATAAGAAACCGTAAAAACACGAAAAACCCAAAAAAAACCTTTAAAAAAATTCCAAAAGTTAAAAACATTGCTTATCTACCTACACCTCCTAATAAATGTGTATTTTTAATCCTCGACAAATTGTAGCCCTCGCTACGCTTGTGCTACAAACTTTTCGCCTCGGGTTAAAAAGTGCCACTTTTAACCCTTGTCATATAATACCTATAACAAAAGATGTCGCCTCCTAGTGCCCCCCTCCCCAAGAAGCAATTCTGGTTCCGCCAGTGAAATAACACATTTATGATGTTTTTTAAAAAAAAATTATGTAATCATAAGAGATACATAAATATACTTGTATGTATAAAACCTGTTTAAATGGAAATGGTCCGAAAGTTTTAAAACTTAGACCTATGGAAGGGATAGTGGTCCTAAGCATTCCAATAGAAAGACGTTCAAATTATATTTTTATAAATTATGCATGCATTCATACACGAAAAATTATTTAAAATATTTAGGCCGGGATTTTGCCATAATCATTTCTCTTTGCAGTAGCCGTGAAGCCGTGACATAACAAAATTGAAAATACAATACTTTGTCAATATATATTATATCACAGATATCAGTCTTTTTTGTGATTTTTTTTCTAAGATTACAGAATATCATAATCTTTATTTTTGCGATGGATAATAATCATATCAGTCGATTTGGAAAGAAAACCAAACTGAGGCTTAGTGCTCGGAGAAAAAGAAAGGAAGAAAAAAATTCTAAACGGTAAGAAAAACTTTAGCTACAAGACAATTGAACTTGAAAAATATTTAGGTAATATTTTATTGAAACTCAAATCACCACACAGCACATAATTAGCTGCACTAGTTTAAAATTTAGGATTTGTAAATGATATGTTAACAGGTATATTTTGAAAACTAAAGCATCCATAAATTTAAATCATGTTGATAAAATTTTTAGGTAGTGTTTACTAGAGTCCCTGTATGTTGAGATATTTGGATATATTAGAGTCGCGACAAGCCCATCAATGTCATTCTTGAATTTGGGTCTAGGTTATGTTATTTTCATTGGCGTGGTATGAGTATATTACTCTACTGACAATTAGCAACGGAAAATTAATAAGGCCTCCCAATACAGAGGGCCCAATACTGGGGGTGCGGTCCAGTAAAAAAATCATTCATCATGTTTATCATTTAATTATTTTAGATTTTTTCCTAAAGAAGAAAGTCAAACATTTTTTTATTATGTATATATTTATTTATAAAATCACATATGATTAGATAACATCCAAAGTGCATATCACAAATAATTTTTAACTATTTTCTAGAAAAAGTAGTTTATGACTTTTTTATTATCATAGCAAAGGCTTTATTTAGTCCACAGTACACCGGTCTGTTTTTTTAAGTGATGAGTAACAGGCTGAATTTTCGTAATTCGAAATTTGTAAAACGTTTAACTTTTCCATGTGTCAAAATTATTGAACAGAAGCAGTATCCAAAAATTTTATAATATTAAACATGAAAAAACGTTCGTCGTACAAATTAGATGCTTTGACGGCCGCGCCATGTCTCCCAAACCAAACATGTCAAAATTACGAGATGCAAAAAGTTATAGTAAGTAACCAGCTGATCTTTTCTGTGGCTTAAAAATTTTGTTTAAAAATGGCAACATGGCGTTCAGTTAGGAATCCCTTTCAAGAATTTTCGCAGAGGGGAAAGTTGGAGGTCTCGGCAAAATGAAGCTATCCAAAAAAATTCAGCCTGTTACCCATTACTTAAAATATAAACCGGTATACTGTGACTTTTTTTTAGTAAAAATAAATTGTTTAACGATGATTTCGTTCATTGTAATTATAATAAATATAATGATGATAAATGTTTTTCTTTTCTAGGAAAATATTAGTTCTCTCTAGTGCGACTCTAATATATCCAAATATGTCAACATACAGGGACTCTAGTGTTTACCTACAAGACAAGAATTTTTTTAAAACCTATTTAGATTCTTTTGAAATATTTCTTATTCTGAAAAGCGTAATAAAAAAATCCAAATTTTTTAGCAGATTTAAAAAAAAGTTATGTGGGTTTATACGAAATACATATAAAAATGGCTGATTTTTTTTTACTGGCATCAATTAATTACAATAATTTACAAAAAAACATGTTAATGTTATGTTATATAATTCCTGAAGGTTTCCTGCGATAGCGATCAGGATCAGAATGGGTCTATAGAACGAACTTGTGCTATTGAACAGGTAAGCATCAAAAGTAAACTTTTAACCTTTTTGACACAAAAATCTCAAAATAAAACATTATTTTCAATATAACGTTAGCACAACCTAATAAGTATCTGTACTCTTGAGATAAAATATCAGTATATAACGTTAACTAATTAAAATAAACATAAAACATATTCTACGGCTTTTGCTGATAATTACAATTTTCGACAAAATAAAAGTTTAATTTATGTTCTGCTGGTTGTATAACTGATCCAAACCGGTCTTCCATGGAATAAAGTTATGATAATCATCAGGTAAATGTTCATTTAAGCAACCATTTAGTTAAGTAGTAGGTTAGGTTAGGTTAGGTTTTATATATTTTAAAAACAGTATATTAATAATAAAACGTATTTTATTATAATGCGTTATTTTAGTTTTGAATGTAATATTTTTAGGAACCCATAGCTTTTCTCGCAACTGGAAAAAAACGAACATTTAGTGACGTTTTAAATTAAGACAGGTCAACGGAAGAGGAAAACAAAAACAGTTTAAAGATGGTTCGTACTCATATACTTAATTCAAGAAGCTCAATATTTCAATTTTTTATTCTTACTTTTAGCAACGTTAATATTACATTTTTTGCAAATAATTTTTTACAGGATATTCATTATGACTGGGGCTAATTGATTATGCAAAAATCTTATTTTTGGAAAAAATGTCACATAACAGGCTTCACCGGATCAACGACGATATCTTTGATTATATTTTGTTTTCTGTGTCCAAAAGCATTCATTATATGCTAGATTAGGATAAGTATAAACAAAATTTATGGCAACACAGCGACTTGTTTTTTGGCTGGTTTTCAAGATCTCTGTATTTTTATTAGAATTGTATTCGGCTAATCAGTCCTTGAGCTATTGACATTATAAGAATTTAAATCCTGTAACTGGAAACAAATTTAAGGATTTTAAAATTTAAAACAACACTTAGTGTAAAGTTAACTTGCAACGGATTTTGATTTCGACGCATTTCTAGCTTTAGCTTACGCTTTTGTCCTGTTTCTTTGTCCAGAGCGTTTAAAGCAGAGCAGAGTATTGTTTTTGTCTGCCATTAGAGGCTGTGCCAATCAAGGCCAAGCTCAGGGTGCAGAGAGGGATAATTTTGTAGCGGGAATAAGAAAGCCGTTGGAAGGGGAGTAAGTTTCTAGGTGGTTTTTCTAAGCTTTACTTTATTTCATTCAGGGTGTTTGTTTTTGTAACTTTTGGGGAAAATGTTAAATTTTCATAAAAATATTTGTATTTCAAATTTTCAACTTGTATAAAATAATACTTTTTGTTGTTTTTTAATATTTTTGTTTTAACTTTTGGATTTGTTTCCAGCGCATTTAAACATTGTTTTTTTTTTCGTTTTTTCCAACATCAAAATACAAAACTTTTGTTGCCCTAAAATTGGCATTTTAATTAATAAAGTATCCTATTCCTTTCTAGTTAGCTCGGCACGCGCGCGTCGTAGCGTCAAAAAAATGACTCATGAAATATGTATGCCAATTTTTATTAAAATCGATGTAGTAGTTTCTGATATTAGCGGTGACAAAAAAATGCTCACGTCCTTTATATATTTATTGATTAATTAGATAAAACAGTTGATTGAATATTAATATTGGAATATTCAATTAACGTATAAAAGTTGGTCTCGAAAAGTACTCTATCTGGTTAAGGCAATTTTTTTTTAGCTTTGACGCGTGCGAGTCGGGCTAACTGGCGAAGCCAATTATTATTAGGCTAGTATTAAAATAAAAATGTTCAACAAGAAATCGAGCCTATGTATAAAAAAAGGCCTCCAAATATTACCTTGGCTCAAGTATAAAAAAAGGCCTCCAAATATTACATTATAAACCTAAGGATTAAAGTGATATTTTCAATCCCAAAGGGCGAAAAGTTTGTGTCCCGACTGAAAGAAGGGCTAAAATTCGCCGAGTAATTAAAATGTACTGTAGTCACGTAATTTATATACTATTTTATCAGGGACGGATCCAGGAACTTCATTTGGGAAATATTATTGGCTAGTTTTTAAAATTATTTTGCATAGTAACCAGAAAGTGTATGTTGCGTGTCAAAACTAAACAAAATTTATGATTTAGGCGGGAACTTCTCCACCCCCCCCCCCCCGTAGATCCGCGCCTGATTTTATGCACTTTACTTACTCCGCACTAATTGCAATTACGGATACGCTAGATGTAAAATATAATAAATTGTCAGCCTCTCAAAATTATTTTGTTTTTAATCCCTAGAGATAAAAAATAGGTTTTAAGTCCCTAGGGATTAAAAATAATTAAATTAGGGACTAAACGTAAGTTGTTACTTCCTAGAGATTAAACGTTAGTATTTACTTACTAGAGGATTAAAACGATCACTTTACTTCCTAAAACTAGGAACTAAAGTGATCTCTTTAGTTCCTAAAGTGTATAAATTAAAATTCTTGCATTTGATGCACATACGTATTAGTCCAATAACCACGGTAATTGTTAATGCATGAGGCAAACATACTTTCTTGCGGTCCGGTTGATATAATGTTCTGGTTGGTTGCTTTCAAACAGATCTGCATATATTTCCAAATAGTACGTATTATTCTAATACCCACAGTACTTTACGATGCATGATGCAAACATATTGGAAATAGCAATATCAATTAAGATAAAATGTCCTAATTGGTTATACTTTTAAAACATGCATATTATTTTATTTATGTATTTGCTACGTCAAGTTATCAGCTTAAGTTGGTATGTTTATTTCTGAATGATTGCATCAAACGCCACTTACTGTGTAAATGGGTAACGAGAGTATTGGAATATTACGTATATGATTTTATGCAGTTTATATTTAAGAAAAAGAAAAGTTAAAACTAGAAATTATAAACTAAATAAGAATTTGGGCGGATACGCAACATTAGTAATTTAAGAAGTGAATATGTGACAACTTCCATGCACAAGAAAACTGATCAGGTATGTATAGCTTTCCTACATTGTTTATATAGGATCCGTTAAATCTAAATAAATAATAATTTAATAATATTTAATTTAATAATCAATAATTTTTAATTTTTCAACATTCAGTCTTGACCTTTCGATATGGTAGTACCACTGTACAAGCAGCCACTTGCTAGCTTGCTTGAAAGGGGAGCCCCCCCAGAACGTGCCACTCCCCAATAACTTGCCATTGCCCTCTCTAAAACTAAGCAATATAATGTAATATAAAATATATTGTTAGAAAGAGGATTATGGTTTCTAGCTCCAGACCCCCCAGGCCCCCTAAGCTAGATTGCAAATTACGCTGATGCCACTAGATTTATTACTATTAAATTAAACAGGATTATATTTCTTTAATTTTGGATACTAATCAAACGAAAATTTTCTCGCTTGGAACAGAATGCAAAAAAATAGTCCTAAATATAATACCTGGCCAAGGAAATTCTTATACTCTGCGAAAATGTGAAGTTTCTACAGAAAAGCCAAACCAGGGATACAGGGCGCTAGCTAAACTATAAAACAAAATATACAATCAAAATTCGACCCTGGCATAAGCTCCGCCTTTATTTAGAAAAAGGTCTAAAATATCATCGAAAAATTGATCTTGCCACCTTTTTTGGTGCATTTTTAATATTTTTTTAAAAAGACTGTTTTAATACAGAGAAAAAACTTAAAAGCAGAACGGTTGATTTATCCGAACTCGATACGACGCATATTTCTTACAGAAATAATGCCTTGAAAGACACAAAAAAATGAGCTTTTTTAAAGCTATTTTTAAAGGAGTAAAATATATTATTTTTCTTAGAAACTCATTTATCGCCCTACAGTTTCCTTTTGACTATATAATTAAACAACAAAAAAATAAATTGGTTTATTATTACTATCTCGGCTTAGAACGTTTTTCTACGTTGTCCGACACCTATTCTCCACCTCCTTCGATCCTGACAATCATCCTCTGTCAGACTTTTTTGACTCATTGATCTTTGGATCGGTTCGGTTCGGTTATATATATATATATAGTCAGCCATTCTAGTTTAGGACGCCCTCTTTTTCTGCGCCCTATTGGTTGCCATTCTAGGACCTGCTTTGGTAATCTTTCGTCGTTCATCCGTTGTACATGGCCGTACCATATCAGTTGCCTTCTAGTGATGTCATCCGTTATGCTTCCCTCGATTCCCATTCTTTCTTTTATGATCTCATTTCTTATGTGATCTATTCTTGATATTCTCATTGATCTTCTTATTGCATCCATTTCGACACTCTCCATTTTTGTTTTGTATTTTTCTGTTACGCGACAAGTCTCTATTACGTACAACAGCGTGCTTTTGACCATTGTTTCATATATGTTAAATTTTACATTCTTTTTATCTCTCTGCTCCATAAAATACTGTTAAGACATCCAATAACTTTTTTGCTTTTACTATTCTTTTTTTCAATTCTTTACAGTCTGTACCGGTCTTATCAAATGTGACACCCAAGTATACATACTCATTGAATGGAGATATTGTTTGTCCATTTTCTAGTACTAACTCACTGGATTCGTTTCCAATACATAAGTACTGTGTCTTGTCTACGTTCACTGTTAATCCCCACTTTTGGTATTCTTCTGTTAACTTTCTCATCATATACTCCATGTCTTCTTTATCATTAGCCACAATTACTTGGTCGTCAGCAAACTGTAGTGTGTATATGGTAAATCGGTCGTTAAGTTGTATTCCCATGCCGTGCACTTTACGTTTCCAGTTTTTTAGAGCTACTGCGATATATATTTTTAAACAAATTGGAGAGATACAACATCCCTGTCTTAAGCCTTTTGTTACCAGGAATTCTTTTGAAAGTCGATTTCCAATTTTAATTTTAGATTTTGACCCTTTGTATAGGTCTTTTATCGCTGTTATGTATGTATGATTGATATTAGTTTGCTCTAACACTGTCCATAATTTTTCTACTGGAACGGTATCATATGCTTTTTGTAGGTCCACAAAGGTAACATGAGTCTCTATATTTCTGGCGCTTTTTTTCTCAATTACTTGTTTAAGACAAAAAACATTATCACTACAAGATCTGCCTGCGCGAAACCCACTTTGCTCTTCTTCTTCTTGTTCATGAAAATCATTCTCTATTAGATCTCTAAGAATCCTACCGTACAATCTACTTAGAGTACTGGTTACTGAAATTCCTCTGTAATTGTTGCAATCCAGCTTGTTTCCTTTTTTATGTATTGAGGATATGAATGCAATTTTCCAATCATTAGGTACTGGATGTCCGTTTATGCATTGGTTAATAATATATGTGAGATTTTCGAGTAGTTTCTCTGATCCATATTTGAGCATTTCAGCATATATTTCCTTAGGCTAGCTTTTCCGGATTTAAGCTTTTTAATATTATTCTTTATCATTTCTTTTTCGATGATTACTTCCTCTCCATGTACTTCTATGTCTCTTCTCGGAGAGGCTGCCAGATATTCGGGTCTCGTCTCCTGCAGTTTTGGTTTAACCGATTCTTTAAAAAAGTGGAAAGGGCCGAACCCTTGCAAATCCATACGGAGTGTGGCCTCTTAAGTTAAAAATAATAATTAGCGACCTTAAAAACCCCAAAGTTCCGAGTTTGATGCATATGGGTTCATAAATGGGAAAGTCCGCCATTTTGATTCCTTTAAAGGTTAGGTTAGAAATCAAAATCAGCGACCTGAAACACTCTAAAGTTTCGAATTTGATGGATGTTGGTTCATAAATGTGAAAGTCCGCTACTTTGGACCGCTATTTTGATTTTTATAAAGTTAAGTAAAAAATAATCAGCGACCTGAAAGATCTTAAAGTTCCGAGTTTAATGCAAATCGGTTCAGAAATGGGAAAATCCGCCATTTCGGATTCGCCATTTTATGTATTTTTTTAATAAAAAATAAGTTGAATTGAATACTAACCACCTAGTTGGAAAAGTTTGAAAAAAGTTATAATCAAACAAATAAAAAAAATAGGAAAGAATTGCGTGAAGTTGCTATTAATTTAATAATAATAAAGTATAGGTAAATTTAAAATTAAAACATAATAAATCCTATCCTGTGTTTGTTAAATCAGAAAAGTGACAGTTCTAAAGTAAAAACAATGAAATACAATCACGGAAAATCGCGAAAAATTCGGAAAATAGTGATAAAAGGAAACTTGTGGGGCCAAATTATATAGGAAAATCCATAAAGGTATGTAAAAACATAGAAATTGGTAAATAAAAGTCTGTATTTTAGCCACAATTGTAGTTTTAAAATTTTCATGGCCAAGTTGACTACTAGAGATTGTACCGCTGTTAAATCTCAACTGGGAGATTTAACAAGTTGTGGTTAAAATCGACCCCCTGGTGATTTTTTAGATTTAAATTTTTTTATTACTGTATTTTGTTGACGGAAACTGGCTGGGAAAAATGTATATTTTCTAAATTCCAATTTAGGGGTTGTTCATAATCTGTAAAATCATCTATTTGACTTGCTAGTTTTTCCCCAATTTCAGAAAACATTTTATTAAATTCATTTGAAATTTCTTTAGCATTCGTTATGGTCTCGGAGGTGGGAAGCGTAATTTTATCGTTTTTTGTCTTTAGTTGTTTCTTTTGGCATATTTTATTTACAGAATCACATAACCCACTGTTTTTGTTTTCTGTAATCATTTTTTGTGTGTGTAGTTTTTTTTAATCATTAATTGTTTTATTTAGTTCGTTTTTGTATGTGGTGTATCTATTTTTTAATTGTATGTTATGTGGATTCCTTAAATATTGTTTATACATGTCATTTTTTATGTTTATAGATCTAAGTATACTTTTTGTTATTCATGTTTTTTTCTTGTTTTTCTAACGGTTTCTGTGTTCTTGCAAACCAGTAATTGAATTTTAAAGTAAAAGGGTAATTAAGGAAAAAATAGTCAAAAATCCAAGATGGCGCCGCCATTTTGATACTCTTCCTTAACGGAGAGGGATTTAATGGGAACCCAATAGCTATCGTTTGCGCCTAGTCTTGATTTTATGCTTTTAAAAACTTTTTATTTTTAAATTTTTTTATCCGTCATCCCATATCCAGTATGTAAGGGCGCACTTCCAAAAATCATATCTTTCAAAATATAAGGTCAAATGTAACCAATCAAGCATCAGTTTGCTTAGAAAACCTTACTCTTATAGAAAAAAAATTTAACCGAATTGTTTGGTAGCCATATTTGTTTTAATCCGCGATAAGACTCTGATTTTGTTAAAATTTACAAACCACCCCCCAACTTTGGCGCGCCGTAAAGCAAAAACTGTTACTCGGAGCGAAAAAACGCATAAAACCAAAGTTGTGCGCAATTTTGTTCTCTACATATTTTATTAAAACTTTTTTTTGATAGCACCTACTCCAACGGTTTTCAACTTTACGTCTAATTTGAGTTCGGTTCGGTTCGGTTCGGTTCGGTTCATCATACCTTTGACAGTGGGAAAGAAGAATTTAGAGATCAAACTTTTTTCTTATTTTTCTTTCTTTAATTTCACTTGTTGTTTATAGTTTTAGGTCCTTGCATTATTTGCAATTTGGTATTTGATAATTATATTGGCAAATCGCCCATTTTGCGATTAGAAAGTTCAACACACGAAAAGGTGATCTCATGCTTTCAGACGTTGATCTTTACGTCTAATTTGAGTTATCATACCTTTGACAGTGGGAAAGAAGAATTTAGAGATCAGTTGGATGACTTGGTCGGGTTGATAACCTGAGAGTCTCTCGTTCTTGTATTGAGACACCGCAGCCTGCATAGGTAGAAGTTTCCGAAAAATTTATGTATGGTTTCGGTGGTTCAGTGGTGGAATGTTTGCCTAGATAGCAAGAGGTCCCGGATTCGATCCCCGGCCGAAGCAGAAAACTTTTTTCTTATTTTTCTTTCTTTAATTTCAGTTGTTGTTTATAGTTTTAGGTCCTTGCATTATTTGCAATTTGGTATTTAAAAATCATTTTTGTCACATGTTTCACCCGATTTTTTTTTAATATTAAAAAAAATACATTTTTTAAAAACTATTTTTTTAATACATTTCAAATCAAGTAATTTAAACTTTGTTGTATTAAAATCGGATAAAAAATAAAAAAGATACAATTTGTCATTGCTTTTCCGCCATATTGAATCCGCCATATTTAAAAAAAGGCGCGATGACCACAATGACACTAAGTCAAAACCTGATCTGCTCGGTATGTTAAACAAATTTAAGTTACTTTCAAAAAGTTCTTAAAAAATAATTTAAAAACTAATTAATGAATTGGAACACGAACCAGATTTAAATAAAGAATCAAACCAGCTATCTTTTTTATATAAACTTTTTTTTTCTAGCTCCAATAGTTTTATAAATAAAATTAAAAAAGAATTACCTTTTTTTTCATATATATATATTTATCGGTTTCACAACGTTCTACGTCTTCCGATACCCAATCTCCACTCGTTTCTGTTTGCCCATAATTCATCATCTAGGCCTCTTATTCTTATTTCACTGTCTATTCCTTCTCTCCAGCTTCTCCTTGGCCGTCCTCGTTTTCTTCGGCCAGTTGGTTTCCATTGTAGTATTTGTTTAGGTAGTCTTTCGTCATTCATTCTTTGTACATGTCCGTACCACACCAGTTGTTTTGTTCTTATATCATCCACTAAAGTACGTTCACCTACTGTCATAATTTCTCTTATTCTTTGATTTGTAACTCTTTCTCTTTTTGATTTCCCTGCTGCTCTTCTCCAATAGTCCATCTCCGTAGCGGAAAGCATTTTTTCTGTTCTATCCTTGATTGGCCATACTTCTGAGCCGTATGTAATAATACTTTTTATAGTGGTGTTATATATAAGCTTTTTGTTATGTTTTGATATACTTTGGTCCCAAATTATTCCATTTAATAAAGTTATTGCTTTTCTTCCTTGTACGTTTCGATCTTTTATAGCTTTGTCTAGTGTTCCGTCAGCTGTAATTTTTAGACCTAAGTATTTATACTCATCACAGGAGTGAATTCGCTGCCCGGTATTTAAGATTAGATCCTGTTTCATTCCACCGATACACATATACTCTGTCTTATTGAGATTAACCTCTAGTCCCCACTTATTGTACTCTTCTATTAGTTTTCGTGTCATATATTCGAGGTCGTCATAATCCTGAGCCACTACTATCTGATCATCGGCGAAACATAAAGTATACAAGGTGGTTTCGTCCAACGGAATTCCCATGTTTTGGCATTTTCTCTTCCATACTTTAAGGACTTGTTCCAAGTATATCTTGAAGAGCGTAGGCGAGATACAGCAACCTTGTTTAAGACCTTTATTTACTTGAAAGCCTTTGGTTAGTTTTGCTTTTATTTTAACTTTTGCCTTACTATTGCGGTATAACTCTTGGATGGCCTTAATTAGTTGTACGCTTATGTTTGTGTTTTCCAACGCTTTCCTAAGTAGATTTAGTGGTATACTATCATATGCCTTCTGCAAATCCACGTAAAGCAGATGCAGCTCTTGACCGTATGCCATTTTCTTTTCAATAACTTGGGTTATACAAAAGAGATGATCTGAAGTCGATCTACCCGCCCTGAAACCAGCTTGTTCTTCTGCCTCCATGTCTTTATATTCGCTCTCTACTTTATTTCTTATTATTTTACCGTATATTCTGCTTAGCGTACTAGTCACAGATATACCTCTATAATTGTCACATATATCTTTCCTTCCTTTTTTGTGTATTGTGGATATATATGACGTTTTCCACTCAGTTGGGACTACAGTTCCATTTAAATATTTTTGGAAAAGATTCCGTAATCTCCAAAACAGTTCTTCAGTGCCATATTTAATAAGTTCGGCTGGGATATTTCCGGGTCCGGCAGATTTACCGCTTTTTAGGGTTGTGCACACGTTTTTGACCTCAGAGATTGTGAGGGGTACTGGAGATCCCATCGTTCTAATTATATTGTCTCTTGCGTCTTCCTTGAATTCTGCTCTATCTTCAGTTAAAAGTTTTTTAAAATGCTCATCCCATTCTTTGTCTGGTATTGGTGAAATGATATCTCTGCATGTTTCTTTTTTAATCGATCTTATAGTTTTCCAGCTTTCGGTACTTCTCCTACCTCCTAAGTAAGAATCTATTTTCTGACACTTTTGCGTCCACGAATGATTTTTCTTATCACTGATCATTCTTCTCACCTTTGATTGCGCGATTTTGTATTCTTGTCTGCTTCTATCTGTCTTTTGGGATAAGTAGGTGTGATATAATTTCCTTTTTTCCTCTATTTCTCTCTCAATCTCAGCATCCCACCAGTATGGTTTTCTTCTTTTAGAAGTTTCTTCCACTAATCCTAGTGCTTCTTTTGCAGCTTGGTGGATGCTTAATGTAATACATTCGTATTCCTCATCTGGGGTTTCACCTGAACTTGTATTAAGTTTTTCGTTCAGTCTCTTTTTGTATAAGTTTTTTACGCTGTCATGTTCTAGGCTTAGTAGATTATATTTACAGTGATCAATTTCTTCAATCACTGTATCATCAAGATGTTGTTGATGCAGGCTTCGGCCTTGATAAGGAAAGAGAATTTTGGACTCCAGAAAATAGTGATCACTTCCGCATGTTGATCCACGCTTTGTTCTGACATCTTGAATTTTTAGTTTTGTCTTTTGTTTAGTGATAAGATAATCAATGACGGATTTCAGGTTTTGTGAGGGTTTGGTCCAGGTATATTTGTGTATTTCCTTATGTTGAAAAAAACCGTTTTGGATTTTTAGGTTTAATTGCTCACATACTGTAATTAGCCGGTTTCCATTGTCATTAACAAGATTTTCTCCATATTGGCCAACTGTCAGATCATTAACTCTGTTACCGGTTCTACTATTTAAATCTCCCAATATGACAATTTCTCTAGATGCACTTACTGCTGATATTTCATTGTGTATTTCTTCAAAAAAATTGTCTTTCACGGCTACATTTGCATCGTCGTTATACGCATAGATTCCAAAAATCGTAAGTCTTATTCCTTTTATTGTTATATTCATTTTAATTAGCCTTTCATTGACTGCTTCCCAGTTGGTGATAAATTTTCTAAATCTTTTGTTGACCAAAATAGATACTCCTTGTTGGGCATGTTTTTCTTTTGCCACTCCGCTATAGAAATGGTCATATTGTCCTAGGTTTTCAGATCCTTTTCCTTTCTTTTTCGTTTCTGTTAGTACAGCAAGGTCTACCTTCATTCTGCTGCACTCATGTACTATTTCATTCATTTTTCGATTCATTCCTTGTACGTTCCATGTACTTTTTTTTCAATTTTTTTAATTTTTTTGACAAATACAAAAAAATACATATTTTCTGACCAATACATTTTTAAATACATTACAAAGGAAGTATTTTAAACTTTGTTTCATGAAAATCGGATAAGAAACAAAAAAGTTACAATTTTTTTAAAGATACACCTTTCCGCCATTTTGAATCCGCCATATATTTCAAAAAACGCATTTACCAGAATGAAGTCAAAACCTGATACATGGGATGCCCTAACGGCAGAAAGATGGCACGACTTGCACACGAAACTTGATTTGTCCATAGACTATATCTTACTTCATACTTATTATTTGAATTAGTTACACTTATTCATCCTTCAGGTTAGAGTGAATGTTGTTCAATTTTTCTTTGTTTTTAACTAAATGGGACACTCGGATAGTTTGAAAGATAGCGATCTGTGGTTTTCGCCTAGTAGTGGTGGGGGTTGACCCGCAGGTCTGACAAGTAGGCCAGAGTAGTGGTTTTCGCCTAACTGTACTTATTGTGTGAGTCTTCAAAATTGATGTAATTATACCTGGTAAATTCTGTTACATGTAGAATTTTTTAATATAATTATAAGTAAAATTAGCAGACCGAGATAAGAACCGAGTTTTCTATTTAATCCCATTAACACGCTGTATATTATGTAACTGTTAAGTAAAATTAGCAGACTGAGATAAGAACCGAGTTTTCTATTTAAACCCATTAACACGCTGTATATTATGTAAGTGTGATTTCAGACCGCGGAAGAAAGAGTGCGCAAAGCGCTTTATCAGAAAAAAGTTGCACCACAGGGAAAAAAGCCCAGATTTATGTCTACAGTGGATGGGGTTAAAAAAGTGAGAGATGGGTTATTTGCATTTCATATGGAGACTGGGGCTGGGTACAAACTTGTCGGTAAGTCAATAAATTGGAATTTATGTATGTAGTTACAAGTATACAGGGTTTTCCTAAAAGATCTTTAGAACTACATTACCACATATTCCTAAGGTGACAAATACAGGCAGGGCTATCAAAACGGACGGGCCACGAATCTCCACTTTGTTGACGTCACATCCGGGGCTGATTTTTTTTTGATGGTCACGTCACGACACAGCTGATGGTCTTTAAAGTATTGAAGTTAGAATGACGGTTCATGAATATTTTTTTTTTTTTAAATACAGCCGGTTTTGAGATTGTTTTTACTATATTCTTGCAGAACAATTTTTTTTAAATGTATGGTAATCCTTAATTTTTCAGAGGCGCTTCATTAGCTCACACTAAAATTAAATTTAAAACAGAAGCAAATTTGGCAAACACAGATGACAAAGTCAAATACATGTCAAATATAACAGTTGGCATGCGGTCCATGGCGGGTAATTTAAATTCAAAATAAGGAATGCTGAATCTTCAAGATTTTAACCTTTTAATCATCTTGCATCCTTACAAAAGTTTGGTGAAATATGAGGATGGTGTCTGAGAATATTTCACTGAAATTTCGCGGAAATCTGTAGTGCCGTTTCGAAAATATCATAAAAAAACGTCTGACCTCCCATAAGAACCAATGTAAAAGTCAGCCCCCGGAGAACAGCTGATTTTTTCAGGGTCGTGGCCTGTATCTTTTTGTAGGCCTTGATACAGAATGTTAGAGTTAAACAATAAGAATCGAATTATATTATAAACATTTTTTGACGTATTTAATATTGGTACCGGGGGTTTCTTGGGATACGAAATCCGACACATTTTCACTGTTGTTGTTAGACGGCGCTTTATAATGCACTTCTGGTAGGGTCACTGAATCCTGGAAGCCTGGCGTCTCCCAGGGACGTACGTGAAAAATACTCATTTTTATACAGTCTGAGAAAAAAAAATGTTTTAATATTACTTAAAAATAACTCGTTTTTATACAGCTTAAGAAATAAAAAACATGTTCCTTGAGTTTTTGGGTTATGAATATTTATTTTAGGTATATTTATTGTTAAAAATCATTTTCTTTTAAATATTATTTGTGTTTTTTTGTATAAAAATAATACGTAATAAATAAACAAACAGGACAGAAATACATTTGCATGTTAAATGTTTATTAATACTATAGAATATATCAAGGGACAAAATGAAACTTTAATCACAAGTTTTATACGCTATTTTTTGCACTATTTAGTTTATTTTTCAAGTTTTTTTAAATTTTTTTGGTGTTTTTAGGTTTTCTGGTCCTTTTTTAGTCACTTTTTATCCCGATTTTTACATTTTATCAAGAGACAAAAAATAGCTCAAAAACAGTTCGAGTTTTAGTAAGGTTCGGCTTTAATTACTTATAATTTTATAGTACATTTCATATAAATATCTTAATATTATTGTTCAAAAGCATAAACTTCGAAAATCATTTTTTTCAAACAGAAAATTGTTCGAAAACATTTTCTTCGAACAAAAGATTGTTCGAAAACGTGTCCTTCGAAAGGTAAATTGTTCGAAAACGTTTTCTTCAAACAGAAATTTTTCGAAATCATTTTCTTCAAAGGGAAATTGGTTCGAAAACATTTTCTTTGAACGGAAATTTGTTCGAAAATATTTTTTTTAATGGAAATTTGTTCAAAGACATTTATTTGAAAACAAATTTTTCGATAAAATTTTTAGACTTGGCTTGCCAAACTTAACACAACATATAGTTCGACTAATTGGGTCTTTTTCTAACAATTTTTGGAAACAAAAACTTTCCTGACTTCTTTCCCGGGATCCTAGAGGGTGTGAAACCAAACCGAACCAACCGAAACCTATTTTCGAAAAATGATTTCCCTAAATTAGCTTTCCGTTCCTCATTTTGGAAGATTGAAATCGGTGTTACTCTAACCTTTCTCAATTGAGCACATCAGGTGTATCTGGACCGGTTCGGATACGTTTGCGATCAATTGACAAAGTTTAGGAAAATACCAATTTTGTCCTTCCCAAAGGGGGAAAGTAGACAAATTTTCAGACAGTTTACGATCCCGGGAAAGAAGTCAGGGTTTTTTTGAAAAAATATGTTAGAAAGGCGTGCCTTAGTCAAACTATATGAATTGTGTTAGGTTTGGAAATCCAGGTTAAAGCGTCTTTTTTCGAAAAGCTTGCTTTGGAAGAAAATGTTTTCTAATCGAAGAAAATGTTTTTGAACAACTATTGCTTACGAACAAATTTCCGTTCGAAAACAAATTTCCGCTTAAAAAAAATGTTTTTGAACAAATTTTCATTAGAAGAAATTGTTTAAAAATTTCCGTTTGAAGAAAATGTTTTCGAACCAATTTCCCTTTGAAGAAAATGATTTCGAAAAATTTCTGTTTGAAGAAAACGTTTTCGAACAATTTACCTTTCGAAGGACACGTTTTCGAACAATCTTTTGTTCGAAGAAAATGTTTTCGAACAATTTTCGGTTTGAAAAAAAGTTCTGCGACCCATCGTGTTGCTACCCAAAAAAATACCTAGAGATGGTTAGACCTTGAGTTTTTATTGGATGTTGATTTTTTAAAAACTTTTCTATGAGTGTGTGTGTGTGTGTACCTGTGTGTCTCTTACTTCTGCTTTGTTTTGCAATCATTACAGTGTAGCTACTTTCGATCTTTGTTTGGACCTTTTGTTTTTCAATATTTTGTATTTTCAACCTTTTGTACTTTCGACTTTTTGTACTTTCGACCTTTTCTTCGACGCCCGCTTTTTTTTGAACTCTAATAAAAATAATAGTAGGTATATTATAAACCTGGGGCGTACAGTGTTTACTTTTAATCCCACGGCGGGAATTTTCATGCCCGACCGGAAGGAGTGCTATAATTTGCTATGTGACTAAATGGGACTTTAATGCCAAGGTTTATTTTTATATACTAAAAATAATAATAATCATAAACTAAAAAAATAGGTATTAAGCTTACAGTGGGCAGTGATAGTTGTCATGGCATTACATTAAACAAAAGTCAGTCAGATGCTAACAAACAATGTGGAAAAAATAATATTTATTTCATAATTCAAAAATTCAAAATTCAAAAACTTTATTTTTCCACTGATACAATGTATATGTATATGGACATCGTCAAAAAAAGAAAAACTATAAAATATGGGTTTACATTGCAGACATAAAGCTAAAATGTAAAATGTATAAACAAAATATGTTTGCAAATAAGGATTAATCCAAGAATGCGTTTAAATGATAAAAACATTTTTCCACCAAAAAAGATTTTAGTTTCTTTTTAAATATATTAATATTCAAACTCTTTTGTATTTCCGAAGGTACTTTATTAAAAGCCTTTGGTCCTAAATTTAAAATAAAAAGTTTTGACTTACTAAGACGATTCTTTGGAATTAACAACTCGTCTTTATTTCTGGTGTTATAATTATGGTAGGTATTATTTTTTAAAAAGGAATCCTTATTATTAAACACATAAACACAAACCTCATAAATTAAAATAGACGGGACATTTAAATTTTGAAATTTTTTAAAATAACAAACTAAATAAGTTTAGTCCATAAAAAGTTCGAATTACATTTCTCGAAGATGGAACAAACAAGGGACCAAAGAATAAAGCATATTTTTACTTTGAGATGGGCATGGAAAAGGCCACCGAAGAAAGAAAGCTTTCAGTACCGAAAATGATGCAATAAACAGAATTTCGAAAATTTGACCGAAAAGGTATTCCTGGTTTACATCCTGGAGAAGTCTAGAAAGTTAAATGCTTCGTTTATATGGAAGCAATATTCTATGCTAAAGGACACAATAACAATCGAAACGAACCAAGTCATCAGCAAAGTACAGTAAGCTTACGGCAAGCTGGAAGCAACAAAATAATCATTATCGTGTATATATCTTGATTCCTTTTTGTTTTTTGTATTATGATAAAATAAAATAATCCAAAAACCTATATTTTGCCTTAATGGTTTTAATAATTACTTTTAATCACTGGGCACAAGAAATACTACCTTAGCCCATGAAAAAAGGATTAAACGTGCACTTTTATTCCCTGGAGAGCATAAAAAATTTATTAAATGATACAAAACCCAACATAATAGTTTTCTATATTTTAGAATATATATATAAAACATGCAAACTATATTTTTGGTATCTTGCGCTGTGTGGGTCCTAACACAGGGTCCTAATAAATATTGAAATCATAAAAAACTTTTTTTTTAGATTTGTTTATTTCGACAGTCAAATTTATATACCGGGTGGGACGAACAGTGTTCTTTACGTAACATTTGTAAACCATTTAATTTTTTTGAACATAAAAAAAGCTACGCTCCTGACAGTGTCAGATTTGCGTTTTTCGTAAATGAGGTTGGTGTCGCTACCCCTGGAGACGCCAGGCTTCCAGGATGCAGTGACCCTACACTTCTGGTGGTTTAAAATAATTCATAACTTTTAGCTCACACTACTACTATACTATAGAATCACCATAATGGTGATCCTAATTTTTTCTCGAAAAAAAATGTTGGCCCGATTTCAAAATTTTTTATATATCTTTGCGTTTCAGATGACAAAATACATGTTAGTTTATTTTAAAAAAAAGGTGGGGGTAAATGTCAAAAATTAGAGTTTAAATCAAAATATGGCTTGTGTGGTATCAAACGAAAGGTAATTGAGTCTGGAGTTAAACAAAATACATTTTAGTTAAAAAAAAAGAGTGGGGTAAATAAAAAAAAATAGAGTTTAGGTCAAAACATGGCTTGTGTGGTATCAAACGAAAGGTAATTGAGTCTGGAGTTGAATAAAATATATTTTAGTTTTTAGTTATATTAGCATACACGTACACTATAACTATAGTAACCTAGTGTGAGCTTAGGTGCCCATATATTAGCAGAGTATTTTTTCATTGTATTTAAAAAAAAATCATAAACCATGTTTGTTAACTTTGAGAATAAAACCTCTGGTCAGTGAATTAGTAGTGCCAAATGGATTATTATAAAATAACATTTAAAAAATTCAATTTTTACACTCTGTATCTCGGGAACGTTCGGGCTAACGTAAGTTGCTTTGAAGCGGGTTATTTTGACTTTAGGAATATGTAGTAAGCTTTTAGTGATATCCTTTATCCTAAGATCTTTAAAGGTTAACAATAGCCTAATACTCTTATTATTTTTTAAAATTTATCACAATAAGATATTTTACATAAAATTGTGAATTTTAATGTAGTTTGGTAAATATTTTATATTGAAAAATTATGAAAATATTAAAAATCGTACAAAAAAAACTTGTATGAATACTCTTTCTAAACCAAAAGAACCAAAAGTGTGTGACATATAATTGAGGTAAAGTTTGTTTTTTTCTTTTGAGCAGACATCAATCTAGTTTTAAACTGTACATTTTATAACATAGACGTTTATATTAATGTAAATATTTTAGGAGAAATATTTACTGAAGACGAGAAATGCGGACTGCAAGAAATTTCCTTTCTACAGGTAGTTGATCCCTGGTTTGCAATTCAAAAGAATTCTTCTTACAAGGAAATGCTAAAGATCGGGTAATATTCCTTCAAATATAACTATTATTTCACTAGTAGATAGAGTAGAGTAGAGTAGAGTAGTCGTTTATTAATTCCTCTGAATAACAAAAATATACCAGTTATACAATGTCATTGTGGGATCGTCAAAGATCAAAATTCTTAAATAAATACAATCAAAATATAAGTATAAAACGAAGTACATCTTTATGACAAACAATTTAAAACACATTGTCTATATTATATACATTGCATATCTTAAACCCTTAAAATAATATATATTTGTTTTTTTTATGTTCCTCCGAAAAATTCTTCCAGAGAATAATAATTTTTTGTTCGAAAAGTTTTTATAAAATTTAGTTCAAACAATCTATTCAAGTATTTAACTCCCATATAGTTAGGGTCCTGCTGACCCACATGTAGCCTTGAGAACGGCATCTGAAATAGGTTTTTACTTCTGGTATCATGCTGATGCGTTTGGCATATTTTAGTTATCTTTTTATTATGCTTTTGTGTAAATTTTATCAGAGTCAGTCAAAATATTATATTTTTTGAAATATTCTCTGCACGATTCCCGAGATCCTATATTTGCCATTGCCCGAACGGCTTTTTTTTGTAAGGTGAAAATTCTTCCCACGTCTCTGGAGTTACCCCAAAACACTACTCCATAGGAGATAATGGATTGTATTAGACCAAAATAAATTAATTTTAGAATATCTGCCGAAACGGTGTCTCTAATGTTTTTTAGTAAAAAGCAGTGTGAGCTTAACTTGCCTGCAAGATGGTCTATATGCGTATTCCATGTAAGTTTTTGGTCAATAAAGAACCCCAGGAATTTTGTTTCGCATACATTTGGTAGGGATTTTTTTTCTGTTTTTAGTAGGAGGCTAGAATCAACCGTGGCATTTTTTACTTTAAATTCCATAGCAACAGATTTATCTGTGTTAAGAGTAATACCACTGGCTTGGCACCAGTTGGACATGATTTTTATGGCGGACTCTCCTTTTGTTTTTAAATCTTGTTTGCTCTCTCCTGGGATAACGATGTTGGAGTCATCTGCGAATGAGATAGGAAGTCCTAGATCTGCTAGAGACCGCGGCAAACTATCTACATACACATTAAAAAGTGTTGGTGACAGACAAGAGCCCTGCGGCGTACCTCTAAAAATTTTTTGTTGGGTTGATCTATGGCTATTAATTTCTGGAACTAAATATCTATCGGTAATATAAATATTATAACTTATCAAACGGTTACATAAAAGAGAGTAGGTATTAAATTATTGAAGTCCCTATTTCCATCGATATAAAATAAAAAAACAATTGAGCATCGTGTTTTTGCAGTGAGTGAGTGCATATTCCAATATGCCCATATGCCAAAGAGTTACGCCTAGAAAAATTGCCTGCAAGGGTCCTTCGAACAAAAGTATCAGAATTGTCAGATGAACATGTCCCTATCTTAGGACATATAGAGAGAAGTACTCCACTAAATAGTCACAGTTGTTAAAGAACAAGAAGGCTTTAATACCGGGGTAACAGTACTAAAACGCTTTCCGGACAGATATACACGGGGCAAAAGGCAAATCAACAAACTGTGTGTAGACGGCTGTGCCCGAAGGAGAGAAAACTAGAGATATCACAAAAAAATTACCCCAAAGCTAAATTCACTCCGTCTGGGAAAACAAACGTTTATTGAACTAAAAGGAAAAAAATCGGCAACACGCTAGAAGCTTACCTTCTTTCATTTAGCAGCAGTTCCACATTTCACTCGCGGCACCGCGGATTTTCTTGTGGTTGGAATTTTGGTCGTAATCTTAAAAGCACGTGTGACTTCTTTCAGTGTCTTGTCGGAAGTGGTTTTTCCTTCCCTTGTCAAAATACAGGGGGGCGCTTCAAACTCCCAGCGTGTGCAAAGCGCGCATGATTTTTGCGAAAATGATCAGGTGATCAAAAAGAAAATAACTTTTAGCAAAGAGAAATTATCACCTGATCGGAATTTTTCCCAAACAAGAAGTTTCTTTTTTAACGGTTTGGCTAAAAGGCCCAAAAATATCAAAACAAAATTTAAGGTTAGGTTTTCCCAAAAATTCAAATAAAAACAAAAACAAAAAATAACTGGCAGCACTAAACATTCCGCCCACCATCCTAATTTTTATAGAAAAACCCTAAAAACTAAAAAATCAAAAAAAAGGTTATTCAATTACCCAAGACAATAAATTAGCATTTTTGCAACAATAATTTTATCGCAATAACTATGGACGTCATACTCAAGTTAATTCAAATAAGCATGATTTAAGCTACACAAGGATTTGAAGGTTGGTTACTGGCTGGGTAACGGACATACCTTCACCAAACTACGGTGAAGTAATCCTTTCGCGGTTTTTACTTGCACGACATGGGGGATTTTATCTGGACTCTAGTCAATTTTTTCGATTCTACCGAGCGACCACGTCAGTGGGGGTAGGTTTTCGTCTTTCAAATTAAATTTAGGAAGGTCACCCATGAATGGGTGCAATGGTTTGGGATTTACCCTGGCACAACAAAAACACTTGGAAAGAACACTGTGAATGGCACTTTTCACAGACAAAATCCAAAACTGTTGAGTTAGTAGGTACTCCAATAAACGAGGACCTGGATGTCCATGCTCATTATGGAATTTCACAATAATCAAAGTGGTAAGCCTGTGACTACGAGGCAACAACATCTCATATTATCATATGCCAAATCAGTGTGACGTAATCTACCGCCCACCCTGGGAATCAAAAAAAGGAGTTTTTTAACTTTTGTAGAGGCTTAGCACAACACTCACCTTTACGTATCCTTTTCAAATCTTCCAGAAAAACTTCTCGTTGTACAACTCGCACAACAACTAAGGTAGCATAAAGATCTGCCTCATTGAGGGCTTTACTAGGAAAAGATAAAGAAGGATCTTTTTTCACTCGAAAAGGTCTCAAACAAAAGGCAATAATGCCCAATATTTTACGCAAAGAGGAATAATTAGTGAGTAACACCAGTACTTCATCAAGGAGAATTTCTGTCACAAAAATAAAACGATTTTCCTCAGGGAGTAGATCAGCTTTTTTTATACGCAGTGTGCTAACACTCAGTTCTAGAATGACTGGTAGCAAATATTTTTTCACACAAGTCCTTATCAGAGAAAAGAGGGATTTTTTGAGGGGTCGATTCTAGTTCCCAAAACTTTTGTAAGGTACTATTCAATCGAGATTCTATAGGCGAAGACACTGAGGTCAACAAACTAATCGGTTTTTGAGTTTTACGAGGACCATCAATACCACCAAGGAGTATCCAACCAACTATTGAATTAATGGCACAAGGTCCTCCATTTTCTCCTTTTTTAAAGTCAGGTACAAGTATCTGACCAAACAAATCAACACCAATTAAGAGGTCTACACTACTCGGTTGTCCAAAATTAGGATCAGCAAAATCTAAATCTTTTAGGTATGGCCACTGAATAGAATCATATTCTACAACACTCACAGGTATGGTTCGACAAATTTTAGGAATAAGAATGGCATCACAGGAAAACAAACTATCAGGAAACTTGGAGGAGCCAATTTGCAATGTTACATTGCCATATGACGTACTAGAAATCATGCCATTTATTCCTTCAATAGGAGTTCTATTCGGAGCTACTTTAAGTCCTAACCTCTCAGCCAAAGAGATGGTTGCAAAGGACACTTCACTAGCGGAATCTAAAATTGCCCGACAAGACAAAAACTTGTTGTTGGCATCTACAACTAAAACTCGGGCAGTTGCAAAAAGCACAGGTCTCCTCTTTCGAGGTTCAAAATGGTTGCTACTGGGTGTAGCGGTACACAATGCCTGTTTGGCACCTTCAGTATTAGGTATACCGGGGGTCTCCCCTGGAGGATCAACTTGGGGGCTCGGCGAGCTTTTCACAAAGTGCAACAGGGAGTAGGAAAGACCCGGGCACTGACGATACGTGGCATTTGTAGAGCATTAAGATACACCATGTTTGCCAAAGCAGTTAAAACACAGTCGTTCACGCTTAACAAATAGATGGCGTTGATCTACTTCCAATTCCAGAAATTTGGCACATTTCACAAGGGGGTGGTAGGGCTGCTGCTGGTGTAACGTGTCATTTTTACGTTTAAGGCACACGTTACATATTTGTTTTATTTCTGTAAATAACCCAAACTATTCGACTCGTTTTTCTATACACACATTAAGGGTATTTTATAGGGCTGGGTTTTGAGGTTATATACTGTCCAAAAAGTTACCTTATAGAGGAGGTATTCCATCGTAATACTTTAAGGGTTGTGCGGCATTATTTAGGCATCGTAATTGGAATCTGAGATCACAAGTTCGGGAAAAATCACATAAAAACCTCTTTGAAATTGGGTATTTTTGTCTATTTACGTTCCGAATTGAATAATCAGCTGTTTGCTAGCGACCGTGTACGTTCAATAAATAAACGAAATGAAAAAAACATTCGAATCCAATCTACCCGGTATAAACTGTGGGCTTGGCGGCGTTGCCACATCACAAACATTCACGATGTTTTCAGGAACAGTCGGAACACATTTCATTTATTTTGGACGTTCGTTTATTTATATTTTCGAGGATATTAGGACAATGATTTCTCTTCCGAACCTCTTCTTCTTCACGGATTAGCTAGTTTTGTAGCACGAAAACATATTTTTGTCCACGGTTTGACCAGGAACAACTGAGGCTCCGCCCACTTTGATATCTTTACTACTTTAATCAGAGGAGAAGATAAAATAAATACAAGTCATGCAATTTTGTAAATTGGGGATAAACGAGGGAGAAAATCAGGACTAAAAGAATAAACAAAATCGTATTTTGATATTATATAAATTAATATATAATCATAGTTAAATAAAGTTATTATCTAACTCAGTCGGATCGAAGGGTTATGCAGGGCTGGCTAGTGGTGAGAAAACTTAACATCTCAGCAGTGGTTGGATGGCGTATGTTCACGTTCAAAGTTCAGAAACAACTGTATTAATGTAAAAATGTTGTACAAAAATGGCGTCAAAACATATGAATCTTAGAGAAAACATATATAAAGAGCAAAGGAAATTTTTGACTAAAAATATAACTAAAATACAACTAAATTCTACACTTAGTATGGCTTTCCTCAAATGGAAATTGGTTGAGTGTTCGAATATTCCTGGGTTTGAAGCATGCTCTGATTTCCAGTAATTGATTTTGCAGTTGATGGTTTCAATACTAAACTTCATCCTTATAGTCTAACTGGTTATTTTTCTCCTACTCTCGATGTTGGCAGTGGTCCGTTATATAAATTAGTTTCCGTAGAAATAGATCCGACAACACCTCAATGCGCAGACGACGGGTTTGGAATATTCCACTGATTGGTGCTGCCCCCTACATACTTGTACCGAAGTACTAGTGTGCTTCGTCATTGGATAGTTTGAAGCTGGCAGTCTTTTGGGGCAGGCTTACAAACCTGACCGCAAGGGGATTTTTGATTGCGAGTGTTTTTATAAATGGGTTTGCATTCTTATTTGAATTTTACCGGGAAAATTTGGTTGGTACTGTTGTCCCACCAAAATTAAGAAAAGATTTCCGGCTTCTTCATTTTTTTGGACAAGGTGTCCTTTCTCTTTCCTAACGAATTCTTTTGGTATCGCCATTGATTTTTTTTTTTTTTGATTACTGGCACTGCAGTGAATGCAGGTTTTTTTCCAAAGACTGTGAAGCGTGAGTCCGTCGTTTTTGGCGTATTTTTAGTGACGGCACACATCCTCTGATTGAGGGACTCAAGGCGGCCTACGCCATTTCTACTGGAAAAGAATTGGTAAGTTCGATTTGTTTTATTTGGGGATTTTTTAAGATAATATGAAGTGCCTCCCAAATTGTAACCATTGTTCGTTGTGTAATGAAATTTTTCTACAAACGACGTGTCCAAAAAGTTACCTTATAGAGGAGGCATTCCATCGTAGTACTTTAAGGGCTGTGCGGCATTATTTGGGCATCGTAATTGGAATCTGAGATCACAAGTTCGGGAAAAATCACATAAAAACCTCTTTGAAATTGGGTATTTTTGTCTATTTACGTTCCGAATTGAATAATCAGCTGTTTGCTAGCGACCGTGTACGTTCAATAAATAAACGAAATGAAAAAAGCATTCGAATCCAATCTACCCGGTATAAACTGTGGGCTTGGCGGCGTTGCCACATCACAAACCATTCACGATGTTTTCAGGAACAGTCGGAACACATTTCATTTATTTTGGACGTTCGTTTATTTATATTTTCGAGGATATTAGGACAATGATTTCTCTTCCGAACCTCTTCTTCTTCACGGATTAGCTAGTTTTGTAGCACGAAAACATATTTTTGTCCACGGTTTGACCAGGAACAACTGAGGCTCCGCCCACTTTGATATCTTTACTACTTTAATCAGAGGAGAAGATAAAATAAATACAAGTCATGCAATTTTGTAAATTGGGGATAAACGAGAGAGAAAATCAGGACTAAAAGAATAAACAAAATCGTATTTTGATATTATATAAATTAATATATAATCATAGTTAAATAAAGTTATTATCTAACTCAGTCGGATCGAAGGGTTATGCAGGGCTGGCTAGTGGTGAGAAAACTTAACATCTCAGCAGTGGTTGGATGGCGTATGTTCACGTTCAAAGTTCAGAAACAACTGTATTAATGTAAAAATGTTGTACAAAAATGGCGTCAAAACATATGAATCTTAGAGAAAACATATATAAAGAGCAAAGAAAACTTTTGACTAAAAATATAACTAAAATACAACTAAATTCTACACTTAGTATGGCTTTCCTCAAATGGAAATTGGTTGAGTGTTCGAATATTCCTGGGTTTGAAGCATGCTCTGATTTCCAGTAATTGATTTTGCAGTTGATGGTTTCAATACTAAACTTCATCCTTATAGTCTAACTGGTTATTTTTCTCCTACTCTCGATGTTGGCAGTGGTCCGTTATATAAATTAGTTTCCGTAGAAATAGATCCGACAATACCTCAATGCGCAGACGACGGGTTTGGAATATTCCACTGATTGGTGCTGCCCCCTACATACTTGTACCGAAGTACTAGTGTGCTTCGTCATTGGATAGTTTGAAGCTGGCAGTCTTTTGGGGCAGGCTTACAAACCTGACCGCAAGGGGATTTTTGATTGCGAGTGTTTTTATAAATGGGTTTGCATTCTTATTTGAATTTTACCGGGAAAATTTGGTTGGTACTGTTGTCCCACCAAAATTAAGAAAAGATTTCCGGCTTCTTCATTTTTTTGGACAAGGTGTCCTTTCTCTTTCCTAACGAATTCTTTTGGTATCGCCATTGATTTTTTTTTTGATTACTGGCACTGCAGTGAATGCAGGTTTTTTTCCAAAGACTGTGAAGCGTGAGTCCGTCGTTTTTGGCGTATTTTTAGTGACGGCACACATCCTCTGATTGAGGGACTCAAGGCGGCCTACGCCATTTCTACTGGAAAAGAATTGGTAAGTTCGATTTTTTTTGTTTGGGGATTTTTTAAGATAATATGAAGTGCCTCCCAAATTGTAACCATTGTTCGTTGTGTAGTGAAATTTTTCTACAAACGACGTGTGGAATATTTGGAGTTTTTTTTATATTTTTTTAAACTACGTTTTGGATAAAAACTTTATATTGTTTTTCTCCTTTGTCTACAGCGTTGTTCACTCCATCAACGGGACGTTCGTGCTGGTGTGAAGCCGGTTGTAGCACTGTAACCCTGGGAAAGGTATGTGGGGTTGTTTTAGTTCATCTGTTGAAATCTGCTTTATTTTATTGAGTCGTCATGGGGTTCTTGATTTACGTTACTCTGGGTAGGGGAACCTCGTGCAAAACCGACGAATTCCAGGAAACTGAAATATTTCATTTTCCACAGGGTTTTAGGCTCGGGCAAGAATCAGCAATATTAAGACCCATGTGCTGCCCTAGCGTGTTGTGCTAAGCAAGCACCAGGGAGGGCGCAGGCAGGACCAGGACCTGGAGTAGCGGAAGATGTCTGGGAACAACACCTCCAGGTTCACAGATTAAAACATCCTTTTAGTTTAAAATAACAACAGGACCAAGGTAGGAGCAAGCTTTAGATTTAATTTTTTTTTATAAATAATACTTTTTTTTCATTTCTTGTAAAGGCAAGATAAAGGTATGACGTCATAACCACCATTTTGCGGCATATTTATTTATAATTTTTACTGGACAATTGAAGTGCCTTGCTATTTTGGCCCTGACTTGTTTCCACCCATTTCATTTCTTTAAGCCTATTCATGTTTTTGGTATTTTTATCCGGTTTTACAATTAAAATAAAGAAGATGAACTAAATCTTTGCGTTATTTGTACAGTCTAACGACCAACTTTGCAGAGACAGAAGAGAGATAGAGTTTTTTTTTTAGTGTTTTTATGGCACTGTTTTACCTCATGGGGTAGATCTCGGACTGGGTTGCTGTCTGTCTCATTCTACCCAATGTAGAATGATGACAGCGGCTATTTGGTCCAGATCTCCCCTATGATGGAATGATTTCGGAGTGTACTTTTTTACAACCATTAAAGTAGGTAATGGAGTCTTCCACTACTGACTCAAATGTAGGTACACTATGACCTGTTGGAGATGTCCGTCTACTTATAAATTGTTATCTTTTGTGTCATTTTAATTCATTTGGAATCTTTTATTATAAGTCAATTTCTTTTTTTGTTTTTTTTTGAATTACACAAATACTCTGGAAGCCTCGGAAGTAGGTAGAGTTTCATTGTTTGGCTACAACGTTTGAGTTGAACTGTACTTTAATTAAGATCTTTTTTGTAAAACATTGGTATTAAACCCCCCCCTTTTCCACTGTATATTTTTAATAAATTAAAAATGCGTTTTTGTTGTTGTTTTAAAGATTTTGTTTCAGACATTACAAAGCGGTTTTTATCAGAAACAAAAAGGTAGGTTTTTTCGCGACAAATTCGCTATCAACACACGGGTAAGGTTCGGTAAGGCAAATCAATACACGGGTAAGGTTCGGTAATAACGCGACAATAATCTCGCGGTTAACGAAAGCAAATAACGAAGGCAAAACAACATACGGGCAAGGTTCGGTAATAACGCGGCAATAATCTCGCGCTTAACGAAAGCAAAAGGTAGGTTTTTTCGCGACAAATTCGCTATCAACACACGGGTAAGGTTCGGTAATAACGCGGCAATAATCTCGCGCTTAACGAAAGCAAAAAGTAGGTTTTTTCGCGACAAATTCGCTATCAACACACGGGTAAGGTTCGGTAATAACGCGGCAATAATCTCGCGCTTAAAAAGTAGGTTTTTTTGCGACGAATTCGCTATCAATACACAGGTAAGGTTCGGTAATAACGCGGCAATAATCTCGCGCCTAACGAAAGCAAAAACGAAGGTAAATTTCGACGGATTTTACACAAACAAATTCGAAACTCGAATCATTCAGCGGTAGGCGGCGCCTTGCTTACGTCACTAGTGGACCTCTGCTCAGCGCGCTTCCGCTTTTTTCTTGCTTATTTGCAAACAAAATTTTAGTGTTAGTAAATATAATTAATAATTTCATTCATTCAAAACAAATGATTTGATAAATCAAGAGTTTGGTCTGAGAGCTGAATTTTTCTACCAGACGACATGTTGGTGTTTCTTTGTTAAATGGTTAAAAGTTTTAGAATAGAAGCATAGCTGTCAGGTACTTCAAATACAGTACTTGAAATTGTACTTCAAGTACTTACAAGTACTTGAAGTAGATCTACAATCCAGTAATTGTACTTGGTACTTGAAGTACTTTTAACACTGTACTTAGAAATGTACTTGATTTTGTCAAGTAAAGTACTTCAAGTACATCCTAAGTACTTCAAGTACATTCAAAGTACTTCAAGTACATTCAAAATACATTCGAAGTACTTCAAGTACATTAAAAGTACTTCAAGTACATTAAAAGTACTTCAAGTACAATAAAATATTCTTTGAAGTACAATGTAGATATAGGTGAGATATAACTTTAGTGCACCGAAGACAAGTGGTAACCTCAGGGTTTTTTTTATCAACTTGGCAGGAAAGTCCGGTATTTTAGCAACCTTGATAGGTACATCTTAATTAATTAGGTACACACTTATCCAAATAATAATGCCTGTGGGCTTAATTATTTGCACGCACCTACATTATTTTGTTGGTAGTACGGTAGTACAGGTATATACACTTGCAGCTCGATTTTTGGGGATTCACTTACTCGACTTGCAGCAGACGTAATTTCCACGTTTGCTGGAGGTTGGTTTAAAGAACCCGAAAATTTATCTTCGTTATGCTTATTTATTTAGCTTGATTTAATTAAACAAGTTTTTAGGCAGTTTTGTGGGCTATTATAAAAATAGTACTTTCTTTTTGTGTAATACAACTTTCCATTACCTGTCTATGATATTTGTCTGTAAAATGATCAGTCCAGAAAAAAAAATAAACGTAATTATTTAGTAATACATATTTACATACAATAATATTCCAAAAGATAAAACCTTTCAGGAAATTTTGTAAACATTTTTGACAAGTTTATGCAATGTTTTACATCTTTGAAATTTTTTTAAATTTTTGACGGTTTTTGACAATTTTTAAAATTTTTTGTCATCTTAGATATTTTTTGAAGTTTTTTATATTTTTTACATTTTTTAACATTTTTAATATTTTTGGCATTTTTCTCATTTTTTTTACATCTTTAAAGTACTTTTATGTTGTAAAAGTAAAAGACTTGGGGAAAATCAAGTACTTATATAATGTACTTGGTACTTGAAGTAGATTTGGAACGAAAATGTACTTTACAAATCTTAATGTACTTGGTACTTGTACTTGAAGTACTTTTATAATGTACTTGTGACAGCTCTGAATAGAAGTAGAATTTTCTGTAAAAGTTTAATCAATTTAAATTATTAGATTATTGTGTTTGTTGCGGATATAATAAAATACACTTATATTATGTAGTAACAAAAAGGTATTTATTTGATATTACATTTATATTTCAACACTGAAAGAGGGAACACAAAGCTTTTATTAAAACAATAAGTTAATGTGCTTTCTTTATATCAATTCACTTAATTCACATTTCTAAAGGTTTATTTACCTCCTAAATAGTCAACCACACCGTCAAATTAATAATAAAAACGTCAAAAACACCTTAAAATCAGACGAACTCTCAATACAAACAAAGCAACTGGTCCGCTGGTGACGTAAGCAGGCAGTGTTCGTCTCGCTTAAGCGACGCTAACATAGAGTTAAATGGAAATAAGCAATCCTGTGTGAACAAAAACAACATGCGAAATGAGGTTAGAACACACAAACGTCAATGAAACGTCAGTCAAACAACGGCCAACAAGAAAAAATAACGCGACGCTCCCAAATGTCGAACGGGGGTTTTTTTTCGCCGCACGAGGTCCATATATACCATATATATATACCAAACTCAGGGCAACCAACCTTCAAAACCATACAGAGGCTAAAAAAAACCGGTACAAAAAACAACAATGTTCGAATCTGGCAAAAAACTATAAAATTACCAATTTTTTAACAAAAAAACTGTCTGAAGGACCAAATAGACGGCTGTGCCCGAAGGGAAGAAAACTAGAGAAATCACAAAAAAATTACCCCAAAGCTAAATTCACCCCGTCTGGGAAAACAGACGTTTATTGACCTAAAACAAAGGAAAAAAATCGGCAACACGCTAGAAGCATACCTTCTTTCATTTAGCAGCAGTTCCACAGTTTCCCTCGCGGCACCGCGGATTTTCTTATGGTTGGAATTTTGGTCTTAATCTTAAAAGCATGTGTGACTTCTTTCAGTGTCTTGTCGGAAGTGGTTTTTCCTTCCCCTGTTAAAATACAGGGGGTCGCTTCAAACTCTCAGCGTGTGCAAAGCGCGCATTATTTTTGCCAAAATGATCAGGTGATCAAAAAGAAAGTACATTCTACTAAAGAGAAATTATCACCTGATCGGAATTTTTCCCAAACAAGGAGTTTCTTTTTTGAAGGTTTGGCTAAAAGGCCCAAAAATATCAAAACAAAATTTAAGATTAGGTTTTCCCAAAAATTCAAATAAAAACAAAAACAAAAAATAACTGGCAGCACTAAATAGTGTGTTAAGGGGGAATCGCCACTTTATATAATCTGCTACTATACGAAATGGAAAAAAAATTAGAGACGAAAGAAAGTCTTATCAACCCAACTGACTCCTTATTAGAGAGATCGATCGAATTGAGTTTCGACAAAAAACAAAAGCTTCGCGACCCTGGGTAATTTATAATTCCGGGAATCTTAAGGAATTGCCCGATGCTAAAAAGAAACAGAACTCTTCGACCGTAGACAAACACTTTCTACATATTAACTTTTAGGTTGAGGACGCTGCAAGAAACGGGCATTCAGCAGCGCGAAAACCGTCTAATTTATACAAGGAGGCCAGTTTGCACCTCAAAAAGTTCGACTTTTTTCAGTGTAGGAATCATTGATTGTTATCCAATTTATTTAATTCTCGTCGGAGGTACATTAGTCGCTATCGTGACTTTTTTCATCGAATGGTATTTGCACAAGAGGTAAAATCAATTCGGCTTAAATAAGGCTTCAATTTATTATACCTAATAACAAATTAAACAGTAGTTTGGAATACAAAAGGGCAAAAAAATACACAGGGCACTGCAAAATTTACTCGTTGTATGTAAATTTACTCGTTGCAGTGACTTCACCTTCGATACCATCAGAGGCATTATTATGAAACACCAATGAGTAAATGACCCATATATAGTGGCAACCGAGGGGTGGCTCGATCGCCGATTTCTGTACACCAAAAGGAAATACCTAAGGTATTTCCTGAAATACCTAAGGTATTTCCTGATATTTCCCAGTATTTCCTCTAATTTTAATGGTATTTCCTAGTATTTCCCAGTACTTCCTGGTATTTCTCAAGTACTTCCCGGGATTTCCTAGTATTTCCTGGTACTTCCTGGTATTTCCAAATATTTCCTAGTATTTCCCAAGTATTTCGTACTACTTCCTTATGACACATTACTTTTAAAAAGACCTAAATATCTCGAAAACTAATGAAACGTTTTTCACCAGCATTAAACCAACTGTCATTAAATTTTATGCTGTATAGGGTGTTCCAAGTTAAGTGTCCACCACTGCTAACAATGTTACTATTAAAGATAGAAAAAAGTTTATATTGGCAAAATAGTAGAATTCATGATGCTGTTTAAGACGCTCAAATTAAAAAAAAATCACATTTTCGAGTTTTTTAGAACACAAATATATATATTTTTTTAAACACCCTGTACTTTATATAAAATAACTTATCAGAAAAAAATATAAAATACAGGGTATTCAATTAAAAAAATATACGTTTTTGAAAAAACTTAAAAACTCTAAAACGCGATGTTCGATTTTTGAAACTTTTTTTTTAAAGAAAATATAACTTTTTTTAAAAAGAAAATATACAGTACAGCAGCTAGAGTTACGTAATCAATTGAAAATTTAATTTTCAACAAACATTAGGTAAACTAACTCCACCCTCTTTCGCTTTTTATGTAAAGTTCTGGAAATGGATACAAAACGTCTTAAAGAAGTCTGGAAAAGTATCGGAAAAATTCGAAAATGTTCTAGAGAAGTCTGGAAGGGTTCAGGAATACTCTTAGAAAATTCAATAAAAGTCTAAAAACCTGTTTACAAAAAGTCTAAAAAAGTATTGGAGCAGTGTAAAATGATCTGAAAAAAATCTTAAAATATTTTGAAAAAGTCTGGAGACAAGGGCGTTGCCAGACAGGGCCAGGGTCCGGCTGCTGTGCCCCCCTATTGACAATTTTATCAACAAAGTGACCAAGGAATTTAAAAAAAATTAAAACTACTGTTATTTTTTTTTAGGTCTTATATGCTGCCTCCTATTTAACCGACTGGCGATGCCCTTGTCTCAAAGTATTCAAAAAAAGTCTAAAAACGTTTAGAAAGAGTCTAAACATTTTTCGGAAAAGCGTATATAAATATAATGGCAAGGGCGTAGCTAGAAGTCATGAAACCACGGGGCAAACAATTTTTTGGGGCCCTCATAAGTCAAAATACAAAATACTTGAACAAAAATATGTCTTTTGCAATAATAACAAAATTAATCTGTAGAACGCGCGAGTAACAAAAGTGCAATGTAACAAAAGCGCGAGCGACAAAAAAATAGCGCAAGAATTCTTTCCCGGGAACCTTGAGGGTGTGAACCGAACCGAAACGAATGAACCGAACTGAACACACCGCACCAACATGCATATTTTTTCAAAAACAAAAACTTTCCTGACTTTTTCGGGATCCTAAAGGGTGTGAATACGAACCGAACAGAACTAAACTGAATTTAGTTAAGCTCAGTTTGGTGCGATTCGGTTCGGGTCGGTTCGGTTTCGATTTACACCCTCTAGGATCCCCGGGATAGAAGCCATGCCCATGAACTACGGAAATAAACGTATCGCTTGTTATACAAATTCGCGCATTTGTTACATCGCGCTTTTGTTACCGCGCTTTTGTTACCGCGCTTTTGTTACTCACGGTTTTGTTAATCGCGCATTTGTTACGCAGTTTTTTTACATCGCGCTTTTGTTAGATCGCGCATTTGTCACTCGCGCTTTTGTTAGCGCGGTTTTATTACTCGCAATTTTGTCACTCGTGCATTCATTACAGAGCCTAACAAAACAAAATCTTTTTTTTAAAGCTAGCTTTTTTAACACAAGCTATTTTATAAACCTTATGAACATTTTTTTTTCTTGTTGTTAATAAGTGGTGGCTCGCAATAGGGGACGCAAGATTTCCCAACCGTCATTTTTTATACAGACATATACAAAATAAAAATATAATAATATGCTAATAGGAACTTATTGCAATAAAGCCAGACAGTAATTGTGCTGGGCACTATTCTGACAGTTTCGCATTACAAGAACTGCTGTCTTCTTTCAAAATTAGGCCGTTGTGTATTATAAGAGCCGGAATTAATAGTGCCGCCACTATTAATGGAAAATAAACGACTGGATTTATAAATTCGACGTTGGTATGTCAATTTTGAAAGATGAAATACGACTTTTCAATGCGAAACTGTCAGAATAGTGCCCGGCACAATAACTGCCTGGCTTTATTGCAATAAGTCTCTAATAATATAAATACCTATTCTATAAAGAACTTAGCTAAACTTAGTTTATTATTTAGTAGGTTTACGATGATGCAATTGCGCGCGGCATATCGCATAGACACAGGCAAACAAAAAACAAAAGTCGCTTTAACCATGCTTGTCTGTACCCTGGGCTTGCATTATCTGCACTGTAGAATTCCATTGCGATATGTTTTGTTGCCTGCTAATTGAAAAATAGGGAAATAGAGGACGATGCCGCTATAGAATTCGGCAGTACAGAATCCGCGGCGGGGAACGCTCACGGTTTTTTATCGGTTAGATTATTTTATTTAATCTGGAAAAAAGAGGTGAAACAGCGCTTTATGAGCCGCCACTGATAAACTCTGAACTTAAGAATCAAATAAGAATAAGGTGCGTGGTTGTAAAGCTCTTTTGCACGTACCTGATGTTAAAAGAAAAAAGTTAGATCCAAAAGGCAAGAAATTACTTTTTGTTGGATATTGTGAAAACACAAAAGGATATAGCCTAATTGATCCTGAAAAACCAAAGGTTTTAATCAAAGGAAGAGATGTTGTATTTATAAAAATCAAACCTATTTTGAAAATACAAAAATCCAAATCAGAGCACCGCAAAATAATGTCAAAGTGGAAGTGCCTCTGACTTTTGATGAAGTTCGGTTCAGAAAAATGAGATAATAGAGAACAATCAAAATACTCTTCCCGAAGAAAATTTGCAAAAACAAGATGACGATTTTTATTTTAAGGTTCACGTAGCACCTGCCAGTGAAGAACCGTCTACTAGTTTTAGATATCCTGTACGTAACCGAACTGAGAAAGATTTCTCAGACTATGTTGTGTATCAAGCACATCTTGTAGAACCAATTACAGTCCAGGAAGCACTGTCTAGTAAGGAAAGCGAAATATGGCATAATGCAACGGGGAGGAATTTGCCGCCCTTCAGAAACATGGAACTTGGCAATTAGTCGAATTACCTAAAGGCAAAAAGGCTGTTAATTGCAAATGGGTTTTTAAAGTTAAAACATACAATGATGGACACTCTGAAAGATACCAAGCTCGCCTTGTTGCTAAAGGCTTCACGCAAAAATTTGGTGTACACTACGATGAAACATTTTCTCCAACAGTGCGACATTTAACTCTAAGAATGTTACTTGCGCTAGCAGCCAAATTGGATCTTCAAATTGATCAAATGTGACTGCATTTTGAAATGGCGATCTTAAAGAAACCGTTTATATGAAGCTGTGAAGCTGCCCCAGGGTTTCGTGAAAACCGAGCGAATATTTTTCTAAGTTACCCCGGGTGCAGTTACAAAATCTTTACCATCCATTTAGCGTAAGCGTTTTAGCGTATATTGCTTTGTTTACAACCGTTTTATTGATATAAATTAAACACTTTCATTAAAGCAAGTTATTATATATTGATAAATAAAATATAGTACATATCCCAAAGTATTGCATGTCGTTATTTTGATTCAAGTCACACAAAAGTTAAAACTATAACATTAAATTCCTATTTTTCAATAAACTCTTTTTGACCATAGTCTATCAGTTAACATATTAGCAAAACGCTCTTGTGAGCAAAAGTTTGTATGGTAAAACAAAATGATTCAAAGTCAATTTTCATAGTCCACGAATTTTAAGCAACAACCGATAGATTAAAGTTCAAAATAAATCTCTCACCATAATTATAGCCAGAATGCCACCACTAATATTTAACACTACTTAGTTTTTTTGTTTTGTGGCATTACAGTTACCTTTGGCACATTTAGTCACTTTTATTATTTATTTACTTATTTTCACTTTTAGGTTTGGATTCAAAAATCATAACTTATTACGAATGATATTAAGTTTTTGACTGATTTGAACTGATTTTAACAGAGATCATGACTCCGATTAAAATTAATACTCCGACTGATCTACTCCGATTGATTTAAATATTACAACTGATCTACTCCGATTAATCTATTCCGATTTATCTACTCCGATTGATATTACTACTCCGATTGATTACTTTTGCTATCCAGATCGCGCCTTTATAACAAGTCTTAAAGTGGGGAAGAACATCAAGATTTCCTGCTCGTGATTTTCTGTTTCTAACACCATTTAAGGTCATACAAAGTATCAAAGTTTGGCCTAGTGGGATTAACCTCGAGGTCTGCCCGCTTTTATTTTTAGCAATGCGCAAAGCCATGCAAACATTGCCTTGTTTGGCTGTCCTAATTAAAATTAGGTAGCGTTGGCGCCGATTTTGTCTCGAGGCTTTAGAACCTTGATTTGGCGGATATTTCATCATCGAACAGAGTTGATAAAAAGGCTAGGATCTATTCTTTTTTTATTTAATTTAAGCTCACAGTCTCTATAAGTAAGGTGTTGTCAAGTGTTAGTCAGTGATTAGTCAAAGTTTAAGTGATGTGAGGTTGAATACAATGACGTGAGTTACTTTAATATAATATCGTACAATAGTGAGTGTTAAAAATAATTGAAATTTATTTACGGTTCAACCTCTAAGTAAAATTATTATTTAAGTTGCCATTGTAGATTTTTAAAATTAAGCTGTTAGCTGACCCCTACAAAGCAACCTGAAGGTTTTGTCCAACAAAATCAACAATCCAAGGTAAGCTTACTGAAAAAGTCACTCTATGGTCTAAAATATGCACCAAGAGCACAAAATCCTTTCTGTTTTAAATAATCTTGGACTAAGACGGCTGGAAAATGAACCATGTGTCTATTTCAAGAAAGATGGCGACAAACTACTGATTTTGACATTATACGTTGATGATATTTTAATATTCTGTAATGATCACACCCAAAAATCTAATATGAAGAAACAGCTTATGTCAAAATTTGAGATGAAAGATAAGGGAGCCATTTTGGGACTACCCTTATATGCACCGTAGGCACTTAAACGCGATTATGGGTTTAATCGCGATTAAGTCCTTGTTTGTCACATACAAAACAACAGAGAGTGAGAATGGATTAGCTAAGCGTTGTTACGGTGCATCTGAGGGTAAGAATCGGACGAGAAAACAATGGCATTTATGTTGATCAAAAAAAGACACATAGAGACCATTTTGGAAAAATTCAACATGTCAAATTGTAAACCAGTCAAGACGCCGATGGAACAAAATAAGAAATTTGAGAAAAAATTTCAAACCCAATCCAAAACGTCCTTACCAGAACATAGTCGGTTCCCTAATATACCTAGCATATACCTAGCAGTTTGTACCAGGCCATATACTCATTGGAAACAGTTCTTTTGAAGATCACAATTATCTTTTATGGATGGGAAATATGGCCAATTACCTACCGCATCCATAGGAAAAATGTGCTTTTACAAAAAAAATACATCATCATCATAGAATCGGCCAACAAAAAGAACATCTCTTGACGGTTAATTAGTGAGGTTCAAACACAGTAGGCAAAGAAACGTTGCCAAAGTTAGTAATACTTAAAAAGTCACAAAAAGTTCTACTATTCCATTGCAACATAACATTTTTAACTTATCTGTGTAGCTATTCTTCAAATGAGGGAGAAACGAGAAATCTCCTTCGAGTACAGCCATCTGATTGGTGGAAGCAGCTTAGTTTTGACACGCAGAAAACATCTTTTCGATAAAAATTGTTTTGCTGGTACCTAAAGAGAGAATTTAAAACAATTTTCAGTCATAAGTCTCTATCAAAAAGGAAAGCAATTGCATGCATAAACTAATCAGATGCGGTATTCGAGAAAGATATCTCGTTTTTCACTCATTTGAAGAATAGCTACAATTTGACAAATCTTCTTCTCTACGATTCCATAATTTTCTTCTATAATTCCTGGGTAGGTGGCCCATAAAAGCAGAGTATAAGATGGCTATGAGGATTAACGTACAAAAGTACTGAAAAGAGAGCAGTGTGCGACTGACTGAACGATTATTATTGGTTTTTCATCTTGCGCATTATTATTCGATTTTTGAGGCGCATTTGTTTAAAATTCTAAATATAAAAATTAAAATTATTTTCTTTGTAATTTTAAACGTAAACATGGAAGGAAAATCTAAGAACATAAATCTGTGGCAGAAAGCAGAACTCATGGTTTAAGATCGGTACCTACATATAATAGTAAAGACAATAATACCCATGTTCTTACGCAAACTATCCTAGTAACTTGCTTTCTTTTTAGGATTCAATATTATAAAAAATATTGGAGAGATCATGTTGAGAGACCAGAGTTTGAAACGACTTTAACACAGGATATCTTACATCGCATAATGTATCGCATCTACCAAGACAAAAACAAAAGGGCTATAAACGAAACGCAAGAAATTACTCATTAGGAAAGAAGGAAAATGATAAAGTATATAAATGTTAATTACGATAAAATTCACACAAATAAAAGCATACTGCATGGTTTCTAATACTAAATATTTCAAATATTTTATTAAAAATTATTAAATGTTATAACAAATCCGATTCAATATAAATTTATAAACTATTTTAAACTTCATAAAAAAATAAAAGGTAAAAAATAGGACAACAAAAACAACACAGGTATCTTCATAAATTAACAATTACGCAAAACAATTTTTGTAGCAAATATATATTTTTTTAGTTTGAATTAGTTTTTTCGCCGTATATGACTTAAAGGTATCGATTTGTTTTTGGGCAATTTTCATGTAAACATGATCAAAATTTAAGTTTTAAACTATGCTGCCGTGCTTAATAAAAACGCATAGGGATTAGGGATTTATTGCAATAGTGCCAGGCACTAATTGTGCCGGGCACTATTCTGACAGATTCGCATTGAAAACTGACACTTAATCTTTCAAAATTGACATACCAAAGTCGAATTTATAAATCCAGTCGTTTATTTTCCATTAATAGTGGCGGGACTATTAATTTTGGCTCTTATAATACATAAAGGCCTAATTTTAAAAGAAGACAGATGGTCTTATAATGCGAAAATGTCAGAATAGTGCCCGGCACAATTATTACCTGGCTTTATTGCAATAGGTCTCTATTGTTATGTAGATACGGCGTTCTCATTCAGCACTGCAGTATGCCAAATACGCTTTTTTAACAACAAACCTTTGGCGGAAAAGGTCAAAAGTAAACAAAAAGTTTAAATTCCAAACAATATGATCTTTTCTCTTCTTTCTTTCTCGTTAAAATAACAGAAAATTTGACAGCTGTTACTGTTACTAATAATAACGGTAACATTCATGCAAAAAAGATAGATTTTGGAACACTAAAGATAAGCATAACACAAACGTTAATTTAGTAGTTTCAAAATCCTTCAACTTTTTGTTTATTTATATTTGTTAATTTATTTTTATTGGATTTATGGCTTTTTACAAACCAAAGTACCGAATTTTAGTAAAAAATTCAGCTGCATTAAAAAAAAAACAATCATAAACTAACCTTAAAAATAACGGTAACATTAAAGGACGGCCACTGTACGTACCAGGCGCCGTTACCGTAAATAAGAAAAAAGGAGCGAGACCCTGCTACTGCGCAGACTCAGTAATAATAATAACGGTAACAAAGTGTAAAATACGTGACCCAAAATGTCCCTATTAATTTGCAACAAATGCGCTAGCAACCAGGGATTTAAAATATAAAAATAAATAAAATAACACGTCGATTTATTGTAAGCCACATTTTTGCTATTTTTATTTCAACTTTTAGGGGTTGAATCATTGACTTCTAGGGCCTTACTCTTAACTTACTAGACACTCAATGGGTTGAATCAACTATTTTAAAGAAACTGGCACCCCTTTTTAATACTTTTTTCCAAAAAGGTTTAAAATAGCAGTGGTCTAGTGTTGCCGCCAGACGAGACGAGAGATAGCCTTCTCTCGTCTCGTCTTGTTATGCGAGATAAAATGGATCTCTCGTCTCGACGATAGGACTCCTCTATTGCTCGAGAGAGCCTTTCTCTCGTCTCGTCTGTCGTGTCTCGTGATTTATATCAGCTATAAAAAAATTTTGAGACACCCGTGTAAAAGTACTTTTTCAAGGTGAATCTTATTATTTATGGGATTTACTTTTTTTTCAAAATAAAGTGTTAAGTCCATTCTGGGATATACTCTGTATATGCATACATACAATAAAGAAAGAAGTAAACGAAATACATGTACTAAACTACCACGTTGAAGCCGAAATACATGTACTAAACTACCACGTTGAAGCCGATGAAATAAAAGCTGTGGAAAAGTTCTGCATCACTTTATTTATTTAAAACTGTACCTAAAATCTTAAGTGTTCGTTGATAAAACATTATTTTGTGTTTTGCCAATAAGATAAATCCTTAAAAATAAAGCAATAAATCTATTATTTAAAATACATGGATCTTGATCTCTATGGAATTTCCAGATTCTAGAAACCAAAGATTTTCCTTGCAAAAATGTGTTTTTCTCACAGCTATATAAAACGTTTTTTCTAAATAACTTTTCACAGATTTCTTATTTGAATTTTCCATATTATTCCAAATAAAAAACAACCTAATTTCTGCAAGAACATTTTTTGATTTTCAGAATTGTAGCTCTCTAAAGAATCGTCCAAAAACATTTTTTTTAAATCAACAGATTCCTTAATAACTCACGGCAAAAGCTAGAAAAAAAATTCCAGCTTAGGAATAATTTTCGAAAAAATGGATCCATGTCAGATCTGGTACCTTCCTAGCCAGCCTATTAGCACACTTCAAGTAGCTATGATAATCAGCCTTGAAAACAGTTATTTGTAAATAACTAAAGCTCCTACACAGTTTTTGGTAATAACAGGAATTATTGAGCCAAATGTAGTCTATATTCACTATATTCCGAAAACCGCATATTGATGCCATGCTCCGTTAAAAAGTTAGCATTTTTAAAAAATTTTCAATTGTCCAAAAACCTGTCATTAGCATGAATGCATTTTGACCAAAATCTAATCAGCTCGTTAAAGTATTGAGCCTGAAAATTTTATGAAAATCGGTTCAGCGGTTTAGGAGCTATCGTGTTACGGACAGAAAAAAATACAAACACACACACACACACACACACACAGACATCACGACGATATTGCTAGGATAGGCAAAATACACCCAAATAACACATTTTCGGCGTTATCTCAAAAAAAATTTTTTGCGTCAAAACCAATACCTTCTCTAGCCATTGCTACGCGGGCTAGGAAGGTAAAAACGTTTAGTACGTTAATAAGCATCAACAGTAACAGTACAATTTAATTACACTTTTGGATTTTTCCATCTGATTTCAAGTAAACGAAAGGCAAGCCACAGTACATGTTCTCAAGGAAGGGATATACAGGGCGTCCCATAACTTAGGGGCCATAGGCCAACAGGTGATAGAGGAGGTCCTGTCTGATAAAAAGTTCTTATAATGCATTGGTCAAAACTCTTTACAGAGCATCAAAGTTGGCAATTTTTTTAACGTTTTTGACAATAACTTTTAAAAAAAACGCAATAAAAATATGAAATTTGGTAGAGGCGTGTATTAGAACAAGAGCAATTAATTCAAATAAAAATTATTTTGAAAAAAATTAGTAGGTCAATTTTTTTAGAAAAAACATTGTTTTTCGTATACACTTTTCTAAATGCCATATTAAACGCCATGTTCTATTTATATTTTTTGTTAATAAAAACAAGTCTTTAGCAAGACATAATAATAAAATATTATTGATATTTTTTAAAATAATAAATAACCTAAAATTTTTATTTTTTATTTTTATACTTTTTCAACTTGTAATTTTATCAAAAAAAAGGAATACCAGATTTTTGAATCACAATTAGCTGTGTATTCAGCTGGCTGTGACAGATTTTCTTTTTTTTGTAAAACCCTTTTCCTCCCCACTCCTCTAACTTTAAACACCCTACATCTTAAAAACAAATCTGTATTGACCCCCATGTTATATAAACTATTTTCTCGTAAATAACCTCCTCTATGCCCTGCTGCACTATGGCCCCTAAGTTATGGGACAGCCTGCACAATTGTTGCATACTTTTTATTTAAAAAAAAACAGTACATAAATATCAGCTTAACTCTATAATAGGTCAATACGAACAGATGGTAAATCATAAAAATTTATAAAACCAACCTTTTTTGCTCGAGAGAACGAGAGAGAAACGAGAATCTCATTCAAGAGAAAATATATCTCTCGTCTCGTCGAGAGAGGGAGGGCGAGAAGAGACGAGAGGCGAGAATCTCTCGTCTCGGCGGCAACACTAGCAGTGGTGTATTTTAAATATATATATATATATATATATATATATATTTAAATTTGTATATATATATATATATATATATATATATATATATATATATATATATATATATATATGTACATATTTAAGCTAAAAACAGGCCAGTTAATTAATATCGATTAATATCAATTAAGTACAGGTGGTTTTCAAAAAAAAATATGCTGGAAAATGCAGCTTGCAAAAGAAACTTAATAAATTTGTTTTTATGATTTCAAAAAAATTCACTATTTTTAAGAGACCGTCCCGGTAAAGTATTGCACTCTTCCATTTAGGAGAGTTTGGGGTGGTATGGTTTTAATAGAGTTAAAAAATATTATACTGGACATATGCCCACAAAAAATGTCAATTACTGTGTTTTTATTTCTCTCCATACAGTGTATAAGTAGGTGAAGGAAATATATTTTAAAAGAGAATTTCTGTTAGAGGTAATTCATTTCCATTGTAATCCTAGTGTATTTAATATAGTCGGGTAAAAATACGTTTTGACAAAAAACATTCTAGCAAAAGGCTTTGTTGCAGTTTTCATCACTAGATGCACTTATCAAACAAAAAAAAGCCTACTAAAATTACAAAACCAGGCCCCGAGTTTTTTAAAAAGACTGTTGAATTAGTTTTAAAATATTATTTAACCAAATTTTAAATTGTTTTTAAACTTTTACTCATCAAATACCGTTTAGTTCTAAATTGTACTACTTCGCCCCTTTATGTAGGTTACTAGCATCAAAAACGTAGCAGCATTACATTGACTTATAAAACACACCTTTTGAATTTACACAGGGGTCCTGAACAAGTCAAAAGTTACATAAATATGACGCCAAAAACCAAATTATCAGCAAAAACGCATGCTGCTATAAGATTTTCAATTGCGTTTAAGGGCAGCACTCATCTTTGGCTCGTATTAAAAAAAAGTGTCTGTGAGTAGGGTTACCAGACGTCCGGATTAATCCGGACATGTCCGGATTTTTACTACGTCCGGGTGGGTCCGGGCGGATTTTTCATAAACGTCCGGATTTTAAAGTAGCCGCCTTTATAAACATCAAATAATGCAAAATAAACTAGTTTCAAAAAATGTAATTAAACAATAATCGTCGATAAATTTAGCAGTGTGAATTTACCTTTAAGCGGGGTCTTCACATAACGTTTTACCCATATATCTATTAAAGGACTATATATGCCCAATAATAAAAAAAGTGTAAGCAACACAGGGGGCTGTGAGATTTTCCCTTGATCCCTTTGTCCTCTTCTGCGTCTTGGCAACCGCGCCTGTTGAATGATGACGGGAGTCTATTTATGACGCCATTTTATCGTTTTTGTTTTGGTGATGGTTTGTCTTTAAATTCTAAATGTTTTTTGTGATTTTTGTGCAAAGATATAACACGTGATTTATAAACGCAGTTCGCGTCCGCAGTTGAGAGTTCGCTAATGCTTAAAATACTACTTAAGACCTTCTGGGGCCAATAGAAAGCTAAATAACATAATACCTATATTATAAATGCCTGCATTGTAGTTAAATGGACACGAACTACCAATTTAAATATAAAATTTGGTTATCTCTGAACTGCGATCTAAGAAGAAGCAACTTCATTAAAAGTTTGCTGTGTCTGTAGGGCAGACAGCCAAGCAGAAAATGTGTTAATGTATAGGTAAGTAGGTACCTAACTATTGTTTTATGGGGTGAATAGCTCTCACAATCGGTGTACACATTTTTCACAATCTTGTTACAATCCTTAAACAATATCTCACAATCTTACACACACAATCCCTCACAATCTGGGAAAAGATTCTGGATTTTCACAATTAGTGTACAGACTTTGGGTTAGCTATTCAGCCCTCGGTTTTATGTTTATCATAGATATGTTTAGATATATAAGGGTGGTTTATACAAATCTTAAGGAAATATTTGAAAGGCTGTGCCGAAAAAGTGAATGGAGCACAATAGTACTTGGGGCACAGTGCTCTCAAAAGGCCCAAGTTTTTTTCTCAGTAAGTAGTTGGTAATTGCAATCACTTATAGTAAATTCTTTTGGGAAAAAATGCAGCACTGGTGTGTCACTAGTGCAACTTTTTGTATTCTTTTGAGCAACTGACAAACTCCGTGTGACACTCCTTGAAAATTTTTTGCCATGGACTCTCCAAGCTCATGTATGTATGTATTCGAAAGTGGTCGCAGGCCCTACTGGACCTCCATGCACTGCGACCACATATGGATCTATTGTGCCCACATACCTACATACTGAGTTTGACTAAAGTGGCACATTTTTTTTTCCACCCAGCACATAAAAAAACTCTGCAGATTACAACAATAAATGATTTAGGCTTAACACTGTGGCTCAAAGATATACCACTAAGGCCTCTGCACTCATGTTACCCTGGTGCACTTTTGTATTCTTTTGAAACTGCACAGGAGCAATTTTTTAGTAGCACCAAAATAGTCTCAGTGGACTACAAGTACCACACTAATTTTCACTAAACTAAACCAGCTTCTCTTGCAAAATAAATTCCATATATTTTTTTGATATTTACAGTCTTTTTATTTTAATTAATTTTAAATACTTTTTTGTAGATTCATAGGGCACATGACTAGGCCTATAGTCAGAACTAAAAAATGATCTACCATTAGAGATCCGTGTGAAACTGCAGCCAGTTGCCCGCAGCCAAAGTGTGAAGTTAGCAGCCAGTTGCCCGCAGCCACAGTGTGAAGTTAGCAGCCAGTTTCCCACAGATTTATTGACGTTTTATGGAAATTATCCAATCAAGTATTATTTACAAACAAATTCTTAGTAAAATGCACAAGGATATGAACTTGCTCTTGTCTTGCAAGACAAGGTTTTTTGTGCATCACTAGGATAATACAGTATGGCAGAAATTACAAAGAAAGCTACTCAGCTAATTTTGACACCAGCAGGAATATGGCATGTAGTTGATGAGTGTGGATAAAGCATGGATACAGTCCATTGCATCTGGCTGCTGAACATGGGGAGCTTGACCCCCATGAATGTGTTATACCAGGTATAGTTGGTAGGTACTTGTAGACTTTTTCCTTTTTTTAAAATAATTTTGTTTATGTAATTATACTTAAATTATGATCATTTTTTTTTAATGTAGGAAAAAGATGGGGATATAAGAAACAGAGGATACCAAGATCCTTCTAGTACACAAACCAGGTGTATTCAATACTTCAAAAGCTCAAAGTTTCAGATAATATATTTGCACCTCTTATACTTGCGTTTGTGGTCAAATATCATCTCTTACTGAACACCCTATAAGTATGTTAAACCCCAAATGTATATATCTTTTCTTTCTGAATTAAAAGTATATGATATGTTGACATTTGGTCCAGTCGTTTTTGAAATATTTGGATTTTAAAAACATGAATAAACAATAAGAACATTGAAATCAGTTGTTTGTTTATCACAATCAATATAATTAGATTTTTAAAATGCCAATATTTCAACAATGGGTGGACCAAATGTAAACAGCATATATTTTTAAATTTAGAAGAAAAATATTTATTAATTTTTGTTAATATATAGGGTGTTCCAAAAGAGATTTACCATGTTTATAACTTTGCGACATTCATTTGTTTTGTTAGATAACAGACAGATCATTTTGAGAAATTAAATTTTAAGAAAATCAATATTTTTTTAATTTTTAAAATCTATATTTTTTTGTGTGTATTAAAAGTTAAACTTTTTAAAAAACAAATCATTGATTTATTGACGTTTTGTGGAAATTATCCAATTAAGTATTATTTACAAACAAATTCTTAGTAAAATGCACAAGGATATGAACTTGCTCTTGTCTTGCAAGACAAGGTTTTTTGTGCATCACTAGGATAATTCAGCTCACCGAAAAAGACATTGTAGGGTATCAAAATGTCACCAATTATCTCTAGATTATAAATTTCAGGTGACACAAGGACTCATACAGCTCAGCTAATTTTGACACAAGCAGGAATTTGGCATGTAGTTGATGAGTGTGGATAAAGCATGGATACAGTCCATTGCATCTGGCTGCTGAACATGGGGAGCTTGACCCCCATAATTTTGTTTATGTAATTATACTTAAATTATGATCAATTTTTTTCATGTAGGAAAAAGATGGGGATATAAGAAACAAAGGATACCAAGATCCTTCTAGTACGCAAACCAGGTGTATTCAATACTTCAAAAGCTCAAAGTTTCAGATAATATATTTTTTTGTTGTAAGAAAAAAAATTATTTGCACCTCTTATACTTGCGTTTGTGGTCAAATATCATCTCTTACTGAACACCCTATAAGTATGTTAAACCCCAAATGTATATATCTTTTCTTTCTGAATTAAAAGTATATGATATGTTGACATTTGGTGCAGTCGTTTTTGAAATATTTGGATTTTAAAAACATTAATAAAGAATAAGAATATTGAAATCAGTTGTTTGTTTATCACAAACAATATAATTAGATTTTTAAAATGCCAATATTTCAACAATGGGTGGACCAAATGTGAACAGCATATATTTTTAAATTTAGAAGAAAAATATTTATTAATTTTTGTTAATATATAGGGTGTTCCAAAAGAGATTTACCATGTTTATAACTTTGCGACATTCATTTGTTTTGTTAGATAACAGACACATCATTTTGAGAAATTACATTTTAAGAAAATCGATATTTTTTGAATTTTTTAAATCTATATTTTTGTGTTGTATTAAAAGTTAAACTTTTTAAAAAACAAATCATTGATTTATTAACGTTTTATGGAAATTATCCAATCAAGTATTATTTACAAACAAATTCTTAGTAAAATGCACAAGGATATGAACTTGCTCTTGTCTTGCAAGACAAGGTTTTTTGTGCATCACTAGGATAATTCAGCTCACCGAAAAAGACATTGTAGTGTATCAAAATGTCACCAATTATCTCTGGATTATAAATTTCAGGTGACGCAAGGACTCATACCACTGAAGCATGCAGTATGGCAGAAATTACAAAGCTGCTCAGCTAATTTTGACACAAGCAGGAATATGGCATGTAGTTGATGAGTGCGGATAAAGCATGGATACAGTCCATTGCATCTGGCTGCTGAACATGGGGAGCTTGACCCCCATAAATGTGTTATACCAGGTATAGTTAGTAGGTACTTGTAGACTTTTTCCTTTTTTTTAAATAATTTTGTTTATGTAATTATACTTCAATTATAATAAAAAATTTTTAATTTTGATTTGAATTCGTGGGTTAGAGGACTAATTTTTAATGTAGGAAAAAGATGGGGATATAAGAAACAGAGGATACCAAGATCATTCTAGTACGCAAACCTCAAAGTTTCAGATAATATATTTTTTTTTGATGTAAGAAAAAAAATTATTTGCATCTCTTATACTTGCGTTTGTGGTCAAATAGGTACAAGACCTTCGTATTTTTTATGCTTGTCATTAACACGGAGTTTAGAGTGTAAATTTAATTTAATTTAAAAAAAACACCTAATACATTGCTCATATACATTACAAATTAGCATATGTTTCTTATTACCCCTTTTCTTTTACTTGTGTTTTAGGAACATAATAATAATATAAGTTACTTGAAAAATAATGTACATAAAGTTAGCAGAACAACTCTGGAAATTTAAAAAATCTATATGCGCATAATTTGCCGTCAATTATCCGTAAATTAGTTGTAAAAACAAAAAATTTGCCGTGCCCGTTTTAAAAGAAAATTATGTTCTGCTAACTTTATATAAAGTTGTCAAAAAAACAAAATTTGTTAAATGGTGCTAACTTTATATGAAGTGAACACCTATAGAAACAATGGACTTATCTAAAAATGTTTAGTGCTCAATTTGACCTTAATTATCCGTAAATTAGATGTAAAAACAATGATTTGCCATTCCTGTCTTAAATAAATTGTTAACACAAGACATATGTTCAGATAACACCTTAAATTTAGCAGAACACTATTTTTTTACAGGTATGGCAAATTTTTTTTGGATAATTAACGATAAATTATTTATTAATTTTTTTTAATCAATTATTTTTATAGGTGTTGTACACAGATTTCAAGAAGTCTGTGGTGTACTACCTTTATATAAAGTTAGCAGAACACAATTTTTTTTTTTTAAATGGGCATGGCACATTTTTTGTTTTTACAACTTATTTACGGCAACGGCAAATAATAAGCATATATCTTTTTTAAATTTACAAAGTTCTGCTAACTTTATATATATTGAAAAATATGTTATATCATTATTATATATATTTTTTATATTTAATAGGAAGGGCGAAAATGTATCGAAACACAAAATATCGAAAACACAAAATATCGAAAATACAAAATATCAAAAACATACAAAATATCGAAACTACAAATTATCGAACCACAAAATATCGAAACTACATTTTATCGAATTACAAAATATCGAAACTACAAAATATCGAAACCACAAAATATCGAAACTACAAAATATTGAATCACAAAATATCGAAAATACAAAATATCGAAAATAAAAAATATCGAATCACAAAATATCGAAATTACCAAATATCGAAAATCAAAAATGGAAAATTTTGAAACTTTACCCTAACCTGACCCTGGCTTAATCTAACTCAACCTAACGTAACCACACGAAAATAGATAGTTTCATAAAGCTAAATTAACGAAACCTAATCAAATCTAACCGAACCGAACCAAAGCAAACTGAACCAACAATTTTTTTCAAAAAAAACTTTCCTGACTTTTTTCCCGGAATCCTAGAGGATGTGAACCAAACCGAACCGAAGTGAACCAGACCGAACCGAATCAAATCGAACCAAACCTAACCAAACTAAACTACAACACTGCTAATTAGGTTAGGTTGGGTATTGTTAGGTATGGATAGGTTCGGTTCGGTTCGGTTCACACCCTCTATTATCCCGGGAAAGAAGTCAGGAAAGTTTTTTTTTAATTGTTGGTTTAGTCTGCTTTGCTTCGGTTCGGTTAGGTTATATTTAATTAGGTTAGCTTTTTGAAACTATCTATTTTCGTGTGGTTACGTCAGATTAGGTTGAGTTAGATTAAGGGTCAGGTTAGATTAAGGTTCCGAAATTTTCTATTTTTGATTTTCGATATTTAGTTTTTTCGATATTTTGTTGTTTCCATATATATTGTATTTTCGATATTTTGTGTTTTCGATATTTTTTATTTTTGATATTTTGTTATTTCAATATTTTGTATTTTCGATATTTTGTAGTTTCGATATTTTGTGTTTTCGATACTTTGTTATTTGATATTTTGTAGTTTCGATATTATGTACTTTTGATATTTTTATTCGATATTTTGATTTCGATATTTTTTCGCTCTTCCGTTTTCTTTTTATTTAGAAAAAAGTATAAAAAAAACGGGTAATAAAACACAGACAATTAATCATGTTTTCTATTACCCCAGTTCGGTTTAAAGACTTCGTATGTGTTGAGTTTATATTTTATTGATTTTTTTTATCGATTTTTAACCTGTTGTATTTAATATAAAGTTTTAATCTTTTTAACTATTGTAATATTTTAAACTTTTGTGAGATGTTGTTAGTTGTACAGTCGGGGACTTTTTAAATTGCCGTTGTATTTTTTTTCTGTCAAAATTAATCATTTAAAGAAATCAATTTTTTTTTAAATATGTACAGACAGAGGTAAGTTTCACAATTTTTTTGTTTTGGTTCAAACTAATTTTCCGAATTTTAAATAGGAATATTTTTTATTTTCGAGGGCGGCAATTTAAAAGCCCCCGACTGTCAATTTTTTTATTTATTTTATCTATTTTGTTTTTAATATTGTTGTTTATATTTAAATTTTTAAGGTTAAGATGTTTGGTAGTTTTTATTTTGTGTCCTTGATTTAGGCCTTAAAAGGACTTTTATTTTCTGTAAGTAAGTTTTGTTACTTTTCTGTTTTATTAACGAAGATACTTTTTTATTTTAGTTACAGATCACACTTGATGATATTTATATATCAAAACGTGTAGTGTGTTTTAAGAAATAAAAAATTGTGAAGTATTTCGGAGTTTCCTTCAATCCTTTCATTAGCCACAATAGACCATTTGAGTCGCAGTGGAGGGGCGACAGTCGCACCACTCATAATCAAACCTAATCCTTTCATTATGGTATATTATAATCTTTGATTATGGTTCTACTTCTCCTAGAGAAATCTACGATTCTACAAAGTCTTGGAAAACCTAAGAAAATTTGTTGGTTGCTTATTTTCCAGTATCAATATTTGTTCACAGTACACCGGCCTATTTTAATAGGCTGAATTTTCAGAGTGCCTAGGCGTAGACATTATTCGAGCGTCTGTAGACTAAACCAAGCATACTATTTGTAGGACAATGTTTCCCGTTGCTTTGTTTATACAGGCCTATTAAAGCGGTTTTATATAATGACGGTTTGACAATGTTGTCATATAAACGCTATTAACATCGTTTTAAGCACTTAAGCCGATTTGTCGTATACACACTATTAGAACCGTTTTAAGTACTAAAACCGATTTAATTTTAAACCGCTTTTAGGCGCGTATAAACGTAGTATTGACTTTCAAACATACACTTCTGTTCATAAAAAACGATGACATCGCAAAGATGTATTTGCATTTTTCAGTATCATCCAAATTTTTGGTGGATTAACCACCATTTCAGGACACAACATTGTTATCTCTAAATAACTAAAAATTGAATAATTTAGGGTGTCACATTTTTATGAACAGAACTGTACATACCTTGAAAGAATTACTGAGTTGTACATGCAGAACCATGTTTGTGTTCTTATCCCCCCCATCTTCCCTTTGGTGGTATATTTAAGGAATCATTCTTCTCTTAAAATATTGGCATTCAATAATTATGTATATAAAAAGTTTATATTATAAGGTTTATAATTAAAGTTCTAAAACCAAAACAATATGCTGAAACAATATTTCTGAACCCAGCTACATAACAAATACAACACTAGGACTTATTGCAATAAGGCCAGGCAATAATAGTGACGGGCACTATTCTGACAGTTTTCCACTGAAAAATGACAGATGATCTTTCAAAATTGACATACGAAAGTCCAATTTATAAATCCAGTCGTTTATTTTTCATTAATAATGGCGGCACTATTAATTCCGGCTCTTATAATACACAAAGGCCTTATTTTGAAAGAAGGCAGCTGTTCTTATAATGCGATACTGTCATAATAGTGCCCGGCACAATTAGTGCCTGGCACTATTGCAAGTCCCTAATTAATGTGTTCTACAAATTCAAATAGTATTAACTTTCACAGGGACTTTTCCATTTTCCAAAAGGTAAAAATTATGTCGACTTCAATCTGCAGTTGGCCTACTCTAATTGTGCCACTTATTCAATCGACAGTACAGCAGGATTATTCTTTTGGCTTTAAAAGAAGCTGATAAAGTTCTAAAACAAATGATAACAATAAGTATAAAAAATTGTCTTTAATACTAAGTAATGTACAGGGTGATCATTAGTATTTTACTTAATACCTATCTTCATGAATATTGATTACACATTAAAGTGTAAGGGGTAAAGTTGTAGAACAATTACTAAATATGTTAATACTGTGTCAAAACTTTGACATTATTTTTAACATTTTTAGATGCTTCTTTTCTTTTTAATCATAGAAATATATAAACTCTATGACATGATAAATATTTTGTAAAATGTATTGCATTTAAATCTTACAATGCCTACTTCTTTGGGTTTACCCAAACAGTAATTGAAACAATTATATATGGTGTTTCAATGAAAAGGTTACAGAGCTCCCCTTTGAGGGATAAAATTTACCCCTATATTTTGGATAGGGAAAGTGGGTTGAGTGATACCTTGTTTTGAAGGTCTCTTTAATGTTTTTGCAACCGTGTATTTTAAAAATCTATTGACTAGTTTTTGAGACATTTGCCTCCAAAGTTACTATAATGCGATAAAAAAAAATATTTTTATGTACATTTCTGAGATAAAATTAAAAAATCCCGATACACGTCGACCTATTTTTTCTCGAAGGGATTTCTTATTGTTGTATTTTTCTTTTATTATCGCTCCACCGTAAATAAAAAGATAAATATTGCAAATACAAATAAATAGATATTTAAATTTTTATACGGTTCTGAAACGGTTGTAGAGACCTTCAAAATGAGGTATCACTTTTCCGATTCAAAATATAGGGGCAGGGCCGCGCTCACAGTTATGCCGTCCCGGGCAAAAAGGTAAAATGCCGCCCCTTCGTAACAAAAATTAAAAGCGATAACGTAAACCATTTCCACAGCGGCGTAGCGTGAGCTGAGGGGTAAAAGGCTAAAAATGGGGCCCTTACAAAAATTTGGGACAAAAAAAGGTGATCCATAGGTGAGTGCTTAAGGTAGTTCTTTGTGTTACACATTACCCTTATGTGTAAATCAATTTTTTTTATGGCGTATGAAGGGGTTTAGTTTAATTGATTTCTATATGGCAGATTTTTCTTTTTTTTTAAATTATACAGCCGATTTGCCGCTGCCTCAATTTGCCGCCCCTTCAAGTACCTTTTAGTTGATACAATTTGTATGAAGTGTATGGGCTCATAATGGAGAAATAATGTTAAATTTTAAAAAGAAATTATGACAGTATATTATCAGATATATTATTTCTAAAAATTTAGAAAAAATCTTCCAACTTTGCCCATTTAAACTTTATTGTGTATGAATATTCATGAAAGTAACTATTGAATAAAATTCACCTGTACAGTGATTTTTTATAACCTGGCACCCCCAGGCCCGCGCAGCAATGGCTAGAGAAGGTATTATTTTCGACGAAAAAATGTTTTTTGAGATAACGTCGAAAATGTGTTATTTGGGTCTATTTTGACCTATCTTAGCAATATTGTCGTCATGTCTTTCTGTGTGTGTGTGTCTGTCCGTAGCACGATAGCTCCTAAATTGCTGCACCGATTTTCATAAAATTTTAAGGTAAAATAGTGTTCGACACTCTAACGAGCTAATTAGATTTTGGTCAAAATCCATTAATGCTAATAATTAATTGTTGACAATTAAATTTTTTTAAAAATGCTCAAACTTTTTAACCGAGCATCGCATCCATATGTGGTTTTCGGAATATAGGAGACTTTAAGCTAGAAAATTTGTATTATAATCAAAAACTTTGTAGGAGCTTTAGTTTCTGAAATATTTACAAAAAACTTTTTTCATGGCTTCACTTAAAGTGTGCTAATAGGCGAGCTAGGAAGGTATCAGATCCGTCATGGATCCATTTATTTACTATTAAATAATAATATTTCAAATAAAAAGCAGTCGATAAATAACGTTGTTTTTAACCGCAATTGTCAAATTTGACTTGTGTACTGTTCAAACTATGTCAATTTTATGTATGTGTACACCCTATTTTTTTATGAAATCTGCTCTTAAATAACTATTTAGTTTTAGTTTTGTTTAATAAGTATTTAAGATATTTAGTTGTGAAATTTTTAAATTATAATATTTATTTACTGCATTATGGAAATAATTTATGTATGATTTTATGTCCCTGTAGTAGCAAAATACATAAAACTTTTCAGTTTGACCTTTTGGTAAATAACATGTTTATTAGTCAATTATTATCATTTTAAAATGTCGTTTCAGAATGTCAATAATCCAGTATTTTTTTTTTAATAAAGATCTTTATCAACTAATACCTCATAAACTAAATTGCCAAAACGAAAACATTATTTAAAAGTAGATATTAATGCGCATTTTAATAAATAAATAAAAAATTTGACAGTATTGGTTTAAAATAACGTAAAAAATTTCCTCTAATGCCTGCTTTTTATTTAAAAGTTTCATACTCAATGGTAAAAAAAGTAAAGGGGGTGTCTGGTTATAAAAAATCACACTATACACTCTCCACCTACATGTAACAGGTTATATTTAATCAATTAGGAATTTATCATATACAATTTTCATGATTTAATCAAAAAATTTCAAAATCAAAAAATCTTGGAGCTTATTTAATAGGATTTTGATAGATCTTGCAAGCAATTTTTACGTTATATAATTTTTAACTATTGTTTTTTGAGTTTTCTTTTATCAAAAAATTTCACTATTTTTCAATTATTTTGCTTATAATTTTTTTTTATTTTCCATTTAAAAGCAAATAGATTAACATTTAAATCCAATGTATTGCATAGAAAGTCCACTCCACAAACAAAAAAGTTTCATATCTGGTTATTTAAAAAACTACCGAAACAAATAAAACAACATTTTTAATTAGAAATATTTTTTTAATTAGCCTGTTAAGGTATCTACAGGCACTTTCATGATATGGATATTAGGGGTTATTTGCAGTTGCGCACCCAGGAATATGTCGTGGAGGGGGGGAGCATGATATTGTATTTTATACTATTTTTTTGTGTTTATTCATGAAATATGTGGAAAATATCTAAAAAGCTTGGGAGGGGCCCAGGCCCCGAGTCCCCCCCCTGGGTGCGCCCATGTTATCTGTGTCAAAATTGTCAACATTAAAAATATGAAATTCCTTTAAAAACATCACCCTTTACAAAAAAAAAATTAAGTTGGCCCCCAAAAAAAACCCTAATCCTGACAGATGCGTCAATGTCAAGCTTAAATAGAATAAATGCAATCTTTACTCTTTAATTTGAAACATTTTTTTCAAATAACTCATAGTTATCAAGATATTTAGGGGTCTCGGTACTTTTTCCTCACCATTCATTGCAAAAACACAAATTATATTATATTCATTGGAAAAATGCATAATACCTAACACCAAACTAAAAAGCTTTTTAAAAATATATTTTGATGGGCTTTAATAATTCAGTATTTTTTTTAAACTTCCATTCCCAGAAGAGGTCTTGAAAAATAGAACAACTTTAGTAACATTTGGATCCAAATTGTGCAACATGTGAAGGGCCAATATTTGCAATTTTTTTCAAAAATTTGAACATGATGAATAAGATTTTATGTTTTGCCAAAAAAATTAATGGATCCATGACGAATCTGATACCTTCCTAGCTAGCCTATTAGCACACTTCAAGTGCAGCCATGATATATCAGCCTAAAAAACAGTTTTTTGTGAATAAACTAAAGCTCCTACAAAGTTTTTGGTTATAAAACAAATTATTGAGCACAATGTAGTCTAGTATATTCCGAAAACAGCATATTGGTGCGATACTCGGTTAAAAAGTTATAATTTTTTAAATAAGCATTAATGGATTTTGGCCGAAATCTAATCTGCTCGTTAGTGTCGAAAACTATTTTATTTAAATATTTTATTAAAATCGGTTTCGCGGTTCAGCAGCTGTCGTGTTACGGACAGATATACACACACAGACAGACATCACGACGATATTGCTAAAATAGGTCCAAATACACCCAAATAACACATTTTCGGCGTTGCACAAAATCGTTGAAAAAAATACCTTCTCTAGCCATTGCTGCGTGAGCTAGGAAGGTAAAAGGGAATTTTTCCAGTCAGTAAATGTCATTGCTGCACCGTATGTTGAGTGACCTGTTTTATCCCCCTAGATAATTGTGGAAGATATTTTTAAATTATCCTAGATAGATTGGTAATAAATCACACAATTTTAAGTTACCAGCTGTGTGCCTCCAATTTTAGTAGGAGGGCCGGTGTGACGGCATAAATCCAAGGAAACAAAATCCAACAAGTTTTGGATTATAACTTATTTTATAAATTAGTTTCACAGAAAAACTGTTAATACCTATGCTTTTTGTTTGCAATAGAACACCAAGTAAGATGGTAAAGAAATGAGTTTCTTATCTTATCAAAAAAAGAAAATTGAGGAAGAAAGTTTTTAGACTACCCCAAATCGATTGGTGATGGATCACTCAATAGAAAGTCGCCTGATGTTTGCCTCAAATTTGAGGAAGAGCGCCTTTGTGACGCCATAAATCCAAGATTGCAATTTTTTCCATCTCTTTCACCAACTTTTGCTTTTAACTTTTGCCATATAACTTTTACAGAAAAATTGTATAGGTTATGATTTGTTTGCAATAGAACAGCAATTGAACTATCGTTTTAGTAAGATTTATATCTCAAGAACTATAAAAGATATTGATATTTTCTTCAATATAAAAATTTTTAAAAATGTAAGATTGAGCAAAAAAGTTTAGACTACTAGAATAACTTTTGCTAAATTGGTTTTACAGAAAACTGTAAATAAGGTTTATGTTTGCAAGAGAACGACGATGAATATAGTAAAGAAATTAGCTTTATATGTATGTAGTAAACTAACAAATATATTTAAAAAATTTAAATAATAAAATATAGTAACATTTTTTAGCCAAAAAAAAGTATCATATCTTTGTTAGTTTTTAATGTATACAGCGAAGTTCTTTACTACATTAATTATTGCTCTCTTGTGAACAAAAAACGTATTTACAGTTGTTAGCTCGCGCTAAATTTCGCGGTTTAAAAAAAAATTAAAACCACACAATTGGACTAGAAGCAAGGTACATTTTTCTGCGCTTGAGACATGCGCAACAAGAATCAGAGATTTCTTCACGACCGCCTCGAGAAAATGGCGTGTTAATTACTTTCTCCAATTTATTACAATGTTCTATACTTAAAAGTGCTCGGTTTGTGGACTAAGAACCATAGAACTGGTATCTTCAGCCCTTCATCTACGTGGTGTTATCATTTGATCCTGACAGGCGCCCCTGAGACGTGAAGAAACTGGCTGCACATCGGTGAGTGCTCTTGTTTTCGACTTTCAGTTGTGTGATTATTATATCCAGTCCATTGCTGTTATCGTTTTTCTTACTGCGGACAAACAACAGTTTTTCTGTAAACATTTAGCAAAAGTTATAAGCCAAAGTTTGTGAAAAAATATGGAAAAAATCGCATTTTTGGATTTATGACTTCACGCAGGCGCTCTTAGGCTAATACCCGGTGACTTAAAATTGAGTGATCCATAGCCAATCGATTTGAGATAGTCTTAAACTTCCTTTTAAATTAATTTAAATAAAGTAAATATTTTTTGTGTAAAAAACAGTTACTATTATTTTTTTTTTAATTAATATCTGAGTTTTTAAGATATAAAGCTAATTTCTCTTGCAAACAAAAAACGTATTGACAGTTTTTCTGTCAAACTAATTTAATGAAAGTTATTAGCCAAAATTTGTAAAAAAAACATTAGAAAAGCCGCCATCTATTTATAACTTCACACAGGCCCTCCCACTCAAATTAGAGTTTTAAAAAATCTTCCACAACTATCCCACGGGACACGCTTTATAATGCCTCTCAACTACTAGCAGGGAGCCACAAAAACGGATTTACATGAATTCACAAAGGCCTGGTTTTGTCATAGATATTTTTTTGCTAGACAAGACCGTAAGTTTCTGAGATAAATCCAGAAGTCATCCTTAATAGGACACCTTGTATTTGTAACTTTTTCTAATTTTAAATAAAAAAGTGCCAAAAATAAGTTCATACCGATGGGCCATCCTTTCCTCCTAATTTTCAAAGCATCCTTAAAAATTCTTTGGATTACTGTACTATTCAAATTAGAATTAATTTGACAAAAGCAGCAATAGTCAAAAAATAATAATTTATATAGTGACATCTGCAAAAATACTATTTTGTAAAAAAAAGTCTGACAACTTACAACCACCAAACTGATCTTGGCTGAAATTTGTCAGCTTTTTTCTGTATTTTGTATTTATTTTAACACTAGAAGTACTTCAAAAAAGTCGTTTAAATATTGTAATCAGGAAACTAAATCCTGTAGGCAAAATAAATCTTTCTCATGATCCCATCTAAATCAAAATCTTTTACTATAATTTTAAGGGTTTAAATAAGTAAAGCTCATTGTTGAACTGTCAAGTTAATGAAGGAAGGGTTTTGTTTAAAGTCCTATTGACTTGACCCATAAAAAAAACTGGCAATACATGTACCTCCTGGTGATTTACCATGTTTGTGTTTTTTATAATTCTTTGATAATTATTTTTATTTGTTTTGTTAGATAAAACTGTCCACTTTTTTCTATCTCTAATAAGTGCAGTAGCCCTTGGTTGAAATCAGTGGCATATATAAGGAGGGGAATAGCCCCCCCCCAAGCTAAGATGTTATCTTATTTATAATATTATATTTTTGTTAGTTTTTAAGATATAAAGCTAATTTCTTCACTATATTAATTGGTGTTCTCTTGCAAACAAAAATGTATTGACAGTTCTTCTGTCAAACTAATTTACTGAAAGTTATAAGCCAAAATTTATGGATTTACATGAATTCACAAAGGACTGATTATGTCATAAATATTTTTTTGCTAAATAGAAGACTGTAATAGTTTCTGACATAAATCCAGAAGTCATCCTAAATAGGACACCTTGTATTTGTAACCTTTTCTAATTTTAAATAAACACGTACCAAAAATAAGTTCATAACGATGGGCCATCCTCTTCCATAACAAAAAAATTCATGGTTCATCATTCTGAAATGTTATCTAATTTTCAAAGCATTCTCGAAAATTCCTTGGATTACTGTACTATCCAAAATAAAATCAATTTGACAAAAGCAGCGATAGTCTTCTAAAAACAAAATACAATAATTTATTGTATGGTGACATCTGCAATAATACTGTTTTGTAAAAAAAAGTCTGACAACTTACAAGTACTTCATCAGTTCATTTAATTTGGAAAAGTCTTTTAAATATTGTTAATCAAAAAACTAAATCTTGTAGGCAAAATAAATCTTTCTTGTGATCCCATCTAAATCAAAATCTTTGAATATAATTTTAAGGGTTTAAATAAGTAAAGCTGACCCATAAAAAAAATCTTTGGCATTATGGCAATAAATTTACAAATTTCTTGGCAGTACCCCAAGGTTTACATGGCAAAACTGGCAATACATGCACAAATTTTGGGTCAGCTGTTACCCCCTTGTATTGTTTTGTTAGATAAAACTGTACACTTTTTTCTATCCCCAAAGAGTGCAGGAGCCCTTGGTTAAATAAATCACTGGCATATATAAGGGGGGACTGGTCCCCCCTGAAGCTAAGATTTTTTTTAGATATTCTCCACACAGTTCATGAATAAAAACATAAAATATGGCATTATGGGGCATCAGGCCCCCCAAAACTATCTCACCCCCAAAAAGCTTTTTTCTAAATATGCCACTGCTAGAATATCAGATATACCTAGACCAAGGGGGTAACAACTGACCCAAAATTTGTGAATGTATTGCCAGTAATGCCATGTAAATCTTGGGGTAATGCCAGAAAATTAATACATGTAGTGCTGTAATGCCATGCTAATTTATATGAGTAATCCTGTAAGTTGTTTCCCCCTCAACCTAGACTTACATACCTGGAAAAAGCAACTAATTATGGGACATGAATACTCATAATTAGTTAAAATGTGAAATCTAGGTATTATTTAATGTTTATTTATTTACTTACAGAATTTTTTTTAATAGTTTTGATACATGTTAAGTATTCTGAATGTAGTCAACACATATTTTATGAACAGAAGTGATAAGTAATGAGACATATAAATAATAATAAAAAAAAAACATAAAAAGGGAAAGGGTCTATTCTCTACTTCCAATATTGTACCAATATGGTAGAATGAGAAGTATGAGCTAGAAAACTTACAAAAATGTGCAACTACCTGTAGAAAGAAAGTATGTATCCATGACCAAACATTGTTCGATCATAGGCTTGTACGGAGCCCAGTAAAGTGGCCAACACTCATGGGATTTATACCATCCATCAATTTCCATTCTATTTCATAGATAAACATGGTAGGTAAAATTAATTGAATGGTCAGTTCTATGGTTCACAACAGGTGATTTATTTTCAGCTTTAGCAGCGGTGAATGAACTTATTCCAACAAAAAACTGAAAAACATCATCAATCTGAGTTAGATTTCCAATTGCCTGTATTTTTTACCACTTTTAAAGGTTGACAGCTCAATTTTTTTTTGGAGCCTAGTTTTTGTGTGCCTGAGGGTATGCCCAACATGGTTCTAGCAGCCAAAAATACACAATAAAGAATCAAAAAACAAAAATTGACCCAACAACTTTAAGTCCAAAAAGAAACTAAAGCTGGGTTTATACAGACACATAGCATGACATAACACACATTACAGAAGGAAAATGGGTTTTTATACAAAAAATATAACATGACATAACATAAAAGCTTGGTCCAATCACAGTTTGACTTTTGTGTACAAGATTTTGGAACTTTGAGCTTAATTGATTGAACAGGTGCAGAGCTTCCCTGCTCTGTACAACAAGAAAGACAAGGATTCTTCATCCATCCAAAAGAAAGAAATAACACCACCTATGAAATTAACCAAAGAGTCATCCCCACATGTATTAGGGCTGAGCTTCAATTAAGTGCAATATTAACGAACAGCCAACCTTCTATATTTTCCTAAATATGCCTAATTAGCTTTTGTTAAACAAAAAAAATATCAAAACCATCCAAACCGAAGGGTGATCAGCTGAATCAAATTTGTACACTGTCCTACAGGACTTTAATAAATTTTTGGTCCTGTATAGTCCTTTACCTGTCCTGTATAGTCCTGTATAGTCCGGTACAAGTCCTGCCTGTGGGGTCCTGTATAGTCCTGTGGCTGAAAAAGCGCCCATAAAAAAATTTGCGACCAAAACAAAAGGTCATCATGTCTTAACTCACAGCTTTGTTAGAGAGCTGATTTGCCTAGTACTTAATCATGCGTAGGGCACCCCTTAGGCGCCAGTACCCTTGTGGTCCTGTATAGTCCTGTGGAGTCGTGTCCTGTGGAAGTCCTATATAGTCCTGTGGGGTCCTGTACAAAAATTTGTACACCTACTGTGGGCAGCTGATCACCCCTCGATCCAAACACAATAAAAAAATAGTTATGGTGAAAGATAAAAGTTGGGTAACTTTTATGTCTCATCTTATGTTATGCCATGCTATTTTTCTGCATAAAGCTCAACTCTGTTATGTTAAGTCATGATATGTTCCTGTATAAACCCAGCTTCATTATTGACCATAGAAAACCCAGCATAAACATAAATCTTAGTGTCTAGGTTTAAATGAAAATGCAACTAGATGCTTGAAAATATACTCAGCTTCATTTTAGAAAGAAAAAAGTATCCACTTACCTCTTTTTTAAGCAAATAAATTATCCAAAACAGGTCGACGACCCAATTTGTACTGCCCCAATACAATGAAAGCTCGCATTGAGCCCATAAAAGCACTAATCGCAGATTTCGGCCATTGTTTCTAAACTTCTGCAATATTTTTGCACTTAATTTTTTGGGTTTTTTTTAACAAAATTAAAAGAGTCTAGTAAGATTTTGGTAAAAAACATGTTTGAAACTACTACTTCAGATCACTTTACGCCATTTTTCGGGGCACTTCACTTGAGGCTTGCGCGACGCAAGCGCAAAACACACTTATGGATCCGCTTGATATCAATGCCACTTTTGCAAACTCTAGTATATCGAGTTAAAATTATGGCATTTTTGAAACCAGCGGAAAAAACTGCATTTATTATATTTTTTTGTGTTTTAATCTCTTACGGTTTCGCGATAACAGACTACACATTTCTGTCATTTTTAATTAGTTAAATGGTAGAGAATTTTAGAAAAAACGCTCTCCTGAAAAGTTTCCGAAAGCGTAGTTACTGTGTTTTGCAAAAGTCGGCTAATTCTCAATGTTTCTTACACTTTTCCGTTCATAAGGTAAATGGGACGGGCCTATATAGTCCTTTAATAGATATATGGTTTTACCTTACATCTTGCCTGTTCAGTCAAAACGTATCAAGTAAAACTTTGTGTGTAGACAGAAAAACGGACGTTTTACTTGAAGTGATTTAAGACGGAAGACCGCCTAGAGAACTGACCGGATCACGCATTGTTTTCCAATAAAACCATCGTTTTGTATCAAAAACTGATCTAAAAACGTACGTTAAAACTATCAAGTGTCTACGCTAGTCTTTCAACCGTCATACTTGACCCTTTTGACTGACAGGCAAGACGTAAGGTAAAACGTTATGTGAAGACCCCGCTTAAAGTAGTATTATTAATTTCGCCTTGTTGAAGTTTACACTTCTGCCGTGTGGTCTAAAGCACACACAATTTTTTTGATGAAGTTTGTAATCTAAAAAAGTACATATATCAGACAATTCTATTTCTGATCACAATCTGCCTACCCACGAAAAATGGGCAAAATATTTTAATGCAAGTATTTCTACCCAGTGGACAAAAGAAAGAAATAGGCTGCTTTTATCTTCTGTAAAAGAAATACACATGACTTCATACAATTTAAGATTATGAGCTGGTCAGAATATTACGATTTTGTACTTCTGCCTAAAAATTCAACGCTGTTGAGTAAAATACAAAGCAGTGAAAAGTACCTATAAAATAGTAGGTATATTATTGTTAGCTACCGCTAAATTTCGCGGTTGTTTATATATATTTTTAAAAACACACAACTGTATGAAGGACAAAGCGCATTCCGCGTATTTGGACATGCACACCAACAACAAGGGAGATCCTTGTCAATCGCCAGAGAAAATGGCGTGTTAATTTCGTTCTCCAACTATTTCAAATATCTACACCTGAAAGTGCTCGATTTTTGTGTACTGAAGCATAGAACTAGAGACTTCAGCCCTTCAGCTACGTGGTGACATCATTAGATCCAATCAGGGGCCCCTTGGAAGTGGAGAATTTGGCTGCAAAAGTGGTGAGTGCATTTGTCTGATTACCGTTGTGTGCCACCAATATTTTTCCTATGGACGTTTTGATTATTTCGTAATTTCATATCAATATTTATGTTTGTTCGCGCTATCATCAATTAAAAAAATTTATACAGTCCATTGCATTTAACGTTTTTCTAACCGTGGACTAACATAAAGTGTTCCTTGCGAGCCGAATTATTTAGAATAAATCCATACGACGGTATTAATAATTATTTCATTTATTATTTACCTAATCTGTGGCCAAGCCAAACAAGATGGCCTTGAATTTTCGCACGCATGGTATTTGAAACGAGAAAGTCGTCCGTGCGGTGCACGTGCCTTTCGCGTGCTCGATTCAGTAAACAAAGCGAAGGAACCACAAAACAAAACAAACAAAAACATTTCTCATTTATATGTTAGGGTGTTTCATATCATTTCGATATTTAAAACAATTTTCATCAATTGCGATAAATTAGTGCATATTTTCGACAATTCGTCATTTTTCTATTTCAGAAGCATTAATTTAGCGTTAATTGTATATTTACCGACAATTTCGTCATTTCAAAGGTAAAATCATGTCTGTCAAAAAAGCCGTACAAAAACGCAAGGGTTTTTTATCTGCGATCACCGAGTGTTATGTGTTGTCAAAGACCGCGGAAAAGGATGAAAGAGCGAGAAACGAGTTTCAAATGAGGTATTCCGATTTGGATGAAACCTTCGATAAATGCATGCTGGCACATAATGACGTCATTATGTTGATAGACGACACGGACGACGAGGAGTCTAAAACGCAGGATGCGATCCTTTCAGAAGCTCGTAAATATTTTTATGCGTGTAAGGGGGTTTACTCTAAAATATTTCCGGTTGAGGCCCCATCCTTTTCGGGATCATATGTTCGACAAAACGAATCTGAAACTCCAAAACTCAAAGAGTTAGGTATTCCCATATTCCGAGGTGATAAAAAATTATGGCCAAGCTTTTTCGATCTTTTTAATAACATTATAGATCAAAATAAAAGTCTAAGTAACGTTCGAAAACTTCAATATTTATTTTCATATCTCGAGGATGAGCCTTTAAAATTGATATCAGGGATTAGCTTATCTGATCAAAATTATAAAATTGCTTACGACAAATTAGTCAATAGATATCAAAACAAGCGAGACCTCGCAAATGATGCTTTAAGCTCAATTATGAACTCCACCTTAAAAAAACGAGTCAGCTAAAGAATTGCGTAATTTAATTGACACCTTTTCTGAATCCCTAGAAATTTTAAAATCACTTAGCTTTGACGTTGACAGTTGGGACTTTATTATTTTTTTCATTTTATTAGAAAAATTGGATATTCCAACGCGTTCAAATTTCGAAATGAGTCACGCCAATACTAATAACGAAATTCCCACTTTTCAGTCACTTTTTCAATTTCTAGAAAAAAGATGTAAAGTTTTGGAATCACTTCCTCAATCAACAGCACCCAAAAAGGTGTCTATATATCAAAAATCAAATTCTATGCAAAATCAGTCTGGGCAAAAGACTACCTATCAAAATTCAAATTCTATGCGAAATCAGTTTGGGCAAAAGCCTACCTATAAATCATCCAATTCGCCTTTTATAGGACTGGCTGGCACCTCAACTAATTCAAGTACGGGAATAAAATGTTTCCGGTGTAATCAAGGTCACGTGCTTTCGAAATGTCAAACATTTCTTGACCTCTCACCTATCGATCGCCTATCTTTCGTCAAACAGAAAAAATTATGTCTAGCGTGTTTTCATCCCTTGCATGATGTAGATACGTGCAAATCAAAATATTCATGCAGGACTTGCAATAGTAAAAGGCACCACACTTTAACTCATATCTTAGAAACTAATCAAGAGTCTGGAAGCCAAGATACTAGTCCTGTCATTCACACACCACCTGTCAATAATCTTCATGTGTCATTAAATGCCTCAGGACCTTCAGGTACCTTTCTTTTATGCACCGCCATAATAGATGTTATGGACGGTTGCGGAAATTTTCAACCTGTAAGGGCACTGCTTGATTCTGGATCACAGACAGGATTCATCAGTGAAAAGTGTATTCAGCGTCTTAATCTTCCTAGGCGAAGTTACACCACTGAAATATTCGGATTAAATCAGATGTCTTCTTTTACTTCCAAAGGGCTCGTTCAATGTCACATTAAGCCACAAGGACAAGTCACTCCTTTACTTAATTTCGAAGCAATTGTTGTTCCACAACTATGTTCCAATATGCCTACATTCTCTTTGAACGATAATCAGTGGAAACACTTGCAAAACCTTAAACTTGCCGACCATCTTATTTCAAATCTAGACCTGTGGACCTGGTTATTGGTTGCGAGCTATTCGCACAGATATTCAAGGAGGGCAGGGTTCTTGGACAGGTAGGGCAGCCTTCAGCCCTTGAAACTATCTTTGGCTGGGTCGTCATGGGAAAGGTTGACGAAGTAGGTAGTCTTACGGAACGAACCAGGTCATTCTCCCTAGGTTTTGGGAAATCGAACATTTGCCTAAAAAACAAATCTTATCAAAGGAAGAAAAACAGGCAGAATCAATTTTTACTGCTAGTGTAGTACGGCAACCGAGCGGTAGATTCATGGTAAATCTTCCGTTTAAAGACAAAATAAACCCTGACCTAGGAAATACTTATCCGCAAGCTTATCGTAGATTTTTACTTCTAGAAAATAGATTAATCAAAAATCCTGATCTGTACACTGCCTATTCAAGTTTCATGCAAGACTATATCGATTCTAATCATATGAGTTTAGTTTTATCTAGTCAACCAAAGGTCGACGTATCGTGTTTTTTAGCACATCATTGCGTACTAAAGCCGGAACGCTTAAGTACAAAATTAAGGGTAGTCTGGGATTGTTCGGCAGTCACCCCAAAAAATATTAGTCTCAATGACACATTGTTATCTGGACCGAAACTTCAAAAGGATATTGCTTCTTTACTCCTTACGTTTCGTCTTAATCCTATTGCCTACATTGCTGACATCAAACAGATGTTCCGTCAAGTCCTTATCAATCCTTATCACCGTCCTTATCAAAGGATATTGTGGAGGTTTTCTCCACAGGACCCACTTTCAGTGTGGGAACTTTCTACTGTCACTTTTGGCATGACATGCTCACCTTTTCTAGCCATGCGTACCTTAAATGAGCTGGCAGAGAGAGAAAAGGAACGTTTTCCTATGGCTAGTACTGTTCTAAAAACGTCAATCTATATCGACGATATCTTGGGAACTAGCCCTTCGCTTTCTGAAGCTCTCTCTCTTCAAACAGAACTCAATGATTTGTTGAAGTCGGGAGGATTTAAACTTAAAAAATAGGCAAGCAATTGTCCTGAGTTATTGGCAACATTGCCAGAGTCCGATCGTCAAATGCCTCTCTCTTTCGACAAGGAGGAACCCCACTTTATCAAAGTTTTAGGACTTCAATGGCATCCAAAAAACGACATTTTTTCTTATCAATGCCGAATGAAGGACAAACCCCCAACCAAACGTTCTATTTTATCTATCATAGGGACAATCTTCGATCCCTTAGGTTTTCTTTGTCCCTTGTTGCTACAAGCAAAATTTATTTTGCAACAGTTGTGGATATCGAAAATAGGCTGGGACGAAGAACCAGATTCTTCTATCATCGACTCTTGGAACAAACTTCGTTCTGAATTCCCGCTTCTTTCCAATTTTCAATTACCCCGACAAATCAAACTGTCAAAAACCAATACCTGTCAAATCATCGGCTTCTGTGACGCTTCAATTCGAGGCTACGCAGGCGTCGTATATTTTCGTGTAGAAGAGGAAAACAATATATCTGTTTCTCTCATATCTGCAAAATCTAGGGTCGCGCCTATAAAGTCACAAACTTTGGCTAGGCTAGAACTCCTAGGCGCATTTCTTTTAAGCGAATTAATTGACTTCGTTTTATCTAGCTATGAAGGAAAAATAACTTTTACAAATATCGTTACTTTCTGCGATTCGCAAGTCGTATTGCACTGGCTTTCATCCCCTCCTAATCGCTGGCAAACCTTTGTTGGAAATCGAGTCAGTAGAATCCAAGAAATCATTCCCTCAAACTCGTGGCGCTACATTCCTTCTGCTTTGAATGCAGCCGATATTGCGTCACGAGGGGCCACCCCTTCACAGCTCATGTCACATGACATGTGGTGGAACGCACCGTCGTTTTTGTGGTCTCCCGAAAACGAATGGCCCGATTTTCATAAATCAAAAATGCCGATTGATTTCGGAGATATTAATCTGGAGGAAAAGCCAAAAGTCTGTTGCAATGCGATAATTGATGTCAACTTCTTAGATCAGCTTCTTATCAAATATTCCTCTATATCAAAAATTCAACGTATCATTTGTTATGTCCTTCGAATAGTTAACCTTTTTCAAAACCATTCCTATCAAAAACCCACTAAGCCGCCGGACCAAAAAGTTATTTTTGAGAATATTGTTTTTCCTACCACCGGTGAGATGCAAAGTGCGTTACACCTTCTTATCAAACGCGTGCAAGGTTCTTGTTTTTCTGAGCTTTTTTCCGCGTTATCTAAGGATAAACCAATACCGAAACCTTTGCGAAAACTTTCACCTTTTCTTGATGAGAATAATATCATTAGAGTCGGTGGCAGATTACAAAACTCTGACCTTTTGTCTTATTCTGCAAAACACCCCGTCTTACTTTCGAGTGACCATCGTTTAACTACTCTTCTTATCGAGTCCGCTCATCGACAATATCTTCATCCTGGGTTTAAAACATTACATAATCTGCTTTTACAGCAATTTTGGATATTATCTGCCAGACGGGCAATTCAAAGAACCATATCCAAGTGCTTGCAATGTTTTAGAATCAACCCTAAACCCTATAGACCGCCCATAATGAGTTCACTTCCCGCTCATCGAATCAATCAACTAAAACCTTTTTCGAGTGTAGCTATCGACTTTTGTGGACCTTTCTTTGTGATTCCTCATCGTTACCGTGGTTGAAAAGCTTTCAAATCGTATGTCTGTGTGTTTGTCTGTACGGCCACACATTGCGTGCATTTGGAATTAACCATGGAACTGTCCACCGAAGGGTTCGTAGGTGCATTCCATCGATTCATTTCCAGACGCGGAAGCGTGACGCAATGCTGGTCAGATCAAGGCAGTAATTTTATAGGGTTTCGTAACCAATTACTGGATTACGCAAGAAGTGCTGCCACCAGACTTTCTATTCGTTGGCATCTGGGACCTCCTCTCAGTCCACATTTCAATGGCCTGGCAGAAGCTGGCGTCAAAAGTTTTAAAACTCACTTTGTACGAGTTGTCGGCGACCAGAAGTTGTCTATCATGGAGATGTCCACCCTTACCTGTCGCATAGAAGCCGTACTTAATAGTCGCCCTTTATCTCCTGCCTCTTTAGACCCACACGATCTTCAACCTCTTACCCCTGGGCATTTTTTGACACTTGAACCCCTTAATTCAGAAATTCCTGAGTCAGATTTGTCCGAGGTTCCCCTAAATCGGCTCTCGAGATGGCAACTAATCCAAAAACTACATAATGATTTTTGGAAACGGTATTCTATCGAGTATTTGCATACGCTACAACAGCGACACAAATGGGCTGATTCGTCCCCAAATATCAAGTTAAATGATTTGGTTATCATAACAAGTGATCACATTCAATCGCCTTTGAAATGGCCGGTCGGTCGGGTCATCGAACTGCATCCCGGCGGGGACGGTCAGGTGCGTCTTGCGACGGTACAAACGGTTACCGGTGTTTATAAGCGGCCAGTTGTAAAACTGTGCCTCTTGCCAAATTAAAAGTAATTTTAATTTTCTACCTTTTACCGGGTATTACAATAGGTTTTTTTATTTTTAATTTTTTTTTGAGTTTTTTGTTTGTTTGTTTTGCCTTTTTTCGGGATTTCGTTATCTCTAAATAAACTTACGATACTTATCTATTTTCATTCATTTATATTTATCGGTCGATTCTTTTTCTTATATCTATATCTGTCCGGTTGAGATTCTAAAATTTTGTGTTTTGGAGGGCAGTTATGTTAGCTCCCGCTAAATTTCGCGGTTGTTTATATATATTTTTAAAAACACACAACTGTATGAAGGACAAAGCGCATTCCGCGTATTTGGACATGCGCACCAACAACAAGGGAGATCCTTGTCAATCGCCAGAGAAAATGGCGTGTTAATTTCGTTCTCCAACTATTTCAAATATCTACACCTGAAAGTGCTCGATTTTTGTGTACTGAAGCATAGAACTAGAAACTTCAGCCCTTCAGCTACGTGGTGACATCATTAGATCCAATCAGGGGCCCCTTGGAAGTGGAGAATTTGGCTGCAAAAGTGGTGAGTGCATTTGTCTGATTACCGTTGTGTGCCACCAATATTTTTCCTATGGACGTTTTGATTATTTCGTAATTTCATATCAATATTTATGTTTGTTCGCGCTATCATCAATTAAAATTTATACAGTCCATTGCATTTAACGTTTTTCTAACCGTGGACTAACAATTATGTTATTTATTAGTTATTGTTTCAATAAAAAAAAGTAGATTTTTTGTGTGTCATCGAAAAAATTTTGACGTCCGGATTTTGTCCGGATTTTCTGAACGGCTGGTCCTAGTTAGAGACGTTTTCATCTGGTAACCCTATCTGTGAGACTACTTTTTTAAATTATATGCGGTACCAAAAACAAAAGTTTTTTTCTTATTTTAATGTTTTTGTTGGAATATTAGTATAGTCAGTTGTGAAATGTTCTCCCGCTTGCCTATTCGTGATAGAATATTGTGTATCACCCCTCCAAGGGGCTTTGACTGGTTTAACTTTGGTTTTTTTAATCCAATATTTCTCAGCAGTTTCAAACATACTTGAACCATCTACCCCCTTAATTAGGTCTAAAAACGTGATTTTTTAAAAAAATTTTGAATTTCTGCATAAAACACCTTTAAGAAATGACTGCTAATAAAACTTAGTAGGCGCGTTCGAAAGTACAGGATAAGAGCTTTAACTTGATGTATCGCTTATCTATAACATCTCAAAAGGAACACCTCTACAGGGTGTCGAATTAGGGTTAGTTTCTTAAAAGTAAAGTGATTTTTTTAAATAAATAAATTTTTGTCAAAAACCATAGATATTTTTAAAAAAATTGTAGAGACCAATCTTTTAGAGATTGAACTGCTTACAAAAAAATATATAACTTAGCTTCCTAGTTTGAATTTGTAGCTGTGTGGACAGCTTAATTTTGATTTTAGGAAAAATCCATGTTTTTGTAACATCAAACACAGATTTCTGGACAAGCAGTATGTATGTATCCCATAAAATATCAAATACACTGATGTATGACGCTCACGGCCGATCGTTTGAGGACCTACTGGTTTGACAGTAACCGTTTAGGCACTGACCTTTTAAGCGCTATCAATTTGAGCGCCGATCATTTGAACGATGGCCATTTGGGCGCTGAACATTTGGGTGATAGCCGTAAACCACAAAAAATAAGTCTTTTTTTGCGACGACTGTTTGGACGGCAGCTGTTTTGGCGCCAACCATTTGGGCGATGACTATTTGGGTGCTGAACGTTTGGGCAATAATAATCGTAAACAACAAAAAATTTGTTTTGGGCGCCTGTCGTTTTGGTTTGGTTAAGGCCACTTAGCGATTAGCTATAACTTTACAGTATATATATATTTGTACTTTTTCAAGTGAAATTTAAAAATATTAATAAAAATGTTTAAGTTCATGATCAATATATATATATAATATAATCAATATAAACCTACAAATATAGATATCTGACAGTATTTTATGTTTTTTAATTAATAAGACTCGGAAGTTCTGCAAAATTTGCTTGTACTACCAAACTTTTAACATTTAACTCACAGTATTAAACAACATAACACAAGTTATTAAGGGTTCATCTAACTGTCTTTCACTTGCATTTTATTTTTCTTAGATACTTTTCCCAAGGCACGAGTTGTATGAATAGAGTTGTTTATGTATCATAAAATTATCTTAGTGCATAGTAAGCACTTATATGTTATAAAGCCAAACTCGATTTTAGTTTTTACGTCTTTACTTTGTCGTCTTTCGATCAATAAAGAACCTGTAACTTTAACTTTAAAGTTTTTAAAAATCTGCAACCGTCAAAAGAGCTCGTTTCTGGCGCAGTCGGTAGGATTGTTTCGAGTTACGTATAAGTAATATTCGTGTTAACGGTTAATCGGAACAACGTCCAAAACGAAAAGCTTCGGTTCGTCTAAGGGCATATTAGATTGAAAATCGTGTTAGACTTTTCAAAAACAAGAGTGAACAGTAAGCAGAACACAATGAGGAGTTACAGTTAGGATTAAAAAGCCTGAGTTGGAACAAGCATCGTCGAACCTATAGGCATTAGAATAAGAAGACTAAAGGAAATGAAAATCATTGTACTGTAAGTGCTCATATTCTTTTTATATTTAGTCCTAGTTTAACCTAATATAAGTGTTTTTAATCGTAAACTTTCAATTCAAAAAGAAATTTCAAAATTCAGGAAATTTAATTTTTTTTAGTAGCGTTTTTCAAAATTTATGTTTAAAATTGAGGAAGAGACAAGGTTATTGGAAATCGAACAACAAAATAATTCTGTTTTCTCTAATTTATTAGACGAGTTCCCTAATTTACCATCTGATAGTGATTCTGACGAAGAAAGTAGTGAAAATATGGCGGATTATAATTTATTAAGACTTTACATTGACTCAATCCCTAGATATGACGGTAATCCTTACACTTTGGGCATCTTTTTAGCTGCTTGTAACGGTTTGATTCGAGAGTTTATAACTAATAATAACCATGCAAATGATACTCTTAATTCTTTTATTTGTCGGTCGATTTTGTCAAAATTGGAAAAAAGAGCTGTTACAATAGTAGGTTCGCGAACTGATTTAACTACTTGGGATGAAATATCAAATCTTTTAAATCTAACTTTTGGTGATCAACGGGATATTGAATGCCTTGTCCAAGATTTAATCGCGTTAACTCCAGAAAAAGATGAACCACCTTATAATTTTGGTATGCGTTGCCAAGATATGAGAAGTTTGATTTTTAATAAATTAAATTTGTCACCCGAACATGAACAAGTAAAGCAAATAAAAAGGGACAATTAGAAGGACCTTGCCTTAAAAACTTTTATCAAGGGATTGCCTAAAGATTTACAGGGCGTAATTAGACTTAAAAAACCAGATTCTTTAGAAACAGCTATGGGTCAAGTTATTGAAGAAGAAAATTTTCAATACTCAACTCAAAAAGCGCATAATTTAAATTGTCAAATATCTTATCGATCAACAGAGAGATTTATTCCAACAATGTTTAGACCACCACAAACAAATCAACATAGACCACCTCCATTACCTCCAAGACCTCCTAATTTAAATACTATACAAAGGTCACAAAATCTACAGCGACCTATGTTTCAACAAAAACCCATGTTTCAACAAAGACCCATGTTTCAACAAAGACCCATGTTTCAACAAAGACCTCCATTACCACCAAAACCAATGTTTATGAGACGACAGTATTCACAATATAACCAAAACCCAAATTGGTTTCAAACAAGACCAAATTTTTTCCAAAATCAAATGTATCAAAGACCATTTTTTGAACAAAGATCTAATCAAATGAGAAATCCAAATTTTGGGAATAATACTTTTGGATGGAGAAACCAAAATACACAAGCGTCAACATCAAAATCAGAACCCATGGATAGGTCCTCATCAAACACGCGTATAAATAACCATGCACAAGACATAAATGAATACGATTTTGCTTATTAGTTACGATAACGGCGAGAATTATGAGCCATACGCATCGTATGAAAATAATTTTGACGAAGTTCATGACGATAATTATTATTATGACGAATCGGAATTTTATTATGATTGGAACAATTATTATTCTCAGAACCGGATGCATTACAATATTCCACAACAAAATATAGTGGATTATAATAACGCAATGCCGAGTACATCCCAACATATTGAACCTAATCAAACTGAGCCAAATACGGAAAATCAAAATCAAAATTTTTACAAAGCCAAGAGTACCAAGAATCCAACGTAATACTTTTAAACGCAATAAAAGCAAACTTACCGTTTATTCATATTCCCCAAATTAATGCAAACTTTTTAATAGACAGTGGTAGTTCCAAAAGTTTAATAAATCCAGATATTGCTTATCAGTTTTATTATCAATATATTTTTAATAAAAACTTTAACATACAAACAGCACATGATACCACTTACCATAATAAAATGGCAGAAATACCTCTGTTCGATATTTTCAATTTTCCGGAAACTCACAAATTTTATCTTTTTAAATTCAGTAGACGATATGATGGATTAATTGGTATAGATTTACTCAATCAATTGAATGCTTCAATTAATATGACTGAAAAATTACTAACAACCCCATTTGCAAAAATACCAATAATTTTTGAAAAAGAAGTTCAAAAACCCAAAGATAAGTTTCAAAATTTAAACACTGACATTTTAAATTATTCTTTAACCATAGAACCTCGGGTTCAACAAGTAGTAAATATTCCTGTAAATCAAAAAGAAGGAATTGGAATTTTGAACTATCATAATTTTGAAAATGGAGTTGAAATGCCAAAAGCTGTTGTTAATGTGTATGATAATTTCGCAGTAACTTGTCTTTTGAATAGAAATTAAAATTCCACTCAAATTTATTTTTCCAAACCTATTGAAATAGAGATGTTAAATACTGTTGAACTTAACTTTTGCGACAAAATGGAGTTGGGTAGTGAAATAAATAAAAATCAAGATACACTGCTTAAACAAAATTTAGAAAATATAAGATTGGACCATTGCAATAAAGAAGAAAAAGAGGCAATTAGAAAACTATGCTTTGACTTTAGAGATATTTTTTATTGTGAAAATATACCATTGAGTTTTACTAACCAAATCACTCATAAAATTAAACTAAAAGATGACTTTGAGAGTCCAATTTACACAAAATCATACCGTTTTCCAAAAATTCATAAACAGGAAGTCAAATCTCAAATTTCTAAGATGTTAGATCAAGGGATTATCCAAGAAAGTTTTTCACCTTGGTCAAGTCCAATTTGGATAGTACCAAAGAAATTGGATGCTAGTGGAAAAAGAAAATGGCGCCTAGTTATTGATTTTAGAAAATTGAACGATAAAACAGTTAATGACAAATATCCTATTTTGAATATAACAGATATTCTTGATAAATTGGGAAAAGCAAATTATTTTACAATTTTAGATTTGGCAAGTGGATTTCACCAAAGAGAAGTTGAACCACAGGATGTTCAAAAAACTGCAACTGAAGGAGGCCACTATGAATTTAAACGAATGCCTTTTGGTTTAAAAAATGCTCCTTCTACATTCCAGAGAGTAATGGACAACGTTTTGAGAGGTTTACAAAATGAAATATGCTTAGTCTATCTTGATGACATAATTACTTATTCTTCAAGTCTACAAGAACATCTAGACCGAATAAAACGAGTTTTTGAACGGTTAAGATCTTCAAATTTCAAAATTCAACTTGACAAGTCGGAGTTTCTTCAAAAATCAGTCCAATATTTAGGTCATATAATAACCCCGAAGCTAAATCCTGATAAAACTCATTCAATTCGACATTTCCCATTGCCAAAAACACAAACAGAAATTAAACAATTTTTAGGATTATTAGGTTACTATCGAAGATTTCTAAAAGATTTTTCCAAAATCACAAAACCATTAACTAAATGTTTAAAGAAAGATACTAAAGTAATTTATTCAAAAGAATTTTTAGATAATTTTGAAACTTGTAAAAATTTATTAATGAATGATCCAATACTCCAGTTTCCAAATTTTTCGGAACCATTCATATTAACAACTGATGCAAGCAATTTTACCCTAGGAGCAGTTTTGTCTCAAGGAACTGTACCAAATGATAGACCAGTAGCATATGCTTCACGAACATTAAATGAAAGTGAAACAAAATACTCTACCATAGAAAAAGAGTTATTGGCAATAATTTGGGCATGTAAACACTTTAGACCATACTTATTCGGGAGAAAGTTTTATATTTATACAGATCACAAACCCCTAACATGGTTAGCTAGTTTAAATGAACCAAATTCAAAATTAATAAGATGGAAAATCAAGTTGGAAGAATTTGATTTTGAAATCATTTATAAAAAAGGAAAACATAATACTAATGCAGATTGTTTGTCCAGAATTAAACTTAATGCAATAGAAAATGAATCAATCTGTAATAATCCAGGAGATATTGAACAAACTGTTCTGGATTTTCTAAGAGATTTTTCAAACACTATAGAACCATTAACTACGTGGCAATCAGAAAATATTCAATCAAGTGAACAAGATAATCTACCTGAAATGAGTGAGCGAGCTAATCAACCCTTAATAAGACCTTCAGATTCTAAAAAGAAAACTAAAAAAAATCCCAAGTTTAGAATGATATCTTGTGTCACAATTAAAAAACCAAAAGTTCAAACTGAACAACAGAACGAACAAGACCAAAATAGACAACTAGAAGATCAAAATCCAACACAAAACAATAAAAAACTTGAAGAAAAGGAAAATGAACCTCAATCTACTCAACATAGTACAGCAAACGAGACTACTAATGAAGGAATAAAAATTCTTACGGAAATAATTAATAATAAAGTTAACCAAATAATTGTTTCACCATATGTACACCAAAAAGTTAAAGTGTCTAAGCATACTTATGAAAATCATAAAATTATGAATGTCGAGATACCCACAGTTGATAATGAAAACTTTATTTTGGATTTTCTAAAAGAGTATACTCAACCAAAAATCAAATTTTATATGTATTTTCAAACAGAACAATTATACATTGATTTCTCTAGAGTTTACTTAAAGTATTTTTCTGAGAGAGGATTAGAATTAATTCGCTGTACAAAACAAGTAAATACCATTTCTGATAAGGAAGAACAAATTATGTTAATAAAACATCATCATGAAGGGAAAACAAATCATCGAGGAATTAATGAAACACTTGAATACTTGCAAAAAAATTATTATTGGAAAAACATGAAAAATGAAGTGACTAATTATATAAACAACTGTGAAATCTGTCAAAGAGCCAAGTATGCAAGGAAAAATCCTTATGTTCCCCTTATGTTAACAGAAACACCTACAAAACCATTTCAAGCAGTGTGTGACGAACTAAGGTTTTAGTAGCCCAGGTGTGTATAATTCATAAATGAACTACCGCGTAAAAATATATTATTATACTCGCGCCCCTGCCAGACCGGTATGACCGCATAAAATACCAAACAGCCAAACCAGCCGTCGCTGTGAGCAAGTATGCGCGACGTAAAACACCGCCTCTCGTGGTTGATGTTGACGTCATCACGAATATAAATAGGCGCGCTCAAAGCAGGAGAAGGCAGAACGAGTCCAGCCGGCCAGCAGCACAGATCGAAGCGAGCCTGCTTTGAGTACCAGACCAGCCGTTCAGCAGTTCAGCAACAACCACCGTCGCAAGTACTTCACCGTGCAACGCAGCGCAGCCCCGAGCACCTGCCCGCCAATCGACCAGTGAGCGTCGAAGTCCGCAACCGCCCTATTAGCATACCGTGGTAAGCCGTGTTATTATAGGTAGGACAGCTGACTCAGGTAATATCAACGGTTGATATACAGAGGGGTACACCTTTACTGTCCGACACTGCAACTGTATCGGCCACTCCTATACAGTCCGTGTAACGCCCGTTATTACACCGCAACAGTAACGGCCACACCTTTACTGTCCGACACTACAACTGTATCGGCCACTCCTATACAGTCCGTATAATGCCCGTTATTACATTACAACAGTAACGGCCACACCTTTACTGTCCGACACTACAACTGTATCGGCCACTCCTATACAGTCCGCGTAACGCCCGTTATTATACCACAACAGTAACGGCCACACCTTTACTGTCCGACACTACAACTGTATCGGCCACTCCTATACAGTCCATGTAACGCCCGTTATTACACCACAACAGTAACGGCCACACCTTTACTGTCCGACACTGCAACTGTATCGGCCACTCCTATGCAGTCCGTGTAATACTCGTATTACGTTACAACTTACAGGTTAACCGTTTAGCCCGTCACTCTACAATCTGGTTAAACAGAGTCTGCTGTCCACGCTGTTAATTTGCCTAATACCGTTTGTGTTTTTCCGCATTAATCCGCTTAAATACTTCTTTTTGCTTATCGCACGATTAATTAAGTTTTGCTTCAGCCGCATTTTTTTGGCATGATTTTATTACTTTGCTTTGCACGCTTTTACTTTGCTTAACTGTTTGTTAAACTTTCTTATTAACTAACACACCTGCGCTCCTCTGTAAGTTATTTGGTTTTGGAATTAAACTTTTGGACTTTTTGACTAGGATACATTGGTTTAAATCTACGATGACTTGTTATTATTACGAACCCACCCCTTTCTCGACTGTCTAAAGGCTAGTCGTACTGGCAATAGGAGACTCTAGGCTCCTCGATTTCCTAGAGTGGCGCCCAATTATCTAGATTCCTGGTAAGAGGTCCACGCCAAACGTAACAAAATCCTTTTCTTTATAAAACGAGGAAAGGACGTTACAAAACTGGCGCCCAACGTGGGGCCTTCTTTTTAACAGGTTTTTTAGATAGCCGTTTTCTAACATCAAGTTTTTTAAATCTTAAAATGTCGAGTCCGAGTAGTCCCGAAGGTTCCGATAACGAACATAAAGCTATTAAGACCATGTTCGAAACAAACATGCTTGCTTCGTCATACCTCCAGGTACCGCTGGAAACAGGGCCCTATTCTGCGTGGGTGCGTTCTTTGAAAAAGCCCGAAATGGACCAGGTTTTGCTTCAATTAGGTTTACCGACCGAAGGAGATATGCAGGAGAAGAGAGATCGCCTAAAGAATGACCTAAAAGCAATCCGAAATGCCCCAAAAAGCCCAAGTTCTGAAAACATACCCCCACCGCCCCCTTTGCCAACACAAAGTTTTTCAGCCAGTCCGACTACGATGTCTGCCTTGACCAGTACAACGACTCCGTTAATCTTCACAAGAGGTAGTCAACTTTCACCGACCTCTTCAGCCGAGTGTCATACCACTTCTTCTGTAAATTTAGTAGTATCTAGTCACCCATCCGTTACAGTAGTTTCATCGATAAGCTTCTCTCCAGTTCCTGGGGTTACAACTTCTGCACCGACTACAATTCCGATGTCTGCTGTTTATAGTCAACATTTTCCATTGACAACCCATTTACCCGTAATACAGACACCGTCATCCACCGTTGCCACAAGCCAGTCTTCTACTTTACCATATCACCCTGTTTTAACTTTACCGTCGTCACTTTCTCAAATTTCCGCTCCAAGAATGACTGCTTTCACAAACCAGCAAGCTGGATTATCTGGGTCAAACTCTTCTTGGCAAATACCAACCAGTTTTATACCCAATGGAAGTTTACCTCATAATTTTGGTGTCACAAAATCATATTTCGCTCCCAGTAATTGCTCATTTACTTTACCAGTTTCTGTACCGATCTCTGATTACCAAATTCCGAGTAACTATATGTGACCCAGTACCACAGCAATGCCTGTGATAAATCCGTACCCGACCCAGCAACCGAGTATGTTAGTCAACATAGGAAATTCTTCACCCTCACCACTAAATTCTTCAACGGCATTCATTGATGTTCACAAATGGAGAATATCATTTGATGGAACAGGAGACTCCGTGGAAAGACTCGAAGAGATTTGTGACTCACAAAACTTCGATCCAAATAATGTGGTAAGCCAAATCCCAGATTTACTTCAAGGATCTGCTGCGTTATGGTATAGAAATAATAAGCGCAATTGGACAGACTGGAAATCATTTACTAATGCTTTTAAGACCCGATATTTTCCCATTAATTACCAGACCGATTTAGAAGTAGAAATCGCAGCAAGAAAACAAAGAATAAATGAAAACGCAGCCCAATATGTTACCGAGTTGCAGACTCTACTGCGAAGACATGGAAACCTAACCGTAGAGCAGGAATTAGCCTGGTTATACCGTAACCTTTTGCCAGAATTCAGACAACAAATCCGTCGAAGCGACTATAATGACATAGAATCTTTTACCAGAGTGGTCAGAGAGACCGAAGCTTTAAAAGAGGAATTACAAAGACAGCCTGTCACTAACAGAAGTTATGATAGCCAAGTTAGAACGTCACAAAGCGTAAGTGAGCTTTATTCTAGGCCCCGTAATTACATAGAGTATGATCAAGATAGACCAGCCCGACAATTTAATAGACGAAATCCTGGCAATCTTCCAGTTAGACCCCCTGGTGAATCATCGACTCAACAATCTGAGAGACCGCTCAGACAATCAGTAACGCACCGACCGTCACAAGACGCTCGTATGAATAACCGCCGTAGCTCAAGAAGTTACCAGCAGCAAAATAATGAACCGATTTGCTGGCGATGTGGAAATTCTGGTCATTTCCGAAACCAATGTACTTCCCCTGCAAAAGTATTTTGTTCTCGATGTGGACAAAATGGAATTATGTCTAGAGACTGTCCATGTCGAAATTCGGGAAACTAGATGGATGCTTTCCGGGATCGAGGCCCCGTCAGCATCCAGGAGAAGAAGCCTCTGACCAAGAAAATACCGTTCATACTGTTAATGAAGCAAGACCCCGCATATCAGTTGAATTTGAAGGCAGAAAATTTCAGGCTCTGGTAGATACTGGTGGTGAAAAGTGTTACTGTGGAAATATTGTTGCCAAGGTATGTCAACAAGGAAAAAGTAAGTGCACCGCTGTAAATAGACAAGTTACCGTTGCGAATGGGAATACTACCGAGGTTACCACCGAATATGAAATTTCTTTTCATATCAGAGATCTTTCTTTTACCGAGTCCTTTCTATATTTGCCTGATTTATCCGTAGATATCGTACTAGGTATGAATTTTATCCGAAAGCATAAAATCCGTCTTGATTTTATTACCGATCAATTATATTTAGGGTCCGAATTAATACTGCCTTTAATTAATTTAGTTGAAGATAGTTTGCCTCTTACCTTGAGCCCTGAAGAGGAAACTTGACTGACAACGTTTCTGAACCAAGAACTTCCAAAGTTTGATAGAATTACAGGAACCACTCCGTTGGTTGAACATGAAATTAAATTGCTTCAGTCAGATCCCATTAAACAAAGGTACCGCCCGTTAAATCCTCGTATGCAAGCAATAGTTGACGAAGAAATTGACAAGATGTTGGAAGAAGGCGTTATAGAACCGTCAAGAAGTCCGTGGAGCTCTCCCATAGTAATGGTTAAAAAGAAGGATAATAGTTTTCGTTTTTGTATAGATTTTCAAAAAGTCAATGTCATAACTCAAAAAGACGCATATCCTCTTCCGCAAATTAACGCAATTTTAGGCAAACTCCGTAAAGCTCGATACATTTCATCAATAGATTTGCGTCATGGATATTGGCAGATACCGCTGGCAAATAGTAGCAAAGCAATTACGGCTTTTACCGTACCAGGACGAGGACTATTTCAGTTCTGGGTGATGCCGTTTGGCCTACACTCCGCTCCAGCCGCATTCCAACGATTAGTGGATACAATTATTGGCCCGGAGCTAGAAGAGATTGCCTTTGTCTATCTCGATGACATAATTATTCTAAGTACGTTTGAAGAGCACTTAGAAAATTTACAGGTAGTATTTGATCGCTTGAGAACTGCTAATCTCAGATTAAATCCTGAGAAATGTCAGTTTGGCCGCAGATCACTTAAATATTTAGGTCACATGGTTACCGCCGATGGAATCGCGACTGACCCAGATAAAGTTGAATCAATTTTACAAATTCCACCTCCTACTACCGTTAGGGCCGTAAGGAGATTTTTAGGATTTTCTCAGGTAGCAGCTCCTTTGAACAAATTACTAAGAAGAGGGCAACGATTTGTTTGGCATGACGAGCAACAAACCGCTTTTGAAGAGTTAAAAATCAATTTAACTAAAGCGCCAATACTACAATGCCCCAATTTCTCGCGACCGTTTGTTTTACAAACAGATGCTTCAGATTATGGTCTAGGAGCTGCACTGGTCCAGAATGACCATTTGGGAGATCACGTGATTGCTTATGCAAGTCGCACGTTCACTCCATCCGAGAGAAAGATGTCCGTAACCGAAAAAGAATGCGCTGCTATAGTTTGGGGAATAGAGAAAATGCGTCCGTACCTAGAGTTGTATTCAATTACCGTAGTCACTGATCACCAGTCACTGAAATGGTTACAATCAATTGACAGTCCGTCAGGGAGACTGTCTCGCTGGCGAATGTTTTTACAGCAATTTAATTTTACAGTTAAATACCGAAAAAAAGTATCACAGCAACAAGCACCTGGTAAGATGCAACCGTCAAGTAACAAAAATCCTTGGGAAACCGTTACTTCTGACTTAATTGGACCACTGCCTCGTTCAGCTAAAGAAAATTCGTATATTGTAATGTTTCAGGATCGTTTCTCCAAGTGGGTAGAATGCAAACCACTTCGTACTGCTACCGCTAGAAATGTTTCTAACGCTCTGCACGAGTTAGTACTCTCTAGATTTGGTTGTCCCCAAGTTATTTTAAGTGACAATGGATCGCAGTACAAGGGAAAGTTTTTCAAAGAACTTCTTGAAGTTTTTGGGATAAAACATCGTTATACACCTGTTTACACTACGCAAGACAATCCAGTAGAAAGAACCAACCGCTCTATGAAAACCATGATTGCTGAGAATGAACACCGTTACTGGGATCGGTTCGGTTCGGTTCTAAGCATGATTCAAGGGGTTTTTCGCCAGCATTTTTAAACTTTGGTCGAGAGCTAGAAGCACCCAATACGTTGTCTCGCACCGAACCTTCAGACAATGCTAATGATGACTTAGCACCTACCGATACCACTTAAGTAGTTTCCCGTCTTAAAAAGCTAAAAGAAGTGTACGAACTAGTACGTATAAATCTTTCTAATGCTTTTAGCACACAAAGCCGACATTACAATCTTCGACATCGAGAATGGCACTGCCATGTTGGAGATATGGTTTACCGAAAAGAACATCCGCTGTCATCAGCCGTAAAAGGTTTCGCAGCTAAACTTGTCCCAAAGTACTCTGGACCGTACACCGTATGTAAAGTAATCTCTCCAGTAGTATATGATCTTAAAGATAAGCAAGGTAAAAGAGTAAAGCATATTCACATAAAAGTTAAAACCGGCTCATGTTCGTGAGTATTAATGCGAAATCTAAACATAAAGCTCCGTTCGTATTTGTACCGTTTGTTTTTTTTTCTCTCCGTTTAATAGATGTACCGCCAAAGAGTTCCGGAAGACAATCGCCCGCCCGTTGGCCAGAACCCTCCTGTGGTTCTCTTCCAGCCAAAAAAAGACTACCAGGAGAAGGTACATTTACGTGATCTTCAGATGGCAAAAGCCAAACAGGCTGCTAGAAATTTAAATAAAACAGTGCCGGTAAAAATTGATCTGCGACATATAGACATTTTCCGACAATAGTTGGCATCCGACATCCCTGAGATTAAAAACACACTCTCAGAAAAGGTGCGACCGACGGCCCAGGTACCAAAACTTTTGCGTCCCCGGACCAGATTAATACGGCCAAAGAAAAAACAGCCAGAACTACTTCAACCGATTCGACCGGAGGCTATTACAGATCAGGCCAAGATCATTTGGATTCCGACCCCTAGACTACCAATGAGACTCCCAAATACCGAGGAGATCAGGTTACTAGTGGACCTGGAAGAGGATCTGCGTTTGACGCCCAGTCCACATCCACATCCCTCGGCATTTGTGCCAATGGAGGTCCGCGACATTCCGCTCCCACCAGAATCCGCAGAGTCCGTAGAAGAGTTCCGAGAGTGGTCTGAATGCGAGATCGGAGATGCGGTTCAGCGTACTCCAATGCCGGCTCATTGGTCAGAAGACCTCAAACGGGCGGTTTTCCGTTAACGCCCGTCCGATTACCCCAGGGCGACATACCGGCGAAGTGTCGTGGCGTCTAACGAACAGAGGGTCCATTTAAAAGTGCCGAAAAATTTAATTTAAAACTTTTCAATTAAAAGGCAATATAAAAAATTTTTGTGATAGTTTTTGGTATTATGGGAGAATTTATTTATTTATTTATTTTTGTTATTCTTTTTTTTTATTTTGTTTTTTTTAACGGCAAAAAGGATTTTTGACGCCGTCCGGTAGTTTTTTTAAAATATATATATAGCTCCAAGGAAAATGGAGGTTATTTACAAAAACTAACCTCACGTAGTTTTTATTTCACGTCCTGTCTTACCCTCTAACCCGTACTTTAGCATGAACAGTCTCGAATCTAAAAAGAAATAAGTAACTAAATTAAGCAAGATAACAAAATCGAGTATTTTGTTTTATAGAAATTAATGGACATGGCTTCACCCTTGTTAGAGCTTACCACTGAGGACTTGGCACGAGAACTGTCCGAGGCTATCGAGGATTCTTACCCGACCCGTTCTCAGCCCAAGCGTGCAATGGAAAGTACCATATACATTCCGATAGCACCGAATATGTGTTGGTATTGTGGTCAAACGGGACACTGGAGAAATGCCTGTGATGGTGTCCACCGCAAATTCTGTTCTAAATGTGGGAGGTTAGGAGTGTTAAGTCGGGAATGTTGCCGAACTGAAAAACCGACCAATACACCTTCCGTTATTTCATCCGAACCGAAACATGAAATTTTAACGACCGCATCTGAGGTCGGTTCTGAAAAACCATGGGGTTTTGGCTTGGATCCGTTTGAAGATCAAAACTTACCGACTTGACCTCTACCGCCGATAGAGTTGAACGCTTTCTAGAGCTAAGTGAAAATCTTTGATGGCGGTGCGGTCGTATAGGACATCACCGGACGCAATGTTTGGGACCAAGGGTTATTTTCTGCTCCCATTGCGGAAGATTAGGATTTTTGTCAAGAGAATGTCCCTGCCAACACACCGCCTGCCCGTGAAATAAAAGAAACCGTGACCCGTCCTCCGAAATTAACACAATTTCGAAGAGGACAATATGATTTCCACCGCCACTCAGGTCTGTGTACACCCCAGAGTAGTATGTCCAGACGCCCAGTTTATTGGGTATTTAAATATACCAAAATACAACAATTCCCAAAGAATTATTGCATTTTCTAGTGAAGTAATTGGGGTGTGTGACGAAGTCACTTAAATACTAAGGCTTTAGTAGCCCAGGTGTGTATAATTCATAAATGAACTACCGCGTAAAAATATATTATTATACTCGCGCCCCTGCCAGACCGGTATGACCGCTTAAAATACCAAACAGCCAAACCAGCCGTCGCTGTGAGCAAGTATGCGAGACGTAAAACACCGCCTCTCATGGTTGACGTTGACGTCATCACGAATATAAATAGGCGCGCTCAAAGCAGGAGAAGGCAGAACGAGTCCAGCCGGCCTGCAGCACAGATCGAAGCGAGCCTGCTTCGAGTACCAGACAAGCCGTTCAGCAGTTCAGCAGCAACCACCGTCGCAAGTACTTCGCCGTGCAACAAAGCGCAGCCCCGAGCACCTGCCAGCCAGTCGACCAGTGAGCGTCGAAGTCCGCAACCGCCCTATTAGCATACCGTGGTAAGCCGTGTTATTATAGGTAGGACAGCTGACTCAGGTAATATCAACGGTTGATATACAGGGGGGTTTTAGTACACTACTACTGTATCGGCCACTCCTATACAGTACGCGTAACACCCGTTATTACTCCACAACAGTAACGGCCACACCTTTACTGTCCGACACTGCAACTGTATTGGCCACTCCTATACAGTCCGTGTAACGCCCGTTATTACACCGCAACAGTAACGGCCACACCTTTACTGTCCGACACTACAACTGTATCGGCCACTCCTATACAGTCCGTGTAATGCTCGTTATTACATTACAACAGTAACGGCCACACCTTTACTGTCCGACACTACAACTGTATCGGCCACTCCTATATAGTCCGTGTAACGCCCGTTATTATACCACAACAGTAACGGCCACACCTTTACTGTCCGACACTAGAACTGTATCGGCCACTCCTATACAGTCCGTGTAATGCCCGTTATTACATTACAACAGTAACGGCCACACCTTTACTGTCCGACACTGCAACTGTATCGGCCACTCCTATACAGTCTGCGTAACGCCCGTTATCATACCCCAACAGTAACGGCCACACCTTTACTGTCCGACACTACAACGTATCGGCCACTCCTATACAGTCCGTGTAACGCCCGTTATTACACAACAGTAACGGCCACACCTTTACTGTCCGACACTGCAACTGTATCGGCCACTCCTATGCAGTCCGTTTAATACTCGTATTACGTTACAACTTACAGGTTAACCGTTTAGCCCGTCACTCTACAATCTGGTTATACAGAGTCTGCTGTCCACGCTGTTAATTTGCCTAATACCGTTTGTTTATTTTCGCATTAATCCGCTTAAATACTTCTTTTTACTTATCGCACGATTAATTAAGTTTTGCTTCAACCGCATTTTTTTGGCATGATTTTATTACTTTGCTTTGCACACTTTTACTTTGCTTAACTGTTTGTTAAACTTTCTTATTAACTAACACAGCTGCGCTCCTCCGTAAGTTATTTGGTTTTGGAATTAAACTTATGGACTTTTTGACTAGAATACATTGGTTTAAATCTACGATGACTTGTTATTATTACGAACCCATCCCTTTCTCGACTGTCTAAAGGCGAGTCGTACTGGCAATAGGAGACTCTAGGCTCCTCGATTTCCTAGAGTGGCGCCCAATTATCTAGATTCCTGGTAAGAGGTCCACGCCAAACGTAACAAAATCCTTTTCTTTATAAAACGAGGAAAGGACGTTACAAGTGTATGTAGATGTGTTTACTTTCGATGGCAGAGATTACTTATGTATTATAGACGCTTTTACAAAATTAGGTCAAGCATACTTTATTGCAGGAAAAACAGCAATCCATATTTGTAATGCATTGATAAAATACTTTATAGCTTTTGGAGTTCCCCAAAATATAACTCTAGATAAAGGAACAAAATTTAATAATATTACAGTCAAGGAAATTTTGAAAACTCATAAATTAAATCCGCATTTTACTACTACAAATCATCATGAGTCAAACTCATTAGTTGAAAGATTTCATTCATCATTAATTGAACACTTAAGAATCCTAAGAGAAACACATAAGGATCAACGAAATGATTTAATGGATTATGCAATAATTGGTTATAATAACTTTATTCACAGTATAACTAAATTTACGCCTTTTGAATTGACTTTTGGTCATATTGATCTTAGAGCTTCAACAGAAATTTTTATGCCTGAAGCTTTTTATACAGATTATGCTAAAAATCATAAAGAAAAATTAAAACATGTATATGAACGAGTTTCAGAAAAAATAGATGATCAAAAGAATTTAAAATTGGTCAAACTGTTTATAAGAAAAATAGTAAGGGTAGAAATAAGAAATCAAATAAATTTTTGGGACCTTTCGAAATTACCAAAAAGTTACTAAGAAATAGAGTCAAAATAACAAATAAAAATAATCAAAATAAGAAAGAAATAATCCATATCAAAGAACCAAAGCGACCACCCAAAGATTTTTCTATTGTTTCAGGTTCAGTGTCTGCATCATCGGAATAAGGACAGATGTACCAAAATTCCATAATCTTAATGACAATCCAGGACTTTTGCCGTTAAAAATTGGTAGTGCGCAAAACAAAGTTAATTCATGGACTTTTATACAAATATATGATATAATAAAACTTGCAGAAGAATTTTTCAATCTACAATATAATTATCAACAAATAAGGAAAACTTTGGATAACTTCACGAACTCTGAATTAATTACCAAGATACAATCTAGTTTTCAAATTGTGGATATATTAACAAACAAAATTTCATCACAGATTTATCAACTGAATCCACTTTTCAATTCAAGAATGAAAAAAAGATTGATTAATGGCTTAGGTTCTATAATCAAATCAATAACTGGGAATTTAGATCAAAATGATGCTGAAAAATCAAAATAAGGTAAAAGAAGCAATGGCAAATCAGATCACAATTCTGACAAAATCACTTAATGACTTCACTAATATCTCAAAAATTATAAGTAAAAATCAAAATATCCTCTCCAATCAAATTAAAGAGCTACAAGCAGAAATTAAAGGAATAAATAAATATCTTCACTATTTTCTAATGGAATCAATTATTTCAAAATATATTTCAAGTTTTCAAATAATATTCGATACATTAGAGAAATTAGAAATTGCTATAAGTTTTGCAAAATTAAATACTTTTCATAATTCAATTACTGAACCAAATGACTTATTATCTGAAATTTTAAGAATTAGTAATCAACTTCGTGAAAATAGATTTCCATTCGAAGCTTATATAAAAAATATTTTATTATTTGAAAAAATCATTAAAATTAAAAATTATTCTAAGAAAAATCAAATAATCTTTTTTTTAGAAATTCCAATTGTGGAAAAAGAAGTTTATGATTATTATCATTTATATTCTCTTCCTACCCCAAAGTTACATACCTTTGAAATTATTATCCCTCAATCAAAATACCTAATTTTAAATGAGCAAAACTACGCATTCTTCGATGCCAAATGTTTAGAAGTCGTTCCAGAAGAATTTATTTGTGAGGATCTTCATACTAGTTCCATTAAAGAAGATGTTCCATGTGAAATACAGTTATTGAGATATACAATAAACACCACAAATTGTCAGCCTGTACCTACAATAGAAACTTGAAAAAAATCAATGGATTATAATAACTCCGCAAAAATTGGTTGCAATTCAAAAATGTGAAAATTTAAAAGAGAATATTCCAATAAATGGCACATATGTTGTTGAACTTAACAGTCAGTGTGAAGTTTACATCAAGAACATTATTTTGAAAACTTTCGAAAATAGCAAACCAAACTTTCGAAATTTAGAACTGCCACTTATTCCAATCTCATTAAATATGCAAAATGCCAGAAGAAATTTAAACCAGTTAAAGATTGATGCAATCAATTTAGATGAAGTTCGAAGAAGTTATCAAGATTTGGACATTCAAAAACAAAAAATTAACGAAATTTCTGTTAAGTTTCAATAAAAACTCAAGAAACAAGCATTTATACTATCATTTTATATATATTTTTAGTTTTCTGTGCAATTTATTTTTGTTCAAAAGAATGTTTAACTAAGTCAAAAAAATGTTTAAATAAAAACAAAAAGCAAGAAACAAAAGAAGAAGAAATTGAACTTCAAGAAAGAAAAATCAAGAAAGAAAGAAACCCAATCGTCCTTCCATTTGTTCCGAACTATGTTACAACCCCATAGTTCTCCACTGAGGCCAAAGGAGTTATATGAATAGAGTTGTTTATGTATTATAAAATTATCTTAGTGCATAGTAAGCATTTATATGTTATAAAGCCAAACTCGATTTTAGTTTTTACGTCTTTACTTTGTCGTCTCTCGATCAATAAAGAACCTGTAACTTCAACTTTAAAGTTTTTAAAAATCTGCCACCGTCAAAAGACCTCGTTTCTCACGAATATGATTTCTATTGCTATGAAATATAAAGTGGGACATTCCACAGTTCACAAAATTATAAAAGAGACCTTGTGGCAGGTTCTGCACAAAAACATTTGAAGCCACCTGCTATTTCAGCAGAATGGCTCCGAATTGCTTAAGGTTTCCAAGAACAATGGAATTTCTAAATTGTGTTGGTGGTCTAGATGGGAAACACATAGCAATCATAGCTCCTCAAAACAGTGTAAGTTGATACTTCAATTACAAAAAAAGGTTTAGTATATTGATGGCAACTTGCGATGCTATTATTTTAGAGTGGTCGATATTGGAGCTTATGGGAGTGAGAGTGATGGGGGGGTTTTTCCCAATCAGTTTTTGGTCAGCTATTCGATGAAGATCGAATGGGTGGGCCCCCTCCAATCACCTTGGTGGCCGATGAAGCATCCCCCCTAAAGCCATACATAAGAAAGCCCTTTCTGGGTAGAAATTGAGATGATAAAAAAATAAATTTTAATTACAGATTGTCAAGAACGTGACAAATGAATTTTAGTAAACAGGTGGCGTCTCTTTCGCAATATCGAAATGAGAAAAAACGAACTTGGTGGGAAACATAAATCCTCTTAAATCAGTTGGTCTGACTGGGACAAACCGGGGTGCCAGAGCAGATTATGCTGCCAGAGAAACCTTAAAGAAATATTTTTGGTCACAAGGCCAACTACCATGGCAGAATAAAGTCTTAGAAGCGGGCCGAGAGATGATGTGTGTATGTTTGTGGGTGGGAAAATATGATTCGTAATCTCAAGATTCCCAGACGCAAAATGACATTTTATTAAAGAATTGTTTGTAAAACAAATTTGTAATTTTCCTGTGCTTTATGACTCCTCAAAGGAAGGTTATAGTAATCGGGTCCTAGTAGATATGGCTTGGGATTACATTTCTAGGTCATTGGATGTTTCTGATAATCAAAATAATTTTATAAATTTGTATTATTAATTCTGTTTGACTTCAGGCTAGGTTACCGAAGAACGTAATATAAATTTAGTGCTTATATGCATGTCTATCTTTTTTTACCAACTATGCGAGAAAAAGAGGTAAAAAATACAAAACTTATGTTGCACTAGTGCACTGTATCCTATTAAAACTGCATTGGGGCAATTTTTAAACAGTGACTTTCTCAAAAGAACTTGCTATACTTACCTACCTGATAATAATAAAGTTGCTGGTACCTGCACTTTTCATAATCAAATCAAAACACACATTTGTCCCTTAGCATGTTAATGACTAATGTTTCTGTCATAAATTATATATTAAATATATAACATAAGCAACTAGTTTGTAAACTATAAAAAAGATTTTAGTGAGAATATGCAAAAATACGAGAAAATATTTAAAGAGAAAAACAACTTAACCAGAAGTGGAGCTAGAGCATATTTTAATACACGTTGGCCACATATGTTATTTTTCCAGTTTATTTTTGATTCAAGACAACCAAGAAAGTAAGTCAAGATTCTTTTGGTTTCTTGATCATTCATGTACCCACTAATTAGTCCATAGTACCATCGGTCTATTTCTAAGTGATGAGTAACAGGCTGAATTTTCGTACATAGGTTTATCTTGCCGAGACGAACAACTTTTTTCCTCTGTTATTAAAAGTGATTCTTAGCAGAGTATAAATCTTTTGAGCTTCGGACTGAGTATGTATGTATGTATTCGAAAGTGGTGGCAGGCCCTACTGGACCTCCATGCACTGCGACCACAAATGGATCTATTGTGCCCACGTACCTACATACTGAGTTTGACTAAAGTGGCATATTTTTTTCCACCCAGTACATGAAAAAACTCTGTAGATTACAACAATAAATGATTTAGGCTTAACAGTTTGGCTCAAAGATATACCACTAAGGCCTCTGCATTATTAGCGATTTCGGACTGAGTAAACCAAGATATTTTTGGCGACAATGTTGCCATTGACCTTTCAAACACTTGAAGTGGTCCTAAAATTTATAGATTCGTTAGGCTTGGATCACTATCCGTTTTTCGAAAACACTTTTTTCGAAGAGATTTTGACTGAAAATCTAAATATCCAAGCATGATATTTTGGCGACAATGTTGCCATTGACTTTTCACACACTTGAAATGGTCCTAAAATTTATAGATTTGTTAGGCTTGGGTCACTATCCGTTTTTCGATTTTGACTAAAAATCTAAATGTTGTGGGAAATAATGTTATAACGCCGCCACTGCCAGCAACACAAGTTTGTCTAGACGAGTCTGGTACCACGATGTGTTCACGTGATCGCCTAATGAAGCCTTTAAGTTCTATCGCCGCGCTAACCAGATTACACCCAACGTATCAAGGTGTGGCGCGAAGTGACTTTCAGTTTGCTCTTGGCTGCCAGAGGCATAAGAAGGCTTACCACGACGCGAGGCAAAAACTTACGACGAATTACGACGTTTACTTAAGAGCCACAACGTTTTATTGTAAACCCCTAGTATTTTTAGTTGTTTTTAGTACCTAATGTTTGTTTGTTTCATTAATAAACAAGACTTAAAAACCATATCGCGTGCTACGAGTTTTTCATCAAAAGAATCCCACAAAAAATGGAGACTCGACCGGAGATGAATTAATTTCGTGAGTGCGTAAATTATCGCGTGTGTAAAAACCAAATCACTAAAATAAAATATAGTGTTTATGTACCGAAAAGTGACTAACTAGATCTTCTTCTACGTTCCTGTCGATGTCTTGAAATTCATTTGGTTACCAAAAAGCTCTATAACGAGTTAAAAAATAAAAAAATGCATTTTTAAAAGATCGTTTCATATTTTTACCTAATCAAAACTCACCATCACTGCAAGTACTCGATCGATAAAAAAGACAATATAAAATGCATAGACTAAATAAAAGACCAGATATTTAGTGCGTGAGTAGACATTTTTCTAAAAGTAGGATAGGTTGAATTGAGTAGGTCTATTTCACTCAGAAAATAATAAAATAATAAAATACTTTATTTTTGCGGTTAAAAAACATATTTTTAGGACTGTAGTTTTTAAGTTTAAAGCAAGATGATTTTTCTCGGTGATATTAAAAAACTTAAAGAGCTTCTACGTGTTACATCGTTTTCAGTGATAAAAAGCGTTCATAAACTTATTTTTGAGTACGAGGGTGATCGAAATAATAAAAAAACGGTTGCGCGAGCTTACCGGATTTCAGTTTGAAATATACTCAGAGGAATATTATCAAAAAATTGACTTTATCGACAAAAATTTTTCGGAAATTGAATTAGTATCGACTGCGAATATTTTATCGGTGAATTATGAAAATGCGGAAAAGGACACATTGATAAAAAGACTTTGTAGTGTTTTAGTGGACATTGAATCTTTAAAAAACGCTATCGCGGAGGATGTGGTATTACCGACAATACTGACGATGAGTATTTTGAATCCGCTGACAAAGACTCTAACTGTGCGAGTCCAAAAACTAAAAAATCTCTCGAAAAAGCTGTGCGTCATGAAAAATGTTTTTTCTTATTCTCAATGCATAACTACGAGCATTGCGAATACATATTCCAACACGTGTATTTATACGAGTTCTGTTAAGTTGCAAAATACAAATACGTTGCAAAATACAAATATGTTGCCAAATACAAATACGTTGCCCAATAAGAATATGTTGCCAAATACGACTATGTTGCCAAACACGAGTATTTACCTGAATATTAGTGTTTTTCCTAATACGAATGTTTCGTCCTTAAATTATGCTATTCAGCAACCAACCCCAACTTTATTTTCGAGTATGACTGTACCTATTACTGTGTCTACCCAGTCATATAACATAAATAGTCCGACTGTACAACCGATAATGTTGCTACTACTGCTGCAATGAGTAATAGTACGTATTCGTTATAACATGTCATCTGCTGCGTATCAACCCAATTTGTTTGCAGGCAATACACCATTTAATATACCTGCACCAACGTTTGCAATTAGTTTTAAAGATGTAGAAGGATCCATACGACCTTGTGATGGCTCAAAAAAGTACCCAGTAGAGAAGTGGATCAGAGATATTGAAAATTTGATAAATTTACTAAGATGGAATGAATTACAAACTTACATCTTTGCTAAAAAGTCACTGATTGGACTAGCGAAAACTTTTGTAGAAAATGAAAGTAGTATTAACTGTTGGTCAACACTACGTCAAGCGCTACTATCTGAATTTTCATCTAAAGTAAATAGTGCTGAGTTGCATAAGCAACTAGCAAATAGAAAAATGCATGACAGTAAAAATATACAAGACTAATTTATTAAAATGAGAGAAATAGCTAGCAGAGGTGACATAAAAATTAAGACTTCGTTTAGCTATGTGAAAGATGGAATTCCTGACGATGAAGCAGCAAATAAAGCAGTGCTGTATGGAGCAAAAGATGTACAAGATTTTAAACAAAAATTAAAAATTTACGAAGAAATAAGATAAGTCAAGATCTTCAGAAAAAAGAAATACATTTAATACTAGAGCCGAAGGGTCATCGAAGAACAGAAATTATAATAAAGGATCAACAGAAAGACAACAACAAAATCAGAAGACATATGTGCAAAATAAAGAACGATCTGATAATAACATTAGATGCTTTAATTGCGGAATACATGGTCACAGATCTGACCAATGTCCACAAAAGTCTGAAGGTATAAAATGCTTCAAATGCAATAACTTTGGTCACAAAAACAAAGTTTGTACTACAAAGAATCAAAATAGTAGTCAGACACAAGATGGAAAAGTAAATAAAGTCGCATCTTCTCTAAAAAATAGCTTTAAGAAAATAATTGTCGACGATTTGCCAATTCATGCATACAGGAAGTTCAGTAAATTTAGTTAAATAAAAAATGTTAGATAAAGCATTTAAAAATGCTAAGTTAAGAAATTTCGAATTAAAACTAACTGATTTTGGTAATACTGAGATAAGAGCTAAAATATATTTTGAATACACAATAAAAATTGATGATCAGAATTTTCATACTTTATATTACGTTGTACCAAACGAAGCCACAGACATAGATCTATTTTTAGGAAATTCATTACTGAATCCAGAAACGATAAAGATGATGAACGTAGACATCAACAGACGTTGAACTAAAGTTAATAGTTAAGTCAGAAGAACCGATTTATTGTAATCCTAGACGTTTACCTTACCGAGAAAGAGAGATAGTAGATAAACAGGTTGAAGAATGGTTAAACGATGGTATTATTGAACCATGCACATCTGAATGGTCAAGTCAAGTTGTAGTTACAAGAAAGAAAGATGGTTCACCACGTGTATGCATTGATTACAGACATATAAATAAAATTTTATTAAAAGATCGTTATCCGTTACCGTTAATTGGAGATCAGCTAGATAAACTAACAGATGCGAAAATTTTCTCAACAATTGATTTAAGAAATGGATTCTTTCATGTTAGTGACGAAGCAGAAAGTAAGAAATATACGTCTGTTGTTACACATAATGGACAATACCAATTTAGAAAAGTCCCTTTTGGTTTGTGTAATTCTCCGAGTGTTTTCCAGAAATGTATAAATCAAATTTTTAGACCACTACTAAATCAAGGAATTGTTTTAACCTATATGGACGATTTAATAATACCAGCAAAAGATGTTAATGAAGTCATAGAAAAACTAGAAATTGTCCTCAGTACATGTAAAGAATGTGGCCTCGAAATAAATAAAAAGAAATGTAATTTTCTTCAAGAAAAGATTGCGTTTCTAGGACACCACATTCAGAATGGAAAAATGTATCCATCAGAGTTTAAAACAAAAGCAGTTTTGAATTTTTCAGAACTAAAACCGTTGAAACAAGTCCAAAGATTTTTGGGATTAACCGGATATTTCAGAAAATTTATTAAAGATTACTCTTTAATAGCAAAACCATTAAGTGATCAGCTTAAGAAAAACAACAAATTTGAATTTGGAGAAAAAGAAAATGCAGCTTTTAATCAACTTAAAAGAATAATGGATGAAAAACCAGTTTTGACAATATTTAAACAAAGTGGTGAAACTGAATTGCATACTGATGCCTCAAAATATGGCTATGGTGCAATATTATTACAAAGATCAAACGAAGATATGCAATTACATGCAATTTATTACATGAGTAGAAAAACTAGTGACGCAGAACAAAAATACAGTAGCTATGAATTAGAAGTTCTAGCAATAATAGAAGCATTAAAGAAATTTGGAGTGTACTTACTAGGATCAAAATTTTGGATAGTGATAGATTGTTCAGCTTTTACGAAGACCATGGAAAAGAAAGACATATCAACAAAGATAGCTAGATGGGTATTAATGATAGAAGAGTTTGATTATGTAATTGAACATAGATCTGGAACACGAACGAGACACGTTGATGCATTATCAAGATACCCAATTATGACAATACAAGATGAAGAAAATTTAGTAATAAAAATTCAACGAGCTCAAGAGAGATGAAGAAATAAATACAATTAAAAAAATTTTGCGAGAAAAACCCTACAAAGATTACATCCTAAGAAACAAAGTACTGTATAAGCTAATACAAGGAAATGAACTATTAGTCATACCAAGAACAATGCAAAATGAAATAATAAGAATGGTGCATGAAGATGGCCATTTTGCGGTAAAGAAAACCGAAGAAGCACTTAAACAACAGTATTTTATACCAAAAATTAAATCCAAGATAGAGAAAATGTTATCTTGTATTCTTTGAAACAAGAAAAAAGACAAACAGGAAGGATTCTTACATCCTTTGGAAAAAAATTACATTAAATTCTTACCATATTGATCACCTTGGTCCGTTGGAATCAACGAACAAGAATTACAACCATATCTTATTTGTAATAGACAGTTTTACAAAATTTGTTTGGTTATATCCAACAAGCTCGACGACCTCAAGTGAAGTAATCAAGAAATTAGAGACGCCAAGTAATATTTTTGGAAATCCAAGTAATATCATAAGTGACAAAGGAACAGCCTTTACCTCACAAGAATTTAAAGATTACTAAGTAAATAAGATCAAACACCATGCAGTTACATGTGGAAAACCTAACAGTAATGGCCAGATTGAGCGAGTGAACACAATAATCGCAAACGTGTTAACTAAGTTGTCAACAGATGATCCAACTAAAAGGCACAGGCATGTAGAGTCAGTACAAAGAATGATAAACTCAAGTTATCAGAGAGCAATAAATATGACGCCATTTGAACTTATGTTTGGCGTAAAACTGAATAAACCAGAAGATTTAAGAATTAAAGAAATGATCGAAGAAGAAATGATAAAAACTTTTGAAGAATCAAGAGATGAACTGTGAAAGAAAGCAAAAGAACAAATAAAGAAAATCCAGGAAGAGAACAAAACTTACTATGACAAGAAGAGAAAACAACCAAAAGACCATGAAATTGGAGACTTGGTAGCAATCAAAAGAACGCAGCTAGGTCCAGGACTAAAGCTAAAAATAAAATTTCTAGGTCCATACGAAATACCCAAAGTAAAAGACAACAACACGTATTATGTGATCAAAGTTGGATGCCATAAAGGTCCAATGAAAACGTCAACATGCTCAGAATATTTAAAGCCATGGATTGCTTACGATGATGATGAAGTAAATGATGAGCCAGATCCAGATGACGAAACCACATCGGAGGCCGATGCAAACCAGGACGGCCGAGTTGTGGGAAATAATGTTATAACGACGCCACTGCCAGCAACACAAGTCTGTCTAGACGAGTCTGGTGCCACGATGTGTTCACGTGATCTAGGCGATGATGAAGCCTTTAAGTGCTACCGCCGCACTAACCAGAATACACCCAACATATCGAGGTGTGGCGCGAAGCATGGTATAACAAGACAGAGAGAGTCTTATTGTATCATGGGCGCGAAGTGACTTTCAGTTTGCTCTTGGCTGCCATAAGCATAAGAAGGCTTACCACGACGCGAGGCAAAAACTTATGACGAGACGGCAATTGATATTTGCCTACACGACGAATTACGACGTTTACTTAAGAGCCACGGCGTTTTATTGTAGTACTAGTATTTTAAGTTGTTTTTAGTAGCTAATGTTTGTTTGTTTCATTAATAAACAAGACTTAAAAACCATATCGCGTGCTACGAGTTTTTCATGAAAAGAATCCCCCACAATATCAAATGACATTATTTTCGAACACCTCAACTTCGAATCCCTTTTTCCAAATAACGTTTTCTTAAAAAACATTTTTTTGTCGAATTACATTTCTTTCAAACACAACTTTTTTCAAACGAAATTTTTGCAAAAACAATTTTTTATATGACATTTTTTTCAAATACATAAAACAAATATCTTTAAAAAAAAAGTAATTTCAATTTTTTTTAATGTTATTTGATTTTTTTTTTTGAAAACGTGTCATCCGAAATTTAGGTTTTTGATCAAAATGTCGTCAAGAGAAGTGTTTTCAAAAAGTGTGTTTTTGAAAAACGGACAGTGACCCCTTCCTCTTGTGTAGTTAAGAAGTTTAGACTGTCCTTTATAACTAACCGGACTGAACCGAAGTCGTTCTATGCTTTATAACGAGACCATTAAAAATCAATAAAATACGATTATTTCGTGCCAACGATATAAGGGGGCGACACATTCTTAATCTATGATCAATTTTCTTTAATCAAATGTTTAAGTGCGATTATAATATTCATTTTCGTGAACTCGTACAAAGAATAGTTGTGTAGTTAATCGTGTCTGAATATGGATAAAAAAGGTGAGTTTTATCTTTTTTGTTTGGTTCTGAATATCAAAATTCCCAAATAATTGACAAAAAAATAAAAAATAATATTTAAATAAAACAGTTTACAGTTTGTGACTTGTTATCTGAGTGCTCTTTTAAAAGGACAATGGCACTATGAATGGGATTTTGTTTTATATATTAAAAAACCCGCTATGTTTGAAAGAATTATTGGATGAGGCTGATAAGATAAATAAAGAAGGAATTGAGGAAGAAATAGTGAACATCGCTAACTTGCCAGAGGCTGAAAAACATACAACGACCGAGTCAGAGGTTGAAGAAGAAAATTGGGGGCCTCTTCTGCTTTTTTAAAGAAAAAACATAAAACGAAGAACTTGCGAAGCAAATTTCAGTGGGTAAAAGAAGAGTTGCAATCAAATATATCAAACTGGACACGTATAAATGGACCAGTTAACAACATATCACCTGTCGAAATATTTCTTTTATTTTTTGATGAAGATGTAATAACCATGCTAGTGGAGTACACAAATAACACAGGCTTGCATAATATTTGTGATGACTCGATTTTTGTTTCCTAGATTTTTCTTTTGCGGATTTTTTGTCCCAAAACGGACCACTTGTGTACTGCCAAGCAATTGCTGATCTAGTAACTCGCCTCGGAGCTCTTGATTACACAACGTCTGATGACTTCTCATTGACCCCTCAAAAAGAAACCTTAAGGCTGTTCTTTTACATTATAATGCTTCTGTTCCGGTCAGCCATTCAGTTCATTTAAAAGAAAATTATGAAAATTTAGAGGAATTACTTTTAAGAATACTATTAAAAATCAAAACTAGCAAGTGTATGTTTCCTTTGTGACTGGGATAGCAGGGATCGAAAGGAACCTTGGACAAAACGAGACTGACCACAAAGATAAATTTAACACCTGGAACCAAAAATGTAATTCGCGAGCTACTTTCACTACTTCACATAAAACTTGGAATTATGAAACAATTTGTTAACGCGTTGGACAAAACAGGAGATTGTTTCAAATATTTCTGTAATATATTTCCGGCTCTATCAACGGCAAAATTAAAGGAGGGAATCTTTGTGGGGCCGCATGAAAGTGAATGAGAAACAGGCATGGAGTGCTTTTAAAGAAGTTGTTAATAAATTTCTAGGAAATTATAAAGCCATTAACTATGTTGAGAGAAAATATGCTGGAAAAATGTAGGATTCTTAATAGTAATATAAGCATAAAAATTCACGATTTTTTTGCATTCTCGTTTGGACTATTTTCCGGAAAATCTTGGTGACGGAAGTGAAAAGCAAGGTGAAAGATTTCATCAAGATATTAAGGAGATGGAAAAAGATACCAAGGGCGTTGAGACACAAGAATGATGGTGGATTACTGTTGGACAATAACGAGGAATCTTCCTTTACCTGAATATAGCAGAAAAACAATTATGGAAAAAAGAGAACGTTTTTTAAGAAGCGCAAAGAATAAACAAATATTTGTAATAGTTTTAAAGTGTATAATTTGTATGTTTTTGTCTTTTTTTTTTCTTTAATATATTATAAAAGTTTCTTTTCAATGTGGAAAATTGTGTTTTTTCCATATTTTTGGATTATTATTATTATGGTTTTCAACAGTAGGCGGATAAATTGGTTGGTTGACGTCAGTAGGTTGGTGATTGTCTTCAGCAAGTGACCAGTCATTTATTCTAGTTAAAAGATTGGTGACTGTAGATCTCTTTGGGAGAAAACCATGTTGTTGTTCAGGGATAATTTTGTTGTCTAGGAAAAATTCTTTCGCCAGTATTTTCTCCATACATTTACATAAGGCACTTGTAAGACTAATTGGCCTATACTTTTCAGCATGTTGTTTGTTGCCTTTCTTATAAATTGGTGTTACTACTGCTTTCTTTCAGCTCGTAGGAAAATCTCCAGTTCTCATAATATTGTTGAACAAGCGAGCGAGCGGATCTTTCAATTGTTGGACGCAGTTCTTGAGAAATATTGGTGGAATCTCATCAGGACCAGGACTGGAATTTGATTTCAAAGAGTTGAGGCATTTTCCACTTTTTCGGATGTAAAAGATATGCTTTCAAGTTGTCTGTTAGAGTTCGTTTCTATAGACATTTCAGGAACAGGTGTGTTATTGTCCAGTTTGGTAAAAACACTCTTAAATTGATTGGCAAAGGATTCTGCAATGTCCAGCTCAGTCTCAAGTGGTTGGTGTATTGTTTGGTCAATACGGCTAAAGCTGTTATGTTTTGAGTTTAGTGTGCGACTGATATAAGTGAAAAATTGTTTGTTATTGTCGATAATATTGTTTTCATAAGTTTTCCTTGCTTTAGTTGTATTGTTTTGTTGTTGATACTTTTGATAGTTCTCTCGTGTTTTGTTGTTTTTATATTGATCAAATCCCTTTTTTTCTGAATATCCTTAAAGACTTCTTTGGTCAACCATGGTTTCTGACTGTTAACTTTTTGTGGTTTGATTGGTATATGAGTGATTATTGCAGTGTTTATTGCTCCATAAAGGTTTTCAATATTTATACTCGTGAGCTTCTGTATTTCTTTATTCAGTGTATTGTTGATATCTTGGTAGTTGGCTTTGCAGAACTGTCTCTTAAGTACTTTTTTTGTTGGTTGACTAGTTACTTGCAATTGTGTTTTTGCTGTGAAAACTTTATGGTCACTCTTTCCTAATGGCGCATGTTCCTGGATATCAAAAATAAGTTTTTTTTCATTAACTATGAGTAAGTCTAGGAGTGATATCTGTTCGTTTCGAATTCTGGTTGGAAAATTTATAAGCTGATGGCCTCTGTGAATTTTGTAGCTTTCCAAGAAGTCAGAACTGCACTGATTATGTTGTTGCAGTTCGAGCGTATCCCAGTTAATTTCTGGGTAGTTGAAGTCTCCCATGATATAGACAGGATCTTTCCGGGTCATTGCTAATTCTATTGCTTTTACAAGACTTTGATTTTGTTCTTGACTTGTTTTTTGTTTTGGCCTGTAGATACACGCTACTAAGAATTTAACATTGCAGATTTTAATTTCAAGCCACATCGACTCAACTGCACTTGCCTCAAGTTCTTGCTTTGATGATACATGAACTTTGTGCCCGGCGATCATACTTTTGACGAATATACAGATACTCCCACCAACTGCTCCTCGGTCTTTGCGAAACATGGAATAACCTGGAAGATGTATTAAGCTATCAGTGATTTGCTCAGTTAACCATGTCTCAGTTATTAGTATTATAGTGACATTAGTGTTTTGTATGCTTACCTGTAATTCGTCAAGCTTATTTGTCATGGAACAAAAATTACTATACCAAAAGGAGACTTCTATTAGGGATGTATTTAGTTTTTTGTATTTTTATTATCATTTTGTGAAAGAACTATTTTTGGAACATTGTTGACGTACCTGATCCTTAGATTTACCTCTTCTTGTTTTTTCTATCTTCTAGGTTTTTTAAAACGGTTTTTAGGTAGGTTCTTTGGAGGGGCGTTTGATCTGCTTTAAAATAGATGGTTTGTTCATTATTGTCGTTTTTGTTTCTCAAGATCTCTCTGGCTATGTTTATTGATGGGGTGATAATTCTTATGGGTCTAACTTTGCCCTGAACTGGTGCTCCAAGGCGGTAAACTTTGATGTCTTGTTTTTGGATATCATTTTTAATTCTCTTAATTATTTGTTGGGCCATATCTAGATCATGTCCTTTTTCATTTTGAGTTACCTCACTCTCTTTTATTCCAAAAAGCAGAACGTTAGGAGCACGTCTTTCTCGTTCGGCCATCTCACACAAAGTTGGTTCGATTCCTATATTTTCTTCTGGTGTAGTATGGGACTGAGGCGACTTTTTCTGATTAAGAACCTCCGTGTTCAACTGTTGTATTTGTTTTTTAAAATCAGAGGTATCTGCTACTACCTGAGCATATGATGGAGCACTGCTTTCAATTTTATCTTTAAGTTCTTTGGTTTCGTGTTCGAGCTTAGTGATTTCCACCATTTTTTCCTTCAGTTCATTGGTATCTTTTTCAAGAGTAGCGATTTTTTCGTTCATTTTTGGCAAATCCTTAACTGCGGCATCGAATATTCCCAGGCATTCTGTGCAATAAAATTTCAAGCAATTGCGTGAACTGCATAGTACACGTATCTCACTTGATGCAAAATGATAACAATTTTTGCAGAAAGTTGTCTTGCACATATCACAGGCGCATCCAAAAAGTTCCTTTATTTCCCTTTATTTTGTAGTGTCTATAAAATAACAGTCCTCATTGCATTTTGAGCATTTTTGCTTTGTCATTTTGTTATTATTTTTATTTAATTTTATTTACTGATGTTCGAGCCAAAGAAATAAAAAAGAAGTCTTGATAAGAAATTGGTATTTTAACACTAATAAGAGTCCGCCTCGAGAATATTTATTATTTTTTGTTGTTTTTTGTTGTTATAAAGTTTCCTATTTGTGCTATTTTTTGGGGTATTTCTTAGTTTTTGAAACTATGTTTTTTTATCACGATAAAGTGTTTCATTTTCGCCTTTCTAATAGTGTAACTTTCAAAATTTTTGAAGCACTTTATCCACCTGAACTTAATACTTTTCAAGGAGCGTTAAAAACCACGACCGTTCACTTAAAACTCACGTCGGTACTGTTGAAATTTAACTCTTTGAAAAATAACCTTGGGTGAAAACTAAAAACAGATTTGAAATCAGCGCTACCCAATTACAAGAACAGTTACTAGAAATTTTAAAATCAATATTACAGGTGTTAAAAAATGCAGGCCTGTGTAATTATACCAGAACACATAATAAAGGAGACATGAAATAAGATGCTTTATAGAAATACTTCTTCTAAGCGGACATGTTTGTCTCTCAAGTAGTTGTAGTGTAGTAGTGGGGAGGGGGGGGGGTTGACCCGCAGGTCTGACAAGTAGGCCAGAGTAGGCCCTTTTTGCCATGCCCCAAGTCTGTCCCTTAACCCACTCTCTGCACTTCCCTTTGATGGTCGGGTAACTCATTGGGCCTTCCTGTTCTCTTTACAAAGTCCAGTAAGTCTGCCCATTTGAGCATGTGCAGTTCTTCCTCGCTCAGAGTTGGCGCTCCAAGTGCCTGTTGTCTCATCCTTGCGTAGGCCTCGCATTCTGCCACGAGGTGTCTTGATGTCTCTTCTTCCTGTCCACAGGCTGGGCAGGTAGGGTCATTCTCGACTCCTATACGTGTCATGTGCTTCCTCAACCGGTTATGTCCGGTTAGAGTACCTATCAGCAGTCCGAGGTCTTTTCGTGTCCGTCCCAGCATCCATCTAATTCTGGTCGCTTTTGGACGGTCTACGAATTCTCTGGTCTGTCTGCAACCCGTTCCTGTTTCCCAGGAGTTTAATAGCGCGTCCTGGGCCCATTTGTTGAGTCCGCTTTGCACTTGTCTTTTTGTCACGCCCAAAAGTGGCTCCGGTCCTACATAGGCGGTTCCTGCCCCGAGTCGTGCGAGTTCGTCCGCCTTCTCGTTGCCTGGTACCCCCGTATGTCCCGGAACCCAAACCAGCGTCACCCGTTTGCCATCGCTTAGGGTCTCCAGCGCCTCTGCGCATTCTTCCACCAAGCCGTCAGCAATCTTGGGTGCGTTTAGCGCCTTCAGGGTGGCTTGACTGTCAGAGCATATATATATAAGCTCCTCTTCGCTGTTCCGAACCTCTTCTAGGGTTGCCGCCATTATTATGGCGTAGACTTCTCCTTGAAAAACAGTAGCCTGCTCACCGAGCGAGTAGCTCTTCTGAACTTCTAGTTTTTCCACGTATACTCCCGCTCCTGTGGTTTGCCTCTCTGATAGTTTGGATCCATCAGTGTAGCAAACTAAAGCGCTCTCCTCAAACATCATTTCGTCTCTCTGCCACGCTTCCCTGTCTGGGATGTGGATTTTGTACCTCTTCTCGAGCCTCCAAGGTGCGTGTGCTCTGCTGACCGTCATTGACGTGAAGGGGATTTCTCTAATTGTCAGCTCTTCTATAGCTAGATGACCAGCTGTTTCCCCTCTTCCTCTCCACTGACCCGTGTCCCTTAGACGTAGGTAGGTCCCCATCGCCTCCCTCTTGATCCAAGTTGGTAGCGATGGTAGTCCCAGAATTGTCTCTAGGGCCAGGATCGGGGTAGTTCTCATAGCTCCGGTTATCCCTCTACACATTAGCCCCTGTATGCTTCTGAGTTTTAGGGATGTGGTCGTTTTCTCCACTGCCGGCCACCAGACTATGGATCCGTATTGGATCCGCGGTCTCAGTATTGCCGTGTACATCCAGTGGAGGGTCCTGGGGGATAGTCCCCAGGTCCTGCCGACTACCCGTCGTAGCTGCCACATTGTTGCCTGGACCTTTACGATCATATTGGTAACATGTGGCGTCCAGGTGAGTCCGCTATCAAGAATGACACCCAGGTACTTCAGCTTTGGTACTAAAGCTAGGGGTCTTCCGTACATCACGGGTGCTCTAAAACCATCGATTTTTCTCTTTCTGGTGAACAGTATCATCTCTGTTTTACCTGGGTTAACAGAGAGTCCATTTTCTTGGCACCAGTCTTCTATGATGCGAACAGCCATTTGCATTCTACTGCAGACAACGTTAAGGAAGCGACCAACCACTTCCACCACGCCATCATCTGCATAGGCATAGGCGTCGAATCCGTTCTCTGACAAGCGTTTCAGTAGGGTGTCCATAATCAGGCACCACAGGTGGGGCGACAGGCAACTGCCTTGTGGGCACCCTCCCGTGACCCTAATCCTGACCGTTGACTCCCCCAATGTAGCTTGTATTGCTCGTTGATTTAGTGCAGATCTTACCCATTCAATAATGGGGGTTTCTGCCCCCCTCTCTTGAAGGGCGGATGTTATCATCTGCACTTTGGCCTTGTCGAAAGCCCCTTCTATGTCAAAGAACACCGCAAGTGCGTATTGCTTGAATTGAAGAGCCTTCTCTGCCTTATGCACTACTGCATGTATGGCCGAGTCAGTTGACTTGCCCTCCATTTAGGCATGCTGATTTCTTTGGAATGGGTTGTTTGCCAAGACTCCTCCTAGGAGGTGTCGGTCAACCATCTTCTCCATTGCCTTCATCATAAAAGATGTCAGACTTATGGGCCGGTAGGATTTGGCTGCTGTGTAGTCTCTTCTCCCCGCCTTCGGAATAAAGACTACGGTTGCCTTTCTCCATGGTGGAGTTGGAGCTATGCTCGCTCTAAAGATTCCTCTCATGTACGGAAGGAGAACCTCGAGCCCTTTCTGCAATAGCGCCGGAAACAGCCCGTCCGGCCCTGGTGGCTTGTATGGGCTGAACTCGTTGATCGCCCAGGTTATGGTGGCGTCCGTAACGACTTTATCTGCCAGTTCCCAGTCGGGTTCAACCCTAAACTGTGGTCCGGCAACGGGTTCCGTTTCGTGGTCGCTCTCCTCCCCTGGGAAATGAACCTCAAGGAGATGTCGCAAAGACTCCTCACCGGAGGCGGTCCAGTTTCCATCAGGTTTTTTAAGAGACGTGAGTGTTTGTCTCGAATCACTACTCAGTATGTTGAGAAGTCTGGAGGTCCCTGGGAGGGAATTGATCTCCCCACAGTAAGTCCTCCAGCTTTCCCTTTTACTTCTTCTTACCTCTGTCTTAAACTCTCTTCTGGCTTCTCTGTACTGTTCCCAGGTGGCCTCCCCACCCTCCCTCATCGCTCTGTTAAGTGTCCTCCTGGTTTTCCGGCGTAGCTTGTTTAGCTGGCTGTTCCACCAGGGGACACGTCGAGTCGGCAAGGGTTTTAAGGGGCAGGCCTCCTCATAGCTGGCTATGATGGTTTTTTCCAGGTCGCCGATTGCTCTTTCAAGTTGTTCTTTTGTGTCAATGTTTATTTCAAGAGGGTCCCTATTCCGGTCCAGAGTCGACAGATAGCGTCCCCAGTCCGTACTTCTTGGGTTCCTCCTAAGTTCTGGTGGTGTCTCGTCGGTCTTCATCTCGAATCTGATCATACGATGGTCAGATGTGACGATGTCCTTCGTGACCCTCCAATTGACGATCTTTTCGTAAATGTCTCGTGAAGCCAGCGTAATGTCAATGACTTCCTCGCGGGTGTTATTGATGAACGTTGGTTCGCAGCCTTTGTTAGCTATTTCCAGGTCCGAGTTGGCGAGAAACTCAAAAAGAGCCTCTCCACGTTTATTCACATCACTACTACCCCACGCTACATGATGTGAATTTGCGTCACACCCTACGATCACCGGAAATTTGTTAGACTCCGCGAATGAGATTACTCGCGCTAGTTCTGGGGAAGGTGGTGGGTGCTCACTGTCATATGGTAAGTATGCGGAACATACCACGATCTTAAGCCTATTGTTACTCACCGTTAATTCCAAGAGCGCTGCCGTCAAATCTCGGGTCCCTAGTTGTGGTAACTCCACAACTGTCAGGTCCTTTGACACCATTAGGCAGCTTCTTGGTGCTTCCTCCCTTGTCCCGGTCAGGATGTTCATGCCGGTACTCCCTAGGCCCCCTACTTTGCTACCTGAAACGATAAAAGGTTCTTGTACAAATATAATTTGCGAGGCACTGGTGCCAGTCACAGTCCGTACAAGCTCGCCTGTTGGTCCGAGACTCTTGTGCAAATTAATTTGACTTACCCGCAGTTTATCCATCGCCATGTGGGGTTGTTACATGGGGGAGAGCAGGGAAACCCATCACTCCGTCTTTCACTTGGTAGGCGGGTCACCGTCGGGCCCTCTGGGCGGTCGTCGCGCAGCTGCGCTATAAGTTTGCACCCTCGACACAGCGATGGTTACAAACTCATATGCGAGCCGCCAATTGACTCCCTCCAGATGCCTTATGGTGTCCACCCCTACCATGAAAGTCAATCGCCAGGCGCCTGGTCCTCCTGTGGTCTCCAGATGTCGCCAGCCCGAAATATCGAGCGGCCTGTTCTGGAGTCCTAGGAAATCCATTAACCCGGCGATGTCTACCTCCTCTTGGGACCGGATCCAAAACGTGATCCGCTCCGGCCAGGGTGCCTCATCTGACCTGCCAGGACGGCATGTGACTCCTCCGACCGTTACGATCTGGTTCAGTAGCCAGTCCCTTGTAACCTCTGAATTATCCGCTGTGAACAGCATCCAGCCTGGTCTCTCAAGGCTACATATGTATTGGGAAAATTCAGCCGATTGTAAAAATCTTTTAGTATGTGATGCAATGTCACGAAATCAATTCTGTTATTTAAAACATCCCTTACAACGATAACGCAAACTTGCAGGAAAGAGCGATTTTCAAAGGTTAGGCTATTATTTATATATTATATATATATTTATCGGTTTCACAACGTTCTACGTCTTCCGATACCCAATCTCCACTCGTTTCTGTTTGCCCATAATTCATCATCTAGGCCTCTTATTCTTATTTCACTGTCTATTCCTTCTCTCCAGCTTTTCCTTGGCCGTCCTCGTTTTCTTCGGCCAGTTGGTTTCCATTGTAGTATTTGTTTAGGTAGTCTTTCATCATTCATTCTTTGTACATGTCCGTACCACACCAGTTGTTTTGTTCTTATATCATCCACTAAAGTACGTTCACCCACTGTCATAATTTCTCTTATTCTTTGATTTGTAACTCTTTCTCTTTTTGATTTCCCTGCTGCTCTTCTCCAATAGTCCATCTCCGTAGCGGAAAGCATTTTTTCTGTTCTATCCTTGATTGGCCATACTTCTGAGCCGTATGTAATAACACTTTTTACAATGGTGTTATATATAAGCTTTTTGTTATGTTTTGATATACTTTGGTCCCAAATTATTCCATTTAATAAAGTTATTGCTTTTCTTCCTTGTACGTTTCGATCTTTTATAGCTTTGTCTAGTGTTCCGTCAGCTGTAATTTTTAGACCTAAGTATTTATACTCATCACAGGAGTGAATTCGCTGCCCGGTATTTAAGATTAGATCCTGTTTCATTCCACCGATACACATATACTCTGTCTTATTGAGATTAACCTCTAGTCCCCACTTATTGTACTCTTCTATTAGTTTTCGTGTCATATATTCGAGGTCGTCATAATCCTGAGCCACTACTATCTGATCATCGGCGAAACATAAAGTATACAAGGTGGTTTCGTCCAACGGAATTCCCATGTTTTGGCATTTTCTCTTCCATACTTTAAGGACTTGTTCTAAGTATATCTTGAAGAGCGTAGGCGAGATACAGCAACCTTGTTTAAGACCTTTATTTACTTGAAAGCCTTTGGTTAGTTTTGCTTTTATTTTAACTTTTGCCTTACTATTGCGGTATAACTCTTTGATGGCCTTAATTAGTTGTACGCTTATGTTTGTGTTTTCCAACGCTTTCCAAAGTAGATTTAGTGGTATACTATCATATGCCTTCTGCAAATCCACGTAAAGCAGATGCAGCTCTTGTCCGTATGCCATTTTCTTTTCAATAACTTGGGTTATACAAAAGAGATGATCTGAAGTCGATCTACCCGCCCTGAAACCAGCTTGTTCTTCTGCCTCCATGTCTTTATATTCGCTCTCTACTTTATTTCTTATTATTTTACCGTATATTCTGCTTAGCGTACTAGTCACAGATATACCTCTATAATTGTCACATATATCTTTCCTTCCTTTTTTGTGTATTGTGGATATATATGACGTTTTCCACTCAGTTGGGACTACAGTTCCATTTAAATATTTTTGGAAAAGATTCCGTAATCTCCAAAACAGTTCTTCAGTGCCATATTTAATAAGTTCGGCTGGGATATTTCCGGGTCCGGCAGATTTACCGCTTTTTAAGGTTGTGCACACGTTTTTGACCTCAGAGATTGTGAGGGGTACTGGAGATCCCATCGTTCTAATTATATTGTCTCTTGCGTCTTCCTTGAATTCTGCTCTATCTTCAGTTAATAGTTTTTTAAAATGCTCATCCCATTCTTTGTCTGGTATTGGTGAAATGATATCTCTGCATGTTTCTTTTTTAATCGATCTTATAGTTTTCCAGCTTTCGGTACTTCTCCTACCTCCTAAGTAAGAATCTATTTTCTGGCACTTTTGCGTCCACGAATGATTTTTCTTATCACTGATCATTCTTCTCACCTTTGATTGCGCGATTTTGTATTCTTGTCTGCTTCTATCTGTCTTTTGGGATAAGTAGGTGTGATATAATTTCCTTTTTTCCTCTATTTCTCTCTCAATCTCAGCATCCCACCAGTATGGTTTTCTTCTTTTAGAAGTTTCTTCCACTAATCCTAGTGCTTCTTTTGCAGCTTGGTGGATGCTTAATGTAATACATTCGTATTCCTCATCTGGGGTTTCACCTGAACTTGTATTAAGTTTTTCGTTCAGTCTCTTTTTGTAGTTTTTTACGCTGTCATGTTCTAGGCTTAGTAGATTATATTTACAGTGATCAATTTCTTCAATCACTTTATCATCAAGATGTTGTTGATGCAGGCTTCGGCCTTGATAAGGAAAGAGAATTTTGGACTCCAGAAAATAGTGATCACTTCCGCATGTTGATCCACGCTTTGTTCTGACATCTTGAATTTTTAGTTTTGTCTTTTGTTTAGTGATAAAATAATCAATGACGGATTTCAGGTTTTGTGAGGGTTTGGTCCAGGTATATTTGTGTATTTCCTTATGTTGAAAAAAACCGTTTTGGATTTTTAGGTCTAATTGCTCACATACTGTAATTAGCCGGTTTCCATTGTCATTAACAACATTTTCTCCATATTGGCCAACTGTCAGATCATTAACTCTGTTACCGGTTCTACTATTTAAATTTCCCAATATGACAATTTCTCTAGATGCATTTACTGCTGATATTTCATTGTGTATTTCCTCAAAAAAATTGTCTTTCACGGCTACATTTGCATTGTCGTTATACGCATAGATTCCAAAAATCGTAAGTCTTATTCCTTTTATTGTTATATTCATTTTAATTAGCCTTTCATTGACTGCTTCCCAGTTGGTGATAAATTTTCTAAATCTTTTGTTGACCAAAATAGATACTCCTTGTTGGGCATGTTTTTCTTTTGCCACTCCGCTATAGAAATGGTCATACTGTCCTAGGTTTTCAGATCCTTTTCCTTTCTTTTTCGTTTCTGTTAGTACAGCAAGGTCTACCTTCATTCTGCTGCACTCATGTACTATTTCATTCACTTTTCGATTCATTCCTTGTACGTTCCATGTACCAAAAATCATATTCCTGTTTCTTTGCTTGGTTCGTCTTAGGTTTTTCATTTTTTTCCGAGGCGTTTGATTGGGTTTTTTAACAGTGTACGTTTTTTCCGGGTATCAGAGAGTTAGTCTGATGCCCCAACCCCCAACCTGGAGGACCAGGTGATTTTTGATCGAGGTTTTCTTCCCCTAGCCTTTGACGATTCCAACGCCGGTACTACAAGGCAGTAGTCTTTTATACTATCCCTAAAAGAAAGGGTTGCCACCTACGCTATGATCACTTACCGAGGTCCATTCTCTCCGCCTTTCATATCGATGTGGTCTTCTCCCGTAACCCTGGGAAAGGGACCCTATACAGGTGCTAACTCTCCGGGTCGAAGAGTACCTATTATTTGACATGTTAAATAAACGGTTTATTAGTTTTGCGCCGATCGACGAACAGCACAGTATCAATGATATGAATGAACTAAATAGTTTATTCGAGGAAAACCAACTAGATGGGGGTATAAAATGTGGTGTGGAATGAATCGCTCCGGTTATATAGAATGGTTCGATCCATATCAGGGATCATCGTGGTCTCTTCCTGAGAAGTATGCTCATCTTAGCCTGGGGCCTATCGTAGTATTAGTAGTAGTAGTAGTGGCGAAACCATTTTTGCTCTAGCGCCTAGGCTCATAGCGCGCCCTTTTCGCAAACCCCGATTAGCGTAGTATTACAGTTTGCTGATGTTGTAGAAGAAGCTTTTACGAACATGCCATATGACTTAAACTTCGACAATTTTTTCACAACGTTGCTTCTGCTTAAAACTTTGGAAGAAATAGGAATCAAAGGAACGGGCACAATAAGGGAGAACAGGCTGGGAAAAGAATGCCCTATGCAGTCTTCTTAACAAATAAAAAAACTTGATAAGAGGATCTTTTGAATATGCCTGTTGCGATAACAAAATAACAACCAAGTTTTGCCCACCCAAGCTGTAAAAAGATTTTCTCAAAAATAGAAAAAAAAATTAAATATAATAAAAAATGCAATAAGTATATGGGTGGTGTGGATCGTATTAAACAAAATATCAGTTTGTATATGATATCGAGAAGGGGTAAGAGATGGTATTTTCCCTTAGGGTCCCACTGCATACAGGGTGACCCGATCTTAAGGGACCAAACTTTACCAGCGTGTTGGGCGTTCAAAAATAATTTAAAAAAGTCTATACAACATAGGTCGAAAAATGCCTTGTAAAGAAAATACAAATTATTATCTAGAAAACTACCTTGGACAACAACTTTAAATTTGGTACAGAATAAAGGTTAATAGAGCTGCATACTTTTCTTTATAAAGCAACAATGTAGGCCCGCCACGGGCGTGCGCACGGGTGGTGACTTTTAGAATTTTTGAAGAAAAAAATGATACGCCAATGGATTTTTTTAAATTTTAAATTATTTTTGAGTTCACTGTCCAATTTAAGTAAAAAAATGTCACTTTACTTTTTTTCGTGCAATGCAAGAAAAGCAAACCCGTTGTGGTGTTTGTCATCGGAAGTGCAATTTTTTATGTCAAAAGTGATGATGATTTTGATTTATATATGAGTGGACTTTGCAGCCCTTCCACTGCGACCACCAGTGGGTCTATTGTGGCTCACTTTTGAGTGGTTTCTCATCACTGTATGCCTAATCCTCCAAAAAGGCCGGCTATCAGTTGGGGTAAGAGACTGTTCAGATCTTCTGAGTCAAACTGAGGTTTACGAAAGTGTTTGGACGTAAACGTGCAATAGCCGGACATTCGCACAATACATGTCTGTTTCGTCATCATCCATACAGAATCTACATTTGGTCTCTTCTGTTAGTCCCATTCTGTGCATGGGTACTCTCCGTCGACAGTGACCCCTAAAAAGACCCGTCAATATACATATCTCCTGTCTGGTAAGTCCAATAATGTTCCTGGCTCTGTTTCTACAAGGTCCTTTAATGAACTCTTTAGAGTGAGCCAGTTCTGGTATATTTATCCAGTATTGCTGGAAGCTATTCTCCATCAATTTTAATATGGTTATTATTATTACCAAGCGCATTCAGCGAATCCCTGCAGCTCCTCCCGGTTCTCGATGAGACCGTATAGGAATCAAGCGCTCTTAAAGCTGCTTGACTGTCGGAGAAGATTTTTATTGTGCTGTTGGTCCATTCGTGATCAGTAATCCACCGGGCATATAGTTCAATGGCTACGAGTTCGGTCTGAAATATAGTATCCAATTGGCCGAGACTATTAGTCTAAGAGCCCAGTAGGATTTTGGGCTTGAATTGCAAACCGATACTCATATTTTAATCGATTCGCCATAAGACCATGTCCCAAAAAAAATGGAGATACCTGCGAAAATCCTGCATAAACAACCCGCCTTTGTTTAACGATGGCGAAAAGGAGTTTGAATCAAATGTACGTAACTTTTTTATTATGACATCGATTTTACCCAAATAAATTGTGATTAGCTTCTACTAGCCTCTCAAAATCACTATCAATACTTTGTTTTTTATTTGTCTCTATACTATAAATTCTGTAAGTTCCTCAAATACGCTATTTTTTTTTTGGTTTTTTGATTTTTTCGAGAAAACTACTGGTTTTACAAAAAAAACATAAAATATAAAAATATGCAGATTGTTAAGATGTATTCATGGTGGGTCTACTATTTGCTGTAGATTAAGTGATTCTCGAGTTACACTCAAAAAACCACTAAATTTGTCTATACCTACCCCCAGGTACAAAATTTTCATATTTTCACCAAAGTCATGAAAGTTACTAAAAAACTATACAGAACGAAAAAGGATGTCAAGCTAAATAAGAAACGGCTATTAGTTTCAAACAGAAACTGATACTGAGGTAGATATGGCGGCTTAAACATGGCCGAAGCGTAATTTACAATTTTATTTTTGAGGGTAATTTTTTTATGTAAAACGAACCCCACGGGGTTAAAATGTACCTTAGTTAAAAGACAATTTAATTATCTTTAAAAAAGGATGGTACACTTTTTGTCGTAAAGTTAATAGTTTTCTTGAAAAAAACAAAAAATATGCGGCATACATAATTAGATGTTTTCGTTCCATAGAAGTACGACATTAAGGGAAAAAATAATTTATGCACAGATAAGCGAACCCGCAGTTACATATTTAAACTTAGCGTCAAAAATCTTACAAAAAACATATTTGATACTTTTCTGTTAAATTGACAGGTGGTCACGCGATTTTGACAACTTCTTAATGGTTTGAGCTAGAGACTTGGTTCTTTTTTTGATTTGTAGACAAAATTATCCAATTTTAACTGTTGCATAATTAACATACAACATAAAAAATGTTGATATTGATAGTATTTCTGAAGTAAAATTTTATTTAAAACTGGTGTCACCCTCTACAATTCGCCAAGAAAAAAATATGCTTTATACGCTACTTTTCGTATTTCTTTTTAGGCCCGATCTGCCACTTTTTATCCCTGTTGTCACTTTTCATCTCCATTTCAATTGGCACTATTTCTAACTTCGTTATCCATGAATTTTTAACACTGAGATAATATACAGGGTGTCCCAGATAAAGTTCGATTTCGAAAACTTCGTAAGAAATACAATTTTGGTTAAAATGCTACAGATGCTCTATAGGAGTTCAAAATATTTACAGGGGTTTTTGTAATGTCGAGCAATAAATAAATATATAATAATAAAGACAATTTTTAGTTTTTGCTTTTTTTACATTTATCCAAAGTTGTATTTCTACATAAATATCCATAAAATTAGTAGGTAAATGTATTTGGAATACATACTATATTTAATAGGCCTAAACTTTTCTTTTAATTTTAGTACCTGCTTATCTACCGCTATTTCTATTTGACGTTTTTTGATCCCTTTAAAAATTATTATAAAATAAGTCTTGTTAATATGTTTTGGTTTATTGAAAATCCAATCGTCTAGTGTACCCTTTTCAACTGAATTTGCCGCCAACTTTTTGAGGGCTCTTTATTTTTACTGTTTGTTAAAACGGCCGGAAATGCAGTCTTGCCCGAGGTCTTTCCTTTCCTGAGCTGGTTACTAAGATTAAAATCCCTTATTTTTTGTATTAGGGACTTATTGCAATAGTGCCAGGCACTAATTGTGCCGGGCACTATTCTGACAGATTCGCATTGAAAGCTGACAGTTGATCTTTTAAAATTGACATACTGTTAGCTCCCGCTAAATTTCGCGGTGTTTGTAAATTTTAAAACCACACAATTAAATGACGGACAGAGTGCATTTTCGCGCATTTTTGGACATGCGCACCAAGAATCAGTGAGATCCTTTTTCGACCGCCTCGAGAAATGGCGTGTTAATTTAATTTCTCCAACTATTTCAAATTTCTACACTTGAAAGTGCTCGATTTTGGTGTACTGAAACATAGAACTAGAAACTTCAGCCCTTCAGCTACGTGGTGACATCATTAGATCCAAACAGGGGCCCCTTGGAAGTGGAGAAATTGGCTGCAAACTGGTGAGTGCTTTGTCTCTGATTTCCGTTGTGTGGTACCCACAATTAACCTATGGACCTTTTAATTATTTCGTAATTTGGTTCGTTCTCGCCCTCATATTGCTTTATTTTTGTTTGTAACGTTTTTGGGAAATTTTTAGAATTTAGTATTATTATTATTTGTTTTTTGTTTTTCTAGTTAATTTTACTACACTATTGCAAATAGAAATTTGCGCGTTTAATTTACTTTTACTCTAAATAATTATCAAGCTCGACGCACTTTTCCTTGCATCCCTTATTAGGAAGTAGGGGTAGGAAGGGTGGAAACACCCCTTCCTACCCCTACTTCCTTCTGCACTGAAGAATGGACTGTGTGGAAACCACCGGCGCGCGAGCCGCTGCGCGCTGTGCGAAAACAAGGAAGCATCGAGCACACACACACTCATGACCACAGCCGTCGTTCATATATCGACATATACGTCACAATTTTTAACCTTGCGGTTTTTCTGAACAATACCCACGCGGGTGATAGTGCCGGTTTCCTTCCAGAATTTACGTTCCTGGAATAATAGGTAAGTCGAGCTTGCTTTTTAACTTAAATTTTTTCGTTTATTACTATTGAGTGTCTTGAACCCAAGAACCGGGATTCAAACAGGATGGGAACCACGCGTACCCTAGTTTATACCCTCCATGCTGAAATAACCTTAAACCTTTCATTTTGGTCCTTCGCTCCTGGATATGATCAATCCTGTTAAAATCATCCTGTTTTTTGGAATTTTAAGGACTTAATTTGCTAAATAAATTTCTTATTGCAAAGTGTAGAAATTTTTCAATACTTAAATACACGCATGTTAGCTCCCGCTAAATTTCGCGGTTGTTTATATATATTTTTAAAACACACAACTGTATGAAGGACAAAGCGCATTCCGCGTATTTGGACATGCGCACCAAGAACCAGGGAGATCCTTGTCAATCGCCTAGAGAAAATGGCGTGTTAATTTCGTTCTCCAACTATTTCAAATATCTACACCTGAAAGTGCTCGATTTTTGTGTACTGAAGCATAGAACTAGAAACTTCAGCCCTTCAGCTACGTGGTGACATCATTAGATCCATTCAGGGGCCCCTTGGAACGAGGAGAAAGTGGCTGCAAAACTGGTGAGTGCATTTGTTCTGATTACCGTTGTGTGACACCAATATTTTACCTATGGACGTTTGATTATTTCGTAATTCATATCAATATTTATGTTGGTTCGCGCTTTCATTAATTAAAATATTTACAGTCCATTGCATTTCACGTTTTTCTAACCGTGGACTAACACACGCATTTACGTGCATTTAATTGTTAATTAATACTAAAATATATAATATATTGATAAATATTAAAAAATAATATTAAATTTCGTCTTTTAAAATACTTTTAAAAAGACCAGTACATATATAAAAAACACGAGATCAAATCTGCAGCTGGTGATAAAAAACTCGCACAGTTTTTATGCCCTCTCGCCGTTCGCTTTGCTGCGGTGTCTTTGTGTTAATAAATTTTTGATAAATATACCTATACATAGGTAGTTGCCATCTATTCATTTAAGATATTAATAATTAATTTGCTACATAATGCCTACAACACAGGAAAAAATTATCCGTTCCACGGTTTTACGTAATACGGCCATGGAACAATTAAAATACCTTTTTTCCACTGCTGAAAAGGCAAAAACTGATCCGTCCTTACATAATAAACTTAAGGTGGGGTTTAGATCGCTTAAAAAATTCGAAAAGGACTTTGAAAAGCACCATAATTCTGTGCTTACTTTGGTTGCTACGGATGCGGCAAAAGTTGCCATTAAAAATGCTTTTTTGAGGATTTTTTTCAAAAATCCCAAGATATTCAAACGATTCACTATGAACTGTTTGAAAAAGCAAGTGAGGATCTCTCGATAGCTTCCCCAGATCATATTAGTACGTTCGTTTGCCACTCGGAAAATACTTTGATTCCAAAAATGAAATTGGTTCCATTTAAGGATGATTTAAAACAATTTCCCACCTTTCAACAAACGTTTAATACGATGGTTCACACCTCTACTAAGGCCACTAATTTAGAAAAATTTAATATTTTAGTTTCTTACTTAGAAGGCCTTGGGCCTTATTTCAGATATACCGATAACTAACGAAAATTACCATATTGCGTATTCTACTCTTTTCGATAGGTATAATAATAAACGCCTGAGGGCCGAGACACACTGGAAAAAAATGGAAAAAAATGGAAAATATTACTCCCCTTAAATCTGAAAATGCAATAGGTTTACGTAATTTAATCGACACCTTTACGAAAAATTTAGCGGCTTTAAAAAACTTTAAGTTGGAAAATGCGGCGCTTTCAGACTTTATTTTAACTATGATGTTCCTAGATCGGCTAGACAACTCGACCAGAAAGGCCTTTGAAAAGGAACACGCGTCCACGGAAATACCGAAATTCAATATTCTTAAAGATTTTGTGTCCAGGCAATGCACTGCCCTTGAGGCTCTTCCTCAAAAGGAACCTCAACCTCAACCCGCTACAATAAGTAAAAATATTACGCGCTCTACGACTTTTTCTTCGTCTTCTAATAATAGAAATAACCGTTCTACATTTTTTGTGAACTCGGAAGACCGACAGAATAATAGCTCTACTGATGCTAGCAATATTAAAAACCTTTCGTGCCTACTGTGTCAAGGTAAACATATTATTTTCCAGTGTCCTTCATTTTTGCAGAAATGTCCTCAGGAGCGTTTTGATATTATTAAAGCTCGACGAGCTTGTATCAACTGTCTCGCGTCTGCGCACACGCAGATCGGGTGCAAGACCACAAAAAGGTGCTTACATTGTGCCAAGTTTCATCATTCTCTTTTATGCTTTGCAAGTAATAATGCGCAAGGGTCACCTACTCCTAACTATACGAATAATACTACTCCTAATTATACTGATTCTACTCATTCTTCGGTACTAGCTATTCAGAGCACATCCGCTGCACTCCCTGAGATTCCCGTGAGTCAGCCATTTTTGACCTCCACAAGTCAACCCACTTCCACTGGTCAGCAAATCTCTAGCGGTCAGCAAAGCACTACTGTTGGCATGTTACTTAATCATCATGAGGTCATGCTCTCTACCGTACTAATTAAAATTAAAGATGTTTTTAATAATTGGCATGTAGGCCGTGGCATTTTGGACTCTGGAGCCCAAAGCTGTTTCATAACAAAAAATTTCGCGAATAAATTAGGTCTACCTAAATGCAAAATACAAATGACCCTACAGGGGTTAGATCAAATGAACTCGACTGCTAATTTTTACATAAATTGTACTATTGGCTCCCTAGTGGACCCTCTATTTTCAATAAATACACCATTTTTTGTGATTGATAAAATTTGTGATAATAAACCATCAGTTCCTTATAACTTGCAGGACTGGCACTTTATCGATAACTTAACCTTGGCTGATCCCTATTTTAATAAATCGGAAAAAATCGATTTTTTACTTGGAAATGACATTTTTCCCTATATTGTACAAGACGGGAGAATAAATAACGGCCCTGATAAACCTGTCTGTATAAATACCTCTTTCGGTTGGACGCTTCTAGGTAAAGTTAAAGAAACCTCTTCTTGTTCACTAAAAAGTAGCGCTTTTTTTACTTTATCGGAAAATCAATCTCTTGATTCTACGCTACAAAAGTTTTGGGAAGTAGAGGAAGTGCCTAGCAAAAAACATTTTGCCCCAGAGTACGTTTTTTGTGAAACATACTTTCAGGAAACTACTAAAAGGGACTCCATGGGGCATTACATCGTCTCCGTGCCGCTTAAAGTCACGTCTCCCGATTTTGGAGACACGCGCATTCTTGCTTTGCGAAGATTTTTTTCGTTGGAAAGACGGTTACTTTTTAATCAATCTTTTAATTCTATTTATTCCGAGGCTATGCAAGATTATATAGACCAGGGGCACATGACTAAATTTGCGCCGCCCTCGGATGCTGAGATGCACAATTTTTTCTACATCAGTCATCATGCTGTCTTTAAAAAAGACTCCTCAACAACCCCTATGAGGATTGTGTATGACGCCTCAAGCCATGCGGCTAATAAGGTCTCTCTTAACTCTGCTGTGTATACAGGGCCTAAATTGCAACAAGATTTAGTTGCTATTATTCTTAAATTTCGATTACATGAAGTTTGTTTCACTTGCGATTTGAAACAAATGTACAGAAGAATTGCTATTGACCCAAGTCAACATAAATTTCAAAGAATACTTTGGCGTTTTTCGCCACATGAACCTATCACAGATTACGAAATAAACGTTGTACTTTTTGGAGTTTCATGCTCCCCGTATCTTGCGATAGAACTCTTTTACAACTTGCCACTGATTACCCGGAACTACCCCTGGCTGCACAGGTGCTTAGGGAATCCACGTACATTGACGATGTGACGACCGGTAGTTTCGATTTAAAAAACGCGATTTTATTAAAAAATCAACTAATTGAGCTCTTAGGAAAGGGTAACTTTGAGGCTAGAAAATGGACCAGTAATGACCCCCGATTATTACAAGATCTGCCTCAATCCAATATTCAAACCCATGCTTTATCTTTTGATCAAGATTGCGATAATATACAAAAAATTCTGGGCTTAAAATGGAATCCAGTAAAAGACCATTTTTTCTACTCTTTTGAGGACAGCAGACATACAGTGTGCACCAAAAGAACTATACTTAGTGACCTGGCAAGAATTTATGATCCATGCGGATTCTTGACGCCAGTTACTTTTTATGGAAAAGCACTGATACAGTATTGTTGGTCTGTTGGTCTTCAATGGGATGAAAAGGTACCCCCGGAAGTTTTGTCAAAATGGGAAAAATTTAAATCTGAACTTTCTTTTTTACAAAATTTTACTATTCCTAGGAAAATAAATATTTTTAACTATACTACAGCTCAATTAGTAGGGTTTAGTGATGCCAGTGAACTTGGCTATTGCTGCGTGGTTTATATACGGTGTACCTACTCAGATAATACTATTCAGAATTTTTTTGTGGCTGGTAAATCAAAATTAGCTCCCCTTAAAAGACAAAGTATTCCCCGTTTAGAGCTATGCGGCTGTGTTTTACTTTGTAAACTTTTAACCTTTATTTATGAAACTTTTTCAAGTAAAATAACTTTTAAAAATATTTTTGCGTTTTCTGATAGCCAATGCGCGTTAGATTGGATAAAAGGCGCTGCGCATAACTGGAAAACCTATGTTGCGAATAGGGCGGCTTACATTCAGGAACGCATAAATCCCGAATATTGGTTATATGTCCCTTCAGCTATGAATATATCTGACTGCGGCTCAAGGGGGATGTACCCAAGCGATTTTTTAAATTTTACTCAATGGTCCAAAGGTCCAGATTTTTTATATGACCCTGTAGATACCTGGTCATTTACGAAATATAATTTGCCTTCATGCGAAGAATCACAAAAGGAAAAACGCAATTTGATTAATAGTTTGAACCTTACGATTTTCGTGCAAAAAAGTTTTATTGATAATTTATTTGAAAAATATAGTTCGCTATCCGCGATAAAAAGAATTGTAGGATTTTTTTTGCGCGCTGTTGAAAATTTTAAAAATAAAAATAAAATTAAGAAGCCGTATTTAACGAATGTTGAGTTGTATCGCGCTTTACTTTTTATAATTAAACATTTCCAATCTATTTATTTTAAAAAGGAAATTAGTTTGTGGCAAGAAAATAGGCCAATAAACAATAGGGCAATAAAAAGGTTAAATCCGTTTTTGGAAGCTGAAACGGGCTTATTACGAGTAGGCGGTCGCTTGAGTCATTCGGATTTATGCTATGACAAAAAATACCCCTTGCTTTTACCTAATAATTGCATTTTTACCACATTGCTTATTAAAGATATACATATCACTTATTTACACTGCGGATTACAGACCACTTTATTTTTATTTTTTCAATCCTTTTGGATCCTTGCTGCTAAACGAGGGGTCCGCAAAATATTGCACAGTTGCCTTCCATGTTGGAAAACTAACCCTTTTCAACCCCCTATGGGAAATTTGCCCAAATTTCGATTATGTCAAGCCAAACCCTTCTCACAAGTAGGAATCGATTTCTGCGGCCCTTTTGACATTAAAACGTCAAAATTGCGTAGTTTTAAGATAGTTAAATCCTACGTTTGCCTATTTATTTGCTGTGTCGTAAAATGCGTTTACATTGACTTGGTTTCGGATATGTCTACTGATGCCTTTTTGGCCGCTCTGCGCCGGTTTATGGCTAGAAGAGGCAGAATTCAGCACATTTACATAGATTGTGGCACGAATTTTGTTTCTGCTGATAAATACTTACGTAAAATATTCGAAGATTGTGCAAAACAAGAATCCATTGAGTGGCATTTTAACCCACCTGGGGCCCCCCATATGGGTGGGCTTTGGGAGTCGAACATTAAGTCTACTAAAACTCATTTAAAGCGTGTGATTGGCAAACAATTACTAACGTACGAAGAGTTCGTTACCGTTCTGGCGCAAGTAGAGGGTGTTCTTAATTCGCGTCCCCTGTGTGAACTATCGAGTGACCCTACCGACTTAGCTGTACTTACTCCGGGTCACTTCTTAAATTTGGAACCTCTTAATGCTCTCCCAGACCCCGATCTTACAGAAATACCTTTAAATAGATTGGACAGGTGGCAACTTTTAGTTAGAATCCAACAGGATTTTTGGAAACGGTGGAGAACCGAGTATTTACATACGCTGCAGCAAAGAGCGAAGTGGCTTGAGGGCATCAGCTCGGTCACTATTAGTACTCTCGTACTTATAAAAGACGAAAATGCGTCTCCTTTAGATTGGCCACTTGGCCGAATTACCGAATTATTCTACGGAACTGATAAGGTTCCAAGGGTTGCAGTGGTTAAAACTAACAAAGGCGTCTATAAAAGACCACTAGTTAAACTTTGCCCACTGCCCCCTCCTACTTCTCATGAATGAAATTGCGCGGCATTTCATGGGGGTGGGAAATGGTTCGTTCTCGCCCTCATATTGCTTTATTTTTGTTTGTAACGTTTTTGGGAAGTTTTTAGAATTTAGTATTATTATTATTTTTTTTTTGTTTTTCTAGTTAATTTTACTACACTATTGCAAATAGAAATGTGCGCGTTTAATTTACTTTTACTCTAAATAATTATCAAGCTCGACGCACTTTTCCTTGCATCCCTTATTAGGTGTTTCCACCCTTCCTACCCCTACTTCCTTCTGCACTGAAGAATGGACTGTGTGGAAACCACCGGCGCGCGAGCCGCTGCGCGCTGTGCGAAAACAAGGAAGCATCGACCACACACACACTCATGACCACAGCCGTCGTTCATATATCGACATATACGTCACAATTTTTAACCTTGCGGTTTTTCTGAAGAATACCCACGCGGGTGATAGTGCCGGTTTACTTCCAGAATTTACGTTCCTGGAATAATAGGTAAGTCGAGCTTGCTTTTTAACTTAAATTTTTTCGTTTATTACTATTGAGTGTCTTGAACCCAAGAACCGGGATTCAAACAGGATTGGAACCACGCGTACCCTAGCTTATACCCTCCATGCTGAAATAACCTTAACCCTACCCCTTTCATAATTTGTTGTTGTTTTGAGGGGTAGAGCTGCGGGACTGTAAGCGCTGGCCGTTTTATAAAATCTGGGTGCAAAAATCCTTAAAAGGACGATGTAAAAATATTAATTTTTCCGAGCCACACAAAGACAATATAGAGGATTGGCACTCACCTTTTCAGCTGTTTCCGTCGTCCAGAGGAGCTCCTCTCGCTGGCCCAGTCGTTGCAGTCGATCTACACTAGAATCACTTGTTTGTGTAATGGTTTAGTTTGATTTTCTAAGAATGTTACTGGATTTTTTGGTTAATAGAATTTATCACCATGCTGCGTGGTGATCTCGATAGAATACGACAGACGAATGTTTTTTTGGTTACGCCTTTTTGCGCAGATTCATTTTTCGTAGATGGCGCTGGCGTTTTGCTTGTGCCAATCAAATTGAAATTGTGTGGGTTTTCCGAATACGGGAATTTGGCGCAAAATTTGAATTTAAAATTAAAGTTGCACGAACATTTTCCGCCCACTTAAAACGAAGTTTTACATTGAGATTAATTGAATAAACAAATGGCTATATAAAAAAAAATATAAGTTAATTCAAAACCTTAAAGGGTAGGTTATTAAAATCCGTTTTAGGTTTATAGATCAAAAGGAAAAAAAATGAGAAAAAAATATATATATATATTCTAGATAACGACACACGAAACAAAAGAAGTTGCTTGGGAGTTTAGTGCGCATCTAAAGGTAGTGGGCACAACTTGACCACGGGACGAGTGAAAAGTCCGTGTTGTGTTTTAACAGTAGCAACTCGAATGTGATTATCCCGACCAGGATGTACAGATACTATTCTACCCAGCAACCAGTGTAATGGCGGCCTAGTTTCATCCTTAATTAATACAAGCGTATCTAGCTTGATTTCAACCGAAGGGTCCGACCACTTAGAACGCTGTTGTAAAGTATTTAAGTACTCGAGTTTCCAACGCTTCCAGAAATCGGCATGAATTCGTTGGATAAGTTGCCAACGCTTAAGGGTATTAACTTTAAGGGTAGAAAGGTCAGGACACGAATTAAGGGGTTCCATTGTGAGGAAATGACCCGGAGTGAAAGACGTAAGATCGTTTGGGTCAGAGCTTTGCTCACAAAGGGGTCGAGAATTGAGTAATGCCTCTATTTGGGCGAGGAGAGTATAGAGCTCTTCGAAGGTTAGTATCTGGTCACCGATGACCCGATACAAATGTGTTTTTATAGATTTGACTCCTGCTTCTGCTAGACCATTTAGGTGGGGGGCTCCCGGACTATTAAGACACCATTCGATTTTTAAGCTCTCAGAAGCTAATTTCGAAAGATTATGGAGCTCCTTAATAGCCCCAACAAAGTTTGAGCCTCTTACACTTGTGATTTGGACACAAGTGCCACGTCTAGCGACAAAGCGTCGTAAAGCAGCGATGCACGCCTCTGTGGTTAAATCCGAAACAAGCTCGATATGGATTGCCTTGACAGAAGTATCGACAAAGACTGCGATATATGATTTACCAACTTGTGCTCCACGACGTCTCTGACCTACAAAGGTTTTGATTGGGCCTGCATAGTCTAAGCAAACGTGTGAAAAACATTTTAATTGTGACGTTCTAAAAGAAGGTAAATCCGACATGTACGGAGTATACGGTTTTGGTCTTAAGCGAAAGCAGGGAATACATTGCAATAAAACCCTCTGAATAGCTCGACGTGATGACATAATCCAAAACTTTTGACGAATTAAGTATTGGACTGTGTTTATTCCGGGATGTAAATTTTCGTTATGAGTTTGAATAATGATCAATTGGGTTAATCTATGAGATTTCGGCAATAATAAGGGATGTTTTGCCTCAAAGGAGAGTTGAGAATGCCGTAAGCGTCCGCCCACTCTAAGGAAACCCAATTCGTCCAAAAAGGGCGCGAGTTTACGAAACGGCTTAGGTAATAGCTGAGTATTTTGAATTTTTTGAATGATATCCGAAAAACACTCTTCTTGGACCCTTTTAACTAAAACAAGTAGAGCCTTGTGTAGTTCAGAAGCGGAAAAAACGCCGGATAAAGGGTCAACTGAGGTTTTTCGATTGTGAATAAGTCTTAGAAAATGACAAATGATTTTTTGAATGGTATTTAAATTGGATATTTTATCGATTAATCTATCAAAAAAGTTTTGATTTTGAATTTCTGCCGTCAGCACCACTGAATTTTCCTGTTTTTCTTCTTTGAGAACCTCGTCTGGAACTCCCAAAGAACGTTCATTTATAAACCTTTGAATTTGCCACTCCGTAGTGGGCAAGGTAATCCATGGAGGGCCGTGAAACCAAAGAGGGTGATTTATTAAGTTATTGGGCGACAACCCTCTGCTAGCGCAGTCGGCAGGGTTCTCGAGTGAAGTAATGTGATACCATGGGACTTCGGGGATTGTTTCTTGAATACGACTTACGCGGTTTGCCACAAAGGTCTTCCACTTGTGAGGTGAAGATGTGACCCAATGAAGCGTGACCTGTGAGTCCGAGAACGCAAGAATTTCATCAATTACGAGTAATGATGAATAGGTGCGAATAACTAGTTCGAGTAAATCAGCTAATAGAGTAGCTCCAAGTAGTTCCAAACGTGGGATTGAAATAGTGTGTAAGGGAGCAACCCTTGACTTGCCCATGACTAGAGCAGTTTTGATAATTTTATTTGGTAATTCGACGCGAACGTATACGCAAGAAGCGTATCCTAGCTCGGATGCATCGCAGAAACCTAGCAATTGACATCGTTGAATATTATTCGAAAAAATATGTCTAGGTATACAAAGATTCGAAAGAGTGGTTAATTGATTATTGAATTGATTCCAAAGAGTTTTGATTGGATCGGGGGGTATTTCATCCCAATCAGTTTTGCATAACCAAAGTTTTTGCATAATCACTTTGGCTAAAAATGAAACAGGCGATAAGAAACCTATAGGATCCCAAATTTTAGCGATAGCCGATAAAATATTCCTTTTGGTGCAAGGTTTTGCACAAGGGGTACAAGAATAGGTAAAAGTATCTATAGAAGGGTGCCATTGAAGGCCCAACACCTTAATCGATGTTGAAGAATCGTCTTCAAAGGTAACAGGGATCTGACAATCAGCGGGCGACAAATGTGAAAGAAGTTTCGGATTATTTGATGCCCATTTTCTTAATTCAAATTTTCCCAATTTAAGCAACGCTCTGAGATCCTTTTGAAGTGATAAAGCACCTTCTAGAGAGTTAGCTCCACAGCAAATATCGTCCATGAAAATGTTATTCAAAAGGACCTGGGATGCTTCAGGATAATTCTTAGCCTCCAGGATGGCTAGTTCTCTAAGAGTTCTAATAGCTAAATAGGGACTTGAACTAACACCAAACGTCACTGTATTAAGCCTGTATTCCTGCAGGGGTTCATTGGGATCAAATCGCCAAAGTAGCCTTTGGTAGTCCCGATGAATTGGATTGATTTGAATTTGTAAAAAGTGCTGTTTTATATCAGTCAAAAATACGATAGAATAAAATCTGAATTTTAATAGAATTTCGGAAATATCGGCTTGTAATTTTGGTCCTATTAAAAGAGTTTCGTTCATGCTTAGGCATTTCGAACCCTTAATCGAGGGGTTAAAAACCACCCGGAGTTTAGTCGTTGATTTGTCAAGACGAAGGACTCCGTGATGTGGTAAATAAGAACATAACTGAGGTCTAGGTTCGGATTTTGGAATTAAAGACATGTGCCCGTTTTTGAGATATTCTCTCATAAAATCCGAGTACATACTATAGAAATTTGAATTTTTTATTAAGCGAGATTCGAGAGATAAAAATTGACGATAGGCCACTGAATATGTGTCTCCTAGGTCAGGAGGGTCAATGTGACGAAAAGGCAAATTTACAGTAAATCGGCCCGAAATATCTCTAGTGGTAGTTTTTTGGAAAATCTCTTCACATCTTTTTTCTTCGGGGGAGAGAAACGTTTTTGACTTAATTGATTCTAGTTCCCAAAATCTGCGAATATTAAAGTCGAGAGACTGCTCACAGGAAGTAAAGTAAGAATTGACTTGAGGTGAAATATTTATGTTTTGAGTTTGGCCCATCAAGACCCACCCAAAAACTGTCTCAAAAGTGGAGGGTAGGCCGTGAGGTCTGGAATTCGTCCTGATTGGACGATTTCTGTGTAAAGTTGTGCACCTAAGAGTAAGTCAATTGGACCAGGGTTGTAAAATTGGTTATCTGCAAGCTTTAGATTTGAAATATGACTCCAATTGGATGAATCTACCTGTATTGAGGGCATATTCGAACAGAGTTTCGGTAAAACGAAGACTTGAATAGAAAAGGTAGGCTCTTGTTGACCTAGGGCTCGAATAGTGCAAGTAGAAATGCCGTTAGTGGCCGACGAAGATTGATTTAGTCCCAGAACAGGGATCGAAATTTTGTTTCTTGGCAAGCCTAACCTGTTAAGACAAGCTTCGCTTATCAGGTTAGCTTGGCTACCGCTGTCCAGAAGTGCTCGGACAGGTTGGTAGTTACCCCGACTATCGAGTACCTCTAATTTTATAGTCGCTAGAAGCACTGTCGTCCGGGGCGTCAAGGTGGGTAACGAAGAGTATTGATTTGTAGATGTATTTGGATTCGAATTGATTTGAATTGAATTTGAACTGGGTTGAACAAAACTAGGGTTCTGTTGGATAAGACTTGAATTTGAATTCTGATACGATAAGTTTGTGCCTGTGCTAGGCACGGCCACTTGATTTGAATTAAAACTTTGATTTAAGTTCGAATTTTGATTTGAATTTTGGCTTGAATTAACAAAGGATTGACTTGAATTCTGACGGATTGAATCTGTCATTTGCGATAGATGAATAAGACTATGGTGCCTATGTCGACATACCCTGCAGTTGTAGGTACTACTGCAGTCGATTACTTGATGATTTGAACGTAAACAGTTGATACATAACGATTGTTGTTTTACATAAGTAAAACGATCTGAAGGAGATTTGGAAATAAAAACACCACACTGCGAGAGTGGATGAAAAGAATTATTGCATAATTTGCACTTATAGGGTTGTTGGTTTTGTCGAAATTGAATATTGGATTGTTTATTTGCTACTTGTGAGTGCGTATGTGCTAAAAAATTTGATGGAGGGCTTGATTTGTACTGATTATTTGAATAAGAATTATATTTTTGGTTACTAGAATTCGAATAATTTGGTTTTTGCTGTTTTGAAGTCGAAGGTTGCATTTGCGTATTTTGGGGAGATAGCTGTACTGTTTCAAGAGCACGGCATTGGTTAATAAGAAACTGAATTAGATTTTGATATGTTGGAATCTCGGTAGTACTATACTTTAATTCGAAAGCGGTTCTTGTGGTTTGATCGATTTTTGATAATAAAATTGAAAATAAACAAAAACACCACGACGTTACTGGAAATTCAAGATTTTCGAGCGCCGCAATATTCTCGGAAAAGGTATCTACCAAGACTCTAAGATCCTTTGCTGACTGGTTTCCCTTTAAAGAATTTGCATAGTAGATTGAGTTCCAGTAGGTACTGGCTAAAAGTCTTTTATTTTGATAGCGATCTGTTAATACCTTCCAGGCGATTGCGTAATTACTTGCCGTTAATTTTATAGAACTTAAAATATTAAGTGGTTCGCCCTCAAGGAAGGTTAGCAAATGTTGAAATTTCCTTATATCGGAATAATTCGAGTTTTCGTGAACCAAAGAAGAATAAACATCGTAAAAGGTTGGCCACTTTTTTACGTTTCCATTAAAGCAAGGTACCTTTAAAGGGCCCAGATCATCGCTACGTGAATAGTGTGAAGTTGCGGGGGTAAAATTTGAATGAACTGAATCGGAACATAAACTTGAAAAAAGAACTTTAGCTTGGTGGTAGAATAGATCCGTATCTTTCCTAATTTTGTCCTGTACTTCGAATTCATCATCGTCGTCGTCTTTCAAGAGACCTATGATGTCATTATGAATGTTTTTAAATTGTTCATAGTGATCATCTAACGATTCGTAAAACGCCTTAAAAATTGGCAAGGAAGAACTATCTGATTTAGCTTTTGTTCCCAAGTTATACGTTTCCGTAATACGAGATATTGAAACTTTGCGTTGATTCTCAAGCTTTTTTAACGACATATTGTTAATTAAAAAAAATAAAAAATATTTAAAAGGAATAAAACTAACACTTGACCCCTATTGACTTTAATCAGTCCAAAAGAGTTCAACAAGCATATATTTTATTATCGATTTCTCGAATAAATGCAAAAACTTATCAACAGCTGTTATCCTAGGTCGCGATTTTTCTCCCAAAATAAATGCACACAAAACAACTTGTACCTACTACCGCTTCTCTTATTATTTACAAGTAAATACTAATTCTACTAGATGTGTTTGTTTACCTGTTAAATAAGAATAAAGCATTTAACTCACAAGCACTTTTGTTGTTTTGAATAACTATAACATATTATTTAAACAAATAACTATTATTTAAACAAATTTCGATTTTTGAATCAAAACAAACGACGTACCAAGTGCCAATTTCGGCTGCAATGAAATGTGGGTGGAGCCACCGTTAAGCCACGCAAGGGGGGACGGAACCTCCTTTCTAAACCGGACACGGCAACAAACGAGCCAAAATGGCGAGGCGGAAAAATCTTTAATATTTTTAGCAAACAAATTTTAAAAACTATCTGGGTCGTGGGACCAGAAAATGTTGTTGTTTTGAGGGGTAGAGCTGCGGGACTGTAAGCGCTGGCCGTTTTATAAAATCTGGGTGCAAAAATCCTTAAAAGGACGATGTAAAAATATTAATTTTTCCGAGCCACACAAAGACAATATAGAGGATTGGCACTCACCTTTTCAGCTGTTTCCGTCATCCAGAGGAGCTCCTCTCGCTGGCCCAGTCGTTGCAGTCGATCTACACTAGAATCACTTGTTTGTGTAATGGTTTAGTTTGATTTTCTAAGAATGTTATTGGATTTTTTGGTTAATAGAATTTATCACCATGCTGCGTGGTGATCTCGATAGAATACGACAGACGAATGTTTTTTTGGTTACGCCTTTTTGCGCAGATTCATTTTTCGTAGATGGCGCTGGCGTTTTGCTTGTGCCAATCAAATTGAAATTGTGTGGGTTTTCCGAATACGGGAATTTGGCGCAAAATTTGAATTTAAAATTAAAGTTGCACGAACATAATTTCATATCAATATATTTATGTTTGTTTGCGCTTTCATTAATTAAAATATATACAGTCCATTGCATTTATCGTTTTTCTTACTGCGGGCATAACATAAGTGTTCCTTCGACCGAATTATTTAAAATTTACTCCATACGACGGTATTAATAAGTCGGCCATTTATTTTCACGCCGAGATCAAGGCCTTCGTATTGAAACGAGAGAGATTTTCGCTCGACCTTCGGTAGCGGCGCAGTTCACGTGTTTTTCGGTCCGCTGCTATGATAACGTACCGTGGTCATTCAGTAAACAATTCGAAGCAATCAAAACAAACAAGCACATGTTCAGTGTGTTAGTTGTGTTCCATATCATTTCGATATTTAAAACAATTTTCATCAATTGCCATAAATTAGTGCATATTTTCGACAATTCGTCATTTTTCTATTTCAGAAGCATTAATTTAGCGTTAATTGTATATTTACCGACAATTTCGTCATTTCAAAGGTAAAATCATGTCTGTCAAAAAAGCCGTGCAAAAACGCAAGGGTTTTTTATCTGCGATCACCGAGTGTTATGTGTTTTCACAGACCGCGGCATCGGACGAAAAAGCGAGAAACGAGTTTCAAGTGAGGTATTCCGATTTGGATGAAACCTTCGATAAATACATACATAATGATGTCATTATATTGATAGACGACTCGGACGACGAGGAGTTTAAAACGCAGGATGCGATCCTTTCAGAAGCTCGTAAATATTTTTATGCGTGTAAGGGGGTTTACTCTAAATCCTTTCGGGATCATGTTCGACAAAACGAAACTCCAAAACTCAAAAAGTTAGGTATTCCCATATTTCGAGGTGATAAAAAGTTATGGCAAGGCTTTTTCGATCTTTTTAATAACATTATAGATCAAAATCAAAGTCTAAGTAACGTTCGAAAACTTCAATATTTATTTTCATATCTCGAGGATGAGCCTTTAAAATTGATATCAGGGATTAGCTTATCTGATCAAAATTATAACATTGCTTACGACAAATTAGTCAATAGATATCAAAACAAGCGAGACCTCGCAAATGATGCTTTAAGCACAATTATGAACTCCACCTTAAAAAACGAGTCAGCTAAAGAATTGCGTAATTTAATTGACACCTTTTCTGAATCCCTAGAAATTTTAAAATCACTTAGCTTTGACGTTGACAGTTGGGACTTTATTATTTTTTTCATTTTGTTAGAAAAATTGGATATTCCGACGCGTTCAAATTTCGAAATGAGTCACGCCAATACTAATACCGAATTCCCACTTTTCAGTCACTTTTTCAATTTCTAGAAAAAAGATGTAAAGTTTTGGAATCACTTCCTCAATCAACAGCACCCAAAAAGGTGCCTACCTATCAAAAATCAAATTCTATGCAAAATCAGTTTGGCCAAAAGCCTACCTATCAAAATTCAAATTCTATGCAAAATCAGTTTGGGCAAAAGCCTACCTATAAATCATCCAATTCGCCTTTTATAGGACTGGCTGGCACCTCAACTAATTCAAGTACGGGAATAAAATGTCTCCGGTGTAATCAAGGTCATGTGCTTTCGAAATGTCAAACATTTCTTGACCTCTCACCTATCGATCGCCTATCTTTCGTCAAGCAGAAAAAATTATGTCTAGCGTGTTTTCATCCCTCTCATGGGGTAGATACGTGCAAATCAAAATATTCATGCAGGACTTGCAATAGTAAAAGGCACCACACTTTAACTTATATCTTAGAAACTAATCAAGAGTCTGGAAGCCAAGATACTAGTCCTGTCATTCACACACCACCTGTCAATAATCTTCATGTGTCATTAAATACCTCAGGACCTTCAGGTACCTTTCTTTTAAGCACCGCCATAATAGATGTTATGGACGGTTGCGGAAATTTTCAACCTGTAAGGGCACTGCTTGATTCTGGATCACAGACAGGATTCATCAGTGAAAAGTGTATTCAGCGTCTTAATCTTCCTAGGCGAAGTTACACCACTGAAATATTCGGATTAAATCAAATGTCTTCTTTTACTTCCAAAGGGCTCGTTCAATGTCACATTAAGCCACAAGGACAGGTCACTCCTTTACTTAATTTCGAAGCAATTGTCGTTCCACAATTATGTTCCAATATGCCTACATTCACTTTGAACGATAATCAGTGGAAACACTTGGAAAACCTTAAACTTGCCGACCCATCTTATTTCAAATCTAGACCTGTGGACCTAGTTAATGGTTGCGAGCTATTCGCACAGATATTCAAGGAGGGCAGGGTTCTTGGACAAATAGGGCAACCTTCAGCCCTTGAAACTATCTTTGGCTGGGTCGTCATGGGAAAAGTTGACGAAGTAGGTAGTCTTACGGAACGAACCAGTTGTTTTTTAACGAGTCATTCACCTAATTTAGAGGCCATTCTCCCTAGGTTTTGGGAAATCGAACATTTGCCTAAAAAACAAATCTTATCAAAGGAAGAAAAACAAGCAGAATCAATTTTTACTGCGATTGTCGTACAACAACCGAGCGGTAGATTCATGGTAGATCTTCCGTTTAAAGATAAAATAAACCCTGACCTAGGAAATACTTATCCGCAAGCTTATCGTAGATTTTTACTTCTAGAAAATAGATAGATAGATTCAAAAAGCCTGATCTGTACACTGCCTATTCAAGTTTCATGCAAGACTATATCGATTCTAATCATATGAGTTTAGTTTTATCCAGTCAACCAAAAGTCGACGTATCATGTTTTTTAGCACATCATTGCGTACTAAAGCCGGAAAGCTTAAGTACAAAATTAAGGGTAGTCTGGGATTGTTCGGCAGTCACCCAAAAAAATATTAGTCTCAATGACACGTTGTTATCTGGACCGAAACTTCAAAAGGATATTGCTTCTTTACTCCTTACGTTTCGTCTTAATCCTATTGCCTACATTGCTGATATCAAACAGATGTTCCGTCAAGTCCTTATCAATCCTTATCACCGCCCTTATCAAAGGATATTGTGGAGGTTTTCTCCACAGGACCCACTTTCAGTGTGGGAACTTTCTAATGTCACTTTTGGCATGACATGCTCACCTTTTCTAGCCATGCGTACATTAAATGAGCTGGCAGAGAGAGAAAAGGAACGTTTTCCTATGGCTAGTACTGTTCTAAAAACGTCAATCTATATCGACGATATCTTGGGAACTAGCCCTTCGCTTTCTGAAGCTCTCTCCCTTCAAACAGGACTCAATGATTTGTTGAAGTCGGGAGGATTTGAACTTTAAAAATGGGCAAGCAATTGTCCTGAGTTATTGGCAACATTGCCAGAGTCCGATCGTCAAATGCCTCTCTTTTTCGACAAGGAGGAACCCCACTTTATCAAAGTTTTAGGACTTCAATGGCATCCAAAAAACGAAATTTTTTCTTATCAATGCCGAATGAAGGACAAACCCCCAACTAAACGTTCTATTTTATCTATCATAGGAACAATCTTCGATCCCTTAGGTTTTCTTTGTCCCTTGTTGCTACAAGCAAAATTTATTTTGCAACAGTTGTGGATATCGAAAATAGGCTATCATCGACTCTTGGAACAAACTTCGTTCTGAATTCCCGCTTCTTTCCAATTTTCAATTACCCCGACAAATCAAACTGTCAAAAAACCAATACCTGTCAAATCATCGGCTTCTGTGACGCTTCAATTCGAGGCTACGCAGGCGTCGTATATTTTCGTGTAGAAGAGGAAAATAATTTACCTGTTTCTTTCATATCTGCAAAATCTAGGGTCGCGCCTATAAAGTCACAAACTTTGGCTAGGCTAGAACTCCTAGGCGCATTTCTTTTAAGCGAATTAATTGACTTCGTTTTATCTAGCTATGAAGGAAAAATAACTTTTACAAATATCGTTACTTTCTGCGATTCGCAAGTCGTATTGCACTGGCTTTCATCCCCTCCTAATCGCTGGCAAACCTTTGTTGGAAATCGAGTCAGTAGAATCCAAGAAATCATTCCCTCAAACTCGTGGCGCTACATTCCTTCTGCTTTAAATGCAGCCGATATTGCGTCACGAGGGGCCACCCCTTCACAGCTCATGTCACATGACATGTGGTGGAGCGCACCGTCGTTTTTGTGGTCTCCCGAAAACGAATGGCCCGATTTTCATAAATCAAAAATGCCGATTGATTTCGGAGATATTAATCTGGAGGAAAAGCCAAAGGTCTGTTGCAATGCGATAATTGACGTTAACTTCTTAGATCAGCTTCTTATCAAATATTCATCTATATCAAAAATTCAACGTATCATTTGTTATGTCCTTCGAATAGTTAACCTTTTTCAAAACCATTCCTATCAAAAACCCACTAAGCCACCGGACCAAAAAGTTATTTTTGAGAATATTGTTTTTCCTACCACCGGTGAGATGCAAAGTGCGTTATACCTTCTTATCAAACGCGTTCAAGGTTCTTGTTTTTCTGAGCTTTTTTCCGCGTCATCTAAAGATAAACCAATACCGAAACCTTTTCGAAAACTTTCACCTTTTCTTGATGAAAATAATATCATTAGAGTCGGTAGCAGATTACAAAAATCTGACCTTTTGTCTTATTCTGCAAAACACCCCGTCTTACTTTCGAGTAACCATCGTTAAACTACTCTTCTTATCGAGTCCACTCATCGACAATACCTTCATCCTGGGTATAAAACATTACATAATCTGCTTTTACAGCAATTTTGGATATTATCTGCCAGACGGGCAATTCAAAGAACCATATCCAAGTGTTTGCAATGTTTTGGAATCAACCCTAAACCCTGTGGACCGCCCATGGTGGGTTCGCTTCCCGCTCATCGAATCAATCAACTTAAACCTTTTTCGAGTGTAGCTATCGACTTTTGTGGACATTTCTTTGTGATTCCTCATCGTTAGCGTGGTTGTAAAGCTTTCAAATCGTATGTCTGTGTGTTTGTCTGTACGGCCACACATTGCGTGCATTTGGAATTAAGCATGGAACTGTCCACCGAAGGGTTCGTAGGTGCATTCCATCGATTCATTTCCAGACGTGGAAGCGTGACGCAATGCTGGTCAGATCAAGGCAGTAATTTTATAGGGTTTCGTAACCAATTACTTGATTACGCAAGAAGTGCGGCCACCAGACTTTCTATTCGTTGGCATCTGGGACCTCCTCTCAGTCCACATTTCAATGGCCTGGCAGAAGCTGGCGTCAAAGGTTTTAAAACTCACTTTGTTCGAGTAGTCGGCGACCAGAAGTTGTCCATCATGGAAATGTCCACCCTTACATGTCGCATAGAAGCCGTACTTAATAGTCGCCCTTTATCTCCTGCCTCTTCAGACCCACACGATCTTCAACCTCTTACCCCTGGGCATTTTTTGACCCTTGAACCCCTTAATTCAGAAATTCCGGAGTCAGATTTGTCCGAGGTTCCCCTAAATCGGCTCTCGAGATGGCAACTAATCCAAAAACTACATAATGATTTTTGGACACGGTATTCTATAGAGTATTTGCATACGCTACAACAGCGACACAAGTGGGCTGATTCGTCCCCAAATATCAAATTAAATGATTTGGTTATCATAACAAGTGATCACATCCAATCACCTTTGAAATGGCCGGTCGGTCGGGTCATCGAACTGCATCCCGGCGGAGACGGTCAGGTGCGTGTTGCGACGGTACAAACGGTTACCGGTGTTTACAAGCGGCCAGTTGTAAAACTGTGCCTCTTGCCGAATTAAAAGTAATTTTAATTTTTTCCACCTATTGAAGTCAATTATTACAATAGTTAATTCTTTATTATTATTTTTTTAATTTTGTTTGTTTGTTTTGACTTTTTCGGGTTTTCGTTATCTCTAAATAAACTTAATTCATTTATATTTATCGGTCGATCATTTTTTTTATCTATATCTGTCCAGCTGATATTCTAAAATTGTGTGTTTTGGAGGGCAGTTATGTTAGCTCCCGCTAAATTTCGCGGTGTTTGTAAATTTTAAAACCACACAATTGAATGACGGACAGAGTGCATTTTCGCGCATTTTTGGACATGCGCTCCAAGAATCAGTGAGATCCTTTTTCGACCGCCTCGAGAAATGGCGTGTTAATTTAGTAACTATTTCAAATTTCTACACTTGAAAGTGCTCGATTTTGGTGTACTGAAACATAGAACTAGAAACTTCAGCCCTTCAGCTACGTGGTGACATCATTAGATCCAAACAGGGGCCCCTTGGAAGTGGAGAAATTGGCTGCAAACTGGTGAGTGCTTTGTCTCTGATTTCCGTTGTGTGGTACCCACAATTAACCTATGGACCTTTTAATTATTTCGTAATTTCATATTTATACTATAGGTAAATTTAGTGGGAATAAGGACACTGTTGTTCTGATAAATATACGTTTTAATCCATCGGTAACGTTTCGACAATGGTTTCTGTCTTCATCAGACTAAAAACAACTCATTAGTAAGATAATACAAAATACGGCACATTAATACATCACCAATTAAAAATTATTATTCTTTTCCCAATAAATAACATTTAAAATGACCTTATTGACAATATATTATTTTTTTCCTAAATATTTTTTTCCCTTTTAATGTATATGTAACTGATTTTTTTATTTATTTATATAAAGAAATAATTATGGTTTATTTTTCTTCTTTTTTTTTTAATATACATATATAAAATTTTCACTCACAGTCACTATAGTAACTGATGGGTGGCTCAATAAAATACGCACAAAGAGATCAATCAGCTATTCATATAAAAACAACAATAACAAATAAAACCTGTAGCAAGCCATAATACCATGTAGAAAATAACAACAATGTACACATTATAAACCTATGTTAAAATTTAAAAAGGACTGTTAAAATATTTAAAATTCCGTACTCACCCTTCAGACTAGATCGTACATTGGAACAACAAAAAACAAGAATTCAAGCACATCAGGAAAACAAACGGCACAAAATTAAAAACGAAACCTAAGCTTAATCTGCTAATTATTTATATTTTCTTTTGTTTTGTTTATCAGACAGGTTATATTATCGGCGGCAAAATTAGTCCGCATTGTTGTCACTATTCTGGATTTTCATTGTTCCAAAATATTAAAACAAATTAAAATTCTTTAAGTTTAAAGCAAAAGGCAACCTTGAATAGAGTGGAACTAGTACTGTACGGTACTGATTTAATTTAGAGTGGGACAAGTGTATATAGTATAATACAATTAAGACAGTGATGGAACTTATTTTCTAGTTTGGAGTTGTTGTATATTAAAATGCATTGATAACATGCATTGTTGTCAGAACACAAAACTATTCCTGTTTAAACCTTCGTATATACAATTAATTTTTAAAAAAGCAAAAAATATTTTTTGGTTGAACGCTAATTTTCAACTAATTTACGTATTCATGACTACTTCGTATTTTGTTGTCGTGGTTTAATTGAGGAAAAGCTTTATTTTTTTCCTTTTATATTATACATATACATACATACACCCACATATACATACATACAATCACATACATACATACATATACACACTTGCACATACATACATACACATATTATATTTATATTTTTTATTAATGTTATTATTATTTTTAATTTCTATTATTATTTTTTTTTATATTTTATATAATTTTGATCATTTTTATAATATTAATATTAATGTATATTAATATATATATTTTTCTATAAATATTTTATATTATTTTTTAAATATAATTTTCTTTTAAGTTTACTTTATTTTGTTTATTGTTAATTTCATTAATCGTCATCGTTTGACGATCCGCCATCCCCCATACGTGGGTATTTTTGACACATATTTTTATGTTGGTATTGCCATGTAGTTTAAGGTTTTGGTTGTTTGCCTCTGGTCAATTACAGCATACCCGGGAAAAACATGGAAAAGCACGGAAATATGGATAAAATTACTTAATACAGTCTGTGTCTATGAACGGTCAGTACAATAAAAGCCACCTACTTTAGTCCGACATTGCTCCGTTTTCGAAATACAGGCTGTTTTTTTAGAAAATAAAAATCGAATAAATAGCTAAAATATAAATATACCTTTTTTCTTAATGTATTTTTTAAACTTTTTTGTTAATGTATGCATAAAATCTCTCGATGTCATCGATCACTACCAAATATGGTTCAGTTATTTGCAATAGTTCAGCAGATATTTGGGTAGACCCGGATTTCTGGGACACCCTGTATATATTTTTACAACTTTAAAAACATGTTAGTGGTGATTAATTATGATCGGACATTTTTGTCTACAAAGCAAAAAAACAACCAAGCCTCTAGCTCAAACTGTTAAGAAGTTGCCAAAATCACGTGACCACCTGTCAATTTAAGAGAAAAGTATCAAATATGTTTTTTATAAGATTTTTGACGCTGAGTTTAAATATGTAACTGGGATTCGCTTATCTGTGCAGAAATTGTTTTTTCCCTTAATGGACCCATGCCATTGTACTTCTATGGAACAAAAACATCGAATTATGTATGCCGCATATTTTTTGTTTTTTTCAGGAAAACTATTAACTTTACGACAAAAAGTGTTCCATCCTTTTTTGAAGATAATTAAATTGCCTTTTAGCGGGGGTAAACTTTGAGCCCGTAGGGTTTCGTTTTACATAAAAAAATTACTCTCAAAAATAAAATTGAAAATTACGCTTCGGCCATGTTTAAGCCGCCATATCTACCTCAGTATCAGTTTCTGTTTAAAACTAATAAAACTGTATAGTTCTTTAGTAACTTTCATGACTTTGGTGAAAATATGAAAATTTTGTACCTGGGGGTAGGTATAGGCCAATTTAGTGGTTTTTTAAGTGTAACTCGAGAACCACTTAATCTACAGCAAATATTAGACCCACAATGAATACATCTTGACAATCTGCATATTTTTTATTTTTTATGTTTTTTTTGTAAATTCAGTAGTTTTCTTTAAAAAATCAAAAAACCTAAAAAAAAAATGCGTATTTGAGGAACTTACAGAATTTATAGTATAGAGACAAATAAAAAACAAAGTATTGATAGTAGAAGCTAATCACAATTTGTTTGGGTAAAATCGATGTCATAGCAAAAAAGTTACGTACATTTGATTCAAACCCCTTTTCGCCATCTTTAAACAAAGATGGCGGGTTGTTTATGCAGGATTTTCGCAGGTATCTCCATTTTTTTTGGGACATGGTCTTATGACGAATCGATTAAAATATATGAGTATCGGTTTGCAATTCAAGCCCAAAATCCTACTAGGCTCTTATACTATATGTTTAATCTCGACTTTTTCTTGGATACTATAGTTCAAATTATACCCATTTGTAATGACGTAATTTTTGTTTATTTTTGTTTGGTATATTATAAACAGCGGTGACAATAAACTTTTAAAAAAAAGTAGTGTCTATGATTTAAATAGGTAGGTAATTGGTTATGTCAATCAAAAAACATTGATTGACAAAAATATCTACGCCATACGTTTTTTTCTTACCTGGTGACGTCATTACAAATGCGTATAATTTCGACTATAACAACTCCAGATCCAACGCCTGATGGCATTTTGGATCCGTCGGTATACCAGAAGCTATCGTTATTAGAAAAACTGATCCTGTTCTTTCACCAGTCCTCCCTCTCCAGGAGGATAATGTTGAATAGCTTTCTGCTGTACACCGTGTTGGGCATGGCGTCGGATATCATTCCTAGAGTTGCGTACAACTCTTGTTCCCTAATTAGGGCCGTTGATATCACTTTGTTTGCCCTGCCACCCTGGTGGTTGGCCCTTATTCTGTATGTTGCTCTTCGTGCCTCCGCCTCTAAGAAAATGTGAAGCGGAGGTAAGTTAAGCATTTAAGCGCAGTCGATGAGCTAGGCAGTTACCAGTCTGAAAAAATTAAAATTTTTAGGTTTAGTTATTAAAAATTATAGGCAGCCTGAACAAAGTAACATATGATCACCAATTTTTGCTCCAATTCACTCCGTAAACGGGATGATTTAAAGTTTTATCAATTATTATTTTATTTTGTTCAATTATTTTCTTGTTCTCTGAATTTCCTTTTATTTTCTTTTGAGCTTCGTGCTTTTTAGCCTTAATGTTTTTTTGAGAATAAGCTATTAGATTTTTTATTGGAATACCTTGGTTAATAGTTTAATTTATTTTTTTGAGGCTTCCACTATCCAGGTGGGGTGTGGGGCTTTAAGCCAAAGTGGAGACAGGGTCAGCTACCGCCAGTGTCACGCAGGTAAGAACCTTTTGAAGTGATTTTTAACAACTGTAAACTGTAAACTTCAAAATTTTAATTTTCCTGAAAAAATTTAAATTTTTAGGTTTAGTTATTAAAAATTATAGGCAGCTTGAACAAAGTAACATATGATCACCAATTTTTGCTCCAAGTCACTCCGTAAACGGGATGATTTGAAAGAGGTTTCATCCATTATTATTTTATTTTGTTCAATTATTTTCTTGTTCTCTAACATTCCTTTTATTTTCTTTTGAGCTTCGTGCTTTTTACTTTTAATGATTTTTTGGGAATAAGCTCTTAGATTTGTTATTGAAATAGTTTTATTATCATTCTCTTGATATCTTGTTTCTTTGGGCATTTTGTAAGGTTTTTGTCACTGTTCTAGTTTTTAAAATAATTTTTAGTCTAGGCCCTATAATATAATAATTTTTATTATTCCGATGCGGCATCGAACATTAAAAAGCGAAAAATCTAAAAAATGCCTTATTTTAGCGAAATGTAACAAAAAGTACCTTTTTCGCTTTAAAATGCCTGAGAACATAACTTTTTAACAAAAAATTAAAAAGCTAGACTGAGCTAGTAATGATTCACATGATGATTCATATGTGAGTGGACTTTGCAGTCCTTCCACTGCGACCACCAGTGGGTCTGTTGTGGTTCAGAGAATTATTTTTTATTAAAATGCAAATATTTCAAAAACGACTGATTTGGTGGGATTTGTCCTTTAGTCCACACTTATTGTCCTTTACTCCACACTTTAAGTGTGAAGTAAAGGACAAATCTCACCAAATCAGTTAAAAAAATGCTCCACGAGGGGAACTTCAAACAAAAATATTTCAAAAACTGCTGGGCAAATGTCAACATATTATATATTTTTGAAAACAGAAAAAGGAGCCCCATCGTTTAAAACAAATAAATACAGGGCGTTTTATTTTAAAAATTACCCATATGTCAAAAGTTTGGCAGGTGTATGACATACGTCATTTTTGACATCAGATTCTAATGATTTAGAAAAAAATATTTAACTTATTTAAACGTTACTGTCAGATCAATATTAACGGAGATAGCTATTAAGTAAAATATGGTCAATCACCCGGTGCGTGACATATGTCAACTTTTTTGATATCTTTAAAATATATGTGTGTTCTTTAACGAGATGTCTTTTTTGTCAAGATTTAAATTGTTTTTATTTTAAAGCGCTGACAAACTCATTCTTTACCATGCGTGTCATTCAGCACTTTTCCGAGTCTCAAGAACGAACGATCGATATGAAGCTCAACAGTATTTATAGACTCATTTAAAAGAAAGATCTATTGGTATTTAACCTCCCAATATAATTGAATTGGCAAGAGATTTTTTACCTTCCTAGCCCGCATAGCAATCGCTAGAGAAGGTATTATTTTCGAGAAAATTTTTTTTTTGAGATTACGCCGAAAATTTGTTATTTGGGTGCATTTTGACCTATCCTAGCAATATCGTCTTGATGTCTGTTTGTGTCTGTGTGTGTCTGTGTTTATATTATTTCTGTCCGTAACATGATAGCTCCTATACCGCTGAACCGATTTTCATAAAATTTTCAGGTAAAATAGTGTTCAACACTCTTACGAGCTCATTAAATTTTGGTCAAAATCCATTAATGCTAATAACAATTTTGACAGTTAAAAACTTTTTAACGGAGCATCGATCAATATACAGTTTTCGGAGTATAGTAGACCACGTTTTGCTTAATAATTTGTCTTATAACCAAATTTGGTAGTTTTGTATAAGCAACTACGGCCAACTGAATGACGTTAACAATTTTTTCTAGGCCTTCTAGTTTTTTGGAAACCATAGCCAACTTTGTTATGTCTTATGACCGCCAAATTGGATTTATACTTCAATAAATAGAGCATAAAAGGAGCTTTTCAACCGTGTATAATAAGCCTATCTTTGGATGACGGAAAATGTAAATTTAGTAAAAAAATTGCTTTTCACTTAGTTGGCTGTGAAACAAATGGCGTAGTTGTCATAAATACGTAACTACCTTTCAAAAGTTTTCCATTTATTTAATTTATATGCAAATCTTTAAGGCCCTTATTTTTTTTTCTCTGGCTAAGAAATAATACAATTTTTGAAAATCTATCTTTTAATTCTGAAACAAAGGTTTGCATTTATTATTTAATTTAAAATAAAACTAAAAGCCGATAACAAAGCATTGAATTAAATAAGCAAATGTTCGAAAATTCCACCGTTGTTATTCATGCAAAGCCGGCATCGATGAATTAGAGACATGTATCTTTAACCATTTGTTCAGGAATTTCTTCTATGGCTTGAAGAACGGCTGCCTCAAGTTCTTCTATCGTATTATGAGTAGTAGAATAAACTTTATCCTTTAAGTATCCTCAAATACAAAAATCAAGAGGCGTAAGGTCCGGCGAACGTGCAGGCCAGGCAACTGAACCTCGATTTCCGATCCAGTTATTTCCATGTTAATGATTCAAATAGTCGGTTATGATTCTTGCATTATGTGGAGGTGCTTCATCTTGCTGGAACCACATGTTTGCTATATCTCGAAGAGGCAAATTTCCTAAAATTTGGTCAACGTAATTTTGTAGAATTTCTAGATATCGAGGTGCCGTCAAATTATTATGAAAAATGTTAAATAGTATGTGTCCGTTTATGACTCCTAGCCATAGATTCAAACCCCACCTAACTTGATGGTGAATGAACCTTACGATTTAAGAATGGATTTTCATCGGCGCAGTACACGTAGTTATGTCTGTTAAACACCCCGCAGTTTGTAAACCTGAACCTTAAGCGGAAATTGAGGGTTTTCTTGCGATTTTTGTATGAACCAATTGCAAAACAAGGTTTTTCTTTTTAAGTCACTATCTCAGAGTGCTTGACTAATATGTGTTGCATATGGATGATACTTACTGCCAATTTTGCTCCAGAAAACTGTTAAGCTGTAACTATATACTTTTTTCAATCAACTTATTTATAGTTCTTGTTACAGCTATTGATCGATAATTTTCTTTACTCTGTTTATCTCCAGTTTTATGTACTGGTGTAATTACGGAATTTTTTTATGTACTTGGGTATATTACTGTGGTAAATACTAGATTAATATTTTGGAGAAGCGCTTTAAGTACGGTCAAATGTTTATACTTTAATATTACTGCAGATATATTATCTGGTTGACAAGAGGCTTTATTTTTTAATGAATTAATTTGCAATATTAATTCATCTTGATTAATTTTATTAACTTTAGCTAAACCTAAAAAGTAAAACGGGCATATTTGTATGTATGTATAATGGAGTATATTTTAAATCTAAAAAGAAAGCTCAAACAGAAAAGATGATATTAGACCTAGATGGTGATGGAGGCATCAATGACTCATAAATATTTAAAATATTGTACTAGAAGAGTCTGTGACAAAGCAAGATAATGGTATTGGTTCAAATCATGAAAATACCATAAATTTTTTAAATTTTGAGGATAATAATCAAGAAAAAGATTAAACTGGTCAATGTGAGGATTCAGTGGCTAGTGTCATTAACAATAGCTCTCGTAAGAGTTATAGAAGCGCATTAATATGGATGATGATATCTCGAATCAGGTAGTTCCAGTGATGTAAGAGGCAGATAAATCATATATTAATATATAATAATAATAATAAGTTTATTTATGAAAAAGAAAACACACAGTTTTCACAATACTTATTAAATAAGTGATGATGAATTGATGAATAACACGAGTTATTTTGGTATAACTAAAGAAAATATGTGTGCAGAAAATGTGTCATGTAGTGATAACTAAAAGTGGTACGAATTCATGAGTGTGTCATGACCAAATATTTTTAAATAATTTCAATAGTGAGTGGGTGGTCAAAGTAAAATCTGATGGGCAATATTGGATGGAAAAGACAACTAAGACTTGGTATATAAACTAAATAAATCTATCTATGGCGTATAAGTCACACAAGTTATTGAAATAAAAAGTTTTATACAATAATGAATGTGTATGTATACGCAACAAAATGAAAAATTTTGTGGGCTATAGCGAAGTTGCTACACTACATATGGAAAGCATATTGAAAAGAAATTGGTTATCCATAGCCTCGTCCGTCAAATTAAAATGAAAACGCACACAAAAAGACATCAGTAACCTGGTTTTCTCCTGCAGCCAGTCTCGGGGATCCTCCCAGTTCTAACTGCAGCTACCATATGCCGAAACCATCACCATCACCAAAATCGAGTCTTTACCAACTTTAAACCAACAATTATTTCTCTACCATTAAGCTTAAATAAAAAAATGAAAAAGGTACTAATAAAGAAACAGCAAGCTGACAGATTTACTAAAAGGTTATCTAAAGTTAAATTTAAGAAATTTGTTAAAATGTAAGGGTTAATAAGTACTTTTAGTATTTGAGTTATAAAATAATTTTAAGGCGTTAAGAAATGGGGCGGCAATTAAATAATTTTATTTAACTGGCCGATCGTAATTTATACATGTCAAAATGTATGTAGTACATTTGACGGTTTTCCAAATCAAAAGTAGTAGTAAAGAATACACCGCGTTCGGTAAATTGTAGCTTAATTTTTTCTTAGTACAATTTGTAACATGTCGCCGTTTAATGGAAATTTATTGTGAGTAAAATTTATCTAGTGTTTAGTACTCTAAATTTCCCACCCCATGACATCAATACCCTAGGTTACGCGCATCGGCGATACCAAGAAACTGCAAAAAAATCGGATCAGTAGTTTTCGAGTTTTGTGGGATACAGATACAAACATACACCAAACCAAACTCCTTCTCCTTTGCTTCAAGAAAACTATGGATCAAAAATTACTAAAAATAGTTTTTGGTTTATGTTAGGTTAGGCGTAGAGGCTGGTTTGTGGAAAAGGGGGGGAATGGCGGATCATAAATAGAAGAAAATTGTTCAATGATTTATTTTTCCTATTGGTCATGATAAATAGCTGTTTGTAGTCGCCGATAATGTTTCATAAATTTCTTAGTTATAGGAGGGCGGTCAATTTGAACATCCCACTTCCATTTGTCAAATTTTAGAAGACTTTTTTAACTAGCAGTCTAGCAAAAACCCTTGTTTGAATTTGCTTCAGGTTTTTAGATATTTTTCGCTAGATTAACTCGCCTAACATCTCAAGAAGAACAAGAAAACAGGGCTATCGCAGGATCTTCAGTCTCGTACGTTACCAGAACCTCTCTGAACTTGTCCAACAACTGCAGCAGTTGACTGCGCCTCAAGTTCTCCAGGTACATGATCTCTTCAATGTGGTGCTCGCCTTGAAAGTACTGCTTTCGGCATAGTTTCGCGAACAGTTTTAGATCTTCTGGATGGCTTGCAGCTTGAATCTGCAGATAATTACACAAATAATTAGGCTAGATTTCTATGTTTATAAAATATGTTTGTAGCAAAACAAAATGAATCGAATTTAATTTATATGTTTTCGGGCTGCATTCTTGCAACTGACTGGTATTAAAATCTCTACGTGATGTCTTTCCAGATCACTATCAATACTTTGTTTTTCTGTTATCACTATAATAAAAAATCTATGATTTCCCCGAATACACAGTTTTTTTTGGTGTTTTTGTTCTTAAAGAAAACTGCTGGTTTTGCAAAAAACAACACTTAATATAATATGCGCATTTCAAATATGTATGTATGTATATATATATATATATATATATATATATATATATATATATATATATATATATATATATATGGGTACTACTGCTGCATGGGTTTTGCAGTTCTCGAGTGATTTAAAAAAAAACGAAAATTAGCCTAAGATACAAAACTTTAATTGTTTACCAAAGTTTGCTTTTTAATTTTGAAAATATGTTCAACAACCAGAAAACCAAATTTTGTACAAGTTTAATTTTCTTCATTTCTTAGTAAAGCTAAGTTGGCTTGGGCGACAGACCAATTTACAAAAAAGTAAGTAACCAAGATAAAACGAATAGCACGGAATAGTTGATATTTAATTTTTTGTTAGTTTAAAAACGATTTTCTTAAATAAAGTTTTTTTATCTAGATGTATAGTTTCATATTTGATTCAAAATGGAAATGCTCTTGGGAGTAACAAAAAAGCAAATGAAAAGCGAACCCAATACGTCGGTCAAAACGAGAATGTAGGTAAAAACACTGTCAAAAGGTATCGAGGGCCACTAGTTTAAACAACTAATTGTTTCCTCCTTCTTTCTGTAAAAACAAGACGGAATTTTAAAGTAGGAAATTTTAATTTAGTCATTGCCAAAAAAGCAAGCAAGAGAACTACGTTTTGTAGAACTAACATTTATTAAATTGAAAAAATAGTCCATTTCTCAAAATGGAGTTTGCCAATTAAAAAGAAAAAACTCAACGTCTTCTCCACTAAAGTCTTTATTGTTTGGGTTTTATTTAGGACATGTTTTGAGTCTCATCATCAGCAAAGAAGTATAACTACATCCGAAGCAATTTTCAGTGCTTATTATATAGATTCAAACTGGAATTATAAAAATATATTGAAATGGTTCACTCATATACTCTGAAACTGACTATTCCCCCTTTATCATTTTTAACCAATACCCCAAACTGCATTACTCATAAAACACCCTTAAAATGTAACGTACCTTTCAAAAACCTTCAAAAGACACTCATACCCCCAGCAAGCTAATGCGAGGGTTCAAAAAGCTTTGGATGTAGTTACACTTCTTTGTTTACCTTGTTTCAGCTGATGATGAGTCTCTTTAGAATCGAAACATGTCCTAAATAAAACCCGAAACAATAAAGACTTTAGTGGAGGAGACGTTGAGTTTTTCCTTTGTAACATTTATTAATTTAAAATCAATAAAAATCGAGAAAAGAAGTAACTGAATTTAAAAAACTCACCGTAAATATTGAACTCCTTTCCTCGTCCGGAAAATCTAAAAGCAATTCCTCCTGGTAATCATGTTTATCATCATCCACAGAAGTAAAACTCAAATTCTCTAAACTAAAAAATTAAATGGCACATGTTTTAGGCAGTTTAAATATGTGTTAGTTTCTTAAAACAGTTACAAAGTTTATCGGATCGGGCGCTATGGACTTTGTCATATTTATGATTTCAAAATTAATACCAAAAACAAGTCTATGTGGTTACTCGATTTCTGCGACCCAACGCATTTTTGTATTTTTAAATCTTCTAAAAACTTTTATTTAAAATAATGAAACATTTTTTGTCAATGCTTCTTTATTAAAAATGCATCTGTAGTTGTTTGGACCAGGGTATGTAGCTCAACAACATCTGTCAAATAAATATTTTGCTAAATTTAAAAATTAATTCTTCTTTAAAATTAAAAATTAATTCTTCTTTAAAATTAAAAATAAATTAAATCAAACATTATTTTCTAGTAAAACAAATCATTTACATTTTTTTTTATAAAACTTATAGTTTCCTCCCAGTAAATAAATAATAAACTCTTATAAAAACACCAAAAGTTTAATAGTCCAAAATATAAAAAAAAATTGTGCCGTTGAAAAAGAAAACCTCAGATTTTATGTTTTCCATGCCAGGGGCCATTTTTATACATGATGAACTACACTAAAACAGATATTTTCCAACCCCCACTAAAGAAATTTAGGTGCGTCACTGTAATAAAAATTAATCACCAGAAAAAAAAATCATCTTTACTACGTAGGGTATTGTATTACGTAATAAAACTAATCAAGAAATAAAAAAGTTATTGGCCCTTAAATATCAGCTGTTTTTTACCAGCGTAATAGAAAAATTGACTTTATGCTATAAACTTTTACAAATAAACGCTTATCTTAAATTTCAACATTACGGTAATTTATTAATCTACTCTTAAATTTAACTTAAAAACTCTATCGAATGGATTACTATTTGTAGAGTGTGTTTATTACCGTTCAAAAATAACTATAGCCAATGCGCATATTTCGTATAGTTCATCAAAGTTGATCGCTTTGTTCATTATATTTTCATTAAACATCACTTCACTACGCTTGCATGATAGCTTAATTAATTAAGCAGCTGTTTTTCTCTAATGGAGGCTTTAAAACCTAAGTTTAAATGGGGAGTTGGAACAGCGGTGATTAGACAGATGGCGCTGACGTTGGAATCTGCACATCTGGCAGTGGTCTGGCAACCAGCATAGCTTAAACTATTGATCGCCTTGCGACATAGATTGTTGACGTGACGTGACAGTCAAAAAAATTTTATGGCGTCCTAAAGGCAGTGTTTTGTTACCTTTGGTTGTTATTTTTGTGAAATTTCTTAAAAAACTTAGTTGTTCGTGTTTGTTATTTATCGGTAAACAGATAACGCTTCATAATGGATGATTTTTGGTCAAAAAAGATGTAGTTTACAATGCAGGTAAGCCTAGTATGTAGCAATTTGGTTTTGAAATGACATGGCATAGGCATTATACAATTAAATAAATATGTAATTATTGAAATTTTGCTGTAAGGTTACCTAGTCCTTGTTTACAATCTTCCAAGTCCTAATTTTTTGCATAAATTTATTCTTAATTTATACAGAGTGTACTAGATTATGTTAGCATTATTGCTGACAGCACTATTAATTGGAGGTAGGTGTTTTTTAAGGAAAACCCTGTATATTTTTACACAAGATGATAGCAAATAATTTTGTAAACAAAAAGGTTCCTATGCAACACTGGTCTAAGCTTGTAGCTCCAATAAAAGTGAAGTTCGCAATATAGTGCACACTTAATCTGGGACATCCTACAGAAGTAACTTTTTTTTTCTCCAACTAGTTATATTCAATAATTATTAGTTAATTAAGTGGACTATATTTTTTATTACAAAAGATACATACAAAGTAGTTAAATATTTATAAAAAAGTAACTAAAAATATTAATTACTTTTAATTAAGTGGACTACATTTTTTATTACAAAAGGTACATACAAAGTAGTTAAATATTTATAGAAAAGTAGCTAAAAATAATTATTATTTTTAGCTACTTTTTTATAAATATTTAACTACTTTGTATGTACCTTTTGTAATAAAAAATATAGTCCACTTAATTAACTAATTACTAGTAATTATTACTTTTAATTAGGTACTTAGTAGTTATACTTTACAACTAAATCTGCCCAGCTCTTTAGCAATCCCTATTACTTTTACTTTGATAAGATAAAGAGAAACAGGTAAGACTAAAATAAGTTTAAGATTTAAAACTATCCTGCCTAAAAAATGGTTCACAATTCTGGAAAAACTCAAAATTTGATAAGGTTAATGTCATTAATAAAAGTCAATACAATCTTATCTTGTTAGTAGGTACTATAAATGTTTGGTTTATGATTCTTCACAATTCACAAAAGTAACAGATTTAAAAGATATGTTTCACAAACATAAAATTTCTATTAAATCTTGTAAATTCTCATGCTTTTGGCACATGAGAATTGATGGAAGTTTTTATGGAACTATCCTATTTTGTGTAAGACACATAATAAACGGGTCAAATTTTCCTTAAAAAATCTTCTCTAATAACATTAAAATACTGTTCACAGGGGCATTTTTACTAATTACAACGTTTTTATTTTCAGAAAAGGATGAAATGAACCTTGACTATGAAGCAGGTGAAGCCAATGACATTATCTTAAGGAATCAGCTTTTGACAAATGGGAAGCAAAACAAAAGAGATCTAGATCTAAGTATTTTTACACATTTGAATTAAATTAATAACTTTAAAACTGTCTCCTCCACGTTTCAGTTATTCTGTTTTTTTAATAAATTATGTATTTAATAATTTCCTTTGTCTTTTTACCCAACCTTTTATAATAATATAAAAAAAAATAAAAGGTTTTGTAAAAAGGACCAACTGAGACATAATTTTAACATAAAAAAGGTTAATTTTCTGTCTTGATTGCAATGCGACTGAAAAATAAAAAGATTTTTAAAAGGACAAAAATTCGCAAGAATTTTTACTGGCCTTTTTGAAATCTCTTATTTTTCGGACGTATTGTATATTGGTCCTTTTTGAATCGATCCCGGCCGACCAAAATTTCCGTATCCAGCGCCATCTCTTACTTAGCACATAACGCAACTACTGTAACCTCAAAATTTTTCGGACGTGATCAATATAAAGACAAAACATAGTTCCCGACTTTATCATTGCAGTTGGGCTTCTGGTCAGCATGGCAGACCGAACCGAAGCTTTTTTTTTGTGGCTTGCATAGTCATATTGCAAGGCGGTCCTTGTTGGGCGAGTTCGTAAAGTAATCAAATTTCATTCATCGATTACATCGGGTTTTTGACATTTGACAGGCGACGTTCATCTGACTTTTTCGTTTGGTGAGTCCGATGACCACCGCAAATAAAAAAAACGCGCGTTGAAATCGATGACGTTAATCGCGCTTTTTTCGATTTATTTTCTGGTCTTTTTGTTCATGAATTGAGTTTAAACATTTTGGAAGACGTATTGAAAATCCCCATAGGCCTCCAGAGGACGAAACTTTATATGTACATCTTACTCCAGCCCAAATTGAGTAAATTTCAAAAGGTAAGGTACCTGTGTAGATAGTTATTAGACGATTTACACATAGAAGAAGTTAGTGGAGAGATACAGGCATTTTAAACTGCTTCGCTGTGAAATTATCTTGCATTAAGTGTTCACATCATATCTATCTATCTATCGTCATATCTATTGCTTACTTGGTCTTTTAAAATGTATGTGTTCCAGACTTGGTGTGTTCAAATAATTTCTGACCGAAAATAACCCCTTAGGCTTTTTCTAACTAAACCCGTAAATTCCAGCTAGGCTTGTATGTATAACGAGAGTATGTACTCAATAAGTACAGTCCTCAGTAAAAATAGGGTGAAATGGATATATCAACTTACGTAACCCACTCCGTGGTAATTTACTCTGAAGCTTAACAAATTCGAAATATTTTGTGCCACAATAAATCTTTTTTTTTTAAATCATAACAAAGTAGATTTTTGTTAGTTGGAAACCTCCCCTCCCCAAACTTGGACATGCTTTGTGGTATGCTGGATATTTTCTTTATTTTTTACTGTTTTTTTTTCAGATGATAAGAAATACTGTGAGATGTACTATGCAATAAAACATCAAACACCACATACCTGAGCCCAATCTGATAAAGAGAATGAAAACCAAGCAAATGATCATGGCTGGACCCATAATTCCATAAAATTGTTGTTTGATCTACGTCTGGATATGGAAGATTAGTTTATTAAGCCAAAAGGAAAAAAAATTAATTGTGGAATAAGATTTGTGATGACTTAAGGTGTATTGGGGGGATATGAAATGTGTAGCTTTATTTATTAGTTTTAAGGCAAATGAAAAGAAACATGTTTTGTTGTAATATGTTATTTAAGAGAGCCTTGTTTTTATTTTTATAAATAAATCTTTATCATATTAAAACTTTTTACATAAACATTTAGTTATTTAGAATAATACCTATACGATCATCTCAATTCTGCCAGACCCGAGCATCATGTAAAGAGCCTGGCCATCCTGCAAAAATATCAAGAAATTCAATCTTGTCATTGCAGATTCCTTGAATGATCATGGAGTGGTTTCCTTTTCTGTCATAAAACAAATTGTCAGCTTCTTGCCAAATCCCTAAACTGATTGAAACTACTGGGAAATCTGATATAATTATCTTGAAGCATTTGAACGGTCAGCTTGCAGGTTTTAATAAATATTGTATAACTATGGCCTTTTAAAAATCCAAACCAATCCCTAATTCCTCTGAATGACTCTTGGTTCCCCAATGTTCATAAGGTGATTAACACACTCTTGAGCAACGGAATGCATGGCCTTCCAATAATATTTATCTCAGGTTGCTTCAGCTCTGCACATAAATCCTAAAAATGAAAGAACAATTTTAGTAATTAATAGCTGTTATCATCTGCATAAAAAGTCATACATTTTTTGGGTAGTTAGAGCACCCAATAGCTACATACCTCTACTGCAGTTCTTTTCATTCGAAAATGAGAGCGAAAATCGCTAAGGCTGTACATGAGAACAACATTTTCGACGTAGCCGTCAATCCTGGTACGCCGTTGTCTGGCTGATACCAACATTAACTCCAGATCTTCATCGTCACTATCCGTATCTTGCAAGATGTTCATCGCAACTTTACTTATTACTCCGCGAAGCATTTTAAAGAAAAAAAATATAAAAAAAACACAGAACACCAAGGGGAAAAAAAGATGATTTTGACGTTATTGACATTCATCGGAGACTGCTCACCGACCCTCAGAGTCGGTGAGCAGCGATGCCATCAATTGATGACTTGATGGAATTCATCAGATATATTTATTCACCGAATTGCACCGATTCATTTAAGAACTTGAGTGTTGTTATCGATGAGCTCATCGATTACTTTACGAACTCGCCCTTTTTCACCACTTTCGTTGACAACGCGGCAAATCACGGCTCATGCGTGGGTCATGTGTGTCGCGCTTGCTGTTGTTCGAATACCGGCTTCTCCAAAAAGTTTTTAAGGAGTCCGCTGGTCGTGTGCATCGAGCGTGTGAATTCCAATCGAGAGGTAGAGGGTTCAATCCTTGGTGAGAACAAAAACTTTTTTAAAGGATATGTTCAAATAGGAATAGTAGGAACAGACAGACAAACTACAAACCTAAAATATTTCAAAATTTTCAAGAAAAGTTAATAAAATTAAAATCATAAATTCGTTAAAATTTTCCTAAAAATGTGTTTAAATGTCAAGCATTAACGTATTAACCGGAGGAGACCAGAAACCGCGGCAAAAATTCATTCATCAAAACAATTCGATTTGACCCCTAGATGCTTCAATAAGTTGAAAAAGAAGAGAAATATTTTTTGGAAAGACGATGGCAAAGCTGTGCGACACACAGCAGACGTATGTTTATTCTTTATACATTGAATGGGTCGATCGATTTACCAGTGACGGTGGCAAAATACTTAACAGTTACCTAGTAATACCTAACTTATTAAAACAAGCAATTTAATTTAGTTTACAGCTGACGTATTAGGTTAGGTTCTTAAATACAGAAGTCGAACATTAAAAATAAGAGTCAGGCTCTAATAAAAACTAAAGAGTCCACTTGATTTTCGAACCGGGGCACTCACCGAGAATTGTGAAGTCGTCTCCGGCAGCCGAAAACGGTATTAAAGGTTCTCTTTTTCCTAGCGACAATTAGATCACCCCCATTATTACAATTTTAAAGCTAGATATGTGTAGTGCCACTTTTCTTTTGTATATAAAAAAGTAAATATATTTTTAGTAATATTGTAAAAAATTAACAGAGCTCTATTTGGATGGACTTTTTTTGAAAAAGCCCTCGACTTATTGCTTCGATAGGGACACAATTTGCTTACAGTTTTGTGGATTTATTAAGATATAGGTGGGGTTAGTTCTACCCATTTGTTTTAATTAGGATAGTAACCATGGCCAGAACTAAAATAGTTTTTTTGGTTATGCTACTCTACATTTTTCAATTTTCCCTGAATTTAAAATTTCTTGCAAATATATTTTTATGTACTGCCTCCGACGACGGTGGTTTTGTCCCTTTTAGTGAGATTAAAGGTGTGTCTACGAAAACCTACAAAAAATATGTACCTAAAAAACAACTCTTTTATATAGCGAGTTATTTTGAGAAAAATCAATGCGACACTTATTCCGTCGTACTACCATCTTGGTTTTCATCAGCAGTTGCATCAGAAAAGAAACTGGACAAAAGTGCAACATATCAATTTCGGTTCTGTACCAATTGCTTTATTATAGTTTTTTCGAAAACATCTTTTTCGAATGATGTTTTGTTCACTTGACATTTTTTTTTAAACAATTTGTTCAAAAACATCTTTTTTGAATGACATTTTGTTTGAATAACGTTTGGTTCAAAAACATTTTCTTAAAACAGAAAACTCTTCGAAAATCTAGCTCCTTTATGTCTCTTTTTTGGAGGTCGCAATCGGTGTTACCTTTAACAATTGATCCTAACCTGTTAAACTAACTACACTGAACTCTAATCAATTGATAGCAAACGTATCCATTTCAAGAAAAATTTTTTATGGAACAGTGAACAAAATGTGAGATTGTCATTAAAAAATGTTTTCAAAAAAGAGAACAAAACAATTTGATAAAATGTCATATGAATTTAAGTAATTTTTGAACAAAAAGTTTTCTATCAGATTCTCAAACAAAATGTTTTCGAAAAAAATGCAACTCGAACAAAATGTCACTTGAAAAAGATGTTTTCGAACAAAATGGTTTCGGTCAGATTGTCATTTAAAAAAATGTTTAAAAAAAAAACAGTTGAACATGACTTTGATCAGATTCTCATTTACAAATTTTTAACAAAATGTCATTGAACAAAATGTTTTTCAAAAAAATATAATATAACATATAAAATGTGCCATCAGATCGTCATTGGAACAAAATATTTTTGAAACTAAATTTTTTTTACATTATATCATTTAAACTCAATGCTTTCTGCCATTTGAACAAAATGTCATACAAATCCACTGCTTTCGAACAAAATGTCATGTAGAAAAGATATTTTTTAACGAAATGTTTTCAATCAAATTGACATTCAAACAAAATGTTTGAAAAAAATGTCATTCGAAAATTTATTTTTTATTAAAAAAAAATGTTTTCGAAAAAAACCCCATTTGACAAAATGTCATTCGAAAAACTAATTTTTCAACAAACCAAAAGTTTTTTATCAGGGGATGTTTGAACAAAATGTTTTAAAGCAAACTGTTTTCAACCAAAACGCCATTTGAACAAAATGTAATTTAAAAAGTAATTTTTGAACAAAATGACAAATCAAATTGTCTTTCAAACAGAATATTTTTGAAAAAAAAATCATTTGAATATAATATTATGAAAATGTAATGAAAACAATGTAATTTGAACAAAATATCATTTTAGTTAAAAAAATTAATTTTATTTGCCACTTTTATTTTTTGACGCATAACTTAATGCTAATACTATTTTGTAAAATAATTTTTTTATTTAACATTTAAAATGAGTTAAATAAAAAAACATATATTTACATCTTCTCGCTTATAGTTAAAAATAGGTATACAAAAAATATTTTATAAATGATATTTAGAAAAAAAAACTTTTTGAAAACAAGCTTTTATAAAATGGACTAAAAAGCATAAAATAATTTTTTGAGTGTTCTGATACCATAATAATAAAACCGATGGGCGTATTAAAGGAAATTTACCCGTTTTTCTTTTAGCCTTGTTAACTCGAAGTTTACTGAAAAAAAAATCATTATATTATAGCAGAGAAATGTAAGGGTAGATAATTTAACCCAACCCAACCCTACTCAAGCTACCCTTACATTTTTCTGATATGGATGGACATTACGCCTGCTTGATATTAGGCAGATCATCCGCGACCGGCAGTGTGTCGATTTATTTTGTCACATTGAAAAAGAAGAGTCGGCCCATCATCGGTTGTGGACGATCCACCAAATGCGCATAGCAAGGCATTTACATAATATTAAATACGCCCATCGCTTTTATTATTATGATATCAGAATACTCAAAAAATTATTTTATGCTTTTTAGTCCATTTTATAAAAGCTTGTTTTCAAAAAGTTTTTTTTCTAAATTTATTTTTTAATTTTTAGATTTGACTAAGTCTATGCATTTCAGCTAGTGCATCGATATTGCAGAGAGTCTTTCCTGTCAATTTTAAAATATTTAAGTCTTCGATGAGAAGGCCGTCCAACAATTTGATACTAAACAAAATACAAACTAAAATTTTACCCCCTCTTCGCCCTCCACGTTAGGGGGGAGGTAGGCAGTCAGTGATACCACATTATTGGATTGTCATCAGAACTATAACATTAAGTTAATCGGATACGTGGTCGTACGTAAGTCAGTTGAAAGTAATCAGAAAAACTTAACATTAAATCGTCCATTTTGAATCCGCCATATTGAATTTTTGTAATCTGATCAAAAATTCGTAATCATCATCCCCAAAAACCTCCAGATACCAATTTTGGTGGAAATCCAACAAATCCCTCCCCGCCCTCCCGGTTAGGGGTGAGGTAGGCAGTCAGTGATTCCACATTATTGGATTATCACCGGAACTATAACGGTATAGGAAATTCAAAGTCAATCGGATACATGGAAGTCAGTTGAAGGTAATCAGAAAAACTTGAAATTAAATCGTCCATTTTGAATCCGCCATATTGAATTTTTGTAATCTGATCAAAAATTCGTAATTCTCATCCTGAAAAACCCCCAGATACCAATTTTGGTGGAAATCGGACAAACTAAAGTTTTACCCCCTCTTCACCCCCCCGTTAGGGGGGAGGTAGGTACCTGATGAAACCACATTATTGTATTGTCATCGGAACTAAGACGCTGTGTGAAATTTGAAGTCAATCGGATGTTTGGAAGTTCTTCAAAAATGAGATTTGATTACATACATACCCACATACATACATACATACAGGTGAAGTTAAATAAAAGCTTGTAATAAAAATAGGGTTATTTAGATACCGGGGCCGAAATTTACTTTTTGTTTTCAAATAAATTGCAATCAATTTTTGGGTTTAAACAATCATCCTTAGAAATGGATTTTATTTAACAAAGAACAAATTAATAAGTAGGTAACTATAGTTTATTGTTTTTAAATTTTTTGAATAAAAAATTTTGCTGACATTTTATAGGGTTCAAAACAAATCTGCGTGTAGAGACCTCGTTTTACACTTTTTAGATGTTTGGTTAAGATGCTTTTACGTTGGTGTATTTTATTTTAGGTTAGACAACCTTAAAAATTCAGAGTAGGTAAAAAGGACACAAGACGCTAGCGCTACCAAGTCCACTTTCAATCCCTGACTTCGCATGCGCAGATCTACCAATATTATTTACCTCATGTATTAGAATAGATGAATACAGGGTGATTTACACTTGAATGATTCTAACCACATGAAAATAGAAAGTTTCAAAAACCTAACCTAACAAAACCTAATCAAATCTAACCGAACCGAACCAAAGGAAACTGAACCAATAATTAAAAAAAAAAACTTTCCTGACTTCTTGCCCGGGATCCTAGAGGATGTGAATCCGAACCGAACCAAACCGAACCTAACTAAGCTGAACCAAACCTAACCTAACCAAACTAAACTACAACACGTACTGCTAATTAGGTTTAGTTGGGTAGGGTTAGGTTTGGATAGGTTCGGTTCGGTACGGTCCGGTTCTGATTCACATCCTCTAGGATCCCGGGTAGGAAGTCAGGAAAGTTTTTTTTTTTTAGAAAAAAAATATTGGTTTAGTTTTCTTTGGTTCGGTTCGGTTAGATCTGATTAGGTTTCGTTAGGTTAGGTTTTTGAAACTTTCTATTTTCATGTGGTTAGAATCATTCAAGTGAAAATCACCCTGTACATCTATTCTAATATATGAGGTAAATAATATTGGTAGATCTACGCATGCGAAGTCAGGGATTGGAAGTGGACTTGGTAGGGCTAGCGTCTTGTAAAAAGGACTAACCCAAGTTAAAAAATTGCCTCGATCCAAATCTAAAAAAAAACTGTTTACACAAAAAAAACGGTTAAATAAAAAAGGTATAGGTAAAAAAATTACTTGCCATATTAATAAGATACTTTTTTTACCTTATCTGTTGAAAATCAAGGCTCGTAGTTAAGTGTAAAGTATCAGAACCCCAAAACTTGGGACACCCTGCACATTTTTTAACTAAACTTATGTTTAAACAATTATAACAAATAAATAAATATTTCGAGATTTTAGCACAAAATACACTCCCGCACCATTTTAAAGGCTTTTAAGAATAATTTTGAGTCGAGATCGAAGATATAATTTTTAAAAAAACACGAAAACAATTCCGAACCATAAAGAGACAGGTCAGCAACGTCGCTTGACCCTTGACAAAATATTAGCGCACGTAAACGACTTCGAGATGTTTTTTTGTTCGCTTTATTGAGACCTTCTAATCAAGAAAAAAGTTTTGTCTCTTTCTCTCGCATCGGTTTAACAAGAGAGTAACAAAATAAGATACTTTAGGCGAGCCTAGACTATTGCGGCATGTTTCTAATTCCTTTGTTTTAGTGAGGGACTGTAATCGAGAATAGTTTTGTTTTTGTCTCTCGCACTGGTTTAATAAAGGAAAACGAAGGAGCAGCAAAATAAAATGCTCGAAGCACGCTTTAAAGTGATCACTGCTTGTTATGTATCCATATTTGGTGATGTATTCTTAATATAGTAAGGGTTTGTAAGAAGGACAGTTTTGTCTTTTTCCCTTACATTGGAATAAAAAAGAAATAAAAGTAAAGGAAAGAAAATGGAGTTTTCCATGGACCAAACAAAAATAGTCGGGGACTTCTTTACTGCAGAAGTACGTATTTTAAAACAAATTGTTTATCTAGACGGCCGATTTTTTTGTTTATTTCCTAGTCTCCTCCGGTTAATACGTTAATGATTTCAAGCTGGTTTTAAAGCATTTTTCTAGTAATTTAAAATAAATTAACTTTCAAAAAACAAAAATGTCTATTCCAAAACAGAAAAAACTTTGTGACAAAAGTACGTTGAGCTTTAATCAAATGTCAGAAGGTCACGAAGTAGCTGTGCAAGCTAAGTTAGACACAGCTTTTCATTTCTTATTTAAATCAAGATACGAGGATCTTGAGGAATGCCACGCCCAATTTTACAATTCCCATAATCAGATCCTTGGCTCTCTCGAATAGTTTAAACTTGCGTTTGATGAGCAAGTTAAGATTCGAAAAGAATTTGACAAGATTTATTACGGAAGTAAAGGTATGTATTACGACCTTTTTAGGGCCAACCCTGTTTATTACGTGGGCAACCCTAACCAACAAAATCTTGTTCAGAGGTCAAAGACAAGATCATTTCCACAACCAAGGTTACCAGTTTTCGATAGAAATTATAAGAATTGGCAACACTGGTTTGACTTGTATAAGGTCATGGTACACCAAAATCCTGATTTGAGTGATATCGAGAAGTTGCAACAATTGCGGAATTCTGTTCTGAATGAAGCCCTTTCTTTAGTAAAAACCATTCCCCTTGCAGATAGCAATTATCATATTGCCTATGAAACCTTAGTAAAGAGGTATCCAAATAAACGAATTATTGCTACTACCGCTTTGAATGCTATTAACTTTCTTTCAACTAAATCCAGTTCTGGGAAAGAATTACGATCCATGTTGGATACTTTTTCTGAGAACCTAGCCATATTAAACGAGCTTGGTTTTCCTACAAAAGAGTGGGACTTTCTTACTTTCAACATCACGCTCTCAAAACTTGAAGTCAAGATGAGGACTGATTTCGAACTCTACTACAGTAGAGAGAAAAACAATTCAGAAATCCCGTCCTACAATGATCTTTACACGTTTATAGAAAATCACTGCGTTGTGCCCGAGTCTGTAGTGCAAATGCCCAGTTTTAGTAGACAAAACCAACCTCCCAAACCACCTCAAACCATGCGTAATTCTCAACAGAGCAGTTTTCAGAGAAACAGTTTTAATAATTTTAATTCACCTTCTGCTTTCAATACAACTATTTCAAATCAAAGTTCAAATTCAAGGAATCAACAAAATACTTTACAAAATAGCAACCAACGCAACAACCCTCAAACTCAAAACACTCAGAACAGAACTTTCAACTCAAAAATAAAATGTTACCTTTGTTTCTCCAATCATGTATTATCGAAATGCATCGAATTTCAAAACAAAAGTCCACAAGAAAGAGTGGGTTATGTTCGGCAGGTGAATCTATGTCAAAATTGCCTTCATTTTGCCCATCAGACCGTGAACTGCCCCTCCTCCTACAACTGCTTTACGTGTGGAGCCAGGCACCTTCACATTCCACAACCAGTAGCGCCCTCTGTGAGTTTTAATTCTTATCCTCCAGAGAACGTTAATATTCCACTTTCAAATTCCAATATTGCCCCTGCGTCAGGAAGCCATTCCACAAACTGTCATGCAACAATGATTTCAAAAAATTCCACTTTTCTACTTTCTATCGTTGTAGCTGACATATTAGACTCAAGGGGACATTACCAACCAGTTCGTATCTTACTAGATTCTGCCTCTGAGGCAAACTTTATTTCAGAAAAATGTCTAAATCGTTTAGGTCTTTCGAGAAGTTTCTTTTCTACTTCCATTCAAGAGTTAAATCAAATGACAACTTCCAATACAAAAGGTAGGACGAAATGTCTTATCAAACCTCAAGGTCAAACGGGACCTACCTTTGATTTTGAGGCTTTAGTACTTCCAAAACTTTGCGCGGAGATTCCTTCTTGTGCTATCGATTCAAGCAGTTGGAATCACATTCGCAACATCAAACTTTCTGACCAAAACTTCCATACACCTAGTTCTATTGATGTCCTAGTAGGTTGTGAACTTTTTCCGCATCTCTTACAAGAGAGAGTTACCCATGGAGAGCGTGGACAACCTAGTGCTTTCAACATCATCTTTGGCTATGTGTTGATTGGGAAAGTTGATAATTCAATGCAAACAAAACCACAATCACTCATAAGCTGTTACACTTCCATTGAACCATCTTTAGATATCTGCCTAGAGCGCTTCTGGGAGATAGAGCAGGTGCAACATAAAGTTTATCATAGTTCTGAGGATATTATGTGCTAAAAACTATTTTCACAATCAGTTTCACGCAACGAATCAGGTAGATTCGTCGTTCCATTACCTTTCATAAACTTAGAACCCAAGTTGGGTGACACCTATCCAATCGCTTTAAAACGTTTCAAGCTTCAGGAATCTAGACTTCTCAAACACTCAGCTAATTATCAAGCTTACAAAGATTTTATGCAGGATTATTTAGATACTGGTCACATGATACCTATTCCTACGCCTATATCTAGAGAAGTCTTGGATAATTCTTACTTTATCCCTCATCACAGTGTCTGGAACACTGGGAAGATTAGAGTGGTCTTTGATGGGTCTCAACGTAGTCCTAGAGATGTCTCGCTTAACGAAACGTTGTGCGCAGGTCCCAAACTGCAAAATGATGTTCGTGAAATTCTACTTAATTTTCGAACTCATGCTGTTGCTTTTGTTTATTTACTGACCCTAATGGGTATAGTGGGCGTGCGTTCGCTTTACAACAATCGGAGGGTGGTGGGTTTGAATCTCATGCGGAGGTGCTGGTAACGTCTGTCTTGGGCGGAGTTTGGGCATCAAAACAAGACCGTAGTTCGGAACTCCCCGTTTTAAGATCGTAGATGGCGCTAGTACGATAAAGACCCCTGTGTTCAACAAAAGAGTATCCATTAAATCCTCCATGAGAAAAGAAAATCGCCTACCTTGGGAATGCTTGGCGGAGGGAATGAGTTGTGATTGTCCTGGGCATCAAGTGACTTCGAGTCAGATCATCTTTGTATCTACCGAATTGAGCTGGAAAATTGCCTCCAATAAGCGGACAGTCAATAAGATAAAATTAAACAAAAAAAGGGTATACAGGGTTTTTTAATCTGGATCTTGTGTCGCAGACGACTGAGAGTTCGAGTAGAGACAAACAGATTAAAAAAAAGAGACGGGCATAGGCCGGGGTTGCCATTACAGTTTAAAAGTGGTAGGTGTGTATGTGTATGACTCGTATGGAAACCTTGTATACATTTTTTAATTCTCTCTTCAGTGTTTTTGTTGATTTTCACTTACTTGTAATTCCTCATTAATAGTTCATGTGTCTCGGAAATGGTTGAAGCGCCACTCTCTGACTCTGTTCTGGTTGAATAAAATTCATTCAATGGGTACGAAGTGGATAAAACAGAACTGGTTCTGGGTTTCTGGGTGATGGTTATATAATATAATTGCAAATATCAAATATTGGCAGAGTAACTCATTTTTATAAACATTTTAAATTTTCTTTTTCTGATTTAAAAATGTTTTAAATGTCTATGCTATAATAAAAAAAAATTTTATGACCAATTTTTTTAAATGTTATGACTTTTTGTGACATATTTTGGCAAAATCTATAATTTTTTATGACCTTTTGAAACAAAATTATAATTTGGTAAACTTATCACGTCCTTGCAATGCAACTATAGGTAAATTTAGTGGGAATAAGGACACTGTTGTTCTGGTAATAAAACGTATATTTACCAGAACAACAGTGTCCTTATTCCCACTAAATTTACCTATAGTAACAAAATTATAATAACTTATCAAGGTAAATTTTTTTTTATGAATACCTATTTTCTCTTTTTTATCAAAATATTTTGCTATTGTTTGAAATTGTTGATGCCAGTATTAAACTGGGCAATTATGATTACTGTAAAATTTTATGACTTTTTATGGTATGACTTACTTCAAATTCGCTTTTTATGACACTTAACCACTGATCGGCCTAAAGTTTTATGACCGATGTAAAATTGCATGACTTCTTATGACCGGTGGCCGCCCTGGTAGTATCAAAAAACATATCCTGAGTAAATGTTTACAAAAGATTCAAGGTTCATAAAGAAAAACTTACTTCTTTTGATGCATTAACCCATTTTCGGTGGGTAAATATTGAACGTAAGTATGCAACTGAACCAGTAAATGGTGCTGTAACATCCATATTATTTTCTTTACAAACTCCTGCTGCTGCGTCGGATGGGACAAAGGGTTGATTTTTTGTCCGAGTGAAGTTGGTAATGAGAATTCGCTTATCGATCTGACAAGAACAAGAAAAGAACCCTTAATCAAATCCTGAAATCCTAATAAGTGTGCAGGGCAAGCCTATCCTAACAAGAGGAAAAGTACTATTTATTTGTAATAACGAGTACACTAAAATACATTAGGGCCCTTTTGAAACGCTTATCTGACTGTTCGTTATTGTTATGGTTATTTCTAAGGCTGCGCAGCAACCTGACATATAAAATTTCGAAATAACATAACAAAGTCCATTAATTAAGAGGTTTCTTTATTGTTATCGTTATTTTGTATAGTTAACCAATAAGTTTGTCTATGGTTTTGACCAATTCTATTGTGTGATTTTAAATAAAAATTTAGGATTAGTTGGTGATTGGATTCTCCGGGCTTTCTACGAGCAAGACCGAGCTCAATAATGTCCTCCTTCCTTATATTTTATTAAAAAAATATAATAAGTTATAGATAGGTGGACAAATGAACAGCGGTAATTCCTTGGCTTATTTTCAGACCAAAAGTATATATGACCATAGGTCTGCAAATGCTTAGTTACAGAGCTAGAGGGTTTTGAAGTTTTAAAGTTTTTTAGTTTTGTTTAAAATAATTCCGGCAGTTTTTAAGATATTTAGCTCAAATTTGACAAATAGATTATGCTATAAGCATTAAATGATTAAGCAAGCCAATTGCTTTCAAAAATCTACATGGTGATATTTTTTCAGGGGTTATGCTCCTTTTCATCTCTTCAACTTTTTTGCGGTGCGCTACTGGTGAATTCCAAAACTCAAAATTAATTCTTTGTGTTACTCAAAAACTTTTTTGTATTTGTTAGTTTCTTCGTACCTGCTACCGTTATCAAGCAAAAAAATAAAAACGATTAGCTTAATGACTATTTTAAAAAATTTAGCAAATTAAATAAATATATATATTTTTGTCCATACGCTAGCAGATCAAAAACATTTTTAACAAAGCAAGATAATTTTTTTGTGCATAAGAATCCACGAGCGCCACATCATAAAAAATTCGGGGGCATGAAAAATTTAGCGCCCTGTAGTCTCGTGACCAAGCGTTTGCAGGCCTATGTCAGATACTAGTTTTACTCTTAAAATAAGCCCAGCAATCACCCTTCTTGATTTGTCACCCTGTATAGTAATAATATCACGGAAGTAAATAGCGATGGATTTTGACAACTGACATGTGACTTTCAAGACGTTTCAAAAACTCTTGTTCAACGCGCATGATTTTATGGTTCTCGCTAATTAAGAAAGATAACAGCTGGGAAGAATTTTGTGTCTGAAAAGCGGAAGTTTTGTGAGACAATGTAGTTTTTTGTGCACTTAAAAATTTTGTAGTGTAAGGAGGCTTTGTAGTCTTGGAAAAAGAGAGATGCTGAACATAACGGCTATTCAGCATCTCTCTTCTTCCAAATTCCAAACAAAAAACTACATTTTCTAACAAAACTTCCGCTTTTCACGAACAACAATTCTTTCCAGCTGTTATCTTTGCAACGAATCTCATGGTCTATCTAAATGTTCCAAATTTCTAGAAAAATCCTCTACAGATCGGAACAATTTTGTAAAACAAAATCATCTTTGTTTAAATTGTTTGCATCACGGTCACGCCCTCCAGGCATGCGCGTTTGCGATGTGCAGTGGGTGGTTACATGTTTTTAAAAAACTTTCCACATCCAAAAAAAGCGCGGTTGACTTCCGATCCATCGTCGAGATCGACGATATCGCGTCGAGGAACACTAAGTCAGTGTTCTAGCTTCAAAGACATGTGCAAATAATTTCACGGTGCTTTTAGCTACCGCGGCCGTGGGTATTTTGGATGGAATGGTATGTTTCAAACCATTCGCGTCATGATAGACTAGGGATTGTAATCATGTTTTATCGGTGAAAATTGTCTGCGTAGGCCACAAATTCTTTCTGAACCTACCTTTTCGTTTGACGCCTTAGTAGTTCCGAAGTTATTAGTTCCTCCCCTGTTTTGACTCATATTCAAGGTGTGAAGGCTGACAAGACCTATTTTTGCTCGAGACCTATTGATTTATTGATCGAAGCCGAGTTATTTGGGCAAATCCTTCAAGAGGGACGAGCTATTGGACAGGCAGGAGAACTCACTGCATTGAATACAGTTTTCGGATGGATTTTAAAAAATTTCAATGTGACGAGAAGTCATCTTCTTTCTACCCCAGAAATTCCCCTGGAGGCTGCAATACCCAAGTTCTGGGAAATTGAACAAATTCCTAATAGAATATTTTCACCCCTGAAGACAAACGGTCTGAGGAGATTTGTAAAAATACTACAGGTCGAGATTCTACTGGTGGTTTTATAGTTTCATTACCGTTCAGAAACGGTGAACCGGAATTAGGAGATACCTACTCACAGGCTTTTCGCAGATTTTCACTTTTAAAGAAAAGATTAATAAAAAATCCGGAGCTTTATTCACGATGTCGTAGTTTCAGAATATTTAAATAGTGGTTATTTGTAAAAGTCATGCTCCGAAAAAAACTCTTTCTGGCTATTTACCACATCACTGCGTTCTTAAGCCTAACAGCGTAAGTACAAAACTGCGTGTAGTGTGGGACGGCATTAGCTTAAACTCAACACTAATTCCTGGGGCTAAACTTCAAAAGGACATCAGTTCATTGTTACTAATTTTTCGTTTACGTCCTGTAGTCCCCGAACATAGGCATTTTCAAAAAACTCTAACGCGTTTCTCCCCAGAGGAGCCCTTGTCTGAATGAGAGTTCTCCATGAACCTGCGGATCTTGAAAAACAGCGTTTTCCTGAAGCCAATAGGATTCTTGCAACACAAACTTACATAGATGATATCTTAGGAACGAGTACTTCGATTTCAGCAGCAGCCCTTTCCCTTCAATAAAATTACTTGAACTTGGAAGTTTTGAGTTACGTAAATGGGCAACCAATGCGCCAGAGGTACTAAATACAGTTCCCATTACAGACAGACAAATGCCTATCATTTGATAGGGAGGAACCTCACTTTCTAAAGGTCATGGATTTGCAATGGTAGCCTTATTGTGACTGTTCTTCCTATCAGTGTAGGACAAGTGATACAACTTGTACCAAAAGAGCTGTACTTTCTGATATCACTAAGCACTTTGACCCTTTAGGATTATTGTGTCCTGTTATTCTTTCAGCTAAGTGCCTTATGTAACAAATAGATTGGGATACACCATTGTCCCCTCCAATCGTCAATTCCTGGCAGAACTTCCTAAACTTACAAAGAGTTCTCTTCCTCGCCGTGTTCTTGTAGATAATTACAGTCGATGTGAATTACACACATTCTGTGATAGCAGCATGGTCGGCTATTGTTATTTTTCTAAGAATTAAAACATTTAATTCAATTTTCGGTTCTTTACCTTGCGCCAAAAGTCGTGTTGCTCCACTGAAAACTATTTCTATACCCAAGTTGGAGCTTACTGCTGCTTATTTACTTTCAGATCTCGTCACTTTTGTAAAGGAAGAGTTAATTTTCGATGAGATGGCTGCCTATAGCGACTCTCAAGTCATCTTAGCCTGGCTAAATACACCTCCATGTCGATGGAAAACATTTCGTGGCAATTAGATTAAACCACATTCAAGAAATAATTCCATTTAATTCCTGGAGATATATTCCCTCAGAGTTAAATCCTGCTGGCGCCGCTTCCAGAGGACTTTCACTCACGGAATTATTATGTCATGATTTGTGGTGAAAGGGTCCTCAATTTACTTCTCTTCCTCGGCAAGCGTGGCGTAATAATTACTTTCCCTACTCGGATTACGAAAATGAATCAGAAGTTAGAATTATTGTGTCCTGTTATTATTTTAGCTAAGTGCATTATGCAGCAAATTTGAAAAGCTCAAATAGATTGGGATACACCAGTGCCCCCTCCAATCTTCTTCCTGAACTTTCAAAGATTTCTCTTCCTCGCCGTGTTCTTGTAGACAATTACAGTTGATGTGAATTACCGCATTCTGTGCTGGCAGCATGGTCGCCTATGGCGCTGTTATGTTTCTAAGGGTGGAAACATTCAATTCAATTTTGGTTTCTTTACTTTGCGCCAAAAGTCGAGTGGCTCCACTGAAAACTTCTATACCCAAGTTGGAGCTTACTGCTGCTTTTTTACTTTCAGATCCCGTCACTTTCGTAAAGGAAGAGTTGTTTGCCCGCAGTTAGAAAAACGATAACTGCAATGGACTGTATATATTTTAATTAATGAAAGCGCGAACAAACATAAATATATTGATATGAAATCACGAAATAATTAAGGTCCATAGGTTAATTATTGGTACCACACAACGGAAATCAGAAACAAAGCACTCACCAGTTTGCAGCCAATTTCTCCACGTTCCAAGGGGCCCCTGTCTTGATCTAATGATGGCACCACGTAGCTGAAGGGCTGAAGTTTCTAGTTCTATGCTTCAGTACACCAAAATCGAGCACTTTCAAGTGTAGAAATTTGAAATAGTTGGAGAAAGAAATTAACACGCCATTTTCTCGAGGCGGTAGAAAAAGGATCTCACTGATTGTTGGTGCGCATGTCCAAATGCGCGAAAAATGTACTCTGTCCGTCATCCAATTGTGTGGTTTTAAAATTTACAAAACAACCGCGAAATTTAGCGGGAGCTAACATAACTGCCCTCCAAAACACACAATTTTAGAATACAGCCGCACAGATATAGATATAAGAAAAATGATCGACCGATAAATATAAATGAATGAAAAACAGATAAGTAGCGTAAGTTTATTTAGAGATAACGAAAACCCGAAAATGGCAAAACAAACAAAAAAAATTTAAAAAAAAATAATAAAGAATTAGCTATTGTAATAATTGATTTCAATAGGTAGAAAAAATTAAAATTACTTTTAATTCGGCAAGAGGCACAGTTTTACAACTGGCCGCTTGTAAACACCGGTAACCGTTCGTACCGTCACTACCCGCACTTGACCGTCTCCGCCGGGATGCAATTCGAGAACCCGACCGACTGGCCATTTCAAAGGTGATTGGATGTGATCACTCGTTATGATAACCAAATCATTTAATTTGATATTTGGGGACGAATCAGCCCACTTGTGTCGCTGTTGTAGCGTATGCAAATATTCTACAGAATACCGTTTCCAAAAATCATTATGTAGTTTTTGGATTAGTTGCCATCTCGAGAGCCGATTTAGGGGAACCTCGGACAAATCTGACTCCGGAATTTCTGAATTTAGGGGTTCAAGGGTCAAAAAATGCCCAGGGGTAAGAGGTTGAAGATCGTGTGGGTCTGAAGAGGCAGGAGATAAAGGGCGACTAATAGGTACAGCTTCTATGCGACATGTAAGGGTGGACATTTCCATGATGGACAACTTCTGGTCGCCGACAACTCGAACAAAGTGAACTCATTATGGGCTGTCTATAGGGTTTAGGGTTGATTCTAAAACATTGCAAACACTTGGATATGGTTCTTTGAATTGCCAGTCTGGCAGATAATATCCAAAATTGCTGTAAAAGCAGATTATGAAATGTTTTAAACCCAGGATGAAGGTATTGTCGATGAGTGGACTCCATAAGAAGAGTAGTTAAACGATGGTTACTCGAAAGTAAGACGGAGTGTTTTGCAGAATAAGACAAAAGGTCAGATTTTTGTAATCTGCCACCGACTCTAATGATATTATTTTCATCAAGAAAAGGTGAAAGTTTTCGAAAAGGTTTCGGTATTGGTTTATCCTTAGATAACGCGGAAAAAAGCTCAGAAAAGCAAGAACCTTGAACGCGTTTGATAAGAAGGTATAACGCACTTTGCATCTCACCGGTGGTAGGAAAAACAATATTTTCAAAAATAATTTTTTGGTCCGGCGGCTTAGTGGGTTTTTGATAGGAATGGTTTTGAAAAAGGTTAACTATTCGAAGGACATAACAAATGATACGTTGAATTTTTGATATAGATGAATATTTGATAAGAAGCTGATCTAAGAAGTTAACGTCAATTATCGCATTGCAACAGACCTTTGGCTTTTCCTCCAGATTAATATCTCAGAAATCAATCGGCATTTTTGATATATGAAAATCGGGCCATTCGTTTTCGGGAGACCACAAAAACGACGGTGCGTTCCACCACATGTCATGTGACATGAGCTGTGATGGGGTGGCAGAAGGAATGTAGCGCCATGAGTTTGAGGGAATGATTTCTTGGATTCTACTGACTCGATTTCCAACAAAGGTTTGCCAGCGATTAGGAGGGGATGAAAGCCAGTGCAATACGACTTGCGAATCGCAGAAAGTAACGATATTTGTAAAAGTTATTTTTCCTTCATAGCTAGATAAAACGAAGTAAATTAGTTCGCTTAAAAGAAATGCGCCTAGGAGTTGTAGCCTAGCCAAAGTTCGTGACTTTATAGGCGCGACCCTAGATTTTGCAGATATGAGAGAAACAGATATATTGTTTTCCTCTTCTACACGAAAATATACGACGCCTGCGAAACCTCGAATTGAAGCGTCACAGAAGCCGATGATTTGACAGGTATTGGTTTTTGACAGTTTGATTTGTCGGGATAATTGAAAATTGGAAAGAAGCGGGAATTCAGTTCAGTTCAATCTGGTTCTTCGTCCCAGCCTATTTTCGATCCACAACTGTTGCAAAATACATTTTGCTTGTAGCAACAAGGGACAAAGAAAACCTAAGGGATCGAAGATTGTTCCTATGATAGATAAAATAGAACGTTTAGTTGGGGGTTTGTCCTTCATTCGGCATTGATAAGAAAAATGTCGTTATTTGGATGCCTAAAACTTTGATAAAGTGGGGTTCCTCCTTGTCAAAAGAGAGAGGCATTTGACGATCGGATTCTGGCAATGTTGCCAATAACTCAGGACAATTGCTTGCCCATTTTTTAAGTTCAAATCCTCCCGACTTCAACAAATCATTGAGTTCCGTTTGAAGGGAAAGAGCTTCAGAAAGCGAAGGGCTAGTTCCCAAGATATCGTCGATGTAGATTGACGTTTTTAGAACAGTACTAGCCATAGGAAAACGCTCCTTTTCTCTCTCTGCCAGCTTATTTAATGTACGCATGGCTAGAAAAGGTGAGCATGTCATGCCAAAAGTGACAGTAGAAAGTTCCCACACTGAAAGTGGGTCCTGTGGAGAAAACCTCCACAATATCCTTTGATAAAGACGGTGATAAGGATTGATAAGGACTTGACGGAACATCTGTTTGATATCAGCAATGTAGGCAATAGGATTAAGACGAAACGTAAGGAGTAAAGAAGCAATATCTTTTTGAAGTTTCGGTCCAGATAACAACGTGTCATTGAGACTAATATTCTTTGGGGTGACTGCCGAACAATCCCAGACTACCCTTAATTTTGTACTTAAGCTTTCCGGCTTTAGTACGCAATGATGTGCTATAAAACATGATACGTCGACTTTTGGTTGACTAGATAAAACTAAACTCATATGAATAGAATCGATATAGTCTTGCATGAAACTTGAATAGGCAGTGTACAGATCAGGATTTTTGATTAATCTATTTTCTAGAAGTAAAAATCTACGATAAGCTTGCGGATAAGTATTTCCTAGGTCAGGGTTTATTTTATCTTTAAACGGAAGATCTACCATGAATCTACCGCTCGGTTGTCGTACAACACTCGCAGTAAAAATTGATTCCGCTTGTTTTTCTTCCTTTGATAAGATTTGTTTTTTAAGCAAATGTTCGATTTCCCAAAACCTAGGGATAATAACCTCTAAAGGAGGTGAATGACTCGTTAAAAAACAACTTGTTCGTTCCGTAAGACTACCTACTTCGTCCACTTTTCCCATGACGACCCAGCCAAAGATGGTTTCAAGGGCTGAAGGTTGCCCTATTTGTCCAAGAACCCTGCCCTCCTTGAATATCTGTGCGAATAGCTCGCAACCAATAACAAGGTCCACAGGTCTAGATTTGAAATAAGATGGGTCGGCAAGTTTAAGGTTTTCCAAGTGTTTCCACTGATTATCGTTCAAAGTGAATGTAGGCATATTGGAACATAATTGTGAAACGACAATTGCTTCGAAATTAAGTAAAGGAGTGACCTGTCCTTGTGGCTTAATGTGACATTGAACGAGCCCTTTGGAAGTAAAAGAAGACATTTGATTTAATCCGAATATTTCAGTGGTGTAACCTCGCCTAGGAAGATTAAGACGCTGAATACACTTTTCACTGATGAATCCTGTCTGTGATCCAGAATCAAGCAGTGCCCTTACAGGTTGAAAATTTCCGCAACCGTCCATAACATCTATTATGGCGGTGCATAAAAGAAAGGTACCTGAAGGTCCTGAGGTATTTAATGACACATGAAGATTATTGACAGGTGGTGTGTGAATGACAGGACTAGTATCTTGGCTTCCAGACTCTTTATTAGTTTCTAAAATATGAGTTAAAGTGTGGTGCCTTTTACTATTGCAAGTCCTGCATGAATATTTTGATTTGCACGTATCTACCCCATGCAATGGATGAAAACACGCTAGACATAATTTTTTCTGCTTGACGAAAGATAGGCGATCGATAGGTGAGAGGTCAAGAAATGTTTGACATTTCGCAAGCACGTGACCTTGATTACACCGGAAACATTTTATTCCCGTACTTAAATTAGTTGAGGTGCCAGCCAGTCCTATAAAAGGCGAATTGGATGATTTATAGGTAGGCTTTTGCCGAAACTGATTTTGCATAGAATTTGAATTTTGATAGGTAGGCTTTTGCCCAAACTGATTTTGCATAGAATTTGATTTTTGATAGGTAGGCACCTTTTTGGGTGCTGTTGATTGAGGAAGTGATTTCAAAACTTTACATATTTTTTCTAGAAATTGAGAAAGTGACTGAAAAGTGGGAATTTCGGTATTAGTATTGGCGTGACTCATTTCGAAATTTGAACGCGTCGGAATATCCAATTTTTCTAACAAAATGAAAAAAATAATAAAGTCCCTGACTGTAGTCAAAACTAAGTGATTTTAAAATTTCTAGGGATTCTGAAAACGTGTCAATTAAATTACGCAATTCTTTAGCTGACTCGTTTTTTAAGGTAGAGTTCATAATTGTGCTTAAAGCATCATTTGCGAGGTCTCGCTTGTTTTGATATCTATTGACTAATTTGTCGTAAGCAATTTTATAATTTTGATCAGATAAGCTAATCCCTGATATCAATTTTAATTCATTCATCCTCGAGATATGAAAATAAATATTGAAGTTTTCGAACGTTACTTAGACTTTGATTTTGATCTATAATGTTATTAAAAAGATCGAAAAAGCTTGGCCATAATTTTTTATCACCTCGAAATATGGGAATACCTAACTCTTTGAGTTTTGGAGTTTCGTTTTGTCGAACATATGATCCCGAAAAGGATGGGGCCTCAACCGGAAATATTTTAGAGTAAACCCCCTTACACGCATAAAAATATTTACGAGCTTCTGAAAGGATCGCATCCTGCGTTTTACACTCCTCGTCGTCCAAGTCGTCTATCAACATAATGACATCATTATGTGCCAGCATGCATTTATCGAAGGTTTCATCCAAATCGGAATACGTCACTTGAAACTCGTTTCTCGCTTTTTCGTCCGTTGCCGCGGTCTGTGAAAACACATAACACTCGGTGATCGCAGATAAAAAACCCTTGCGTTTTTGCACGGCTTTTTTGATAGACATGATTTTTACCTTTGAAATGACGGTAAATATACAATTAACGTTAAATTAATGCTTCTGAAATAGAAAAATGACGAATTGTCGAAAATATGCACTAATTTATCGCAATTGATGAAAATTGTTTTAAATATCGAAATGATATGGAACACATCTACTCACAGAAATGTCGGTAAATATACAATTAACGCTAAATTAATGCTTCTGAAATAGAAAAATGACGAATTGTCGAAAATATGCACTAATTTATCGCAATTGATGAAAATTGTTTTAAATATCAAAATGATATGGAACACATCTATTCACTGAAATTGCTTGTTTGTTTTGATTGCTTCTCGATTTTTGTTTATACTGAATGACCACGCGGTAAACCCTGCGTTACCATAGCAGCGGACCGAAAACAGGTGAACTGCGCCGATACCGAAGGTCGAGCGAATATCTCTCTCGGCAAAATTCAAGGCCTTGTGATCGCCGTGTGAAAATGGCAGACTTATTAATACCGTCGTATGGAGTAAAATTTAAATAATTCGGGTCGAAGGAACACTTATGTTTGCCCGCAGTTAGAAAAACGATAACTGCAATGGACTGTATATATTTTAATTAATGAAAGCGCGAACAAACATAAATATATTGATATGAAATCACGAAATATTTAAGGTCCATAGGTTAATTATTGGTACCACACAACGGAAATCAGAAACAAAGCACTCACTAGTTTGCAGCCAATTTCTCCACGTTCCAAGGGGCCCCTGTCTTAATCGAATAATAGCACCACGTAGCTGAAGGGCTGAAGTTTCTAGTTGTATGCTTCAGTACACCAAAATCGAGCACTTTTAAGTGTAGAAATTTGAAATAGTTGGAGAAAGAAATTAACACGCCATTTTCTCGAGGCGGTAGAAAAAGGATCTCACTGATTGTTGGTGCGCATGTCCAAATGCGCGAAAAATGTACTCTGTCCGTCATCCAATTGTGTGGTTTTAAAATTTACAAACAACCGCGAAATTTAGCGGGAGCTAACAAGAGTTAATTTTCGATGAGATGGCTGCCTATAGCGACTCTCAAGTGGTCTTAGCCTGGCTAAATTCTCCTCCATGTCGATGGAAAACTTTCGTGGGAATTAGAGTAAACCACATTCAAGAAATAATTTAATTTAGTTCCTGGAGATATATTTCCTCAGCGTTAAATCCTGCTGACGCCGCTTCAAGAGGTATTTTACTCACGGAGTTATTGAGTCATGATTTGTGGTGAAGGGTTCCTCAAATATTTTCTCTTCCTCGGCAAGAGTGGTGTAGTAATGACTTTCCCTCCTCACACGACGGAAATGAATCAGAAATTATTTTCAATTAAAAAAAAAGGTTGTTTTTAATGTTACCGTAGAAATTCATTTTTTAGGTAAACTAAATCGACTTTCGCAATGGCAGTTGGTGCAACGGGTGATTGGTGACTTGAAAACGGTACTCTCTAGCGTACTTGAATACTCTCCAACAACATAAAAAATGGATCAATCCCGTTAAGGACATTAAATTAAATGATTTAGTTTTGATTAAAAGTGAGCTAACTTCACCGTTGAAGTGGCCGCTTGGTTGCAGAACGCAACTTCACCTCGGTGATGACAATGATCATCTTTGCAGACCAATTCTCAAGTTGTGTCTAATTCCAAAATAAATACTTATAATTTGTTATAATCCAAATTTAAATTCGGATTTAGAATTTTATAATATTTTTTTTTCATTAGCATAGGTATTTGCTAAGATTTAGTATATACATTTTTTAATAAAACAAATTTTCGGGTTTTTCAATTACTCGGTTAGTTAAAACACAAGTATTTTGGCAGCCGGTTTATTTTCATGCACAAGCGTTTTCCTTTAAAGTTGTTTTCCTATTTTTAGTTCCCTCCTGCGCATTTCCTTCTTACCCGCAACTGTCTCAATAAATTTGAAGAAAAAAGACTTCCAACGTGTCCGCTTCCTAAAAAGGAAATAATTTTTCGTTGTTCCTTACCTTCAACAAAAGTGACAACATTTTCCGGTGCTTTAAACTAGAGCTACCTACACTCAACTTGGTAATGGTGATACTGTGAGCAGGACTCTGCAGAAAAGAACCAAAAAATCGACTCAGTAAGTGCCCTGAAGTAAGCAGTTGTAGATTTCCTCAAACGAACCTATGGCATAACTTTCACCCTTCCTTTACGATCAATGTTACGCAGTTAATTCCTTCGATCTAGTTCACTCTTCCTACCTGCTGCGTAAACAGATTCTAACCAAACTATTTACAAGTTATATACTTTTTCCTGTCACACTCAAACATGGCGTCAAGACAAAAGATTAGTAAATAATTTATTATTGAGCTCCCGAGTCTAGAGATCTGAAAGATTTTCGTCAGCTTTTAACGGAAAATATAATACAATACATTTTTTCTTGAAAGTTTTGAAAACTTACTTAATAAGGTTGCTCCCAGGGAAAGACTCGCTGAATTTCTCCATTAAGGCCGACTCCAAGTGAACAGGAGCATTCGGTGATATCACATATTTGTTTTTTGAACACACTGGAAAAATCACGGTTGCTTTTGCCCAGTAAACTAAATGAGCCGTTAGTTCAAACACCTAAAAAAACACTAAACGTTTGACACCTGAGCTTGTTACATTTTTTAATTAGAAGCTTTCTTTCTTCTAACATACGATTTACAACGAACATTTTAATTAAATATGATAGAATACGTTTCCTAGATATAAGAAACTACTTGGGAATTTTGGAAACGGTTAGAGACACAATTTTGGTTTTTCACCCGTGTATAACAACGTAATTGTTTTTTTTGTCATACCTAACTAAGTAACTATCAAAACTTAATCCATTAATAGTTTTATAGGTTCACAATTGTGATACACTGCCAATGAAATTTAATATGGAAAGTGTCCAAATTGGGAAAAATTGGAAATGTTTAAGGTGTTTCATTTTGCGCCATAAGAACGCTGGTGAAGGTCAAGATATGTACATTCAGCGATTGGTACCTGTGCTAGATTTGAGGTATAGTTGACCCTATATGGGGTGGTTTGTAAATATTTGAACCGCATCTTGATACAGGAAGCCTTTTTAAGCTACAGGCGGTTTTTGAAAACTCTCTATTAAGGGAGGGGCCTATAAATTTTTTACTTATAAAAATTTTGTTCTGGTGTAAATTGCTTTTCATAGGTTTTTTTTTATAAAGAATCGAATTGTTAAATTGAATTATCTGTCACTTTTTATTTTTGAGTTATTATATAAAACTGTTTTGAGTAATTCCACGCCAAATCATCCATAGCTGCCATGTCACGAAAAAAATCCAAATTTTGATAACATGTATTAGTGTTCTTAGGAATACCAAATTAACAAATTTTAATTTTCAATGTCGCCTCCCGTATTTTACAGGCCACTTTAATAGTAAAAAAAAGAGGAAAATCAGTTGTGGCCTTATTTTTTTTTTATTTCTGTTGTATTAAATCTTATGTAAAAACAAATTTGACGGAAGAAATCTTTAATATTGGTTGGATAATCCTATACAGAATAAAAAATTAATCTCACTTTTTTGCCATGGCAAAAATAGTTTTAAAAAAATAGTAAATTTTATGATTTTCTCGATTTTTAATTATTTACACCGGTGCGGAATATGGTCCATCAAAAAAAAGTCTATACGCACATTAAAGCTCAGTGGCTTGACTATCATACAAGGCAAAAGAAAAATTTCTAGGTCTATTGCTTTCAGAAAACTAAATTTTTTAAAATTGGAAAAACCGCAAAAACTTCAGAATTGGCAACTTTTGACTAAAAAAATTGTCATGTCTATCTGTCTATTAAAACTTCGCTTGTGCGTTGTTTTACTTGATAATGTATCGTCTAAATAAAAGTAAAATAAAAAATCTGGGTCTGTTATTTTAACATCAACTTTTAAGCTATTTGGTTAAAGCATGTAAAAAATCAAATTTTTTTATTGAGTCGCAAAAGGAAAATAAATATGTATAAAAATCATCGTTAGGGGATCTTATTTATAGCCACATACTGTTTTGCGTGAGATCCTAGTTTGTGGGTTCAAGTCCCATCTTCGTACACTGTTGGAATTTTTTTTTTTAGTTTTAAGAATACATTTTTGGTGAGACACGGACATTAATTAGTTTGTTTCTTTGGTAAATGAAATGGTTCAGGTTTAACAGTGCCGTACGTAGGAAGGAGGGGGGTTGGAGGCCTAATTATTCCAAAACCATTAAATACCTTCTCCTAAAGATTGAATTTTTCTGAAAGAAGAAACTAATGGTTTTTCAGGACTTTGCTTTTACTCAAGCCCTCTCTCCCAACCCCCTTTGAAAATTTCTGCATACGCCACTGGGCATTAAAAAAAACTCAGTACAAAACTAACGCATGGTAAAAGCCCATGTGATGCGTTTGGAGGTACTGTGAAACGATTTGTTTTACATTAAAATCTCAAACAAACAACAATGATGATGGATAATTTAACTATAGATGCTTAATTTACTTCAAGCTCAGAAAAAAATTTGTTCGGCTTCTGAAATTATAGAACTCGACTTCTTTTCCGATTTTTTAAATATGACAGTAGGTAACTACTAAAAAAGTAAATAAACTTTAAAAAAATTTCTGTAGTGACCTTATGAAAAGAGTTTAGATCATAATTTATTGAACAGTGCTCATATAAATTAAATTTACCTTCTGATAAACCTTAATTTGCAGGGGCGGATCTACAAACTTTATTTTGGGGGAAAATATCCTAATAAATATTTCACAAAACTATTTTGCATAGTGACCAGGAGGTGTATTCTATGTGTCAAAACTGAGTAAAGTTTCAGATTTGGGGTGGGGCATCCCCCCCCGTAGATCCACGCCTGTAATTTGTGTTGCAATTTAAAATCACACAAAATATTAAAATCACAAAAAAATGTGTAGTGACCTTAAGGATTACAGACCCAGATTTTTTATTCTTGTTTTTAAAATTATATGATACAGTGAAACCCTACTTGATTACCACCAGCACCCCGATAGACAGGGTCATTTTTGATGCTGAAGTTGAGGGATTTCCCAAACATTCTTAACTTCTTCGTGGAACTCCAAGGTAACGTCTACTTTTTAAATATGTTTTATACAAGAAAGATATAGTCCTTGAGTATAGCTTTCCAACACTGTATCAAAAATTTAGGAAAACATTACATTTATACCCCAAAAAAATATGAAAACTTCGAAATGTTCTGCGTTTTTGGATATTCTCTAAATTGCTCTAATTAAACCAATATAAAAGATTTTGCTAAACATCACATTTTTTTGAAAACTACTTTTATGCATGTTTTCTAAATTATAGGTTAATTTTTTTTAGGTGCTGTTTACTATGAGCATAATTTTTTTCTTTAAAGTCCCATTTTGCCCGTTTTTAGACTTTTCAAATGCGTGTACAACAGACTAATTGGATTAAAAAATCTAAAATTATGCAAAAGTGGTTAAGCATAAGCTGTTTCATTTAGTAAGCATGAATAAAGAAAAAAATTAAATGTCACGGCAACACTTTTTTTGTAAATTGGATGACTTGGCGGGGAATTGCTCTATTTCTTTATGGAATAACTCCTTTATTTAACTATATTCATTGTACTTTTTTATATTTTTCAAATAGCATAAAACGAACAAATTAAAAATAAAGAAGTAAATAAGTACAATACGATGATACGTAATTTTAAAGCATATTTCTTTTTTACATTTTAATTTATAAAAGAAAAAATAATTGAAAAAAAAATATTAAGGAAATATATAAAAATATATAATTAAAAAAATCGACGAAAAAGAGCATTATTTCATAAGAAACATACAAACTTTATGTTATATCTAAAAAACTAAAAGTGATAGATAAAATTCAATTTGTCATTTTTATTATTTATATAAAAGCTTACTGATTTATTCCTAAAATTCTTCTATTCTACTTCTAAAAATTCCTGCGCTTAACAGGTAGGTTCACAAAGTGGCAAAAACGCAAGTTTAACAAAAAAAATTTAATGGCCTAAAATGACAATCAGTTAAAGTTAAATCCTTTTTATTGTCAAACCTGAGTTTTACCTTCTGTAGGTCATCTGATATCAACTCTTAGGTAACTGTAAAACGTGTTTTGTTAAAGTGTAAACACTTATAGTAGAGTTTAAAAGCGCGTAAAAATGTAAGATACAATTTAAATCATTTCTTACACCCTAAGAATGCAAAATCGACTGGTCGTCCAAAAATCGTCGTGTGCAGGAGGTGGTGGGGGTAGTTTTTCCAAAAATTTGGAAATTTTTTTTTTGCATTTTTTGAATCTATAAAGTGTGCTCATGACTCCACCAAAAGCATATAGTAATATTACTATCAGAAACATTTATTTTTCAATGTTGAAAATATCGTTCCCAATGCTTTTATATGGAGTTCCCTATTAAACAAGTGCTCGCCCTGAAAACGCGTATTTATAATAATGTATAACTTGTTATAACTCGAGAACCCTTTGCTTAATCAAAAAACCACCTTCTGTAAACTTTGTGTATCAAAGATCAGGGATCACAACAATTTTTGAAAAATGTCAGTCGGACGCATATTTTTTTTTTAAGTAGTAAAGAGTGAAGCCATGACGCGACGAACGCGGCAGACACTGACATGCGACGAAGGGTCAGATATTTTACAAATGCACGGCGGGCCAGGCGAAACGCGACTCTATGTCTTGAGACAAGTCGAGACACACATAAGTTCGTTTTTCGTTCAACTCTCGCGGTTACAGATGTTTAAGTTACTTACTTGGTTTTTTGCTTGTGAATTGCGTTATGTATAAATGTTGTGCTTGTGTGATTTGGCCGTGAAGGGCCAAATATCAAAGGCTAGGCGTGAAGAAAAGGGAAATTTAGTTCTATATTAGAATGTGACTCTCGGCCCTACGGGCCTCCAATTTATTTCTATATTAGTATGTGACTCTCGCCCCCCCCCCCCGAAGTGGACTATTTTTTTTAAATCAAGCTTTTAGGGTACCTCCCCCCTCCACTTTTTTGAGAAAAACGAAAAATTTTTCTATAAGAATCATATCAATGTTGGTTTTATTGTGAAAACCAAATCGGAATCGGTTTAGTTGTTTTTGAGATATCAGCGTTTGTATGTAAAACTTTGAAGGGTCATATCTCAAACTATTTTTTTGCTCGACTTCCGGTGACTTGACAGCCCTTGACTGAACTTATTTCTACGGTAAAAATATTAATTTGTGGCTTTAGATGTCACCCACTTAGTGCATTGACGCGCAATAGGTCCCTGCGTTTTTTTAATTAATTTAAATTATTTTAAATTTCAATTATTTGCCTATATCTCGAGACGTCAAAATGAAAAATTTATAATAACTTTATCGATATGGCCTACGAAGATCTATAAACATCAGAGAAAAAAATTTTGATTAGTTTGGTACTTTTTGAGTTTTTGCCAAAGAACCATCAAAATTTGCCAAAAAGTGGTGCTACTTTAAAGTGTCATATTTTAAGACGCCGACAATTAATTTTCATTATCTCGACGGCGACAGATGCGTCCGTTAAAATTGTGTCTTCCAGGTGTAAACTAATTACGCTATGTCAAATTTTCTGTTTTGACATATTATGCCTATAGCGGGGAGTGGGGGCTCAAATCAAAAGTCTCGATTCTAATATAGAATTTAACGGGAGGCGCGTAGTTTCCCTTTCAAATATGGATTCCCGGAAGCCCGTATAGGGTCAAATCGAAAAAATGCAAGAATCCATTTCGATTTAGTTTGTCGATGCCTATTAGTGTGCCAAATTTCAGAGCTCTACGATAAGTTTAAATCTCGAATAAAAGCACTCGCTGGCATCGTTTATGTAAGTGACGTCATCAGGCTAAAAAAAATACAAAAATTTAATTTTCTAATAACAGAAATTATTTTTACTGTCAAATTAACCAAAAAACTTCAAATAAACTTTTTTGTAGATCGCACCCCTCCTCTCCAGGGCTCCTTAAATATAAAAAACCTTAAATTGGTTATATTTTGACAATTTATATCTCAGAAACGATTTTGCTGCATCACTTCCGGTGACTTAACAACCCTTGATTGAACCTATTTCTACGATAACAAAAAAAATTTATGTGGCTTTAGATGTCACCCACTTAGTGTATTGACGCGCAATAGGTCCCTGTGTTTTTAAAAACAGAATTTTTTTAAATTTCAATTATTTGCCTATATCTCTAAACAGAGACGTCAAAATGAAAAATTTATAATAATTTTAACGATAGGGCCTCCAAGATCTATAAACATCAGAGAAAAATTTTTAGATTTATTTGGTACTTTTTGAGTTTTTGTCAAAACACCATCAAAATTTGCCAAAAAGTGGTGCTTCTTTAAAGAGTCATATTTTAACACGCCGACAATTTATTTTAATTATCTCGACGGCGACAGATGCGCTATTGTGTAGGCTTGCAAAAAAAATACATAGTTTATTACCGTTAAAATTGTGTCTTCCAGGTGTAAACTAATTACACCATGTCAAATTTTCAGTTTTCACATATTATGCCTATAGCAGGGAGTGGGGGGCTCAAATCAAAAGTCTCGATTCCAATATAGAATTTAACGGGAGGCGCGTAGTTTCCCATTCAAATATGGATTCCCAGAGGCTCGTAGGGCCGAGTCACATATAGTGAATATGGACTCCCGTAGGCCTATAGGGCCGAGAGTCAAATACTAATATAGAAATAAATTGGAGGCCCCCGAGACTCACATTCCAATATCAAATTTAACGGGAGGCGCGTAGTTTCAATTTCTAATTCCCGGAGGCCCGTAGGGCCGAGAGTCACATACTTATATAGACATAAATTGGAGGCACGTAGGGCCGAGAGGCACATTATAATATAGAATTAAACTGGACGCGGGTAGTTTCCCTTTTAAATATGGATTCCCGGAGGCCCGTAGGACCGAGTCACATACTAATATAGTGAATATGGAAGACTGGAGGACCGTATGGCCAAGAGTTACTAATATAGTGAATATAAACTCCCGGAGGCCCGTAGGGCCGAGAGTCACATTCTTATATAGAACTAAATTTCCCTTTTTTTCACGCCTAGCCTTTCATATTTGGCCCTTCACGGCCAAATCACACAAGCACAACATGTATACATAACGCAATTTACAAGCAAAAAACCAAGTAAGTAACTTGAACATCTGTAACCGCGAGAGTTAAACGAAAAATGAACTTTTGTGTGTCTCGACTTGTCTCAAGACGTAGAGTCACGTTTCGCCTGGCCCGCCGTGCATTTGTAAAATATCTGACCCTTCGTCGCATGTCAGTGTCTGCCGCGTTCGTCGCGTCATGGCATCACTCTTTGCTACTTTGAAAAAAACTATGCATCCGATTGACATTTTTCAAAAATCATTGTAATCCCTGATCTTTGATACACAAAGTTTACACAAGGTGTTTTTTTGATTAAGTAAAGGGTTCTCGAGTTATAACAAGTTATATATTATTATAAATACGCGTTTTCAGGGCGACCAATTGTTTAATAGGGAACTCCATATAAAAGCATTGGGAACGATATTTTTAACATTGAAAAATAAATGTTTCTGATAGTAATATTACTATATGCTTTTGGTGGAGTCATGAGCACACTTTATAGATTCAAAAAATGCAAAAAAAAATTTTTCCAAATTTTTGGAAAAACTACCCCCACCACCCCCTGCACACGACGATTTTTGGACGACCAGTCGATTTTGCATTCTTAGGGTGTAAGAAATGATTTAAATTGTGTCTTACATTTTAGCAATGAAGTGCACACGGGGTGACACGATAGAAGCGGCTTTTAACTCTACTATTATGCCGAGACGGTTTTTTAATTTTTGTTGAAATGACACCATGTGCGGCATCGAGTTTAGGTACTAATGTATAAAAACGGAAGTTTTAGGAGTTGAAGAAAAGTGTGTTAAGGATGAGTTGAAACCATAAATGTTATGCTTTCGTTGTGCTTGGTGTCTCGAGCTTTTTGAGGTATCATACGCAAAAATCGGTTGAGAAATAAAAAAGTAACTACCGATAAAGTTTTATTTATAGTTTACAAAACAGTTTTCTTCCCCTCATTTCTTAACCGATTTCTGTAAACGATACATAAATTGCCAAATTTTATAGGTACATACTGGTGGATCACTGTTTAAGAAAATGGAATAAAATTAACTCAGTTTTTACAAAAGCCTACAAACTCCTATAGTTTCAGTGCTCTTTGGGCTATCGGAATTAGAGATGTAACAAACGTCTGTGGTGCGGGTCGTTGATATTGCTATGCCCTATGCAGACTTGCAACTGACAGGGCATAATAATCCAACTTCTGCTGCGTCTGCCTCCCCGCGGCACCACTGGATGTCGGTGATATGTATCACAAGTTCTCTTGCCTTACATACCACCTAACCAAAGACGCCTGCAAGCACCACACATACATCACCACATCAGACAAAACATCACTTACACGGCATGCAGAGGAGGAGGCAGGAACTCTTTCACAGGGACGGCGAGATCCTCAGGTCAGGTGCCGAGTCAGGAGAGGTAGCTAGGAAAAAGTGGGTTAGCGTGCCCATGCCGCACGACTGGGAGGGGCCCGCGGACTCCCTAGCCAGTTGGACGTAGCTGCCCCATCGCGTAGCGAAAAATTTTGAACTTTGTAGTAGTGCCAGGTGGCGCCTGGATGGGACCCTGCTGCAGAGCTTGGATGCTTCCCTATGCGATCGTCTACCTTCCCCTGTTCCTGAAAAAGGGTCTAACTGGGACCAGGAAAGACAAATGCGGATACCTTTTGGCAAACATGTCCACGCAAAAACACACCCAAACACAAGACGGCGTAAGCCAACCACACACAACCCCCCCCTTTTTTACAGCGTCTCGGACGCACCATGAGCGACAACAAAGGAAACAATGTTAATGCGCAAAAAAAGGATGTAAGTGATGCTTTTTATATATTTATCGGTTTTACAACGTTCTACGTCTTCCGATACCCAATCTCCACTCGTTTCTGTTTGCCCATAATTCATCATCTAGGCCTCTTATTCTTATTTCACTGTCTATTCCTTCTCTCCAGCTTCTCCTTGGCCGTCCTCGTTTTCTTCGGCCAGTTGGTTTCCATTGTAGTATTTGTTTAGGTAGTCTTTCATCATTCATTCTTTGGACATGTCCGTACCACACCAGTTGTTTTATTCTTATATCATCCACTAAAGTACGTTCACCCACTGTCATAATTTCTCTTATTCTTTGATTTGTAACTCTTTCTCTTTTTGATTTCCCTGCTGCTCTTCTCCAATAGTCCATCTCCGTAGCGGAAAGCATTTTTTCTGTTCTATCCTTGATTGGCCATACTTCTGAGCCGTATGTAATAATACTTTCTACAATGGTGTTATATATAAGCTTTTTGTTATGTTTTGATATACTTTGGTCCCAAATTATTCCATTTAATAAAGTTATTGCTTTTCTTCCTTGTAGGTTTCGATCTTTTATAGCTTTGTCTAGTGTTCCGTCAGCTGTAATTTTTGGACCTAAGTATTTATACTCATCACAGGACTGAATTCGCTGCCCGGTATTTAAGATTAAATCCTGTTTCATTCCACCGATACACATATACTCTGTCTTATTGAGATTAACCTCTAGTCCCCAGTTATTGTACTCTTGCCTTGCTATTGCGGTAATTAGTTGTAAGCTTATGTTTGTGTTTTCCAACGCTTTCCAAAGAAGATTTAGTGGTATAATCATATACTACTACTATGTCGGTTTAGAACGTTTTTCTACGTTGTCCGACGCCTATTCTCCACCTCCTTCGATCCTGACAATCATCCTCTGTCAGATTTTTTTGACTCATTGATCTTGGAGTTTAGGACGCCCTCTTTTTCTGCGCCCTATTGATTGCCATTCTAGGACCTGCTTTGGTAATCTTTTGTCGTTCATCCGTTGTACATGGCCGTACCATATCAGTTGCCTTCTAGTGATGTCATCCGTTATGCTTCCCTCGATTCCCATTCTTTCTTTTATGATCTCATTTCTTATGTGATCTATTCTAGATATTCTCATTGATCTTCTTATTGCATCCATTTCGACACTTTCCATTTTTGTTTTGTATTTTTCTGTTACGCGACAAGTCTCTATTCCATACAATAGCGTGCTTTTGACCATTGTTTCATATATGTTAAATTTTACATTTTTTTTATCTCTCTGCTCCATAAAATACTGTTAAGACATCCAATAACTTTTTTTGCTTTTACTATTCTTTTTTCCAATTCTTTACAGTCTGTACCTGTCTTATCAAATGAGACACCCAAGTGTACATACTCATTGCATGGAGATATTGTTTGTCCATTTTCTAGAACTAACTCACAGGATTCGTTTCCAATACATAAGTACTGTGTCTTGTCCACGTTCACTGTTAATCCCCACTTTTGGTATTCTTCTGTTAACTTTCTCATCATATACTCCATGTCTTCTTTATCATTAGCCACAATTACTTGGTCGTCAGCAAACTGTAGTGTGTATATGGTAAATCGGTCGTTAAGCTGTATTCCCATGCCGTGCACTTTACGTTTCCAGTTTTTTAGAGCTACTGCGATATATATTTTAAAAAGAGTTGGAGAGATACATCCCTGTCTTAAGCCTTTTGTTACCAGGAATTCTTTTGAAAGTCGATTTCCAATTTTAATTTTAGATTTTGACCCTTTGTATAGTTCTTTTATCGCTTTTATGTAAGTATGATTGATATTAGTTTGCTCTAACACTGTCCATAATTTTTCTACTGGAACGGTATCATATGCTTTTTGTAGGTCCACAAAGGTAACATGAGTCTCTATATTTCTGGCGCTCCTTTTCTCAATTACTTGTTTAAGACAAAAAACATTATCACTACAAGATCTGCCTGCGCGAAACCCACTTTGCTCTTCTTCTTCTTGTTCGGGTCTCTATTAGATCTCTAAGAATCCTACCGTACAATCTACTTAGAGTACTGAAATTCCTCTGTAATTGTTGCAATCCAGCTTGTTTCCTTTTTTACAAGCTTTTATTTAGCTTCAGATGTTCTGTCTAACTATCTAACTATCTAACTAACTATCTATCAAATCTTGTGAAGCGTTTTTGACACACTTCCCATTATCCGATTTGGATGAAATTTGGTACACACATAGTGGTCCCATGACAATACAACATTAAGAAAAAAATATCCTCTCAGCCCTACCGCCACCCCCTTCCATAGAAAATGCGTTTTTGACACCCTTCCCATTATCCGATTTGGATGGAATTTGGTATACATATAGTGGTCCGATGACAATACAACATTGAAAAAAAAAATCCTACCACTCCCACCCCCATCTATAGAAAAATGCGTTTTTGACAAACTTCCCATTATCCGATTTGGATGAAATTTGGTATACATATAGTGGTCCGATGACAATACAACAATAATCAAAAAATGTCCTCCCACCCCTACTTCTTTTCATAAAAAATGCGTTTTTGACACACTTCACTTCAAATGACTTTTATAAAATTTGGTATATGCATAAAGGTCCGATGGCAATACAGCCCAAACAAAAAATATATTTCTACCTCTATCCCCACCCTCTCCTTCACCCAATAGAAAAATGAGTTTGCAAACAACTCACGATCAGCGATTTCATTATAATCTAGAATAAACACTTCTGTTCTGTTATTGAACAAATATTTTCATTTAATAGAGTAGATAGCTGAGACTAAAAAGAAGAAAATAAATTGGTAAAAAATTTTTTTAAGTCACAAGCTTTTATAAAATGCACTAAAAATTAAAAAATCATTTTCTAAAATTCTAATATAATCATAATAATAAAAGCGATGGCCACAAATCAAAGCATAAGTTAATCTAAATTTGTGATCTAAACACTTAAAGAATATTCAACATAGCAGGTCATCAAAGATATGTTTACCTACCATACCTATGTCAGAGAAATGCTGGGGTATCTTGGGTCGGGTTGGTTGTTTTTGGTACCTCTGCATTTTTCTGCTAGATTAATTCTTGCAAATAGTGATATTTAATTGATACGGATATCTTATCGTGCTAACATCGTCAAAATTTCGCTTTTATTATTATGATAATATTAGAATGTTAGAAAATTATTTTTTAATTTTGAGTGCATTTTATAAAAGCTTGTGACTTAAAAAATTTTTTTACCAATTTATTATGTATTGAGGATATGAATGCAATTTTCCAATCATAAGGTACTGGATGTCAGTTTATGCATTGGTTAATAATATACGTGAGATTTTCGAGTAGTTTCTCTGATCCATATTTGAGCATTTCAGCATATATTATTCTTTATCATTTCTTTTTCGATGATTACTTCCCCTCCATGTACTTCTATGTCTCTTCTCGGAGAGGCTGCCAGATATTCGGGTCTCGTCTCCTGCAGCAGTCCCTTGTAGTGTTCTGTCCATTGTTCTGGTTTGATTATCTGGATGTTTACTTTTTCTTTTGTTGGGTTTTTTACTGTAGAAATGAATTTCCACACTTCAGAACTCTGCCTACCTCCTACGTGTGTATTTATGTCGTGGCACTTGCGCTCGAACATTTCATTTTTTTCTGTGCGTATCAAATTTCTTAGCTGTCTTCTGGTTTCCCTGTAGATTTCTAGGTCTCTTTACTCCTTAGTACTGAGCCATTTCAAGTATGTACGTTTTTTCTCTTTGACCATTTCCTGTATTTTGTCCGTCCACCACATCTTCCTGTTATTTCTATTATCTTGGTACCCAACAGCTTCGTTGCTTGATTACTTCAAGCTTTTTATTATGTTTGTGTATATCTCTTCAAATGAGTGATTTGTGTTTATTAATTTTTCATATAATCGGTTCTAATACAATCTTTGAGTACTTTCGATTTCTAGACTTTTAAAGTTGTATTTTTGATTGTCTTCGATGCTTTCTAGGTTTTCATTTTCTCTAATACTTTCGTCCTTATTTGTTTTTCTTAAAGGGAATAATATTTTTGCTTTTACCAGATGGTGGTCAGATCCACAAGTAACACCACAAAGTGCTCGCACATCATACCACTTTAATTGCGAGTGTTGTCCACCTATAGCATAATCAATAATTGATTTAAGATTTCTTGTTGGCTGAATCCAGGTATATCGATGAATATACTTATGTTTAAAAAAACCATTATTTATTTTTAGGTTGTGGTTTTCACACAATTGCATCAGTCTTAAGCCATTATCATTTGTTACTTCCTCTCCAAATGGTCCTATCACTTTGCTCTGGGTTTGCCCACCAGTTCGGCTATTAAAATCGCCAAGCATAATTATTTCTCTGGTATTACCGATTTTTGTGATAGTCTCATCAAGTTGATCAAAGAACATCTGTTTTGTAGCTACTCTTTCGTCATCTGATGGTGCGTAGACTGCTATTATGCTTATATTATGTCCAAGCATCTTCATGTTCACTCGAAGTATGTTTTCACTAATACAATCTTAGTCTGTAATTTTATTCTGTAGATTTTTCTTTATTAACAAGGATGGCTGCTCTTCTTTCTTTTGGGACTCCAGTGAATATATGGACAAAATTACCTAATACTATCATATGCCTTCTGCAAATCCACGTAAAGCAGATGCAGCTCCTGTCCGTATGCCATTTTCTTTTCAATAACTTGGGTTATACAAAAGAGATGATCTGAAGTCGATCTACCCGCCCTGAAACCAGCTTGTTCTTCTGCCTCCATGTCTTTATATATAAAAAAAGGATGAAGAGGACAAAGAGAAGGAGACAGGGTGTCACAGCCCTAACAGCACTGCCAGCATGGCCTCCACAACAAAGGAGATCAGCCTAGCAGAAGAAGAGCTGCTCAGGTCGTCTAGTATATCTTCCAGGTCTGATACTTTTTCTGTTTTAGGTATGGAGAACTCTGACAGAGAGCAGCAAAGGCGCGATAAAGAAAGGATACGGCAGAGAGCCAAAAGACAAAGGAAAGCGCAGAGAGAGCGGGAGGAACAGATGAGGAAAAGGGAGCAGAAGTTACAGCCCCAGGTTCCCCAGAACCAGGAGCTAGCTTCTGCCCCCGGAGCCTCATCTAAAAACCCCCCTCCGCCCCCTCCGATGTTCAGGTGGCGATACCACACCCGAGGGAAAACCATCGGGAAGAACGCGGAGTGGAGCGGCCGGGGTCAGCTCAAGGGGAGCAGACCTCCGCTGGCAAGAGGCGGGTTTACCCGAAGATGAGTACAAGCCAGCGGAGGCCTGCTCCTGCCCTTCCGAAACATACGAGGGGTACGAAAGCCAGGGACGAGAAGAAGGACAATCGCAGGCGAGAGAAGTTGCAGAGGTGCATCGACGTTCCCAGTGCCCCCAAGAGGGGCAGGGAAGATAGCAGCAAGAAGCCACCCGAAAAACCAGTCTCCAAAAAGTTCCGAGGAGGGCAAACCCGGCCAGCAAAAGACCGGAATCTCGTTCGTTCCCCACTCTTGAGGGACGATCGCAAATATCCTGGGGAGCAAAAGGCCGGGGGAATGCCATCTGGTAGCAGAGGTCCCCCACCCAGGGAGGACAGATCACTGTGGTAATCCGCTCCGATCGGGAAAGGGGTAACGTATTGCAGGAGGAAGCCTTGCCCCTGAGGAGAGCAATTGTGGAGGCGATGATCCGGACCATGGAAGGCCCCGAGGGAGAAGAACCAGGTCCGAAGCTTCGCTTTCACAATTCGGTTTCACACCAGGGACTGGCTTCTGCAACAGACCCTCTCTGTCCAGGGTGCGTCGTTTATGCCGAAAAGAGCTGACGAGGCCCCCTGGCCAGAGAGGATCAGCTTCTGGGTACGGAGCCAGGAAGAAGTAGATGTAGGGGGCTGCTGCGCATCCTCTACCTCCAGAACCGCTCCATGGACGTTCCAAGGTGGAGACATGTGGCCACAACAGAAGAACCTGGGGGTGGCATCTCACTTTCCGGGTGTCTCGGGAGGTGGTGGATCGATTAGAGGAGGCCCGTTGGACGCTCTACTATGAGCTCGTGACCTTTGCCGTTAGCAGAGGTCACGGCTAAAGTTCGGCTGCCCGGCGCGCCCCCGGAGTGCCCACCGCCCCCCCACCAGGAAAGTAAAGGCCGAAACTCCCCATGGCGAGGATCGCCACCATGGAACGTATAAGGGTAAGTCAGATCAATCTCCACCATGAGCATGCAGCAACCAGTGAACTGGTTTGCAAACTTGCTCGCAAAAGGTGGGAGGTTGTCTAAGGATGGCCGGATACAACACCTACACCGACAAAGAAGAAGCGGAAGGACCAAGGAGCTGCATCGTGGCAACCAGGGACCTCAACGTGATACCGTTACTACAACTAGGTTCCAGGGATGTCACAGCGGTGCGGATTGAGTACAAGGTGAGTGGTAGAAAAAGACACATTATTTTATGTAGTGCGTACCTCCCATATGACAGCGCACAACCACCACAATCTGAAGAATTAATAGATATTATTAGGTATGCTAAAGGTAATGATCTGAAACTCGTAATAGGATGTGATGCAAATGCACATCACACAGTGTGAGGTAGCTCCAATATAAACGGGAGGGGGGCAGCTCTACTTGAATTCCTTAGCGGTACAGATTTAGAAATACTAAATCAGAGGTGCGAGCCAACATTTGTGAGAAGAACCCGCACTGAGGTTCTAGACATAACATTGGCAACGCGAGGCATAGAAAAGGAAATTATAAACTGGCGTGTCCCGCAGAGATATCGAACTTGGATCACAGGATGCTTGAGTTCGAGATCACAGGTGAGACAACCACCAGAACTAAGAATAAACCCAAGACTTACAAACTGGGCCACCTATCTGGAAGGTCTACAAAACAGTCTTAGCGGGACATTTAGGAATGTATCTTCAAAAGAAGAATTAGAGGAAGCTCTAACGCGGGTGCAGCGTAGCATAGTCTGCAACTATGAAAAGGCGTATCCTCTAAAGCTCCTCAGAAAAAGTTACAATGGTGGAACAATGAGCTAGAGCAGCTCAAAAGGAACACCAGGAACACCTACAGGAAAGCAATGAGAGAGGACACAGAAGAAGCCTGGGATGCGCACAAGGTCGCAAAGAACAACTTTAAAAACGAGGTTAGGCAAAGCAAACGCAAGTCGTGGTGGCAATTCTGCGAAGACTTGGAAAGCCTTCCAGACGCCGCCAGACTGATGAAAGTGCTAAGTCAAGAAAAGGAGGAAGCTATAGGCGTATTTAAGACCCAGAAAGGAACATGGACGAAATCTGCAGAAGAGTCTCTCGAACATCTCCTGGCGATACATTTCCCAGGCGAGAGGAACCCCACAGAGGCTGCCCAGGACGAAAAAGACTTAATAACCGCCCCAGATTGGAGCCTAGCGGCCGAAATCGTAACCGACGAAGCGGTATCCTGGGCAGTCCAAAGCTTCCTTCCGTTTAAGGCAGCGGGGCCAGACGAAATCTTCCCAGCTCTATTGCAAAAGGGCCTTGAGTTGCTGTTACCCCACCTGAAGGGGATATTCCAGGCAAGCATAGCTTTGGGCTATGTCCCACAAACGTGGAGGAAAGCAAGGGTAGTATTCATACCCAAAGCAGGGAAGAAAAGATTACACCACCGCAAAATCATTCCGGCCCATAAGTTTGACATCATTTTTGATGAAGGCATTGGAGAAAATGGTTGACAGGTACCTCATAGAGGTACCACTCAAAGCATCCCCTCTCCATAAAGAACAGCATGCATACTGGAAGGGTAGATCCTCGGGTAGATCTACGGATACAGCCCACTATACAACCGTGCAAAGAATAGAAAAAGCTCTCGAAAACAAGGAATATGCACTGTCACGCGACTTGACGTCGAAGGAGCTTTTGATAACGCAAGAACAAACACAATAAGTCGAGCAATGCAGAAAAAGGGCATCAACCCGGTCATCATATCATGGACCGAGATGGCCGTGCAGGAGAGAGAAGTGGAGGCAAGTATAAAGGACGTCCAGGTCAAGAGGAGGGTAAAAGGAGGCTGCCCCCAGGGCAGCTGCCTATCTCCACACCTCTACTGCCTTATAATGGACAGTCTACTACTACTACGCCGACGACGGACTGGTTATAGTACCAGAGAAGTACGTAGGCGTAATTTGCTGTAACTGGTGCCAAGAGAACGGCCTCTCCGTCAACCCCAGCAAGACGGAAATGGTTCTCTTTACAAAGAAGAGGAAGATAGTAGGCTTCAAAGCACCACAAATGTACGGACGACCACTTGCACTATCGCAAGAGGTTAAGTACCTGGGGATGGTGCTAGACAGTAAATTAAGCTGGAAACCACATATAGAGCGACTTACAACAAAGACGACAAAAACATTCTGGCAAGTAAGAAGGGTGGTAGGAAGAAAGTGGGGACTCAGCCCAAGGATCATGCACTGGATCTAGATGGCCATCATAAGACCGAGGATCCAATACGGATCCGTGGTCTGGTGGCCGGGGGCAATGAAAACCACTAACGCCAAAAAGCTCGAGGGAATGCAGAGGCTGGCGACCTTGAGCATCACCGGAGCTTCTACTCCTAACATAGCCCTGAATACGATCCTGGGTCTCTCATCGCTGTCCACCTGGATAAAGAAGGAAGCGATGGCAGCATACCTTAGGATAAGGGACGCGGGCGTGTGGAGAAGGAGCGGTGGACAAAAAGGACATTCGGAGATCGCGACTGTGACGGAAAAGGAGATTCCTTTATCGACGTACATGCTAGCGATGCCAGAGAAGCGGTTAAGGGAGAAAAGGAGTGGAAAGCAAGGGCATTGGAAAAAGCTACTCGGTGGGATCCAATGCAACAGTCTTCCAGGCAGAGGTTTACGCTATGGTCGGGCAGCAAAACGCTATTTTCGTCCATTTTTGGGGGATTTTGATAAGCATTGGCACGTTTATACATCGACCCAAGAAAAGTAAAAAACCAAAAAAAAATTCGTGGATTTGTCTCTCTAAGCTGCGTATCAGTGCCCTGAACTTTCCGGTTTGCACCTTTCCACTTTTTTCAAAATATCTCAAAATCAAAAAAAGCCAAAATATTTATTAATACGGTTTTCATTAGGCAAGACCTGTCTCTATGGGCCTAAATACCACAACTTTTAAAAATATTTATCGATTTAAAAAAAAAATAATGTCAAAATCAAAACTTTGACAAATTTACCAAAGTAGTGATTTTTTTAAAACTTGAATTTTTGGACGCTGTGAAGAAATTTCTACGGCGGATTTTATCTGACATACTTTTTTTTCTGCCTTATGAGTCTTGCTATACTACCCTTTTTAAAAAATTAAAAAATATAGCAGGGAAAATTTGTAGCAGAATCTCAAATACCAAGCTGTCGCGTTTTTCACAAAATTCAAAGACTTTGCACGGCTTACACAAATCAATATTTTAAAACTTTATTTGAACAAAACGTAAAAGGCAATTTACTGGTTGTAATAGACAACTAAATACAAAATTTACTTTCCTAAAAAAAACTTAGAAATATAGTCCAAAATATTTAAAAATTTACCGCAAACATGGAAAAATCACTGACTCAAAATAACGATTTTTTAAGAAAAAACTACACATTTCGAGATAAACGGCTGGGGATTTTTTATTTTGCGTCTAATTTTGGGTCCCCCGAAAACCTTTGTTCTAATATAGACAGGCTTTTAAACGGTATGAATTTTTTTTCAAAATATACTTGGTAAGTGGTAGCAAAAAGCGTTTAAAGTTGGATATTTTTCAGTTTTTTAAAAAAATATCCAAATCGTATACTGGTCGGACACTCAGCCGCCATTTTAGTCAGTTTTGATGGCAATTTCATAAAGATTAGCAAGTTTATACACCGACTTTAGAGAAGTAAAAAATAAAAAAAAAGTTGGTTGGTACTCCACTCCAAGCTGCGTTTCAGTGCCTTTAACTTTCCAGTTTGCACCTTTTCACTTGTTTTAAATTAACTGAAAATCAAAAAGAGTCAAAATATTTTTTATTACGGTTTTAATTAGGTAAGACCTGTCTCTATCGGCCTGTCTTACATAACTTTTAGAAATATTTTTGATTTTAAGAAAAATAATTTCAAATTAAAAATATTGAAAAAAAAAGTAGTGATTTTTTAAAACCTAAATTTTTTAACTCGGTGAAGAAATTTCTAATGAGGATTTTATCTGACGTTTTTTTTTTCTTCCTAATATTAAAAAATCTTGCACGAAAAATCTGCAGCACAATCATAAATACCAAGCTGGTGCGTTATTCGGAAAATTCAAAGACTTTACTTATGCATTACCACTTTTTTAAACTCTATGTTCAGTCCCTGCGCCCTTTTTGTATAAAATTTGTGGGTTTGTTATTAGAAATCTATTTTCTTTAGTTTTTCTTATTTTATAGTTATATTCGCGTCGCCCTGTATATTACATTTTACTGCAAATCAATGCATCATTTTTTGTGTCTTTTCTCCAAAGAAAGAATCTCAAATAAAAACCTAACCAGTGCAAAATAAAACGTCGATCGTAGCATACATACACAAAAACATACATACGGCGCGAACGATATACAAAATAGAATCTTTTTTTACTTTTATTATTTTTAATTTTAATATAATTTACGCGAGTGTAAAGTATCCTTCTTCAAACCTCTCCTTAATACGCTTGTTGGATTAATGGAACGTCGAGGACGGCCGCCAAGCTGCTAGGATGAAACAAAACCGTAAGTTTTCCTATTTACCTATGAATATTGCATTCCATTCTCTCTCCTGAGAATCTACCCCCAACATAAATTGGTCCTTCACCCCCGATCCTTTGAACCCCTTAACCTTTTTTTATCGAACGTAGTCGTTAGATAAATTCGAATTTTAACATACAAAAAATAATCTAAAATTTTAGTTAGAATCTATAAAAAACACACACACAAATATTTGTACAAAAAGCGCTATTCGAAAAAACAGTTTTTGTGGCAATTTAATAGGTACCTACTATAGTGAACTTGTCTCGTTCACTTATATCCTCGTTCGTATATCGCTTTGCGCTAACTATGCTATGCTGTCTCATTTACACTCATACAGGATTTCAATAGATTAGAATTTTCACTCCACAGCCAAGGCTGCGCTGCTTGCCGACCTGCCGACTCTCGCTTAACGCAGCGGCAAGTTCCCATCGTAGTTGGCTGCTATTGCGGTTGCACTTTAACACGCACGCGGATGCTTTGTTTCACTTTAAATAAACATACGCGTAGCTTAGAATTTGGTTCTCCAGCAGGAGAAGCAGATTTACATTTGCCTAAATAAATATTTAGCCAATATATTGGATATTGGCTCGATATTTGGGTTGCCAATTAAATCTACAGTGCGACTCAAGTCAATTTAGTAGAAGTTCGATATTTTTCAACTTTTTTCATTATATCACAATGACAGATCATTTCTAATTTAAATTATTAGCCGTTGTTAGTTTCTTTTGATTAAGAGATCATCTCTAATCATATCAATTGGTCAAAAATAGTAGATTTTAGTAGTTTTTTTTTCTTTGGGTCATCCATTGAAACTCTAATAGCTCCTTGCCATTGCGTGCAAGCAGATTGTCGAAACATTGGTAGTTGTCAACATCCTTTAATTTTGTAAAAATCAAAATTACTTGGAAATTTAGTTATAAAGTGTAGTTAGTAACACTAAAACGTAAAAAATATTTAAAAATAAAAACAAAATAATATCTTTTATTTAAATATCTTTTATTTTAATTTGATTTTTTCAACATGGCTGCATCTTTAAAAAAAGCTGCAAATTTACGTCAAGTCGAAGTTAGTCGTATGGCAGAGCTCTATAACATAGCTAAAATGCCGAAACTGATAACTCACATTATATTTCTTTAAAAGTTCGATACACTCAAATGGAGGTTATGCGACAGGAATTTTTAAAACATCATAATGTCATAATAGGTTCTTTAGATACGGATGAAGAATTCGAAACTAATGATCAAGTTAGAAGAGATTTTGAGAATAATTTTTGGACTGTCAAAAGTATCTATTTTAATTTATTCTCTTCTGAGACTACTCCAGCTAGTAGTACTTCTCAAACACCTCAACAACAACCTTAAGTTGCTAGTAATTTAAAACCTTTAGACGTGCCGATCTTTAGTGGAGATATAACCCAATTTCCCAGTTTTAAAGATAGATTTGATGCTTTGGTATGGTACATAAAAATAATTTTTTTTCTGATGTCACCAAATTCGAATATTTCGTAAAATCTTTAGTGGATCAACCTAAACAGCTGGTACAGCATTTACCACTGACTGAAGCAAACTATTATATTGTTTATGATACCTTAGTCAAAAGGTATTTTAAACCTAGAATTATAGCGGCGAATCATTGGGCTGCAATTGAAAATGCAAAAGTACAGACAGTGCTCAAGAATTACGTAATCTTTTAGACACGTTCAATGAAAATTTAGAAGCATTGCGCAATTTATTTTTACCGGTTGATGCTTACTCTTTTCCTTTGGTTCAAATGATGTTAAAAAGGCTAGATGTTTCGCTGGCTACAAAATTTGAATGCAACAAAAATGCCCGATTATAAAGATCTTGATCAATATTTAGAGAGACATTGTCAAGCCTTAGATAATGTAGAGCTTACCAGAAAAGAAGATAATAAAATTTTTAAAAAGCCTTTTAATTTTAATAATGGTCAAAAATCTAGTTTTTCAAAGCAAACTCATAGTTTTTTCGTGAATAGTCAATCCAATAATAACGCAGAAATTAAAAATGGTTGCTCAGTTTGCAAAAAAGGGATTGCTCATCCAATTTTTAAATGCAAATTTTTTATCTCTAAACAGCCCAATGAACGCTATCAGTTAGCAAAAAATAATAATTTATGTTTAAATTGTCTTTCTTACTCGCATTCAATAAAGGACTGCCCTTCAGTACATTCGTGTATGAAATGTGGAATGCGTCACCACACGTATATTCACTTTGAAAATAATAGTAGGAATTCCTCTCCTTTTAGTCAAAATTATAGTAGTACCAATTCTGGTAATTCTAATAATCAAAATTCTCTTCAATCAAAGGTCTAACAATAATAGTTTTAGAAATTATCAAGGATCAAATAATAATCAATCTTTTGAAAATAGTAGTCAACCTGTCAATACTTTTAGTCAATTTAGTAATCCTAATTTTAAATTAGATCCTAATAATAGTTTTAATCAGTGTCATACTGATCCCAGTAGTAGCTGTCATAGTTTTAATCAGTGTCATACTGGTTCTAGTAGTAGTGCTCAAATGTCTAAATCAAATTTATATCAAAATAGTCAGGGAGTCACCCCTTCTAGTAGTACCAATAAAGGTATCAATCAAAGTAATTTAGGAAATCACCCTCAATTACCTCTACAAAGTAGTCAATCAGGTCCATTGCAATCAAGCAATTCTAATTTTACGGGCTTATCTACTCCAAATTATCAATGTTTTAGTGGAAGAACCCAATCTACAAGCGTTCTTTTGTCAACTGCTCTTGTAGAAATTTTAGATAGTACCGGTCATTATCAAATTATTAGAATTTTAGTAGATTGTGGATCTCAGTCTAATTTTATTACTAAGCAATGTGTCAAACGTCTTGGTTTAAATACTTTTAAATTGTCTTTAGAGGTCCAAGGTATTGGTCAAATGCCTATGCTCAGTAGTTCTGAAGGAATTTCATCTAAAATCCGTCCTACTGGCAAAATTAATCCTTTAATAGAGTTTAATGCAATAATAATTCCAAAAATATGTGGAAATTTGCCCTCATCTAATTTATCCAGCAGTCAATGGTTACATATTCAAAATTATCAGTTAGCTGATCCAGATTTTTATAGGTCAAGGTCAATAGATGCTCTGGTCGGAGCTGATATCTTTGCTCAAATTCTTAGAGATGGTAGACTAGTTGGAGGTTCCAATGAACCGATTGCTATTAATAGTGTTTTTGGTTTTCTACTTATGGGTAAAACCTCATCATTTGGTAATCAAATCAGTCAATCTTTTTCTTAAACTTTTTTGACTATGAATTCCCTCGAACAAACAATAGAAAATTTTTGGAAAGTCGAAGAAGTTCCTAAGGTTTCCGTTAAGTCCCCTGACGATGAACAAGCGGAAAAAATATTTTTAGAAACAACTTATAGCGACGAAAGTGGTAGATTCGTAGTTTCTTTACCTATTCGTTCAGATGAACCAACCTTTCCTAATAGTAGAGATCTAGCTCTAAAAAACTTTCTAGCTCTTGAAAGAAGATTATCGAAAAATCCAGACTTACATAAACAGTATTCTGCGTTTATGGATGAATATCTTTCTTTAGGACATATGAAAATTGTTTCTTCATTAGATATACCAGAAAATTCTTATTATATTCCCCACCACTGTGTGTTAAAACCATCTAGTGTCACTACAAAACTCAGGGTGGTCTATAACGCGTCAGCTAAAGGACTAGGCGATCGTTGCTATCTTAATGATTGCTTACTTCCCGGTCCTAAGTTGCAAGCAGATATTTGTCAATTGTTATTATTATTTAGACTTGGTCGTTATGTCTTTACAGCTGACATCTGTAAAATGTTCCGTCAAATCCTGGTAAACCCTAATCAAATTGACTATCAACGCATTCTTTGGCGCTTTACACCTGATGGTCCGATTAACGATTTAGCATTATGTACCGTAACTTATAGTCTAACTTGTAGTCCTTATCTTGCAATTAAAAGTTTATTAACTTTAGCTGAGCTAGAAAAATCTAACTATCCCGAAGCTGCAGAGCTTATTTTATCGCACTCCTATGTAGACGATGTCTCAGGCTCCAAAATGACTTAATCTCTCTTCTTGCAAAAGGAGGTTTTGAATTACGTAAGTGGTGTAGCAATGATCCTAGGCTACTAGCTGATTTTCTAGCCTCTCACCTTTGCAATGAAAATCTTTCATTTGATGTTGATTCTAACGAATCTATGAAGGTTCTAGGTCTAGAATGGAACCCTTCTTCTGATTTTTATCAATTTTCAATAAATTCAGTCTCATCACCCTGCACCAAACGTACTTTACTAAGCAATTTAGCTAAAATCTTTGCTGGGTATTTTAACTCCAGTCACTTTTTATTTAAAACATTTAATTCAAAAATTGTGGGATTTAAAGTTAAATTGGGATGATTCTCCTGCTTTTGAGATAACACGTATTTGGGAAAAGTTTACAAGTGAAATGTCATTACTTTCCTTGTGCACTTTGCCTCGTAAAATTCTTCCCGACTCTTTTCAATGTTGTCAAATGCATGGTTTTTCTGATGCCTCAGAAAAAGGGTATTGTGCAATAGTTTATTTGCGTTTTGAGTGTCATGGGTCATATATAGTTAAATTTGTAGCTGCTAAATCTAAAGTAGCTCCCCTGAAGACAATTTCTATAGCTCGATTAGAATTATGTGGAGCAGTATTGCTATCACGTTTATTACATTATGTCTATGAGATTTACTCTCAAAAATTATCTATTAATCAGACACAGTGCAACCCTGTATTTTTTAAGTTTTTTAAGATGTCCGCTAAATTATTTTTATGGGGTGTAAATGCGGTCTTATTAGTCGTTATAAAATACTATATTTTAAAATCAAGTCAGATCCTTTTTTCTAAAAAATTTGAATTTCAAAAATGTATTCATTTTTTCACAATTTTTTTTGTATAATTATTCTATAGAATCATATTCAAAGTACTTTAAGTAAATGATTATAGACGTAATAAAAAGAGGAACTAAATCAGTAACTACTTTTATCATCATTTATTAAGATTATTATATAATTTTAATAGGGCTAAGACAGCAAAACAATAATTACGTACCTAAAGAATGATATAAATGGTTATGTTTACAAAACTAAATTCTATTTGAATTAAATTCAACAACAGCTTTCAAAAGTTGCTCTGCATACCGTTCATCAATAATTGTGTTTATTTTGTATTTATTCCAAATAGTTAGAAATTCCCTATGAATCGATTCTCCAGCTTGTTCTGACCAAATGCCCAAACCGGTTTTTAGATAGCGAAGAGTTTCCGTAAGATGCTGTAGTATGCAGTGAATTTTAAGGGTTTGTGTCACCCCGGCATCTTTTAAAACGGCTTCTAAGTACTTTAAATCTGCTTCAAGTCCAACAAACGTTTGAACTGAACAAATATTTCGCCGTGGTAGTTTTTTGCAATCACGTTTAGCTTTTTTGGCCATTTAAGCGCATTTTCTCTGCCAAGAAGTGGTACTAGGCCATTCCAAAATACATGATTAACAAACCCCTGCAACAGATGTAGTTCAGGTATGATGCATTTCTGAAAGACACAAATATCTTCCTGTTCCTCAAAGAGGTTTGTTAATAACACTAAAAGCTGGCTTGGCTCTTTTGATATTAGAATCTAAATGTGTGTTAAATTTATTAAAATGTAACTTCAGATCCCCATATGTTCTTGGCTCCTTTTCATAACTTAAGCTATAAGACCTCATCTCTGTAAGGGAAATATGGCAATAAGGACATGGGTAGCTAGACGTTGCTGTTTGCATTCCATTCACGATAAGCAGTAGTTTAAAGTCTGACACAAACTTGAATGATATACTATTTAGGTTTGTTATTTGAAATAGTTTGGTAATATTTTCATAAGTCTTTAATATCAGGGGCAATACACAGAATAATAATTCTTTTTACACCAGTAAGTCTTCCTTTCTTTGCAGCACTACCGCCTTCACTGTATTTTGTACTACACTTTTCAGCTGAAAATTTTTGAAAATCTTCAGGGAATATGGAAAGGCATATTTTAAAAAAGTTTTGACCTCCATCGCTTACAACTTTTAAGTTCATATTTTCTCCCACGGTTTGTCTTTCTTCAATAATTTTTTCAACAAGTTGACTTGCATCAGCATAAATAACGGGTCTGGAAGATTTACCTTCGCTGGTTTCAAATTCAAAATTATCCTTTTTGTAACAGTCTAAAAGCATCTTGGATTTCTCTTGGCGGTGTTTTCTATAATACGATGGTATAGATTGTTTAACTTCTTATAAAATTTGTTATTTTTTCCATTTTTCTATGAGAGAATCCCTCATTTGTTTGTAAATTATCTAAGTGTTCCTGAGTGAAAAATGGTGCAGGTTTAGTTGTTGCTGGATTCAAAGTTACCTTTGCCATTTTGCCCCCTATAGATAAATTAACAGAAATGTTTTTATACGCTTTGGAGGAACGGAAAGTAGTGTTTTCTTTTTGGTCAATTTTATTTTTAATGAATTTTACAGCAATTTGTTCTTGTTGCTTATTTGACACAGCTGTTCTATCTAAAATTTTAATAGCATTTTTGCTAATATTATGCCTAGATCCTGCACAATGATGTTCCAAACCTTTTCCAAGGACTTGTAGACATAATTCACAAATTTTTAATTGACGCTCACGATTGTTGTTTAGAAGAAATCTTTTTTTTGGAAGACATTTAGTCTGACAAATTACGCAATTGCACTCATAAAAACTTCTAGTTTCCTTCGAAACTAATATTTTGTCAAATTCAGGCATTTTTGGCATTTTACTCTTTAAAGTACCGTTTTTTGTCTTTCTTAGGGAAATCCGACATCGAGTGCAAATAGATAATGGGTATCCACTATTTAAGTCGCTAAAGTTTGTATCCAAAAATTCACATATGAGTTCTTTAGTTTTTGTTGTAATTTTAAATGAGTCTTGTGTTTTTCTTCCAAAAATAATTTTTGAACCACAACAAACACATATCTTTTTTCTGTTGTCTTCGTGAGTGCATTTATAAACAGGATGGCTTCCCATAATTAAAACAGCAATCTATACTAAGTCTTAATAATTTTTGTCTACTGAAACCTACCAAAACGTAGAAAGAAATATGTGAAACATAACACGGCGTCTTTTTATTTTCTTTTGTTTTTAAAATCATGGCATTCTTGATTGTGGGCGACTACCCAAAAGTCACCGACTGATTGATTTTGACAAAATGCTGTCTGACATATTTCGACAGTCTTTCAGACAGTGACTTAAATCTAGGGGTTTTTAACTTAATTTTTTATAGATCTTACGCCCTGAAACGTAAATTGTAACAGTGAAAATGAAAAAAACAAAAAATATACAAAAAGGATCTTTTCCGATTTTAAGATATCGTGATTTTAGACGATCAATAAATATACTTTTATAAACTATAAACAGTTTGTACCGGACATGTCAAAAAACTTAAAAATTACAGGGTCGCACTGTGCAGATTTTTGCTTGGTCTGATTCAACTATAACACTAAATTGGATAAAATCGTCATCTCATAGGTTAAATACTTTTGTTAGTAATAGAGTTTCGTTTATACAAGAGAAAATCCCTTCGTCACTGTGGCATCATGTTTTGTCGGAAAACAACCCAGCTGACTTAGGTAGTCGCGGTCTTCTACCGTCTAAATTAGCCAATAGTACAATGTGGTGGTTTGGCCCACATTTCTTGTCTCAGTCTTCTGACACGTGGACAGAAATAGTTATTCAGTTGTCATCTAAGGACATTCCTGAACAGAAGAAAAGCTGTCTTTTAGTCTCAACAGTCTTAACTTCTCACCCTATTGATGAACTTATAGATAGATTTTCGAGTTTTGACAAACTTCGTAGAGTTTTTGCTTACGTGCAGAGATTTATCACAAATCTAAAAACTAAAGTCAAGGTGTCTAAACCTCTGACTTGCTTAGAATTACATGAAGCTGTCGTAGCTATAGTAAAACATATCCAAATCAAAGCTTTTGCTTCAGAAATTAGCTGCCTTGAAGAGGGATCTTTACCTCCGAAAGCCTTTCGAAAGCTCTCTCCCTTTTTAGATAATAATAAAATTATCCGCCTTGGAGGAAGACTTCGACATTCTTCGTTGTCTTATCAACAAAAATTCCCAATTTTTTGCCTAACAATCATCGCTTTACCGATATGCTAGTAGAATACGTTCATTTAAAGTACTTTCACGCAGGAGTTCAATCTATCCAATGCATAATATCTCAGCAGTTCTGGATAATTTCTGCAAAGAAAGTTATAAGGCGTATTGTTTCCAAATGCATCACGTGTTGGAAATCCAATCCCACTCCGATTCAAGCTCTACAAGGCGATTTACCATCCCAACGGGTTATTAGTAAAGTAAAACCATTTCTACACACTGGTGTTAATTTTGCAGGACCCTTCAATATTTTAATGTCTAGATATAGAGGTTGTCGCACCACTAAAGCTTATCTATGTCTATTTGTGTGCTTTACCACAAAAGCTCTTCATCTAGAGTTAGTTTCTAGCTTATCTACAGATGCTTTTCTAGCTGCTTTGCGTCGTTTTGTAGGACGCAGAGGTCGAATTATATCACTACATTCAGACTGTGGCAGTAATTTTTAAGGTGCCTATAGACAATTATCTAGCTTTATGCAAAATGCTGCAAAATCTGAGACTATTTCATGGCAGTTTAACCCCCCCTCTGCGCCTCATTTTGGTGGCCTGTGGGAATCGTCTGTGAAATCAGTAAAAACCCATTTGTTTAGAGTTATCGGAAGTCAAATCCTTACATTTGAAGAGATGTACACTGTACTAGTACAGATCGAAGCTTTTTTGAATAGTCGTCCTTTGACTCCTTTGAGTAATGATCCAAATGATTTCTCTGCAATTACCCCCGGTCATTTCTTAACCTTAGAGTCACTACGTCCTATCCCCGAACCTGATTTTTCTGAAGTGTCCATCAATCGATTAGACCGTTGACAACTATTACAAAAAATCCATCAAGATTTCTGGTCAAGGTGGTCTAAAGAATATCTTCACCCCTTGCATCAAAGAAATAAATGGACTGAAAATAAAGGTAGTTTAGCTGTTGATAATTTGGTTCTAATCAAAGGACAATCTGCCTTGTATGCAGTGGCGTCTAGGACGCATCGCTGAAATACACCCTGGTTCGGATGACATGTGCGAGTCGCGACTGTTCGTACTAGTAATGGTTTGCTAAAGCGGCCAGTGGTAAAACTGTGTCCGCTTCCAATCAAAGATAATGTTCAGTCCCTGCGCCCTTTTTGTATAAAATTTGTGGGTTTGTTATTAGAAATCTATTTTCTTTAGTTTTTCTTATTTTATAGTTATATTCTCGTCGCCCTGTATATTACCTTTTACTGCAAATCAATGCATCATTTTTTGTGTCTTTTCTCCAAAGAAAGAATCTCAAATAAAAACCTAACCAGTGCAAAATAAAACGTCGATCGTAGCACACATACACAAAAACATACATACGGCGCGAACGATATACAAAATAGAATCTTTTTTTACTTTTATTATTTTCCTTCTTCAAGCCTCTCCTTAATACGCTTGTTGGATTAATGGAACGTCGAGGACGGCCGTTAAGCTGCTAAGATGAAACAAAACCGTAAGTTTTCCTATTTACCTATGAATATTACATTCCATTCTCTCTCCTGAGAATCTACCCCCAACACTCTATTTGACCATAATTTAAAAGAACATTTACCGTTTCTAATTAAAAAAAACTAAATACCAAATTCAATTGCTTAAAAAAATATATTAATATAATCCAAAATGTTTAATTTGCCGCAAACAGGAAAAATCGTTAGTTCAAAATACCGGTTGTGTAAGCGAAAATGACGCGTTTGGAGATAAACCGGTGGGGATTTTTTAGTTTGCGTTTAATTTTGGGTTACACGAAAATATTTTTTTTAAACTATTATATAGACAAGCTTTGAAACGGTGTAATTTTTTTGTTAATATACTTGGTAAGTGATAGCACAAAAGTATCTTAAGTGGGATATTTTTTAGTTTTTATAAAAAGATATCCAAGTTATATAGTGGTCGGGCAAATTTAAGGATTTTGGACTGCTTGAATACAAAACCGTATTTTAAAATTTATTTGACTAAAATTTAAAAGCGTATGTTTCTGATAAAAAAACTAATATACAAAATTATTTCAAAAAAATAGAAAAATAATAAATTTAATACACACTTGGAATTTCTTCTGGTTCAAAATAACAGTTTTTAAAGGGAAACTATAGATAAATGGCAGGTGACTTTTTAGTTTGCGGTTAATTTTGGTTTCATACAAAAAATACCGTATACTAAAATAGTGTTAAGTTGTGTGCTACCATTATTTTATTTTTTTTACTTACAAAGATCAGAAATATTTATAATTTTCCATTAAAAAATATTAATCTTTTAATTAATATAAAAGGTAAAAAAACAGAATTATTTCATACATGAAATAGTACATGGGTGCTAACCTGATTTTAAAATTTAACAAATGTTAGGGCACCTGTAAAATTAAAATAGTATCTCATAAATACAAGCGAGCCATTAGAAATAGGTACTTCATAAAATTATATTTCATTAGAGACAAATAAGTTGATATAAGTGCTAAGCCCATTTTACTGGAATAAGTGTAATTTTAATTTTTTTACCCATTTTTTGGATTCGATGCAAAGACATAAATGTCATATCCTGTCCTCAGTGACAAATCTGTTCATTTTAATTAATTTTGCTTGTAATAGCCAGCCATTTTAAAGTTTATACATAAATAAGTATTTATTAGCATTAAAAAATTGTTACAAATTTTAAGTTATTTAAATTTTATAGTTAGAATTTATTTAGTAGAATTTATTTAGGTTTAGTGTAGTATTAGGTTGATTTATTTTAAGGTTGTATTCTTAGTCTAGGTTTTAGTTCCGTTATCTATGACAAACTGGTGCGCGAACGGTCTGCGTTCTAGAAAAGGGTGGTATAATCCTGAATCGAACAAGGATGGAAAATTCTCGAATAGTAGGCAGACCCTATATATAGGGCCGGACGTCGTGCATCGGGCAGTCAAATATAATCAACAGTAGTGATCGCTAGATATTAACGCGAAGTTAATAGGTTGATTAAATTAGTGAATTATTAGCGAGTTATTAGTAAGTTTAAGTGAGTGTTTTTGTGCATAATTTGTCGAAATAAATTGACATATCGTTTTTGACATTTGCGAGTTTTAATTGTTGTGGAGAACCCGTAATAATTGGTGTCAGAAGTGAGAACTAAATAGTGTAAAGACTATCCTTACATAGTATCACCGGCTAGGACAACTAAACAGAAGAACATTCAGTGATTTTGCCAGAATATTTAGAACTAAATAGTGCAAAAACTATCCTTACATAGTACCACCGGCTAGGACAATTGGACAGAAGAGCAATAAGTGATTTTTCCAGAATATTCGAAGAAGTTTGATATTGTTTTATTTAAAAATCAAAACAAAAAAAAAAATAAAAAAAAATATTTGAGAACCGACTTCGACATTAACTTTATAGTCCAAAAATTGATAATTAGAGAGATTTTCTAGAATATTCCATAACATTTTACGACGATCTATTCGAGAACCAAAAGAGATCATCAAAAAGCGACTTCTACATTTGCCTAGTAGCAGAAAGAGTGACATTTACCAGTATATTCCAGAACATTCCATTAGGTTCCATTTAAGAATCGGAAGAGATATTGAAAAACGGACTGCGACATTAACTTTATAGCCCAAGGATAGACGTTTAGAGAGATTTGTCAGAAAGTTGATGCTTACTAGACAAGGATCAGCAAAGATGGAAGATCTAACTAAAATGATGCAGGCTCTAGCAGCTCAAATAGCTCAAAAACAGAACGATATGAAACAGGCCATGGAACAAAACCAAAACAATATGAGACAGACATTAGATGAAATGCAAGAAAACTTCGATCAGGTAAAGAGCAATTCCGAACAGCTAAGAGAAGAGTTCAAGGCAGCAACCAAAGATCTTAAGGAAGAAATAACTCAGAGAATGCAGAATGTAGAAGAAAAGGTACAAAACAAATTCCAGAATGTAGAAGGAACGTTACAAAACAAATTGCAGGATGTAGAAGAAACGGTACAAAACAAATTGCAGAATGTTGAAGAAAAAGTGGAGACCAAGCTACAGAATGTAAGAAGTTTTTCAAGCAGTGGAAGAAAAGCTCCAGGATGTGTCAAAATAGCTTATACAGCTTCAGAAAGAACACAACAAAATAAAAGCTCAAGGATGTGTCGTGAATTCCAACCAAAACATTAAGCCTCCAAATTTTGATGGTACGTCTTCCTGGTCCACCTACAAACAACAATTTGAAGCTGCCGCCGCTGCAAATAGTTGGGACGATGACGAAAAAGCTAGAGCTTTGTTAGTAGCTCTACGAGAACCTGCTCTTGGACTTTTACGGTCTATTCCAGCGGAACAAAAACAGAGTTACAATGCTTTAGTGGCAGCTTTAGAAAGAAGATATGGAGATGAACATTTACGAAATTTGCATTGGTCAGAATTAAATATTCGCCAACAAAGAGCAGGGGAGTCATTACAAGAGTATGAAGCGGATATCAGGAGGCTGATGTACTTGGCTTACCCAGAAATGCCAGAAAATTACAGGGATCCCTTTACGGTAGATCGCTTTATTAACGGTTTGCCAGACATGGACTTAGCAAAGTTACTTCGCCGAGAACGCTTCCACAACAGCAGTGAAGTGTTGATTCGAGCCCTTGAAATTGAATCATCAAATAATATGTCTAGGTCAAAAGTAAGAGCTGTGTCAATTCAGGAAGGAGAAGACATGAGCACTGGAGAGGAGGTCAACTTAAAAACGCTAAACCAACTGTTTCAATCACTGATAGAGAAGATTGATTCTTTGAAAGAAAGCAGACGATTCCCTCCAAATGTAAAGTGTTTCAGATGCGGACGTACAGGGCACATTCAACGCGATTGTCGTGTCCAAATGAGGTCTCGCTCACCATCTACTGGGACAGAGTACCGAAGAAGAGATCAGGAAAACTAAAACTAGTCAACGCAGAGGGGCGGGTGTTGGCTAATTGGAATTTAGCTCCCAAAATTTACTCTATTAAGAGCTTAAAACATACTGCTGACAGTCTTAACATCGACGGACTTATTAATTCATGGAATAAAAGTTAATATAACAGTAGACACTGGTGCTTAAGTTCAAAATTGCAACGAGATATAAAATTCGACCAACAGAAAAGAAAATAACACTTAAGACTGTGACTGGAGAATCCGCCGACGTGTTGGGGCAGACAGACATAGACCTACAGCTGGGAAGATTGAAGATTCGCCACACTGTATTGGTTGCCGAAATAGAAGACGAATTTATTTAGGGAATGGACTTGATAAGTAAACATGGATTTGCGTTTGATAATAAACCTAATACCCTAAGATTTGGGAATGAAGAGTTTATTTTGTCAAATAGTCACTTCAATAAAGAACCAATAAAGGTCGTGGCAGTATATACAACAAGACTGGTCGGTAACAGTGAGACCATAATTTTTGGGAGGCTAGAAAGTAAAACATCAAGCTGCGTCAGACTTATAAGCCAACAGAAATTATCCAACACCTACCTCGTTGCAAAGTCACTAGTTAAAACCGATAAAGACATCCCGATTAGAGTCGCCAATATTTTCTCAAATAGTGTCAAAATTAATAAGGGGGAGGTGGTAGCATTATTTGAACCAGTACAGAAAGTAACAAGATGTGAAGAGCCAACCTACAAGGATAAAAGCAAGTTACCAATGGAGGTACTTCAGCAATTTGAGTCAACTTGGCAACATCTCACTCCAGAAGAATTTAGTATAGCGAGAGAGTTTATAGAAGAAAAAAGTAATTTCTTCGAAACTAAGAGTAGTTCGGGGCGCACAAACCTTATTCAACATTCCATCAACACTGGCGATGCCCAACCGATAAGACAGCCCCCAAGAAGACTACCATTGGCCAAACAAGAAGAAGTTCACAATCTCATTAATAAAATGCTCAGCGACGGTGTTATTGAAGAGTCATCAATTTCTTGGTCATCTCCTGTGGTGTTGGTCACTAAAAAGGATGGAAGTACTAATTTTGTGTCGATTACAGGAAATTTAACGATGTGACCAAGAAAGATAGTTACCCACTGCCAAGAATAGACGACACATTAACAACGTTGGCAGGATCATATTGGTTTTCTACTCTTGACCTGAAAAGTGGGTATTGGCAAGTAGGAATCTTTGAAAGAGATAAAGAGAAGACTACATTCTCTGCTGGAAGTGGACTTTATCAGTTTAATGTGATGCCTATGCAATGCCCCAGCTACATTTGAAAGACTAATGGAAGTCGTTCTGCGAGGCCTTACTTGGAAAACCTGCTTAGTCTATTTGGATGATGTCATAGTAATGGGAAAATCATTTCAAGATCATCTAGACAATTTACGAGAAGTATTTTCAAGAATCAGGAACGCAAATCTTAAACTAAACTCAAAGAAATGTTTTCTAGTCCAAGAAAAAGTTGAGTTCTTGGGTCACGTCGTTTCGCGAGAAGGCATCCATACCGACGAAAAGAAGTTACAAGCAATAAAAGAATGGCCTCAACTGTTATGCCGCGTTTAGAAAAACGACAAATGCAATGGACTATATAAATTAATTAATGATATCGCGAGCAAACATAAATATATTGATATGAAATTACGAAATAATCAAACGTCCATAGGTAAAATATTTGTGCCACACAACGGTAATCAGAGACAAATGCACTCACCACTTTGCATCCACTTTCTCCGCTTCTGAGGGGCCCCTGATTGGATCTAATGATGTCACCACGTAGCTGAAGGGCTGAAGTTTCTAGTTCTATGCTTCAGTACACAAAAATCGAGCACTTTCAGGTGTAGATATTTGAAATAGTTGGAGAACGAAATTAACACGCCATTATCTCGAGGCGGTCGACAAGGATCTCTCTGGTTGTTGGTGCGCATGTCCAAATACGTGAAATGCGCTTTGTCCTTCATACAATTGTGTGGTTTTAAAAATATATATAAACAACCGCGAAATTTAGCGGGAGCTAACATAACTGCCCTCCAAAACACACAATTTTAGAATCTCAACCGGACAGATATAGATATAAGAAAAAGAATCGACCGATAAATAGAAATGAATGAAAACAGATAAGTATCGTAAGTTTATTTAGAGATAACGAAATCCCGAAAAAAGGCAAAACAAAGAAACAAAAAATTCAAAAAAAATTAAAAATAAAAAAACCTATAGTAATACCCGGTAAAAGGTAGAAAATTAAAATTACTTTTAATTTGGCAAGAGGCACAGTTTTACAACTGGCCGCTTATAAACACCGGTAACCGTTTGTACCGTCGCAACACGCACCTGACCGTCCCCGCCGGGATGCAGTTCGATGACCCGACCGACCGGCCATTTCAAAGGCGATTGAATGTGATCACTTGTTATGATAACCAAATCATTTAATTTGATATTTGGGGACGAATCAGCCCACTTGTGTCGCTGTTGTAGCGTATGCAAATACTCTATAGAATACCGTTTCCAAAAATCATTATGTAGTTTTTGGATTAGTTGCCATCTCGAGAGCCGATTTAGGGGAACCTCGGACAAATCGTGTGGGTCGGAAGAGGCAGGAGATAAAGGGCGACTATTAAGTACGGCTTCTATGCGACAGGTAAGGGTGGACATCTCCATGATAGACAACTTCTGGTCGCCGACAACTCGTACAAAGTGAGTTTTAAAACTTTTGACGCCAGCTTCTGCCAGGCCATTGAAATGTGGACTGAGAGGAGGTCCCAGATGCCAACGAATAGAAAGTCTGGTGGCAGCACTTCTTGCGTAATCCAGTAATTGGTTACGAAACCCTATAAAATTACTGCCTTGATCTGACCAGCATTGCGTCACGCTTCCGCGTCTGGAAATTAATCGATGGAATGCACCTATGAACCCTTCGGTGGACAGTTCCATGGTTAATTCCAAATGCACGCAATGTGTGGCCGTACAGACAAACACACAGACATACGATTTGAAAGCTTTACAACCACGGTAACGATGAGGAATCACAAAGAAAGGTCCACAAAAGTCGATAGCTACACTCGAAAAAGGTTTTAGTTGATTGATTCGATGAGCGGGAAGTGAACTCATTATGGGCGGTCTAAAGGGTTTAGGGTTGATTCTAAAACATTGCAAGCACTTGGATATGGATATTCTTTGAATTGCCCGCCTGGCAGATAATATCCAAAATTGCTGTAAAAGCAGATTATGTAATGTTTTAAACCCAGGATGAAGATATTGTCGATGAGCGGACTCGATAAGAAGAGTAGTTAAACGATGGTCACTCGAAAGTAAGACGGGGTGTTTTGCAGAATAAGACAAAAGGTCAGATTTTTGTAATCTGCCACCGACTCTAATGATATTATTCTCATCAAGAAAAAGTGAAAGTTTTCGCAAAGGTTTCGGTATTGGTTTATCCTTAGATAACGCGGAAAAAAGCTCAGAAAAACAAGAACCTTGAACGCGTTTGATAAGAAGGTATAACGCACTTTGCATCTCACCGGTGGTAGGAAAAACAATATTCTCAAAAATAACTTTTTGGTCCGGCGGCTTAGTGGGTTTTTGATAGAAATGGTTTTGAAAAAGGTTAACTATTCGAAGGACATAACAAATGATACGTTGAATTTTTGATATAGATGAATATTTGATAAGAAGCTGATCTAAGAAGTTGACATCAATTATCGCATTGCAACAGACTTTTGGCTTTTCCTCCAGATTAATATCTCCGAAATCAATCGGCATTTTTGATTTATGAAAATCGGGCCATTCGTTTTCGGGAGACCACAAAAACGACGGTGCGTTCCACCACATGTCATGTGACATGAGCTGTGAAGGGGTGGCCCCTCGTGACGCAATATCGGCTGCATTCAAAGCAGAAGGAATGTAGCGCCACGAGTTTGAGGGAATGATTTCTTGGATTCTACTGACTCGATTTCCAACAAAGGTTTGCCAGCGATTAGGAGGGGATGAAAGCCAGTGCAATACGACTTAAAAGTTATTTTTCCTTCATAGCTAGATAAAACGAAGTCAATTAATTCGCTTAAAAGAAATGCGCCTAGGAGTTCTAGCCTAGCCAAAGTTTGTGACTTTATAGGCGCGACCCTAGATTTTGCAGATATGAGAGAAACAGATATATTGTTTTCCTCTTCTACACGAAAATATACGACGCCTGCGTAGCCTCGAATTGAAGCGTCACAGAAGAAGATGATTTGACAGGTATTGGTTTTTGACAGTTTGATTTGTCGGGGTAATTGAAAATTGGAAAGAAGCGGGAATTCAGAACGAAGTTTGTTCCAAGAGTCGATGATAGAAGAATCTGGTTCTTCGTCCCAGCCTATTTTCGATATCCACAACTGTTGCAAAATAAATTTTGCTTGTAGCAACAAGGGACAAAGAAAACCTAAGGGATCGAAGATTGTTCCTATGATAGATAAAATAGAACGTTTGGTTGGGGATTTGTCCTTCATTCGGCATTGATAAGAAAAAATTTCGTTTTTTGGATGCCATTGAAGTCCTAAAACTTTGATAAAGTGGGGTTCCTCCTTGTCGAAAGAGAGAGGCATTTGACGATCGGACTCTGGCAATGTTGCCAATAACTCAGGACAATTGCTTGCCCATTTTTTAAGTTCAAATCCTCCCGACTTCAACAAATCATTGAGTTCTGTTTGAAGGGAAAGAGCTTCAGAAAGCGAAGGGCTAGTTCCCAAGATATCGTCGATATAGATTGACGTTTTTAAAACAGTACTAGCCATAGAAAAACGTTCCTTTTCTCTCTCTGCCAGCTCATTTAAGGTACGCATGGCTAGAAAAGGTGAGCATGTCATGCCAAAAGTGACAGTAGAAAGTTCCCACACTGAAAGTGGGTCCTGTGGAGAAAACCTCCACAATATCCTTTGATAAGGACGGTGATAAGGATTGATAAGGACTTGACGGAACATCTGTTTGATATCAGCAATGTAGGCAATAGGATTAAGACGAAACGTAAGGAATAAAGAAACAATATCCCTTTGAAGTTTCGGTCCAGATAACAATGTGTCATTGAGACTAATATTTTTTGGGGTGACTGCCGAACAATCCCAGACTACCCTTAATTTTGTACTTAAGCTTTCCGGCTTTAGTACGCAATGATGTGCTAAAAAACACGATACGTCGACCTTTGGTTGACTAGATAAAACTAAACTCATATGATTAGAATCGATATAGTCTTGCATGAAACTTGAATAGGCAGTGTACAGATCAGGATTTTTGATTAATCTATTTTCTAGAAGTAAAAATCTACGATAAGCTTGCGGATAAGTATTTCCTAGGTCAGGGTTTATTTTATCTTTAAACGGAAGATCTACCATGAATCTACCGCTCGGTTGCCGTACTACACTAGCAGTAAAAATTGATTCTGCCTGTTTTTCTTCCTTTGATAAGATTTGTTTTTTAGGCAAATGTTCGATTTCCCAAAACCTAGGGAGAATGACCTCTAAAGGAGGTGAATGACTCGTTAAAAAACAACTGGTTCGTTCCGTAAGACTACCTACTTCGTCAACCCTTCCCATGACGACCCAGCCAAAGATAGTTTCAAGGGCTGAAGGCTGCCCTACCTGTCCAAGAACCCTGCCCTCCTTGAATATCTGTGCGAATAGCTCGCAACCAATAACCAGGTCCACAGGTCTAGATTTGAAATAAGATGGGTCGGCAAGTTTAAGGTTTTCCAAGTGTTTCCACTGATTATCGTTCAAAGAGAATGTAGGCATATTGGAACATAGGTGTGGAACAACAATTGCTTCGAAATTAAGTAAAGGAGTCTTTTATGTTTTGTTCAAATAAAGTTTAAAAAAATTGATTTGTATAAGCAGTCCAAAGTCTCTGAATTTTACGTAAAACGCGACAGCTTGGTATATGTTATTCTGCTACAGGTTTTTCCTGCAATATTTTTTAATGTTTTAAAAAGTGAGATAGAGCCAAACTTAAAAGGAAGAAAAGATAGTATGTCAGATAAAATCCGCCTCAGAAATTTCTGAACAGGATCCAAAAATTCAAGTTCTGAAAAAATCACTACTTTGGTAAATTTGGCAAAGTTTTGATTTTGACATTATTTTGTCTGAAATCGATAAATATTTCAAAGTACATGGGCCCATAGAGACAGGTGTTACCTTATTAAAACAGCAATAAAAAAATAATTAGCTTTTTTTGATTTTGAGATATTTTGAAAAAAGTGGAAAGGCTCAAACCAGAAATTTAAGGACACTGATACGCAACTTATAGTGGAGTGTTATGCCCGCAGTAAGAAAAACGATAACTGCAATGGACTGTATATATTTTAATTAATGAAAGCGCGAACAAACATAAATATATTGATATGAAATTACGAAATAATTAAAAGGTCCATAGGTTAATTGTGGGTACCACACAACGGAACTCAGAGACAAAGCACTCACCAGTTTGCAGCCAATTTCTCCACTTCCAAGGGGCCCCTATCTGGATCTAATGATGTCACCACGTAGCTGAAGGGCTGAAGCTTCTAGTTCTATGCTTCAGTACACCAAAATCGAGCACTTTCAAGTGTAGAAACTTGAAATAGTTGGAGAAAGTAAATTAACACGCCATTTCTCGAGGCGGTCGAAAAAGGATCTCACTGATTCTTGGTGCGCATGTCCAAAATGCGCGAAAATGCACTCTGTCCGTCATTCAATTGTGTGGTTTTAAAATTTACAAACACCGCGAAATTTAGCGGGAGCTAACATAACTGCCCTCCAAAACACACAATTTTAGAATATCAGCCGGACAGATATAGATAAAAAAAAATGATCGACCGATAAATATAAATGAATGAAAAACAGATAAGTAGCGTAAGTTTATTTAGAGATAACGAAAACCCGAAAAGTCAAAACAAACAAACAAAATTAAAAAAATAATAATAAAGAATTAACTATTGTAATAATTGACTTCAATAGGTGGAAAAAATTAAAATTACTTTTAATTCGGCAAGAGGCACAGTTTTACAACTGGCCGCTTGTAAACACCGGTAACCGTTTGTACCGTCGCAACACGCACCTGACCGTCTCCGCCGGGATGCAGTTCGATGACCCGACCGACCGGCCATTTCAAAGGTGATTGGATGTGATCACTTGTTATGATAACCAAATCATTTAATTTGATATTTGGGGACGAATCAGCCCACTTGTGTCGCTGTTGTAGCGTATGCAAATACTCTATAGAATACCGTGTTCAAAAATCATTATGTAGTTTTTGGATTAGTTGCCATCTCGAGAGCCGATTTAGGGGAACCTCGGACAAATCTGACTCCGGAATTTCTGAATTAAGGGGTTCAAGGGTCAAAAAATGCCCAGGGGTAAGAGGTTGAAGATCGTGTGGGTCTGAAGAGGCAGGAGATAAAGGGCGACTATTAAGTACGGCTTCTATGCGACATGTAAAGGTGGACATTTCCATGATAAACAACTTCTGCTCGCCGACTACTCGAACAAAGTGAGTTTTAAAACCTTTGACGCCAGCTTCTGCCAGGCCATTGAAATGTGGACTGAGAGGAGGTCCCAGAAGCCAACGAATAGAAAGTCTGGTGGCCGCACTTCTTGCGTAATCAAGTCATTGGTTACGAAACCCTATAAAATTACTGCCTTGATCTGACCAGCATTGCGTCACGCTTCCACGTCTGGAAATGAATCGATGGAATGCATCTACGAACCCTTCGGTGGACAGTTCCATGGTTAATTCCAAATGCACGCAAAGTGTGGCCGTACAGACAAACACACAGACATACGATTTAAAAGCTTTACAACCACGGTAACGATGAGGAATCACAAAGAAAGGTCCACAAAAGTCGATAGCTATACTCGAAAAAGGATTAAGTTGATTGATTCGATGAGCGGGAAATGAACTCATTATGGGCGGTCTATAGGGTTTAGGGTTGATTCTAAAACATTGCAAACACTTGGATATGGTTCTTTGAATTGCCCGTCTGGCAGATAATATCCAAAATTGCTGTAAAAGCAGATTATGTAATGTTTTAAACCCAGGATGAAGGTATTGTCGATGAGTGGACTCGATAAGAAGAGTAGTTAAACGATGGTTACTCGAAAGTAAGACGGGGTGTTTTGCAGAATAAGACAAAAGGTCAGATTTTTGTAATCTGCCACCGACTCTAATGATATTATTTTCATCAAGAAAAGGTGAAAGTTTTCGGAAAGGTTTCGGTATTGGTTTATCCTTAGATAACGCGGAAAAAAGCTCAGAAAAACAAGAACCTTGAACGCGTTTGATAAGAAGGTATAACGCACTTTGCATCTCACCGGTGGTAGGAAAAACAATATTCTCAAAAATAACTTTTTGGTCCGGCGGCTTAGTGGGTTTTTGATAGGAATGGTTTTGAAAAAGGTTAACTATTCGAAGGACATAACAAATGATACGTTGAATTTTTGATATAGATGAATATTTGATAAGAAGCTGATCTAAGAAGTTAACGTCAATTATCGCATTGCAACAGACCTTTGGCTTTTCCTCCAGATTAATATCTCCGAAATCAATCGGCAGTTTTTGATTTATGAAACTCGGGCCATTCGTTTTCGGGAGACCACAAAAACGACGGTGCGTTCCACCACATGTCATGTGACATGAGCTGTGAAGGGGTGGCCCCTCGTGACGCAATATCGGCTGCATTTAAAGCAGAAGGAATGTAGCGCCACGAGTTTGAGGGAATGATTTCTTGGATTCTACTGACTCGATTTCCAACAAAGGTTTGCCAGCGATTAGGAAGTGATTTCAAAACTTTACATATTTTTTCTAGAAATTGAGAAAGTGACTGAAAAGTGTGAATTTCGGTATTAGTATTGGCGTGACTCATTTCGAAATTTGATCGCGTCGGAATATCCAATTTTTCTAACAAAATGAAAAAAATAATAAAGTCCCAACTGTCAACGTCAAAGCTAAGTGATTTTAAAATTTCTAGGGATTCAGAAAAGGTGTCAATTAAATTACGCAATTCTTTAGCTGACTCGTTTTTTAATGTGGAGTTCATAATTGTGCTTAAAGCATCATTTGCGAGGTCTCGCTTGTTTTGATATCTATTGACTAATTTGTCGTAAGCAATTTTATAATTTTGATCAGATAAGCTAATCCCTGATATCAATTTTAAAGGCTCATCCTCGAGATATGAAAATAAATATTGAAGTTTTCGAACGTTACTTAGACTTTGATTTTTGATCTATAATGTTATTAAAAAGATCGAAAAAGCTTGGCCATAATTTTTTATCACCTCGAAATATGGGAATACCTAACTCTTTGAGTTTTGGAGTTTCGTTTTGTCGAACATATGATCCCGAAAAGGATGGGGCCTCAACCGGAAATATTTTAGAGTAAACCCCCTTACACGCATAAAAATATTTACGAGCTTCTGAAAGGATCGCATCCTGCGTTTTAAACTCCTTTATCGAAGGTTTCATCCAAATCGGAATACCTCACTTGAAAGTCGTTTCTCGCTTTTTCGTCCGATGCCGCGGTCTGTGAAAACACATAACACTCGGTGATCGCAGATAAAAAAACCCTTGCGTTTTTGCACGGCTTTTTTGACAGACATGATTTTACCTTTGAAATGACGAAATTGTCGGTAAATATACAATTAACGCTAAATTAATGCTTCTGAAATAGAAAAATGACGAATTGTCGAAAATATGCACTAATTTATCGCAATTGATGAAAATTGTTTTAAATATCGAAATGATATGGAACACATCTAATCACAGAAATGTCGGTAAATATACAATTAACGCTAAATTAATGCTTCTGAAATAGAAAAATGACGAATTGTCGAAAATATGCACTAATTTATCGCAATTGATGAAAATTGTTTTAAATATCGAAATGATATGGAACACACCTAACACACTGAACATGTATTTGTTTGTTTTGATTGCTTCGATTTGTTTACTGAATGACCACGGTACGTTACCATAGCAGCGGACCGAAAAACAGGTGACCTGCGCCGCTACCGAAGGTCGAGCGAAAATCTCTCTCGTTTCAATACGATTGGCAAAATTCAAGGCCTTGATCTCGGCTTGTGAAAAAATGGCCGACTTATTAATACCGTCGTATGGATTAAATTTTAAATAATTCGGTCGAAGGAACACTTATGTTATGCCCGCAGTAAGAAAAACGATAACTGCAATGGACTGTATATATTTTAATTAATGAAAGCGCGAACAAACATAAATATATTGATATGAAATTACGAAATAATTAAAAGGTCCATAGGTTAATTGTGGGTACCACACAACGGAAATCAGAGACAAAGCACTCACCAGTTTGCAGCCAATTTCTCCACTTCCAAGGGGCCCCTATCTGGATCTAATGATGTCACCACGTAGCTGAAGGGCTGAAGTTTCTAGTTCTATGCTTCAGTACACCAAAATCGAGCACTTTCAAGTGTAGAAATTTGAAATAGTTGGAGAAAGTAAATTAACACGCCATTTCTCGAGGCGGTCGAAAAAGGATCTCACTGATTCTTGGTGCGCATGTCCAAAATGCGCTAAAATGCACTCTGTCCGTTATTCAATTGTGTGGTTTTAAAATTTACAAACACCGCGAAATTTAGCGGGAGCTAACAGTGGAGTACCAACCATTTTTTTAATATTTTTTACTTTGCTCAAGCTGATGTATAATTGTGCCAACGTTTATCAAAATCCCCCAAAAATTGACGAAAATGGCGGTTTAATGACCGACCAGTATACGATTTGAATATCTTTTAATAAAAACTGTAAAATAGCCAACTTTAAACGCTTTGTCGTTACCACTTACCAAGTAGATTTTGAAAAAAATTGCGTACCGTTTGAAAGCTTGTCTATATTAGAACAAGGGTTTTTAGGGGGACTCAAAATTAAACGCAAAATAAAAAATCCCCAGCCGTTTATCTTCAAACATGTCATTTTTGCTTAAAAAACCGTTATTTTAAACCTACGATTTTTCCATGTCTGTGGTAAATTTTTGAATATATTGGATTATATTTATTTATTTTTTTTTTAAGAAAGTAAATTTTCTATTTAGTTCTCTATCAGATCCGGTAAAAATTATTTTAAGTTTTGGTCAAATAAAGTTTTAAAAAATTGTTTTGTATAAGCAGTCCAAAATCTTTGAATTTTGCGAAAAACGCGACAGCGTGGTAATTGTGACTTTGCGACAGATTTTCCCTGCAAGATTTTTTCAAATTTTAAGAAGTGAGATAGAGCCAGACTTAAAAGGAAGAAAAGAAAGTATGTCAGATAAAATTCGCCTCAGAAATTTCTAGACAGGATCCAAGAATTCAAGTTTTGAAGAAATCACCACTTTGGTAAATTTGGCAAAGTTTTGATTTTGACATTATTTTGTCTGAAATCGATAAATATTTCTAAAAGTTGTGGTACATGGGCCCATAGAGACAGGTCTTACCTTATTAAAACAGCAATAAAAAAATAATTAGCTTTTTTTGATTTTGAGATATTTTAAAAAAAGTAGAAAGGCACAAACCAGAAATTTAAGGACACTGATACGCAACTTATAGTGGAGTAGCAACCATTTTTTTTACTTTGCTCAAGTTGATGTACAATCATACCATTGTTTATCAAAATCCCCCAAAAGTTGACGAAAATGGCGGTTTAATGACCGACTAGTATACGATTTGAATATCTTTTAATAAAAACTGAAAAATAGTCAACTTTAAACGCTTTTTTACTACCACTTACCAAGTAGATTTTAAAAAAAATTGCATACCGTTTGAAAGCTTGTCTATATTAGAACAAGGGTTTTCGGGGGACCCAAAATTAAACGCAAAATAAAAAATCGCCAGCCGTTTATCTTCAAACATGTAATTTTTGCTTAAAAAACCGTTATTTTAAACCTATGATTTTTCCATGTTTGTGGTAAATTTTTGAATATATTGGATTATATTTTTTTTTCAGAAAGTAAATTTTGTATTTAGTTCTCAAACAGAACCGGTAATAATTATTTTAAGTTTTGGTCAAATAAAGTTTTAAAAAATTGTTTTGTATAAGCAGTCCAAAATCTTTGAATTTTGCGAAAAACGCGACAGCGTGGTATTTGTGACTTTGCGACAGATTTTCCCTGCAAGATTTTTTCAAATTTTAAAAAGTGAGATATAGCCAGACTCAAAAGAAAGAAAAAAAAGTATGTCAGATAAAATCCGCCTCTGAAACTTTTTGACAGGGTCCAAAATTTCAAGTTTTAAAAAAATCACTACTTTGATAAATTTTCAAAGTTTTGACTTTAACATTATTTTTCTTAATATAAAAAAATATTTTTAAAAGTTGCGTTACATGGGCTTATAGAGACAGGTCTTACCCTCAGAGTAATAACATATAAAGAGAAGTAGTAGCCCCGGTTTCGGCGGTCATTCATTCATTTGTTGGTAAACAATGTAGCTGTTGCCGCCTCCTCTGCCTCTGTAAAATTTTATAAATAATAAGTAAGGTTCAACTTCTTACCTTATCAAAATATATAGTGCTTTGAGTTGGTTAGGCTATTCAAACCGTGCGATAATTTGTCATGCGCTTATTAGCCCGCGTCGCGTCGTTTTATGCTGTGTATTTCTTATTACAATCTGCGATAAAAACTCACTTAGACAACATAATTTATGAACGGCCCCTTTTCCCACAATTTTTTCAGGATGTGGCAACAGGTGTATGACATCATATTACGGATTTCGTGTTAGCAGGGCCGGGTTTCGTTTTGAGCTACTTGGACTATATCAACAGGTAAAAAGGGAATCCTTTTTCCTATTGTAGAGGACGATTAACTATTAGTCATTGTTCCAACAGTTTTAACCGGTATTAAGGATATTTTATTTTATTATTTTAAAATGCGGCTTTTCTGTTTGGAGAGTTAAAGCACTATTAACCATTCAAACGAAAATTTCATAGGATTGTTTTAATTTTCTCTAAGTATTTAGTAGTTTGTAGTTTTTCTGTGTGAAACCACACGTTAAGGAAAACAAGCGTCTTGGAATTAAATAAATGGATCCATGACGGATCTGATACCTTCCTAGCCCATTAGCAAACTCCACGTTATATCAACCTTGAAAACAGTTTTTTGTAAATATCTCCGAAATGAAAGCTCCTACAAACTTTTCGGTTAAAACATATTTTTTTTCAAAAAACGCGCGCTACTATATTCCGAAAACCGCATATTGATGCATTTTTTAAACTTTTTAACTGTCAAAAAACTGTCATTAGCATTCACGAATTTTGACTAAAATCTAATCAGTTCGTTGCAGTATCGAGTACTATGTTACCTGAGAACTTCATGTAAATCGGTTAAGCGGTTTAGATATACATAAATACACACACAATACAGACAGTCATCACGACAATATTGCTAGGGTAGGTCAAAATACTTCCAAATAACACATTTTCGGTGTTATCTCAACTCTTTTGTCGAAAACAATACCTTCTCTAGCCGTTGCTGTGCCGGCTAGAAGGTAAAAAGGGGGCGGGCCGACTGCACACCAAGTAGTATAAGTAGTAGCCATTAGACTGGATTGTTTAGTTTACACTTGAAAACGGTTACATATACTTACTTACTGAAACGTCCTGTTTAAAATAAACCAACACAAAAACATTTCATGTAAAAAAGAGCCAAGTACGCGAAAATGGCATTCCGTAAAAAGAATTGAGATAAAAGTAAGGCCAAGTTTTCCAATACAAATTTCATAATGAAAGATTTTTACTAGTTGGAAATGTTTTTCTAAACTTTGCTATTACAGTCAAACTTCTTTATGTTCAATTTAGCACTGTGCCTGAGTCATTTACAGCCGTAAAAGTTTAGAAAAACATTTCCAAATAGTTTCTTACTTTCATTTTGAAATTTGTATTGGAGAACTTGACTTTACTTTTATCTCAATTCTTTTTACGGAATGCCGCGTACTTGGTTATTTATACATGAAATGTTTTTGATATTATTTCACTTCTTTTTTAAAGGAATTGGATAATACTTAATTTTTAAAATAGTAAAATATGCGGAATATTGTTCAAAACTTTTGCAATGCCTTACCTAAAATTTTGAGGTCTTTTAATTTTTTCCCATGGTTTTATCATAGCTGCTCTCAGCCTTCCAAAGCTCAGCTCTCTAGCGTTTCTGAAAGTGGACAATGTTACTTTTGCATAACTTTACATGTATAGGGGAGGGAAGTAAATTAAAATTTTCGTGTTTTTAAATTTTTCCTATAGTTTTATCATAGTTTCTATCAGTCTTCCAATGCTCAGCTCTTTAGCGTTTTTGGAAGTGGGTAATGTTACTGTAACATAACTTGACATTTATAGCGGAGGAAAGTAAATGAACATTTTTTGGGTTTTTAAATTTTTTCCCATGGTTTTATCATAGTTTCTATCAGTCTTAAAAAGCTCAGCTCTCTAGCGTTTCTGGAAGTGGGCAGTGTTACTTTTACATAACTTTACATTTATATGGGAGGGAAGTAAATTAGAATTTTGGGGTGCTTTTTCCTATAGTTTTATCATAGTTCCTATCAGGCTGCCAAAGTTCAGCTCTCTAGCATTTCTAGAAGTGGGTAATGTTACTTTTAAATAATTTTACATGTATAGGGGAGGGGAGTAAATTAGAATTTTGGGGCTTTTTGATTTTTTCCAGGGGTTTGGTCATAGTTTCTATCAGTCTGCCAAATTTCAGCTCTGTAGCATGTCTGGAAGTACAGTAGAATTTTGATGATCTATACATGAGTGAGTGAGTCAGTGAGTGAGTGGCAATTTCGACGTTTTTTGAAATTTCGTAACTACTTTACTACTTTATAGAAGACCATGAAACTTGGAGGGGTTGTTACCTCTATGAAGGTCTACGACTATGCAAAGTATGAGATTCGTAGCTCTTTCCGAAGTAGAGTTTTAGATAGGTCAAATATGGGCTGAAATGTTTAAAAAAAAGATGGTACGGCAGCGCGAACTTGGCGAGGCACTGCCGTACCCTCAGATAAAGACAATGAAAGTCCAAAGTTTTATTTCTACTCAATCATTGTCTACGAGTTTCAAACAAAAGATTATTTTTTCACTAATATAATGGCAACAAGTTTAATTAGGTGGCTCTTCAAGTCGTGAACGGTTAGCCCAGATATTCCTAAGCTCTAAGGTCGACACTGACAGTAACATGTGTTTGTATTAAATGCAGTGTTCTCTTGGCCGGTACACTCGGTATATTGAATTGTTAGTGTTTTTTTTCTGTGTGCTGAGTTTTATTTTTGTAAAAAAGAACTTAGTTGGGCGTAAAAATAAACAAGAAGGGCTATGTTTCTGAAAATATTGTGAAAATTCAGCCCAGTGTGGTTTTTTTCGAGATGATTCCAGTGACGCAGCTACGTTGCCATCGGCGGGGATTCAGCAAATTTTAAGTTTTCAGGAATGACCGCCACGAATAGGGAAAATTTACACGGGGCCGCGGTTGACTTCTTCTCTTTATATTATTATTACTCTAAGGTCTTACCTAATCACAATTGTCATTAAAAATATTTTAGCTGTTTTCCGTTTTAAGATATTAGAAAAAAATATAAAGGTGCAAATTTGAAATTTAAGGGCACTGAAACGCGGCAATCAGTAGAGTTCGAACCAAAAAAAATTTTTCTCTACTTCTCTTGGGACGATCTACAAACGTACCAAGTTTTACCAAAATCACCAAAAATTGTGTTTTGCTGCCCGACCACTATACTGGCGGTAACATGGGAGGAAGAAATTAGGAACGAAACAGGAAAACGCCTCTGCATCTGTTCAGACAGTCAAGCTGCGCTGAAAGCACTGTGCAAACCAACCATGTGCGTGGGTTTGGTGCAGGAGTGTGCGGATGCACTTCAGGAGTTGGCCGGCGTAAGAGAGGTAGAGCTCGTATGGGTCCCAGGCCACATGGGAGTCCCCGGAAACGAGAAAGCGGACGGACTCGCCAGGGGAGGATCCCGGCAGAAATGCGTCGGGCCAGAGCCTTTCCTGGGGCTCACAAGAGGGCAAATGAAGTCGGCCCTAACAGAGTGGACCCAGAAAGAGATGCAAAGGGAATGGACCAACACAGGAAACGCCAGACAGGCGAAGGGGTATGTGACAGGATACAGCAAATCCCGTAGGGACTGGCTGCTCCGTAGAACACGAAGAGAGGTGGGAGCCATAGTGGGAGTCCTAACCGGACACTGCGTCCTACAAGGACACCTGGCAAAGATGAGAGTGAAGGAGGACGCGACATGCGAGCGATGTTGGGCCGAGGACGAGACCTCGGCGCATTTTCTCTCATCATGTGAAGCATACAAGGAGGCAAGAAGAGAGGTATTCAAAGAGGACGCCTTTGAGACGGAAGACCTTCTGAATCTGAGGTGGCCCGATATTCTGGCCTTTATACAGAAGACGGGCAGATTCCTTAGCGAAGGAAGGACGCAGTAGGGGGGATGCCCGGGGGTTGGTGAAAATGGCGCTTCTTGGCCTAGAGCCTACCCCACACTACTACTACTACTACTACTACGTCTAGTGTCAGTCCAGTCTTATCCGAAGGGCACTCATACAATATTACCTATAAATTTTCTTCTTCCGATCATTTAGATGTACCGTTTACAGAAATCAAATTTTTTTTTAAGGGCAGTTACTTTTTTATTTTCCAACCGATTTTGCGTATGATAGCTCAACCGAACCGAACCAAAGAATAAAATGTATTGTTTTAATGCATGCTTAATTTAGTTTTTTCAACTCCTAAAACTTTCGTTTTGATATTTTACAACCTAAATCAGATGACGCATGTGACATAAGCTCTGCTCCACGATTTTTACTGAGGCAGCAGCAAAATCATCTCTATTGAAGTGAGAATGGACTTTGTCAACTATCATTATTACAAAAAAAATAAAAAATATCGACGCCATTGGTAATATTTCAACAAAAAAACTTACTGTTTAGCTTAAAAACGGCTTGCTATAACAAGATGCGGTTTTCACCTTTAATCATTTCTCAGAATTTTCCATCTTCCCTAGAATTACATGAAACCCGAAACATCGAATTTGGGTCCAAGCTGTGTAAAGAGATTGGTGCTGTATGTACCAATGAAATATTTTGAAATGTATCTAGAGATTTTTTAGAATATTTTGACTTTTTGCAATAATACTTACATGAGTTAACGTTAAATCGGCATCAGCAGCCAAACTCTGTAAATTTTTCATAGGAGAATATTCCACTAACATTTTTACTAAAGTTGGCGAACTATCTAATGATGTAAAATCTGACAAATGCGAGACTGGGTACAGTAAAAGTAAGCTATGATAGGGGCGTAAGGCACGTAGACATCTAAAATCAACAAAAAATAAAATGAATTAAAATTATTGGTTACCTGCACGCTAAACAAATCTACCGTACAAAGGCAAAACAGTGAACTTTCAAAAATTAGTTTCGAGATATTCAAAACTTTAGTTTTTTTTTTGCGGCCATTCTTACAATTTTTCATAGAATTCCCTAAAAACCAGCAAGTAGACATTTTTTAATCCACACTATTGACACATAATGAAATTACGTCAAACTAACATGACTGAAGAAGTTTAGTTATTACTCACTCATCATCAACATCACTTTACCTCTATAAACTTTTCAAAATCGATTTATCTACAAAGTGAGAAAAAATGTATGGTGTGTTTATATTACTTTGGCTTGCTATAACATGCTTTAAAAAAGAACCAAAATATTGTGAACATGTTTTAATACTTTTTTACTTTTTTTTTTATTCTTGTTACGCACAACAAGCTATGAACCAGCAAAATCGGTTCAGTCGTTCAAAAAAATTATTTTTGTTTCAACAATTGTTTGGAATAATTTTACGATTGCCTTGCCAATCATGTCTGCATTTATTTCCTTATAAATTCATTACTACTGAACCGATTTTAATAAAATAAAAACATCCTAATGATAATTGATTGCTTTTTAAAGATCATGATCAAAGTTTATCGTCATTTTAAAATTTAAGATGGCGGACTGAATCATACTTGATTATAGAAAAGCACTACTATTCTCCCACACAACGAGGTAGGAATTAGTCAGATCGGTGTGGTAGTTCTCAAAAAATCTATTTTTGTTTCAATCACTGTTTTACAGATTATACGATTGTATTGCTAATCCCATCTGCATTAATTTCCTTATAAATTCGTTATTACTAAAGCGATTTTAGTGTAATAAAAAAAATCATGGTGAGAGTTGATTGGTCTTTAACGATAACTTATTAAAATCCGATAATTAATAATGAATTTAGAAAGAAATAATTACAGACAGGATTGGCAATATTGGTATAATTTGTAAAACAATCGTTAAAACAAAATTAGATTTTGTGAGAACCACTACACCGATTTTATTATTTTTACCTCGTTATGCGGAAGAAAAGTAGTGCTTTTCTATAAATTTAAAAAAAAAAAAACATTTTCGGAAAATAAGAATAAACGTGCCTCTTTGAAGGGTCAAGTATGATTCTATCTAACTTTTAAGATGGCGGCAAATTTCGGTAATAATCTTTAAAGAACAATCAATTCTTACCACGATTTTCTATAGGTCACTAAGATCGGCTCAGTAATAATGAAATTATTTATAAGGAAATTAATGCAGACAGGATTAGCAATGCAATCGTATAATCTGTAAAGCAATGGCTTAAACAAAAATAGATTTTTTGAGAACCACCACATGCTTTTCTATAAATTAAAAAAAAAAACTAAAACATTTTCAGAAAATACGAATAATTTTGAAGAATCAAGTATGATTCTGTCCGCCATCTTAAATTTTAAGATGGCTGTAAATTTTGATAATAATATTTAAAAAGCAATTAATTCTCACCAGGACGCTTTTTATTTCATCAAAATCGGTTCAGTAGTAATGAATTTATAAGAAAATAAATGCTGACCTGATTGGCAAGGCAATGGTATAATAATCAAAACAATGGTTGAAAAAAAAATATATTTTTTTAGAACCTCCAAATCGATTTTGCTGATTCGTACCTTCTTGTGCGTGGCAAGAATGGAGCTTTTTTACTGATTTAAAAAAATAATAACATGTTCGCAACACAAGAATAAACGAGCATCTTTGAAGGGTACATTTTAATTTCGTCCGCCATCGTTAATTTTGAGATGGCGGACAAAAAAATATATTTATCCAAAACTCTGATTAATTATCTGGCAAGTGCAGTTTGTCCCATTAAAATCGATGGTATAGTTCAAAAGTTATAATAAACAAAAATTATTCGTTTTTTTTTTCATTTTAACTTTTGGACCATCTAATCGATTTTAATGGGACAAACTGCTGTTTGCAGAGAATCAATTAGAACTTTGACTAAATATCTTTTTTTGTCCGCCATCTCAAAATCCAAGATGCCGGATGAAACTAAAATGTACCCTTCAAAGATGCTCGTTTATTCTTGTGTTGCGAACATGCTTTAAGTATTTTATTAAATTAGTAGAAAAGCTACATTCTTGCCACGCACAACAGCAAAATCGGTTCGGTGGTTTAAAAAAATATATTTTTGCTTCAACCATTGTTTTGCATATTATACGATTGCCTTGCCAATCATGTTTGCATTTATTTTCTTATAAATTCATTACTACTGAACCGATTTTCTTGAAATAAAAAACATCCTAGTTGGAATTGATTTCTTTTTAAAGATCATGATCAAAGTTTTTCACCGTCTTAAAATTAAGGATGGTGGACAGAATCATACTTGATTCTTCAAAATGGCGTGTTTATTTATATTTCCCGAAAATGTTTTAGTTTTTTTTTAATTTATAGAAAAGCACTTCTTTTTCCCCACACAACAAGGAACAAATTAGTAAAATTGGTGTGATAGTTCTCAAAAAATCTATTTTTGTTTCAACCATTATTTTGAATATTATACGATTGCCTTGCCAATCATGCCTGCATTTATTTCCTTATAAATTCATTACTACTGAACCGATTTTAATGAAATAAAAACCATCTTAGTGGAATTGATTTATTTTTGAAGATCATGATCAAAAACTTGTATCTTGTTGTACGTGGCAAGAATGCAGTTTTTTTACTGATTTAAAAAAAGTAATTAAAACATGTTCGCAACATAAGAATAAACGAGCACCTTTTTTTTTACGGGTATGCGCACTCGCAAGGAGATCCCTATCACGCTCGAGAAGCGGCAAGTGCGCGGAAATGTTGGTGTGTGTTGGTTTTGAAACAGTTCAGGTTGTAACCTGCAGGGAAAACTGTCGCATGGAGTTTATTCCACAGCGATGCTGTTCTCCAGAGATATGAATTCTGATATAATGAGGTTCTTGGTGCCTCTATTTTGACAATAAATTGATGGTCACCATCTGTTTGACGTATTCGCCTAGTAGTAGGTGCTACTCCCGGGGGGATCATACGTGCCAACTCTTCAGAGAATTTTCCGTGATAATACCTGTAGAAGAGAGATAGATCGCCCACAGTTCTTCGATGTTCAAAACTATCCAAGCTACGGGTAAGTGCGAGGTCATTGATCAGCTTGATAGCTCGTTTTTGCACGGTGTTTAAAAGCATTAAGGTATGTTTGGGTGCCGCACTCCATATATGTGAGCAGTACTCCATAGTTGGTCGAATCTGGGCTTTGTAGAGTGTCAGCAGTTGGCTTGGTGTATACAGATGTCTTGTACGAAATAGCACCCCAAGCTTTTGGGACGCCCTTTTAGCTATATCTGTCACGTGACTGTGCCAAGACATGTTGGTCTCTGCAGTGACTCCTAAGATGTTCAACTGGCTCTGCAATGCGACAGCACTTCCAGATAGCATGATGTTTGGCTCACCGGTGCTGGTCTTTTTTGAAAACAGGGCTGCTTGGGTTTTCTGCGCGTTGAACTGTACAAGGTTTTTGTTGCCCCAGTCCTCTATTATCTCCAAGTCGTTATTTATCTGTGATATTTCAGTTAGTCTAAAATAATGGAATTCACGTGCGGAGAGACATGTGGGTGGTATGACTACATTGCCATCATATGCAAAGCAATAAAGTGGATTTACTGTTTTATCAAGGAGGTCATTTATGTAAATCAGAAAAAGTGTTGGCGAAAGGATTGCTCCCTGTGGCACACCAGCATTTAGTTGGAGTTCCGGCCATCCAGGGCAACATAAATGGATCTAGCCTTAAGGTAATTTTCAAACCAAGTGCAAAGTCACGGCGACAATCCCGTTGCTTTGAGCTTGTTGAGCAGATTTTCATGCCAGACTTTTTCGAATGCTTTAGATATATCTAAGGCAATTGTTCTTGTTTCACCTCGCAACTCAATCGCTTTTTGCCATAAGTGAGTGACGTATGTAAGTAAATCGCCAGTTAACCTATATTTTCGAAATCCGTATTGCTTGTCGTTGATAATTTTGTACTTTTCCAAGTACTTGGTTAGGTGATTGTTCACAACTCTTTCCATTACTTTTGATATCACCGGAAGTAGAGCAATTGGTCTATAGTTTAACGGATCTGTCTTTTTTCCTTTCTTTGGAATGGGTTGTACTGCGGCAGACTTCCATGATGATGGATATACTCCTTGCCTATAAGATAAATTGAATAATTTTGCGAAAGTTGGGGTGAGTTCGCTAGCACAATTTTTAAGTACTATCGCGGGAATGCCATCTGGACCCATTGCTTTGTTTGTATCCAACTTTTTAAGGGATTTTCGTATTTCTCTGTGACAAAAGGGTACCTCTGGCATACTGTGGGAAACCCTTTCAATGAACGGTGGAGTTTTTCCATTTGGCACTGCAAGCAAGGTTTGAGTTGGAGGAAAAGATTTTGGCCAGCATATTGGCTTTTATCTCTGATGTTGTGGCTAAGTGAGTATTTTTATCTGTAAGTGGTGGTATGGATGACTTGGTGAAGTTTGATCCAACGGCTTTTGCAAGAGACCAAAAAGGACCTAGAACTACTTGGACAATTCAGTAGCTTGTTTTTTATTCTTTGATTGTATGTTTCTTTGGCGGCGTCAATAGTAATTTTGCAACTATTTCTGGCTTCTATAAATTCTGTGTGGTTTTGAACGGTTTGTTGTCGTTTCCAAAGGTTATATGCTCTGTGTTTTTTCTGTACAGCCGTTTGACACTAGCTGTTGAACCACTGCGTTTTATTGTATGTGGGATATATGCATCCATTCCAGATAAGATTACTTTTGTTATTTCATTACAGCAAATAGTGGGATCAGCTGTTTTAAAGCAAACCTCTTGCCATGGAGAATCCAGGTAAAACTGTTTAAGGTCATTCCATTTTGCCGATTTATAGTGCCACATTTTACGAGGAAGCGATTGTTGGCTTGGCGGCATGAACATTTCGCACTTTGTTCTTATAAGTTTATGATCGGATGAACCAAGTGGGGGATTTACTTGAATTGTGTACAGGTCAGGATTTGTAGTTAGGAACAAGTCTAAAAGCGCTGCAAATTCACCCCTTTCTGAGATACGGGTAGGTTCATCGACAAGCTGCGTTAGACCACAACTTATGGCCAACCAATTACCTTTGAAGGGTACAGTTTAATTTCGTCCGCCATCTTGGATTTTGAGACGTCGGACAAAACAATATATTTAGCCAAAACTCTGATTAATTCTCAGCCAAGTGCAGTTTGTCCCAATAAAATCCATGGTATAGTTCAAAAGTTATAATGAAAAAAAATTGTCCGGTTTTTTTGGCCCACTCGGTATACATAAATTTTATTAAGCATGCAGTGAACCTTTAGGCATAAATCACAACGTACAGGGTCATTGATTATATTTGCGTGGCCTTTATCAGGGGTTTAGGTAGGTGATAGAAAAAAAGTTTAAATATAAAAGTTTCATAATTTTTTCCGTATTATCTTTTGGACTATGTCAGATGTCATTCCTTATGTCAACTTTTAATAGCAACTTTCTTAAGTTAAAGGGAACATCCTGTATATTATTTGTCAGAAATAAAGATATCGTTACCCTGATTTCAAAAATATTTAGGGTGTTGACATTTGGATAGGTCGTTTTTAAGTTATATTAGCTTAACATTTTTAATAAAATGCACTATAACAATGATTAAGTTGCTTAGGTCTACTTCAACGTCAATTTGACAATGACAAAAAATACTTGGTTTAAAAAATGGGGTATTCGGAGGAAGAAAAGCTTCAAGTGGTTCGTCTCTTTTATTCAAACAGCAATAATTTAGCAGCAGTTCGGCAGCAATATCATCAAAATAATCCTGACGGCGGGTACCATCAACTGATACCATTAAACGCGTTATCCGGAAGTTTAATGAGACGAAAAATCTGAGTCGAAAAAAAAGAACCGTGATTCGAAATGAAGCGGAAGATATGAAAATGGAAGATATGAAAATTTTACTCTCATTTGAAGGTAGCTATACTTTTTGCATTATAATAAAGAACAAAATGAATTAAAAAATATTTTTAGAAAATTTCGAAAAATCAATTTCAGTTGTTGCCCGACAATCTGAAAAAACCACCTACAAGATTCAGAGCACTTTAAAACATTATAAATATCACCCATACAAATTTATGCCAGTTCAAAACTTAAACGAAGGACATAAAATTCAACGATTACAATACTGCCAAGAAATACAGCAGCATATAGCAGAAGATCCTGAATCTGAATCTGAATTTTTTTCAAAAATTGTGTTCACCGATGAAGTTTTATGACGGCAGGGATGTTTAACCGAAAAAATAAACATTATTGGGCAACTGAAAATCCACACAAAATTGAACCAGTCAAAATACAGGGACGTAGATCAGTTCATGTGTGGTGTGGCATGCTAGTCAACCAAGTGATCGGACCATTTATTATTGATGGGTATCTAACGGGCAATAAATATTTAGATCTTCTTCAAAACAATGTTGAAAACTACTTAGAGGGCCTTCCAATTCGCCAATACAATAATCTTATCTGGCATCAAGATGGGGCACCACCCCATAATACCGTTCAAGTCACTGATTACCTAAATGACAGGTATGATTGTTGGATAAGCAGGCGTGGCACAGTTCACTGGCCGGCTAATAGCCCAGATCTTAAACCTTTAGATATTTAGCTCACACATATACTATACTATAGTAGTGTGAGCTATGGTGATCCTAATTTTTTCGAGAAAAAAAAAGTTGCTTCGATTTCAAAAATTTTTATATATCTTTGCGTTTCAGATGATTTTGAAACTTTTTTGTTGCGCCGTCTGTCTGTCTGTAACGACCAACGCGCATAACTCAAAAACCGCTTGGCCGATTTTAATGAAATTTGGTACCTAGGCTGAGTCTTGGGTCGAGATGGTCCCATTTAAAAATGAACAAAATCCACCGAACACAAACCAAATAAAAGGGTGGGGGTAGATTTCAAAAATTAGTTTATGTAAAAATATGGCGTGTGTGATATCAAACGAAAGGTAATTGAGTCTGGAGTTAAACAAAATACATTTTAATTTATTTTAAAAAAAGGGTAGGGGTATATTTAAAAAATTAGAGTTTAAGTGAAAATATGGCGTGTGTGATATCAAACAAAAGGTAATTGAGTCCGGAGTTTAACAAAATACATTTTAGTTTCCGTTTTTTTAAGGGTGGGAGTAGATTTCAAAAATTTGAGATTAAGTCAAAACATGGCTTGTGTGGTATCAAACAAAAGGTAATTTAGTCTGGAGTTAAATAAAATATATTTCAGTTTTTAGTTATATTAGCTCACACGTACACTATAACTATAGTACCTAGTGTGAGCTTAGGGGCCCATATATTGGCAGAGTATTCTGTGGGAATTTCTTAAAAATAGAGTGTATTATGACAGACCTCAAAATATCAATAATTTAAGACAAATAATTCAAGAAGAAATAATCGCACTGAATAGAGATCGTCCACATTTTATTTCAAACACCATTTTTTATAAAATGAGACAAAATATTAGAAATTGTATCAGGAATGATGGTGGATATGTAGATAATATATAGGTAGTTAATAAAAAATAGTTTGTAAAAAATATTTCTAAAAAGTAGCAGGATCGGCGGCGCTGCTTTAGAGTTTTGTTTAGTTTTTTTTAACACTTAATTGTTATGAATAGTTCATTTAATTGTTATTAATAGTTCACTTGATTAAAAATATTAAACTAATATAACTTAAAAACGACCTATCCAAATGTCAACACCCTATATATTTTTGAAATCAGAGTAAGTAAGTAATCTTTATTTCTGACAAATAATATACAGGGTGTTCCCTGTAACTTAAGAAAGTTGCTATTAAAAGTTGACATAAGGAATGACATCTGACACTTCTGACATAGTCCAAAAGATAATACGGAAAAAATTATAAAACTTTTGTATTTAAACTTTTTTTCTATCACCTACCTAAACCCCTGATAAAGGCCACGCAAATATAATCAATGACCCTATAAGAAAAATATATTAACTGCCAACACACATTCTTCAAACTTCAAAGGCAATACCAACAGACAAATACTGAAGTTGACAAAGCAGTTAGTAGAGTAAATTTGTAAAATAACGCTGCAAAAAGGGTATATTTTTTTATATTTGGCACAGTAGTACGTAACACCTAAAACTAAATTTTCTTTCGAGGATCTTCGATTTTCCGGCCTCAGAATCCAAAGTTAAGAAAATGATTTCCTTGCTTTAAGAGAAATTAAATTAATTTTGATAAATTTCCTTTACTCAATTCAAAAATGTAAAAAAAATTACACCTGTCACTGCAAAACAAAATAACGGCTTTATTTTTTAAAAATCGTTTTTCTTCGATATTTTCTTTATTTTTTGTGCGATATTTATTTTTAATACCTTATATTAAAGCTACTGACCAGCTCTTTAAACATAAAATTAAAATAAATGATAAGTTTCCCAGCCGACACAAAGATGGCGCTTAATTTGTCAAAAATAAAAGAGACCTTTAACCTGTAGACCAAATTAAATTTTGACAAAAATTTTTTTTCGATTTTATCAGCAATAAGCCAGATTTTGTAAACATTTATAATTTGACATTTAACATTTTAAGATGTCGGCCGAAGTTTAGATAAAAAAGTAATTTTTTTGTTCTTGTTCGACATAACTAGTATTGCCGTGTAATATATCGATTTATACTAAATGGGGGTTCGGTTCGGTTCATTGTGTGGTTTTATTTTTTTTGACTTGTGTTCCAGATTTTGTCCTTAAAAGAGGGATTTTTATTTTCTATCACACTTGATAATGATATTTACATATCGAAACGCGTAGTGTGTTTTGAGAAATAAAAAAGATTGTAAAGTATTTTGGACTTTCCCTTCAATCCTTTTAATTAATCAATTTTGTGTCTTATTAGCTTTTCGGTGGATAATAAAGAGCGGCGGATAAAAGGTCGAAAGTACAAAAGGTCGAAAAAATAAGGTCGAAAGTACAAAAGCTCGAAAATACAAAAGGTCGAAAGTACAAAAGGTCGAAAGTACAAAAGATCAAAAAACAAAAGGTCGAAAGTTCAAAAGGTCGAAAAAATAAGGTCGAAAGTACAAAAGGTCGAAAGTACAAAAGGTCGAAAGTACAAAAGATCGAAAGTACAAAAGATCGAAAGTACGGCCGCCGGTGCACATCGACTGGACAGATCAATTCGACTTGATACGGTAAATTTGTATTTTTTGTACAATATTAAAAATATTGTATATAATAATCATCAAACTATCGCTACCCAAGCGGCCGTTAGCGGTCCGCCAATGAAAAACCACGGTGTTGATATTAAAGTTCTCGAATACTCTCGAGCCAAAGCGACGCAGAAAAACCGCGAAGTCGACCGCCAGTTCGAGACAAGCTTACCAACAGAGCACATCGAGCGTAGGCACCCAGCCGGCTACGTAATCAAAACAAGACATTTTTTATGTTTTTATAAATTATTTTACAGTCAACAGTTTAAGCACAGTTTGTAACAAAAAGTCAATACATTGTGTTTTAAAATCATTCATTAGCAGTTAGTTATTTTACAATAGAACCAGCGAAACATACGTATTTGGATTGCATTATAATGCATAAGCAAAAATGAAAATCCAATACATTAATGGTCCAACGATCAGGATAAATCAAAAAAGAAGATCACGTAAATAACATTACAAGCAAGTGAAGTAGGGTAAAAATTACATATAAACATTACAGGCAAATAAAAACTTAGTGAAAAAAAAAAATAAAATAAACCACTAATCACAGTGTATAGAATAAAAATTCAGAAGTGACACTCATTCAAAAATACACAAAAAAAAAACATTAAAAAACAAAATAAACCTCAAACCACAGAGTATACAATAAAAATACAGAAGTGACACTCATTCAAAAATAAACAAAAAAGTGAAGAAACATTTTAAAAAAAACACAGGTGCAAAATAAGCAAAAATTTTATAAGACTGACTTTTAAGTTAAAAATAGACTTTCATACAAAAAGAAAATAGTGCCAAAGCAAAGACAAAATTACAAAATAACTGTACAATATTGGTGAGTCCTTTCCATTATATTTCCTTTTTTCCATTTTTTTAACCGGATTTTTGCATGTTTTCGCAGGCGTACGTGTTAGTCTAGGCAGTTTAAGATCAAAACATTTTTTCTCTATTTTTTCAACAATTACTTTTTTCGGTGATATTTAGTAACAAAAATGGCAGAACAAGAGTTACAACAGTTAACAACAAAACGCGAATCAATAAAGCTCCAGTTATCTCGTTTTGAGACATTTTTAAACAAAAAAGCAAATCACAAAGAAATTATAAACATCAGTGAGCGGTTGTCAAAAATTTTACTGCTTTATGACATGTTTGACGAGGTGCAAACACAAATTGAAAATATTGATTACACAACTGCGCAATTGTCAGAACGTGTCACATTTGAAAATTTGTTTTTTAAAACTACATTGCTAGCAAAACAAATCATAAATCCAGATTTAGCCACCCAATTAAGAGAAAATTTAAATACCTCAAATTATGACGGAAATCAAACTCTTGAAGAGGATAGGCACCATAATGAGCTCAGATTAGATCCCATTTCAATCCTGAAATTTTCTGGGGAAAATTACGCAGATTGGTTGCCATATTTTGAGACCTTTAAAGCATTAGTTCATAAAAGTAAAAGAAGCCCAATCGAAAAATTTCATTACTTGCGCACTTCATTAGAAGGTAAGGCAGCGGAAGTAATTTCATCTTTATTAGTCACAGAGCAAAACTACCAATTAGCCATTGATCTTTTACGCGAAAGGTATGAAAACACGCGATTAATTATTAATACTCACGTGACAAATATTGTTAATCACGCGCCATTGCAAAAAGAATCGGCAGTTTCACTAAGAAAACGGATAGATAGTATACAAAGGGATTTAAAAGCATTAAAATTAATGAACGAACCAACTGATTACTGGGACACCTTACTTATTTTTATTTTAAGTTCAAAATTAGACAATACTACACGCAGGGAATGGGAGGTTTACAGTCTCAAACACGACGTAAAAAATTTTACAGATTTTATTGATTTCATTAAAAACAAGTGTCATATCTTAGAAACAATTCAAGTAAGCAGTGAAATTAAAACCGGTTTAAGTCAAAATCAGGGATCAGGTACAAAACAGTCCCAAGTTCAACAACAGCATAGCTCTGATAACAGATATTCAAAATTTGGTAAACAAAAAACACATGCTTTCGCAGGAATTCCAAATCCAAATTCTTGTTCAATTTGCGATCAAAATCACAAATTTTTCCAGTGTCAAACATTATTGGAAATGTCGCCACAAGACAGGGTTAAAAAGGTTAAGGAACTAAATCTATGCATGATCTGCTTACAAGGATCACATACAACCGAAAACTGCGCATGGTCAAGCAAATGTAAGCACTGTGGCAGAGCTCACAATTCGATTCTTCATATAAATTTTGCGCCAATGCAAAATACACAAAATATACAAAATCCAAACAATTTTCAGCAACCACAATTTTTGAACAATTATGCACAAGCATCGCAACAAAATCATAACAATTACACAGGTATGCAGCAAAGCAGCAGCTACCAACAGTATAATTCAATGAACCAAGCACCAGCAGCTGGATTTCCACATAATTATTCACAAAACACACCAAATCATACAAGCAGTCAAAATTACATGCAAAATCAAAAATTTACACAAAATCAGCCACCAAGATTTACACAAAATCAGCCACCAAGATTTACACAAAATCAAAAATCATTTACACAAAATTAACATCAACAAAACAATCAGCAAACAAAACAACATACCCAGGCAGCATATGCACAACCACAATTTGCTCCTGCACAAAATCCAGGACAAATGCAAAACATATTTCAACAGCTAAGCATAGAATTAGCTCAGTCGGAGGAGTCTGACAACTACACATTAAATCAAGAAATATCAACAATATCAACACACTCATGCAATACCATTCCAAAGGTGTCTTGTATTTTGGCCACAGCTTATGTCAACATACTAGACAAAGACAATCAGCTTCATACAGTTAGAGCATTGCTAGATCCAGGTAGTATGTCCAACTTTATGACCATAGATCTATGCAACAAGCTTGGTCTCAATCAGAAAACTGTAAACATGTCAATCCACGGAGTAAGCTCTACAACAACAGCAACAAATAAAATGAGAAAAGCAACCATTTATTCATTACATAGAGCATTCAGCACAAATTTAGAATTTTATTTGTTACCAAAAATCACAGGACAGTTGAACCAATTTCATACATCAAACCAACCAATTTTATTATACCAAATGACATCACACTAGCAGATGAACATTTTTACATACCAGGTCAAATTGACTTACTTTTGAGTGCAGAAATATACTATGATTTAATATGTCAAAATAAAATAAAAATGGGAAAAAATCAGCCATACTTAATAGAAACCAAATTAGGATGGATTGTAACTGGCAAATATGAATTTGATAATTTCAGAAACCATCAAAATTTTACAGATACACCGTCGAACACATTCTGCAACTTAATATCCATGCACACACAAATATCAGACCAAGACCTAAGAAACCAGATGGAGAAGTTTTGGAACATAGAAGAACCACCTTTCACAAAAAGATATACCAAGGAAGAACAAGATTGTTTAGATCTATTTGACAGAACTACAAAGAAAGATACTGATGGACATTTCATAGTACAATTGCCAATTAGACAAGGCATTGAAGAGCTAGGAAATAATCAAGAAATCGCGTTTAAAAGATTTTATAGCATGGAAAGAAAATTAAAGAATAAACCTGAAATGAAAGAACTTTACGTAGAGTTTATGACCACATATGAAAATTTATTTCTGAGGAAGATATTCAAAATGAATCTAACAAACCAGTTTATTACATGCCACATCATCCAGTACTTAGAGAGAAAAGTTAAACTTGTAAACTAAGAGTGGTCTTCGATGCAAGTTGCAAGACAGATACAGGCATTTCTCTTAACACCAATTCTACAAGATGATATCTACTCCATTTTGACCAGATTCAGGAAGCATGATTATGTGGTGGGGGCAGATGTGGCAAAAATGTACAGAATGGTGTATATAGAACCCACACAGAGAAATTTGCAAAGGATTTTAAGGAGATCAACGCCCGAAGAGAGAGTTCAACACTATAGACTCAATACAGTAACATATGGCACTGCATCAGCTAGCTTTTTAGCCATAAGAAGTTTACACAAATCGACAAGAAGCTATGAAAAATTTTACTCAGAAGCATGTAAATCGATAAAAGAAGATTTCTATGTTGATGATTATCTTGCAGGAGCAGAAAGCATAGAAAAAGCTAAAAAATTAAAACGAGAAGCCTCAGAAATTCTTTCAAATTCAGGATTTACATTAAGAAAATGGATTTCAAATGAGAAGGCAATTTTAGGAGACGCGGAGCAAGAATCAGACAAAACAGAATTTTACATTACTGAAGGCACAGAAACAAAAACTCAGGATGTTTTAAAGTACACAGTTTCTCAGCAGCCTAATTTAAAACCCACAAAACGCAACATTTTGAGTATGATTTCTACAATATTTGACCCATTAGGCCTTATCGGGCCGATAATTGTAAGAACTAAATTAGTTCTACAGCAAATGTGGAGAGAAAAGGTGGGCTGGGATGAGATTGTATCTCCAGAATTACAAAACATGTGGCATCAGTTACAAAAAGAATTACCATCTTTGGAAGAGCTAACAATTCCAAGACATGTGTTGATATTTAAAGCATTTAGAATACAATTACATGGATATTGTGATGCTTCTGAAGCAGCCTATGGTTCGTGCATCTACGTCAGATCTACAGATGTTCATGGAAATATTACTACCAGATTGTTGTGTGCAAAATCAAAAATAGCACCTATTAAACGCATAACTTTACCAAGGCTCGAATTATGTGGAGCACAGCTATTAGCTAAACTTATGCACAAAACTATAGAAGCTTTACACCGAACCGAACCGAACCGAATGTTAACGGCATATTTTATTGGACAGACTCAATAATAGTGTTGTCATGGTTGCAGTCTGAACCTGCTCAACTTCAAACCTTTGTGAGCAACAGGGTTTCAGATATCCAACAGTTAACAAACGTAGATCATTGGTCACATGTTCCGGGCCAAGATAACCCGGCTGACATAATATCAAGAGGTTATAATCCAAAAAAGTTCAACACACTCATGCAATACCATTCCAAAGGTGTCTTGTATTTTGGCCACAGCTTATGTCAACATACTAGACAAAGACAATCAGCTTCATACAGTTAGAGCATTGCTAGATCCAGGTAGTATGTCCAACTTTATGACCATAGATCTATGCAACAAGCTTGGTCTCAATCAGAAAACTGTAAACATGTCAATCCACGGAGTAAGCTCTACAACAACAGCAACAAATAAAATGAGAAAAGCAACCATTTATTCATTACATAGAGCATTCAGCACAAATTTAGAATTTTATTTGTTACCAAAAATCACAGGACATGGGGCTCCCTGGTGGTCCAGATAGGAGAGTTGTCTGGAATTTAACGGTGTCAGATGTGGACTGTAATTTTAAGGGAATAAGGTCATAGGCTAAGCTGGTACAAGGGATTCTGAAATGGTCTAGTTTACCTTCTAGGTTAGTGTAGCAATAAACAAATGTATGTAAGGTAAAAATAATGCATTTTCACTTACCATTTTTATACAGGAAGCGGAACTCATGGGAGGACACGCTGTTAAACCGTGCTTTTTGCACCCACATGAATGTGGTAGGAGAGTCGCTAACACGCGTGTATTATCGTTCGAAGGCGAAACGGTTCTCTCTGATGCAGCAGATATCGCTACTGCGTTCGTTCTCCCACATGTCGCCCAGTGGCGTCGTTAATCCATAGGCGTAGGAGAAAAGGAATAAGTAGGAAGGAATGAGATTACGAAGGTCCATATTAAAGGAACTAGGAACCTTAGTAATTCAAAATGCATTTTATGTAAAGTAAATTAATTATAGCAAATTGTAATATTTGCCTTTAAAACCGCGGGAGTTTCAAATGCAAATAACCCAGTAATTTTAAGTACTTAATTAGTTAATTAATACTAAATAAACAAAAAATAGAAAATGCTCTAGTGAATCACCAAATAGCCTAATTCGAACCAATTTGGTAAATTATAGTAAAAAGAACATATTTACAAAAAGGAAGGCGGGACGAACCATTTCCCACCCCCCTGAGAATGCCCAGGGGCATTTCAGAGAGTTTAATTTGTAGGCAGGGCGCATAGTTTTACCAAAGGCCGTTTGTAGGTACCTTTAGTAGTCTTTACAATAGCAACCCGTGGAACATTATCAGAACCTTTAATAAGGTCTTCAATGCGGCCTAGGGGCCAATCCAATGGAGTGGAATTTTCATCTTTGATCAGTACCATAGTACCAATATCAATGGAAGCAAGAGGTTGGTGCCATTTGGCTCGCTGTTGCAAAGTGTGCAAATATTCGCGATGCCAGCGAATCCAAAAATCGCGGTGCATTCTTTGCAACAGTTGCCACCTGGACAGCCTGTTTAACGCAATATCGCAGTAGTTTGGATCGGGTATTGTACCTGGAGGCCTCAAATTTAAAAAATTATTAGGAGTCAAGACCGCCAGATCAGTAGGATCGGTGCTTAAGGCACATAAAGGACGTGAGTTCATTATGGCTTCAACTTGGGTTAAAACCGTATTTAATTCCTCATAGGTGAGTATTTGATTTCCAACTACCCTGTGAAGATGAGTCTTTAAAGATTTAATGTTTGATTCCCAAATGCCTCCCATGTGGGGAGCAGCAGGTGGGTTAAAAGACCAAACTATACCTTCCCCCTTCACGCAATCAGAAAAAATTTGTCGCAAGTATTTTTCAGAGGCCACGAAGTTGGTCCCGCAGTCTGAAGAGATCTTTGAGCATAGTCCTCTTCTAGCTATGAAGCGGCGCAGAGCAGCCAGAAAGGCTTCTGATGTCATATCAGAGACTAACTCTAAATGCACGGCTTTAACAGCGCAACAGATAAATAAACAGACATATGCTTTCATGGTTTTTGCACCTCTGGTCCGACCAAGAGTAATCGTGAACGGACCACAAAAATCTATACCTACATTTTCGAACACCTTTGCTTCGGAAACTCTAAATTTCGGTAGGTTACCCATAGGGGGTTGAAGGGAGTTAGGTTTAGTTTTCCAGCAAGTATGGCAAGAACTTAAAACTTTTCTCACTACCTTTTTAGCAGACAATACCCAGAAGTTTTGCATTAGTAAAAAAGTTGTGGTCTGTATACCACAATGAAGATTGCTGCGATGCAAATCTAAAATCAGTAATTCAGTGAATTTTGCACTAGAAGGCAAAAGAATTGGAAATTTTTTATCGTATGATAAATTTGAATGGCATAAACGGCCTCCAACACGAAGCAAATCGTAGCTTTCATTATGCAAAAATGGACATAATTTTTGAAAAGCTTTTGGAAGCTGTTTCTTATCTTTTAGTAATTCAATTTCTTTTTGGAAAGAAAAAGATTGTACGCATTTCGAAATAAAAAGTAAGCTTTTGTAGTAATCCTGATTTGTAAGGTAATCAGTAGCAAAATTGTATGAGGGATTTTTAAACCTTTGTAACCCTCGCAAAAAGTAAGCAACTATTCTCTTAATTTTAAAAAGAGAACTGTATTTTTCAAACAAGTTGTTTACATAATATTCAACTGTTTGTTCGCAAGTAAAAACGTTAAAAATATTTTTTCGCTGTTCTTCCAAAACTGCATTCCCATCGTAAGTAACTGTCATAAAATCCCAAGTATTTGTAGGTTGGTTTAGAAAAGAAGGCCCTTCTAACCAAAAATAAAATCTTTGTAAATCAGAGGGATACATTTCCCTAGTACCGCAGTCAGCAGGATTTTGTTCAGTAGGAACATAATGCCAAAACTCAGGGCTAATTCTTCCTTGTATATAGGCAGTTCTATTAGAGACAAATGTTTTAAATTTGTGAGGAGATCCCTGAATCCAAGATAAGGTCACTGTGCTATCAGTAAAAGCAAGAATTTTATCAAATTTAATTTTTTCCGAGAACGTTTCCAGTAAAAAATCCATTAATTTAGCCAACAAAACAGCTCCTAAAAGCTCTAGTCTTGGTAAAGTTAGTTTACGACGCAACGGTGCGACTCTAGATTTACTACAAACAAAAAAAACTTTAATGTTTCCATCAGAATAAAAAATTCGAATATAAGCGACAGCACAATAGGCCCGTTCTGAACTATCGCAAAATCCTACTAGCTGGATTTGGAAGGTGAAAGTGAAAGATTGCCCATTATTCCCCAACCAAAAATAGTATTAATGCAGACGGGGTTGTTGGGTCCCGTAGACAAACGACCATCTAGCAAAATGTAAGGGTACACATCGCCGCCCAACAATAAATCAATTTTATCGCTTTTATTAAAGCCTGGGTCAGCTAGTTCTAAGTTGGCGAGAAAAGGAAAACTTTTAATCGAAAATGAGGAATGAGGTAAATCACTACAAATTTTATCGAGTATTATCGCATCAAAATTAAAAACAAAATTATTATCACGCAAAGAGGATATATTGCAATTAATTCCAGATTTTGCCGAAGTTGTCATTCGATCTAAGCTTTGTAGAGTCATGGCGATATTAAATTTAGGAAGGCCCAAACTATCAGCACATGACTTAGATATAAATGAAGATTGAGCACCAGAGTCACAGATGGCGCGCACTGTGTGCCAATTTTGAAAAACATCCTGTATTTGTATTAAAGCGGTACAGAGAAGTACTTCGCGATCATTTAAAGACATACCAGTAACAATGGTGTTAGTGGTTCTATTAAATTCGGTAGCCACGGGGCTCCTCGGGGGTTGCACTGCAGAAGTAGAGGGGCTACTCGCAGAACTAGGTGTAGAATTAATAGGAAAAAAATGTAAGAGACTGTGATGAAATTGGCCACAATGTAAACATCTTTTTTCTGATTTGCATTGCTGGGGTAAATTATGCTTTGAGGCCAAACAGTTGACACACGCTTTATGTTGTTTAACAATCTCAAAACGTTGCTGGGGAGTTTTCGCCAAAAAATTAGGACATCTGTATATTATATGATCGCCACTTTTGCAGAGAAAACAAAAATTTTGAGGGTTTGGAGTATTATTTAAGCCACTTTGGCCATTTGGAGACTGGGAGGCATTTTTGGAGGCTCTCTGAGTATTAGCAAACAAAGCAGATCGATTTTGAAACTTTGCTTGATTTTTCTGACTTGAAATTGACAAATCTTTATTTTTTAAGTAATCTTGAGTTTGTTGTATTTGTTCCAACGCAATGCAATGGCTAGAAACAAAAGCACGAATTTTATCATAAGAGGGGATCTCATTGGAGCAATAATTTTGCTCAAATGCCTTGCGCGTGGTTGGGTCCAACCTATCCAAGAGCATTTGTGCCATAATATAATCCCAAAACTCCGTTTTAAAACCCATGACTTTTAAAGCACTTAAGTTTTTCGAAAAACAATCAAGCAAATTCCTCAAATTCGTAGCATTCTCTTTAGTAAGAGGAGAGAAGCCTTCAATTGCCTTCCAGTGAAGGTAAGCTTGTAATCGTTTATTTGTATACCTATCCACCAAGGTGTGGTAGGCATTTAAATAATTTTCAGCAAGGATAGGAATGTCAGAAATGACATCCAGGGCAGGGCCCTTTAAATTAGAAAAAAGCAAATTGAATTTTTCAAAGTTTCCCAGCGACCTATTATTGTGCACGGTAGCATTAAAGGCTTGCAAAAAGGTTGGAAACTCCTTAAATTCCCCTTGAAAAAGAGGTATTTTTATCCTAGGCAGTAAACCATGCTGGTCTGTGGAGGCACAGGGACTGCCCATGGGATTTATCGTACTGCTCAAAAGCCCTCCATCTTCAAAGGGTAGTTCGAAAAGTTCGTAAAATATAGTGGAAATCTCGTCACAGCGTTTGCAAAAGTCCATAAACACTTTGTTTTCTACTACTAAGCGATCCTCATCAGAGGCTACCAACGTCAACAAAGTATTATGGTGCTTTTCAAAATCTTTTTTGATTTTTGACAATGTCCGAAATTTGACTTTAAAGCCGCTGTGATAGGCAGGGTCATTTTTTGCGAGGGTCGCGGATTCAATGATCAAATTTAGCTGTGAAATCGCACTATAGCGCAAGGCTTTAGCCTTTAAAATTTTATCCGAACTAGACATGATTTAAAAAAAAAATCCAAAAAATAATTGACAAAAATTAGGTAAACTGAAAAAAAATCAAAATTTGGACACCCTGTATAAATATTAATGTCCTACGTTTAATTACAATAATCAAACTATAAGCGCACAAAAGTAAAGAAAATACCCGATGCAAACTAATGATAACAAAAAACTTGTGTATAAGTTTTTTTATCTTCGCCTCGCGAATTCAAATAAGTAGGTACCTACTATGTATTAAGTTTAAAAATAAATACCTACAAATCAAAAGCATTTAATTTGGTAAAACTATTTATCTGCCTTTACACGAAAACAAATTCTCAAGTTAAGAATTAAATTTCCTTCAAAATTTATTATGCACGCAAAAAATGGATACAATCATAGCCATTTGCAGACAGATATTATAATAGTAAATTAGAAATAGATATATTCATAGCAATTTTTACGCAAAAACGAATATAGTAAAGCATCCGCAATCGGATATAGTCATAGCAATTTGCAATAAGCAAAAACGAATATGGCAATTTGGAGATTTTTTTCGAGCAAATTGGATATAATTATAGCAATCCACAAATGTGAAGGCACAACGGCTAAAATAATAGCACTTTGCAGACACTATTTTAAACTATTTCCAGTGACAAACAAAAAAACACCCAAATTCTATACGGTTTTTTTTTTTTACAAAAAAGAAACGAAAAAACTTGATTTATTCGAAACAAAAAAAAGCATAGTAGTTTACAGATTTTATCTGTGTTTGGTTTTTCGCATGAAAAGGCTAAATTTATTGTTAAAAATATTTAATTTTTACACAAAAAAAATCGCAAAATGTATTTTAGAAACCTAGGGGTTTTCTAAAGTAGGCATGTAAGAAAAACAAGGGTTTTTCTTGCATTTGTTTTTACACAAAAAAAAATCGCAAAATGTATTTTAGAAACCTAGGGGTTTTCTAAAGTAGGCATGTAAGAAAAACAAGGGTTTTTCTTGCATTTGAAACCAGTAAAAAAGGCATTTAGGAAAAACAAGGGTTTTTCTTGCATTTGAAACCAGTAAAAAAAAACTAACCTAAAAAGGCAAAAAAACGATTCCAGAAATCCGGGTCGCTAAGGATCAAAAAATGGGGCTCCCTGGTGGTCCAGATAGGAGAGTTGTCTGGAATTTAACGGTGTCAGATGTGGACTGTAATTTTAAGGGAATAAGGTCATAGGCTAAGCTGGTACAAGGGATTCTGAAATGGTCTAGTTTACCTTCTAGGTTAGTGTAGCAATAAACAAATGTATGTAAGGTAAAAATAATGCATTTTCACTTACCATTTTTATACAGGAAGCGGAACTCATGGGAGGACACGCTGTTAAACCGTGCTTTTTGCACCCACATGAATGTGGTAGGAGAGTCGCTAACACGCGTGTATTATCGTTCGAAGGCGAAACGGTTCTCTCTGATGCAGCAGATATCGCTACTGCGTTCGTTCTCCCACATGTCGCCCAGTGGCGTCGTTAATCCATAGGCGTAGGAGAAAAGGAATAAGTAGGAAGGAATGAGATTACGAAGGTCCATATTAAAGGAACTAGGAACCTTAGTAATTCAAAATGCATTTTATGTAAAGTAAATTAATTATAGCAAATTGTAATATTTGCCTTTAAAACCGCGGGAGTTTCAAATGCAAATAACCCAGTAATTTTAAGTACTTAATTAGTTAATTAATACTAAATAAACAAAAAATAGAAAATGCTCTAGTGAATCACCAAATAGCCTAATTCGAACCAATTTGGTAAATTATAGTAAAAAGAACATATTTACAAAAAGGAAGGCGGGACGAACCAGGACAGTTGAACCAATTTCATACATCAAACCAACCAATTTTATTATACCAAATGACATCACACTAGCAGATGAACATTTTTACATACCAGGTCAAATTGACTTACTTTTGAGTGCAGAAATATACTATGATTTAATATGTCAAAATAAAATAAAAATGGGAAAAAATCAGCCATACTTAATAGAAACCAAATTAGGATGGATTGTAACTGGCAAATATGAATTTGATAATTTCAGAAACCATCAAAATTTTACAGATACACCGTCGAACACATTCTGCAACTTAATATCCATGCACACACAAATATCAGACCAAGACCTAAGAAACCAGATGGAGAAGTTTTGGAACATAGAAGAACCACCTTTCACAAAAAGATATACCAAGGAAGAACAAGATTGTTTAGATCTATTTGACAGAACTACAAAGAAAGATACTGATGGACATTTCATAGTACAATTGCCAATTAGACAAGGCATTGAAGAGCTAGGAAATAATCAAGAAATCGCGTTTAAAAGATTTTATAGCATGGAAAGAAAATTAAAGAATAAACCTGAAATGAAAGAACTTTACGTAGAGTTTATGACCACATATGAAAATTTATTTCTGAGGAAGATATTCAAAATGAATCTAACAAACCAGTTTATTACATGCCACATCATCCAGTACTTAGAGAGAAAAGTTAAACTTGTAAACTAAGAGTGGTCTTCGATGCAAGTTGCAAGACAGATACAGGCATTTCTCTTAACACCAATTCTACAAGATGATATCTACTCCATTTTGACCAGATTCAGGAAGCATGATTATGTGGTGGGGGCAGATGTGGCAAAAATGTACAGAATGGTGTATATAGAACCCACACAGAGAAATTTGCAAAGGATTTTAAGGAGATCAACGCCCGAAGAGAGAGTTCAACACTATAGACTCAATACAGTAACATATGGCACTGCATCAGCTAGCTTTTTAGCCATAAGAAGTTTACACAAATCGACAAGAAGCTATGAAAAATTTTACTCAGAAGCATGTAAATCGATAAAAGAAGATTTCTATGTTGATGATTATCTTGCAGGAGCAGAAAGCATAGAAAAAGCTAAAAAATTAAAACGAGAAGCCTCAGAAATTCTTTCAAATTCAGGATTTACATTAAGAAAATGGATTTCAAATGAGAAGGCAATTTTAGGAGACGCGGAGCAAGAATCAGACAAAACAGAATTTTACATTACTGAAGGCACAGAAACAAAAACTCAGGATGTTTTAAAGTACACAGTTTCTCAGCAGCCTAATTTAAAACCCACAAAACGCAACATTTTGAGTATGATTTCTACAATATTTGACCCATTAGGCCTTATCGGGCCGATAATTGTAAGAACTAAATTAGTTCTACAGCAAATGTGGAGAGAAAAGGTGGGCTGGGATGAGATTGTATCTCCAGAATTACAAAACATGTGGCATCAGTTACAAAAAGAATTACCATCTTTGGAAGAGCTAACAATTCCAAGACATGTGTTGATATTTAAAGCATTTAGAATACAATTACATGGATATTGTGATGCTTCTGAAGCAGCCTATGGTTCGTGCATCTACGTCAGATCTACAGATGTTCATGGAAATATTACTACCAGATTGTTGTGTGCAAAATCAAAAATAGCACCTATTAAACGCATAATTTTGCTCAAATGCCTTGCGCGTGGTTGGGTCCAACCTATCCAAGAGCATTTGTGCCATAATATAATCCCAAAACTCCGTTTTAAAACCCATGACTTTTAAAGCACTTAAGTTTTTCGAAAAACAATCAAGCAAATTCCTCAAATTCGTAGCATTCTCTTTAGTAAGAGGAGAGAAGCCTTCAATTGCCTTCCAGTGAAGGTAAGCTTGTAATCGTTTATTTGTATACCTATCCACCAAGGTGTGGTAGGCATTTAAATAATTTTCAGCAAGGATAGGAATGTCAGAAATGACATCCAGGGCAGGGCCCTTTAAATTAGAAAAAAGCAAATTGAATTTTTCAAAGTTTCCCAGCGACCTATTATTGTGCACGGTAGCATTAAAGGCTTGCAAAAAGGTTGGAAACTCCTTAAATTCCCCTTGAAAAAGAGGTATTTTTATCCTAGGCAGTAAACCATGCTGGTCTGTGGAGGCACAGGGACTGCCCATGGGATTTATCGTACTGCTCAAAAGCCCTCCATCTTCAAAGGGTAGTTCGAAAAGTTCGTAAAATATAGTGGAAATCTCGTCACAGCGTTTGCAAAAGTCCATAAACACTTTGTTTTCTACTACTAAGCGATCCTCATCAGAGGCTACCAACGTCAACAAAGTATTATGGTGCTTTTCAAAATCTTTTTTGATTTTTGACAATGTCCGAAATTTGACTTTAAAGCCGCTGTGATAGGCAGGGTCATTTTTTGCGAGGGTCGCGGATTCAATGATCAAATTTAGCTGTGAAATCGCACTATAGCGCAAGGCTTTAGCCTTTAAAATTTTATCCGAACTAGACATGATTTAAAAAAAAAATCCAAAAAATAATTGACAAAAATTAGGTAAACTGAAAAAAAATCAAAATTTGGACACCCTGTATAAATATTAATGTCCTACGTTTAATTACAATAATCAAACTATAAGCGCACAAAAGTAAAGAAAATACCCGATGCAAACTAATGATAACAAAAAACTTGTGTATAAGTTTTTTTATCTTCGCCTCGCGAATTCAAATAAGTAGGTACCTACTATGTATTAAGTTTAAAAATAAATACCTACAAATCAAAAGCATTTAATTTGGTAAAACTATTTATCTGCCTTTACACGAAAACAAATTCTCAAGTTAAGAATTAAATTTCCTTCAAAATTTATTATGCACGCAAAAAATGGATACAATCATAGCCATTTGCAGACAGATATTATAATAGTAAATTAGAAATAGATATATTCATAGCAATTTTTACGCAAAAACGAATATAGTAAAGCATCCGCAATCGGATATAGTCATAGCAATTTGCAATAAGCAAAAACGAATATGGCAATTTGGAGATTTTTTTCGAGCAAATTGGATATAATTATAGCAATCCACAAATGTGAAGGCACAACGGCTAAAATAATAGCACTTTGCAGACACTATTTTAAACTATTTCCAGTGACAAACAAAAAAACACCCAAATTCTATACGGTTTTTTTTTTTTTACAAAAAAGAAACGAAAAAACTTGATTTATTCGAAACAAAAAAAAGCATAGTAGTTTACAGATTTTATCTGTGTTTGGTTTTTCGCATGAAAAGGCTAAATTTATTGTTAAAAATATTTAATTTTTACACAAAAAAAATCGCAAAATGTATTTTAGAAACCTAGGGGTTTTCTAAAGTAGGCATGTAAGAAAAACAAGGGTTTTTCTTGCATTTGTTTTTACACAAAAAAAAATCGCAAAATGTATTTTAGAAACCTAGGGGTTTTCTAAAGTAGGCATGTAAGAAAAACAAGGGTTTTTCTTGCATTTGAAACCAGTAAAAAAGGCATTTAGGAAAAACAAGGGTTTTTCTTGCATTTGAAACCAGTAAAAAAAAACTAACCTAAAAAGGCAAAAAAACGATTCCAGAAATCCGGGTCGCTAAGGATCAAAAAATGGGGCTCCCTGGTGGTCCAGATAGGAGAGTTGTCTGGAATTTAACGGTGTCAGATGTGGACTGTAATTTTAAGGGAATAAGGTCATAGGCTAAGCTGGTACAAGGGATTCTGAAATGGTCTAGTTTACCTTCTAGGTTAGTGTAGCAATAAACAAATGTATGTAAGGTAAAAATAATGCATTTTCACTTACCATTTTTATACAGGAAGCGGAACTCATGGGAGGACACGCTGTTAAACCGTGCTTTTTGCACCCACATGAATGTGGTAGGAGAGTCGCTAACACGCGTGTATTATCGTTCGAAGGCGAAACGGTTCTCTCTGATGCAGCAGATATCGCTACTGCGTTCGTTCTCCCACATGTCGCCCAGTGGCGTCGTTAATCCATAGGCGTAGGAGAAAAGGAATAAGTAGGAAGGAATGAGATTACGAAGGTCCATATTAAAGGAACTAGGAACCTTAGTAATTCAAAATGCATTTTATGTAAAGTAAATTAATTATAGCAAATTGTAATATTTGCCTTTAAAACCGCGGGAGTTTCAAATGCAAATAACCCAGTAATTTTAAGTACTTAATTAGTTAATTAATACTAAATAAACAAAAAATAGAAAATGCTCTAGTGAATCACCAAATAGCCTAATTCGAACCAATTTGGTAAATTATAGTAAAAAGAACATATTTACAAAAAGGAAGGCGGGACGAACCAGGACAGTTGAACCAATTTCATACATCAAACCAACCAATTTTATTATACCAAATGACATCACACTAGCAGATGAACATTTTTACATACCAGGTCAAATTGACTTACTTTTGAGTGCAGAAATATACTATGATTTAATATGTCAAAATAAAATAAAAATGGGAAAAAATCAGCCATACTTAATAGAAACCAAATTAGGATGGATTGTAACTGGCAAATATGAATTTGATAATTTCAGAAACCATCAAAATTTTACAGATACACCGTCGAACACATTCTGCAACTTAATATCCATGCACACACAAATATCAGACCAAGACCTAAGAAACCAGATGGAGAAGTTTTGGAACATAGAAGAACCACCTTTCACAAAAAGATATACCAAGGAAGAACAAGATTGTTTAGATCTATTTGACAGAACTACAAAGAAAGATACTGATGGACATTTCATAGTACAATTGCCAATTAGACAAGGCATTGAAGAGCTAGGAAATAATCAAGAAATCGCGTTTAAAAGATTTTATAGCATGGAAAGAAAATTAAAGAATAAACCTGAAATGAAAGAACTTTACGTAGAGTTTATGACCACATATGAAAATTTATTTCTGAGGAAGATATTCAAAATGAATCTAACAAACCAGTTTATTACATGCCACATCATCCAGTACTTAGAGAGAAAAGTTAAACTTGTAAACTAAGAGTGGTCTTCGATGCAAGTTGCAAGACAGATACAGGCATTTCTCTTAACACCAATTCTACAAGATGATATCTACTCCATTTTGACCAGATTCAGGAAGCATGATTATGTGGTGGGGGCAGATGTGGCAAAAATGTACAGAATGGTGTATATAGAACCCACACAGAGAAATTTGCAAAGGATTTTAAGGAGATCAACGCCCGAAGAGAGAGTTCAACACTATAGACTCAATACAGTAACATATGGCACTGCATCAGCTAGCTTTTTAGCCATAAGAAGTTTACACAAATCGACAAGAAGCTATGAAAAATTTTACTCAGAAGCATGTAATGTAATAAAAGAAGATTTCTATGTTGATGATTATCTTGCAGGAGCAGAAAGCATAGAAAAAGCTAAAAAATTAAAACGAGAAGCCTCAGAAATTCTTTCAAATTCAGGATTTACATTAAGAAAATGGATTTCAAATGAGAAGGCAATTTTAGGAGACGCGGAGCAAGAATCAGACAAAACAGAATTTTACATTACTGAAGGCACAGAAACAAAAACTCAGGATGTTTTAAAGTACACAGTTTCTCAGCAGCCTAATTTAAAACCCACAAAACGCAACATTTTGAGTATGATTTCTACAATATTTGACCCATTAGGCCTTATCGGGCCGATAATTGTAAGAACTAAATTAGTTCTACAGCAAATGTGGAGAGAAAAGGTGGGCTGGGATGAGATTGTATCTCCAGAATTACAAAACATGTGGCATCAGTTACAAAAAGAATTACCATCTTTGGAAGAGCTAACAATTCCAAGACATGTGTTGATATTTAAAGCATTTAGAATACAATTACATGGATATTGTGATGCTTCTGAAGCAGCCTATGGTTCGTGCATCTACGTCAGATCTACAGATGTTCATGGAAATATTACTACCAGATTGTTGTGTGCAAAATCAAAAATAGCACCTATTAAACGCATAACTTTACCAAGGCTCGAATTATGTGGAGCACAGCTATTAGCTAAACTTATGCACAAAACTATAGAAGCTTTACACCGAACCGAACCGAACCGAATGTTAACGGCATATTTTATTGGACAGACTCAATAATAGTGTTGTCATGGTTGCAGTCTGAACCTGCTCAACTTCAAACCTTTGTGAGCAACAGGGTTTCAGATATCCAACAGTTAACAAACGTAGATCATTGGTCACATGTTCCGGGCCAAGATAACCCGGCTGACATAATATCAAGAGGTTATAATCCAAAAAAGTTAATGAATTCTACTTTGTGGTGGAATGGCCCGAATTAGCTTCAAAATTCACAAGATCACTGGTCAAAATCTGTGGAACTCCAAGAACCTCTTGAACAAAAACCAATCAAGAGTCAATCCCTACTTTTGACAAACACTTTTGTGATAAATTTATTTCTAAAATATTCATGTTTAAACAAACTCCAAAGGGTTTTGTCCAAAGGGTTTTGCAAGAATTTTCAGATTTTTTATAAACACTTACTCAATTTGTCACAGAATCGTTAACAAAAACCTTACAGTCCGCGAATTAGATTTTTCTTTATATGTTTTATTAAAACAAGCGCAATTACAAGATTTTTCTGCCGAAATCGAATGCATTAAGTATAACAAACCTCTTCCGACGTCAAGCAAACTTAAAAGTTTAAATCCATTTTTAGATTCCAAAGGTATTTTGCGTTTGGGAGGAAGAATTGCAAAATCTCAATGTGAGTATGACAAAAAGTTTCCCATTATACTCTCTGGTAAACATCCTCTTTCAAAATTAATTATTAAACGTGAACACCTCCGAAATTTGCATTTGGGTACACAAGCTCTTTTAGCAAATATTAGGTCACAATACTGGCTCATTTCTGCATGTCGTCAAAAGCAGTGCATATTGAGGTCGTGTCCGATCTAACTACTGATGCTTTTATGAATGCGTTAAAGAGATTTTTCTCGCGCAGGGAAGTCAACACATTTTTTCCGATAACGGTAGCAATTTCGTTGGCGCGAATAGACAGCTTCAAGACTTAAATGCTCAAAGATAATAGTGATCACTTTTCAAATCAGTTGGCTCAGGACGGGATAACATGGCACTTTATTCCCGCAAGATCAGCTCATTTTGGTGGACTTTGGGAGTCCTGTGTCAAAAGCGATAAATATCATTTGAATAGAGTAGTTGGCGAAACAAGGCTAACATTTGAAGAGCTGACGACTATTACTGCGCAGGTGGACGCGTGTATGAATTCACGACCTATTTGTCCCTTATCCGATGATCCTAGTGATTTTAACCCGTTAACACCTGGACATTTTTTAATCGGGAGTTCAATAGTTGCACTACCTCAAGAAGACTTGACTGAACTTCCAAGCAATCGGCTCAGTAAATATCAGCATTTAACCAAAATGTTCCAGCATTTCTGGCAAAGATGGTGCTCAGAATATCTACCAAGATAATTCCCATCTCGTTAAGCAAGGAGCAATGGTGTTGATAAAGGACGAGAATTTACCTCCATTGAAATGGTCCCTGGGAAGAATCATACAATTACACCCAGGGCAAGATGGTATCGTAAGAGTTGTTACGATAAAAACCCAGACCAGAGTTACCAAGCGAGCTATAACCAAAGTAGCTTTGCTTCCAACAGAAGACCAGAAAGAATAATTTGTTGAATTAAAAATATTGTATATAATAATCATCAAACTATCGCTAACCAAGCGGCCGTTAGCGGTCCGCCAATGAAAAACCACGGTGTTGATATTAAAGTTCTCGAATACTCTCGAGCCAAAGCGACGCAGAAAAACCGCGAAGTCGACCGCCAGTTCGAGACAAGCTTACCAACAGAGCACATCGAGCGTAGGCACCCAGCCGGCTACGGAATCAAAACAAGACATTTTTTATGTTTTTATAAATGATTTTACAGTCAACAGTTTAAGCACAGTTTGTAACAAAAAGTCAATACATTGTGTTTTAAAATCATTCATTAGCAGTTAGTTATTTTACAATAGAACCAGCGAAACATACGTATTTGGATTGCATCATAATGCATAAGCAAAAATGAAAATCCAATACCGACCTTTTGTACTTTCGACCTTTTATGGCTTCGGCGGCGGACCCGATAATAAAATATCCTTTTAAACAGTGTGTCACAAAATGTGACCCATAGTATAGAAAACTCTCCAGGGGCGTCCGTAAATTGCAAAAATTACCAAAAAATATTATTTTTGTTACGGGTTTCATTCAATATCCATCAAAATCTTAATTTCGATTTCGCCCCCTCCCCTTATAACCACCGGTGTTTTTTTGCTTTAAAGAACTTATTTAGATAAATTAAAATATTTAATCTAATCAAAAAACAGTTTATTTTAATTTGGAAACATTTTATTTTAGTAGGTATAAATTACGAACCTTTTTGAAGTATTTATCATAACACTAACCTCACTTTGTAATATATCATTTAAAAAGAAATTGTCTTATCCTCAATAAAGAATAAAGGCACATTTTTTTCTAAAAATCTTAGTTAGAAAAGATATTTAAATATGCAAGAGAAACTCATTATTTCAGTTATTTTTGAAAATAAGTTTATATTAGTACGCCCCTGAAGCCTTAAATATGGCAACAACCCGACGTTTTAATAAAGTTTTTAAAAGAAAATGTTATGTTCTACAATAAAGTATACTACATATTTTTCCTAAAAAGTGTAGTTTTTGAGAAAATTTTGAAAAACCTATAATAAACATGTTTTTTCTAAATAATCCCAATTTACGTACGCCACTGAAGAGCTACTTGCTTTTCCTAACCTTATTGAGCAATACATCGTTGGAAAGGGAATTTTATTTTCCACAAGAAACTGTTCTTTGCAATTTTTGATAAAAAGGTTAGTTTTCGAGAAAATTGCATAAAACTGAAAAAAAAACAGGTTTTTGGGGGGATTTTCTCCGTCCCTGTTGATTTTCCGAGTTGGCAACAGAGATATTCGGATTCAGCGGGGTCAAACTAGGGAGAAATGGTCTATTGCCAAAAAGTAATATGATTTGAAAATTTAGACCGAAAACGGAAAGCCTTTTAAAATAATATGCTCTGACTATTAGGCTTAATTCCCAAAACAACAATCCAAAATATTAAATTATAAGTGGTATTCAAAACTAACCAATTATTTACAAAAAGCAATTGCAACATTACAAAATCTTAACCTTGTGTGAAAAACATGTTTTTTTAATGATTGACAAGTTTTACATTGTTGAAAAGGGAATTTCACTGTCTACAATAAAGTGTTGTATATATTTATTTATTTATTTATTTTTTTAAATTATTTATACTGGGACTTTCCATCCAATCAGGATCAATCGCCCAGGTTCGCAAAGTGTTTGCAGAGTTAACGCATTTTTAAACAAACACAAACAACTGAGTACCTAGCCAGGAATCGAACCCGGACCGCCGGTGTGGTAAACAAACATTGCTACCACTACACCACGACGGCGACGGTGTTGTATATATTTTCTCATATTAAGCATAGTTTCTGAGAAAATTAGATAACAAACAATGGTTTATTTTCTGTTTTTTTGAAATTGATTTAATCTACGAAAGTTTTAATTATAAAATCAATCCGATATCATGTTAAACATGAAAAATCAAATAAATCTTGGGAAAAACATGGGTATTTTTTCAACTGAAAAAAAAACAAATATGAAATAATTTTTTAGTTATTTAAATATTTATTTTGAATGTACACCTGTGTCAATTTTGGCTTTACAATCGCAGTTCAAAATTCCGCCGCCATGTTGGCCGCCATCTTGATTATCTCAGCCCCTGTCAACATTTCAAAATAGCAACATGGATATTCGGATTCAGCGAGGTCGAAATTGGGGGAATTGACCATTTGCCAAAAAGTAATATAAAATACTTCTAGAAAATTGATGTTCCGAAATCTTGCCTTAACCAAACCTCTAGCCGTCAAAAGTGGTTTCCTACAAAGCGGTACCGCAAAAAAGCGGCTGTAATTTGGCGGCGGTTTTTCCAACAAATAGTACGCAAGGGGCTCTATTCGGGGTCTTGAACGATGTGACCATCTACATCCCACGCTTTGACTAATAGCAAACTCTTGAGTAGTCGCGTGTTGTGCGAAATGTCTTGTCTCGACCAATGGCATAGTCGCCCGCTCTTCAGAGTTAGTGAATTTTACGCGTACTGACTGAACGTTTGTCGGTCGAATCGTAGAAACATGCGCATGGGAGGTAATAGTTAGTTTAAGTTGTGCTACGTATTTTTACGTAAGCATGAGATTTGACAGTTACGCAAGCGCACTTCGTCACACCGTCGTCAAGGTCACGTTAGAAGCTTACGTATTTAGTCTGCGGGCACCTTAACGTTACCAAAGAATAGAATTGGTTGATTGACCGATCGAAAAATGAGGCCTAGACGATAATTTCCGCTTTCAGTACAAACGATTCTTTGCAAATATATTCCTACTGTAGTTGAAAAGACAAGAAACAAAATTGTAACATCAAAAAAACACAGTGCCGAATTCCATATTCTCTGCTATTAGTAGACTTGTTCTGGTAACGTAAAAACATTCAACTTAAACTCAAATTTGGAACAAAACGTAGAGCGCTTAACGTGCAGTTTTACGTAATAATACGTAGCACAACTTAAACTAACTATTTTCGCATAGCATGTGACGGCCCGTAGCTTTTTTAAAGCTTGTCATTGGCCAAAGCATATGATGGGAACTATCACATCGTTCAAGTGGAATACCCAACGATTTACAAGTAAATTTACGCGACGAACCTCGCAGTCAAGCCGATTTTTTGCAGTACCGCTTTGTAGGAAACCGAAGCTTAACCAATATAGTGCCACACTAAACGCCAAATATGGAAGAACTCTATTAAATACGATCAAGTTATACGATGCTCGATGGAGAAGACTTCAGTTACAGCCTTAACCCATGCTGAAGAAGTAAAAGCAGAACCAGCACTATTAAGAATTAACAGAAATCGACCTAATCTTGAAAAAATCAACAATGAAAGAACTGTTGGATCGCTTTCCAAATTTTTAATTAATAAAATTTTTCAAAATTTAAAAAATATTGAAAGCGATCCAAGAGTTAAATCATTTTTACTTCAAAGTTTAAGTTAAGGTGTAATGCCGTGTCGGTTTTGGGAACAATACCTCTTCAGAGAGAGATGTATGTTATTTTATATTTAGAATTATTTATTTATTTGTTTTATTTTTTTAAATATTTTTTATTATTTGACTTATTTATGTTATTTGTAGATACAGACTGTTATCGCTCAGCTCAAAATCAAGAAATCTTCACGAACCAACGTGGATATAGGAAACACTTGATGACACTTGTAAAGAAGACCTGATCATAAACCTGCCAAAAAAGGGAGATTTCACTGAGTGTTCAAACTGGCTGACATGGCATCACTCTACCAAATGTGGTAAACAAATTAATGGCGACAATCATTTACAGCCACTTGCCACAGCCGAAAAATGTGAAGACATCACCAGCTATTTAGTCAATAGTGCGACAGCAAGAGGTCGGTTTTCGTCCAGGGAGATCCTGTGAAGACCACATCAATACACGCATCATTATGGGGCGACCAGTAAAATACAAAACTCCACTCTTCCTAGTATTCATAGATTTCCGACGTACATGAGACGATTTGGCTTTAAGAAATAGGAACTCCACTACAAATTATAAACATGACAAACAAATGTCGCTGGATGGGTCAATACAAATACCATGTATTTTACAAAGACACCACTGGAGAATAAATATTTGTCAAATACGGTATCCAACCCCTAATCTTCAACATTGTACTTATTATGATCGTCATAAAAACTTTCGAAATGAAAAAAATGAGGCATCCAGTTAAAAATCACTTTACGTGTGGAACAGTTGTTCCAGACTACGCCGGCGCCGTCGACCAAACTTAATACTGAATCTGCTAAAGCGGAGCTTAAAATGAATTTACAAGATACCTAGGATTTAAGTATTTCAACAACTGAACAACTGCAAGTACGCGACAATAACATTGAAGTAGTAGAAGAGCTGGCTTACCGGACAGGGATCCTGGGTCAGAAAGAGGGAACAGAAAGAGAAGTAGAAAGCAGAATACTCAATACTAGCGGATGGGTGGCTTAGCCCGATTAATCTAATCTATACAGTAAAAACAGTACAGTAAATACCCCAATATAATAAAAAATACAGACCTATTGTTTAAACCGCATTGACATTTTTACCTTTTTGTAATTTTAAATATTTCATGAATTTTATATTCCCTTGGATGCACACGAATTCATACCTTAACTTAAGTTATATTTTTTTTAAAAGTCGCGATTTTTCTAAACCCATAAAACTACACTCTGTAGCACTTCCCTTATAAGTCACCCGACGAGTTTGGATCAATTAAAATACGGACCCTGCGTATAGTGTTTCTTTTACACGTGAGTCCCAGAAACGCACTAAATTCCGCCATATCCGCAAGACCATCAAGAGGTTAATCCTAGACCTGTCGACGCCCAAGCTGAAGGTAAATACTACCTAACTAGTGGTTTTATGGGTCGTATTATTTTTTATTACCCAGTTGGTAGAACTAAAGTTGAGACCCTTTTTTGTGCTCCATTGACCACCCTCTGAGTGCACACTTATATTAAAAAATCTCATAAAAAAATATTTCGGATCTACTTCCTACTTCTACTTCCAATCTCGTGCCTTAGCAAAACTAAAACATATAAAAGCAGAGATCCAAAGGCGAAAATAGAGCTGCATCAGCCTCACGTTAAGAAGCCCCAACGACAGCATAGCGAGAAGTGCCCTAGAATGGAATCCACATGGTCAATGTGAAAGAAGAGAACAACTTGACACAGAACCGGCCTGAAGAAAGCTCAATCTAGACAGTAAAGCTGGTCAGAAATCAAACAGCTAGCTCACAACAGAGTCAGATGTACTGCCTTTTTGGAAGCCCTCTGTTCCGATTAATTATGAAATTTTATAGTTATACCATAAAGAGCTCAATTGTAGTGCGAAAACAACACTTCTTCTCTCTTGAGGACTAAAGTCAAACAATTGCAAACTAGTGTATACAGCAAGTATTCATAGGGTTACTAGATCACGAACTAGGAACTTCGTGATTTAGTGACATTACGTATACATTACTTTGCTCTAAAATGTAAATTCGTCTTTCGGGAATTTTCCATATAAGGTTTCAGAATATACCTGACTTTCAATTTGTATAGTTGCAAAAAAAGAGAAACTGTTTTCTGGTATGGACAGAATTAGTGCAGGCGCTAGAGGCAGTTGAGTATAGAAAGTATGCGGACCGCAGTTTGACAACGGATACTAGCTGAGAATGGGTCATAGATTAACGATCCGGAAGTTACCGGACCAATTTTTTATCCAATTTCTTTTTATCCCCCCCTTCTCTTATAGTCGTGTTCAAATTTCTGAAAATTTAAGTAAATTGACGCCCTAAAGCCACAATGACATAAAAATATATCAAACAAGTTTCGTGGCTAATCGGGCAAAAAGGAGTTTTTTGTTTCCCTTATATGTATCCAAAATGTGTAAAATCTATCCGAAAAATAAAATTATAATAGTTTTTTAAATTTTAGCTGCAAAAACCCCCCAAACATCCCAAAACCTGAAATTTTAAGTTTCTGTCAAGCTTTCTCCAAAACTAAGCTTTTTAGGGAAAAATATGTAATATAGACAATAAAATTCCCTTTCCAAAGATATACAAGACATTGGGGTACGACTGACGACAAACCATCCAGCGGCGTATGTTTATTGAGGTAATGTAAAAAAAAATTAAAAAGGAAACACATGTTTGTCACAGGTTTTACCCGATTTTCTTAAAAACGTAGCTCTATATCAAAAAATGTGTTTTACACTTTATTGTGGACAATAAAATTTACTTTTCAACCATGTATTTTATAACGAAAGATAGTTTCATCTGTAACAATTTAGGGGCGGCCGTAAATTAAATCAATTTTTAAAAATCACTAAACTTACCAATTTTTAAAAATGAAATTAATCTTACCTTATTATAAATCATTTAAAAGGAAATTTCATTTTCTACAATCAAATATAAGGCACATTTTTATAAAGAGCTTGGTTTTTTGGCAAATCGGGTGAAACATGTGACAAAAATGTTTTTCTTTATATATTTTTCAAATGACCCTCATTTATGGACGACGCCGGAGAGTGTGTGTGTGTGTGTGTGTGTGTGTGTGTGTGTGTGTGTGTGTGTGTGTGTGTGTGTGTGTGTGTGTGTGTGTGTGTGTGTGTGTGTGTGTGTGTGTGTGTGTGTGTGTGTGTGTCATTAATCAAACAACACTAACGTACACATCGTTAAAAAGCAAATTTTATTTTCTACAATAAAGTATAGAACACATGTGACAAAGAAAACAGATTTTTTTACATTTTCTCAATAAACGGACGCCGCTGTTTGTCATAAGTCAGACCCCACTGACTTACACATTGTGAGAAACAACATTTTATTTTCTACAATAAGGTGTAGGGTAATTTTTTCCCAATGAGTTTAATTTCTTAGAAAATTGGATAAAACTTGTAAAAAAATTGGTAAAATTAGTGATTTTCAAAAATGAATTTAATTTGCGGCCGCGTTATGTACGATAACGGCGCCTTTAATGTTACCCTTATTTTGTATTGGTTTATTTTAATGCACTCGAATTATTTACTAAAATTTGGTAGTCTGGTTTGTAAAAAGCCATAAATCTAATAAAAATAAATAAACAAAAAGTTGAAGGAGTGTGAAACTACTAAATCAACGTTTCTGTTATGTTTTTCTTTAGTGTTCCAAAATCTATCTTTTTTGCCGTGAATGTGAAGTCTAGTTTCCAACTATGCGTGCCCACCCCGATTCAAAAAACGCATCACGTGATGGGCCATGGATTTCCACCGGTTTTAAATGCAGCGTCACCTGATTCGTTTTTTGAATCAGGGTGGGCATGCATAGGTGGAAACCGGGTATTACCGTTATTCTACACCAGGTTTCCACCTATGCATGCCCACCCTGATTCAAAAAACGCATCAGGTGACGCTGCATTTACAACCGGTGCGAATCCATGGCCCATCACGTGATGCGTTTTTTGAATCGGGGTGGGCATGCATTGGTGGAAACAGGTATTAGTATAACGTCAAATTTTCAGTTATTTTGGCTCACCCAAAATGTCCCTATTATTGTGGCTTTAGGGAGTCAATTTAGTTATATATTCAGAAATTCGAACAAAACTATAAAAGAAGGGGGATAAAAAAAATTGGACCAAAAATTGGTCCGGAAACATCCGGATCGTTAATCTATGACCTATTCTCAGCTACTATTAGATAGTTTAAGTTGTGCTACGTATTTTTACGTAAAACTGCACTTTAAGCGATCTACGTTTTGTTCCAAATTTGAGTTTAAGTTGAATGTTTTTACGTTACCATAACGAGTCTACTAATAGCAGAGAATATGGAATGCGGCACTGTGTTTTTTTGATGTTACAATTTTGTTTTTTGTCTTTTCAACTATAGTAGAAATATATTTGCAAAGAATCGTTTGTACTGGAAGCGGAAATTATCGTCTAGGCCTCAGTTTTCGATCGGTCAATCAACCAATTCTATTCTTTGGTAACGTTAAGGTGCCCGCATACTGCCGTAAGCTAACGTAAATACGTAAGCTCCTAACGTGACCTTGACGACGGTGTGACGAAGTGCGCTTGCGTAACTGTCAAATCTCATGCTTACGTAAAAATACGTAGCACAACTTAATATTAATATAATTTCCGCTTTCAGTACAAACGATTCTTTGCAAATATATTCCTACTGTAGTTAAAAAGACAAAAAACAAAATTTAACATCAGAAAAACCCAGTGCCGCATTCCATATTCTCTGCTATTAGACTTGTTATGGTAACGTAAAAACATTCAACGTAAACTCAAATTTGAAACAAAACGTAGAGCGCTTAACGTGCACTACGTAAAAATACGTAGCACAACTTAAACTATCTATTGTCAAACTGCGGTCGTCAGAGTCATGGTCCTTAGAAGAGACCGTGATATTTTGAATACTCTAGCGCCAGTAGCGCCTGCACTAAATACAACCTTTTGCCTCTGGAAAAACAGCCAAAATTTGTCGAGTAAAATCTTTGGCCTCTGTAGGTATGACTCTAAAAAATGTGCATACCTTAAAATCACGGTCCCTAGAATTCTTAAAATGGCCTTCCAATATTTAATTATTATTTGGAAAGTATTAATTAATTAAAATATAGATTTGTGCAGAATATAGAAAATCTAAAAATTGAAAACAAAAACGATTTTTGCTATTTTGTCGAGTGCAGTGGCGTATCCTGGCCCTGATCTTGGGAGGGGTAATTTAGTCAAACAACACATAGTTGCTAAATATTATTTGTGTTACTCTACAAAATCAAGCAATTTAGTTAATTTTAAACAAATCTCACTGAGGGTCCGAGTTCGTCAATAATAAAGAAAGTTTAATGCGCCGCAGGCAAAAACTTTGAATTTATGAATGCACCAATCTTGGGGGGGGGGGGGTAATTACCCCCAGTCCCCCCGCCCTTGTATACGCCGGTGGTCGAGTGCACTCTTTTGCCTTGGCACGGTAAACATCGTGATAAAAGTGGCTTGTATCCCTCGACGAATTGTCCTCCCCTTGTCCTCCCTCAGTGGATGTGGTAGTGTCCGGCTACAAAGTTTTCACCTCCAGTAGGATCAGTAGGCCAGCGGAATTACCATAATTTAAGGCAAAAAAAAAAGAAAATTATTAACAGGACTAGAAGCATTGGAAATTGTAGAGCGGCGAAAAACGATGTTAAAAAAAAATGCGTGAGCAGGGGCGTTGCGGGTTAGGTTTGGGGGGGTAAAAAGTGGCAGGGAATCGTATTTTTGCGATTTCCGGCGAAAGTTGACCCCGGACAAAAAAGTCATATACAGAAAAGTCATAGGCCATGAAAATGGCTAAAACTTTTGTGAATGACATTTTCAACATAACCTCAAAATGTTCGAGAAAAATTTTAAAAACCGTAATTTTTTTTTGTTTTTTATTGCAAAAATAATGTCAGTTTAACAAAACTTGGTAAGAGTAGAGCTCTTTGGGTGCTAAATCTCTACAATATTTTACAAACAAAAAAATTAAGTCGTTTCAAAGATATTTGTTTTTTCCGCTCAAAAACACTTTATTTTTAAATGAAATTTTTCCTTCAGAAAATTATCGTATCCAGTTCTGCTGGTACTCAGTTTTTGGCACTGAGATATACTTTTTGGCAAAATAAAAAAAGATAACATGTGTCATTTAAAAAAATGTCCAAAAAAGGAAAAAAATTTAAAAAAAATTGTCACAATATTTTTTTAAGTTACTGTAGTTATTTTTTAGAAGTTTTAAAACATTTTTTAAAACTGACTATACTACTCAATTTTACGCAAGAAAAATGGCTATTATTATGGCTAAAAAAAATTAGGCTACCTGCCTTGCTTTTTGAAAATTAATGTAAATATTTACATTATGACAAAAATTTTATTTTTTCTAATAAAAAATTTTTATCGCTGTTTGTTATTTTTAATTTTTTTCTGAGTTTTATCGCCTCCAAAAAGTGCCGCCTAGAGCGAAGCACCCTGTCAACCCCTAGATAAGCCAATTTCTATATGTACAGGGTTTTCCCGTATATTTTTACACCATATCTTAAACGTTTATTTGAATTGTTATCAAAATATGATAAATACAAAAGTTTCATAATTTTTTACGAGGTTTAAGAATCTTAGGGTCAGAATGTATTTTTTTTTTTCTAAATGTCAAAATTTGACAGTTTTTTTTTAAATTGAACATATATATTATTTTAGATTTTATTAGACCTTTTCTTCCTGATTTCAAAAATATATATGTTGAGATTATTTAGTTTATTAGTTTTGGAGATATATGCATTTAAAAGTTTTAAAAAATTTAAGTTTCAGCCATGAAAAAGACAATCGCATTGACACAAAAAGTGAGCTGTTGCTTTTGTAAGGTATATAATTTACTAATATTTTCCATCTGTGGTGATTCTGCGCAGTAATGTGGGGCGCCGCAAGCCAGTAAAAGCAAAAAATAATACAATTTTTTTTAAATATTAATATCTAAAACTTCATTGATAATTTTCTACATAGCCTCCTTTATTATTTAATTTTGAATAATTCTCATAAATTTTATGTAAATAGCTTAATAGATAGAGTGTGTAGAATTTCGATTGAGATCGATAAATATCTGTTCTATTTTTTCTTGTAGAATTTGAACAGGCTCGAAAACACTTCAAATTCTACAAGAGAATTGTGTTTTTCATGGTTTTGATGTTTTAAAGAGTATCAATTTAATTTTTAAAACTTTAAACGCATATATCTCAAAAACTAACAAACGAATTAATCATAACATATATATTTTTGAAATCAGGAAGAAAAGATCTATAAAAATCTAAAATAATATATAGGGTGCTCAATTTAAAAAAAAACCATCAACCTATCAAATTTTGACATTTAGAAAAAAAAATTACATTCTGACCTTAAGATTGTTAAAAATTGTTAAAAATTATAAAACCTTTGTATTTATAGTACAGGGTGTCCCAAATTGGGCACTTTTGGGGGGTTTAAGGTACTTCTAGGGAAGACAGAGAAAAACTGACCACGCATTGCGAGGCTCAAATTTCAAGAGAAGACTTATAGTGAAAACCGCATTTTGAAATATCGTCTCGTCTTTGAGCTACGGGGGCTTTTTGAAAAGTCTGCATTTTGGAGGGGGGTCTATAACTTCGTTATTATTGGAAATACTGATTTAGAGTAAATTGCAATTTTATAGACTTTGTCACGGGGAATTCAACCGCTAAATTAAATTTTAACTGTCACTTTTAGTTTTTGAGATATGACATAAAGTTGCATTTTTCTTATGGAATGGCCTATATTTTAATTAATTTTCGAATTCGTGATTGAATTCTTTTCAAAATGATGTATCATATGTCATAGTTTGATTGAGCGGTTTCGGAGATAATTGAAGTTTTTTATTTTTGTCTAGTGTGCGTTGAATGACGTCATGCACCATTGACGTGAAAGCCTTGCGGTCAAATCCTACTTCAATGCTCCTATAGTTTTGTTGTCTTATACTATGCAAATCAAGAATGCCTTGCGTCTTGGCGTTTTGTCATTGTTTTCAATTGTTTAAACAATTTGACATTACGCTTTGATATGAAATTATTTTGCACAAAAGCGTTTTAATTTTATTTTGAAATATGTATAATTTTTTAAAACTTTTTATAACTAGGCTTTGAGGGCCGTCAGCTGAATTATAATTTTTCCAAACCAGCCTTACTATATTTGTGACTGGGTAAAATAATAAAAATACTGGAGTGCCTTTACCTGCCTCAGCAGGAAATCATAGCGCACTAGAAATAAGTGAAAAAGCTGAATATCTCCTAAACTGCTCAATCAAACTGTGACATATGATACATCATTTTGAAAAGAATTCAATGACGAATTCGAAAATTAATTAAAATATAGGCTATTCCATAAGAAAAAATGCAACTTTATGTCATATCTCAAAAACTAAAAGTGACAGTTAAAATATAATTTAGCGGGTGAATTCCTCGTGACAAAGTCTATAAAACTGCAATTTACTCTAAATCAAAATTTCCACTAATAACAAAGTTATAGACCCTCTTCAAAAATGCAGACTTTTCAAAAAGCCCCCGTAGCTCAAAGACGAAACGATATTTCAAAATGCGGTTTTCACTATAAGTCTTCCCTTGAAATTTGAGCCTCGCAATGCGTGGTCAGTTTTTCTCTGTCTCCCCTAGAAGTACCTGAAACCCCCTAAAAGTGCCCAATTTGGGACACCCTGTATTTTGATATCTATTCAAATACACGTTTTAGATGGTGTAAAAATATACGGGAAAACCCTGTACATAAAGAAATTGGGTTATCTAGGGGGTGACAGGGTGCTTCGCTTTAGGCGGCACTTTTTGAGGGCGATAAAACTCAGAAAGAAATTAAAAATAACATACAGAGCGATAAAAAATGTTTATTAGAAAAAATAAAATTTGTTTCATAATGTATATATTTACATTAATTTTCCAAAAACAAGGCAGATAGCCTATTTTTTTTGCCATAATAACAGCCATTTATCTTGCGTGGAATTAAGTAATCTAGTCAGTTTTAAAAAATGTTTTAAAACTTATAAAATAACTCCAATAACTTTAAAAAATATTGTGATTTTTTTTTTGTTTTTTGGACAAGTTTTTAAATGATACATATTATCTTTTTTTAATTCACCAAAAAGTACCTCATTGCCAAAAACTGAGTACCAGCAGAACTGGATACGATGATTTTCTGAAGGAGAAAACAAATATCTTAGAAACTTCTTTTTGTTTGTAAAATATTGTAGACATTTAGCACCCAAACAGCTCGACTCTTTCCAAGTTTTGTTAAACTGACATTATTTATTCAAAAATAAAAAATAAAAAACAAAAAACAAAAAAAACTACGGTTTTTAAAATTTTTCTCGAACATTTTGAGGTTATGTAAAAAATGACATTTACTAGAGTTTTAGATATTTTCATGGCCTATGACTTTTCTGTATGTCACTTTTTTCGCCGACGTCAGCTTTCGCCGGAAATCGCATTAATACGATTCCCTGCCCCTTTTTACCCCCCCCCCCCCCCCCCCAAACCTTACCCGCAACGCCCCTGCTCACGCATTTATTTTTTTTTACTTTGTTTTTCGCCGCTCTACAATTTCCAATGCTTCAAGTCGTGTTAATAATTTTCTTGCTCTCAAAGTGTACAGTGAGATAAAAATGTTTTATCAAAAAGCATCGATTTATTAGTACATTTGTATCACAGAACCACGGTGGATAGAATAGACGGTGTTCGGAACCTATATATATATATATATGTCGAATTTTTCACGTCACTGGTGGTCCAGCTGATTTTTAACAAAAGTTAGATATGATATGAACAACGGAACAACTAATATATTTTAAATTTTTTGAAAACTAAGGCAATTTTCCTACTGTTTTCTAGTACATTTTTATAAAATATAATTTTCTAGACGTATATTGTCGTTATTTTGTTTTAGCCCGCTTTATTTTTTATTACACAAAACTTAAATTTCAAGTCAAACTGAATGTGATCGTTTAGTATCAAAGGTGAACCAAGGACTTGGGAAGTAAACAAAGATGTAAGTCAGCGGATTATTTTTGAAGCTGAAACGAACACATTATTTTCTTCGAATTTTAATTTTTGTGTAAAGAGAAATGAAGCGGGCTAAAAAAAATAACGACTGGTATGTCTAAAAAATATTATTTTATAAGAATATACTAAAAAATTGTAGGAAAATTGCCTTAGTTTTCAAAAAATTCAAAAAATATTAGTTTTTCATATTATATCTAACTTTTGTTTACATAAATCAGCTGGACCACCAGTGCCGTGAAAATTCGACATATATTTATAAGATCCGAACACCGGTCTATTCTATCCACCGTGGTTCTGTGATACAAATGTACTAATAAATCGAAGCTTTTTGATAAAACATTTTTATCTCACTGATCCTACTGAGGCGAAAACTTTGTAGTGCAGAACCATTTGTATAATTTATAACCATTTTTTCATGCATTGACTAAAAATATGGCTCAAAGGCCAATAAGATCAATAAAAGAATAAAAGAAGGACCTAACCCACGGGGGTGAAAATGTCATACGGAATTTACAGCTCGAACAGCGCTTTTTTCTGGACACATGGACTAAATTGGAACTAAACATATTGACGTATGACAGTGTCATCCTGTTCTGTGGTTTGACTGTTATTGTGAGAGAGAGAACAGACTAAAACAGACAGAAAGAGAGACATGCCTGAATTTATTCTGTGGTGAATGTCATTTGTTGCAGGGTATTCCCCTCAATTTTTCTTGATTTTTAAGAAAAAAACTAAAATCAATTCATTATGCACCTATATCGGCATATTTTGTGAGTCTAAAAGCAGTAGCAGTGTGAAAAAGAAGCAACAGCAGTATAAAAAACAAGGAGCAGCGTATAAAAAGCAACGCCAACGACCCCATACCAGTGAGTTTTAAGGTGGATTTGTTGTTCGTTAAAGTAAGGTAATTAAAACAAATAGGTTCTAACTTATAAGTCTAAACTGTTACTACTTCTGAACAGCTACAGTGATCTGTCACTCAGCTGCGACTCAGTTTTATGCCAAAAACCACCTTCGCTTTGCTTCTACCACTAAAAAACCAACTACTACCACCTGTGGCTTCTATCCTCAAAAAACCAACTACTACCACCTTCTCCTACTTCTAACCCCAAAAAACAAACTACTATCACCTTTGCTAGCTTCTACCACTAACCTAACTACTTACTACCATCTTCTCCTGGTCTGTACCACCAAAAAACCAACTTCTACCTACGCTTATCTTCTACCACTAAAAACCAACTACTACCTCCTTGGATTATGATTGTAGTAGTTGCTTTTTGCTGGTGGAATTAGCTACTTTATTGCTGGTAGAAGGTAGTAAGTTGGTATTAGTTTGTTTTTTGGTGGTAGAAGCTAATCCAAGGGGATAGTAGTTGGTTTTTTAGTGAAAACCTGATCTGTACCTAAGTGATAGATAGGTAACTGTTTGGGAGTGGTAGCAGCTGTGATTTATTAGTTAGGATTTGTTTTAACCTCAAACAATTCGCTCCAATATCGAAAAGTATAAAAAGATCAGTGGTCATTGAAATTTTGGTCTGTAAAATATAGCTGTGGCTACTGTGTGCTACCCAGTGGCATATTTAGAACAAAGTTTTTGGGGAGGCCGTGACCCCATGAGGCCATACTTTATGCTATTTTATGTTTATATTCATGAAATATGTGGAGATTATTAAAAAAAAACTTAGCTTTTGGGGGGCTGCCCCCCACTTATATACTGTGTAGACCCATGAACAACAGCCTGTTTGAAGGATAATAAATTTTTTTGTTGCATCTTACTGCTTACTTTATAGCAATACAGCTTTGAGATTGATTATTGTTATATAGTTATTGCTATATAGTTTTACCTGCTCAATAAGTTTGACTCTGCATCAAACCCATGCCACTATCTCAGATGATGGCACTTGGAATGAGATGGTGGCATTTTAGAGTAAATTTCATAGTGACAAACCGGCTTTACAGCCCCAACTATAAACTCAACTTTACTGTTTCAATTTGATCATAGCACATACCTGTGCTTTTCTCTTTTGTGGGGAGAAAGAGATGTGTCAATATGGAACTGAAACAGTATCCTTGAGTTGTTTAAAAAGCATTTTTTGTTGCCTAAAACCCTGTTCAGACTATGCAACTTTTCCATGCATGCAACTTTTGTGTCCTCTCTCTCGCTCAGATTATGTTACTTAAAGAGAACCAGAACAAACAAGTTGCATGCTTTCTTTGGAAATAAATGGAAATTTGTTCTATTTTTAAGTGAAACAAACACTGTTTTTTAATTTTGCAAAGGCAGTTTTGTGTTCCTCTCAGATAGTACTAACCAAGTGGTAACAGGTAACCCTTTGTACTGTATTGCAAATAATGCCATGTAAATCTTGGGCTAATGTGAATAAATCCCTAATGCCATAAGCTGTAAAAGAAAATTTTATACTGCATAATTATCGGACAATGTAATCTCAATGCTATGTTTTTTGAACAGGTGTCAATTGGAGCTTCAGCAGTCATGTTTCTTAAGGCGGTTTATAAAGTTTCACTTAATTTTATCTCAGTGGAAACTTTGGTTTTGTGAAGTCAAAAAATAATAATAATTTCTTATGGTAGTAATAGTAGTAATTTTTTTATTTTTCATAATTTTTACTATAAAATCTTTTAAAATAAACATTTTACAAAGTTTTTTTGTTTTATTTATTGTTATTTAATTATTTTAAACAGGCTTTCTTTCTAACATAAAAACTTTTGTTTGTCCTCCAAAAAGGATTCTATTCACAAACAATATTTTTTTTTCAGATTGTATTACCCCAGTCATGGCACCTTATTCGAAAGCTTGTGAAAAAAGAAAAACAACTAAATAATTTCTTTTACATGTCAATTGTAATGTCAAAAAAAGTTTTTTTTCAGTTTTTCTCTTGTTGACACGTAAAAAAAAATATATATTTTTTTAACTTTTGAATATGGTGGGGGTGTGATTGTTCCATCTGAAAAAGGTAGTTGTTATTTTGTCTGCAAATTCTATTACATGTCAAAACTTCAGATATCTTTTAAGCAGAACAGGATTTTGGTCAATAACTTATATTAAAAGTTAAAAATTATTCCATGGAAGCTTGGTTGTTGTAAAAGAGTTATACAGATATAAAGTATTGACCAATATACTGTTATACTTAAAAACTAATTACTAACAGTCATTATTCACATAACTTATAATATCATGGCATTTTTCCAAATAAGGGCTGGTTTACCCAAAAACTTAATGCACAATGGACAAACTCATTGCTTAATTTTAATATCTCTGTTTTCATTCTCCTTAGTATTGTGCATTATGTTATGGGTAAATTAGGCATAAAATAGAAAGTTCACATTACTTTTTTAAGTAATCTTATCTACTGTTTGACTAATGGTATTTGACCCTCGAAACCGAAATCAAAAAATATATTTTTACACAATAATTTAAAGCCCAATTGTGTAAAATGAAGTAAAATCAATAGAAACTAAATTATACAATATCAGGGCATCCACAACATCATATAAATTCATAAAATTTGGCTTTGTGTATTGGGTAAAAACATATTTCTTGATTTCCGTGCTGAGGATCAGATACAATGAGTCAAGCTGTACATACAAGTGGCCCATTTTGTCTTATTTTATTTTCATTACATATAATAGTGAGTTCATATTGCTGCAATGAAAGCTCCTAATTGTATTGTATTTAAGAGTGATGGCAGGCCCTACAGGACATCAATGCATCATAATAACATTTTGGGATATGTTGTAAAGTGTTTATTCCGTAAGGTGTGTTGGTTTAGTGAAGTGTGTTAAACCCAGGAAGTGTTTTAGGACCCTGTCATTAAAGTTTTTCCAGTTTAAGTAAATTAATTGGTTGAAACTGAATTAACAGTATCACAGTTTATATAAAAATCTATAGTAGTAAAAATTCTGGTAAGTTTTATTTATTAATTGTCAAATATTGTGTTTTACTGTTCAGTCAAAATCAGCAGCAGATGGTAAAAAATATGTTGTTGTTTAAAATTTAATTTTTTAGGTTTTTCAGAATCGTTCCATATGATTTTGTAATTTTTCATTAAACTTTTAAGAAAATATTGTCCATAAAGATTTACTATGTGACAATATTTTTATGCAAATTTAATGAAAGAATATGCCAACATTCTAGATGGAACGGTTCTGCAAAAATTAAAAATTAAATTTTAAACAAGGAAAATTTTTTACCACCAACAGCTGATTTTCACTGATCAGCTGATGTCCCGTGATGTTTGATCTAGACAGAGCTATATCCTTTTCTCTTTCTGAACCGTGTCAAAGTTATTCTCGTGTTACCAACGTTTTAACACGTAGTTTGCATTTCTTCCCCTTGGTGTTCTGTGACCTAACCTTTAAATCTCAAAAATTCCAAAAATAATAGAAATAAAATGTTCTAAATTTCATTTATCTTTACGTTAATAATGGCCTAATTTACCCAATCATCATTTGCTATGCATTTCATGAAGTGTTGTGTGCTCTCCAAAAAAGTGGGACTACATAGTGGCGGTTCTCTTCGGCAAATCTACACAGGCCTGAAAAACTGTACATCAAAAAGTGAGGCTGGTTTTATGAACGTTTTCGACAGACACACAAAAACCCTACAAAGACAAAGGGCTGCTGTGGCCGATGATGTGAATGTCTATGATTACCTTAAAGATGAAATTGGGTTTCGTCTTGCAGACAGAATATTCGACATTAAAAGAAAATTTAAACTTGCAGCTGATGTAGGCTGTAGCAGAGGTTATGTTGCAAAGCATATTCCGTCAGAGTCTGTGGAAGAGCTAGTTATTTGTGATGTTAGCCAAAAAAATCTTGATATGGTGCCAGTCCAAGAAGGTATAAAACTTCGTAAACAAATATTAGATGAAGAACAAATTGAGTTTACACCAAACTCATTAGACCTAGTCATATCTTGTCTTAGTCTACATTGGGTTAATGATTTACCTAAAGCCTTCAAAAAAATTCTTGTAAGTTTAAAAGAAGATGGTGTATTTATGGCAGCAGTATTTGGAGGTGACACTCTGTATGAGTTCCGTTCCTCTTTGCAACTTGCTGAGCTGGAGCGCAGAGGGGGCATATCCCCACACATTTCACCTTTTACAGAAGTTAGAGATATTGGCAATTTGCTCACTCAAGCTGGTTTTACCATGCTGACTATTGATACAGATGAAATAGTTGTAAACTATCCCTCAATGTTCGAACTAATGTGGGATTTGAAAGGCATGGCAGAACAAAATGCTGCCATAAACCGCTCTCTACATCTTAATCGTGACACACAATTTGCAGCAGCAGCTATTTACCAACAACTCTATGGAAAAACAGACCCTGAAACAGGGCACACTTTGATCCCAGCTAGTTTTCAAATTATCAATATGTTAGGGTGGAAACCTCACCCTAAACAGCCAAAACCTTTAGAAAGAGGTACTGGAGAAGTTTCTCTAAAAGATCTTTACAAGCTCGATGAAATTGTCAAAGAGGTTAAGAAAGTTAAAGATGATTGATTTTAAAAAAATATATTAAACACATGCCTCTAAGAACAAAATTGTACATTTTGTAAATAAGAATTAGGTATTTTAGTTTAAAATATTGTGAAAAAATATGTTATATTTGTATTGGAGTAAAATATTAATTTAAGTTTTTTTGTTTCTATCCCTTATGTGAATATCACTGAAATCCAAAATGTACCTTCTTTAGATTTCAAAAATCTTAATTTTGGTAAAGATAAAGTTTTGTGTTTTTTTAAATGAATTTAAAGCAAACCAAACTATCCAATAGAATAAATGCACAATTTTTAGGTCTTTTTAAAAATTTGCACATTAACTTTGTGACCATAAATTAATGTTTTGTCAGTCAGCCTTTTCTTCTTTTGGAATATGTATTATAGATAAAAAAAAACAACCTAAAATTTTAACTAATGTTTATAAAAATTTATTAATTTTTAAACTTTCTTTTTGTTTCCCCCTGTAAGTAGGTAACTCGTTTTAAGATGGGTAATTTCGAGGGGTGAACAGCTCTCACAATCGGTGTACACATTTCTCACAATCCCTCCCAATCAGTCACAATCCCTCACAATCTTACCACAATCCTGCACAATCTTTACACAATCCATCCCAATCACTCACAATCCTTCATCCCACAATCCTTCACAATCTTTACACAGTCTGTCCCAATTACTCACAATCTTACCACAATCCCTCAGAATCTTTCACAATCTTACACAGTCCTTCACAATCCCTCACAAAGGAAACTATAGACATGATGACCTTTTTTTTTTTGGTTGCAAGAATTTTTGATGGGCTGTCGCCCCCCGCCCCTTCAGGCACGCTACACCGCTGCACAGTCCTCCACAATCCCTCACAATCTTAGCAAAAGATTGTGGATTTTCACAATCGATGTACACATTTTGGGTTAGCTGTTCACCCCTTAGGTAATTTCATATCAAATCAACCAGAGGTTTGGCAGACCATTTCACCGATTTTGATAAAATTTGGTACACATATTCTCTATATGAGTGGGATGAAAATTCCAAAAAAAAAATTCTGTACAGTACTGTTTTTTAATTAATTTTCAAAAATCAAAAAATTGACTCATTTTGGTCCAACACAGCTTCACAAAAATTAAAATATCTTGAGGACCACTTACCACAGATGGCTAAGATATAGCTCGTTGTAAAAGCAATTTAAATACCTTTCCAACGATGTGTCACATGACCTATTATATTTACATCTGTTTTTTTTTGAAATATTAAAAAAAAACATTTTTTGATTTTTTTCAAAAAAGTCGTTTTTGATTTTTTTGAATTTTTTTTTTTTTTTTATCAATGCTTTACGAAAATATGTGCCAAATTTTAAAATGGAGAAATTATGAGTTCATGGTCAAAAAAATAAAAACCAAATAAAAGCAACACATAATATTTGTATGCTCTGTAGGAAAGTTATATTTTGAATATTAATTTGGGTAGGTAAATTAAAGCTAAAATAAAAACACCCCCTTTTTTTCATCCCCCCCAATGTTAGTTTTTTTTTGGGTTCAAAACGTGTGTTCGGTTCGGTTCATGTCATGTCTGCTTTTTCATTGGTGAGTTATTCCCAGCCAATCAGACCAGACAATCTGTGCCTGTTTGATACAGGAAAATTCCTGCAAGAAATTGTCGCAAGAACGCCAGAATGCCGATTTTATTTATTTAAACCTGATCTGTTGATAGTGTTGTACTTCTATATTATACTGTTTAAAAATGTCTAGATAAAAAGATAATCCAAAAGATTTGTCTAAAATATTTGCGACGAAACATTCTGGAAAATTGAAGAAACATTCTGGAAAATTGAGGAATGTTTCAGAAAATATGTGCTTTCATATAGACATTAAGCTAGGAATTAAAATTTGTGATGGGTGTCGAATCAAACTCACTTAAAGCTTAAAGAAAAATAATTCGCCTCAAGCAGGCGTGTGTGTGTATGTGTGTGTGTGTCCGGCCCATGATAGCTCCGAAACCGCTGAACCGATTTTCATGAGATCTATGTATATGGAAAATAGTGCTCGATACTGTAACGATCTGAAAGAAGTTTAGTCGAAATCCATTAATGTTAATGACAGTTTAGAAATAAAAAAAATTATATCTTTTTAACGGAGCATCGCATCAATATACGGGTTTCGGAATATAGTAGAAGACATTTTTTTCAATAATTTGTACGAATATAAAAAATTCCGTAGGAGCTTCGGTTTCTGAAATATTTACAAAAAATCTTTTTAGCTGTTCATGTTCATAATTTTCACTTTTTAATTAGATTTTCATGTTTTTTTTTTATGGTTTTTATTTTTTTTCATACTGAACCCATGATTTCTCCATTTTGAAATTTTGCACATATTTTCCTAAAGCATTGATAAAAAAATACTTTTTTTTTCAAAAAAATCAAAAAGACTTGAAAAAAATCAAGAAATGTTTTTTTCAAAATTAAAAAGTGACACATCTTTGGAAAGGTATTTCAATTACCTTTGCAACGAACTATATCTTATATATCTTATTGATCTACGGTAAGTAATTCAATTCTCAAGCTGTGTTGGATCAAAATTGGTCAAATTTTCGATATTTGGAAATATATTTTAAAAAAACTACTGATCAGAAAAAAAAATATTTTGGATTTTTGATCCCACCCATATAGAGAATCATTGTACCGAATTTTATCAAAATTGGTGAGATGGTCACACCTCTTTTTATTTTGGTTGATTTGATATGAAATTACCCATAGGTAGCTCATAACACTAAGCTGATTACCCAATTATTATTATTACATCATACTTAAATGGTTATTAGCCAGACTCTATGAGACATGAATGTGCATACTTTTATTAAATTTCATATTTTTAGAAAATATAGTTGTTTATGATTGTTAATCCCTTATAACAACCCCAACTTTAATTTATTTTATCTTATACCGCTATCACATTTTAGTTTAAAGACACTATTTTTGCTGAAAACTTATTAAGAACTGGTTTAATAATAATTCGGATGCAATTTTAAATGATATGGCACTGGGCCCATTATTCCTGCGTCCATCGGATTTTGTTTAGATTGTAATAGGCTATTCTCCTTTTTCAAACAAGCATTTTTTGTATATGATATTTTTGTGTGAGCCTTCTGAGTAAACCAGAATAGTATAAGAGCCCAGTAGGATTTTGGGCTTGAATTGCAAACCGATACTCATATATTTTAATCGATTCGTCATAAGACCATGTTCCAAATAAAATAGAGATATTTGCGAAAATCCTGCATAAACAACCCGCCATCTTTGTTTAAAGATGGCGAAAAGGAGTTTGAATCAAATGTACGTAACTTTTTTATTATGACATCGATTTTACTCAAACAAATTGTGATTAGCTTCTACTATAATGGTCTCTCGAAATCACTATCAATACTTTGTTTTTTATTTGTCTCTATACTATAAATTCTGTAAGTTCCTCAAATATGCTGTTTTTTTTTTAGGTTTTTTGATTTTTTAAAGAAAACTACTGGATTTACAAAAAAAAACATAAAGAATAAAAAATATGTAGATTGTTAAGATGTATTCATTGTTGGTCTAATATTTGCTGTAGATTAAGCGGTTCTCGAGTTACACTTAAAAAACCACTAAATTGGCCTATACCTACCTACCCCCAGGTACAAAATTTTCATATTTTCACCAAAGTCATGAAAGTTACTAAAAAACTATACAGATCGAAAAAGGATGTCAAGCTTAATAAGAAACGGCTATTAGTTTCAAACAGAAACTGATATTGAGGTAGATATGGCGGCTTAAACATGGCCGAAGCGTAATTTACAATTTTATTTTTGAGGGTAATTTTTTTATGTAAAACGAACCCCTCTAAACCCCCGCTAAAAGACAATTTAATTGTCTTCAAAAAAGGATACTTTTTGTCGTAAAGTTAATAGTTTTCCTGAAAAACACAAAAAATATGCGGCATACATAATTCGATGTTTTCGTTCCATAGAAGTACGACAATGGCATGGGCTCATTAAGGGAAAAAACAATTTATGCACACATAAGCGAATCCCAGTTACATATTTAAACTCAGCGTCAAAAATCTTACAAAAAACATATTTGATACTTTTCTCTTAAATTGACAGGTGGTCACGTGATTTTGGCAACTTCTTAACGGTTTGAGCTAGAGGCTTGGTTCTTTTTTTGATTTGTGGACAAAAATGACCGATCAAAATTAATCACCACTGGCATGTTTTTATATTTGTAAAATATATACAGGGTGTCTCAAAAATCCGGGTCTACCCAAATATCTGCTGAACTATTGCAGATAACTGAACCATATTTGGTAGTGATCGATGACATCGAGAGATTTATTTTATGCATATATTAACAAAAAAGTTTAAAAAATACATTAAGAAAAAAGTTATATTTATATTTTAGCTATTTATTTGATGAACACCCTGTATTTCAAAAACGGAGCAATGTCGGACCAAAGTAGGTGGCTTTTAATAAGGCGCTGACTGTAACGTAGCACGGCACCCCGACACAAAATATGATTCCGGAACGTACCAACAACTAATCTAATCGTGTCATTGCCTGAACTTACACATTATGATCCGATTATTTACCATCTCTTTTTAAACTAATGTATTAGTAAGGGCGCTTAATAATATTAAACACACATGAGTTTAATAACTAAACATTGGTCTACTCGTTTTATTTACTAAACTCACACATTGTCATCCAGCTACTTACTCTCTCTTTTTAACTCAAAGTAGTGGGACGGACGCATCCAATCTAAAACAGTCATGCCATTTTGACAATCAACGTCAATGAATTTTCTGATGCACACAGTGGGCTTGCAGATCTAATGTTTGGCCAAAAAGGGTTAAATTAAAAACATACTGAAACTTCTTAATACCTTTACAAAAAAGAGTAGATAGTCCAGCAGGCCTTAAAAAAACTATGATTTAATTGACGTAACTTTCACTTATTTTTTAGAAGTGTCATTTTTCCTTTCAAAGAACGCGTTAAAGTACCATATTTGTATGGCGGTTTGATCCAGATTTTAAGCCATTTTACGACAATATTTTATGTTGTATAAAATTCGCATAAAATAAATCTTGTAAAACAAGGTAGGGGAAAGGGGGGCAAAATCGGGTACGCGTGTAAAACGTGATATCGCAGCTTTAAGTAAATTGCGCAAAAATAAAACCTTTTAATATCAGATGTTGTATCCCTATAACTGGTTCAACTCTCTGCAATATGATTGGTGCCGGTCGGCTGAGCTTAAGTTGGTTTTTGCTCAACATGTGATGTGCGCTGTTTATTGTAGAAATAGCTTGTGCATTTTGTGACAGTAAGTACATTTTTTACAAACTTTTTAAAATTTTGTTTACATTGAACGATTAGTGGGTTTATGTATTATTCATAATTAAACGCATCGCCCGTAAGATTAGTCCTTTACTATGTATGATTTTTGTTTGAATTTAACTGGTGGTTTGGGCCAATACGGGGTTTTTTCATGGGGGCAAAATGGGGTACCTTGTTATACCTAGTAACCTATACCCTCAAAAAAAATTTTTGTTTTTTGATAGCATCACTAAACTCGTATTTTATGTTGTCTGCAAAAAATTGACGCAACATTCGTGTAGGAGAGTCGACAGCGATGACTTGGTCGTAATTCTTTATAAATTTTGTAATTACTAAATTTAATTATTATAAATGTATTTACAATATATTACAACTTTTTATTTTTTAAATAAGTATTTTTAACTTTTTAACAACCGCCCCGCCGCAACATAGGCACCCTATTTTACCAAAGGCAACTTCTTACAAAAATAAAAATAAAAGTATGATAAAGTTCTAAATCGTTTAAACTGAAAACTAGAACTTAAAGATAACGTATCTAGCCAACTTAATTTCAAATGACGAACTGGTGACCATTTAATAGGAGAAAAGGGCCTATAAAATTAAGTATCCCATTTTGCCCCCCTTTCCCCTAATTAGACTTTCTACCTGTACATTTTGATATCAATTTTGATGTGTAGACAGATCAGACAATGGTTTTTGCTAGGCATTTCTGAAATTCTATAAAAATATAGATTTCTTATAAATATTGGACAAAAATTTTGCTTCCCTCATCAACCATTTTTTTTAAATTTTAATTTTTATAAAAAGTATGTATACATATTTTTCAAAAATTGTGCTTTAAAATCTGCTGCTACAAAAGTTTTTGTCTATTATTTTTAAAGCACTTTAGGCTAAATTAAACAAATAAATATTGAAAAATATATATTAATAAAAAATATAAATAATGTATAAAAAAAATACTAACTGTATACTAATTTCAAAAATAAAATAAAAATATAGTCACTCCGTAATAAAAACCAACTGCAATCTCTCAAAACCCAAAAATTACAGATAAAATTCACTTTTACAGGTGGATGGTTTATGAAAGACGAATTAGGTAAAAAAGCTTTTAAGGTAAACGGTTCTATTTTAAATCATCAGCAGTTTACCAAACCTGACTTTTAACAAACTAGTATAAAAAAGTGGACGCTTTAAAAATATTTATTTTGTTGCACTTAAAAACAAATTTTTCTAGAAAAATCATTCTTATTTGATTATGCAGTCATTAAACTTGCAGGTTCTGATCCGCTACAAAGTCAGGGTTACGTTCGTATTATTTTCTAGTTTTTGGTAGAGCCAAAAAATAATACCGTTTAACTTTTTTTAATATTTAGTTTGATTTTTAGCTTATGTTAGTTAGTTATGTAAACTCCTCATCCTTTTCAACGCAGCTTTTTTCCACATTACACGGTGAGCTTTAACCTTAAATAATCTAAGTACTAGGTTCGACACAAATCGGTTTATAAATATAGGATAGTGTATAGGATAAAGATTTTGGGTGCGCCGTGCAAGTTTTTTTTTGGTTACACGTTAAACACCGCAGAGTTCCAGATTTAATACATATCGGTTCATAAATGTAAAAGTTCTCCATTTCGGATCCGCCATAATATTTTTTCTAGGTTTGAGTGAGAAATCTATCGGTTTTATACACCCCAAAGTTCCAATTTTGATACATATCGGTTCACAAATAGAAAACTGCCCTTTTGGATTCGTCATGTAATTTTTAAGTTTGATTTCATAGTTATACTCAACGACTTTAGACACGCCAAGGTTCCAAATTTGAAACCTACTGGTAAATAAGCTTTTTTTTAAATTAGGTCAAAAATCACATTAAGCAAATATTAGCACTAAATTTCATACTTACCGGTTATAGAAAACTTCGCCATTTTGATTGATAATTACTTCTTTCTCATTTCAAAACAAAATATTGTGACAAAACCTATTTTTCTAATTTTGGTCAAAAATCAGATCCGGGAGCCCACTGTGCAGCGCCATGAGTTGGACAGCAATAAAAAATAAGCTGTGCTTTAAAAAGAGATGCAAATGAGTATGTTCCAAAATTACAATTTATGTCGGGGTGCTAATGTCAACCTACGTCACGAGTCAGCGCCTAATTGTACTGACCTTTCATAGACACAGACTGTATAAGTAATTTTATCCATATTTCCGTGCTTTTCCATGTTTTTTCCGGGTATGCTGTAATTGACCAGAGGCAAACAACCAAAACCTTAAACTACATTAATACCAACAAAAAAATATGTCAAAAATTCCCACGTATGGGAGATGGCGGGTATAGCTATATTTAAAAATTTGTAAAAAATGGTAAGAGAATAAGTTTCACAGTCGATAGAATTTGACACGTTTTTTATCATAGGCAAGGGACAGTTGGCGTACATGGTTTTTCAAAGACCTTTCAAACAAGATATCTCTCAATAGGGTTTTTGTTTAAAACAACAAACTTGTAAATTTTGACAAAAACTGAAAAGTCCATAGATTTTGACAGATTTGATTGTGTAGACAATTAACGGCTATATCAAAATATGTATTTAGTTGTCAAATACCTTTAAAACGAGGTATCAATCGATAAGGATTTGTAATTAATTTTTAAGTTGATCGCCCCTATGTCGCCCCCTACTGCCCAATATGGTTCAGTTATCTTCAATAGTTCAGAAGATGTTTGAGTGGACTCAGAGTTTTGGGACACCCTGTATATATATATATATATATATATATATATATATATATCTTGTTTTCGCTCACTCTCGCGGCATCTCCTTACTCTCTTGGCTAATTTTAGTGCCAGGAAGAGAAGCGAATCTGTCAGAATAGTGCCCGGCACAATTAGTGCCTGGCACTATTGCAATAGTCCCTAATACAAAAAACAAGGGATTTTAATCTTAGTAACCACCTCAGGAAAGGAAAGACCTCGAGCAAGACTGCATTCCCGGCCGTTTTAACAAACAGTAAAAATAAAGAGCCCTCAAAAAGTTGGCGGCAAATTCAGTTGAAAAGGGTACACTAGAAGATTGGATTTTCAATAAACCAAAACATATTAACAAGACTTATTTTATAATAATTTTTAATGGGTTCAAAAAAACGTCATATAGAAATAGCGGTATATGATACCGGTAACAGCGTTAGTATAAGTTTTTGTGTTTGCCTCTCTGAGTGGGTACATAAAAAAAACCTTTTAAACTGATGTAACTCGTAAACGAAATGATCGATGGCTGTTTCGTTTTATCCATTTATCAGGGAAAATACTACGAATTTACTTTTTTAGGTGAAATAAAGCAAATATTTACCTGTAGATAAGCAGGTACTAAAACTAAAAGAAAAGTTTAGGCCTATTAAATATAGTATGTATTCCAGATACATTTACCTACTTATTTTATGGAGATTTATGTAAGAAATACAACTTTGGATAAATGTAAAAAAAGCAAAAACTAAAAATTGTCTTTATTATTATATATTTATTTATTGCTCGACATTACAAAAACCCCTGTAAATATTTTTAACTCCTATAGAGCATCTGTAGCATTTTAACCAAAATTGTATTTCTTACACAGTTTTCGAAATCGAAAAGTGACAATCAGGGATAAAAAGTGGCAGATCGGGCCTAAAAAGAAGTACTAAAAGTAGCGTATAAACCAACCAGTTTTAAATAAAAGTTTCACTTCAGAAATGCTACCGCAAGAACAAAGGGAAATATACCAATATCAATATTTTTATCAGAAAATTTCAAAAAATTAATTTGGAAAAGTATAAAATTTTAATTATGCAACAGTTTTGGGGGGCAGGCGGCACCGTAGTCAAAATTTTTAAAAATATGTTTTGTCGTCAAAATTCGATAATTTTGTCTACAAATCAAAAAAAGAACCAAGTCTCTAGCTCAAACCATTAAGAAGTTGTCAAAATCACGAGACCACCTGTCAATTTAACAGAAAAGTATCAAATATGTTTTTTGTAAGATTTTTGACGCTAAGTTTAAATATGTAACTGCGGGTTCGCTTATCTGTGCATAAATTATTTTTTACAAAAAAGTTTCACGGGCAAGACCTCAGAGGTAAAGGTAGCTCGGGGACGCGTTTCTGCCTCATTAGGCTTCATTCAGCCCGAGCATAACCATAAAATGGAAGGAGATGAAATGATGATGTGGATATCTGAAAAGGAATATGAAATATGGTGTTTACTGAGGAGAGACCAACTGTCAATTTGCAGCTTAGGTCAGGGTTGCCTCAGTTTTGAGGTTAATTTTGACGTCGCGACGGAGACAGATATTATCTGCTCCCAGAAAACAGCCTGAGCCCTGGATTTTTTAAATTTGAAGGAAGTTCACGAGGTAAAAAGTTTTTTATAGTATATAGTATAGAGAGATAGTATAGAGACAAATAAAGTCGGCTTTAAAGTATATTAACTTTATTATTTAGATAAAAGTTTTTAGATTTAGAGAAAAACTGATTTTTGGATATTTGGGGCTTTCTATCCAGCATAGCTCAAGGATGATTTTTAGGGAGAATATATTGGGATATGTCCTAGGTGCTAAGAAATAAGTATACAAAAATTAAGTCCGTTCCGATTTTTTTTGTAAGGTTGTTCGGAGTCTTATCTAACCTAATTTTTGCATTAGGCGCTCGGTACCGTCCTTGTCTTCCACTCGGCTACTTTGATATAAAACAGATATTTTAAGTTTTTTCACCTAATATGACTGGGCTACCTTTCATAAAAAAGTAAAACTCTTTTGCGATAATTTTTCTCATTTGCAACAAGTTCAAAAGCCCTATTTAACGAAATTCAAGCCAATAAATAAGTTTTATTTGTAAGTACCTAATAATTAACATATCTACCCTACAAAGGCAAAGGCTTTTAAAATGTTTAAATTATCCTTTTTTGTATATTAAAAACAGTTTTTGTAAATATCTCAAAAAAAAGCTTCTACGAAGTTTTTGGTTATAAAACAAATTATTGAGAAAAATAAGTTCCACTATATTCCAAAAACCGGATATTAATGCTATGCTCGGTTATAAAGTTAGTATATTTTCAATTTTTAAACTGTCAAAAACTTAATAATGGATTTTGACCAAAATGTCAGCTCATGGCAGTATCAAACACTTTTTCATAAAAATCTCATGAATATCGATTCAGCGGTTTAGGAGTTATCGTGTTACGGACAGACATATACACACACATTCACACAAATGTTGCTAAGATAGGTCAAAATACACCCAATTAACACATGTTTCATCGAAAATAATACCTTCTGAAGCCATTGCTGAGCCAGTTAGAAAGGTAAAAAATATCCTAAAATATTAATTATAACAAAACCTAATTTTTACCTTTGCACGATGATAGTAGAGAACCTACCGCGGCCAATTCGCAGCCGTCCGATTCGCCGATTTTTGATTAATGATATTGGCATTGGCAATTGTTTAAACGTTTTATTTTGATTTGACTGACTGATATATTTGTTTGTTTAAAAGTTTTTGCATATTTTTTCGACTAAGTACTTCATGCTGCTTAAAATCACTTAATACAGCATTAATGTATTTTGACCAAAATGTAATCAGCTTGTAGCATTATCGAACAGCGGCAGTGTGTCGATGGCATATACGTAATATTCCAATACTCCCTGTTACATATTTACACAATGGTTGGTGTTTGATGCAAACATTCAGAAATAAAGGTACGAAAAATGCACAGATACCAAATTTACATAGATAGAGTTTTTGTCAACAACGCCGATGATTTGACGTAACGAATACAAGAATAAAATAATATTCATGCGTAAAAGTATCACCAATCAGGACATCTTATCTTAAGGACCGCAAAAAGGATAGACTTATTCCCATTGATATTTCAAATATGTTTGCATTCTGCATCGTAAGGTACCGTAGGTATTCCAATAATACGTATTATATGGAAATAATATGCATATGTCTTTGAAAGCAACCAATCAGGTCTTTTTTGCTTAAAGACGCCAAGGCCCTCATGCTTGCATCATGAATAGGCAGTTACCGTGGGTATTGGAATATTATGTATATGGTCGGGGAGGGGGGGGGGGGCCTTGGCTCCTCCACTTTTTTTAAACCACATAAAATTATTTCAAAATCCATAATTTGTTTGTTTGTAAAATGTAAAATTTTCTTTAGTTCAGAAGTTACACGGCCCCCCTCACTATTTAAAGGCACGCCGCTGGTATCGAACACTTGTTTAGAAAAATCCCATGAAAATCGATTCAGCGGTTTAGGAGCTATCGTGTTACGGACAAACATATACACAAACACACACAAGAAGACATCACGAGGATATTGCTAGGATAGGTCAAAATACACCCAATTAGGCGCTGACTCGTGACGTAGGTTGACATTAGCACCCCGACATAAATTGTAATTTTGGAACATACTCATTTGCATCTCTTTTTAAAGCACAGCTTATTTTCTGTTGCTGTCCAACTCATAGCGCTGCACACTGGGCTCCCGGATCTGATTTTTGACCAAAATTAGAAAACTAGGTTTTGTCACCATATTTTGTTTTGAAATGAGAAAGAAGTAATTATCAATCAAAATGGCGAATCCAAAATGGCGAAGTTTCCTATTTATTAACCGGTAAGTATGAAATTTAATGCTAATATTCGCTAAATGTGATTATTGACCTAAATTTAAAAAAACTTATTTACCAGTAGGTTTCAAATTTGGAACCTTGGCGTGTCTAAAGTCGTTGAGTATAATTATGAAATCAAACTTAAAAATTACAAGACGAATCCAAAAGGGCAGAGTTTTCTTTTTGTGAACCGATATGTATCAAAATTGGAACTTTGGGGTGTATAAAGCCGATAGATTTCTCACTCAAACCTAGAAAAAGTATTATGGCGGATCTGAAATGGAGAACTTTTTCATTTATGAACCGATATGTATTAAATCTGGAACTCTGCGGTGTTTAAAGTCGCTTATTTATTATTTTTACTTAAACAAAAAAAACTTGCACGGCAGACCCAAAATCTTTATCCTATAGACTATCCTATATTTATAAACCGTTTTGTGTCGAACCTAGTACTTAGATTATTTGGTTAAAGCTCACCGTGTAATGTGGAAAAAAGCTGCGTTGAAAAGGATGAGGAGTTTACATAACTAACTAACATAAGCTAAAAATCAAACTAAAAATTAAAAATATTAAAAAAAGTTAAACGGTATTATTTTTTGGCTCTACCAAAAACTAGAAAATAATACGAACGTAACCCTGACTTTGTAGCGGATAAGAACCTGCAAGTTTAATGACTGCATAATCAAATAAGAACGATTTTTCTAGAAAAATTTGTTTTTAAGTGCAACAAAATAAATATTTTTAAAGCGTCCACTTTTTTATACTAGTTTGTTAAAAGTCAGGTTTGGTAAACTGCTGGCTACCTTAAAAGCTTTACGTTATCTTTATGTTCTAGTTTTCAGTTTAAACGATTTAGAACTCCATCATACTTTTATTTTTATTTTTGTAAAAAGTTGCCTTTGGTAAAATGGGGTGGCGAAACGGGCGGGGCGGTTGTGTAATTTAGAATCAATATTTTTGTAGGCCCAGTCTTATTTATTAAAATACTAAACTTAAAAAGTTAAAAATACTTATTTAAAAAATAAAAAGTTGTAATATATTATAAATACATTTATAATAATTAAATTTGGTAATTACAAAATTTATAAAGAATTACAGCGACCAAGTCATCGCTGTCGACTCTCCTACACGAATTTTGCGTCAATTTTTTGCAAAGACAACATAAAATACGAGTTTTAGTGATGCTGTCAAAAAACAATTTTTTTTGGGGGGTATAGGTTACTAGGTATAACATGGTACCCCATTTTGCCCCCATGAAAAAACCCCGTATTGGCCCAAACCACCAGTTAAATTCAAACAAAAATCATACATAGTAAAGGACTAATCTTACGGGCGATGCGTTTAATTATGAATAATACATAAACCCACTAATCGTTCAATGTAAACAAAATTTTAAAAAGTCTGTAAAAAATGTACTTACTGTCACAAAATACGCAAGCTATTTCTACAATAAACAGCGCACAACATCACATGTTGAGCAAAAACCAACTTAAGCTCAGCCGACCGGCACCAATTATATTGCAGAGAGTTGAACCAGTTATAGGGATAAAACATCTGATATTAAAAGGTTTTATTTTTGCGCAATTTACTTAAAACTGCGATATCACGTTTTACCCGCGTACCCCATATTGCCCCCCTTTCCCCTACCTTTTTTACAAAATTTATTTTATGCGAATTTTATACAACATAAAATATTGTCGTAAAATGGCTTAAAATCTGGATCAAACCGCCATACAAATATGGTACTTTAACGCGTTCCTTTGAAAGGAAAATGACACTTTTAAAAAATAACTGACGTTACGTCAATTAAATCATAGTATTTTCAAGGCCGGCTGGACTATCTACTCTTTTTTGTTAAGGTATTAAGAAGTTTCAGTATGTTTTTAATTTAAACCTTTTTGGCCAAAAATTAGATCTGCGAGCCCACTGTGTGCATCAGAAAATTCATTGACGTTGATTGTCAAAATGGCATGACTGTTTTAGATTGGATGCACCCGTCCCACTACTTTGAGTTAAAAAGAGAGAGTAAGTAGCTGGATGACAATGTGTGAGTTTAGTAAATAAAACGAGTAGACCAATGTTTAGTTATTAAACTCATGTGTGTTTAATATTATTAAGCGCCCTTACTAATACATTAGTTTAAAAAGAGATGGTAAATAATCGGATCATAATGTGTAAGTTCAGTCAATGACACGATTAGATTAGTTGTTGGTACGTTCCGGAATCATATATTGTGTCGGGGTGCCGTGCTACGTCACAGTCAGCGCCTTATTAACACATTTTTCGTCGAAAATAATACCTTCTGAAGCCATTGCTGCGGGGCCTAGAAAGGTAAAAAATGTTTTAAAATATTAATTATAACAAAACCTAATTTTTACCTGATGATAGTAGAGAACCTGCCGCGGCCAATTATTGTTTAAACGTTTTATTTTGATTTCACTGACTGGTATATTTGTTGGTATAAAACTTTTTTCATATTTTTACAACTAAATACTTTGTGCTGCTTGAAATCACTTAATACATTTTTTGATTCCCTAAACAACCAACCTAAATTAAACCTAACCAACCAACCAACCTAACCAACCAACTTATCCAACCAACCAACCAACCTAAATTAAACCAAACCTAACTAACCAACCAACCTAACCAACCAACTTATCCAACCAACCAACCAACCTACCTAACCAACCAACCTACCTACCTAACCAACCAACCTACCTAACCAACGAACCAACCTACCTAACCAACCAACCTACCTAACCAACCAACCTACCTAACCAACCAACCTACCTAACCAACCAACCTACCTAACCAACCAACCAACCTACCTAACCAACCAACCTACCTAACCAACCAACCAACCTACCAACCTACCTAGCCAACCAACCTACCTAACCAACCAACCTACCTAACCAACCAACCTACCTAACCAACCAACCAACCTACCTAACCAACCAACCTACCTAACCAACCAACCTACCTAACCAACAAACCTAACCAACCAACCTAACCAACCAACCTACCTAACCAACCTACCTAACCAACCAACCTACCTAACCAACCAACCAACCTACCTACCTAACGAACCAACCTACCTAACCAACCAACCTAAGCAACCAACCTACCTAACCAACCAACCTACCTAACCAACCAACCTACCTAACCAACCAACCAACTTACCTAACCAACCAACCTACCTAACCAACCAACCTACCTAACCAACCAACCTAACCAACCAACCTACCTAACCAACCTACCTAACCAACCTACCTAACCAACCAACCTACCTAACCAACCAACCTACCTAACCAACCAACCTACCTAACCAACCAACCAACCTACCTACCTAACGAACCAACCTACCTAACCAACCAACCTAAGCAACCAACCTACCTAACCAACCAACCTAAGCAACCAACCTACCTAACCAACCAACCTACCTAACCAACCAACCTACCTATCCAACCAACCTACCTATCCAACCAACCTACCTAACCAACCTACCTAACCAACCTACCTAACCAACCTACCTAACCAACCTACCTAACCAACCTACCTAACCAACCTACCTAACCAACCTACCTAACCAACCTACCTAACCAACCTACCTAACCAACCTACCTAACCAACCTACCTAACCAACCTACCTAACCAACCTACCTAACCAACCTACCTAACCAACCTACCTAACCAACCTACCTAACCAACCTACCTAACCAACCTACCTAACCAACCTACCTAACCAACCTACCTAACCAACCTACCTAACCAACCTACCTAACCAACCTACCTAACCAACCTACCTAACCAACCTACCTAACCAACCTACCTAACCAACCTACCTAACCAACCTACCTAACCAACCTACCTAACCAACCTACCTAACCAACCTACCTAACCAACCTACCTAACCAACCTACCTAACCAACCTACCTAACCAACCTACCTAACCAACCTACCTAACCAACCTACCTAACCAACCTACCTAACCAACCTACCTAACCAACCTACCTAACCAACCTACCTAACCAACCTACCTAACCAACCTACCTAACCAACCTACCTAACCAACCTACCTAACCAACCTACCTAACCAACCTACCTAACCAACCTACCTAACCAACCTACCTAACCAACCTACCTAACCAACCTACCTAACCAACCTACCTAACCAACCTACCTAACCAACCTACCTAACCAACCTACCTAACCAACCTACCTAACCAACCTACCTAACCAACCTACCTAACCAACCTACCTAACCAACCTACCTAACCAACCTACCTAACCAACCTACCTAACCAACCTACCTAACCAACCTACCTAACCAACCTACCTAACCAACCTACCTAACCAACCTACCTAACCAACCTACCTAACCAACCTACCTAACCAACCTACCTAACCAACCTACCTAACCAACCTACCTAACCAACCTACCTAACCAACCTACCTAACCAACCTACCTAACCAACCTACCTAACCAACCTACCTAACCAACCTACCTAACCAACCTACCTAACCAACCTACCTAACCAACCTACCTAACCAACCTACCTAACCAACCTACCTAACCAACCTACCTAACCAACCTACCTAACCAACCTACCTAACCAACCTACCTAACCAACCTACCTAACCAACCTACCTAACCAACCTACCTAACCAACCTACCTAACCAACCTACCTAACCAACCTACCTAACCAACCTACCTAACCAACCTACCTAACCAACCTACCTAACCAACCTACCTAACCAACCTACCTAACCAACCTACCTAACCAACCTACCTAACCAACCTACCTAACCAACCTACCTAACCAACCTACCTAACCAACCTACCTAACCAACCTACCTAACCAACCTACCTAACCAACCTACCTAACCAACCTACCTAACCAACCTACCTAACCAACCTACCTAACCAACCTACCTAACCAACCTACCTAACCAACCTACCTAACCAACCTACCTAACCAACCTACCTAACCAACCTACCTAACCAACCTACCTAACCAACCTACCTAACCAACCTACCTAACCAACCTACCTAACCAACCTACCTAACCAACCTACCTAACCAACCTACCTAACCAACCTACCTAACCAACCTACCTAACCAACCTACCTAACCAACCTACCTAACCAACCTACCTAACCAACCTACCTAACCAACCTACCTAACCAACCTACCTAACCAACCTACCTAACCAACCTACCTAACCAACCTACCTAACCAACCTACCTAACCAACCTACCTAACCAACCTACCTAACCAACCTACCTAACCAACCTACCTAACCAACCTACCTAACCAACCTACCTAACCAACCTACCTAACCAACCTACCTAACCAACCTACCTAACCAACCTACCTAACCAACCTACCTAACCAACCTACCTAACCAACCTACCTAACCAACCTACCTAACCAACCTACCTAACCAACCTACCTAACCAACCTACCTAACCAACCTACCTAACCAACCTACCTAACCAACCTACCTAACCAACCTACCTAACCAACCTACCTAACCAACCTACCTAACCAACCTACCTAACCAACCTACCTAACCAACCTACCTAACCAACCTACCTAACCAACCTACCTAACCAACCTACCTAACCAACCTACCTAACCAACCTACCTAACCAACCTACCTAACCAACCTACCTAACCAACCTACCTAACCAACCTACCTAACCAACCTACCTAACCAACCTACCTAACCAACCTACCTAACCAACCTACCTAACCAACCTACCTAACCAACCTACCTAACCAACCTACCTAACCAACCTACCTAACCAACCTACCTAACCAACCTACCTAACCAACCTACCTAACCAACCTACCTAACCAACCTACCTAACCAACCTACCTAACCAACCTACCTAACCAACCTACCTAACCAACCTACCTAACCAACCTACCTAACCAACCTACCTAACCAACCTACCTAACCAACCTACCTAACCAACCTACCTAACCAACCTACCTAACCAACCTACCTAACCAACCTACCTAACCAACCTACCTAACCAACCTACCTAACCAACCTACCTAACCAACCTACCTAACCAACCTACCTAACCAACCTACCTAACCAACCTACCTAACCAACCTACCTAACCAACCTACCTAACCAACCTACCTAACCAACCTACCTAACCAACCTACCTAACCAACCTACCTAACCAACCTACCTAACCAACCTACCTAACCAACCTACCTAACCAACCTACCTAACCAACCTACCTAACCAACCTACCTAACCAACCTACCTAACCAACCTACCTAACCAACCTACCTAACCAACCTACCTAACCAACCTACCTAACCAACCTACCTAACCAACCTACCTAACCAACCTACCTAACCAACCTACCTAACCAACCTACCTAACCAACCTACCTAACCAACCTACCTAACCAACCTACCTAACCAACCTACCTAACCAACCTACCTAACCAACCTACCTAACCAACCTACCTAACCAACCTACCTAACCAACCTACCTAACCAACCTACCTAACCAACCTACCTAACCAACCTACCTAACCAACCTACCTAACCAACCTACCTAACCAACCTACCTAACCAACCTACCTAACCAACCTACCTAACCAACCTACCTAACCAACCTACCTAACCAACCTACCTAACCAACCTACCTAACCAACCTACCTAACCAACCTACCTAACCAACCTACCTAACCAACCTACCTAACCAACCTACCTAACCAACCTACCTAACCAACCTACCTAACCAACCTACCTAACCAACCTACCTAACCAACCTACCTAACCAACCTACCTAACCAACCTACCTAACCAACCTAACCAACCTACCTAACCAACCTACCTAACCAACCTACCTAACCAACCTACCTAACCAACCTACCTAACCAACCTACCTAACCAACCTACCTAACCAACCTACCTAACCAACCTACCTAACCAACCTACCTAACCAACCTACCTAACCAACCTACCTAACCAACCTACCTAACCAACCTACCTAACCAACCTACCTAACCAACCTACCTAACCAACCTACCTAACCAACCTACCTAACCAACCTACCTAACCAACCTACCTAACCAACCTACCTAACCAACCTACCTAACCAACCTACCTAACCAACCTACCTAACCAACCTACCTAACCAACCTACCTAACCAACCTACCTAACCAACCTACCTAACCAACCTACCTAACCAACCTACCTAACCAACCTACCTAACCAACCTACCTAACCAACCTACCTAACCAACCTACCTAACCAACCTACCTAACCAACCTACCTAACCAACCTACCTAACCAACCTACCTAACCAACCTACCTAACCAACCTACCTAACCACCCTACCTAACCAACCTACCTAACCAACCTACCTAACCAACCTACCTAACCAACCTACCTAACCAACCTACCTAACCAACCTACCTAACCAACCTACCTAACCAACCTACCTAACCAACCTACCTAACCAACCTACCTAACCAACCTACCTAACCAACCTACCTAACCAACCTACCTAACCAACCTACCTAACCAACCTACCTAACCAACCTACCTAACCAACCTACCTAACGAACCTACCTAACCAACCTACCTAACCAACCTACCTAACCAACCTACCTAACCAACCTACCTAACCAACCTACCTACCCAACCTACCTAACCAACCTACCTAACCAACCTACCTAACCAACCTACCTAACCAACCTACCTAACAAACCTACCTAACCAACCTACCTAACCAACCTACCTAACCAACCTACCTAACCAACCTACCTTACCAACCTACCTAACCAACCTACCTAACCAACCTACCTAACCAACCTACCTAACCAACCTACCTAACCAACCTACCTAACCAACCTACCTAACCAACCTACCTAACCAACCTACCTAACCAACCTACCTAACCAACCTACCTAACCAACCTACCTAACCTACCTAACCTACCTAACCAACCTACCTAACCAACCTACCTAACCAACCTACCTAACCAACCTACCTAACCAACCTACCTAACCAACCTACTGTTACGGGCAAGATTTGCCACGTAACAATGAGGTTGCTGTGAAAAGTGCCTATTCACCAAAAAGGGAAAAATAATAGTAATTTTTAATGCTTTCAGTTAAATATTTAAAAACCTCCCCTTGTATACGTCTTTCGTCCCTTTTGCCCTAAAATTAAACTTACTGAAGAGATTAGATTAGTTAGGCTGAAGTCATTAACCAGTATGCGTTTTGTACATCTAATTACAATAAGTTAATAGAAACTACCTGATAACTGGTAAAGCCAAACTGCAGGAAGAACGGAAACAGGGAGAGAGTCCTGCTGGAACTGAAAGACATGTTTTTGGAATACTAAGGTAAAACTAGTTTGCAGAGACTAATGGTATTCTTTTTCTTTGTTGTTAACTGTAAAAATTAAAGTATATGCTATAATTAATTTATTCATCAATTCATAATAAATTTGACTAGCACGTACGCCAAATATTAAAAAGTTTAGAGCCAACATTTATTTAGTTGTTATTTGTATTTAATTAAAGTAATCAATTAGCCAAAATAAAATATTTATTTATTGTTTTTGAGACTCAAAATAAAAACTAAAAAAACAAAATATCAAATACTTAAATTTAACACTTAAGCATGTTGTTTGACCCTCAGTACCTATTTGGCATTAGTTCATTGCCTTTCTGATTCCATGATGGTGCTTTGGATTTGTTTTTAATTGCTTTATCTTCTACATGTCATCTTTCAACCATTATCTAACGTTTGTACCTCTGACTATTTTCTCCTTATCTAAAATAGGTAAAAGCAAGTAATTAATATATTTACCTATTTTCTATTGATGTCACTGGACATACCTTCATAAGATCTCTTGCTTCTAAACCGTTTTCTATTCAACCCTACCTAATCTTCTCTGGTTGTCTAGTTTTTCTATTTGTCTAGTGACACATCAAAATTAAGTTATAATTGCCTTTCTGTAAATATCTCAAACTTCGTTGTGGTTGTATTATCTTCTTCATCCCATCGTTTATAGACGTACAAATTTTCATGTCTGTGGTAGCTTTGGTTAGCCTAAAATAGACCAAAGTAGGTAATTTATCTATTTGTCTATTTTCTACTTACAAATTTGGACCTACCTGATTTCTCTTTACAAAACGCCATATCCGTCATATATTATTTGTATTGCATCGTCAATATTTATATTCAGTAGTCTAGGTCATCTATTTCCTAGCCCATTTGTCTATAATTTTGTCTACTCTTTTTCGCAGTGATCTACGACATTTCCTAGGATTTAGCTATTTTGTCTATAAGCATTACGTCAGTCCACGGCTATTTCATAGACTAAAACATAAAGATAGAATAGTTATAGTACCTAGATTTATCTATTTTACTATTGTTTACCTACCTGACTTTCAATGCTCTGTTCCATCTATTGTTTTATTCTTCTTTTATTCCTAAGTTAGTTCCACAAAACACTTAATTCATTTCTTTGATCAGGAAACATTTAACGTATTATTTAGTAATAATTATTTCGAATAACTTATTGTCGCGAGTTCAAAATCAAAACATTACACTAAAAATCGTACCGTCTTTTGGTGCCTGTGAAAACAATCGCGATAAATGCGGCGTTGCCGCTCTGGTCGTCGTGAATTTCCTAGCACCTTTCGGAACTCCTAATTTATTCTTGCACAATCAAGTATACTAATTAAGTGTCTAAATAATTATTTGGACTGAATAGAGTCCCAATTAACTGATTTTAGTCAAGACCCTTTCATTTTTTATTTTCAAGAGTACTTTTCCTGAAATGGAAACCCTTTGTTTAAGACATGGCAATATGGTAATTTTTCTGAAACATGGTACGCAATTTCGAAGGCTCCAAAATTGGCCACTTGTACAGCTTTAGTTTCTTTGTCCTTTTCTTACATATGTGTGCTCTAAGAGTGTTAACTTTAGGTGTGAATTTTGATTAATTCTTGGATTGGAAATAAAGATGGCAACCGTAAACACACTTTCTGGAAGAGTGTTCCGATCCTTATTTCTCATTAGTTTTTATCTTGTTGTCTCTGTTTTTCATTTCTTTAAAAATCTCGAAAATTCGCGAATTTTATGGATTTATGGATCACTTTTGGGGGGGATGCGAACCTATAAAGGAGAACGGAAACCCTTTAGGAGGGACATTTTTACAAACTTCCATGCTGTGAGAAGCGCAGGAAGCAAATCTCTAAAAGATTTTTTATATATTTTAAACCAAAAGCTAAGTTATTTTTACGTCAGTAAAACGATCCCAGAGGGATATTTAAAACTGGGTTTTGTGTTTAAAAGAAGTTTTCTTTTTGTGATTCGCAGCCCGACCTAAATTGGTAAGTCCATATTTCCTAATTTACTTCATAAATTTTGATTTTCTATAAGCTAATTACGACTCAGTTTGGCCAATTTTTCTTTAAACAGCTTATTGCTTCTTGTTTTAGAAAAAAATATATATATAGGATTAAATTGTAGTCACTTTTGTTTATTAATTTTCGTTATATGTTAAGGGGCGTTCATTCAGATTGTCATAGTTAATGGCCATTTATTTGACAAATTTGAACATTAAATTACTAAAGCATAACTATAGTAAATTTTCATTAATTTTCGTAATTTATCAGTTGAATTATTTAATTTTTGTTTTTTTATTATTAATTAGAAGTAATCAATTACCCAATCATTTAGTCCTCTGCCTAGTTGCCTTAAGGTGTGTTCCAAAAACCTGTTTTTCTTTTAGGTCTCCAAAAGAATTCTGGAGGGAATCTTCACGTATCAGAATTATAAACAGAATTATGAATTCTGACGAATTAGAATTAATCCCAAGTTAAGAATTGTGACGAATTAGAACTATGCTCAGAATTATGAATTTCGACGAATAAGAATTCTAATCAGAGTTAGAGACTTGACAAATAGTTGGAAAAATTTGGATGTACAGATAAAAAGTTTGACTGGACTGTGGTTATTAATTTTTCAAGTAAGATCCATTTTAATTAAGGCTTATTCGACTCTAGGTTTAGGTTTAGCTAGTAAATATGGCATATTAGGAATATAAAGAATATTTTTAAAAGTGGTTTAAAAGCCAAATAGGCGCATATTAGGGATAAAAAGAATAATTTTTAAAAGAGGTTTAAAATTAGTGAAAATATAAAACTGTAGAAGAATATTGTCACGGAAAATTCTTCCTGTGAAATAAAATTTATTGAATTTAAAACGTTTTTTTTTATTTCGTTATTTGGTAAGATGAACGCCATATAGAAATAGTTCATTATAAAATATAACAAATTGGTACCCCTGGCTGTTTTTTTCAATATTCTTTTGCAGTTTTGTTTTTCAAAAAAAATGGATAGGTTAGGTTAGGCGATTTTTTTTGTATGGATTCCCTTCAGAATGCGCTAAAAGGTCGTTTTGTTTTGCGTTATTATTATTTTTTTTACAGCAGTGTAAGGGGTTAGTTTACCCTTACTACTGTAAGCTGCTTAGCTGATTTGTTCAGGGCAGAGTAAGGGGTGTTTTTTTTTCCTTACTGTCCAAAAAAAATAAATAAGATTAACTACGCGGTGTTAGTTACAGTAATGGCGGCAACATAGCGCAGCTATTTTGTAGTTTTCTTTTGGCGTCCTTTTAAGTTTTTTGCGTTGTGTTTTGCGGTGTAGGTACCCACACAGATGTACAAAATTTATATATACTGATAATTACTGATACCTAGTAGGTAATAATAACTAGTATTAGGTATTTATTTTAAATAATAAATTTTGGCATTTCTTTTGCCCCTTTGTCACTTGATACAAAGTGGTTAGAAAAACCCTTGACACTTTTCTTTTACCCTGTCACTGTATATAGGGTGTTTTTTTTTATTAGACAGAGTGTTCAAAACTCCGGTCCCGCTCTGTCCCAGTATACAGTGTGTTACTGATCTACAAGGTATACTGGGCGAGGCTTGTCCATATATAGGTACCCCAAAATAGTTTTGTTTAGGCGCTGCTGTATACAGGGTGCCCAGAAAATGAAAAGTTAATTTTTTTTACGTTTTCGTAGTTTTTGGGCTTGCTGTATATAGAGTGTCTCTAAAATTTTTTTGAATACTCATCGCTGTATACAGAGTGTCCCTAAAATATTAATTTAAATATTCACTGCTATATACAGAGTGTCCCTAAAATTTTTTTTTAATATTCACTACTGTATATAGAGTGTTCCTAAAAAATTTTTTTTATACTCACTACTGTATATAGAGTGTCCCTAAATTTTTTTTTTAATACTCATCGCTGTTTACAGAGTGTCCCTAAAATATTAATTTAAATATTCACTGCTATATACAGAGTGTCCCTTAATTTTTTTTTATTCACTACTGTATATAGAGTGTCCCTAAAAATTTTATTTTATACTCATCGCTGTGTACAGAGTGTCCCTGAAATAACTTTTTTTTTATTCACTGCTATATACAGAGTGTCCCTAAAAATTTTCTTTGGTATTCACCACTGTATATAGAGTGTCCCTAAAATTTTTTAAAAAAAATCTATACGGCTAAATACAGAGTGCCCCAAACATTAAAAGTTTTCTTTTTATACCGTGGTGGATAGAATTGGCCCTCCTTAAATATATTTTTTTTAAATTTTTTCTTTTTTGAGGGGTTTTCTTTTCTTTTTTTTTTGTTGCTTGGCAAGGGTGGGGTTTGTCCCTGGTCGTGACAAGACAGATTATTATAATTAAAAAGAATTTTTTTTTTAATTTTGGCGTTTGCTCATTATTTGTTTAATTCGCAACAATGGAGGTAAATAGGCTAAATAATGATGAGCTTCAGTATGAATTGGAGATACGTGGTCTGCCGGTACAACAAACAATGAACGGTCGTAGGGAAGATTTGCGTGCAGTACTGCGAGAGGAACGTCGTGGTAGATGTTTAGCTCCAGTAGGTACTAATAAAGATCCAGTTACAGAACTGCTGACATGTCGAGCTAAGCTTCAGTATTTGAGCACGGAGTTAGCTTCATTTAACGCCGCCAATAGGGAAAACGAATTTAAACGATTTTACTCTCGCTTGATTCATGTTAACTTGAGACTTACTCGCATCCGCTGTACTGATGAGCATGACAAGGCGTTGCTTTTAGAGTTGTCAAATAGGTGCACTCAATTGATTGGTCAGTTAAATTTGGTTTACGAACAGTTACCTGCTGCTATTCCCTTGATTGAAGTTAGGGTAGAGGAGGTTTCTCGACCATTAGAGCCAGAACCTACTGATGTGTTGCAACCAGTGGTAGTCAGCCCAGCGATGCCTGTACGTACACCAGTTTCGTACGATTTGGTTAATATCGGTAGTGACCAAGAACCATCAGGTAGGAGTGATCTTCTTTCTAGTAGTCCTCCTCCTTTAAATGTTGTTCAATTCCCGGCTCAGTCTACTCTTGAGTCTTTAGGACCTGGTCATCGGGCTAGTAATCCAACCCTTTACTCGAATCATACCAGAAGTAGGCAGGAAGCGTTGAATAGAAGCGAGGATCGTGTTGTAGGTAATGAAGTGGGGGAAAGTCAAGGTATAGGGGTAGTTGATCGTTCGAGAGTTACGCCTCGCTTGGTGGTTGAGGATCATCAACTCCATCATTCTATAGCACCTCAATCAACCTCTGAGAGACCTCTTGAGGATTTCTTTAATAACCTTGAACATAATAGAGCGGAAATACCACATCCTTCTATTCCTACTCAAGTTCCACAATCCACCTTTTCTGATGGACCAAACTTACATCAACCATCCAACACTGCTCATGCTTCCAATGTTGTACCCCAATCTTTAATTTCATTTGACCCTCTCGAGTATCAAACTCCACAACCAGCTTTATCTCAAATTGTTAGGGGTCAGTACTGTTTGCTGAATGAACCAGAAAGATCAAGTAGACCACCACCTCAACGAGAAATTCCTTTTAGTTCGGTAAATGAGCCTTCTGAATTCCATATTTCTGAACGAAGGGGTTCGCGAGTTCACTTTGATGAGCCTCTTGTTCAACAGTGGATACCAGGTAATCCTGAATATCATCCCTCGGTAAATCGGCATGGTCCTGAACGTTTTGATAATTCATATCTAGATAACGAAACATCTTCTAAACCTTTACAACACTTTACGCAAGTAAATTCCACGATTCTAGACCCTGAAAACAGACCATCGACGGGCAATCATCCAGTGCGAGGTATCCCTGAACCGCAGTTGTCCAATAAAGATATGAGGTCTTCATCTTCTACCGATCTGCCTTATTTTGTACCCCATATTTCTTCGAGGCCTTCACAGCGTCAACCAACTTTCACTACCAATCACCAATCTCATGCTGATGTTAGTAGATCTGGTCCGTATCCTCCTAATAGAGAACGGGTTCCTCCTGAGAGTAACTATTCTAGGGTACCTAGACCTAGTAATTCTTTCTACGAGGACTATTCCGATTTGGCTCGACGATTAGATGAATTAGAGTTTTCTTCTCTGCGTGGCAGAGGTACTTCATTTCGTGATTCTAGAGATTTATCGTTTGATGTTTCACGATGGAAATTAAAATACACCGGACGAACTAGTGTCACAAATTTTCTTGAAAGAATCGAAGAGCTGAGACGAGCATATAATGTATCGAAGGAGTGTTTACTAGATTCTGCACCTCTGTTGTTAGACGATGAGGCTTTGCACTTTTTCAGGAATGGATCATTTCGCTCTTGGGACGATTTTACTCGGCAGTTGTTAGATGTTTTTCTAAGTGACGAATATGACGAGGATTTGTGGGCAGAAATCAAACAAATAACGCAGGGCGCACAAGAAAAAGTAACAACCTTTTTCATTAGCATCCAAAGTCTTTTTAGAAAGCTTCCGGTTATGCCTGGTGAGCTTCAGCGTGTTAGAATCATACGTCGTCTACTTTTACCTGATATTCAAAGACGTTTACCATCTAGCATTTATTCTGTGGACGAATTATTTAGGGAAGCTAGGTCTATCGAAGCGAATGAACAACGCCTTCAACGCTTTGTTCCCCCTCCCACCAATGCTAGGAATTTAGTCGAACCAGAATTGGCTTATCGTCGACCTCCATCAGATCGACAACGTCCTACAACGATTTATGCAGTACAGCATAGTGAATCAGGTTTTAGTAGATCACAAAATCGACAACCATCTTCTAATAATTTTCGATCTTCAAGTTCTGCAAATGCTAGGTCCTTCAACAATTCGCATTCTTTACATTCTGAGGCAAATAATAATTCATATCGCACGAACTCTTCTACTGCTAGGTCAAGTAATGCTCATCCTCAGAGTAGGTCACATAACCCCAATACTACGAATAGGTCAAATAATTCAAATCAATCCAATAGGTCAAATAATAGTTCAGGCACTTCTACAATCCGAGAGCAATCTTCTACATCCAATCAGTCTCACTCATCTAACGCTCGTATTTCTGAAAATAATGTTGCATCCAATAATAGTTTAAATACTTCTTCGCAGTCATCCGCTACTCCTATCTCGTCCACGGAAACCCTTTGCTGGAATTGTCTTAAGGTCGGACACAGATTTAAAAGCTGTCAAATACCGCTTAAAGTATTTTGTTATAAATGTGGGAAACCTGGTTTTTATACTTTCAATTGTGATTGTTCAAAAAAACGGGTCGTCGGGAGGTCAGGTGGCCAACTGAGTTCCTCCCCATCCCTAATGGCCAATGATCACAAGGTTGTTCTAGATTTTATTTTGGGTCATGCGCATGGTGATGAACGTCCCTACTTAGAGGTAAGTATCTATGGGAAAAAAGTTTTAGGTTTATTGGATAGTGGCTGTTCAAAAACAATTTTAGGAAATGTAGGTTGGCAGCTCCTTCAGAAATTTTGTAGATTAAATGCTAATGATAACCTTGAGTGTACAGTGGCTAATGGCCAGCGATGTCAGTGTCTAGGTACGGTTGAATTACCCATTGTGTTGAGAAGTAAGGTAGTGGTACTGGAGGTTTTGGTGGTTCCGTCTCTGCCTCATACCATAATTTTAGGTGTTGACTTTTGGAGTCGCATGGGTATCATTCCTGACCTGCGTGCTGGTGAATGGCGATTTCATAATTCCCTAGATGTTAAAAATACGGTCGCGGCTATTGAATCCCTAGACACTTTGTCATCTGAACAACGTTCTACCTTAGATTCTTTGACTTCTCGTTTATTTTCATCAGAGCCTGGTAGCATTGGTTGCACAAGTCTTGTTGAGTTAGAGATTAAAGTTAATTCTGATCCCATAAAGCAGCGTTATTATCCAATTTCACCTACTCTACAAAAAGAAGTTGATGCTGAGTTGGATCAGATGTTAGAAGACAATATTGTCGAACCTTCAAATTCACCATGGTCTTCACCGATTGTAATGATTAAAAAGAAGTCTGGAAATTGGCGTTTTTGTGTAGATTACAGAGCGGTTAATAAAGTTACTGTCAAGGACGCATATCCCATTCCTTTTGTCACCGATACGCTTGACAAACTTCGAGATGCCAAATATTTGAGTACGTTGGATATTAAGTCGGCCTATTGGCAAATTCCTGTGTCAGAAGCAGCAAGGCCTATTACTGCTTTTACCGTTCCTCGTCGTGGTCTTTTCCAATTCCGAAGAATGCCATTTGGACTTACCAATGCGCCTGCGGTGTGGCAAAGATTGATTGAGAGAGTTGTCGGCGTGGATCTGGAGCCATACGTGTTCGTATATCTTGATGATGTAATTATTTGCACTGATTCTTCTGAAATTGATCCATTTGGAAAGCATCTCGAGATTCTGGAGGAGGTGATTTCACGAATTCAAAGGGCTGGACTTACTTTAAATAAAGAAAAATGTGTCTTTTGCAAACCCGAATTAAAATATCTTGGTTACGTTATAAATTGTTCAGGGCTGTTAGTAGATCCAGATAAAGTACAAGCGATTGTACAGATTCCAACCCCTAAGACGGTGACGGAAATTCGAAGATTAGTTGGCGTAGCGTCTTGGTATCGTATCGTAGGTTTATTCCTGATTTTAGTTCTATTGTTTCGCCGTTGACGGCTCTGACTCGTAAAAATACCAAATTCACTTGGTCTTCTGAGTGTGAACGTGCATTTCGCACCATTAAAGAACATCTCGTTCAAGCCCCAATTTTGTCATGTCCGAATTTTGACTTGCCTTTCGTCGTCCAAACAGATGCTTCAGACTATGGTCTTGGTGCCGTTTTATCTCAGCAACAAAATGGCGAGGAAAAGGTGATTTGTTACCTTAGTCGTAGTTTGTCAAAAGCGGAGCGTAAATATTCCACCACTGAGAAGGAATGTCTCGCCGTATTATTTGCTATTGAGAAGCTCACCGTAATAACAGATCATTATTGTTTAAAGTGGCTAAACTCGATTAAAGATCCTGTGGGTCGGATTGCGCGATGGGCCATTCGTCTCCAGCAGTATGATTTTGATGTAGTCCACCGAAAAGGTAAAGACAATGTTGTACCAGACTGTTTGTCGAGAACGGTACCTCAGATTGATGCTGCTGAGATTGTTGTGAACCCGGAGCCTGTTTCGGATCCTTGGTATAAAAGAATAATGGCGGATATTCAAGCCTTTCCTTCAAAATATCCTCTTGGGCAAATTATCGATGGTAAGGTGTTTAAACGGGCTAAGATTCCCTATCCCACTCTTTCATCCTCAGATTCTGACTGGTTAGAAGTTGTGCCTCGAGAGCGTAGGTCCCAAATTATACGAGAACACCACGATCCACCAACTTGTGGTCACCTAGGGGTTGCTAAAACTTTGAGCCGTATTGTTCAACACTTTTATTGGCCGAATATGCGAAATGATGTTGCAAAGTATATCAGGAAATGTAGAACATGTTTAGAAACCAAACCTGAGCAAAAACCGCCAATAGGAGAAATGCTGAGCATAATGCCTACTCTTACTAGACCATGGCAAATGGTGAGTGTGGACTTGGTTGGGCCTTTGCCTCGCTCTACTCAAGGTTATAAATATGTCTTCTCGGTACAGGATTGTTTTTCCAAGTTAGTTTTGTTCTTTCCCCTTCGTAATGCAACAGCTCTTTCTCTAACTCGTTGGATGGAAGATTATGTAATACACGTGTACGGTGCACCGGATGTGGTCATAGTCGATAATGGAACGCAGTTTAAAAGCAGTATTTTTAAGAACGCAGTTACCCAATATGGCACTCAGATTAAGTATATTTCTAATTATCATCCTCAGGCAAATCCGGTCGAACGATCTCATCGAGTCCTTAAAACCATGCTGAGCGGTTATGTTTCCAAGGATCATAAAAACTGGGATAAGTACTTGGGTAAATTAGCTTTCGCTATCCGGTCCGCTAAGCACAGTGTAACAGGTTTTTCTCCAAATTTTATTGTGTTTGGACATGAGGTTCATTTGGCCAAACATGAACTTCCTTTTTCTAATGATTCTACCCTTGCATCTCCTCCGGAAAAGGCGGAAGCATTACAAAAGCCGTTTGAGGACGTTCAAAAACGACTAATGCTTAACTATGAGAAGACGAAAGTTCGGTACAATCTCTTCGAAGACGTTCAGATCGTTTCCAGCTTCATCAGCAGGTATGGAAAAGAAACTTTGCTCACTCAGATGCCGCTCGACAGATTACGTCCAAATTTTTGCCGAAGTATGCGGGTCCTTATGTCATTTCTAAGGTTCACAACCCTTGGAATTTTGAGCTGTCTGATATGTCTGGACGTAGTGTTGGAGTTTGGCATGCGCAGGACCTAAAAGCACATCCTCCTGATGACGAAGATGATGTCTAACGGTGGCGAACGATCCATTTTCCTCGATTTTCTTTTGTTGCTTAATTTATTTTTCTCGGTTGTCGCTTCTTTTGTCTTAGTTCTTTAACCTGGTCTAAGCGCGGTTGCGCGGCTCTGCAGCTGGGCGCCCCTGCTGACCTCGTTCAGTAGGTAAAAGAATACCACCGCTCCATGGTTCCTAGGATGGGGGTTAACTAAGTCCCTCTAACAGGCCCTCGTAAGGTTACAATGTCCGTTAACCTTACGAGTATTTTGTTCAGGTCACACTTGGGCCGGATAGCTCAGGTGATGTGGACTAGTGACAGGTTTTAGCGAGAAACTTGTGACCGGAGTCCAAGGACGGCCACACATCTGTTCATGATGGTCGGGCGTAGGAGTAAGTCCCTACTACCCCTCAGTGACCTTATCACTCCACAGATTCAGGGTTTACCAGGCTACCTGTTCTGTGTTCTACCTTGTCTATCTCTCTCCATGTCGTGTGTGCAAACCATTTCAAATCAGCAGAAGAAAATTAAGGTGTCTACTGAGGATTCTTGTAGTTTTAAGTTGTTTACCTATCATGCGTTGTTGATAGCAGAGTTGGATTGTTGTTTTGTCAATCTTGGCCGGAAACTTGATTGACGTGACAATTGTCTAAAGGCCTGTCTCATCGCTCAGGACTTAGTCCCCGTGATGGCTAATCCTTATGATAGCTTCAAATCAGTAGGAGAAATTAAGGTGTCTACTGAGGATTCTTGTAGTTTTAAAATTGTTTACCTATCATACGTTGTTGATAGCAGAGTTGGATTGTTGCTTTGTCAATCTTGGCCGAAAACTTGATTGACGTGACAATTGTCTAAAGGCCTGTCTCATCGCTCAGGACTTAGTCCCCGTGATGGCTAAGCCTTATGATAGCTTCAAATCAACAGGAAAAGTAAAATGCCTCGCTGAGGATTCTCATACAATTTGTCTTAAGTTGAAAGCAGGTTCTCTGTTAGCGTTCTTTAGAAATCGGGATTTAAAAGTTTCTTCGAAACTTTGCCTAAGAAGGGGTGGTGTTGTTACGGGCAAGATTTGCCACGTAACAATGAGGTTGCTGTGAAAAGTGCCTATTCACCAAAAAGGGAAAAATAATAGTAATTTTTAATGCTTTCAGTTAAATATTTAAAAACCTCCCCTTGTATACGTCTTTCGTCCCTTTTGCCCTAAAATTAAACTTACTGAAGAGATTAGATTAGTTAGGCTGAAGTCATTAACCAGTATGCGTTTTGTACATCTAATTACAATAAGTTAATAGAAACTACCTGATAACTGGTAAAGCCAAACTGCAGGAAGAACGGAAACAGGGAGAGAGTCCTGCTGGAACTGAAAGACATGTTTTTGGAATACTAAGGTAAAACTAGTTTGCAGAGACTAATGGTATTCTTTTTCTTTGTTGTTAACTGTAAAAATTAAAGTATATGCTATAATTAATTTATTCATCAATTCATAATAAATTTGACTAGCACGTACGCCAAATATTAAAAAGTTTAGAGCCAACATTTATTTAGTTGTTATTTGTATTTAATTAAAGTAATCAATTAGCCAAAATAAAATATTTATTTATTGTTTTTGAGACTCAAAATAAAAACTAAAAAAACAAAATATCAAATACTTAAATTTAACACTTAAGCATGTTGTTTGACCCTCAGTACCTATTTGGCATTAGTTCATTGCCTTTCTGATTCCATGATGGTGCTTTGGATTTGTTTTTAATTGCTTTATCTTCTACATGTCATCTTTCAACCATTATCTAACGCTTGTACCTCTGACTATTTTCTCCTTATCTAAAATAGGTAAAAGCAAGTAATTAATATATTTACCTATTTTCTATTGATGTCATTGGACATACCTTCATAAGATCTCTTGCTTCTAAACCGTTTTCTATTCAACCCTACATAATCTTCTCTGGTTGTCTAGTTTTTCTATTTGTCTAGTGACACATCAAAATTAAGTTATAATTGCCTTTCTGTAAATATCTCAAACTTCGTTGTGGTTGTATTATCTTCTTCATCCCATCGTTTATAGACGTACAAATTTTCATGTCTGTGGTAGCTTTGGTTAGCCTAAAATAGACCAAAGTAGGTAATTGTAGGTGGTAGACGCTTTTTACTCATTGGGCGTCGACCGGTGAGATACCACCATGCCAGAACTGAGTAGCGCTAAGTGGTATCACCACGTTCCGCTACTGCGCTGGCAGTCCGGTTCCAACAATGAGTAACAGATAGCATGATGGCGCCTCCAGGATCAAAATATTCCGGAGGTAAAATACCCGACCACTCGGATCTCCGGGCGTCGGGTGATCCTGGGGGTCATTCATGCTAAGATATTAAAAGAAGACCAAAAACTCAACTCCGAATTGATTTTAGCAATATAAGAGGATTAAGTACTAACATGAATTCAGTTCACCAACATCTTGAAGAACAAAGACCTGACATCCTTGTTCTCACTGAAACTAAAATCAGTTCTGCAACACCTATTGTGAACTATCTTTATCCCGGCTATGACCTACACCACCGATTTCAAAATAATTTTGGGATCTGTGTGTACATTAAAAATGACCTTTCATGTCATCGAGAGGAGAAGCTAGAACCAGCGAACCTCGATATCATATGGCTGAAATTCACCTTAAAGTCATCGACCAAGTTCATTTGCTGCCTCTACCGACCGCCAAGTAACACCGAGTATCAAAACTTTTTTGCGACATTATCCGAAAACTGTGATAGTATACAGTCTAGCTATCCACATGCGGAAATTGTTTTTTTACGCGATTTCAACGTCCACAATATACCCTGGCTAAAACACCACAACAAAACAGATAATGAAGGCAGGGAAGCAGAAGCTTTTGCCATAAGTTGTGGTCTAACGCAGCTTGTCGATGAACCTACCCGTATCTCAGAAAGGGGTGAATTTGCAGCACTTTTAGACTTGTTCCTAACTACAAATCCTGACTTGTACACAATTCAAGTAGATCCCCCACTTGGTTCATCCGATCATAAACTTATAAGAACAAAATGCGAAATGTTCATACCGCCAAGCCAACAATCACTTCCTCGTAAAATGTGGCACTATAAATCGGCAAAATGGAATGACCTTAAACAGTTTTACCTGGATTTTCCATGGCAAGAGGTTTGCTTTAAAACAGCTGATCCCACTATTTGCTGTAATGAAATAACAAAAGTAATCTTATCTGGAATGGATGCATATATCCCACATACAATAAAACGCAGCAAACCTTGGTTCAACAGCCAGTGTCAAACGGCTGTACAGAAAAAACACAGAGCATATAACCTTTGGAAACGACAACAAACCGCTCAAAACCACACAGAATTTATAGAAGCCAGAAATAGTTGTAAAATTACTATTGACGCCGCCAAAGAAACATACAATCAAAGAATAAAAAACAGGTTGCTGAATTGTCCAAGTAGTTCTAGGTCCTTTTGGTCTCTTGCAAAAGCCGTTGGATCAAACTTCACCAAGTCATCCATACCACCACTTACAGATAAAAATACTCACTTAGCCACAACATCAGAGGAAAAATCCAATATGCTGGCCAAAATCTTTTCCTCCAACTCAAACCTAACAGTGCCAAATGGAAAAACTCCACCGTTCATTGAAAGGGTTTCCCACAGTATGCCAGAGGTACCCTTTTGTCACAGAGAAATACAAAAATCCCTTAAAAAGTTGGATACAAACAAAGCAATGGGCCCAGATGGCATTCCCGCGATAGTACTCAAAAACTGTGCTAGCGAACTCACCCCAACTTTCGCAAAATTATTCAATTTATCTTATAGGCAAGGAGTATATCCATCATCATGGAAGTCTGCCGCAGTACAACCCATTCCAAAGAAAGGAAAAAATACAGATCCGTTAAACTATAGACCAATTGCTCTACTTCCGGTGATATCAAAAGTAATGGAAAGAGTTGTGAACAATCACCTAACCAAGTACTTGGAAAAGTACAAAATTATCAACGACAAGCAATACGGATTTCGAAAATATAGGTCAACTGGCGATTTACTTACATACGTCACTCACTTATGGCAAAAAGCGATTGAGTTGCGAGGTGAAACAAGAACAATTGCCTTAGATATATCTAAAGCATTCGATAAAGTCTGGCATGAAAATCTGCTCAACAAGCTCAAAGCAACGGGATTGTCGCCGAGACTTTGCACTTGGTTTGAAAGTTACCTTAAGGATAGATCCATTTATGTTGCACTGGATGGCCGGAACTCCAACTCTTACCAAATAAATGCTGGTGTGCCACAGGGAGCAATCCTTTCGCCAACACTTTTTCTGATTTACATAAATGACCTCATAGATAAAACAGTAAATCCAATTTATTGCTTTGCAGATGATGGCAATGTAGTCTCCTCAGTCATACCACCCACATGTCTCTCCGCACGTGAATTCCATTACCTTAGACTAACTGAAATATCACAGATAAATAAAGACTTGGAGATAATAGAGGAGGGGGGCAACAAAAACCTTGTACAGTTCAACGCGCAGAAAACCCAAGCAGCCCTGTTTTCAAAAAAGACCAGCACCGGTGAGCCAAACATCATGCTATCTGGAAGTGCTGTCGCATTGCAGAGCCAGTTGAACATCTTAGGAGTCACTGCAGAGACCAACATGTCTTGGCACAGTCACGTGGCAGATATAGCTAAAAGGGCGTCCCAAAAGCTTGGGGTGCTATTTCGTACAAGACATCTGTATACACCAAGCCAACTGCTGACACTCTACAAAGCCCAGATTCGACCAACTATGGAGTACTGCTCACATATATGGAGTGCGGCACCCAAACATACCTTAATGCTTTTGAACACCGTGCAAAAACGAGCTATCAATGACCCCGCACTTACCCGTAGCTTGGATAGTCTCGAACATCGAAGAACTGTGGGCGATCTATCTCTCTTCTAAAGGTAATATCACGGAAAATGCTCTGAAGAGTTGGCACGTATGATCCCCCCGGGAGTAGCACCTACTAGGCGAACACGTCAAACAGACGGTAACCATTTATTGTCAAAATAGAGGCACCAAGAACCTCATTATATCAGAATTCATATCTCTGGAGAACAGCATCGCTGTGGAATAAACTCCCTGCGACAGTTTTCCCTGCAGGTTACAACCTGAACCGTTTCAAAACCAACACACACCAACATTTCCGCGCACTTGCCGCTTCTCGAGCGTCATAGGGATCTCCTTGCGAGTGCGCATACCCGTAAAAAAAAAAAATATATCTATTTGTCTATTTTCTACTTACAAATTTGGACCTACCTGATTTCTCTTTACAAAACGCCATATCCGTCATATATTATTTGTATTGCATCGTCAATATTTATATTCAGTAGTCTAGGTCATCTATTTCTTAGCCCATTTGTCTATAATTTTGTCTACTCTTTTTCGCAGTGATCTACGACATTTCCTAGGATTTAGCTATTTTGTCTATAAGCATTACGTCAGTCCACGGCTATTTCATAGACTAAAACATAAAGATAGAATAGTTATAGTACCTAGATTTATCTATTTTACTATTGTTTACCTACCTGACTTTCAATGCTCTGTTCCATCTATTGTTTTATTCTTCTTTTATTCCTAAGTTAGTTCCACAAAACACTTAATTCATTTCTTTGATCAGGAAACATTTAACGTATTATTTAGTAATAATTATTTCGAATAACTTATTGTCGCGAGTTCAAAATCAAAACATTACACTAAAAATCGTACCGTCTTTTGGTGCCTGTGAAAACAATCGCGATAAATGCGGCGTTGCCGCTCTGGTCGTCGTGAATTTCCTAGCACCTTTCGGAACTCCTAATTTATTCTTGCACAATCAAGTATACTAATTAAGTGTCTAAATAATTATTTGGACTGAATAGAGTCCCAATTAACTGATTTTAGTCAAGACCCTTTCATTTTTTATTTTCAAGAGTACTTTTCCTGAAATGGAAACCCTTTGTTTAAGACATGGCAATATGGTAATTTTTCTGAAACATGGTACGCAATTTCGAAGGCTCCAAAATTGACCACTTGTACAGCTTTAGTTTCTTTGTCCTTTTCTGACATATGTGTGCTCTAAGAGTGTTAACTTTAGGTGTGAATTTTGATTAATTCTTGGATTGGAAATAAAGATGGCAACCGGAAACACACTTTCTGGAAGAGTGTTTCGATCCTTATTTCTCATGTTTTTCATTTCTTTAAAAATCTCGAAAATTCGCGAATTTTATGGATTTATGGATCACTTTTGGGGGGGATGCGAACCTATAAAGGAGAACGGAAACCCTTTAGGAGGGACATTTTTACAAACTTCCATGCTGTGAGAAACGCAGGAAGCAAATCTCTAAAAGATTTTTTATATATTTTAAACCAAAAGCTAAGTTATTTTTACGTCAGTAAAACGATCCCAGAGGGATATTTAAAACTGGGTTTTGTGTTTAAAAGAAGTTTTCTTTTTGTGATTCGCAGCCCGACCTAAATTGGTAAGTCCATATTTCCTAATTTACTTCATAAATTTTGATTTTCTATAAGCTAATTACGACTCAGTTTGGCCAATTTTTCTTTAAACAGCTTATTGCTTCTTGTTTTAGAAAAAAATATATATATAGGATTAAATTGTAGTCACTTTTGATTATTAATTTTCGTTATATGTTAAGGGGCGTTCACGCTAGTCAAAATCTCTATTTTTCTTTATCAATCGTTTGTAGGTAAAATAATAATAATAGTAATGATATTGACTAATTGACAGTTGGGCTGTTCAGATTGTCATAGTTAATGGCCATTTATTTGACAAATTTGAACATTAAATTACTAAAGCATAACTATAGTAAATTTTCATTAATTTTAGTAATTTATCAGTTGAATTATTTAATTTTTGTTTTTTTATTATTAATTAGAAGTAATCAATTACCCAATCATTTAGTCCTCTGCCTAGTTGCCTTAAGGTGTGTTCCAAAAACCTGTTTTTATTTTAGGTCTCCAAAAGAATTCTGGAGGGAATCTTCACGTATCAGAATTATAAACAGAATTAAGAATTCTGACGAATTAGAATTAATCCCAAGTTAAGAATTGTGACGAATTAGAACTATGCTCAGAATTATGAATTTCGACGAATAAGAATTCTAATCAGAGTTAGAGACTTGACAAATAGTTGGAAAAATTTGGATGTACAGATAAAAAGTTTGACTGGACTGTGGTTATTAATTTTTCAAGTAAGATCCATTTTAATTAAGGCTTATTCGACTCTAGGTTTAGGTTTAGCTAGTAAATATGCGCATATTAGGAATATAAAGAATATTTTTAAAAGTGGTTTAAAAGCCAAATAGGCGCATATAGGGATAAAAAGAATAATTTTTAAAAGAGGTTTAAAATTAGTGAAAATATAAAACTGTAGAAGAATATTGTCACGGAAAATTCTTCCTGTGAAATAAAATTTATTGAATTTAAAACCTTTTTTTTTATTTCGTTATTTGGTAAGATGAACCCCATATAGAAATAGTTCATTATAAAATATAACACTACCTAACCAACCTACCTAACCAACCTACCTAACCAACCTACCTAACCAACCTACCTAACCAACCTACCTAACCAACCTACCTAACCAACCTACCTAACCAACCTACCTAACCAACCTACCTAACCAACCTACCTAACCAACCTACCTAACCAACCTACCTAACCAACCTACCTAACCAACCTACCTAACCAACCTACCTAACCAACCTACCTAACCAACCTACCTAACCAACCTACCTAACCAACCTACCTAACCAACCTACCTAACCAACCTACCTAACCAACCTACCTAACCAACCTACCTAACCAACCTACCTAACCAACCTACCTAACCAACCTACCTAACCAACCTACCTAACCAACCTACCTAACCAACCTACCTAACCAACCTACCTAACCAACCTACCTAACCAACCTACCTAACCAACCTACCTAACCAACCTACCTAACCAACCTACCTAACCAACCTACCTAACCAACCTACCTAACCAACCTACCTAACCAACCTACCTAACCAACCTACCTAACCAACCTACCTAACCAACCTACCTAACCAACCTACCTAACCAACCTACCTAACCAATCTACCTAACCAACCTACCTAACCAACCTACCTAACCAACCTACCTAACCAACCTACCTAACCAACCTACCTAACCAACCTACCTAACCAACCTACCTAACCAACCTACCTAACCAACCTACCTAACCAACCTACCTAACCAACCTACCTAACCAACCTACCTAACCAACCTACCTAACCAACCTACCTAACCAACCTACCTAACCAACCTACCTAACCAACCTACCTAACCAACCTACCTAACCAACCTACCTAACCAACCTACCTAACCAACCTACCTAACCAACCTACCTAACCAACCTACCTAACCAACCTACCTAACCAACCTACCTAACCAACCTACCTAACCAACCTACCTAACCAACCTACCTAACCAACCTACCTAACCAACCTACCTAACCAACCTACCTAACCAACCTACCTAACCAACCTACCTAACCAACCTACCTAACCAACCTACCTAACCAACCTACCTAACCAACCTACCTAACCAACCTACCTAACCAACCTACCTAACCAACCTACCTAACCAACCTACCTAACCAACCTACCTAACCAACCTACCTAACCAACCTACCTAACCAACCTACCTAACCAACCTACCTAACCAACCTACCTAACCAACCTACCTAACCAACCTACCTAACCAACCTACCTAACCAACCTACCTAACCAACCTACCTAACCAACCTACCTAACCAACCTACCTAACCAACCTACCTAACCAACCTACCTAACCAACCTACCTAACCAACCTACCTAACCAACCTACCTAACCAACCTACCTAACCAACCTACCTAACCAACCTACCTAACCAACCTACCTAACCAACCTACCTAACCAACCTACCTAACCAACCTACCTAACCAACCTACCTAACCAACCTACCTAACCAACCTACCTAACCAACCTACCTAACCAACCTACCTAACCAACCTACCTAACCAACCTACCTAACCAACCTACCTAACCAACCTACCTAACCAACCTACCTAACCAACCTACCTAACCAACCTACCTAACCAACCTACCTAACCAACCTACCTAACCAACCTACCTAACCAACCTACCTAACCAACCTACCTAACCAACCTACCTAACCAACCTACCTAACCAACCTACCTAACCAACCTACCTAACCAACCTACCTAACCAACCTACCTAACCAACCTACCTAACCAACCTACCTAACCAACCTACCTAACCAACCTACCTAACCAACCTACCTAACCAACCTACCTAACCAACCTACCTAACCAACCTACCTAACCAACCTACCTAACCAACCTACCTAACCAACCTACCTAACCAACCTACCTAACCAACCTACCTAACCAACCTACCTAACCAACCTACCTAACCAACCTACCTAACCAACCTACCTAACCAACCTACCTAACCAACCTACCTAACCAACCTACCTAACCAACCTACCTAACCAACCTACCTAACCAACCTACCTAACCAACCTACCTAACCAACCTACCTAACCAACCTACCTAACCAACCTACCTAACCAACCTACCTAACCAACCTACCTAACCAACCTACCTAACCAACCTACCTAACCAACCTACCTAACCAACCTACCTAACCAACCTACCTAACCAACCTACCTAACCAACCTACCTAACCAACCTACCTAACCAACCTACCTAACCAACCTACCTAACCAACCTACCTAACCAACCTACCTAACCAACCTACCTAACCAACCTACCTAACCAACCTACCTAACCAACCTACCTAACCAACCTACCTAACCAACCTACCTAACCAACCTACCTAACCAACCTACCTAACCAACCTACCTAACCAACCTACCTAACCAACCTACCTAACCAACCTACCTAACCAACCTACCTAACCAACCTACCTAACCAACCTACCTAACCAACCTACCTAACCAACCTACCTAACCAACCTACCTAACCAACCTACCTAACCAACCTACCTAACCAACCTACCTAACCAACCTACCTAACCAACCTACCTAACCAACCTACCTAACCAACCTACCTAACCAACCTACCTAACCAACCTACCTAACCAACCTACCTAACCAACCTACCTAACCAACCTACCTAACCAACCTACCTAACCAACCTACCTAACCAACCTACCTAACCAACCTACCTAACCAACCTACCTAACCAACCTACCTAACCAACCTACCTAACCAACCTACCTAACCAACCTACCTAACCAACCTACCTAACCAACCTACCTAACCAACCTACCTAACCAACCTACCTAACCAACCTACCTAACCAACCTACCTAACCAACCTACCTAACCAACCTACCTAACCAACCTACCTAACCAACCTACCTAACCAACCTACCTAACCAACCTACCTAACCAACCTACCTAACCAACCTACCTAACCAACCTACCTAACCAACCTACCTAACCAACCTACCTAACCAACCTACCTAACCAACCTACCTAACCAACCTACCTAACCAACCTACCTAACCAACCTACCTAACCAACCTACCTAACCAACCTACCTAACCAACCTACCTAACCAACCTACCTAACCAACCTACCTAACCAACCTACCTAACCAACCTACCTAACCAACCTACCTAACCAACCTACCTAACCAACCTACCTAACCAACCTACCTAACCAACCTACCTAACCAACCTACCTAACCAACCTACCTAACCAACCTACCTAACCAACCTACCTAACCAACCTACCTAACCAACCTACCTAACCAACCTACCTAACCAACCTACCTAACCAACCTACCTAACCAACCTACCTAACCAACCTACCTAACCAACCTACCTAACCAACCTACCTAACCAACCTACCTAACCAACCTACCTAACCAACCTACCTAACCAACCTACCTAACCAACCTACCTAACCAACCTACCTAACCAACCTACCTAACCAACCTACCTAACCAACCTACCTAACCAACCTACCTAACCAACCTACCTAACCAACCTACCTAACCAACCTACCTAACCAACCTACCTAACCAACCTACCTAACCAACCTACCTAACCAACCTACCTAACCAACCTACCTAACCAACCTACCTAACCAACCTACCTAACCAACCTACCTAACCAACCTACCTAACCAACCTACCTAACCAACCTACCTAACCAACCTACCTAACCAACCTACCTAACCAACCTACCTAACCAACCTACCTAACCAACCTACCTAACCAACCTACCTAACCAACCTACCTAACCAACCTACCTAACCAACCTACCTAACCAACCTACCTAACCAACCTACCTAACCAACCTACCTAACCAACCTACCTAACCAACCTACCTAACCAACCTACCTAACCAACCTACCTAACCAACCTACCTAACCAACCTACCTAACCAACCTACCTAACCAACCTACCTAACCAACCTACCTAACCAACCTACCTAACCAACCTACCTAACCAACCTACCTAACCAACCTACCTAACCAACCTACCTAACCAACCTACCTAACCAACCTACCTAACCAACCTACCTAACCAACCTACCTAACCAACCTACCTAACCAACCTACCTAACCAACCTACCTAACCAACCTACCTAACCAACCTACCTAACCAACCTACCTAACCAACCTACCTAACCAACCTACCTAACCAACCTACCTAACCAACCTACCTAACCAACCTACCTAACCAACCTACCTAACCAACCTACCTAACCAACCTACCTAACCAACCTACCTAACCAACCTACCTAACCAACCTACCTAACCAACCTACCTAACCAACCTACCTAACCAACCTACCTAACCAACCTACCTAACCAACCTACCTAACCAACCTACCTAACCAACCTACCTAACCAACCTACCTAACCAACCTACCTAACCAACCTACCTAACCAACCTACCTAACCAACCTACCTAACCAACCTACCTAACCAACCTACCTAACCAACCTACCTAACCAACCTACCTAACCAACCTACCTAACCAACCTACCTAACCAACCTACCTAACCAACCTACCTAACCAACCTACCTAACCAACCTACCTAACCAACCTACCTAACCAACCTACCTAACCAACCTACCTAACCAACCTACCTAACCAACCTACCTAACCAACCTACCTAACCAACCTACCTAACCAACCTACCTAACCAACCTACCTAACCAACCTACCTAACCAACCTACCTAACCAACCTACCTAACCAACCTACCTAACCAACCTACCTAACCAACCTACCTAACCAACCTACCTAACCAACCTACCTAACCAACCTACCTAACCAACCTACCTAACCAACCTACCTAACCAACCTACCTAACCAACCTACCTAACCAACCTACCTAACCAACCTACCTAACCAACCTACCTAACCAACCTACCTAACCAACCTACCTAACCAACCTACCTAACCAACCTACCTAACCAACCTACCTAACCAACCTACCTAACCAACCTACCTAACCAACCTACCTAACCAACCTACCTAACCAACCTACCTAACCAACCTACCTAACCAACCTACCTAACCAACCTACCTAACCAACCTACCTAACCAACCTACCTAACCAACCTACCTAACCAACCTACCTAACCAACCTACCTAACCAACCTACCTAACCAACCTACCTAACCAACCTACCTAACCAACCTACCTAACCAACCTACCTAACCAACCTACCTAACCAACCTACCTAACCAACCTACCTAACCAACCTACCTAACCAACCTACCTAACCAACCTACCTAACCAACCTACCTAACCAACCTACCTAACCAACCTACCTAACCAACCTACCTAACCAACCTACCTAACCAACCTACCTAACCAACCTACCTAACCAACCTACCTAACCAACCTACCTAACCAACCTACCTAACCAACCTACCTAACCAACCTACCTAACCAACCTACCTAACCAACCTACCTAACCAACCTACCTAACCAACCTACCTAACCAACCTACCTAACCAACCTACCTAACCAACCTACCTAACCAACCTACCTAACCAACCTACCTAACCAACCTACCTAACCAACCTACCTAACCAACCTACCTAACCAACCTACCTAACCAACCTACCTAACCAACCTACCTAACCAACCTACCTAACCAACCTACCTAACCAACCTACCTAACCAACCTACCTAACCAACCTACCTAACCAACCTACCTAACCAACCTACCTAACCAACCTACCTAACCAACCTACCTAACCAACCTACCTAACCAACCTACCTAACCAACCTACCTAACCAACCTACCTAACCAACCTACCTAACCAACCTACCTAACCAACCTACCTAACCAACCTACCTAACCAACCTACCTAACCAACCTACCTAACCAACCTACCTAACCAACCTACCTAACCAACCTACCTAACCAACCTACCTAACCAACCTACCTAACCAACCTACCTAACCAACCTACCTAACCAACCTACCTAACCAACCTACCTAACCAACCTACCTAACCAACCTACCTAACCAACCTACCTAACCAACCTACCTAACCAACCTACCTAACCAACCTACCTAACCAACCTACCTAACCAACCTACCTAACCAACCTACCTAACCAACCTACCTAACCAACCTACCTAACCAACCTACCTAACCAACCTACCTAACCAACCTACCTAACCAACCTACCTAACCAACCTACCTAACCAACCTACCTAACCAACCTACCTAACCAACCTACCTAACCAACCTACCTAACCAACCTACCTAACCAACCTACCTAACCAACCTACCTAACCAACCTACCTAACCAACCTACCTAACCAACCTACCTAACCAACCTACCTAACCAACCTACCTAACCAACCTACCTAACCAACCTACCTAACCAACCTACCTAACCAACCTACCTAACCAACCTACCTAACCAACCTACCTAACCAACCTACCTAACCAACCTACCTAACCAACCTACCTAACCAACCTACCTAACCAACCTACCTAACCAACCTACCTAACCAACCTACCTAACCAACCTACCTAACCAACCTACCTAACCAACCTACCTAACCAACCTACCTAACCAACCTACCTAACCAACCTACCTAACCAACCTACCTAACCAACCTACCTAACCAACCTACCTAACCAACCTACCTAACCAACCTACCTAACCAACCTACCTAACCAACCTACCTAACCAACCTACCTAACCAACCTACCTAACCAACCTACCTAACCAACCTACCTAACCAACCTACCTAACCAACCTACCTAACCAACCTACCTAACCAACCTACCTAACCAACCTACCTAACCAACCTACCTAACCAACCTACCTAACCAACCTACCTAACCAACCTACCTAACCAACCTACCTAACCAACCTACCTAACCAACCTACCTAACCAACCTACCTAACCAACCTACCTAACCAACCTGCCTAACCAACCTACCTAACCAACCTACCTAACCAACCTACCTAACCAACCTACCTAACCAACCTACCTAACCAACCTACCTAACCAACCTACCTAACCCATCAACCAAACTACCTACCTACCTAACTGACCAACCAACCTACCTAACCAACCAATCTACCTAACCAACAAACAAATATACGCAGTCAAGCTAAATAAAACAATTGTTACTGCAAATATCAATAAAAAAAAATTCTTGCGGCGAATCGGACGGCATGCCGCGAAACGGCGACGGTGGCGCATTGTCTCGTCTTCTTGGAGGGTAGATATAAATTACAATAAAAAATACGAGCGAAGTAAAAAGAATAGACAGACGAAAAATACCAAGGCGTTGTTGGACTGTTGAAGAAGTTGGTGTTTGTACAGTTTACGATTCCCTTGTTTTTAAGATTTATAAAAATAATTCTGGGTAGTTGGTACTATCTAAGAGGAGTGCAAGACTGTCTGCGATTATTTAAGAAACTAGTTTAAAAAAAAAACGAATTTGCAGTGTTACAGAAATTTTTAAGAGAGTAGTACCAGTGTTCTATTAGATCTTGATTTCTTACGTTTATCAAATTTTCTATAATTTGCATTACCCAAATTTATTCAGTTCACAGGATACTTATTCTTGACTTGCCGTGACATGAGGTGAGGTGAGCGCTCACCAAATCTCAAATCGGCATTCTTGAACTTCGCCAGAGAACATATAACATCTAAAGAACCTTCGCCAAATCGCTCAATCGCGAGCCCAGTTAAACTTTGCCAGAAGAAGAGGGCTCTGCGATCGTTTCCTTACGAGTTTGAATTCAAAATGAGAACTCGGCTTTCGCGCTACGTTTCGTCAGTGGCGGAGGCATGCAAGGCTCCTGTTCAGATACACTATTAGGGTGACCATGTTTTAAACGATTTTTATTAACTTCACAGAGCCTGGCGATGTCTGTCATCAAATCTAGCGATTTATTTTTGACACACTTCCCGTGAACCGATCGTAATGAAATTTAGCAAAGTAGTGTAGGTCCGATGACGATACAATACTATGAAAACAGATGGGTGGTAGAAGGTGGTTAAGGGGTGTAAAAGAGATAAATCGGTAACTTTGAAACCAAATCAGATATGACCATGCGGTTTTCAGATTTATGATTTGGTGTAATGATAATACAATTTTATTTAAAAATATCGGAAATACGGGGGTAGGTGAGGGGTGTAAGGGAGGGCAATTCAGAACTTTGAAACCAAAACAGATACAAACATGCGGTTTTCAGATGTATGATTTGATCGGGTGACAATACAATTTTATGAACAAAAATCGGAAGTAGGGGGTGGTAAGGGGTAAGGGCTGTAAAGGGGGTAAATTTAGAACTTTGTAAAAATACAAATAAAAACATGCCGTTTTCAGATTTATGATTTGTTCTGGTGACAATATAATTTTATGACAAAAAAACGGCGGTAGAGGGACGTCAGGGCTGTAAAGGGGGTAAATTCATAACTAGTAATCAAAACAGACACAAATATGCGAATTTCAGTTTTATGATTTGATCTAGTGACAATCCAATTTTATGAAAAAAAAAACGGAATAAACTGGTTGGTGAGAAGTGTAAAGAGGTAAATTCTGACCTTTGATATTTAAATAAATACGAACATTTTCAGATTTATGTTTTGTTCTGCTGACAATACTATTTTATGAAAGAAACGGAGGTATCGCATGATAAACTAAGGATTGAGAAATGGGATTGTATAAAATTGACAGAAAAGAAACCTTGTAATCATGAGGCACTACTAGAAATGGAAAGGCAGTGAAAGCCATAATTATACATCTTGCATACTTCTGTTTTTTTCATAAAAAATTTTTTTTTAAAATAATATAAATCTATATTTTTAGTTAAACGATTTTTTTCGAAAATTGTACTAAAAAGTAAAAAATACCTTACAAGATTTCTGTTGACACATTATATATTTTTAAGTTCAATGCAAAGTCGGGGTAAATTATTAAAAATATTGACACCCATCAATTCTACGTTCGGGATAAAAATGTGGCTCGTATACATCTCAATTTGATCTTTAATAATCGCGCCACGATTTTAAAATTTTCTAATGTACCAGTAACGCCATTGGTACATCTAGACAGTAGTAATCTAGCAAATTATTTTTATTTTTTTTGTGAAATTTTATAATAAAATCGTTTAACTAAAAAAAATATATATATTTATTTTATTGCAAAAAATCATGGCATTTTACTAAATCTCACCACATTAATTTTAGACCGATCAAAATAAAGTTTTTTACTCGGAGGAAGTTTTCAGAGAAAAGATAAAATAAAAACTGTCATGCAGTACATATTAATTACCACAATAAACATACTTCCTTAAACTCTAACATACCTACTTATATAGCGTGCGTCTCACACAAAAGTAACTACAGGGGGTCTTGTTAACTAGGAGAAAATTAGCGTCATTCCAAGGCCAGTGAAATGCTCTGTTAAAACTAAAAATATCTACAAATGTTTTCAAAATATCGAGCAAAAACTAAAAATTGTTTTTCTTATTAATTATTGATTTAAAAATTTCCAACTGTGGTGGCAAAAATATTCAAAACTAACCAAAATGTTAACAATTGATACCATTTTTACCGAAGATTTTAATTTTTTTTTATAATTTTCGCTTGCGGCATCAATCAATCGCGGTGCCATGTGTTATAAAATTTTCGCCACGCCATTTCTTTGCAATTTTTTTTTCTATAAGGGCGAAACAATTAACTCTCCACATATAATAGATCCATCAGATCTTGGATCCCCGTTAGAATAAGCTTTCGAGCTACCCACGAAAAAATACGAGAGAAACGAGACCATTTTTACCCGTGTAGCTACGAAAACTTGTTGGGTGTATATAAAGTTGAACGCATATTGCTAAGCTTCTTTATTTTTCGCATTGTTCTTTTGCAAAATGGCCCGGCTGGTCCTGTCCGAGAGCTCCATCGGTGCTAACTTTTGCACGTTAAAAGGCATTGAAACATCCAATAAATGCCCAGGCGATGCCCTCGAAGTCCACTAATTTTGGTGAAAAACATTTTTGACAACCCAAAAAAAGCTCCGGTCATTTTAAAGAATTTTTGACGACCTACCCAGCAATGGATCGGAAAAGCCCAGGCAATTCCCGCAAGGCGCGGGAAATGCCCAGACAAGGCCCCCGCAATGCCCCGGAAGTGCCCCTATATGTACGCCAAATTATAAGACGACGTTGCGTCGCGTCTTCGACAAGATAGACGATATACTGGGCTGACAACGAAGTAGCCCGAATGGTCACCCTAACTTTCTCAAGCCAATAAAATTATAGGAAGAGCGGGCGTGTGTCGCGAAACAATGCATGTCTAGCGAGTTGACACGGGATCATTGCGTGAACAGTTTACTCAATTAGAATTGAGCTTTTTCCTTCTAGCATCTATGTACGCTAATTGCCTCAAAATGTCGACCCAAACATGTTCATATTGGAACTGTTTAAACCATGTGGTTAAAAACAGAGAACTTTCATTTTTTAAATTCCCTATAAAATACAAAAGTAGGTGTGATCAGTGGAAGCAAAACTGTGGAAATTCAGGCATTTTAATCAAAAAATATCAAAGTGCACTTGTCAAAACTTTTTGCTGTACATTGTCCCAAACTTTGGTTTGAACATTGTCCCAATCATTTTGATATTATTTTAAATACCTTCCGTCACACGATAGCTCCTAAACCGCTGACCCGATTTTCATAAAATTTTCAGTTATTATAATGTTCGACACTCTAACGAGCGTATTAGATTTTGGTCAAAATCCATTAATGCTAATGACAGGTTTTTGACAATTAAACAATTTAAAAAATGCTAACTTTTTAACGGAGCATCGCATCAATATGCGGAGTATAGTAGACTGCATTTAGCTCAATAATTTGTGTTATAACCAAAGACTTCGTAGGAGCTTTAGTTTCTGAGATATTTACAAAAAACTGTTTTCAAGGCTGATTATCATAGCTTCACTTGAAGTGTGCTGATAGAATAGGAAGGTATCAGATCTGTCATGGATCCATTTATTTTGTTTTAATTTCTGCTCATTTAAATAGTTCTAAGATTAGATAAGTGGAAGCCCCAGGTTTGTTAGTTTTTGCTTAATTTATGTGGCTTTAATGGTCGTAATTTACACATTATTTTGTAATACCGTAGTCGACCCAAATGATATACAATGTTCTATGTGTTGATATATTGAATTATTTTTACTTGTTACTTTAAACTTTGGACATTTGATTAAACAGTGTATTCTATTTTGAGAATTTAAATCTAACTATAAATAGTAAATAAAAAAATTAGTAAATAAAAAAAGTTAAAGATCCTAAATGTCTAATTCCGTCATAGTGCTTACCTAAACTCCGACGTAGTTTTGACCTAAATTCCGTCATATTATAAAATGGTTTCTAAAAACAATCTATAACAAATACAACTAATGCTAATTCTTACATAAATTCATCAAATATTTGTAGGAGCTTTTCATGCATACCATTAAACGTGAAAGTCTAATGGGTTCGTCAATAAAATATTTTTATTACCACTTCAAATGAGTTGCTTAAAAAACCAAAAAAAAACTAATTACCAAATGTTGTGGTAGTATATGTCTGTGTGTCAGTATAACTGTTCTAGGATTATCTGTCGGTCTATCTGTCTGACTGTAACATAACTAAAACTTCGCTTAACCTATAACTATGGTATTCGAAATGATAATTAATAGTTTTAAGTGGGGTGGAGCCTTGTAAGGTATTTATTTCTTACAGTAAACAGAATATTTGGAGCAAAAATTCTGGATAGGTAGGTATTTTTCGTAAGATATGAAAAGGGAACAGCCTGCTTCATAATCCAGCAAACGTGAAAATCACAACCTGAAAGCCGTCATTGTCGTAACTTGGGTATAAAAAACATATGACGGAATTTGAAATTAAATTTTTTTTATTTATTGAAGGTTTTATCATCTTAGATTTTTTGTCTTTAGATGGTTGTTGATATGGAAAAAACTGAACTTTAAAAAAATTGTTGCCTACCAGAACTCCGTCACCCTTATTTTTTACAAAAATAAAATAATCGGACAGCCGTCATAGCCCCACAGCCTGAATTCCGACACATTGAATTTAAAACACATTTTTGGGATTTGGGATTTACAAAATATGATCAAATGTGATGAATGAGAAAAACTAATTTGAATAGACATTGTTTTTGTTGGGAATTCCGTCACTCCTTTCGGATTTCCGACTCTCCTGTCGGATTTCCGACTCAATGGTTTTTTGTTTTTTTATTTATAATAAAGTACCTAAGATCTTAGATTAAATGAATACGTGCAAGGGGCTTATCTTATAATAAAATGCAACGTTCCGCTTCGACACTTGACGCACGACTAAAATAATTTTTCGCGCGCAGCTTCCTTTTAAACAATACAGCTGAAGTTTGCGCACAGTGTTGCAAGATATATAGGTGAACTGATAGAAGTATTTTTTTGGAATTCCATTGTAGGATTAGCTTAATAATTCAAAACATTTCTAAATAGTGACGGAATTCAGGTGGGTGACGGAATTCGGGTTGAGTACGGTAGTAGGGCTTTGTATTTTAACACGTTTTAGGTTTAAGTAAAAAATGCTTTTTTTATTGATTTTTCTTTGAAACAGTTAAAAACCATATTGAAAATGGTTTTTTTTCTAAGCAATGTTAATACTTTTTACACAAGTACACAACTGCAGATCATAATGCCATTGTTTTTAACTTTGAGATACTTTGGTATAAAAATAAATTCTGTATCTGTAAAAACAGTGTTTTTTGACAAAAAAATATTTTTACTTTCTCTACCTCTATTCTATCTATATCTATCTAATTCCATAAGGTGGGGTGTGAAAAGTTTGTGTACTTTCTTCTTAAATATTTAAACTTTTGTGATTTTTTCAAAGCTTAAAAGTGATTTTTAGGTAGGAAAAACCTTAATTTTTGCAAAAAGAATAAACTTAAAAGTTTAAAGGTTAAAAGAATCGTTTAGAAATTTTACTTGTTAAGAATCGGTTTTAACGGGACTCGTACGAGTCTTTGAAATACATTTCCTGGTTTTTTTCTGGTGAAGATTTTTTTTGACATTAAAAAAATATTAAGTTTTTACTTGGTGGGTTGGGACAGCGAACATATAACTTTATATTTTCGATAGTCGAAAATTTATACCAGTGAAAAATTTACATTCAAAATTTGAAAGTTTATTTTATTTCTTTAAGGAATATTTTTAAATTAGGTAACGCTCAAAACTTTTGTTTTTAATTAACATGTAAAGTCACTTTTGCAGTTTCGTTGGATCTTTGAAAATATACTTGTACAGTTTAACAAGATATTGATTAAAGAAAGGACCACCTAAAATTGTATATAATTCCGATCCTGTACCAACTATCAAAGTGTTGTATTTGAAAACTTTAATTCAGTTCTCAGTTGACGTGTTTCGGCGTAAAAAAAAGTGTAGAAAAAAGCGAAAAAAAAATATTTTACAAGTGTGGAGAAAATAAGAGAACTTTAAAAAAGTGGGCGAGTGTACAAGGTCAGATTTATATACCCTTTTGGGTGGTTTCTCCACTTGGCCAGTACTCTATAAAACGTTTTTAACAAAATCAATCGACTATTATACATGGTGTCTCAGACCACCCGTCAACCCCTTTGAAAACTTGAGGAAAAAGTTTTTTTAACGATCCAAAAAATTACTCGAGTACGCTCTTTCGATTGGTGGTAGATGTTTTCAACTTTCGGAGTCGACCGGAAGTGGCCTATTTAAGCCTGGAGTCCGTTTTTCAAATACGGATTGGCATATATTAAAAAAAAAAAGAAAAAAATGTTTGAAATAAAAGGTACGTATTTTCTTGAGTAGAATCTGAATCCGTTGCAAAATTATGTCAATGCAATTTAATCGAAATGCAAGCAGTCATAATATTTACGATTCCAAACTCTGTTAACTTTCCGGAATTTTGTGTTTTTTAAATATTGTTTTTATTTTAATTAAACAAATAATAATAAGAAATACACTTTAGTTACGTTTCTTTATTATTTGTAATTATTTATTTTATTTTTAAACCTAAATAGCATTTTCGAATTACCAAAATTAGTACATAAATAAAGCTCATTATAAGTCTTGTTGTAAGGCCCGCCCGATAATAAGGCAGGGGGATGTCAAAAACTAAAAAGACTAAATATCAACTGAAATGTATCTAACTACCTACTATAATGTAATGCCTTGGTTTTTAGAAAATATTTTCTAATGCTGGTTAATGGGATTTATTTTTGGGCCTTATTTAAAGTATTGTTGGCACATGTTTATCTTGGAGGGTCTTATTACCGACATGTATCAGATATTAAAGCTCAATGCCATTTATATGTTCTATGTCAATGTACAATATTATATTTTTTTAAATATTTCTATATGTGTTTTTTTTTCATGGGGTTAGTTGGATAACTCTATAAAGCATTGGAAATTGTCACAGAAATATTAGCTTCTACTTTTGTCTTAAGATAATTCAGTCGTAAAAAAAGGTGAGCCTTATACCCCTCATCTACTTTACATCACTGTAATATTCTATTATTTTTTTAAGATTTAACTCAAAAAACTATCAAAGTTAACAAAGTACATAACTTAAAATGTATTACCTAGCTTATTTGAATAAAAGTTAAATATTACTTACTTACATTTTCATAAACCCTGTTTTCCTATTTATTACTTAAAAAAATAACGTTTCTAATTTGAAAAAAGGCGTAAACGCCAAATTCTAAGATACCTTCGAATAAAAAAAACCTTTAAAAATTTTTATATACGGGGTGGGCCAAAAAAACCGGGACAAACTGCCCTTCGCAGAGAATTAATCAGACTTGATTAAATATATTTTTTGCCGCCCTCTCAAAATCCAAGATGGCAGACCAAATTAAAATGTACCCTTCAAAGATGCTCGTTTATTCTTTTGTTGCAAACATATTTTAATTATTTTTTTAAATTAGTATGAAAACTACATTCTTGCCACGCACAACAAGTTACGAATCAGCAAAATCAGTTCAGTGGTTTAAAAAAAAAATATTTTTGTTTCAACCATTGTTCTGCATATTATACGATTGCCTTGCCAATCAAGTCTGTATTTATTTCCTTATAAAAACCGATTTTAATGACATAAAAAACATCCTAATGATTTTTTTATTTCACTAAGATCGGTTCAGTAATAATGAGTTTATAAGGAAATGAATGCAGGCAGGATTAGCAATGCAATCGTATAATCTGTTAAACAATGGCTGAAATAAAAATAGATTTTTTGAGAACCATCATACCGATTTTACCAGTTTGTACTACTTTGTACGGGCCAAAAGTAGTGTCAGAAAACAAGAATAAACACGCCATCTAAAAGAATCAAGTATGATTCTGTCCGCCATCTTAAATTAGAATGGCTGTAAATTTTGATCATATAGTCTTTAAAAGGCAATAATTTTTGACCAGGATGTTATTTATTTCATTAAAATCGGTTCGGTATTAATGAATTTATAAGGAAATAAATGCAGACATGATTGGCAATCGTATAATATTCAAAACAATGGTTGAAACAAAAATATATTTTTTTAGAACCACCGAAGCGATTTTGTTAATTCGTACCTTGTTGTGCGTGGCAAGAATGCAGTTTTTTTATAGATTTAAAAAAAAATAATAAAAACGTGTTCGCAACACAAGAATAAACGAGAATTTTTGAAGGGTACAATTTAATTTCATCCGCCATCTTGCATTTTGAGATAGCGGACACAAAAAATATATTTATTTAAATCTCTGATTAATTCTCTGGCAAGTGCAGTTTGTCCCATTAAACTCGATGGTATAATTCAAATGTTATAATGAAAAAAAAATTCCGTTTTTTTTTTACCCACCCAGTTGTTTAAAAAAACAAGTTCTAAACCTAGAATGTTTGTTGCAAATATCGCTCCTACTGTCTGTTTCATAAGGGCGTAAAACGTTTTTAGCTCCTTTCAAATTTAGGTAATAGCCTTAACGCTTTTCTGTCTTAAAACCGTGGATATAAATTTTTTTGTAAATTTAGTAAATTTTTGTCTCCCAGCAAATATTAACATAACCATATAAAATATGCGACATTTCTCAAATTTTCATAAAAATCCAAAAAATGGTTATAAAACTAATGACCTTTTAAAAATTTAAATTTTACTTTTTCTGTTAATTTGCAATTGCCTCCGCTCTGGGTTTATTTTCACGGATCACCCAAATATTATAAAACAGAAAATTAAATCGTATTGGGTAGGTAGGTATTTATTAATCAGTCTACCTACTCAAATATTAGGCGTTTCGCTTGACCTTCGACCGGCCGCATTCGCGTTGACGTCAGCCGATGTTAACACCCGATGACACCCGATTCAATTTTTGTCTTGCACCCGCGCCTATGGTCTTTCGTTAGACTCGATCGCGCGGCTTACCTACTTCTTTATAAATTAAATTTGAATAAGATATGTATACGATATTCACGTTATAACAAGGGCTCGAGATTTTCTACATGCGTTTCTTGTCCAGTTATTTCTTCGATGACTTCGCTAATCGCCGGGAGTGTGCCGTGGGTTCATAGTGGGAACAGCAGTGCAAGGCAATGTTGCCGTTGTTCAAAGCCACTTTTGATGCACTTGATTTGGCCATTTCACATCTAAAGGCCTTCACACACAATTTACGTAATCCGTAGCATGGCGCATAGCGGGCTTTCAACCAATCAGCGATCGAATAGCAGCGGCCATATTGGATTTACGTAAGAAAAGTCCATAAGGTTGAACTTCTTACGCGTTATGTTTTTTTTGTGTGTGATCGGCTTTATCAGTGACTAACCCTACTTTTTTATGTTTATTTTTGGGGAAAATTTACACGAAAACGACAAAAAAGAAGTCAATTTTAGTTTTTATGTTTTCTGCTTTTGTGAGAACAACATGCCAAGTTGAATTGAATTGAATAAACCTTTATTAGCAAATAATGCTATTTCAAATGATAAATATTGCATGCATGAATTATAATGAACCTTGCACCCACAAAGCTTGTTATTAGTATTTTATTTCATAAGGATTTTTAACAGATTGAAATAACATAACATAACATCTCCATCCTTAGAAATTAGGTGTATAATTTTTTTTTTCTTGATGGAGACTTTGAGGCCACTCATCTCAAAACCAAAACAAGTAATAGGTACCAGCTCAAAAAGAAGCTTTGGTTAACTTTTTGTATAATAGGCCGGATATGCAGAAGAGGCAATTTCCATCAATATTTGTTAAGTTTTAGATATTAATTTAGATTTCTAAACTAAATTACACAAAGGTTTTGATAATTACCATAAAAATCATTAGAGTTAGCAAAACCAGCGGATTCCAAAAAATAATGCAGGGTGTCATCAAAATTAGGTAAAATACTCTAGGGGAAGATAGTATTCCTGAAATATAATAAAATATTGTACAAAAAATGCAAATTAAGCGAGTTATAGGTGGGCAAGATTTTTAAAAAATTATAAGTAATCTGGACATATTTAATGTAAAAAAACTTGAACGTGCCCTCAAAATGTCCCCCTAAAAAAGGCCTACAGAAAATATTTTATTTTTTATATTAATTTGAATCTATGTAGAAGCATGTTTTATTTTTTTAATTATCCGTTTTAAACTATTTTTTTCCTAAACATGCTAGTTTTGCTAACTGTAAGAATAAGGTGTTTTGGATGCACATGGTTGTTTATCTCTTCCTCACACACTTAAATCACATGCCTTGTCTCACTCACTTGTGATTTTTACATAACAGGATTCAATTTGAACACCCTGTAAAAAATTTTTGGTAACTTTTATATTGATATGAGATAATACTTTAAACATTAATTACTTGACTAAAATAAAGTTTATTAAAATGTACGTAGGCATTGGTTATTTTTTGCTTGATAAACAAAAAGATTTACCTAAAGAAATAGTTTATTTATTAAAAATTGTTTGCAATTATATTTTTCTGAATTACTCTTGCTAACATTAAATCTTGATTTGCAGCTCATTGACCAACATCAGCAAAATCTTCATTGATCTGGTTCCTCACCTTCCGGAATATTGTTTTCAATGCACATATTGTGTAAAATACAGCACAAATTAATAATCTTTCCTGCCAGGACAGGGTCGTAGTGGAGTGTCCTGTACCTAATAAGGCACCTAAATCGGTTTTTCAGCACCCCATTACAGCGTTTAATAATTGATCTAATAGAATGAAATCTATCATTGAGTCTGACTTCCTGCTCATTCCTGGTATTTGAAATCAGTGTTAAAAGCCAAGGCCTTGTTGGGTAACCTAAAACAAATATACTAATTTAGATGTTGATTGTTTCCATTTAAAACTGGCAAAAATTATAAAAAAGATGTAATTTAAATGATTCACCAAATTTTAAAGAATGATGGGGAAGGTAAAAAATCGCTCTAAAATTTCCTTTAAAATATTTCTTAGACTGAATGTTTTATTCTTTTTTTAAATTCATCATAAATTTTTTAATGTTAGTATTTTTTATAATTTAATTTTATTTATTAAAACTTTATAAAAATAGCGACTAAAGAGTTATGTCAGTCGTTCTCAAAATAATATATAAAATAGATGTTACTCCATCATAATTTAGCTACTGTATTATGGTATAGTATAAGGTAAAAAATACATTCTAGAAGACTTTAAAATTGTTGCCTTAAAGGGCTAAATAGATAAAATAAAATTTAGTGTCTAAATAATTTAATATAAGTTTTATTCCCATTATTAGTCATCACTTGTGTATTTATCTTGAATTCAACTTGACAAAATTAAAACACCAATACACAATTTGGGCCATAAACAAGCCATATACATATACCTACCCTTGTGGTGCACATGTCCGAGTAGGGGGTGTCATATAAGGAGTAACCATTTATATTTATTTAAAAAACCCACAGCACAGAAAACAAGAACACCAAAAAAAACGTTTAAAATTTTAAGCAAACCAAAACAAACAAACGCCAAAAACAAAAATGACACATAAAAGTAAGGTTAGAAACACTCCCGTGGATTCATATCCCCGTGGAAACAGATGGTGAACTTAAGTCCACCCGTGAAAGTGAACTTTTCGCTCACCTCACGTCACGGCAAGTCAAGAATAAGCTACCACCATCTTTTTACACGGGGAAGTAAATCCACCGGGGTGAGTGCACCTCACGGGCCGTCAAGAATAAACGTCCAAGGAAGGTCAGATTAGTCTACCTCAAGTTGCCAGGAAGGTTTGTACAGAAAAGCATCGTGCAGCAACGCGCCTCGGCCGGCGGTGCCTATTGGTTCAGGACGTCATACCGGTGGATTCATGTCCCCGTGTAAAAAGATGGTGAAAGCGTTATAAGTTCACCCGTGAAAGTAAAGTTTTCGCTCACCTCACCTCACGGGCAGTCCAGAATAAACGTCCGGGTCAATTTTTTGTTTAATTTGGTTTTGTAGGGTCGTTGTTTGATACCATCAAACAAAAGTAGAGTGTAATTATATTAAACTTTACTATTTTTTAGACACCGGTTTTTTTGGGCTTTTAAGCCCCTATACTCCCTTATCCCATAGTTATTATTTTTTTCAATGAAGGAAACATTTATTTTTTGATCCCACCGAGGGCATTGTGTTCCTCTGAGATAGTACACTGTCTCCATTTCAAAAATACAAGTAGATACCGCACGCTTTTACCAAAGACCCATACTTTAAGCAATACTTGGCAACGGGTCTTATTGCGAACTCCATACATATTTGCAAAACGAAAGCTGAATTGTCCCAAAGCGTCATAAGCCGTGCTTTGTTCGCAAACCAGTTGCATTTTCGAATGTGTGAGACAGTGTGCAAAGAATATTTTTATGAAACTTATAAATAAAAGAAAATAAGGTATACTGTACTGAAGTTACCTTTCAATTTCCTCAGGCTCAACTATCCTGCCTCTCATATGCCACTGATGCACCTTCTGAGGTAAGCAAAAACTCAGCGGAATCCATTTGTTTATTCTTATGCTTACAATGCCTAAAACCGAATGTAGAAAATGAAGTCAGTGAAAAGTATTTGATATAAATTTAAATAATAAAAAAGTTGGAAAAAGTTTAAAATGGTAAAATTATCACTTTTTTTTAAGAGTGAAGCCGTTTGACATAGGGTCACTAGATCACGAAGTTCTTTCTTCGCATATTGATACGACGCTCCAATAAAAAGTTTTATTGGTCAAAAAACTCATTAGCATTAATGGATTTTGACCAAAATCTAATCAGCTCGTTAGAGTGTGGAACACTATTTTACCTAAAATTTTTATAAAATTCGGTGCAGCGGTTTAGGAGCTATCGTGTTACGGACCTAAATAATATACACACACAGACATCACGACGAATATGCTAATTTCGCTCTCTCTTTTTTTTCAATCAAACAAGTTTCGTGGCTAATCGGGCAAAAAGGAGTTTTTGTTTCTCTTATCTGAGAGCACGGCAGTGCCTCGCCAAGTTCGCGCGCCGTAACATCTTTTCTTGAAACATTTCAGCCGATATTTGACCTATCTAAAACTCTACTTCGGAATGAGCTACAAATCTCAAACTTTGCACAGTCGTAGACCTCCATAGAGTTAACAACCCCTTCAAGTTTCATGGAATTCCATAAAGTAGTAAAGTAGTTACGAAATTTCAAAAAACGTCGAAATTGCCACTCACTGACTCACGCACTCACTCACTTACTCATGTATAGATCATCAATATTCTACTGTACTTCCAGACATGCTACAAAGCTGAAATTTGGCAGACTGATAGAAATTATGACCGAACCCCTGGAAAAAATCAAAGAACCCCAAAATTCTAATTTACTTCCCTCCCCTATAATTGTAAAGTTAAGTAAAAGTAACATTGCCCACTTCCAGACACGCTAGAGAGCTGAGCTTGGGAAGACCGATAGTAACTATGATAAAGTTATAGAAAAAAATTAAAACAGCCCAAAATTCTAATTTACTTTCCTCCCCTATAAATGTACAGTTACGTAAAAGTAACACTGCCCACTTCCAGAAACGCTAGAGAGCTGAGCATTGGAAGACTGATAGGAACTGAAACATTGTGCACTTTCAGAAACGCGAGAGCTTTGGAAGGCTGATAGGAACTACGATAAAACCATGGAAAAAAATTAAAACACCTCAAAAATTTAAGTAAGGCATTGCAAAAGTTTTGAACAATATTCCGCATATTTTACTACTTTAAAAATTAAGTATTATCCAATTCCTTTTAAAAAAAGTGAAATAACAAAAACATTTCATGTAAAAAAAGCCAAGTACGCGAAAATGGCATTCCATAAAAAGAATTGAGATAAAAGTAAAGCCAAGTTCTCCAATACAAATTTCAAAATAAAAGGTTCTTACTAGTTTGGAAATATTTTTCTAAACTTGGCTAAATTCACGGGTACGAAATTCCACGTTTTGTTGCATTTTTCTATGCATTTTTCGTATCTTTATTTCTGAATGTTTGCTTCAAACGCCAGTCATTGTGTAAATGGGTAAAAGGAATTGGAATTGGAATATTACGTATATGTGCTTAAATAATATTTTTTCACTTACTAGCATATACCGGGTGGGCCAAAAAAAAACTACTGAACTATACAGTCGATTTTAATGGGACAAACTGCACTTGATAGAGAATGAATCAGAGTTTTGACTGAATATATTTTTTTGTCCGTCATCTCAAAATCCAAGATGGCGGACGAAATTAAAATGTACCTATTCTTGTGTTGCGAACATGTTTTAATTATTTATTTAAATCAGTAACAAAGCTGCATTCTTGCCATGCACAACAAGGTACGAACTAGAAAATCGGTTCGAAAAATCGGTTCGATGGTTCTAAAGAAAAATATTTTTATACGATTGCCTTGCCAATCATATCTGCATTTATTTCCTTATAACTCCATTACTACTAAACCGATTTTGATGAGATAAAAAACGTCACGGTGAGAATTGATTGCCTTTTAAAGATCATGACCAAAATTTATCGCCATCTTAAAATTTAAGATGGCGGACAGAATCATACTTGATTCTTCGAAAATCCGTGTTTATTCTTATTTTCCGAAAATGTTTTAGTTTTTTTTTTAATTATAGAAAACCACTACTTTTCCCTCACACAACGACGTACAAATTAGGAAAATCGGTGTGGTGGTTCTCAAAAAATCTATTTTTGTTTCAACCATTGTTTTACAGATTCTACGATTGCATTGCCAATCCTGTCTGCATTCATTTCCTTATAAATTCGTTATTACTAAACCGATTTTAGCAAAATAAAAACTTTAAAGATTCTTATCGAAATTTTCCGCCATTTTGGAATTGAAGATGTCGGACAGAATCATACCTGCGTCTTTATTCTTATTTTGCGAAAATGTTTTAGTTTATTTTTTCATTTATAGAAAAACACTACTTTTCTCCCATATAAGGAGGTACAAATTAATAAAATCGGTGTAGTGGTTCTCACAAAATCGGATTTTGTTTTAACCATTGTTTTACAAATTATACGATTACACCTCAATCCTGTCTGCATTAATTTCTTTATAAATTAATTATTACTGAATCGATTTCAGGAAATAAAAAACATCATGGTGCGAACTTTAAAGATCAATCAGTTTGCGCCATGATGTTTTTAATTTCACTAAAATCGACTCAGTAATAATGCATTTATAAAGAACTGAATGCAGACAGGATTGGCAATGCAATCGTATAATTTGTAAACCAATGGTTAAAACAAAATCAGATTTTGTGAGAACCACTTCACCGATTTTATTACTTTGTACATTGTTAAGCAGGAGAAAAGTAGTGCTTTTCTGTAGATTAAAAAAAACTAAAACATTTTTCAGAAAATAAGAATAAACACGCCATTTTTAAGAATCAAGTATGATTCTGTCCGCCGTGTTAAATTTTAAGATGGCGGTAAATTTTGATCATGATCTTTAAAAAGCAATCAATTCTCACCAGAATGTTTTTTATTTCATCAAAATCGGTTTAGTAGTAATGAATTTATAAGGAAATAAATGCAGACATGATTGGCAAGGCAATCGTATAATATGCAAAACAAAAATATTTTTCTTTAGAATCATCATACCGATTTTGTTAATTCGTACCTTGTTGTGTGTGGCCAGAATGCAGCTTTGTTACTTATTTAAATAAATAATTAAAACATGTTCGCAACAGAAGAAGAAACGAGCATCTTTGAAGGGTACAAATTAATTTCGTCCGCCATCTTGGATTTTAAGTTGGCGGACAAAAAAAATATATTTAGTCAAAACTCTGTCAAGTGCAATTTGTCCCATTAAAATCGATGGTACAGTTCAAAAGTTATAATGAAAAAAAAGTTATCCGGTTTTTTTCGCCCACCCGGTATATTTTGTAATAGGAAAATACGGATTTACAAGCCACTTTAGTTACTCTTTAAAATTCATGGCCACAAATTATTACTTAAAACACTGTCACTCGACAATTTTATGTAAAATATTCGAAAAAGACTTTTCATTGCCAGGAGTGCATCTTCCAAAACTACTACTCCAAAAATGAAAACAAGGCTCGGTTTACTGTCCCTGGTGATCTAGGAAGAGAAATTCGTCAAAAATATATATTTAAAAAATAGCTAGCAAAATATATTTTCCTTAAATAACATGTCAATTGAGATTAAAATCACCCGAAAATCAGATATTTCAAAATTGACTATCGGGCTATATCTTTGTTTAAAAATAATTTTTTTATCATTTTACTTGCTTTACTACGTTATAATCTAGCTGTTGTCGTTTTTGATATATACCGTTAGAGTAAAAGCTATACTGACTACTGTCAATGAAGATTCTGCTTAGTAAGAAAAAAAACTAATTTAGCAGGTGTTTGATAAAAATAGAAACATAAGGGTATACCCCGATCTCAGCAAATTGCGACAGTCCGTAAACTAAAAATTAAAGAAGAGGGGGAACACCTAAGGAGAAATTATAGGCAGGTAGACAAGAGCTGACTAGGGACATCAGGGGAGATCCAGAGGTAAGAATTGCATTTTTACAAACCTTGCTAATTTCTTTTTGGGGCATTATGTCGGCGTTAAAATTTGCTATCGAAGAAAAGGTTTAAATGTTAAAATGGTATTTTGCAGGAAACTCCGCTCGGGATGTAATAAAATTGTTTATTGCCAAGTATGAGGACCGTGATATTCCTTGCAAAACTACCATTTTGAACATAATTAACCATTTTGATAAATTTGGGTGCGTAAAGCCCTGCATAAATGTAGCGATGTAGGTGGATGAGGGTCCACAACCAATGTCGGAACAAAGGCAACAGCGAGAAACTGCCGTTTGTGCTGCGGCTGAATTATTCCCTGCTTGTTCAAGTTTAGCCATTGCTAAAGAGATACCTTATAATAGTCCTCCCAGAACCATTCGAAACCAAACAGAAACTGTTTCCTGAGGACGATATTTTAAGGATGGAATTTTGTGAAAAAATGATGTATAGTGCAAGGATGAAAATTTTGTCACCATGCGCACAATCCATCAATTACTAGCTACTGGGCAAAAGAAAAAAAAATATTTGACGGTAAATGTGCGAACACAATACCCTTAAAAATTAAATGTTTGGTTCGTGGATATAATATCATCGGGCCATTTTTTATGAATAGTAACTTGTTGCAAAATCAAGTGATTCCTGTAACTCAACAATTGCCGGATGTTGATGTTGAAGGATGGTGTTCGGCACATGACGTTTTACTCGCCAGGGAATTTTTAGAAGAAACTTTTCCCCGACGAGTAATAAGCAGATGCAGTATTACCACAAGGCCTCCTAGATCGCCTGACCTGACTTTATGTGATTTTTTATTTGGCCTTATGTCAAAAATAAGATATTTACACTTGATCACATTTGAGTTCATAATTAAGCCGAAATTCGAATTAAAATTGAAGAGGCTTTTAACTCGATCACACCTTAGATGCTAAACAATACGGCAGGGATTTTATAACCATTTCGGTTGTTTAGCACAAAAGAGTAGCAAGTTTAAGCATTTAATTTGATTAAAATCACATATTCTTACTTTTTTTAAGCTGTTGAATCGGATATGCCGTGACAACAGCAGTGTATAAAAGCAATTTTATTCGTAGGATATGGCAGCCTCACTGGGTATATTACTTTTCGAAAATTTAAGAGTAACTGAATCAAAGACCACACCCAAAAACAATGCATTATCCCTACCAAAAGCAATGCAATAAAATTCGACGCAGCTTATCTAAACGCCTGCTAAATTAGTTTTTAGGTTTTTAGTTTGTATATACCATTTTCTTTTTTAAAAATCGTGACTGGTAAACTTTGACGTTATTACAAATTTTGGTAAAAATGGAATTCTCAATCTAAATTTGAAAACCGCGTTTCGCTAGCTGCTGTAATATATATTTTTCAATTTTAAATCTCAAAAACTGTGACTTAAACTTTGACGTTTTAAAAAATATTGTGGAAAATATAATCCTTAACCTAACTTTGAAAACCTCGTTTTGCTAACTGCTGTGGTTCTCGAATTACGATGCATTATATTAATATATTTAAACCCCCACCAAAATTTAATGGCCTTATCCACGAATGTCGCAAAATATTTGTGCCGAAATCGGTTAAAATAGGTTTATCGTTTTTAGTAAATTTAGTAGTTTTTTTGACCCAATTAACTTCTGGTTAGTGAAAAAAAAAATTTTTTCACGTATTTTGTAATATTTAGGAATAAAACGTGCATGGAACTGCATGCAGCTGCGAGGTACATTTAAAATCCTTTTAATATGGTGCATCTTACACCAAGTGTAAAATGTGACATTAGGCAACAGACTGCTTTTTCTTCTTCGATTTGCAACCTTAATTTTGGGCAGTAAATTTCAACATCCATAAAAGCGATAAATAGCGTTTGCTACAAGCGTATGTCTGCAGTGCATAAGCTATAATGCCGTTAACCAACATTTGGACAATTTTCATTTTTTGGTGCCGTCTTAATCACAACATTATTCTACATCAGTTTTTTTAAGCAAATCTTCTTAAGCTTTTGTGGTTTTCAAGAAACAAATAATTTACAGTTATCAAGGAGCATCGTTTGTCTATTATTTTCTGGGTTTTTTGATCAAAACTAGGAAAATTTTATAGGTAGTTAACGGCATTTTAGCTTAAGGACGGCAGATGTTATGTATCCCACAATAAAATAAAGTTTTCAAATAACAAATTGCAAATAATGCAAGGACCTAAAACCATAAACAACAAGTAAAACTAAAGAAATATGGTCTTTGATGGCTTAATGTAAGAGCGTTTGCGTACCGAGCAAGAGATTCCGGGTTCGAGTCCCGGCCGAAGGCAAACTTTTTATAATTTTTCTTTCTTTAAAATAAAGTTTGCTCTATATTTAATTATTTTTTGATTATTTCTGTGATCATAGTGCATTAAACATAACATAGGGCAGTGGCGGCTTCTCCATAAGGCAATTTGGTCAATGACTATATAAAATAATTGGCAGCATCTTTTGGATCGTCCCTCGTGTTCCACGGTTAAGATAAAATCTTGTTAGATAGGCCACCAGTCACCAGTTATTCGTGTCGCTTTACAACCAGGGCCCAGATTCTATGTACTGTTGAATTCCATAGACATGTCGTCCTTTCTTTCTATTTTTCACAATTAGTAGGCGATATAGCATTATTAAAGTATACAGTGCACTAAATGTGGACCAAGACGCGCGGTTCTTATGCCGTCTTCCAGGTCAGAGCCGACCGACGCCCATTGCGGTTTTCGATTAGCCCTGTCTGTCTAGAAAACAAATGGAGATCATGCACGCAAAAGAACGGCAACGCTGGCGAAATTTTCGATTTATTTAGGCTATAAGCCTGGAATTTAAAATTAGCACCGATTAAACGAGGACCGCCCTAATTATATGCACCATCAACGTATAGATGATTTCTTTGTACGCTGTTCGCATTTCTGATCTTAGGCCCCCCCCAACATTTTTTTGAAAGATAAAACATCCACTAAGTTTAATTTGGAGAGTGGGCTAAATTTCAAAAAAAAATAAAATTATTTATTATATTTATATACAGTCGAACCTCTCTAACTCGAACCTCTATAACTCGAACCTCTCTATAACTCGAACCTTTTAAGTGGTCCCTGCACTTTATATATGTATTTTAACCTGTTTAATTCGAATTTCTATAACTCGAACTGTTTTGGTTGTCCCTTTGAGTTCGAGTTATAGAGGTTCGACTTGTATATATATATATATATATATATATATATATATATATATATATATATATATATATATATATATCACTATTTTTTCGGACTTTTTCTATGTTGGCCAAAAATAAATATAAAAACCTTATTTTTCTTTATTTACATTTCAAAGTACATAATAAGTACTTACTGTCAAGTGCATTAAAAAACGCTATGTAATATGACTACAGTGTGAGAAAAAACCAGTTGGAATAAACTTGCTAGTCGGTTGCTTCGTCCCGGCGTTTAGTTTTAAGATATAAAATTTAGAGACATTTATCTAAATTAGAATGCTTTTTATTTTCTTTTTTTTTTGCTAGAGTTATGCTAAAACTTGATACTTAAAGTTACTTTTATTTCTTGGTTTAAACTAATTTAGTTACTAAGATATGCCTTGCCTACAAAAAGGGTAAAAATTTGAATTTGCGCGGTGAATTATATGCTCAAGAATGCATTGACTTTACTTTATTATTTTTGCTTTTTCTACCTTGAGTATATCCATTTTCCATCCTTTTTTAATTTAAGTTTTCCCTAATTCTATACATACCTTTACTGCTATATTGCTGCATACAGCAGTGCTCCAACGTCCGTCTTGCTATACGGAGCTCATGCGAATATTTGGGGTACTCTCCATACCAGTGATATATATTGATCGCCAAGTGAAATCACATGCGTGTTTTTTAAGACCACGGTCGTGTATAAACATTTTATGGATTGCTTTGATGTGCTACTGCTACTACTTTGATTGGAATTATTTGGATTCGACTGTGCAGTTGTCCATGTACCAAGTTCCTTTCATCCAAGGGTAAGTCAAAGTGTTTTTGAGCTGCGTTTCTTTACATTTTTTACTTATTCCCTATGCTACTATTCCTAACTAAGAACACAAAAGTGTAACCTAAGAGTGGGAACTATTAGACTGGAGATCCCTATTGCTACAGTTCGGTTGGTTTGTTGACTTTTTCATGCGAAAGACGTCTCGACCGACCATTTTTTGGTCCTTCGAGCCGGATTTCCCGTTCTGCGTAATAGGTGCTCTCAGAGTTGCATAATTGTGTTTGAAGTTAGGACTTTACTTTGCGTCTTTTTGAGACAAGGCATATCTTAGGTTTTACATTTTATCTACGGTGTGTCTATTGTACGTTGCACGTACCAACTTGCATTGCATTTTTTATTTGTGCAATATACAAATTGCATACAAATTTTGAAAAAATTTATTTTTTTTCAAAATTAAAAATTATTGCGCTGTCGATGTATGTAAGGCTTGCGTTTCCTTGCGTACCTACACAAATTCAGAAACTCTTATCAGTTGCTAAATTTTTTGTGTATATTTATTAGCATTTATACTTTTTGCTAAAAACTTGCTGTTCTTTACTCAATATTTGCTAAAAGCCGCTGGCCTTTTAATATTGCTTTGAATCTTGGTTTACGAGGGAATTTGAAAAGTAGTACGATATATTTTTTAAATTTGCTTCCCTTATTAACTATTGCTTTATTTTACACTTTAACCTTTTAAAATGGTAAACGATACCGAAAAAAAGGTAAGCTCGGCTAAGGCCTTGCGTCAGACTGCAATCAATCAGTTGAGTGTGCTTGAACACTATGCCAATCAGGCGAAAACAAATCCAGCTGCTCACACAAAGTTTAAAGTTAACTTTAAAAAACTTTCTTCTTGTTGTAAGAGCTTTGAAAAGCATCATAATGCTTTACTGATCTTGATTTCAGATGATTCTGAAGCTCTGGAAGCTCAGAATAAAATACAAAAAGATTTTTTGGATAGATGCGTAGAGGTTGAGGCTTTGCACTATGATTTATTTGAGGTGGAGGCTGAAGAAATAAATCGAAGCCACAATGAGGTAAATAATCAAACAATTATTTTTCCGGAACCAGAATTTTCTCTTCCCAAGTTAAATGTCCTTTTTCGGGCGATGTTGAGGAGTTTCCAAGCTTTATTGAGATTTACAATGCGGTTATACATACGCGTAAGAGCTCGGACATTGAGAAGTTTAAATATTTACGTACGATTTTAAGAGGCCCTGCTTTAAATTTAATTAAAAATATACCTCTTGAAGGAAATAATTATTTACTTTGCTACGATACGCTGATTTCCAGATATGACAATAAGCGCTTGCGTGCGGTTTCTTACTGGAAATCTATCGAAAACTCACCTCGGCTATCCAATGATGACGTTTTAGAATTGCGCAAAATGCTAGATACGTTCAAGGAAAACCTTGATTGCTTAAAAAATATGGGATATGCGACCCATAGTTGGTGCTTTATTACTGCGAACATGCTTTTGGATCGATTAGATCTCGGAACGCGTAAGTTATTTGAACTAAATCACGCTTCTAAGTTAATGCCAAAATACGAAGATATTTACAAATTTTTAGAGCAACATTGCACGGCTCTTGAATCTTTATCTTTGTCTATGAAACAAGATATTGTTCAAAACTCACGACCAGGGAACTTCTCGAGATCCCCCCGTAATCCACGAAATAAAACAGTTTTACTTGCAAACAGACAGTCACAAAAAACTCCAAATTCCAAACAAAACACGTGTTTCTACTGCAAAGCAAAAAATACACATCTGATTTTTAGCTGTGAATCTTTTTTAACGAAACCAATTCAAGAACGCATTGATTTTATTAGAAATAATAAGGGATGCACCAACTGCATGGCTAGTTTTCATCAAGTAAACTCGTGCACTTCACAAAAAAGATGTAGATTTTGTTTTTTAAATCACCACAGTCTTTTATGCCTAAAAAATAACTCCCCAGCTTCGGTGATTGCTTCTTCTTCGGTGACGTCTAGTGGATCACAAACTAACCCCGTAGAAAATCAGATTACTGAAAATAAATCTATTCACGCGGGTACTGTGCTTGGCGACTATGACACGTTGCTTTGCACTGCTTTGCTGCACATCCGTGATGCATACGGAAATTGGCACGAAATACGCGCCATCTTGGATAATGGCGCCATGTGCTCCTTTATAACGAAAAAATGTGCGAATGCACTCGGACTTCCTAAATCCAACATGTCGCTTAATGTAAACGGTTTAGGAGATATGTCTACTACTGCGCGCCATGCGGTGCATTGTAAAATTGCTGCTATCGATAATAAATCGAAAATTTTTAGTCTAGAACCTGTATTAATAGACCAAGTTTGCGATAAAATGCCAAGTGTATCTTTTAACAAAAATTCTTTGCACTACTTAACTGGCCTAAAATTAGCTGATCCCAGTTGGTATAATCAAGCTGGCATTCAGCTTCTTATTGGCGCGGACCTTTATGGGTCACTTTTAGAAGAGGGTAGACTTTATTTTGGTCCAGACACCCCCTCTTGTATTAATACAGTCTACGGATGGACTTTGCTCGGAAAAATGCCTTTGCAAAATGCTGCTTTTGCATCAAAAAATATTTCTACTTTTATGGCAACTATTTCCACTCCTGATTTAAATAATACTTTGCAAAAATTCTGGGAGTTGGAAGAGGTTCCTACGGTGGAGAAAAATTCACCTTCAGATATTTTTTGCGAAAAATATTTTAAAAAAACTACTATACGCGATGTGGACGGTAGATACACCGTTTCGTTGCCTTTTAAAATCAACCCCGTTGATTTCGGCGATACCCGAACCCTTGCTTTGCGTCGGTTGTACTCGCTTGAAAAACGTTTGCTAAATGATAAAAAATTATTTACTTCTTACTCACAAGTAATGCAAGAATACTTGGATATGGGTCACATGCGTGCAGTTTCACCCCCTAATAACTCAGAAATTCATGAATATTTTTATATTGCTCACCATGCGGTTATAAAAGAAAGCTCGAGTAGCACGCCTGTTCGTCCTGTCTTTGACGCATCGAGTCATTCTGTAAATAAGCCTAGCCTAAATCAAATCCTACAAGGAGATTTAGTTAAAATTTTGCTTAATTTTCGGCTACATAAATATTGTTTTGTTAGCGATATTTCTAAAATGTACAGAATGATAAATGTGGAGGAAAATCAACATAAATACCAACGAATTTTATGGCGTTTTAATTCTGAAGAATCGGTGCAAGATTACGAATTAAAAACTTTGACTTTCGGGGTAAACTGTTCTCCATATTTAGCAATTCGAACCTTGCTTAAATTAGCCGATGATTATCAAGACTTACCGTTGGCTTCTGCGATTTTAAAGGACAGCGTCTATATAGACGACTGCGTAGTAAGTTGCAATGATTTTGATCAAATCATGCTTATGAAAAATCAATTAATTGAGTTATTAGGGCGAGGTGGATTTGAACTGAAAAAATGGGCATCAAACGAACCCAAATTGCTTGCAGACTTGCCTGCAACCCACATACAAACCAAAGACTTTTCTTTGGATCGAGAGGATGCAAACTCTCTAAAAATTTTAGGCTTGAGGTGGAACCCTCAAAGTGATAACTTTTTTTATTCTTTTAATTATAATACAAAAATTTGCACTAAGCGTAATTTGCTTAGTACCCTTGCGAAATGCTTTGACCCTTTAGGTTTTCTTACACCGGTTACGTTTTTTGCAAAAAATTTAATCCAGTACTTATGGTTTATAAAGTTAGATTGGGATCAGTTAGCACCCCCGGAAATAATTTCCAAGTGGAAAAAATTCGAGGAAGAACTCAAATTATTTTCTGATTTTTATATCCCAAGAATGATTGATCTCTCTAATTTTCAATTTTGTCAAATTGTTGGATTTAGCGATGCATCCGAGCGCGGTATGTGTGCGGCGGTTTATTTTCGTATTGTTTATCAAAACGGAGATATTAAAACGTATTTTGTGTGCGCAAAATCGAAAGTCGCTCCCATAAAAAGAATCAGTATTCCCCGTTTGGAGCTCTGTGCGGCAGTTTTGCTAGCTAAACTCATTCAATTTATTCAAAATACTTTTGCTAATAAAATTGCTTTTCAAAATACTATTGCTTTTACGGATAGTATGGTAGCGCTCTCTTGGATCAAAGGATCACCACATGCGTGGCGCACTTTTGTATCCAACCGAGTCACATACATACAAGAAAAAATTCAGCCTTGCGATTGGAACCATGTTCCTTCTGAATTAAATGCCGCGGACCCCGGGTCACGTGGTCTGTTGCCTGCAGATTTAATTAATTGTTCCCTTTGGTGGCAAGGACCCGAGTTCCTTTGTAAGCCACAAGAGACATGGGATTTTACTAAAAATAATATTATAACACCCAAAGAAGCACTGGAAGAGGAGCGAAAATTGATGTTTGCTGTAACAATTGAACCAAATTTTTTGGATTGTCTGCTTAACAAATTTTCAAATTTTTTGCGTTTAATTAGACTTGTTGCTTTTATACTACGTTTTATTCACAATCTTCGCGCGCGTAAATTTAATAATGAGAAAATTATTATTAATTCTACGTGGTTAATACAATATGAGTTACAAAATGCAATATTTGTGCTTATAAAACACGTGCAAAATAAATATTTTCAAAACGAGATTTCTTTACTTGTCGATAATAAACCGTTGCCAAAGGTTTTTAGAAAATTAAATCCGTTTTTGGATCAAAATAATATTTTACGCATTGGCGGAAGATTATGCAATTCGGAATTAGATTATGACAAAAAATTTCCTATACTTTTACCCGGTGATTCTCAATTTACAAAGTTATTGATTGCGCATACTCACGAGAAACATATGCATACCGGCATAAACACGACTTTATTTTTACTTTTTCAAAATTATTGGATTTTTGCAGCTAAAAGGCATATAAGAAAAATAATTTCGCGTTGTTCTACATGCTGGCGCACGCGCCCCAGTAATTATCAACCCCCTGTTGGTAATTTGCCAAAATTTCGCGTTTCACAAGCAAAAGCTTTTCAACACGTTGGCGTTGATCTTACAGGAAGTTTTGCTATTACAATGAGCCGCATGCGCGGTGCAAAACGACTTAAGGCTTATGTCGTTCTATTTATTTGCGGTTGTACGAAGGCGGTACACTTAGAAATTGTGTCAGACTTATCGGCAGACGCTTTTATGGCAGCATTCCGACGTTTTATTGCCAGAAGAGGACGCGTGGAAGTAGTCTACTCGGATAACGCGTCAAATTTTACGCTTTCTGCTAAAATGCTTAACGAGATGTTTGCTGAAGTTGCTAATCGCGAATCAATTCGTTGGCACTTCAACCCTCCATCCGCACCCCACATGGGCGGTTTGTGGGAAAGTAACATCAAAAGTGCAAAGTCTCATTTACTACGAGTAATTGGAGAACAGGTGCTTACTTTTGAGGAGCTTTATACTGTGGTTACGCAAGTAGAAGCTATCCTCAACTCTAGGCCTTTGTGTCCAGTCAGCACAGATCCAAATGATTTGACTGCACTGACGCCCGGTCATTTCCTTAGCCTGGAACCACTTACGACTGTTCCAGACCTCGATTTTGACCAAGTGCCTTTAAATAGGCTTTCTCGGTGGCAGTTGCTGCAAAAACTGCATCGCGATTTTTGGCGTAGATGGCACAGAGATTACTTACATACATTGCAACAACACGCTAAAGTGAATCAAGACAAAATTGATCCCATTGCGATTGATACGATGGTTTTGATCAAAGATGATCAAACCACTCCCTTAAATTGGGTATTGGGACGAGTAGTAGGATTGCACCCTGGTACTGATAATGTAGTAAGAGTTGCTACAGTTAAAACCTCCAAAGGTTTATTCAAGAGGCCTTTGGTGAAATTGTGCCCTCTCCCTAATGCTTAGTTCAGAAAATACCATGCCCTGGGTATTTTCAGGGGGGCCGGAATGCTTCGTCCCGGCGTTTAGTTTTAAGATATAAAATTTAGAGACATTTATCTAAATTAGAATGCTTTTTATTTTCTTTTTTTTTGCTAGAGTTATGCTAAAACTTGATACTTAAAGTTACTTTTATTTCTTGGTTTAAACTAATTTAGTTACTAAGATATGCCTTGCCTACAAAAAGGGTAAAAATTTGAATTTGCGCGGTGAATTATATGCTCAAGAATGCATTGACTTTACTTTATTATTTTTGCTTTTTCTACCTTGAGTATATCCATTTTCCATCCTTTTTTAATTTAAGTTTTCCCTAATTCTATACATACCTTTACTGCTATATTGCTGCATACAGCAGTGCTCCAACGTCCGTCTTGCTATACGGAGCTCATGCGAATATTTGGGGTACTCTCCATACCAGTGATATATATTGATCGCCAAGTGAAATCACATGCGTGTTTTTTAAGACCACGGTCATGTATAAACATTTTATGGATTGCTTTGATGTGCTACTGCTACTACTTTGATTGGAATTATTTGGATTCGACTGTGCAGTTGTCCATGTACCAAGTTCCTTTCATCCAAGGGTAAGTCAAAGTGTTTTTGAGCTGCGTTTCTTTACATTTTTTACTTATTCCCTATGCTACTATTCCTAACTAAGAACACAAAAGTGTAACCTAAGAGTGGGAACTATTGGACTGGAGATCCCTATTGCTACAGTTCGGTTGGTTTGTTGACTTTTTCATGCGAAAGACGTCTCGACCGACCATCGGTTAAATTTAAGTTTTTGAAAAAATCCATGTTAACTGAGATTTTTAACCGGCAATATTTTTACAGAATATTTTTTGGACAGACCCCCAGAAAGGGGTCCACTAGCATACAACTTATTTTTTAAGATGGAATGACCTCAGCACCTTATTAGAAAGGGTATCAAATAATTTTTAAAAATTAACAAAAAGAAAATTATTTCTATTTTTTTGTAATTTTTAGAGAATATAAGTGTCATTTAAAGTAAAACCTATAATTTTATTAAAATATAGGTGGTGGACCCCTGACAAGAGGTCCAGTAATACCAATATTTTTTTTGCAACTGGTAGACTCAACTTGTAGCACTTTGTTCAAAAACTAATAAAAAATGTTTATTTTTTATTTGACAGATTTCCAAAAAAAAGTGAACCATAATTTTTCTTTTTCAATAGGCTTTCCAACAAGGAGCCACAAGTTTTATCTTGTTGAACCCCTTTCTGGGGTTCTGTCCAAAAAAAATTCATCATTGGTTTATTCTAAAAAATTTTAATTTAACCTGGTAGAAAATGTATTCCAACTTGCTCGTTCTCACTGTATAAGCTTTTACGTAAGAAGTTGTATAATCTTTTTTACAATAAAAACGACAATAAACTTATTTTTATTTTACTTATAATTTATTAAAAAAATTGCATCTGAGTATTTCTAGTAGGATCATCATTGCAAAAACTGCTTCACACCTCAAAAATGATCCTCATGTCTTCTCTGAGAAACCTGTAACAAAGTTTTTTAATTGAGTGTACCACAGCAGACCTCACTACCTCACTGGATCCGTAATACTGGCAGGATTTTTATATATGTCCTTGTTTATAACTTTTAAAAAACAAAGACATCTACAAAAATAATATACATATTCAAATCAAATCATACTGATCATATGAGGGCTGCTTTAGTCTACAACAGTTTTTAATTTTTTTTGGAGTTAATTGACAGGTAAAGACATTCAAATTTAAACAAAAAAATGGGTTTTTTGAACAAAGGTTACTGATTTTGTCAATTTTTACTTAAAATGTTTATTATGCTTACCGGCCTAAAAGGCAAAACTGTTCTATACTCAAAAAGAAACTGAGAAAAAAACACTGGGACCAAAAAATTAAATTGTTTCTATACTACAGACAAAATGCAAACTCCAAATGTTTCAGTAAAAACCCCTATGTTACTTGACCCCTGTCCAATTTTTGTCAAAGCATGATGTATGAAAGTTCGTCAAACACAGGCCACTCATTACAAAGAAAGCCTCAAGTTCAAGACCCATTTAGAATACTTATGAAGTTTATTTGTTTTCTTTTAAGCAGTCTCAAAATTCAACTGCGAATTTTACCCCCAAATTTCCACACTTCAAAGAGGTTAGATGCCAAGTAGTGTAGTCGAAAAAAAAGTCGTACACGGAATTGGCGTTCGAGTGGCATTCAAGAATAGCTATTTTTCCAAGCACTCGAAACTACCATTCGAATTTTACTCGTATACGACAAAAATCGGAGTGGTTCAAGAATTGGGTCCCCGTCCCTGGTGCCGCTCAACACGCAGTATATAGGGACCGTGCGCTCAACACTGTTGTGACCTGTGCAGGCTGCGCCACCAAATGGCGCGGAATTTAATATAAGCTCGCTAAAACACAATTGCGCACGTTCTACGTATGTCAACAACCCTATGTTAACCGTCCGTGAGTTTGCGGCGTTCCACGGAAGCCGCTAACTACATGTGACGTTCAAATGTCAACAGTGTCAAATTGCGTTAGTCGTCGGCCGTTTTTGGCATGACCAAAAACTATCTATTAACTGATTTACACATGAACACACGCACTAACCTGTCGCACATAAATCGGTATAAACTTTTTTGATGTTATTAGCCAAAGTGCTATCCTCTTTCTCTAAAATACTTTTAAAGGTTGACTCGATGCTGTTGTTAAAGCCTTCGTCGTGGGCTATTTGCATTTTGGTGGTTTGATCGGACATGTATCCGCATCTTCTTTCTTCATGTCTTAAGACTATGCCCAGCCTTTTGCTTAAATCGTGATAGCATTTAACTAAAAAAGAAGCCAGATAGCCTTGTAGATTTTTAAACAGGCGAAAAAGGGAAAAAATTAGTAACAACATGAAAATTAGAAACAAAATTTCGGACTACCATTGTACCACTGCGTACCACAGAAATTAACAATACTAAAAAGGACTAACAACAGAATGGTTATTCCGAGAAATTAAGAAGCTCAACTCAACGATCTCTAAAATTAAAACGAAACCAAATGTAGCACATTCTTAAAATAATAATCCGTTGGGTGTTATTAACATTCCAAACATCAGACGAATAGCCAAGAACTATAATATCGTCGGTATACAAGCAAAATCCCCAAAGCTTTTTTTTTAGTTTTTGAGATATTTTCATATTAATAAAGAAAAATAATAAGTCTTTATCTTTGTAAAACTAGCCGTGATTAAGCCTGGCCAGTAAAACTAAATTTAAAGAATACATTAAATTAATTTTTTTTTTACTTCCATAGGTGCTCTAATATCCAATACATTAATCATGTAAAATTCAGGAGTTTCTCACTCAAACCAATGTCTCAAAATGTTGTTCCTAATTTCAGAACTTCTTAAAATGCGATTTTTTGAAAACTAACTTTTTTGACTTATAGCATTTTGCCAGTATACCGACGATATAAAAACTGTATTTTCATCGGGGGAAATACGATAAGGAATTTTGTAACTAAAACAAAACCAGAAAATGCCTCAAATAATAAGGAATGTATTTACCAAATCCCGTGTGAGTGTGGTAAATCATATGTAGGTGAAACGAAACGCCCTCTTCAGGTTAGAGTAAATAAACATCTAAAAAGTACCAATAGTCCATTTAAAATCAAGGTAAAAGGTCCTGAAATTGCCCCCTTGTTAGGGGTGTTTTGTGCGATTTTGGGGGTGGTTCGAGCATTGGGGCAAGTTGTAACCATCATTTTCGTAATCAGCGCGCCAAAAAACATATAAGATGTCTTAATTGGCAAAAAAACACTTTTAGTCGAAAAATACCCCTTGTTAGGGGTGTTTTGTGCGATTTTGGGGTGGTTCGAGCATTGGGGCAAGTTGTAACCATCATTTTCGTAATCAGCGCCCCAAAAAACATATAAGATGTCTTAATTGGCAAAAAAACACTTTTAGTCGAAAAACACCCCTTGTTAGGGGTGTTTTGTGCGATTTTGGGGGTGGTTCGAGCATTGGGGCAAGTTGTAACCATCATTTTCGTAATCAGCGCCCCAAAAAACATATTAGATGTCTTAATTGGCAAAAAAACACTTTGTCGAAAAACACCCCTATTTAGGGGTGTTTTTTGCATTTTTAAGGGTGTTCCAACCACTGGCGGTAGCTTTAACCCTCATTTTCGTGATCAGCGGCCCAAAATACGTAGGGGACAAGTGGTCTCATCCGTTTCGCAATTTCAGGACCTTTTACCTTGATTTTAAATGGACTACAATTAGTAGATAAACAAGACGGGTTCTGGGGCACTTTTCCCATGTAAATCCCCATTAGACGAAAACGTGGTCTTTTTTTAGAACGGGTCACAGTATATTGCTTTGACAGCAGTAATTCTGAGCATTGCCCCCTACCATTTACCACCTGACTTACAAATAATATACTTTAATTTTTTATTTGATTTATTTTATAGATTCTCAACAGTAGAGTAAATTTGTAAAATAAAGCTGCAAAAAGGGTATATTTTTTTATATTTGGCATAGTAGTACCTAACACCAAAAGCTAAATTTTCATTCGAGGATCCCCGATTTTCCGGCCTCAGAATCCAAGATGGCGGCTGCCAAAGTTAAGAAAAAAAATTATTTCCTTGTTTTAAGAGAAATTAAATTAATTTTGATAAATTTACTTTAAGGGGGATATACTCAATTTAAAAATGTAAAAAAAATTGCACCTGTCACTGCAAAACAAAATGACGGGTATATTTTAAAAAAATTGTTTTTCTTCGATATTTTCTTAATTTTTTGTGCGATATTTATTTTTAATACCTCACATTAAAGCTACTGACCAGTTCTTTAAACCTGTTTAAATGAAATGATAAGTTTCCCAGCCGACACAAAGATGGCGCTTAATTTGTCAAAAATAAAAGAGACCTTTACAACCAGTAGACCAAATTAAATTTTTTGGATTTTATCAATAGTAAGCCAAGTTTTGTAAAAATTTTTAAAAATTTACAATTTGACATTAAACATTTTAAGATGGCGGCCGAAGTGCAGATAAAAAAGTTCTTTTTTTCTTCTTGTTTGACAGAACTAGTATTGCCATGTAATATATCGATTTATACTAAATAGGGGTCGCCGATTTTAAATATTTCATCATAAATGACACATGTCTATTATTAATCACGATGGCGGCGTTCAAAATATAAAAACAACATTATCTTCTTGGTTTGGTAATTTTTTTTGCCAAGATATGTAGTTATTTTTTAAAGATGGCGGTCGAAAAAGTAAAAAAAAAAAACATTTTTGTTTACTTTTTCGAAATTTAACAAAAAAACTGGAAAAAACAAGACATCTCGGTAAACAAAACACAGATATTTTAAAAATGTCAAAAAAGTTGACATATGTCACGTACCGGGTGATTTGATTGAATTGACTATATTTTACTTAATAGCTATCTCCGTTAATATTAATCTAACAGTAACGTTTAAATAAGCAAAGTTAAATAATTTTAGCTCACACATATACTATACTATAGTAGTGTGAGCTATGGTGATCCTAATTTTTTCAAGAAAAAAAAAAGTTGCTCCGATTTCAAAATTTTTTATATATCTTTGCGTTTCAGATGATTTTGAAACTTTTTTGTTGCGCCGTCTGTCTGTCTGTATGTCTGTCTGTCTGTATGTCTGTCTGTAACGACCAACGCGCATAACTCAAAAACCGCTTGGCCGATTTTAATGAAATTTGGTACCTAGGCTGGGTCTTGGGTCAAGATGGTCCCATTTAAAAATGAACAAAATCCACCGAACACAAACCAAGTAAAAGGGTGGGGGTAGATTTCAAAAATTGGAGTTTATGTGAAAATATGGCGTGTATGATATCAAACGAAAGGTAATTGAGTCTGGAGTTAAACAAAATACATTTTAATTTATTTTAAAAAAAGGGTGGGGGTATATTTCAAAAATTAGAGTTTAAGTGAAAATATGGCGTGTGTGATATCAAACGAAAGGTAATTGTGTCCAGAGTTTAACAAAATACATTTCAGTTTTTGTTTTTTTTAAGGGTGGGGGTAAATTTCAAAAATTTGAGTTTAAGTCAAAACCTGGCTTGTGTGGTATCAAACAAAAGGTAATTTAGTCTGGAGTTGAATAAAATATATTTCAGTTTTTAGTTATATTAGCTCACACGTACACTATAACTATAGTACCTAGTGTGAGCTTAGGGGCCCATATATTGGCAGAGTATTTTCTAAATCATCAGAATCTAATGTCAAAAATGACATATGTCATACACTTGTCAAACTTTTGACATATGCATTATTTTTTAAAATTTCAAAAAAAACACCCTGTATATAATTTTTTTAGTTGATAAGACTCTGACTTCAAAAATATATAATATGTTGACATTTAGACCAGCCGTTATTAAAATATTTGCATTTTAATAACCTAAATAAACAATAAGGATGTTTTGTTAATGAATATAATTTTTATAATGCAAATATTTCAACAACGGCTGGACTAAATTCAACATATTATATATTTTTGAAATCAGAAAAAGGAGCCCTATCAATTAAAAACATTATATACAGGGTGTTTTATTTAAAAAAATAAACCATTTCAATAGTTTGACAAGTGTATGACACATGTCATTTTTGACATCAGATTCTGATGATTTAGAAAAAAATATTTAACTTTGCTAATTTAAACGTTACTGCTAGATCAATACATAGACGAATGACAGAGATAGACCAGACACTTACACGGTGGGAGTTTTATTACTAAATTGGTGCAGTATACCGGGGTGTCGTGCACGAATCAGCGCCTCTCCAACTTGTGCACCGTACTAAACATTTACAGGGGGATTTGAAACAATATAACGCTTGCGCAGTTTGTCTCTAAGCTACAGGATGGCTTTTCAAATTATTGTATACCGGATGCTCATAGCCATCAATGAAATCGTTCTCCAATCAAGCTACATCCTTTAATATAGTGTTTTGAACAGTTTATATCAAATTAAATTTTAACACTAAAAAACTCATTCCACTCGTCAATTACATAGTTTTAAATTTAAACGATGCGCTCTGATAAGAATGAGTTATTTTGTGTCAAAGCTAAATTTGCTTACAAAGACTCTATAAACACAAATCAGTAAGGAAGCTTAATCAAAGAATGTTTAAATTAATGACTACTGGCAATAAAAAAAAAGAAAGTTAAATTTTTATTTAATCTATAAGGTTTAAAAGTTTGTTTCCCATTCATTTAGGTACATAAATTTCCTTGAGAGGCTAATTTCCTAGTTAAAAAAATGCTTTTTGACGAATAGTCTACAGTAATTTCCTTTTTATTAGTATATAGAAAATATTTACACATTCTACATTAACAGAAACTTTTTAAATTGTTTTTTCATGAAAAATAAAAGAATGTAACGTAAGCCTTTTAAAGTAAAGTGAATATTGCCGGTTATTCATTTAATAAAACAGGGTTCGGCATAATGATCTCCCACATTTTGTACTGCCACTGTGCCTGAATCACTGAAGAGAGGGGAAGCTTAGCGTAGTTGGTTGGTAGCTCGCGGCTTGCCATTACCTTGCCATCGTGCCTTCGTTATCAAGACATTAATCAAAAGTAGGTAACGAATCTGTGATTACGACACAAAGAACTTTTCGTATTCACTTCGCACTTGGTAGGCATCCTTTAGTTCTAGATACTTTGGGAATATCTGAACACTATTCCCGAACCACTGACGAATTGAAAGCAGCAATACACCAAGAAATTACAGGAATATCGCTTTAGAGTTACTGCACGAGTGAAACTTTCAGAAATCAGCTTCGACTGTGTACCGAAAAAAAATGAAATATAAATAGCATTTACAATGGTGTTTTTATTGAGAGAGATCATTCTGCCGGACCCTGTATATAAGTATAGTGAAATAATCTATGTTTTTTCAAATATTAAAATTTAAAACTAAACATTTAAAACTCCGTCCAGGTTCAACGTGTCCATCACACACTATATATTTGTGAATTTCGTCTTTCGTCAAAGTTAGTTTTTTTGCCGAAGTATTTTTTTTAGGTTCCGTTTGGGAATGGCGCTTGCTAACATAGTCTTCGCACCCACGAACACAAAGTTGTTTTCTTTAAAATTTTTTAATTACCGATAGGCCACAATTTAGCAAAAAACAATTTTAAAAATAAGGTAAAAAGTCGAAAAATCACGAAAAACTGCATCCACAAATGAAAAATGCCGAATTACATTTACGTCATATTTTTATCTGTTTTGCCAATGTCAGTCATAATCAAAAACATATACCGAGAGTAGCGGTTAATGTCCATGGCGACAGCACAGGAGTCTGTACATAATAATTTTATACCAGGGGTGACGGTCTGTAATAAGCGCCTCTCGTACTTTGTATTCCGAACTTATGTATACAGGGGGTATGTATAACAGTATTATGACAAGACCGGGGTGCTTTCTTTACTATAAATAATTAGTATACTGTGGATCAATATTAACGGAGATAGCTATTAAGTAAAATATGTCAATTTATTCAAATCACCCGGCACGTGATATATGTTAACTTTTTTGACATATATTTTTTTTTACGGGTATGCGCACTCGCAAGGAGATCCCTATCACGCTCGAGAAGCGGCAAGTGCGCGGAAATGTTGGTGTGTGTTGGTTTTGAAACGGTTCAGGTTGTAACCTGCAGGGAAAACTGTCGCAGGGAGTTTATTCCACAGCGATGCTGTTCTCCAGAGATATGAATTCTGATATAATGAGGTTCTTGGTGCCTCTATTTTGACAATAAATTGATGGTTACCGTCTGTTTGACGTGTTCGCCTAGTAGGTGCTACTCCCGGGGGGATCATACGTGCCAACTCTTCAGAGCATTTTCCGTGATAATACCTGTAGAAGAGAGATAGATCGCCCACAGTTCTTCGATGTTCGAGACTATCCAAGCTACGGGTAAGTGCGGGGTCATTGATCAGCTTGATAGCTCGTTTTTGCACGGTGTTCAAAAGCATTAAGGTATGTTTGGGTGCCGCACTCCATATATGTGAGCAGTACTCCATAGTTGGTCGAATCTGGGCTTTGTAGAGTGTCAGCAGTTGGCTTGGTGTATACAGATGTCTTGTACGAAATAGCACCCCAAGCTTTTGGGACGCCCTTTTAGCTATATCTGCCACGTGACTGTGCCAAGACATGTTGGTCTCTGCAGTGACTCCTAAGATGTTCAACTGGCTCTGCAATGCGACAGCACTTCCAGATAGCATGATGTTTGGCTCACCGGTGCTGGTCTTTTTTGAAAACAGGGCTGCTTGGGTTTTCTGCGCGTTGAACTGTACAAGGTTTTTGTTGCCCCAGTCCTCTATTATCTCCAAGTCGTTATTTATCTGTGATATTTCAGTGAGTCTAAGGTAATGGAATTCACGTGCGGAGAGACATGTGGGTGGTATGACTGAGGAGACTACATTGCCATCATCTGCAAAGCAATAAAGTGGATTTACTGTTTTATCTATGAGGTCATTTATGTAAATCAGAAAAAGTGTTGGCGAAAGGATTGCTCTCTGTGGCACACCAGCATTTATTTGGTAAGAGTTGGAGTTCCGGCCATCCAGTGCAACATAAATGGATCTATCCTTAAGGTAACTTTCAAACCAAGTGCAAAGTCTCGGCGACAATCCCGTTGCTTTGAGCTTGTTGAGCAGATTTTCATGCCAGACTTTATCGAATGCTTTAGATATATCTAAGGCAATTGTTCTTGTTTCACCTCGCAACTCAATCGCTTTTTGCCATAAGTGAGTGACGTATGTAAGTAAATCGCCAGTTGACCTATATTTTCGAAATCCGTATTGCTTGTCGTTGATAATTTTGTACTTTTCCAAGTACTTGGTTAGGTGATTGTTCACAACTCTTTCCATTACTTTTGATATCACCGGAAGTAAAGCAATTGGTCTATAGTTTAACGGATCTGTCTTTTTTCCTTTCTTTGGAATGGGTTGTACTGCGGCAGACTTCCATGATGATGGATATACTCCTTGTCTATAAGATAAATTGAATAATTTTGCGAAAGTTGGTGTGAGTTCGCTAGCACAATTTTTGAGTACTATCGCGGGAATGCCATCTGGACCCATTGCTTTGTTTGTATCCAACTTTTTAAGGGATTTTCGTATTTCTCTGTGACAAAAGGGTACCTCTGGCATACTGTGGGAAACCCTTTCAATGAACGGTGGAGTTTTTCCATTTGGCACTGTTAGGTTTGAGTTGGAGGAAAAGATTTTGGCCAGCATATTGGCTTTTTCCTCTGATGTGGCTAAGTGAGTATTTTTATCTGTAAATGGTGGTATGGATGACTTGGTGAAGTTTGATCCAACGGCTTTTGCAAGAGACCAAAAGGACCTAGAACTACTTGGACAATTCAGCAACCTGTTTTTTATTCTTTGATTGTATGTTTCTTTGGCGGTGTCAATAGTAATTTTGCAACTATTTCGGGCTTCTATAAATTCTGTGTTGTTTTGAGCGGTTTGTTGTCGTTTCCAAAGGTTATATGCTCTGTGTTTTTTCTGTACAGCCGTTTGACACTGGCTGTTGAACCAAGGTTTTGCACTAGCTCTGCGTTTTATTGTATGTGGGATATATGCATCCATTCCAGATAAGATTACTTTTGTTATTTCATTACAGCAAATAGTGGGATCAGCTGTTTTAAAGCAAACCTCTTGCCATGGAAAATCCAGGTAAAACTGTTTCAGGTCATTCCATTTTGCCGATTTATAGTGCCACATTTTACGAGGAAGTGATTGTTGGCTTGGCGGTATGAACATTTCGCACTTTGTTCTTATAAGTTAATGATCGGATGAACCAAGTGGGGATCTACTTGAATTGTGTACAAGTCAGGATTTGTAGTTAGGAACAAGTCTAAAAGCGCTGCAAATTCACCCCTTTCTGAGATACGGGTAGGTTCATCGACAAGCTGCGTTAGACCACAACTTATGGCAAAAGCTTCTGCTTCCTTGCCTTCATTATCTGTTTTGTTGTGGTGTTTTAGCCAGGGTATATTGTGGACGTTGAAATCGCCTAAAAAAATAATTTCCGCATGTGGATAGTTAGACTGTATACTATCACAGTTTTCGGATAATGTCGCAAAAAAGTTTTGATACTCGGTGTTACTTGGCGGTCGGTAGAGGCAGCAAATGAACTTGGTCGATGACTTTGAGGTGAATTTCAGCCATATGATATCGAGGTTCGCTGGTTCTAGCTTCTCCTCTCGATGACATGAAAGGTCATTTTTAATGTACGCACAGATCCCAAAATTATGTCGAAATCGGTGGTGTAGGTCATAGCCGGGATAAAGATAGTTCACAATAGGTGTTGCAGAACTGATTTTAGTTTCAGTGAGAACAAGGATGTCAGGTCTTTGTTCTTCAAGATGTTGGTGAACTGAATTCATGTTGGTACTTAATCCTCTTATATTGCTAAAATCAATTCTGAGTTGAGTTTTTGGTCTTCTTTTAATATCTTTGCATGAAGGACCCCCAGGATCACCCGACGCCCGGAGATCCGAGTGGTCGGGTATTTTACCTCCGGAATAGTTTTACCCCGGGGTACGGGGTAGACCTCGTCAGATGTCTATCAGGGGAAATGAATCGACCCCTGCCCTCCGTAGATTCCAGGTACTCTCTGACCCGGAGAGTTAGCACCTGTTTAGGGTCCCATTCCCAGGGTTACGGGAGAAGACCACATCGGTATGAAAGGCGGAGAGGATGGACCTCGGTACGGTGATCATAGCGCAGGTGGCAACCCTTTCTTTTAGGGATAGTATAAAAGAAGAAGATGCTGCCTTGTAGTACCGGCGTTGGAATCGTCAAAGGCTAGGGGAAGAAAACCTCGATCAAAAATCACCTGGTCCTCCAGGTTGGGGGTTGGGGCATTAGACTAACTCTCTGATACCCGGAAAAAACGTACACTGTTAAAAAACCCAATCAAACGCCTCGGAAAGAAATGAAAAACCTAAGACGAACCAAGCAAAGAAACAGGAATATGATTTTTGGTACATGGAACGTACAAGGAATGAGTCGAAAAGTGAATGATATAGTCCATGAGTGCAGCAGAATGAAGGTTGACCTTTCTGTACTAACAGAAACGAAGAAGAAAGGAAAAGGATCTGAAAACCTAGGACAGTATGACCATTTCTATAGCGGAGTGGCAAAAGAAAAACATGCGCAACAAGGAGTATCTATTTTGGTCAACAAAAGATTTAGAAAATATATCACCAACTGGGAAGCAGTAAATGAACGGCTAATAAGAATGAATATAACAATAAAAGGAATGAGACTTACGATTTTTGGAATCTATGCGTATAATGACGATGCAAATGTAGCCGTGAAAGACAATTTTTTTGAAGAAATCCACAATGAAATATCAGCAGTAAGTACATCTAGAGAAATTGTAATATTGGGAGATTTAAATAGTAGAACAGGTAACAGAGTAAATGATCTGACAGTTGGCCAATATGGAGAAGATGTTGTTAATGACAATGGAAACCGGCTTATCACAGTATGTGAGCAATTAGACCTAAAAATCCAAAACGGTTTTTTCCAACATAAGAAAATACACAAATATACCTGGACCAAACCCTCACAAAACCTGAAATCCGTCATTGATTATCTTATCACTAAACAAAAGACAAAACTAAAAATTCAAGATGTCAGAACAAAGCGTGGATCAACATGCGGAAGTGATCACTATTTTCTGGAGACCAAAATTCTCTTTCCTTATCAAGGCCGAAGCCTCCATCAACAAAATCTTGATGATACAGTGAATGAGGAAATTGATCACTGTCAATATAATCTACTAAGCCTAGAACATGACAGCGTAAAAAACTTATACAAAAAGAGACTGAGCGAAAAACTTAATTCAAGTTCAGGTGAAACCCCAGATGAGGAATACGAATGTATCACATTAAGCATCCATCAAGCTGCAAAAGAAGCACTAGGATTAGTGGAAGAAACTCCTAAAAGAACAAAACCATACTGGTGGGATGCTGAGATTGAAAGTGAAATAGAGGAAAAAAGGAAATTATATCACACGTACTTATCCCAAAAGACAGATAGAAGCAGAGAAGAATACAAAATCGCGCAATCAAAGGTGAGAAGAATGATCAGTGATAAGAAGAATCAATCATGAATGCAAAAGTGCCAGAAAATAGATTCTTACTTAGGAGGTAGGAGAAGTACTGAAAGCTGGAAAACTATAAGATCGATCAAAAAAGAAACATGCAGAGATATTATTTCACCAATACCAGACAAAGAGTGGGATGAGCATTTTAAAAAACTTTTAACTGAAGATAGAGCAGAATTCAAGGAAGACGAAAGAGACAATATCATTAGAACGATGGGATCTCCAGTACCCCTCACAATATCTGAGGTCAAAAACGTGTGCAAAACCTTAAAAAGCGGTAAATCTGCCGGACCCGGAAATATCCCAGCTGAACTTATTAAATATGGCACTGAAGAATTGTTTTGTAGATTACGGAATCTTTTCCAAAGATATTTAAATGGAGCTGTAGTACCAAATGAGTGGAAAACGTCATATATATCCACAATACACAAAAAAGGAAGGAAAGATATATGTGACAATTATAGAGGTATATCTGTAACTAGTACGCTAAGCAGAATATATGGCAAAATAATAAGAAATAAAGTGGAGAGCGAATATAAAGATATGGAGGCAGAAGAACAAGCTGGTTTCAGGGCGGGTAGATCGACTTCAGATCATCTCTTTTGTATAACCCAAGTTATTGAAAAGAAAATGGCATACGGACAAGAGCTCCATCTGCTTTACGTAGATTTGCAGAAGGCATATGATAGTATACCACTAAATCTACTTTGGAAAGCGTTGGAAAAGACAAACATAAGCGTACAACTAATTAAGGCCATCAAAGAGTTATACCGCAATAGTAAGGCAAAAGTTAAAATAAAAGCAAAACTAACCAAAGGCTTTCAAGTAAATAAAGGTCTTAAACAAGGTTGCTGTATCTCGCCTACGCTCTTCAAGATATATTTGGAACAGGTCCTTAAAGTCTGGAAGAGAAAATGCCAAAACATGGGAATTCCGTTGAATGAAACCACCTTGTATACTTTATGTTTCGCCGATGATCAGATAGTGGTGGCTCAGGATTATGACGACCTCGAATATATGACACGAAAACTAATAGACGAGTACAATAAGTGGGGACTAGAGGTTAATATCAATAAGACAGAGTATATGTGTATTGGTGGAACGAAACAGGATCTAATCTTAAATACTGGGCAGCGAATTCAGTCCTGTGATGAGTATAAATACTTGGGTCTAAAAATTACAGCTGACGGAACACTAGACAAAGCTATAAAAGATAGAAACGTACAAGGAAGAAAAGCAATAACTTTATTAAATGGAATAATTTGGGACCAAAGTATATTAAAACATAACAAAAAGCTTATATATAACACCATTGTAAAAAGTATTATTACTTACGGCTCAGAAGTATGGCCAATCAAAGATAGAACAGAAAAAATGCTTTCCGCTACGGAGATGGACTATTGGAGAAGAGCAGCAGGGAAATCAAAAAGAGAAAGAGTTACCAATCAAAGAATAAGAGAAATTATGACAGTGGGTGAACGTACTCTAGTGGATGATATAAGAACAAAACAACTGGTGTGGTACGGACATGTACAAAGAATGGATGATGGAAGACTACCTAAACAAATATTACAATGGAAACCAACTGGCCGAAGAAAACGAGGAAGACCAAGGAGAAGCTGGAGAGAAGGAATAGATAGTGAAATAAGAATAAGAGGCCTAGATGATGAATTATGGGCAAACAGAAACGAGTGGAGATTGGGTATCGGAAGACGTAGAACGTTGTGAAACCGATAAATATATATATATATATATATATATATATATATATATATATATATAATATTTTGATCCTGGAGGCGCCATCATGCTATCTGTTACTCATTGTTGGAACCGGACTGCCAGCGCAGTAGCGGATCGTGGTGATACCACTTAGCGCTACTCATTTCTGACATGGTGGTATCTCACCGGTCGACGCCCAATGAGTAAAAAGCGTCTACCACCTACTAAAAAGCGTCTACCACCTACTAAAAAGCGTCTACCACCTACTAAAAAACATCTGTGTTTTGTTTAACGAGATGTCAGGGTTTTCTCAGTTATTTTTGTTAAATTTCGAAAAAATAAACAAAAATGTTTGTTTTTTAACTTTTTCGGCCGCCATCTTTAAAAAATAAATAAATTCTATTTTTTTTATACATCACAATTTAAAACTAATTAAGATATAAAACTACATATCTTGATAAAAAGATTTACTAAACCAAAAAGATACTACTACTACTATGTCGGTTTAGAACGTTTTTCTACGTTGTCCGACGCCTATTCTCCACCTCCTTCGATCCTGACAATCATTCTCTGTCAGATTTTTTTGACTCATTGATCTTTGGATTGACTGTTGCCATTCTAGTTTAGGACGCCCTCTTTTTCTGCGCCCTATTGGTTGCCATTCTAGGACCTGCTTTGGTAATCTTTCGTCGTTCATCCGTTGTACATGGCCGTACCATATCAGTTGCCTTCTAGTGATGTCATCCGTTATGCTTCCCTCGATTCCCATTCTTTCTGTTATGATCTCATTTCTTATGTGATCTATTCTAGATATTCTCATTGATCTTCTTATTGCATCCATTTCGACACTTTCCATTTTTGTTTTGTATTTTTCTGTTACGCGACAAGTCTCTATTCCATACAGCAGCGTGCTTTTAACCATTGTTTCATATATGTTAAATTTTACATCCTTTTTTTATCTCTCTGCTCCATAAAATACTGTTAAGACATCCGATAACTTTTTTTGCTTTTACTATTCTTTTTTCCAATTCTTTACAGTCTGTACCTGTCTTATCAAATGTGACACCCAAGTATACATACTCATTGCATGGAGATATTGTTTGTCCATTTTCTAGTACTAACTCACTGGATTCGTTTCCAATACTGTCCACGTTCACTGTTAATCCCCACTTTTGGTATTCTTCTGTTAACTTTCTCATCTCTCTCTCACCAAAAAAATACTGTTGTATTTATATTTTGACCGCCGCCATCTTGGATAATAATATACATTTTTTATCTGCACTTCGGCCGCCATCTTAAAATGTTTAATGTCAAATTGTAAAGTTTTTAACATTTTTGCAAAACTTGGCTTACTATTGATAAAATCCAAAAAACATTTTTTTTTATTTAATTTGGTCTACAGGTTATAAAGGTCTCTTTTATTTTTGACATATTAAACGCCATCTTTGTGTCGGCTGAGAAACTAATAACTTTTTTTCATTAGATTCAAAGAGCTGGTCGGTGGCTTTAATATGAGGTATTAAAAATAAATATCGCGCAAAAAATAAAGAAAATATCGAAGAAAAACGATTTTTTTAAAATATAGCCGCCACTTTGTTTTAAAGTGACAGGTGTAATTTTTTTACATTTTTGAATTAAGTAGGTCCCACTTAAAGTAAGTTTATCAAAATTTAATTTGTCTGAAAAACAGGAAATTCATTTTTTTCTTAACTTTGGCAGCCGCCATCTTGGATTCCGATGCCGGAAATCAGGGGATCCTCGATTGAAAATTTAGCTTTTGATGTTAGCTACTACCATGCCAAATATAAAAAAATATACCCTTTTTGCACCTTTTTATTGAAATACCCTACAAATTTACTCTACTACAAATGAATCTTGAATATTTATTTTAGGATGTGCCTTCTGTTGTATTTTCCAGGGTGACATAGATGTCCTGTTCGTATGTTTATGCATGTTAAACATTTGCAAGATCGTTCGCTTTAATGATAGTTGATCTGACCTCACCTGTCATTTGTCTAAGATTTTATTTCTTATTTGACTTGGTAAAATTTAAAATGCCCACATTTAATTATAAAATATATCTATCAATAACCCAACTTATGCTCTATATGCGTCAATAAATGTTTTTATATTTATCTTATCAGTTTTTATATTTGCTAACAATAATTTTTTATGTTTGGTATACTTATATTTTTTTAATATATTTAAAAGATTTTAAACGATCATATAAGGAGTTGCACTCCCTAACCTAGCTACTTTTATAATGGCGCAAGCAACTGTATGATCCCATTAGAATTTTTTTCTACTTTGTATTTAAGTATCTCTTGTTTGTTTTTGTTATGGATAATATTTAAAAATAAGGATACATAATAACTTGCTTAACAATTTATTATAAATATTCACTAACAGAGTTGAAAAAACCCAAACTGGCTTTTGAATCCTTTTATGGGATCGCGGGTGAAAGAATAGACCGGTTCGAAAATAGGAAAAATAATTTCCGCGGTGAACCTTCAAGCTAGTAAAATATTGGCCTACCTTATATGCTGCAGTCGAAAATCGAAAAGAGGTCAAACGCAGGGCATTTCCCTCGCTCTTGATCTTCTCTACATAGTAGCAGAGTGGGAGAAGCACACGCGACGATGCGCGAAAACTGCGGCCAAGAAAGGCACCCAAAGGTTCACATACATAGAAGTATATTATAATAAAGCGAAAAAATGTAATATTAATTAATTTTAATTATAACTAATTACCGAATCGGCAAAAAACATAAAAGGTAAAATTCTATCATTTATCCCTAGATAAGGAATAATTTTATTAAATTTATCCAAAATCCAACATACAACATACCGGCCACCAAATACGGCAAAGCGGTATTTCAAAAATAAAAATAAAAAGTAAAATAAAACAAATATTATTAACGCGTAACTTAAGAATTAAACTAATTTGAAGGCAAAGGACAGACTTTAACCACCGGACGCTTAAACATACCAGTCTTGGTTTTGACATTAACCACACGGGTTACACCATCACGCCCAGGACACACCGAATCTATTTTCCCAAGTCTCCACTGGAGAGGAGGAACGTTATCTTCCTTCAATACAACGAGAGTACCGGGTTTAATAAGAGAGGTATCTCTATCCCATTTACCCATTTGCTGCAGAGAATGAAGCTATTCTTTATGCCATCGATTCCAAAAGGTTTGATGTAATTGGGTTAATAACTGCCACCTATCAAGTCTATTAATTTGAATAGAACTAAAATCATGGTCAGGAACAGTAGAAAGTGGGGCTAAAGTGAGAAAGTGTCCAGGGGTCAAACAAGATAAATCGTTTGGATCACTACTCAGAGAGCATAATGGTCGGGAGTTGAGAACTGCCTCAACCTGGATCTGTTCCCCTATTGTTTTTACTAAATGCGATTTCACGCTTTTAATGCCTGCCTCATGAAGCCCTCCAAAAAGGGGCGGAAGGCGGCAAAAATTGCCACTCAATTTTTTTTATCAGCGGCGGCATTTGCCATGCAATCAGCTAAATATTTAGCCGAAGCAACGTAGTTAGTGGCATTATCACTATGTAGTCGAGAGCACCTTCCTCTTCGGCTTATAAAACGACGCAATGAAGCAAGAAATGCGGAGGCGGATAAATCCGAAACTAACTCTAAATGTACACTTTTAGTGCTACAGCAAACAAATAGAGATAAATATGCAATACTAATTTGGAAAGGTTCACCAAAATCTACAGAAACACATTGGAAAGGTTTGCAGTGCGTAAAGCGATAGATAGGTAAATCACCCATTTTTGGTTCTATAGGCTTAGGATTCACCCTAAAACAGCGAAAACAACTCTGAAGTATGCGATATGCGACGAATGGCTCGTTTTGGACTCAATACCCAAAATTGTTGTACTATAAAGTACTGCAAAGCTTGCTGTCCACAATGTAAAAATCTCTTATGAAAATCTTCAATTATAAGATCAGTGAGTCTATGTTGGCAAGGTAACAATGCAGGGTGTTTTTGTTCAAACTCTAATTGAGAATAAACCCACCCTGAGAATCCCATCACTATCAATAAAAGGATTTAATTTTCTCAAAGGTTTGGAGCAAAGCCGTTTAGCTCGAATATTAGCAATGTTTTGATGAAAAACTTCATACTGCACCTTTTTTACAACACAGAGCAAAGTTTGAGATAGCTCCAGGTCCGTAAAAGGCTCCCTTTTAAGAACAGAGTCGACTTTAAACTTAAAATTAACAAAACGTCGCCAGTACGTTAAAAGACGTAAGATTTTCTGCAAGCAAGAAAATCTATCGAGAATCCAGATAATTGGATCATAACCCGTCGATACCATGAAAACTAGAGATCTTTCTTCAGGCAAAGGCTCATTTACTAAATAAGACTCAATTTTTGGCCACTGTTCCATAGGCAGAGATAGCCAAGGTGGCCCCGCCCACCATAACGCACAATCGACTAATTGAGAAGGACGTATGGGTCAACTGGCTAGATCGGCAGGGTTGTCTTCTGATCTGATGTGATACCAGCAATCAGGTGCTACATTATCTTAGATCTGACTGACCCGATTTGAAACAAAAGTATGCCATCGATGAGGAGGCGACTTTATCCAACCAAGGGCAATTGTCGAATTCAACCAGGCATAACTTTTATAAACATTTGGAATGCTATAGGTGTCCAAAACAAACTTAAGCAATTTAGATGCCATTAGAGCAGCACTTAACTCGAGTCTAGGAAGACTCAATTTCTTTGGGGGAGCGACTTTACTTTTTGCAGGTGGTGGAACTGGATCTTCTGAAAAAGTATTTTTGGTTTTCCCACGGGATTCGGCGTTACTGGGTTTCCTATGGGAATCGGTGGGCAGGATCCCGGGGGAAAAACAACCTGACACAGAACCTCCAGATGTGCCGAGTATCCACCTCCCAGAGTACAGGCGCAGATGTTGCCCTGTCGGTGCCACCGGGGATCTCTGTGGGGGCCGAAGCCACCACCGGAGGGATTGCCGAGGATGCAGGCTATGCACAACACAACACAGGCCACCATGACAACTCTAGTTGATATTGTGGCAACATCATTCAAGAACACAAATTACACAACAGAGCCCACAGGGGACTGATCGGGGGCATCTCCGCCCCCCCCAGTGGCAAAGCCCCGGACATAAAAGTCCACAGTCGAGACAGGTAGTAGCACAAAACTAGGAGTGGTACACCTAGGCCACCGAGAAGCATAGGGCCCACCCTTGTCTCACCAACGTAGGGGGCTGCCCCGGACACTCGGTGAAAATCTCCTAGCGTTGCAGTAGTGCAGTTGGTAACTGGTAGGGGAGCGCTGCGCGCTTGGGGGGAGGATCTTAACTACGGCCGCCGGCGACCAAGTGACCGGAACCAGCTAGCCATTGGAGGGGCAGAGATGGCGCGGAGAAGACCCCTGTGACTGCCGCACCACAGAAATACTCAATTACTTACAACAACACAACCACTAACCCACAAGTTTGTTTATTTTACAGGCTTAAATATGGAGCAAAATAAAATCGAAAAAGAAGACGTACCGTCAGAGGAGAGCAGGGAAACCCCTAACCCCGTCCGCTGAGGAGGGTGGAACACCGCCGACTCAGATCGACAAAGACCTGCTTCTCCAATTCTCCGATGGGGGAATGGACGCAGACCTGGATGATTCTTCGAACGAAGAGGACGGGCCTGCTGACCAACTCCCAAAGGAGGGTGCTCAGCTTCTCAGCCCCGAACAGGTGGAGGAGAGGCTGAGGAGAAAGCGGGAAAGAAACAGGAGGCATAAGAACCAAGCCCTTCGCAGAAAGCGGGAGCAAGAGGCTCTGAAAGAGTCGGGGGGAAGGACCGAGGGGGGACTAAGAGACCAGCGTAAGCCGGACTCTCCCTCCTCGGCCACAAACCCCGACCCCCAAACGACTGTGCCGGGCTCATATTTGTAAATGACGTCCATGATTGCGATTCGGTTGTAGCCCGAACGCTGCCGTAACCGTGTCAATGAAGCCCTATTCTACATTGACACGGTTCGGTTACGTTGGTGATCGATTGACAACGGTTAGGTTTCACATTCTCTAGGATCCCGGGAAAGAGGTCAGGAGAGTATGTTTTAAAAAAATATATGTATGTTAGAAATTTACGAATTCTTTCTTAAGAAAGATTGTGGTTCTGAAATCCAGACTGATTTTTGACGAACATTTTTGCGATCACGGGTGTTAGTTACCCAAGCGATTTACCATATCGTCTGCTATTTACCAGAGATGTTTGGGCGAAAGCCGACTGGCGATCCTGGGTGTTGTGTACAAATATGCGTGCCCGGCGGCCCGGTTAAGTTGGCAAAGGAGTACCCCGAAAAGGGAACTCCAAAACCAACCTCTGCTCGAGGCGGGCCGACCGGTCGAGGGGGAAAGAGTTCTGTTGCTCGCGGTCCTGCGAAGCGGGAGACTACCAAGGCAGCCAAACAGCTTGGCAGGGAGGTTGCAGTGGCCCGGGAGTGACGAGGATGAGCAAGGGGGTGCTACCAGGTACCTCCGGGCTCCAATCCTCCACTCCTAAGCGAAGCCGGGCGGAGAAGACCACACCGCCGGAATACAGAAGCAAGAGGGCCAAACGGGGCGCGGGCCAAGGGGAAGGGGGTGTGACCGACAACAGGTCGCCTCTGTTAAGAGACAACCTGCGGTCGGACAAACCCTCGGCTGAGCCCGCGTCCCGGAAGACCGGACAGCCAAGAAGGGAGGCGATGAAGGTCGTCTTCATGTCCGACAGGGTAGACGGCAAAATCCGAGAGGAAGAGGGAGCAGCTATCCGCTGTGAGCTTCTGGAACGGATGCTCCGGACCATGAGGGGACCACCCGAGGGACCGGTGCTCCGGTTTGTGAACTCTGGCCTGGTAGAACCAGGCTGGATGCTGTTCACAGCGGATAATTCAGAGGTCACAAGGGACTGGCTACTGAACCAGATCGTAACAATCGGAGGAGTCACATTCCGTCCTGGCAGGTCGGATGAGGCACCCTGACCGGAGCGAATCACGTTTTGGATCCGGTCCCAACAGGAGGTAGACATCGCCAGGTTAATAGATTTCCTAGGACTCCAGAACAGGCCGCTTGATATTTCGGGCTGGCGACATCTGGAGACCACAGGAGGACCAGGCGCCTGGCGATTGACTTTCATGGTAGGGGTGGACACCATAAGGCATCTGGAGGGAGTCAATTGGCGGCTCGCATATGAGTTTGTAGCCATCGCTGTGTCGAGGATGCAAACTTATAGCGCAGCTGCGCGAAGACCGCCCAGAGGGCCCGACGGTGACCCGCCTACCAAGAGAAAGACGGGGTGATGGGTTCCCCTGCTCTCCCCCATGTAACAACTCCCACATGGCGATGGATAAACTGCGGGTAAGTCAAATTAATTTGCACAAGAGTCTCGAACCAACAGGCGAGCTTGTACGGACTCTGACAGGCACCAGTGCCTCACAAATTGTATTTGTACAAGAACCTTCTATCGTTTCAGGTAGCAAAGTAGGGGGCCTAGGGAGTACCGGCATAAACATCCTGACCGGGACAAGGGAGGAAGCACCAAGAAGCTGCCTAATGGTGTCAAAGGACCTGACACGTGTGGAGTTACCACAACTAGGGACCCGAGATTTGACGGCAGCGCTTTTGGAATTAACGGTGAGTAACAATAGGCTTAAGATCGTGGTATGTTCCGCATACTTACCATATGACAGTGAGCACCCACCACCTTCCCCAGAACTAGCGCGAGTAATCTCATTCGCGGAGTCTAACAAATTTCCGGTGATCGTAGGTTGTGACGCAAATTCACATCATGTAGCGTGGGGTAGTAGTGATGTGAATAAACGTGGAGAGGCTCTTTTTGAGTTTCTCGCCAACTCGGACCTGGAAATAGCTAACAAAGGCTGCGAACCAACGTTCATCAATAACACCCGCGAGCATTGGCGTAGCTAGCCTTGCTTTTCAGGGGGGGCCGTGGCCCCGGTCTATCTTGAACAAAAAGCAAACATAGGTTTTAAAGAGTCGTGCAAATTGTGCAATGAATAAAAAAAAAATACGCGCATTAAATGTTCTAATATTTTAATATAACAAATTTAATAATACATTTACCAACTTATTTATATGTATACACAGGAAGTATGTAATTCAGCAATTCTACAAAGAAAGTTTTCTACGTCGCTGACTGAAAGCGTCTACCACACTGTCTAAGTCGACCTCAACATCTTTTTCTATGAATAACAATGACAAACCTGAGTGTCTCTCTTGAGTCATAGTTGTTCTAAGCCAATTAAAAACTCTCCTCATGGCAGAGAAAGACCTCTCGCAAGTTGCTCTTGAAATTGGAAGAATACTCGCAACTTTAAAAAGTTGGTAGAGGTTTGGATAGGTGTTTTCTGCTATATGTTGTTTGATAGAATCATGACCAACAGTTTGATTTAACCGAAAAATACAATTCTTTAAAACGGTCATTTCTGCTCTTCGAGCAGAAGTATTAATATGAAAAATTTCCCGGTATTGCTCGACGAATTTATTTCATTTAACGACGTGGGAAAACTTAATATGAAAATGGTTATGAAATTGTCACCAAAATCGGAAAATTTCCATAAAACACTAAACGCTAACCTCAAAAAAACTATAAAGATTATTATATTTATTTTAGAAAAACAGTTTAAAAAGGTCTTTTATAACCTTACGACATCTACAACCCGATTTCGGAAACAGAGGGGCAAAGGTCGTTGTCTTTATTAAATGCGAAATTTAACTTACACTTCTATAATATTTTACAAGATGCCGCCAATATGTATGAAATATTCAATATGCATAATTATGTTTAAATTTAAAAAATATTTTCGGGAAATTGCATAAGTGCAGAAAAGTTACCGATAATTTAAAGAGAAAAAGCCTAATTCCGCAAGACAAGGGCTTTTTCCTGAAATGTAAACATTATCTGAATGATTTTAAATTTTAATGCACCTATTTTATTTGAATATTTCCCGAATAATAATAGAAAAGTATGAAAATATCTTAGGGGGGGCCTGAGGGACTTCAGGGGGGGCCAGGCCCCCCCTGGCCCCCCCTTAGCTACGCCAATGCCCGCGAGTCATTGACATTACGCTGGCTTCACGAGACATTTACGAAAAGTTCAATTGGAGGGTCACGAAGGACATCGTCACATCTGACCATCGTATGATCAGATTCGAGATGAAGACCGACGAGACACCGCCAGAACTTAGGAGGAACCCAAAAAGTACGGACTGGGGACGCTATCTGTCGACTCTGGACCGGAATAGGGACCCTCTTGAAATAAACATTGACACAAAAGAACAACTTGAAAGAGCAATCGGCGACCTGGAAAAGACCATCATAGCCAGCTATGAGGAGGCCTGCCCCTTAAAACCCCCCCGACTCGACGTGTCCCCTGGTGGAACAGCCAGCTAGACAAGCTACGTCGGAAAACCAGGAGGACCCTTAACAGAGCGATGAGGGATGGTGGGGAGGCCACCTGGGAACAGTACAGAGAAGCCAGAAGAGAGTTTAAGACAAAGGTAAGAAGAAGAAAAAAGGGAAAGCTGGAGGACTTACTGTGGAGAGATCAATTCTCTCCCAGGGACTTTCAGACTTCTCAAAATACTGAGTAGTGATTCGAGACAAACACTCACGTCTCTTAAAAAACCTGATGGAAACTGGACCGCCTCCGTTGAGGAGTCTTTGCGACATCTCCTTGAGGTTCATTTCCTAGGGGAGGAGAGCGACTACGAAACGCAACCCGTCGCCGGACCACAGTTTAGGGTTTAGGGACGCCACCATAACCTGGGCGATCAACGAGTTCAGCCCATACAAGTCACCAGGGCCGGACAGGCTGTTTCCGGCGCTATTGCAGAAAAAGCTCGAGGTTCTCCTTCCGTACATGAGAGGAATCTTTAGAGCGAGCATAGCGTTGGGCTATGCACCTCCAACATGGAGAAAGGCAACCGTAGTCTTTATCCCTAAGGCGGGGAGAAGAGACTACACAGCAGCCAAATCCTACCGGCCCATAAGTCTGACATCTTTTATGATGAAGGCAATGGAGAAGATGGTTGACCGACACCTTCTAGGAGGAGTCTTGGCAAACAACCCATTCCACAGAAATCAGCATGCCTACATGGAGGGCAAGTCAACTGACTCGGCCATACATGCAGTAGTGTATAAGGCAGAGAAGGCTCTTCAATTCAAGCAATACGCACTTGCGGTGTTCTTTGACATAGAAGGGGCTTTCGACAAGGCCAAAGTGCAGATGATAACATCCGCCCTTCAAGAGAGGGGGGCAGAAACCCCCATTATTGAATGGGTAAGATCTGCACTAAATCAACGAGCAATACAAGCTACATTAGGGGAGTCAACGGTCAGGATTAGGGTCACGGGAAGGTGCCCACAAGGCAGTTGCCTGTCGCCCCACCTGTGGTGCCTGATTATGGACACCTTACTGAAGCGCTTGTCAGAGAACGGATTCGACGCCTATGCCTATGCAGATGATGGCGTGGTGGAAGTGGTTGGTCGCTTCCTTAACGTTGTCTGCAGTAGAATGCAAATGGCTGTTCGCATCATAGAAGACTGGTGCCAAGAAAATGGACTCTCTGTTAACCCAGGTAAAACAGAGATGATACTGTTCACCAGAAAGAGAAAAATCGAAGGTTTTAGGGCACCCGTGATGTACGGAAGACCCTAGCTTTAGTACCAAAGCTGAAGTACCTGGGTGTCATTCTTGATAGCGGACTCACCTAGACGCCACATGTTACCAATATGATCGTAAAGGTCCAGGCAACAATGTGGCAGCTACGACGGGTAGTCGGCAGGACCTCCAATGGATGTACACGGCAATACTGAGACCGAGGATCCAATACGGATCCGTAGTCTGGTGGCCGGCAGTGGAGAAAACGACCACATCCCTAAAACTCAGAAGCCTACAGGGGCTGATGTGTAGAGGGATAACCGGAGCTATGAGAACTACCCCGATCCTGGCCCTAGAGACAATTCTGGGACTACCATCGCTACCAACTTGGATCAAAAGGGAGGCGATGGGGACCTACCTACGTCTAAGGGATACGGGTCAGTGGAGAGAAAGAGGGGAAACAGCTGGTCATCTAGCTATAGAAGAGCTGACAATTAGAGAAATCCCCCTCACGTCAATGACGGTCAGCAGAGCACACGCACCTTGGAGGCTCGAGAAGAGGTACAAAATCCACATCCCAGACAGGGAAGCGTGGCAGAGGGACGAAATGATGTTTGAGAGCGCTTTAGTTTGCTACACTGATGGATCCAAACTATCAGAGAGGCAAACCAGAGGAGCGGGAGTATACGTGGAAAAACTAGAAGTTCAGAAGAGCTACTCGCTCGGTGAGCAGGCTACTGTTTTTCAAGCAGAAGTCTACGCCATAATAATGGCGGCAACTTTAGAAGAGGTTCGGAACGGCGAAGAGGAGCTTATATATATATGCTCTGACAGTCAAGCCACCCTGAAGGCGCTAAACGCACCCAAGATTGCTGACGGCTTGGTGGAAGAATGCGCAGAGGCGCTGTAGACCCTAAGCGATGGCAAACGGGTGACGCTAGTTTGGGTTCCGGGACATACGGGGGTACCAGGCAACGAGAAGGCGGACGAACTCGCACGACTCGGGGCAGGAACCGCCTATGTAGGACCGGAGCCACTTTTGGGCGTGACAAAAAGACAAGTGCAAAGCGGACTCAACAAATGGGCCCAGGATGCGCTATTAAACTCCTAAGAAACAGGAACGGGTTGCAGACAGACCAGAGAATTCGTAGACCGTCCAAAAGCGACCAGAATTAGATGGATGCTGGGACGGACACGAAAAGACCTCGGACTGCTGATAGGTACTCTAACCGGACATAACCGGTTGAGGAAGCACATGACACGTATAGGAGTCGAGAATGACCCTACCTGCCCAGCCTGTGGACAGGAAGAAGAGACATCAAGACACCTCGTGACAGAATGCGAGGCCTACGCAAGGATGAGACAACAGGCACTCGGAGCGCCAACTCTGAGCGAGGAAGAACTGCACATGCTTAAATGGGCAGACTTACTGGACTTTGTAAAGAGAACAGGAAGGCCCAATGAGTTACCCGATCATCAAAGGGAAGTGCATAGAGTGGGTTAAGGGACAGACTTGGGGCATGGCAAAAAGGGCCTACTCTGGCCTACTTGTCAGACGGCTTGGTGGTCAACCCCCCCACTATTACTACTACTACTTACTTTTTGCATAGAGCAAATAGGTATATATATAGAATCATTTGCAGAAACTAGGCGAGAGTATACGCAACTTCGATAACCTAATTCTGAGGCGTCCCCAAAAGTGTGAAACTCTAAACAAATATATTCCGAGAAAAAACAATATCGAGGTATTTCTAAGCAAGAAAAACTTGATAAGTCATTTTTATAATCTGTCCACTTTTGAGCTATGTCAACGAGCACTTCAGCGTCCCAATCTTGGCCTCTACCCATAAGGACTGCATTAGTTGGTTAACTAAAAGAGTTATAGGGCATAGAAGACCTAAGGGGTCAAATATCCTAGAAATCTCGGAAAGTATAGTTCTCTTAGTACATGATGAATTGACAAGCTGTATATCATATGAAAATATGTCCTTTTCAGGAGACCATCGCAGTCCAAGAACTTTCAAGTAGGGGTCATATTTACTATCTAAAGTCAGAGGTTGTTGGAGAATATCTGATGGAATAGTCGCTAAAAAATCAGCATTATTACTAGACCATTTTCTCAAGAGAAAACCTCCCTCATGCAATAAACCAATTAGCTCATTTTTAACCTCTATAGCTTCCTGGAGTGAAGGAAAATAGCAACAAGCATCATCTATATAAATCTTAGACTCGAGAATATTAGCTGCTCTAGGAAATCTCTCCTTTCCTTCTATAGCCAGTTGCAAGAGACATCTTAAAGCCAAAAAAGGAGCTGAGTTAACTCCATAAGTTACAGCTTTAAGCCTATAGTCTTGAACAGGCTCTCTAGGAGAGAATCTCCATAGTATACGTTGATGAAAACTCAACAATATACTAGATATTTCATTTTGCATCTTAGGGCCGACTGCCAAGGTATCATTTAATGACTGATTTTGTGGCCGACATGACGCGTCGAAAACAGCCCTAAGTTTAGTTGTCGTACTATTTAAATTAGTCACCCCATGGTGGTGGATATAATATTGGCGTTGCATTATGTGAGAGCAAGGAACAGAGATAGGTTCCATGTGGTTAAGATCCAAATATTCTTGCATTAACTTTGAATAGGCCTCAAATAAAGGCGGCAAAACGTCGCTCTAAGCTATGATATCTAAGCGAGAGTCAGAAAAAAGCGGTTCTCCTTTGAGAAAAGGTAGTTTCACAAGAAAACACCCATTTAAAGTGCGGTAATGAGTTTTTCTAAAAGAAATTTCAGCAGGGTCATCAAGCAGTAGCAGAGATTTAGAGCGAGGTATCTCCTCAATCTTCCAAAATCGCTGTAAGGTTTTATTCAAATCTGGACTATCCTCGGTAAAAGTTACAAAAGAACTATGTCCTACAGGATTAATTCTACCCATTACAATCCATCCAAACAAAGTATTGATTGCGATTGATTCAAATGTCTCACCACAAACCTTTTCCGGCAATAAGATTAGTGAGAAAAGATCCACCCCAATTAAGGCGTCAATGGGCCCAGGAATATAAAAAGTATCATCAGATAAAGAAAGGTTTTTCAAATAAGACCACCTTTCTTGCGAAAAGGCAGTACTGGGCATAGATTGGCACACTTGAGGGAGTACAATGCACTCAATAGTAAAAGATAACTCTTTGTTACGTACGGGACAGACTGTACAGGAAGTTATACCTTTTGAGGTCACAGATCACATTTAATTGAGAACGACTTGGACCCAATTTTTTAAACAATCTCTCAGAAATTGCCTTGACTAGCATTGTCACATAAGACTCTGAGAGTGTGAAAGTTACCATGAACGTCCATGAAATTAACTTTTGCGGTTGCCAGAAGCGGAAATGAACCATTAGAATCGGTTAAGTTTATTGAAGCAGTAGCACATAACGCGGGATCATTTCTCAATTGACTATTTTGAGAATTTAGACCAGTATTATTTTGAGCCACAGGGGGCTGCGGTGGCAACAAAGCGGGTTGTTGAGAAGGTGGAGTTTGCGGGGATTCGAAATGTAAAAGACTATGGTGGCGGCTATTCGGATTATTGCAAACAGAGCAAAATTTATTAGAATTGCATTTTGAACTTAAACAATTTACATATAGTCGATGGCGTTTGACAAGCAAGTAACGTTCATGAGGAGATTTACTAAGAAAAACAGTACAATTATAGATCGAATGCCTGGATTGGCAGATCCCACAATTTTGTGAGTTGCCATTATTAGGATCCGGTGTATTAACATAAAAGTTATTGCAAGCAGGGCCTCGATTATAACTTCCTCTATTATTTAAGCGTGAGCTAGGAGAAGATTTAATCGAAGGCTAAACTGAGCCACCACTTTTTGATTTATCATCTTGGTTACAGATCAAAGTATCTAATATCTTAAAACGATTATTTAAAAATACTTTTATTTGCGTGTAATTGGGCATATCAAATTTGGCATGCTCCATTTCAAACCTCTGGGAGGTATCTGAATCAATTTTTAAAAGTAATAAATTAAAGAGCACTGTTAGCCCGCGGTAAGAAAAACGATAACTGCAATGGACTGTAAATATTTTAATTAATGAAAGCGCGAACAAACATAAATATATTGATATGAAATTACGAAATAATCAAACGTCCATAGGTTAATTGTTGGTGCCACACAACAGCAATCAGACACTCACCAGTTTGCAGCCAATTTCTCCACGTTCCAAGGGGCCCCTGACTGGATCTAATGATGTCACCACGTAGCTGAAGGGCTGAAGTTTCTAGTTCTCTGCTTCAGTACACCAAAATCGAGCACTTTCAAGTGTAGAAATTTGTAAATGTTGGAGAAAGTAAATTAACACGCCATTTTCTCGAGGCGGTAGAAAAGGATCTCACTGATTCTTGGTGCGCATGTCCAATGCGCGAAAAATGTACTCTGTCCCTCATCCAATTGTGTGGTTTTAAAATTTACAAACAACCGCGAAATTTAGCGGGAGCTAACATAACTGCCCTCCAAAACACACAATTTTAGAATATCAGCCGGACAGAAGAAAAATGATCGACCGATAAATATAAATGAATGAAAAACAGATAAGTAGCGTAAGTTTATTTAGAGATAACGAAAACCCGAAAAAGGCAAAACAAACAAACAAAATTTAAAAAAATAATAATAAAGAATTACCTATTGTAATACCCGGTAATAGGTAGAAAAATTAAAATGACTTTTAATTTGGAAAGAGGCACAGTTTTACAACTGGCCGCTTATAAACACCGGTAACCGTTTGTACCGTCACAACACGCACCTGACCGTCCCCGCCGGGATGCAGTTCGATGACCCGACCGACCAGCCATTTCAAAGGTGATTGAATGTGATCACTTGTTATGATAACCAAATCATTTAATTTGATATTTGGGGACGACTCAGCCCACTTGTGTCGCTGTTGTAGCGTATGCAAATACTCTATAGAATACCGTTTCCAAAAATCATTATGTAGTTTTTGGATTAGTTGCCATCTCGAGAGCCGATTTAGGGAAACCTCGGACAAATCTGACTCCGGAATTTCTGAATTAAGGGGTTCAAGGGTCAAAAAAATCCCCAGGGGTAAGAGGTTGAAGATCGTGTGGGTCTGAAGAGGCAGGAGATAAAGGGCGACTATTAAGTACGGCTTCTATGCGACATGTAAGGGTGGACATTTCCATGATGCACAACTTCTGGTCGCCGACTACTCGAACAAAATGAGTTTTAAAACTTTTGACGCCAGCTTCTGCCAGGCCATTGAAATGTGGACTGAGAGGAGGTCCCAGATGCCAACGAATAGAAAGTCTGGTGGCCGCACTTCTTGCGTAATCAAGTAATTGGTTACGAAACCCTATAAAATTACTGCCTTGATCTGACCAGCATTGCGTCACGCTTCCACGTCTGGAAATGAATCGATGGAATGCACCTACGAACCCTTCGGTGGACAGTTCCATGGTTAATTCCAAATGCACGCAATGTGTGGCCGTACAGACAAACACACAGACATACGATTTGAAAGCTTTACAACCACGGTAACGATGAGGAATCACAAAGAAAGGTCCACAAAAGTCGATAGCTACACTCGAAAAAGGTTTAAGTTTATTGATTCGATGAGCGGGAAGTGAACTCATTATGGGCGGTCTATAGGGTTTAGGGTTGATTCTAAAACATTGCAAGCACTTGGATATGGTTCTTTGAATTGCCCGTCTGGCAGATAATATCCAAAATTGCTGTAAAAGCAGATTATGTAATGTTTTAAATCCAGGATGAAGGTATTGTCGATGAGCGGACTCGATAAGAAGAGTAGTTAAACGATGGTTACTCGAAAGTAAGACGGGGTGTTTTGCAGAATAAGACAAAAGGTCAGATTTTTGTAATCTGCCACCGACTCTAATGATATTATTTTCATCAAGAAAAGGTGAAAGTTTTCGAAAAGGTTTCGGTATTGGTTTATCCTTAGAAAACGCGGAAAAAAGCTCAGAAAAACAAAAACCTTGAACGCGTTTGATAAGAAGGTATAACGCACTTTGCATCTCACCGGTGGTAGGAAAAACAATATTCTCAAAAATAACTTTTTGGTCCGGCGGCTTAGTGGGTTTTTGATAGGAATGGTTTTGAAAAAGGTTAACTATTCGAAGGACATAACAAATGATACGTTGAATTTTTGATATAGATGAATATTTGATAAGAAGCTGATCTAAGAAGTTAACGTCAATTATCGCATTGCAACAGACCTTTGGCTTTTCCTCCAGATTGATATCTCCGAAATCAATCGGAATTTTTGGTTTATGAAAATCGGGCCATTCGTTTTCGGGAGACCACAAAAACGACGGTGCGTTCCACCACGTGTCATGTGACATGAGCTGTGAAGGGGTGGCCCGGCTGCATTTAAAGCAGAAGGAATGTAGCGCCACGAGTTTGAGGGAATGATTTCTTGGATTCTACTGACTCGATTTCCAACAAAGGTTTGCCAGCGATTAGGAGGGGATGAAAGCCAGTGCAATACGACTTGCGAATCGCAGAAAGTAACGATATTTGTAAAAGTTATTTTTCCTTCATAGCTAGATAAAACGAAGTCAATTAATTCGCTTAAAAGAAATGCGCCTAGGAGTTCTAGCCTAGCCAAAGTTTGTGACTTTATAGGCGCGACCCTAGATTTTGCAGATATGAGACAAACAGATATATTATTTTCCTCTTCTACACGAAAATATACGACGCCTGCGTAGCATCGAACTGAAGCGTCACAGAAGCCGATGATTTGACAGGTATTGGTTTTTGACAGTTTGATTTGTCGGGGTAATTGAAAATTGGAAAGAAGCGGGAATTCAGAACGAAGTTTGTTCCAAGAGTCGATGATAGAAGAATCTGGTTCTTCGTCCCAGCCTATTTTTGATATCCACAACTGTTGCAAAATAAATTTTGCTTGTAGCAACAAGGGACAAAGAAAACCTAAGGGATCGAAGATTGTTCCTATGATAGATAAAATAGCACGTTTGGTTGGGGGTTTGTCCTTCATTCGTTATTGGTAAGAAAAAATGTCGTTTTTTGGATGCCATTGAAGTCCTAAAACTTTGATAAAGTGGGGTTCCTCCTTGTCAAAAGAGAGAGGCATTTGACGATCGGATTCTGGAAATGTTGCCAATAATTCGGGACAATTGCTTGCCCATTTTTTAAGTTCAAATCCTCCCCCCGACTTCAACAAATCATTGAGTTCCGTTTGAAGGGAAAGAGCTTCAGAAAGCGAAGGGCTAGTTCCCAAGATATCGTCGATGTAGATTGACGTTTTTAGAACAGTACTAGCCATAGGAAAACGTTCCTTTTCTCTCTCTGCCAGCTCATTTAATGTACGCATGGCTAGAAAAGGTGAGCATGTCATGCCAAGAGTGACAGTAGAAAGTTCCCACACTGAAAGTGGGTCATGTGGAGAAAACCTCCACAATATCCTTTGATAAGGACGGTGATAAGGATTGATAGGGACTTGACGGAACATCTGTTTGATATCAGCAATGTAGGCAATAGGATTAAGACGAAACGTAAGGAGTAAAGAAGCAATATCCTTTTGAAGTTTCGGTCCAGATAACAACGTGTCACTGAGACTAATATTTTTGGGGTGACTCCCGAACAATCCCAGACTACCTTTAATTTTGTACTTAAGCTTTCCGGCTTTAATACGCAATGATGTGCTAAAAAACATGATACGTCGACTTTTGGTTGACTAGGTAAAACTAGACTCATATGATTAGAATCGATATAGTCTTGCATGAAACTTGAATAGGCAGTGTACAGATCAGGATTTTTGAGTAATCTATTTTCTAGAAGTAAAAATCTACGATAAGCTCGCGGATAAGTATTTCCTAGGTCAGGATTTATTTTATCTTTAAACGGAAGATCTACCATGAATCTACCGCTCGGTTGCCGTACAACACTCGCAGCAAAAATTGATTCTGCTTGTTTTTCTTCCTTTGATAAGATTTGTTTTTTAGGCAAATGTTCGATTTCCCAAAACCTAGGTAGAATGACCTCTAACGGAGGTGAATGACTCGTTAAAAAACAACTGGTTCGTTCCGTAAGACTACCTACTTCGTCAACTTTTCCCATGACGAGTCAACCAAAGATAGTTTCAAGGGCTGAAGGTTGCCCTATTTGTCCAAGAACCCTGCCCTCCTTGAATATCTGTGCGAATAGCTCGCAACCAATAACTAGGTCCACAGGTCTAGATTTGAAATAAGATGGGTCGGCAAGTTTAAGATTTTCCAAGCGTTTCCACTGATTATCGTTCAAAGTGAATGTAGGCATATTGGAACATAATTGTGGAACGACAATTGCTTCGAAATTAAGTAAAGGAGTGACCTGTCCTTGTGGCTTAATGTGACATTGAACGAGCCCTTTGGAAGTAAAAGAAGACATCTGATTTAATCCGAATATTTCAGTGGTGTAACTTCGCCTAGGAAGATTAAGACGCTGAATACACTTTTCACTGATGAATCCTGTCTGTGATCCAGAATCAAGCAGTGCCCTTACAGGTTGAAAATTTCCGCAACCGTCCATAACATCTATTATGGCGGTGCATAAAAGAAAGGTACCTGAAGGTCCTGAGGTATTTAATGACACATGAAGATTATTGACAGGTGGTGTGTGAATGACAGGACTAGTATCTTGGCTTCCAGCCTCTTGATTAGTTTCTAAGATATGAATTAAAGTGTGGTGCCTTTTACTATTGCAAGTCCTGCATGAATATTTTGAAACACGCTAGACATTTTATTATAGATTGACGTTTTTAGAACAGTACTAGCCATAGGAAAACGTTCCTTTTCTCTCTCTGCCAGCTCATTTAATGTACGCATGGCTAGAAAAGGTGAGCATGTCATGCCAAGAGTGACAGTAGAAAGTTCCCACACTGAAAGTGGGTCATGTGGAGAAAACCTCCACAATATCCTTTGATAAGGACGGTGATAAGGATTGATAAGGACTTGACGGAACATCTGTTTGATATCAGCAATGTAGGCAATAGGATTAAGACGAAACGTAAGGAGTAAAGAAGCAATATCCTTTTGAATTTCGGTCCAGATAACAACGTGTCACTGAGACTAATATTTTTGGGGTGACTCCCGAACAATCCCAGACTACCTTTAATTTTGTACTTAAGCTTTCCGGCTTTAATACGCAATGATGTGCTAAAAAACATGATACGTCGACTTTTGGTTGACTAGGTAAAACTAGACTCATATGATTAGAATCGATATAGTCTTGCATGAAACTTGAATAGGCAGTGTACAGATCAGGATTTTTGAGTAATCTATTTTCTAGAAGTAAAAATCTACGATAAGCTCGCGGATAAGTATTTCCTAGGTCAGGGTTTATTTTATCTTTAAACGGAAGATCTACCATGAATCTACCGCTCGGTTGCCGTACAACACTCGCAGCAAAAATTGATTCTGCTTGTTTTTCTTCCTTTGATAAGATTTGTTTTTTAGGCAAATGTTCGATTTCCCAAAACCTAGGTAGAATGACCTCTAACGGAGGTGAATGACTCGTTAAAAAACAACTGGTTCGTTCCGTAAGACTACCTACTTCGTCAACTTTTCCCATGACGAGTCAACCAAAGATAGTTTCAAGGGCTGAAGGTTGCCCATTTGTCCAAGAACCCTGCCCTCCTTGAATATCTGTGCGAATAGCTCGCAACCAATAACTAGGTCCACAGGTCTAGATTTGAAATAAGATGGGTCGGCAAGTTTAAGATTTTCCAAGTGTTTCCACTGATTATCGTTCAAAGTGAATGTAGGCATATTGGAACATAATTGTGGAACGACAATTGCTTCGAAATTAAGTAAAGGAGTGACCTGTCCTTGTGGCTTAATGTGACATTGAACGAGCCCTTTGGAAGTAAAAGAAGACATCTGATTTAATCCGAATATTTCAGTGGTGTAACTTCGCCTAGGAAGATTAAGACGCTGAATACACTTTTCACTGATGAATCCTGTCTGTGATCCAGAATCAAGCAGTGCCCTTACAGGTTGAAAATTTCCGCAACCGTCCATAACATCTATTATGGCGGTGCATAAAAGAAAGATACCTGAAGGTTCTGAGGTATTTAATGACACATGAAGATTATTGACAGGTGGTGTGTGAATGACAGGACTAGTATCTTGGCTTCCAGCCTCTTGATTAGTTTCTAAGATATGAGTTAAAGTGTGGTGCCTTTTACTATTGCAAGTCCTGCATGAATATTTTGAAACACGCTAGACATTTTATTATAAAGAGCTTCAGAAAGCGAAGGGCTAGTTCCCAAGATATCGTCGATGTAGATTGACGTTTTTAGAACAGTACTAGCCATAGGAAAACGTTCCTTTTCTCTCTCTGCCAGCTCATTTAATGTACGCATGGCTAGAAAAGGTGAGCATGTCATGCCAAGAGTGACAGTAGAAAGTTCCCACACTGAAAGTGGGTCATGTGGAGAAAACCTCCACAATATCCTTTGATAAGGACGGTGATAAGGATTGATAGGGACTTGACGGAACATCTGTTTGATATCAGCAATGTAGGCAATAGGATTAAGACGAAACGTAAGGAGTAAAGAAGCAATATCCTTTTGAAGTTTCGGTCCAGATAACAACGTGTCACTGAGACTAATATTTTTGGGGTGACTCCCGAACAATCCCAGACTACCTTTAATTTTGTACTTAAGCTTTCCGGCTTTAATACGCAATGATGTGCTAAAAAACATGATACGTCGACTTTTGGTTGACTAGGTAAAACTAGACTCATATGATTAGAATCGATATAGTCTTGCATGAAACTTGAATAGGCAGTGTACAGATCAGGATTTTTGAGTAATCTATTTTCTAGAAGTAAAAATCTACGATAAGCTCGCGGATAAGTATTTCCTAGGTCAGGATTTATTTTATCTTTAAACGGAAGATCTACCATGAATCTACCGCTCGGTTGCCGTACAACACTCGCAGCAAAAATTGATTCTGCTTGTTTTTCTTCCTTTGATAAGATTTGTTTTTTAGGCAAATGTTCGATTTCCCAAAACCTAGGTAGAATGACCTCTAACGGAGGTGAATGACTCGTTAAAAAACAACTGGTTCGTTCCGTAAGACTACCTACTTCGTCAACTTTTCCCATGACGAGTCAACCAAAGATAGTTTCAAGGGCTGAAGGTTGCCCTATTTGTCCAAGAACCCTGCCCTCCTTGAATATCTGTGCGAATAGCTCGCAACCAATAACTAGGTCCACAGGTCTAGATTTGAAATAAGATGGGTCGGCAAGTTTAAGATTTTCCAAGTGTTTCCACTGATTATCGTTCAAAGTGAATGTAGGCATATTGGAACATAATTGTGGAACGACAATTGCTTCGAAATTAAGTAAAGGAGTGACCTGTCCTTGTGGCTTAATGTGACATTGAACGAGCCCTTTGGAAGTAAAAGAAGACATCTGATTTAATCCGAATATTTCAGTGGTGTAACTTCGCCTAGGAAGATTAAGACGCTGAATACACTTTTCACTGATGAATCCTGTCTGTGATCCAGAATCAAGCAGTGCCCTTACAGGTTGAAAATTTCCGCAACCGTCCATAACATCTATTATGGCGGTGCATAAAAGAAAGGTACCTGAAGGTCCTGAGGTATTTAATGACACATGAAGATTATTGACAGGTGGTGTGTGAATGACAGGACTAGTATCTTGGCTTCCAGCCTCTTGATTAGTTTCTAAGATATGAATTAAAGTGTGGTGCCTTTTACTATTGCAAGTCCGGCATGAATATTTTGAAACACGCTAGACATAATTTTTTCTGCTTGACGAAAGATAGGCGATCGATAGGTGAGAGATCAAGAAATGTTTGACATTTCGAAAGCACGTGACCTTGATTACACCGGAAACATTTTATTCCCGTACTTGAATTAGTTGAGGTGCCAGCCAGTCCTATAAAAGGCGAATTGGATGATTTATAGGTAGGCTTTTGCCCAAACTGATTTCGCATAGAATTTGAATTTTGATAGGTAGGCTTTTGCCCAGACTGATTTTGCATAGAATTTGATTTTTGATAGATTTTTTGGGTGCTGTTGATTGAGGAAGTGATTCCAAAACTTTACATCTTTTTTCTAGAAATTGAAAAAGTGACTGAAAAGTGGGAATTTCGGTATTAGTATTGGCGTGACTCATTTCGAAATTTGAACGCGTCGGAATATCCAATTTTTCTAACAAAATGAAAAAAATAATAAAGTCCCAACTGTCAACGTCAAAGCTAAGTGATTTTAAAATTTCTAGGGATTCAGAAAAGGTGTCAATTAAATTCTTTAGCTGACTCGTTTTTTAAGGTGGAGTTCATAATTGTGCTTAAAGCATCATTTGCGAGGTCTCGCTTGTTTTGATATCTATTGACTAATTTGTCGTAAACAATTTTATAATTTTGATCAGATAAGCTAATCCCTGATATCAATTTTAAAGGCTCATCCTCGAGATATGAAAATAAATATTGAAGTTTTCGAACGTTACTTAGACTTTGATTTTGATCTATAATGTTATTAAAAAGATCGAAAAAGCTTGGCCATAATTTTTTATCACCTCGAAATATGGGAATACCTAACTCTTTGAGTTTTGGAGTTTAAGATTCGTTTTATCGAACATATGATCCCGAAAGGGTTGGGGCCTCAACCGGAAATATTTTAGAGTAAACCCCCTTACATGCATAAAAATATTTACGAGCTTCTGAAAGGATCGCATCCTGCGTTTTAAACTCCTCGTCGTCCGAGTCGTCTATCAACATAATGACATCATTATGTGCCAGCATGCATTTATCGAAGGTTTCATTCAAATCGGAATACCTCACTTGAAACTCGTTTCTCGCTTTTTCGTCCTTTGCCGCGGTCGGTGAAAACACATAACACACGGTGATCGCAGATAAAAAAACCTTGCGTTTTTGCACGGCTTTTTTGACAGACAAGATTTTACCTTTGAAATGACGAAATTGTCGGTAAATATACAATTGACGCTAAATTAATGCTTCTGAAATAGAAAAATGACGAATTGTCGAAAATATGCACTAATTTATCGCAATTGATGAAAATTGTTTTAAATATCGAAATGATATGGAACATATCTAATCACAGAAATGTCGGTAAATATACAATTAACGCTGAATTAATGCTTCTGAAATAGAAAAATGACGAATTGTCGAAAATATGCACTAATTTATCGCAATTGATGAAAATTGTTTTAAATATCGAAATGAATGGATTTGTTTTGTTTTTTGATTGATCCTCGATTTTGTTTATACTGAATGACCACGCGGTAGTAGACCCGTTACCATAGCAGCGGACCGAAAACAGGTACTGCGCCGACACCGAAGGTCGAACAACTTTCTCTCGTTTCAATACGATGGGAAAATTCAAGGCCGCCTTGATCTCGGCGTGAAAAGTGAAAATAAATGGCCGACTTATTAATACCGTCGTATGGAGTAAATTAATTCGGGTCGAAAGGAACCACTTATGTTAGCCCGCGGTAAGAAAAACGATAACTGCAATGGACTGTAAATATTTTAATTAATGAAAGCGCGAACAAACATAAATATATTGATATGAAATTACGAAATAATCAAACGTCCATAGGTTAATTGTTGGTGCCACACAACGGCAATCAGAAACAAGGCACTCACCAGTTTGCAGCCAATTTCTCCACGTTCCAAGGGGCCCCTGACTGGATCTAATGATGTCACCACGTAGCTGAAGGGCTGAAGTTTCTAGTTCTCTGCTTCAGTACACCAAAATCGAGCACTTTTAAGTGTAGAAATTTGAAATAGTTGGAGAAAGAAATTAACACGCCATTTTCTCGAGGCGGTTGACAAGGATCTCTCTGATTCTTGGTGCGCATGTCCAATGCGCGAAAAATGCACTTTGTCCTTCATCCAATTGTGTGGTTTTAAAAATTTAAAAAACAACCGCGAAATTTAGCGGGAGCTAACAGAGCACAAAGTCCCACTCTGCAGTAGGAAGATTCAATAATTTTAAAACTTCCACATTCTCGCAGAATCTATCTACTAAATTACGCAAAGCATGGTTCTGAGGGCTTGACGTTTTAGGTAAATTCAATATTTTATGAAAATAAGTTGTGGCCAATAACCTACGATTATCGTACCTCTGCAGCAAAGTATCGTACGCAATGAGGTAATTATCATCAGTTATCGGAATATTTTTTAACAAGCCAAGAGGCTCCCCAGAAACCAAAGTAAGAAGCACATGAAACTTTTGTGCGTTTGAAAAATGAGCTGCATGATGCACAGAACTTTTATATAAATCAAAAAATTTGGGCCAGCTTTTTAAATGCCCTGAAAAACAGGGTATATCCAATCTACGCATATTAAAATTAACGTGCGGGGTACTATGGTGCCCTGTTGGTGATGGTGGAACCGACAAGGTGACGTAATGCCTTATGCATAACTCATTATAAGTGCATTTTACAGAAAAAATTGTCAACCTCAATACGAATTTCATCTTTTTATCCGAAATAATATCTAAATGCAACTTATTAAACTCCGAATAGCAAGTTTCTAGAAGAGAATAACGAGTTTTAAAATCATTAATTTTTGACGGATCTGACGAGGCTAACAAGGACAAATCATACAACTCTTTGATCCTTTTTATAAAGACTTTCCGTTTATTTATTTTCGAGCTGTCCGACACTTTTAAAATGAACCCTGTATATTATTGTGAAAGCAAAATTTAATTAAAGTGTGTCCCTGCCACCAAATACCAACAACGCAAAAACGCCACAAAAAAATTAAGCGAGCGTATTAAAATTTTAAAAATAAAACTCCAAGGCAAGAAAAAAAACTAAGAAAATAATTCCTTATCTAATTTATTTCGCGATCGGCCGATACCTATTGTAGGTATTTTAAAATTCCAATGAAACAAACATCCTTTTTGCCGATTTATTTTTAAAATGCAACGTGCAAAAAACTATAATTAAATAAAATTTAATTGCTGTTCAAATCCGGTTCGAAGGACCATGAAAAACCCCAAACTGGCTTTTGGATCGCCGGTGAAAGAATAGACCGGTTCGAAAATAGGAAAAATAATTTCCGCGGTGAACCTTCAAGCTAGTAAAATATTGGCCTACCTTATATGCTGCAGTCGAAAGTCGAAAAGAGGTCGAACGCAGGGCATTTCCCTCGCTCTTGATCTTCTCTCCATAGTAGCAGAGTGGGAGAAGCACACGCGACGATGCGCGAAAACTGCGGCCAAGAAAGGCACCCAAAGTTTCACATACATAGAAGTATATTATAATAAAGCGAAAAAATGTAATATTAATTAATTTTAATTATAACTAATTACCGAATCGACAAAAAACATAAAATGTAAAATTCTATCATTTATCCCTAGATAAGGAATAATTTTATTAAATTTATCCAAAATCCAACAAGAGTTTTTTACAAAATAACCTTATAAATTATGACATTACAAACTTGTGTAATACTGTTCTTATATTTATCTTACAAAATACATTTTTACTCTTATTGTCTTAATGGTTATCACAAAGCTTAAGTCTAGCTGCAGAAAGTATTAGATATTAATTATATTGACTCAAATCACCATCATTATTGCTATTACTAGTATAGTATGAAAACGTTTTCGTTTTACAATTCCCATCAATTACCATTTTTACCTATAGTCCTAACCGTACTACTATTAAATTACAAAAAGCCTAGTCCTCCAAATTCATATTTTATACAATATGCTATTAATCAACTCTAGACCTACTGTCTTAATTATTATTATTATTATATTTCTCATGGTATAAAAAGAGTTGTTAACAAAGTCCTATTATAACTAAAACACATAAGCCAAACTATATTTTAACCTATTGTCTTACAGCTATTGATGTCAAAACGATAAATATATTGTTATTAAAAAGCTGAATATACATAGGTAGCACTTAATACTAATAGTTTATTAATTGTGTTTAATGCAGTAGTGTCCCCAAGGAAGAGTTTCATATGAATCTTTTGACATGGATCTTTTATTATGAAAAGGACTTAGTCCAGTTTTATTTTGTTTTATCGAGTACAGCGTGTCCCATTTTCGATGGGATTAAATGGGAAATTCGGTTATTATTAAAGATATTGATTTTCTGATTGCACCTTACCGTGCTCTTTTTTTGAGCCCTTAAAATGGCGTAATCAGATTTTTGCTATACCCCGTAGTTTCGCTAATACAGTTTTTGAAAAAGTTGTATTTTTAATAATCTCTTGTATCTCGCTTATTTTGCGAGATATTTTTATTCTGTAAAAACCTTTTCATGGCAACTTTTTAGAAGAAAATAATGACGTTGTCAACTTTTTAAAATATTGTTTAGTTTTTGAGATATGGTAATTATCATAAAAAAATGCAATACGGACCTGGATTTTTTTTATTACTATTTTGATTGGTTTCATACTAGTATTATCATAAAATAATAAAAATTTTAAAAAATTTTGTTTTAAGGTAAAAAAAAAATATTTAATATTAAAAAAAAATAGTCCGAACCTGGATATTTTCAACATAAATATAAATTAAAAATTGCAAGATAAACAAGTTTTAGTTTAACTGTTTTGATACTTTTCATATTAAAATGGTTTAACATTAATTTACAGATTTATTTGAAACAAAGTCTACGAAAAATACAAAAAAAAACAAATTATAAAAAATAACTAATTTTTCTGATTACCATTATGTGTAAGACATTGTTGGCATTTTTGAGTAATTTTTCTTAACGCATTTTGCACAAAAATATTTCTGCCATTTAAATATTGGTTTGTTGCTTGAATGAAGCAGTCAAACATATCACATTTTCCAAAATCTGGATATGGTCGATTTCTAGTCGATTTTTTAAAATAATTGTAAGCCATTCACAAAAATGACAAGTAAAATGACAATGTCAATTCCAGGCTTTTGTTTTGTAAATTTCACGACCTGCTGTGCTACCATCAAATAATTAGTATGATATTATTTTTGTAACTTTTTAACGTTTTTTACTTTATTTATAAATCTTTTAATTATCATTTCAAAACAGATAAACTAAAAATCGTTCAATTACGTTGGAAATTTCCAGGTTCGGACTATAATTTTTTTTTAAATAATAAATAGTTTTTTTTAACCTTAAATCAAAAAAATATTAAAGTTTTATCATTTTAAGGTAATAATAGCATGGAACTAATCAAAGTAGTAATAAAAAAAATACAGGTCCGTATTTAATTTTTTTATGATAAATACCATATCTCAAAAACTAAACAATATTTTAAAAAATTGACGTCATTATTTTACTCTAAAAAAGTTGCCATAGAAAGGTTTTTACAGAATAAAAATTCTTGCAAAATAAGCGATATACAAGGAATTAATTAAAATGCAGTTTTTTCAAAAACTCCCTGTATTAGCGAAACCACGGGGTATAGCAAAAATCTGATTACACCAATTTTAAGGGCTCCAAAAAAGAGCACGGTAAGGTGCAATCAGAAAATCGATATCTTTAATAATAACCGAGTTTCCCATTTAATCCAATCGAAAATGGACACGCTGTACAGCTTATGTTTTTCTGATCTGATTACATTTTGTGACCCCATTTTCTCTTCGAAATTGTTTAGGCAGTCAACATAATCATCAAATAATATTTTTGATTCGACGATACCTTTCTTAACACCTTTTGCCTTTTTAGTAACTTTTTCGACTGACATATCTTGCAATTCTATAATGTTTTTCTTCGATTCACAATCAAGAACTTTAAAAACATACATCAAGCCCAACAAAGTGTGTCATGATTTTACCGTTGTTCTCATCTTCCATCAAACCTAAAACTTTTTTATTAACCCTTGGTATATCATATGTATTGTCTTCAGGGTTATCTGAGGTATCAAAAAATTTGTAACTGTCACGGCGTAAAGCTTCATATATAACAGAATTTCTTATTTCATATACTAAACTATCAGTATCTATGTATGTTATTGGACAGTCTATTGCGAAAGTAGGTAGCATATAGTTATAATGAAATTCATATATGGTTATTTTGGCAATGTCTAAAATACACATACCCAGGTATATAGCTTTGTTAAAGTAACTTTCAGTTTTTTCAAGTTCTACGGCAGCCCAATTTTCATTGAATATTGTAATGCGTTAGAATTCAGGCCGAGAAATCAGCGCTTCAGCTCCATAGCTACACTTCTCATGTGACCCACAAAAAATTGTAGCTGATCTACAAAAAAAAGGTTTTAAGGCACTGGAGGCCAGCAACAAACTTAAATGGAGAACAAGACAACCTCTTAACATGTTTATGCTCACATTTAGCCAAGATGAAGATATCAACAAAATTTTTGAAATTTCCAGTATCCTTGGGATTGAAGTGGAAATAAAAGCACTAAAAACCTCAAAGTTAGTCCCTCAATGCAAAAGATGCCAATCTTATGGACACACGCAAAAATATTGCGCTAAAGAACCACGTTGCGTAAAATGCACGGGGAAACATCTTACTGTAGAATGCCCCAAACCAAAAGAATCTGAGCCAAAATGCATCCACTGTGGAGGCAAGCATCCTGCTAACTACAGAGGATGCCTTGTTGCTAAAGAAATACAAAAATTAAAAAATGAACCTAAGAAACCGAATCTCATACCAAACGTGAGTACAAATAGACAAAACCAACAGACAAGAAACACAGTCACACAAAACTCTGTGACAAGGACATACAGCCAAGTAGCAGCAACAGCTACTATACCTGATATTAATATCAGTAGTCAAAATACTATGGAACAAACACTACAATTAATTTTGGAGAAATTGAACAAACTTGATGAGCGATTAACTAAACTAGAAAGTAGCAATAACGGAGCTACCAACATGCCTCAAAATGGTCAGTAATCTTAGAATCTTAGCTTGGAATGCCAATGGTCTCTTGCAACATCAGCAAGACTTGCAAGTTATTCTAGACATAGAAAAAATTGACGTCTGTCTTGTGTCAGAAACGCATTTCACTAACCAGTCTCACATTAAATTTAAAGGTTATAAAGTGTATCATACAACTCACCCTAGCAATACTGCACATGGGGGAAGTGCTGTAATAATTAAAGAAAATATATCACACTATGAGGAGATGGGATATAAAACCATAGAGATTCAAGCTACATTAGTAAGTGTAAAAACCAAAACATATACATTAGTCATAAGTGCTGTCTATATACCACCAAGGCACTTACTAAAGAAAAATCAATATCTTAATTTTCTCAGAAAATTAGGAAACCGTTTTATAATTGGAGGTGACTTTAATGCAAAAAATACCTACTGGGGATCTAGACTGACGAATTCTAAAGGAAAAGGACTTTTGCAAGCTATTAGTGAATATCAATGTGAGCCGATATCAACTGGTAAGCCCAAATACTATCCAACAGATCCAGGAAAAATTCCAGATCTAATTGATTTTTTTATAGTAAAAAATATATCTTTAAGTTTTGTAGATATAGAAGAAAGTTTTGATTTACACTCAGATCATTCACCTATTATTCTAACTCTTAGTAAAAACATAATAAAGAAAGAAGCAAATATCTCACTAGTTAATAAACTGACTGACTGGATTAGTTTTAAACAAAGTCTGTCCGAAAAAATAAACCTATCAGTACCATTGCAAACGCCAGAACAAATCGATAAAGAAGTTGATTATTTTGTTACAAATATTCAACAAGCAGCTTGGGAAAACAGTCCAAAACCAAAGAGAATTTTTAAGGGAAAAAACTATCCAAAGGAAATTAGAGACCTTATATTGGAAAAAAGGAAACTAAGAAGAAAGTGGCAACAAAGCCGTGATCCTCGGGACAAAACAAATCTCAACAACATGACGCAGCGCATTAGGCGAGAAATTCTAGTAATAAAAAATGAATCTATTAACCATTTTCTTAATGAACTTACAGATGATAAAAATACCGACTATTCTCTTTGGAAAGCAACCAAAGATTTTAAAAGACCAATTATCCAAATTCCACCCATACGAAAATCTAACAACCAGTGGGCAAGGAGTAACGAAGAAAAAGCAGATATTTTTGCAAGTCATTTAGAAAAAACATTTCAGCCCCACGAAGCACCAGATGAACACTTTCATTTAAATGAACCCCATCAAATCGAGGACCATATTAAGCTTACATCACCAAAAGAAATATTAACAGAAATCAAAAATATTAATTCGAAAAAAGCCCCAGGGTATGATCTTATTAACGGGGTAGTCATAAAACAACTCCCCAGAAAAGCTATCGTAAAACTATGCAACCTAATTAATGCGTCTTTTAGGCTTAGGTATGTACCTAAACTGTGGAAAGTTGCAGAAGTTATCATGATTCCAAAACCGGGAAAACCACTCCATGACGTGTCATCTTACAGGCCAATATCTTTGCTGCCAATTATATCCAAGCTCTATGAAAAAGTATTGCTTAAAAGAATAAAACCCATCATAGAAAGACAAGAAATTATTCCATCTCATCAATTTGGTTTTCGAGACAAGCATTCCACGATAGATCAAGTACACAGAATTACTAATATAATAGAAAAAGCACTAGAAGAGGGAAAAGTTTGTTCTGCAGTTTTTCTAGATGTAGCACAAGCATTTGACAAAGTGTGGCATGAAGGCCTTAATTTTAAACTAAAAAGGTTTCTGCCAAAACAGTATTCGGATATTTTGGAATCATACATATCTGATAGACATTTTAGAGTAAAACAGGAAGACTCATACTCAAATTTAAGAGAAATTCAAGCAGGCGTGCCCCAGGGTAGCGTACTAGGCCCTTATCTATACTTATTATTCACTTGTGATATCCCAAAGCCAGAAAATTGTCACTTAGCAACATTTGCCGATGATACTGGTTTATTGACGGTAGAAAAATCTATTGAAAAATGCATAGAGAAACTTCAAGATGCAGTCACCCAAATTCACAGTTGGACCACAAAGTGGCGAATAAAATTAAATGAAACCAAATCAATTCATGTTGATTTTACAAACAAAAATATAAATCACATACAAATAACAATTAACAACATTCCAGTACCATATTCGAATCAGGCAAAATATCTAGGTATGACACTTGATACCAAATTGCGCTGGAAAGCACATGTTAAGAAAAAAAAAGAAGAACTTGAGATAAGGTATAGAAAAATGAACTGGCTAATTGGAAGGAAGTCCAATTTAACAATTCATAATAAGTTACTGCTTTATAGACAAATACTGAAACCAGTATGGACATATGGTATTCAACTATGGGGTTGTGCTAAAGAGAGTAACATTCTAGTTGTACAGAGATTTCAAAATAAAGTATTAAGAAACATTGTGAATGCACCTTGGTACGTTCGAAATAGTGACCTTCATCGAGATCTAAAAATCGAAACTGTAGCAGAGACTATAAAAAAGTACGCAAAAAGCCATGAAGATAGACTCCATCGGCATGTGAATGTGGAAGCAATTCAGCTTCTAGACAATACTATGCTAGTTCGACGACTAAAAAGAGTGAAGCCGTTTGAGCTAGTAAACTAAGTGAATTACACATAAAACAAAATAATGCTATAAACACAACACAATTGTGAGTTACAGACTAAACAAAGCGGGGAGAACTGTTGAGTGAACCCTAAGTTTAATTCTGACTTTTCTAGTAAATTAAGTTAAAACAAAATTGCTAATTAGTCTTACTGACTAGATTGTAATAAAAAATAAACACAGTGTGTTTGACAAATAAAAAAAAAAAAGCCCCATAGCGCCCATCCCAGTCTCGGACCAATTTTATATTACTATGATTTCGAATATTTTCCATGGTTTTGCCGAAAACGGCGTTGTTCATTAATTTAAGAAGATTTTTTTCAAATTCGTTTTTAGCATTCTGTCTTAATCGAGTATTTAAATCAATATAAGGCTTTAGCCATGCCGATTGTTTAAAGCTTAAAATCTTGTGGATATGCTTTAGTTTAACACCAAGTTTTAATGTCTGTTTCAAATTTATATGGTGATTTGCATACTCTTTTTTGTCAAACAATGTGGCCATAAGTTTTTTTCTTGAGGTGGACACATATGTTCGGGGCATAGTGGAAGGTCAGAGAAATAGTCATGCAGTGATGCGGGGATCTGCAAGTCAACTTCCAATATGTAACCCCTCTGAGAATTATTTGTAACTTCATCTACTTTAAACATTTTTTGCTCGTTATCAGTTAACCATTGAAAATCACCGTATGGTAAGCACTGACTCATGCTATAGCCATATTGATTGTTAATATCAAAAAGATTAAAAATTTGGTCGGTTAATAGTTAATGTGTAACCAGGAAGGGTATAATAGTTAGCAGGATTTAAACCATATGTTTTATGGCAACTTTTTCTAAATTGCTGGAATACCTCTATGAGAAGGACTATGTCGGATCGTAAATAGAGTTCTAATTCATTTAGGGTTTTGCAATCAAAGCTATTCCATACATTCTGTGCATGCTCATAATCAATCTGTGAAATTTCTTTACCATCTAAGGTGTTAAAAAAAATGTTTTTCGGGTAACTTTGTTTCTTTTAATTTTTCCCATCCATCCATATAATCATAACAAAACACTCCCTTTCCTGTTAGTAGTTTAATCTTATCTTCCTCAAAACTATGAAATTCTTTTTTTAAAAGAGGATATTCTATTAAATATGAAACAAGGTTAGATAAGCTGCTCGCCATGAATCGAAAAGAATCAATAAATCTAAATTCTATAAAATTATTAAATAGCTTCTTTGTAAAAGATATGTACTTTTCTTGGTTCACTGGTAGCAAATTGATTGTGCCATCTAACTTTGCTGTACTCTTGATAATTAAACTGACATCATATGAACTCAAATTATGGAAAATAACAGGAACGGTGTGAATATCTGTAAAATTTAAGTAACATTCATTATGTTCAGAGGAAAAATAGTGTAAACATCTTTCACATATCCGTTTCAAGGCTTTATTTTTACTCAGTTGACTACTTACAAGTCTTGAAAGATTTTTTACCCATACAAAATGGTAAGTTGCAGCAGAGAGATATGAAATATCTTCATTTTCAGCGTAATATGTGTTTTGAATCATAAGAATATTGACATGTCTTTCTTGTTTTTCATTAGTGATGTATGCAGGTATTACTTTGCAGCTTTTATCTACAGTTTTGTGAAGTCTATATACGTTTATAGATACATTATTTTGCTTTTCAAAATAAGCAACTTGGGTTAAAGGCATCGGAAACTTAATACCTTTTAAATTTAGTGCTTTTTGTGGATGTGGATATGAGGACGGCCTTTTTGAGCTTTGTTCAGTAGGAAACAACCGCCCAGCCAAAGCGCAATTTATCATTGTTCTTTACATTTATACAAGCTTTACGACTAAGAATTTCTATGGGTAGCTCTAAACAGCACCGAGCTCGCATCGGATTGTACTTATTGATTCCGATCATTAGGTTGTTTATTTTCATGAAAGACCACCAAGATTGATTTTCCGTGAATTCTTCAAGATCAACTAATAAATTATTTGTCACATGATTCTCAAATAATTTAACTAAATCAGTATTACGGTCAATTGTAGTGCATTCGCAGTATTAAAATGTTTTGTTTCGGTGATTATTCCTTGTCCAATCCAAACTGAATCGAACCGAAATGCGCTATTATATCCTGCGGTATCCTTTCTCTTTTCCAGGATCCTAGGGGGTGTGAATCCGAACCGAACCGAATTGAACCGAATTCGAAGAGTTTTTTTTTAATATGCTCGTGCGGTTTGGTTCTGTTCGGTTCGGTTCAGTTTGGTTCTGTTCGGATTCACCCTTCTAGGTTCCCGAAAAAGAAGTTTTTTGAAAAAAATTTGTTAGAAAGAAACCTCTTCGTCGAACTATATGCCAAAACCGAACCGAAATATCGCTATTTTAATATTCGCTATTTTGTTACATCGCTATTTTGATAGTCGCTATTTTGTTGCATCGGTATTTTATTACAATCGCTATTTTGTTACATCGCTATTTTGACAAAACCGTTAAAATGAGGAGATAAATCAGTCACAAACACTTTAGATTTTTCTTCAGCTTGAATCTCATCACAACTAATATCAAGTCCCTCAGAGGTAGGCCATGAAGCCGAAGGCAAAAACAGCCAAGAGGGGCCTTGAAACCACAAGGGGTGATTAACAAAATCACAGGGAAGCAAACCTCGAGATAAACAATCTGCTGGGTTTGACTTACCATCCACGTGATTCCACACACTAGGAGGTAAAATCTCTTAAATTTGAGACACCCTATTTGCCACAAATACCTTCCAGCGGGAAGGATGATCCTTAATCCAGGATAGAGCAACAGTCGAATCTGAACATGCAAAAAAATTATCAATTTTAATATCACGTAGACTTTCCATCACAAAACACATCAATTTACTCAATAAATGAGCAGAGCAAAGTTCAAGCCGAGGCACTGAGATCACTTTAAGCGGAGCCACCTTACTTTTTGCACACAGAAGATGACCAGTCACTTTTCCACACGTATCCACTTGTCTTAAATATACTACACCACCAAAGCCGTGTAGTACATTATCTACACTCACACACCTTGGAATGGTAGCTAAAGATATACAAAAATTGAAAAATAAACCTAAGAAACCGAATCTCACACCAAACGGGAGTACAAATAGACAAAACCAACAGACAAGAAACACAGTCACACAAAACTCTGTGACAAGGACATACCGCCAAGTAGCAGCAACAGCTACTATACCTGATATTAATATCAGTAGTCAAAATACTATGGAACAAACACTACAATTAATTTTGGAGAAATTGAACAAACTTGATGAGCGATTAACTAAACTAGAAAGTAGCAATAACGGAGCTACCAATATGCCTCAAAATGGTCAGTAATCTTAGAATTCTAGCCTGGAATGCCAATGGTCTCTTGCAACATCAGCAAGACTTGCAAGTTATTCTAGACATAGAAAAAATTGACGTCTGTCTTGTGTCAGAAACGCATTTCACTAACCAGTCTCACATTAAATTTAAGGGTTATAAAGTGTATCATACAACTCACCCTAGCAATACTGCACATGGGGGAAGTGCTGTAATAATTAAAGAAAATATATCACACTATGAGGAGATGGGATATAAAACCATAGAGATTCAAGCTACATTAGTAAGTGTAAAAACCAAAACATATACACTAGTCATAAGTGCTGTCTATATACCACCAAGGCACTTACTAAAGAAAAATCAATATCTTAATTTTCTCACAAAATTAGGAAACCGTTTTATAATTGGAGGTGACTTTAATGCAAAAAATACCTACTGGGGATCTAGACTGACGAATTCTAAAGGAAAAGAACTTTTGCAAGCTATTAGTGAATATCAATGTGAGCCAATATTAACTGGTAAGCCCACATACTATCCAACAGATCCAGGAAAAATTCCAGATCTAATCGATTTTTTTATAGTAAAAAATATATCTTTAAGTTTTGTAGATATAGAAGAAAGTTTTGATTTACACTCAGATCATTCACCTATTATTCTAACTCTTAGTAAAAACATAATAAAGAAAGAAGCAAATATCTCACTAGTTAATAAACTGACTGACATGATTAGTTTTAAACAAAGTCTGTCAGAAAAAATAAACCTATCAGTACCATTACAAACGCCAGAACAAATCGATAAAGAAGTTGAATATTTTGTTACAAATATTCAACAAGCAGCTTGGGAAAACAGTCCAAAACCAAAGAGGATTTTTAAGGGAAAAAACTATCCAAAGGAAATTAGAGACCTTATATTGGAAAAAAGGAAACTAAGAAGAAAGTGGCGGCAAAGCCGTGATCCTCGGGACAAAACAAATCTCAACAACATGACGCAGCACATTAGGCAAGAAATTCTAGTAATAAAAAATTAATCTATTAACCATTTTCTTAATGAACTTACAGATGATAAAAATACCGACTATTCCCTTTGGAAAGCAACCAAAGATTTTAAAAGACCAATTATCCAAATTCCACCCATTCGAAAATCTAACAACCAGTCATTTAGAAAAAACATTTCAACGCCACGAAACACCGGATGAAAACTTTCAATTAAATGAACCCCATCAAATCGAAGACCATATTAAGCTTACATCACCAAAAGAAATATTAACAGAAATCAAAAATATTAATTCGAAAAAAGCCCCAGGGTATGATCTTATTAACGGGGTAGTCATAAAACAACTACCCAGAAAAGCTATCGTAAAACTATGCAACCTAATTAATGCGTCCTTTAGGCTTAGGTATGTACCTAAACTGTGGAAAGTTGCAGAAGTTATCATGATCCCAAAACCGGGAAAACCACTCCATGACGTGTCATCTTACAGGCCAATATCTTTGCTGCCAATTATATCCAAGCTCTATGAGAAATTATTGCTTAAAAGAATAAAACCCATCATAGAAAGACAAGAAATTATTCCATCTCATCAATTTGGTTTTCGAGACAAGCATTCCACGATAGATCAAGAACATAGAATTACTAATATAATAGAAAAAGAACTAGAGGAGGGAAAAGTTTGTTCTGGAGTTTTTCTAAATGTAGCACAAGCATTTGACAAAGTGTGGCATGAAGGCCTTACTTTTAAACTAAAACGGTTTCTGCCAAAACAATATTCGGATATTTTGGAATCATACATATCTGATAGACATTTTAGACTAAAACAGGAAGACTCATACTCAAATTTAAGAGAAATTCAAGCAGGCGTGCCCCAGGGTAGCGTACTAGGCCCTTATCTATACTTATTATTCACTTGCGATATCCCAAAGCCCGAAAATTGTCACTTAGCAACATTTGCAGATGATACTGGTTTATTGACGGTAGAAAAATCTATTGAAAAATGCATAGAAAAACTTCAGGATGCAGTCACCGAAGTTCACAGTTGGACCACAAAGTGCCGAATAAAATTAAATGAAACCAAATCAATTCATGTTGATTTTACAAACAAAAATATAAATCACATACAAATAACAATTAACAACATTCCCGTAACATATTCAAATCAGGCAAAATATCTCGGTATAACACTTGATGCCAAATTGCGCTGGAAAGCACATGTTAAGAAAAAAAAAGAAGAACTTGAGATAAGGTATAGAAAAATGAACTGGCTAATTGGAAGGAAGTCCAATTTAACAATTCATAATAAGTTACTGCTTTATAGACAAATACTGAAACCAGTATGAACATATGGTATTCAACTATGGGGTTGTGCTAAAGAGAGTAACATTCTAGTTTTACAGAGATTTCAAAATAAAGTATTAAGAAACATTGTGAATGCACCTTGGTACGTTCGATATAGTGACCTTCATCGAGATCTAAAAATCGAAACTGTAGCAGAGAAAAAGTACGCAAAAAGCCATGAAGATAGACTTCATCGGCATGTGAATGTGGAAGCAATTCAGCTTCTAGACAATACTATGCTAGTTCGAAGACTAAAAAGAGTGAAGCCGTTTGAGCTAGTAAACTAAGTGAATTATATAAAACAAAATAATGCTACAAACACAACACAATTGTGAGCTACAGACTAAACAAAGCGGGGAGAACTGTTTAGTGAACCCTAAGTTTAAATCTGACTTTTCTAGTAAATTAAGTTAAAACAAAATTGCTAATTAGTCTTACTGACTAGATTGTAATACAATAAACACAGTGTGTTTGACAAATAAAAAAAAAACCTTGGAATGGTTATAGTTGAAAGAATGGGTAACTGAGAAAAATATGTAGACCACTGATTGAATTGCCTGGGATGAGCAATCATCAAAATCTAACCCTTGAAGCCACAACTTCTGGATTAAAGATTTAGCCACAAAAACTACTGGTGAGAGAAAACCCGGATCATATATTCTGGCTATTTGAGACAAAATATTTCTTTTGGTACATCGCTTGTTGTCTGGCACTACTGAATATGAGAACCCATCATTCACAGGGTTCCACTGCAGACCCAAAATTTTCAACACCGAATCACCTTCATCAAAGCTGATGGGTTGGAGGTGACTTTCTGGCACATGTTCCAGTAATTCTGAATAATTACTGGCCCACTTCCTAAGTTCGAACCCCCCAAGTTTCAATAATGTCACTAATTGTTTCTGGACCTCCAAAGCCTCTGAGACAGAGTTTGCTGATCTAACGGCATCGTCGATGTAGGTCGATTGCCTCAATATATCAGCTTTAGCAGCTCTCTTGACCATGATCCTCTGCCAATTGTAATAAAGTACGGATGGCCAGGTACGGACTACAACTTAAGCCATAAGTCACAGTATTTAAAACATACTCACAAATGGGTTGATCAATATCAAATCTCCAAAAAATTGTTTGGTAGGCCACATCTTCAGAATGTACTAACTACTTTCTTCACACAAAAGTTTAGCAAAATAGAAACAATATTTGTTTGCAGTTTACTTCCAACCAACAACAGATCATTTAAGCTCAGTTTATTACTAGTTTGTGCTGATCCATCCAAGACAGCTCTAAACTTTTTTGACTCTCCACTAACTTTCCAGATGCCATAAGAATCACTAGAGTCACGACTATTCACCACCCTCATATGGTTCTGATCAAGATAATCCGCCATAAAATCACAATAGGCTTCAAGAAAAGAAGGATTTTTAAGCAAGCGAGCCTCTACCAAGTGAAATCTTTTCAAGGCTTGGGACTTCGACTCACCTAAGGTAGCCTGTTCACGAAATGGCAATCTCACAATATATCTACCATTTTTATCACGTCTATGAGTAGAACTAAAAATGTCCTCACATCATCTTTAGTCAATGGAATATCCACAGAAAGAGTATCAAGTTGCCAAAATTGTTGTAGTGATTTTTCAAAACCTGTTGAGTTTAAAGAGGTACACAAACTAAGTTGACTTGTCGAAGGTTTGTCTCACATACTACCCATGAGCACATACCCAAAGATGGTATTCATAGCACAGGGTCCGCCATTTTGCCCTTGTTTAAACCACGGAAGTAAAACTTGGGAGAAGACATCAGCTCCTAATAATAACTCCACATCTCGGGGAATACCATACTGAGGATCAGCTAATGTAACACCAGATAAGTATTTCCATTTATTACTTATCTCACTAGAAGGAGTCACACCACAGATGAGGGGGACTACCACCGCTTTCACTTCAATAGACCATGACAAATTACTACTTGGGCTCACACATAGCACAATGTTTCCTAGCGAAACAGAAGATGTCATGTTATTGATACCTACAATGGGCGTTGATCCGCCCACACGTGGCAAACCTAGCCGCTTGGCAAAGGAAGCTGTTGTAAATGAGGTTTGGCTTACTGAATCCAATAATGCTCGACAAGTTACAACACTACCTTGACAATCACGTACACACACTTGCGCAGTGGCAGAAAGAACAGTCTTAAAATGGGGAACTGAATTCCTACACACATTCACTGCCACAGAGTTTTCACATATTTCAAAATTTTCCCTGCTTGACGACAAATTGTTACGTGAGACATTCTCTGACCTCTGACGAGACTCACTCCACACTGTTGAGGCACCTTTCGAATTAGGAAAGTGTAACAATGTGGAATGTCTTCGGGAACAAATTCCACAGTTTGAGCTGATAGGGCAGTCAAGAACCCTATGTTTAGTAAGGCAATTGAAGCACAGTTGCTCACTTTTGGCAAAGTCATGTCCCTGAAATGCATCTAGCTCACGAAATTTATCACATCTAATTATCACATGTTGGCTTTGGTTACCAAGAGATTTACAATATAAACACTCACTATTACCAACTGACTCCCTAGCTTTAGTTAAAAATTATGTTTAGGACTAGAGTGACTAACCTTTTTTGACACACTCGACACATTCACAGGACTTGAAGTAGATTTGGATAGAAGTGCACTATTCTCCAAAGCATGACAATTTGTTTCCACAAAACTAATAAGATTTTGATACAAAGGGATTTTTTCTTTACTGTACTCTATTTCAAATTGCGTTTTCAAAAAAGGATCTATTTTTTGCAAGAGTAAATTTAGCTTTGTAAAATCCCACAAATCCAATTCTTGATAATTATCTAAAGCCTCCAAGTTTTGTTTAAAAGTAGAGATCAATTTACGTAGCTTCACTGAACTATTGTTTTTAGCTGGAGAAGCATTCACAATTGTCAACCAATAATCTGTCAAAAAGAATCTATTATTTTGGTACTTATCCACTAAAGCCCTATAAACTGTTTTGTAATTTCTGCCCTGAATAGGGATATTTTTAATCACATCCGCTGCTTCACCCTCTAAAACCGAAACTAAAAGTTGAAATTTGGCAATATCTGAGTACTCGGGATCCTCATCCACCAATGTCCTAAACATATCATAAAAGGTCGGCCACTTTTGCCTATCACCACAGTAGGTCGGTATATCTAACCTCGGTTTTGCAAAAGTTTTCACTCTACCACTCACAGACAAGTTTGAATTATTTTTATTCCTATCATTCACAATAACTTCAACCGGCAACAAGTCCTTACAAATTTGTTTGATTGAAAATTGCATTAAGTCAAACTCATCTATAACCTCCTGCTCCGTGTCACACTCACTATCCTCCACCAACCCTACAATATCCAGATGCAGGTCTTCGGACCGACTTACCCACTCCGCTTTTTTAGCTTTCTACACGCGTTTGTAACTGACCCTTTTTCGTTGAGTAGATAAGGGCTTCATTTGCTAAGTTATAGAGTACTCGGGTTCGATTGAAGATTGTTAATCTTTTCTTTTTTAATGATTTTATTTCCGATGTAATTTTTTTAGTTTTCTTGGTCATCAACGCACGAAATTCCTACTAAACCCCGGAAAATAAACACAAAACACGTTGTTTTCAAAATAGAAACAAACAAATTTTTCAAAATTAAACTGAGGTTAGAACCGCTAAAATGAACAATATCGACAGCCACACTATATGTCTATACCGAAAGCCACACACACACTTTTGTTTACTATGTCTACACGGAAAGCCCAACCACGCAAGAACCGGAACTCGCTTTCACTTTAGTCGGTCACTGGTGCAGTTCACCAGTTGCTAACTTCTCTTTGTTTTGAATTCAATTTTTGAAGGCCAATGTTTGGTCACGTGGCCCACAAAAAAACGGTCGCGACGATCGCAAAAAATGGCACATTCAAAAAATGAAAACCACGAGGCTGAAAGGGAAAAAGATTAGAGAAATTGCTACAAAAATCGTATATCCACACTGCCAATTCAGGATCCGGCTCGAAGGACCATTTAATGAACGCAACTGTTCACTAAACACATTTATTTATTGCTAAAAATTCACAAAAAATTCCGAACTCTTATAATCCCATTTTCCCTATTCTATGCCCTACAAAAAGTGCTCAACTCACCCATTATCCAACAAATCTCGGCACATGAGACAAGTTCGAGGGCGTCGGAGCTCCGGGCCTCGTGTGGTCTCAATGATGGTCAAAGATGGAAAGGGGCGAATATCTCACCTTTTTTCGTGTTTTTGACGTATGTCATGTCAACACATGACACTGGGCATAGAATCAAAAATAGGTAAAGTTTTTGACAACAATTTCAATTTGGACCCCTAGTCCTGAGAAATTTATGACCCACACTTTGAATACACATTCATAAAATTAAGATCCAACACCTTAAATGCTTTTTTTCTTAAGAAGGTAGGTGAAAAAAGGCTGTTAAAAATTAAACGGGATACATAAAAGTTATTTTCGTTTTAGTTAAAAAGTAATAGTTTTTGCAGCACGAATAGGTCAAAGATTATACTCGTTTTGCCATTATTTGTTTTTTTTATATTTTAGCTCACACTTTTACCAAAAGTCAAATTCTCAAATCTTTACCATATGAAAACCATTTTTTGTTGGTTTATAGGTAAAAGTGTGGAGAACAGAAAAACGTGGCCTTTTTATGCATTTAAGATAAGAAACGGGTAATCGTATACCACCGCCACCGAATTTCGTTTATTTTGTAGCAGTTCTTTTGGTATACTTATAGTATGCATATTTTGCAAAAATTAAAAAGTTTCTATAAGTTTTGTTTGAACAGATAGTTTTTATTTTTATTATGGACATGTCGGAGGCAGGTATGTATAATATATTCAGTTCATAAAAAGTACCAACAAGCCTGTGTATACCATGGGTAACAAAGAGTTTAGGTAAATATACATAAATTACTTCTTTCGATTAGTAATACAAAAAATAATTAAAGTTTTGTTGAACTTCAGGGTTTGTCCGAGCTCAAATTCTTATTTGTTCTAAGAAAGCATATATTTTTGCATATGAATTTATAAAAATTGGTTCCGGAACCTTCCGGATGGGATTTTCGTGTTTTTTTTTCTTTATTTTTGACAATGGGATATTTTGATGCAACTTTTTTTAGAATTTCTTACTTAAGAACATATAAAGATTTTTAATTAAAAAAATACATAATTTTAATTATTTTTATTGGAGATATGGTTTTTAGTACATACCCCAAAACAAATAGATATCAACTTCGGGTAAAAAGGCTTTTTACTGAGATAGGTTAGGTAAAAATTAGTGTGACACAAGTATTTTTATCATTTATCTTCAATATAGTTTAAGAAATAGTTTTTTTGTTAAAATTTTATAAAAAATTGGAGCTTCTAATAACCGTATCAAAACCACGAAAATACCCATATCTCCTACAATACCAAACCGTTTAATGAAATTAAAGCAAATTTGCATGTTACAAACTTACAAATGACGCCAAACGAAATCACAAAAAAAATTCTTATAAAACTTCTCTTCACCCGAAGTCGATATGTCATGTCATTCCGGTCAAAAGTTTAGAAGGGAAGGAGGGTTTATTTACGAACAATTTGTATATTTTCAATTTATATGTTGACACCAAAAAAATGTTTTACTGTTATTTTATAATTTTTGTATATATGGCACGCATACGCTAATTTTTCAAAATTTAGTGATGTAGTCGTTTTTTTTAGGCCCGTCAGGAAAGAACATTTTCACAAGAATGTACTTTTTTAAGAAAATGCAAAGCCAAGAAAATAGAGATCTCAATGAAAAAATTGACTTTGCTCCAGATTATTTTTCAAATTTAAAATTTTTTTTCCAACGAGCAGAAAAATAAAATTAAACATATGTTTTCGTACATAACATCTGAAATTAGAAAAAGATGGATCCTTGCTCATTATAAAGAAAATGTGTTTTTAAAAAACAGTAATAGCTAGCTTCAGGGCACATTTGAATTACCTCATGTAATAGAAACGCCTCGATCATGACGACCCGTTAAATCATTTGATAAAAGCACTGAGAGGAGTAAGAGAAGAAAAACTTCACAACTTCGTTGTGAAAATGATAGTGATAGTGAGCTTTTATATGCAGCACAAATGAAGCTTAGACTTCTTCACGACAATCTGAATCTAAAAATATCTGCATTGAAAAACTGACACCATTAGCAGCGTTATCCATGTTTGTCGAGGCAAATTTATCGATGAAACAGTATGAGATAGTTAGAAATTCCTGTAAAAAACTTTATCCATGTTATTCAATTTTGAAAATCGCAAAAGAGGATTGTTATCCTGTAAGGGAATCCATTACGGTATCTGGTTCTCATGTTGAAGTTAATCTACAGGATTTGCTTAATCACACTGTAGAACGCCTTTTTGTGTATCTGGAAGAAATTCTTGACTTACTAACTATAGAAGAACGGAAATCTTTGATTCTTTTTTCAAAATGGAGATGTGATGGGTCACAACAACAACAATTCAAGCAAAAATTTGAGAATGAATCTGATTCAGATGCAAACATTTTCCAGAGTTCATTTGTACCTCTACGAGTAGCTTGTGGATTGGATTCTAAAAAGATTATTTGGCAAAATCCTGTCCCCTCTTCACCCCGTTACTGTAGACCAACCCGTATAAGATTTATTAAAGAAACATCCACTGTAACAAAAGAAGTAGTAACCTATATGTAGTAGTAGTAGTGGTGGGGAGACCATTTTTTGGTCTAGCGTTTAGGCACACGGCGCGCCCTTTTCGCAAACCCCGATTTGTCCGTACATCATATATCAAACTGATGCACGTACCCCTTAGGATGCAAGTTTTCTTTCTCTAGGAGGACTTAATTTTGCCTGACACCTCTTTGTCGAGGGCAGGGATCTTTATATTGCGTAGCAAGTATACACAGTGGACCCACGCTTTTACACCCCTTCCGAAAGGTGGTGCTGCTACATGTTAGACTTGCATCTATCTAACATGGCTATCGTCCCAGCAGAACTTGGTTATAGACGATAAACTTCTTTCCTTTTCAGCGCAACAGTCGTGGTCGTCGTGGGTTGACTGTAGGAGATTTATGCTGGCGCCGTCCTGGTTCTGATTATATAGCACTTATAGCAGGCTCCTGGGTTATTATCCCTACTATACTAGAAGTAACCTATATAGAAAACAAGATTACTAATTTGCAAGCAAGTGTCGTTGTGAAAAACGACAATTTTTTTTCTGTTACGCTTTCTTTATCTTTTACAATGGTTGACGCAAAAGTTTGTTCTGCAGTTGCTAATATCACTTCTACTATGCGATGTTATATATGCGGTCTGACATCTAAATATTTTAATAACTTAGATCTGAGTAACGAGGTAAATGAAGATTGTCTTAAATTTGGCCTGTCGATTTTGCATGCACGAATACGATTTTTTGAAAATTTACTACATATCTCATACAAGTTACCAAGAAATGGCAACTTCGAACAGAAAGTGAGAAAGAAATTGCAAAGCAAAGAAAAATGCAAATACAGCAAGAAATTAAATCTCAGATGGGTTTATTAGTCGACATTCCAAGAGCAGGATTCGGAAATACCAATGATGGTAATACCAGTAGGAGATTTTTTGATGATCCTGAAATGTCTTCCAAAATAACTAAGATTGATATTCGCTTGATTTACCGGTTGAAAGTAATTTTGGAGGTCCTTTCGTGTAGGCACAGAATTGATATAGACAGGTTTAGTTCTTACTGTTTAGATACAGCAAAGCTCTATATAGAACTGTATTCTTGGCATCCCATGACGCCCACTTTACATAAAATTCTAATTCATGGTGCAATTATTGTAGAAAAAAGTTTACTGCACATAGGCATGATGTCAGAAGAAGCGGCTGAAGAAAGAAATAAAAATTTTCGCCAATACAGACAACAATTTGCTAGGAAATTTAGCAAAGAATCTTGTAACATCGATATTATGAACAGATTGTTGTTAACTTCCGATCCACTACTGACGAACATTAGACCAATACCTCGAAAAAAATCTAATAAATTTCTCAAGGAAGCGATTGAAATGATTCTGCCTGCAGAAGTTGAATCGAATGAAAGCATGGGTGATTCAAATCGCGAAGAAATATCTTCAGAAGAAAGCTCTGAATTTTCAGATTAATTTTTGTAAAATGAAATTACTTTTAGTTTAAGCTTGTTACGAATAAAATTAAATTTCTCCCGTAACGCGTTTTTGCTAAGTGAATTAATATTTGCTTTAAAAAAATAACCTCTAGCGACACCTTGCGAGAGAGAGTTTAATTAGAATATTTTGAAAATTTATCCGGTGACTTGCACGCTACCTATCTGTAGTCAGGTTAAGCTCAAGATTATTGATTTTATGCAGCGATCTAACCGCTGGAAGAAGTTCATTTTGAATTTGTTTCAGTTTCGGAATAGGATCGAGTGAGTTGTCTGTCCCTTTTTTGTCATTCGGGTGAAACAGGGATAGAAAGAATTTTCTGGTTGTTCAACTTACGTAGGACAGACGTTGCGTAATTGGCCGTCTTGTATTTTAACCTAAAAAGCTTTGTTTTGCAAAGACTTTAAGATTGTTTCCAAATTTATTTACCTATAAAACAATAAACATAAGTTTTTTGTAATTTAAATAAAGTGATTCAAAATTATTCAGTCAGTTTTAGTCTTATTAATGAATACGGATTTGTGTTATTGATTTTCTGGAGAATGAAAATTTTGGGGTATTAAGGAATCTGGTTGGTCAGTGATTGCTATGCAGTTTGGGAGATTGAGAGGAATTTTACAAAAATCGCCCCTTTTCTGTTCGAGATTTTGTCGAGAAACAAGGTATTTTAATTATGTTATAACACACACAAAAAAAAAATTTGTTGAGGAAATGTTACAATTTTTCTTTATGCCTTTAACAGACAATTATCTCTCTATTTAGACCACTTAATTTTTTTAATAAAAATTTTGATTAGTTTCATATTTTTTCTTTATCAAAATGTGGTATTGATTTTGTTTTATGTTTCGAACTATATTCGACAAAATATTTATATATTGGCTATATGGTATTTTGGTTATAGTTTATTTATAATGGGTTCACAATGTTGTGCCTACATGGGATTTCTAGAATCCAGATTATGATTTTAAGCTAGTAATTAATCCCGGATCTCGCTCATTTCTTTTTTTTTTTTTTTTGATAGCTTGGTACCAATTAACAGTAGTCACTACGACATGACCATTTGAGGTTATAGGTATCATAAGCACCTTGGGTTGAAATAGAGTTAGACAGGTTAATACAGCAAAAATTTTATATAGCTATTGCCGATAGCTGTTTTTTTTTACATATAGTTTTTTTTTATAACCAAAATACATATTTTTGTTTTTTTTATAAACTTAGGTGATGATTTGTGTCCCGAAAAGATAAATAATTTGGTGTGAATAGACTAAAGTTTTATTTGGTAATTCTACAGAATTACTGTACAGTATGTACAAATTTTGATGAAACTTTGGAATATTCATATAGGGTGTTTTGACGGACCTGATCAGAAAAGAAAGTTTTTTTGTTTTTATCTATGGAAAATGATTGAAACCATAGTTGTATTTTAAAGATTACTTCAAGTATACTGAATCTAACATTTCCTGGGTTAAGATTGTTTTGTTTTTATGTTATTTTTTTTCCTAACCTCAATTCTCGACAAAACTATTACAACATATGTAAATATTTTTTTTTCACTATTGTACATCAAAAGAAACAGGGTTCTAAAAAGGAAGTATGTCTCTTTTAAGTTATATTTGAACAGTAAAATCTATAATTTTATTAATATCATTTTTTTACTACCTTTTTAAGAAACTGAGTTTCAACAAAAAAAATTAATATATTTTTTCTTGTTTATATTTGATCATTTGTTTTTTGTTTTTCTTTCTGAAACAAAATAATTGTTGAGGGTTGTAAACAAAAAGTAATCCTGATCTTTTATTTCGTTCCTGCATTGATACATTGGTAGCATGGTGATAGTAAGAAAAATCTGTCACCATTGTTGTTTGCCCGCAGTTAGAAAAACGATAACTGCAATGGACTGTATATATTTTAATTAATGAAAGCGCGAACAAACATAAATATATTAATATGAAATCACGAAATAATTAAGGTCCATAGGTTGTGTGGTTTTAAAATTTACAAACAACCGCGAAATTTAGCGGGAGCTAACAATTGTTGTTAATTGTGTCAAAGTAAATAGAGGTTTATTATCATTTCAAAAATAGAAAATTGACAATATTTTTCTTAAAGGAACCTCACGACCCTAAATAGCTCTTCCTAGCCGAGGTAGATTTGAGGTATATTAAAACAACATCAATAATATACAAAAAGTTATATTATATGAAAAAAATAATATAACAAAGTGACGCCCAACGGTGTAATATAACAAAGTGGCCCCCAACTCTATTTCAATATAACAAAGTGGCGCACCAACGTGTTTTTTTGATAGAAAAATCAAAAATTTAGGGAAATGTTGTCAATTTTTTTTTTGTGTTGACTTCGTGGGTTCGGAGGAAAAGTTTTGGAAATTTTAAAATCTTTTTAATTTGAACATTGTTTCCCGACTTAGTTGAATTTGACTTAAAATAATTTTTTTTTATATATTTGAAGATTGTTTGATATCTATTTTTGTTATGTTATTGTTTGTCTAACTCTTTTTGTAGTATTTTATGTAACTGTTTTTTTTAAGTTTTAAATTTTTGGTGGTACCTGAACTGGACTTTCTATCTTTATTCCAGTCAGTTACTGAAGGGTGAGTGGTGGGAGACATGACAAGACATGACAGACAGACATGACAATGACGAAAGGACATGACATATAGCTCGAATATTTAGTGAAATTCTGTGCCTAAATAATTCGAAGCGTGTTTTTCTTTTTTCTTGAAATTACTTTTAACTTTTAATTATTTTTAATGTATTAACTTTTGAGATTTTTTTTAACTAAATTTTTTCACTTAACTTTTGTAATTTTTTATATAAAAAAATACTGTATTTTGTGATCTGGTGTAAACTTTGGACCGCATGTGTTATTTCCCATGGTTTGTACAGATTTTGCAGATATAGTTTTTTTCTTGTCTAGCTGAAGGCTAAGGGACCATATTTTAATATGACCTTCAGAAGGCAACTTTCTTTTTCTCGTTTCTTTGTTTCAATTTTTTAAAAGAAAAAAATTCTCGTCCTGCTGTTAACATTAAGAAGTGCATGTTTATTTAAATGAGGTGTGATCTACAGAAAACAATTTGTTTTGCTGTGGACAATATAGGAGTGCATACTTTTATTTAAATAAATATGATTTACAGAGAACAATATTTAAAAAATTTAATTCTTTTTTTTTTAATTTTTTATATTTCAAGAAAAAAGAAGTATTTTAAGATTATTTTTCTTGCATTCAATTTATTTGATTAAAAAAACATAACAGTGGAACATTTTTTTCAATTGATTTAAGTCTTCCATTTAAAAGTTTTCATATATTTCTGGTAACACATTAGATTTCTTTTTCAACTTTGTAACGTGTCATTTTTACGTTTAAGACAACGTTACATATTTGTTTATTTAGGTAAATAATCAAGGCTCTTTGATTCGTCTTTCTGTACACAAAGTAAGGGTATTTTATAGAGCTAGGTTTGGAGGTTATATAGTGTCTAGGAAGTTACCTTAAAAGGAGGCATTCCATCGAATTACTGTGGACACTACGCACATCGCATTATCTGGACATCGTAATTGGAATTTAAGATCACAGGCTTCGGGAAAATCACATAAAAATTTTGATTGTTTTGTTTTTATCTGTGGAATTTTGTGATTCTCTTGTCGTCATGAAATTAAACAGCTGGGAAATGGCGGCGTTGCCGCATCACAAATGGTTTCAGTAACAGGAAGGAAACATTTAGATGAACATTTCATTCCCTTACGTTTATTTTCGAGGATATTGGGACAATCCGAACCTCATATCCTTCACGGATTGGCTAGCTTTGATAGTACGAAGACATATTTGGGTCGACCAGGAACAACCGAGGCTCCGCCACTTTGATATCTTTATTAATTTGATAGGAAAGGATAAAATAAATACGAGTTATGCACTTTTGTAAATGGGAGATGGACGAGGGATAAAAACCAAGACTGGGGGAATAGACGAAATCGTGTGGGTTGGCATCTGAACACTCTTGTGCCTTTAAGCAGTAGTTCAGTGCGTATTTTTGGGTTCAGGTTCAGAAACAACTTTATTACTGTAGAAATGTTTTACAAAAATGGCGATTAAACCATATGAATATTAGAGAAAACATTTATAAAGAGCGAAGGAAACTTTTGACTAAGACTGTAACTGGAGTGCAACTAAATTCTGCGCTCAGTATAGCTTTACTCATATGGGAATTGGTTGAGTGTTCGAATATTCCTGGGTTTGATGCATGCCCTGGTCTTCAGTAATTGATTTTACAGTTGATGGTTTCAATGCTGAGCTTCTTACAGTCCGGTAGGCAAATGTTCGGTCTATGTATGGAGGGTGTCTCGACGTCCTTGTTATAAAAATTTCAACCGTGGAAATAGATCCGACAACACCTCAATGCACGTTTTACATATTTTCAATGTCCCCTTGGTCAATGCTGCCCCCTATATACCGGTATGGAACTATTGGTGTATTTCCTCATTGGTTAGTTTGAAAACCGCGGGTTTTTCTGGTTGGTTGGTATTGCGTTTTACTGTCCCCACTCCCCACCAAATTTACAAAACGGTTTCCGGCCACTTCATTTTTTGTGTTCTGCCTGGTCTCTTTTCAAAAGAATTGGCTGGGTCGGCAACAGGTCTCTAGGATCGCCATTGTTTTTGTGTAGTGGCACTGCAAAAACTGCAGGTTCTGTCCCAGAGACTGTAAAGAGTGAGTCCGTCGTGAGGCGTATCTCGTGGACGGCTCATATCCTCTACATAGAGGGATTTAAGGCGGCCTACGCCCTTTCTACGGAAATAAGAGCAGTGGTAAGTTCGGTTTTATTTTTTTCATTTTTTTTTATTATTTGAGGACTCTTCAAGATAATATTTGCCTCCCAAATTGTAATTATTTTTCGTGTGAAATGTACTTTTTTTTTGACAAAAGACGTGGGGAATTTTTGGCGTTTTTAAATTTTTCTTTTAACAACGTGTTGGATAAAAACTATATATTGTTTTTCTCCTTTGTCTACAGCCCTGTCCATTCCACCGACAGCTGTGCTGGACGCTGGTGGGAAGCCGGACGAGCCAGTTGTAACCCTGGGAAAGGTACGTAGGGTTATTTTAGTTCATCTGTTTAAATCTGCTGTATTTTATTGAGTCGACATGGGGTTCTCCAGGAAACTGAAACATTTCATTTTCCACAGGGTTTTTACGCTCGGGCAAGAAGCCAGCAACCTTTTGACCACCATGTGCTGCCCTAGCACCATGTGCTGAGCGGGCACGAGGGGAGACGCGGGCAAACCAGGACAGGAGTAGCAGGAGGAGAACAACACCACTTCCAGGTTTAATAAAACACCAAACTCACAATTAAATAATTGCAGGACCAAGGTAGGAGCAAGCCTTTAGACATAACCATTTCATATAATTTTTTTTCAATATAATTTGGACAATCTTTTCATATAATTTTCAGTATAATTTAGACATTATCTTTCCAGATAACTTTTCAATATAATTTTAACATTGCTTGTAAACGCAAGGTAACGGTATGACGTCATAACCACAATTTTGCGGCGTATTTACTATATTGACTTGTCTTCCTTCATTTCATTTATTTAAGACAATTTCTCCTGTGAAATTTGGAGTGCCTTGCTATTTTGGCCCGAACTTGTTTAATTTTTTTTAGCATATTTCATGTTTCTAATCTTAACTTCAGCCCTTAAAATACACACGATGACTAAATTTTTGCGTTATTTGTACAACCCAATGACCAACTTTGCGGAGACAAAAGAGAGATGAGATTACATGTTTTAGCGGTTTCTTTACACTGTTTTACCTCATGGGGTAGATCTCGGACTGGGTTGCTTTCTGTCTCATTCTACCTAGCGTAGAATGATGACAGCGGATATTTGGTCCAGACCTCCCCTATGACGGAATAATTTTGGAAGTATATATATTTTTTTTTGACAATCATTTATATAATTGAGTCTCACACTACTGACTCAGATGTAGGTACACTATGACCTGTTAAAGGAGTCCGTCTACCTGTAAAGTACTTCTAGTTTTGTCATCTTAATTCAATCTTTTAGAATTTTATTCTGTTTATTTTTTTTTGGTTATTCCTAATTACATAAATATTCTGGAAGCCTCGGAAGTAAGTAGAATTTCATTGTTTGGCTGCAACGTTTGGGTTGAACTGTATTTTAATTAAGATCTTCTTTGTAAAACATTGGTATTAAATAATGTGGCGCACTTAAAATTTTCTTATTTCTGAACCCCCCCTCCCCTTCTCCACTGTATAAAAGTTACCGGGCATATCAATGTTTTACCTAGCTGGAAAATACAGTTCTGCTTCCAGATATTTGTTTAATTATTCAGTAGGTTTTTTTGTGTCACAAATTGGCAAATGGTTCTTATTCTAATTATAGTGTCACAAAATGGCGGCAACGTCTTTAAGCTGCCACAAATGCCACCCAACGCATTTTAATAGGCCACAAATTGGCGCCCTACGTGTGTTTTGGCTAGTATTTTTAACATCTGATGTAATTTTAATTGGAAAAAAAAAGAAAAAACTTTTTTTTTTGAATTTTTTGGAATTTTTTTTTAATTTTTTTGTGGTACAGCCAAAGCCAGGTTAAAGACTTTCAGTGGCTGTCGGTGGTTTTGACACTCAATAATTTTTTTTTATAAATAAGATTTTCCTTCATTGTTGGTTTTGATAACACTTTTTTAAATATTTTTTAGTAATATTTGAACGTTGATTTGGAACTCGGTTTGTTGTTTTAGTAATTCTCATAGTTTTTGTTAGCTTATCTTCACAAGTTTTTTCTTGGAAAATAAAATATTCATTTTTATTTATTAAGGAAGAATAAGTGGATAAAAAACATGGGAGTTTTTATTGAACGGAGTTCAACTCATGTTCTTAATTCTTTAAAGTTTTTTTTTTGTAGGAAAAACATGTTTTAATTTTTTTAAGGAAAATAAATACAACAATGTAAATTTACTTCAATTTTTTTTTGTTGATTTATAGGTGGATGGACCTCCAGACATGGTCTTTTTTATGTTTTAAATATATGACATAGGTACTGTGGTTTTTTTCTAACAATTTTTTTCTGCAGGTTCATTTATTTATATTTTATTATTTCCTGCTTGTGATAAGATAGAAATTGTTTCACAGATTATTTTTTAGTGCAGTCAATTTATTTAGGTCAACAAGTTTTTTTGGTGATTTTAATTTTTTGTGGGATATCATTACTTGGAAGTTGGAATATTTATACAGGGTTTCACACAAATTTTTCTTGGCTGGGTTGTTTTAAAGTAAATATAGCTTAACAGCTAGTAGATTTGTTTAGTTGAAAGTATTAATTAGTAATGAAAGAAAAGGAAAATGAGTTTATTTTGCTTCGTCATTTTCTTTTCTTGTTTTTTTGGTGGTAACTGTTGGATGACAATTAAGATCTTACGTCACTCAGTTACATCGGGTCAGAGGAGGGTACTACTACTTATAGTTAGCTCGGAAGTTTAGGGAACACAAGGCTAAAACTCCTAGAGCGACATATTGGCTGAAGATCAACGCCAGAGGTCCAGTTAACATTTTTTTTGGGTATTTTTGTTGGGGCAGTTTTTTTAGGTCTTTGGTTTAGTTGTCTAGTTGTGTTTCGTGACTTGTCAAATTTTTTTTGGTAGAAAATACAGCGTTGGGCTTTGGAGTGCATTTTTTAAAAATGACCTACGGGTATTTCTATCAATTAAAGTTTTTCTGGTTCACAATTATTTTTTTCTGTATTTTTTTTCTGCGTTCAGGTCATAGCTTGGTCATGACCAATGGAGAGCAAACATTTATGTTTGAGCCTTGAGAAGTTTGCCTGCTCCGGATTGAATACAGAGAAAATGAATTTGAAGCCCAACTAGATATAATACCACAAAAGGAATGTTTAACTGAGACAGATATAGATATAAGTTTTTTGATATTTTTTTAGTTCATTTGTAAAGTTCAGTAATTTTTTTTTAGTAATGTCATTGTGAGGCCGTGAAATTGGTCAGTGAATTTAAGAGAGACTTTCAACTAAATATAAATGCTAGGCGGGGGTGATTGGTAAAAATATTTCAAAATTTTACTACTTTTTTAAATAATTTAATTTTTCTTAAAAAGATTAGTTTTTTCGGTAAACATAACTTCTCGAATTCTTGTTTTGGTCAAAACGGTTTGTATAGAGGTCGTAGTTTTAAATGGTGACCAGACAGGTTATATTTTTTTTAGGGGACCAAACGGGAACTTCTTGAGTTACAAAAGGGGAACTTTTTTTTGTCTTAGTTGATCAGGCAGGAATAAATAAATCTTTTACTTCCAAATCATAATTTTAAATAACAAGATTTATTGGTTAAGTGTTTGGGTCTTATAGTAAAAAAAAAACGTTTTGTTTTTGGAGGGTACTGGTATGATATGAAATTATTTTAATTTCATGTCAAATGTTGTTTGACGGCAGATATGCTAGTCTTCAGTTTTTGTTAGTTTGCATTTCAGGACAGTGGCGTGTACTTAAGGGGGCCTTACATCTGCGCCCATTGTAAAGCAACTTCCAACTTACTTGCTTAGCTTTTCACTTAATCTTCGTTTTGTTGCTTCTAAAATTAAAGCGTTATGTTGGATAACGATGGAGGGTGTTAGACTGAGAAAGTACCTAGGTATTTAGGGATGAAAACTTGGAAGTTGTGGACAATTGGGAAATTTTTTTATTTCATTTTTTTTAATTTTAAAATAATTTCATACTGGTGACCACAAATAATGAAGCAAATTTTTAAATTAAAATACACTGTTGTGGAATAAATGGGAAAGTGTTCAGGTTAAACAATAAATTTAAGATGATTGATTTTTAAAAAAGATTCCAACCTAAAAATAAATTTAAAAACAATAGGTTTTCCTTTAGGCGACTAAACATTGAAGAGGGCATATATTTTTTTTTGTTATGCATAATACGATTGGAACAGTACCTTTTGTATTGCAATAATTAGGGGTTTTCCTCCCGCGAGCTGGGTGGAAATGGAAGAAATGTTTGGTTCGGAGTGTAGAAATCGAGGAACGAGGACTTCCTGCTAATCTTTTTAGGATTTCGCAACTTCGGTTTTTGCTAAATTAAAATACATCCAAATTTGGCCTACAGGCTGAATCTCACATCTTCCAGGACCTTGCAGATTTGCGGAGAAAGACAATTTTTGTGATCTGTTTAGTTATGATAGGAATTAAAATAGTAACATGCACATGAGGGAACTAGATATATTTAGGTTAAAAAGTAGTAAGAACACTGATCTGAACAATTTTCCATAATAGTGTCCTATTTTTACAGGGTGCTTCAAAATATTTTCACCCTTTCTTTGAAATAAGATATTGTTTCGCCTGTGGGTGTTTGGCCGGTTGAAAATGTATAGGGTGCAGATGGGATTGGAATGGAAATCACAAGTTTTTGGGTTTATTGACATTATACTTAGGAAATAGGGGAAATGTCTAATAAAAAGTTTTTTGGGTTTAGGCCGAGTTTGGTTGAGATAACAAAAATTTAATTGGGGCCGGGAGTTTTATTATGCTCTTTTAAAATTAATGTAATAGTTTTGGTTCTTGATTTTGTTTTCTGGTTTTTACGCAGGATTATTCCCAACTGTTTCTTTTCAAAATATCACTTGTTGGTGATAGGGTCTCATTAGCCCTTGGACATTTGGTAATTTTGCGTTGACTAATAGCTGTGGAAAGGGCCCAACTTAATTTTATATCTCGTGAACTCCAGGAATAAGGATCTGAGAATGTATTAAGCAGTAAAAATTTTTTTATGTTGTGTGTAAAAACACTTGAGTAGGCAGATTTAGTTTTACAATATTCTTATAGGTGGACCTTGACATTTTTTTCATATTTGTTTTTTTGAAAGTGCACGCAAGATAATTCTTTACGGGGTTGAGTGCAAAGTTTGAAACTTAGGTTCACATTATTATAGTGATACAGTAAATAAGTGCTAACGTTACTTATTCCCTAAAGTAATAATTTTAAACAAATATACTAACATCGTTTGCTTTTTTTTTAACATAACAATTTTTTTTTACTTTTCCTAAACTGATTGGTTTTTTTTTGCAATGACGATTTTTTTTTGTAATTTATGATTCTCAAGTAAATTTAATTTTCAATATATTTTTTTGTATGGTAAATTAATTTTTCTAGCTCATTTACTTTTCACATTACCACAGTTTTGGGAGAGGAAAGGGAATTGACAACTGTTTTTTAAAGGAAAAGAACAAAAACTGTTGCATGACATAACTCTATTAAGATTTTTCTAGTGCTAATTTTATTTTAATTCTTTTAAAATCGTTAATAGGAGCTGCAACCCCACTTAAACATTTTTAATTTTTTTTAAATATTTTTTTTTTAATTTTTTTTAAGAAGGGAAACATGATTTTCTTGTTGCAAAATTTTTTTGGTGCATAGTAGTACCTACAATGGTTCTACCAGTTTATTTAAAAAAAATTTCCTGAATTAAAATATAATTTCATTTCGAACCCTCACGTTTTCACAAACCTATCATCATTTGTTTTAACTTTTTTCCTGACTACTCCAAACCACCTATCAGAGTGGAGTAATTTTTGAAAATTTTAGTGAGTCACTAATTAATTTTTTTTTGACTATTGGACTACTGTGGTCGACACCAAAAAATTTTTTTTTTATTTTTTTTTGGACACCTTTCGGTACGATCCTAGGGTCTTTTTGACCATGACCATGGTTTGCATCAATTTAGTTTAAGTTTTGGGAATTTCATTTTAATGAAGATTAGAGAGTTGCAGTCCTACCAAGACGTTATTTCTGTACATTTTCTAATAACATCGGTAATTTTTTTTTAAAATTTTTTTAATTACACACAACATCCTTACTAGTCTAATTCGACGCAATTTCAGCGAGCGGATTTTTTTTAATTGAGCATATTTTACGATTTCTATAACATGAACATCTCTTCCGACGTTTATTGCGTTCACTTATATATTAAGGGATGATGTGACCTTAAGCAATGCATGTTTCGTGTAAACTCAGAGTAGGTAAGCAGGTTAAAGTGGGTTTTGATTTTTTCTTTTTAGAAAAATCATTGTATACGGCGATTTGGGTTTTTTTGAGGAGTTTATTAGTGGAGCCGTTCTGCAATAGCAGGAGTATACCCCAGCGTTAACTGTGTACAACAGCTTTGGGATTTTTGTTATAGGTAGTCTGTTGTACGTTCCATTTAGGGATAAATTTATCTATTCGGTTGCTGAGGTAAACAAACATAACTTAACTTTAATTTTAATCCAGTTCAGCTAGGATAAACTCAATTAGTTTTTTTTGGTTTTACTCACACAGGAGTGGAACATAAGACCTGAACACTGCCAAAGCTCTTGTCTCTCTTTTATTTTTTTAACTTTTTTTTTATGGCTACTTGTTAATTCTAATTTAGGATTTAAGTAGTTATTTCTCTCTGCAGGGTTGGACGTCATAGTTGGTTGTGCAAATAATTAATATAAACTATGATTACATTTTTAAATGCAAATAAATTTTATTTTCTTACTGCTCCGGTGTTCTTCGATTTTGTTCGCGTCTGCCCGTATTTAAGTTTTATATTTTCTACATTTGTGAGAAAATTTATAGTGATTTTCACTAGTGAATTTAAAGTGAACTTTGTGTTTGTTATTGCGCGGTTTAGTTTTATAATTGGGAGGTATAATTAAGAGTTTTAAAGTTTGAATATAAAAGGCACCATGGCTATTTCTTTGAGTCGGTTGTCGGACATAAGGTACTTAGTCAAGGACGAGTTAATCTACGAATTAACATGGAGAGGCATAGCCATTGGATCGGTGGAAGAGATGAAGCAACAGCTCATACTGATTAGACAGAGAGAAAGGACCGATGGAAGTATGAGATACCCTCCGTATCCCTTTAATTTTGGCCAGGATGCTTTTAGCTGCATGAAGAAGCTAGATAGTCTAGTACCGCTGGTAGAGAAGTTCTCTGGTACGAGTAAAGGGGGAGAGTTTAGAAAAATCGCTGTAAGGTTGGAACATGTGTTAGCCAGGATAAATAACATGAATCCGTCTAACTTTGAAGAAAGTCAAACCAAAGGCATACTGGTTGCGGAAACCTTGAGTTTGATTGGGAGGTTGCAGAGCCAAGCAACAGATTTACTAAGAGTTGGCGTTACCTCAGATGATGATAAAGCATCTGAAACCCAATCAACGAGTCGAAGCTCAGATCACTCGACAAATGTTGGCAACATACCCAGCCAGTCTCAACTCCCGCAACCACAGCACTCGAGCACACAAAGAACAGCTCAACAGCCCACAAACCAACCGTCGGTCATTGCTCCAGTGCAAATGCAAGTGCTTACAAACCCAACTCAAACATCAGTACAAGCACCACTCCCTATGCCGATTGAGAATTACGGTACAACAGCTTTTCATTATCAACAACCGTCTACCGTTCCTTTGAGTTTAGCTGCCCTCCAAAGTAGCATAGCACCAATTGCTCAGTCACGACCATTTTCATGTTCGTCGCCAGTACCAATGTCAAGTGATCCTGGTACATCTACCTCCGCATAAGTGGAACTTAAAATTTACAGGTGAGAGGGGTACAATCTCCGTCACCGCATTTTTCGAGAGAGTGGACGAGTTGAGTCAGGCTAGAGGAGTCAGCAAAAAGGTTTTACTGAATTCGGGCATTGATCTTTTTGAAAAGTCAGCTTATACTTTTTACAAAGATGTACGTAGAGAAGTCCACACATGGGAACAGCTGGAACAAAGGTTCATGGCAGAGTATCTACCTTCTTCATATGGCGAGAAGCTATTGAAGGAGATCCAAAAACGTAAACAAGGCCCTGGAGAGTCTATAGGGACCTACATTGCTGTCATGAACACATACTTCCAAAGACTTGGCTGTCCTGTTTCTGAAGAGGCAAAATTAGCTATCGTCTTTAGAAATATCGCGGACATCTATAAAAATGGGTTAATTGCTACTGAGGTCAATAGCCTATCACATTTAAAGGATCTGTGTCGTAGAATAGACCAGAGATATGGTTTAGAAGAGGAGAATTTTACACCTAGGAAAAACCAATCTATTGAACCTGACTTGGCCTACGTTGACGTAGAGAGCGACAGTGACGATTTTCCAACAGGGGTTGATGCAATTCAAATATCAGGTGCCGGGACATCAAATCAACAGAATTTGAATATTCCTGATAATAGATTTAACAGAGATAGACAGCAGCCAGCAAGCAGTTTCGCTGCTAGAGCTGATAGAGACAGACAGCAACCAGCTAGTGGTCAGTCTAGTGTAAATGACAGAGATGGACAACCACCACAGGGTGTTGGATCTGGTAGGGCGAACAGGGACGTTGTTTGTTATAGATGCAACCAAACAGGGCACATGGCAATCGGGTGCGCACTACCTAGAGGTAAGCAGTGTTATTCGTGTGGTCAGGCAGGGGTAACAGTCAGAGAATGTCGAAATTGTAATCGTCAGGGAAACGGACCCAGGCGCTCGTAGGTGGTCGACCTTCGAGTCAGCCTGAACAAGCATCGACCGATAGGCTAACGAACGTTTTAGATTATGTGATAAGTCATGCTCGGAAAGATGAAAGGCCTTATTTAGAAGTGGATGTACTCGGAAATAAGTTATTAGGTTTGTTGGATTCCGGGGCTTCACGTACCTTTTTAGGGAATCATGGTTGGTCAATCATCGAGAGGTTTGGTTTTTCACTTGATACGACAAAGAAGACTAGTTGTATTGTGGCAAATGGTCAAAGCACGAGTAGTATTGGGACAGTGCAGCTTCCTATGCGAGTTCAGGATAAATTTAGGTTAATAGAGGTCGTCGTCGTTCCTGAGTTGCCGCACACTCTGATTTTGGGATTAGATTTTTGGATTTCGATGGGTATAGTACCGAACTTAAGTACTAATGAGTGGCACTTTGCCGATAATAAAGATGTGATTTGTTCTTTAGAAACATCAGACCAACAAACAACTCTTACACCTTATGAATCAGAACGACTAGAGGAATTAGTCGTTAAATATAAGACTATTATGGGTGACTCACTAGGATGTACAGACAGGGTAGAGCATAAGATTACAACAGATGCAGCACCGATAAGACAACGTTCATATAAGGTCTCACCGGTCATTCAAAAACCTATTGATGACGAAATCGACGAAATGCTGAAAATGGATGTGATAGAACGTAGTAGTAGTTCATGGGCTTCACCAGTGGTAATGGTACAAAAGAAAAACACAAAGAAATATCGTTTCTGTGTAGACTACCGCAAATTGAACTCAGTGACGGCGCGTGATAGTTATCCTTTACCACTCGTATCCGAGACTCTTGACAAGTTGAAAGATGCTAAATACTTGTCAACTTTAGATATCAAAAGCGCTTATTGGCAAGTACCAATGGAAGAATCATCAAAGCCACTAACAGCATTCATCTGTCGACGAGGTCTCTTCCAATTTAAGCGTTTACCATTTGGTCTTCATAATGCACCTGCAACTTGGCAGAGACTCATAGATAGCATCATAGGAAACGATTTAGACCCCTACGTGTACGTATATCTCGATGACCTCGTAATTGTCACACAGAGCTTTTCTGAACATCTTAGAATTCTTGAGGAAGTCCTACGAAGATTGCAAAATGCAAAGATAACGGTAAGTTGGAAGAAATGCCAACTGTGTAGGCCAGAAATGACTTATTTAGGTTTCGTAGTGGACCGTCGAGGCATCCGAGTTGACCCTAATAAAATTAAAGCTATGTTAGAGCTCCAGAGGCCAAGAACTGTCAGAGAAGTTCGTAGAGTTGTAGGTACAATATCCTGGTATAGACGTTTCATAGAGAATTTTTCAGCGATTACAGCTCTAACTAAGAAAAATCAAAAGTTCGATTGGACTCCAGACTGCGAAAGAGCATTTATTAAGATAGATTAAGGAACTTTTAGTGACTGCACCGATTCTTACATGTCCAGATTATACCAAAGAATTTGTCATTCAAACAGACGCATCAGGATATGGAATAGGAGCATGTTTAACGCAGCCCTATCCTGAGGGAGACAAAGTCATATGCTATTTGAGTCGATCTTTGACTAGGCAAGAACGTGTTTACACGACCACCGAGCGAGAATGTTTGGCATTGGTTTGGGCGATAGAGAAGCTCCGGCCTTATATTGAGGGGATCTCATTTAAGGTCATAACAGATCATTTTAGCTTAAAATGGCTTCATAGCTTGAAAGAGCCCAGTGGAAGACTTGCTCGTTGGTCTGTAAAATTGCAGCAATATGATTTTGAAGTAATCCATCGGAAAGGGAAAGATTTAGTTGTCCCGGACATGTTGTTTCGCGCAGTACCTATGATTGATACAATTTCGCAGCCCAGAGATGTTTCAACAGCAATTAAAGATCGATGGTACCAAAAGATGGTAAAGAGGGTCGTAGAATCACCGTTAAAATTTATGAACTGGAGATACACTGATAATAAGTTGTATAAATATGTCAAACAAGAATACCCTCAACTTTCACCATCTAACGAATATTGGAAAGAGGTAGTCCCCAAAGACCATAGGCGTAGAATTATTGGAGAAGCTCACGATCCTCCTACCGCAGGACACACGGGTGTGTATAAAACCTTCCACAGACTGGCAGAAAAATATTATTGGCCAAAAATGCGCCAGGACGTGGCAACTTTTGTAAAGAAATGCTTTGTCTGTGCAGCTCATAAAGGTGATACACAAGGTGTATCTGATCAGATGATATCTCACCCAAAACCAACTCGTCCTTGGGAAATTATTTCGACTGATTTATGTGAACCTTTACCTCGTTCGACAAAGGGTAATTGCTGGATTCTCGTCGTGACGGACTATTTAAGTAAGTTTTCCTTAGTGTCTCCAATGCGAACAGCCCCTACTCAAGCTGTTGTTAAGCATCTTGAGGAGCAAGTATTTATGGTCTTCGGAGTACCCCGTTTGATACTTTGTGATAATGGCCCTCAGTACAAAAGTAATGAGTTTAAGCGTTTTGCTGAGAGTTATCAGGTTAAAATTCAGTATAATCCGTATTATCACCCCAGAGCAAATCCAACAGAAAGGACGAATCGCACGTTAAAAACCATGTTATGTTGTTATGTGAAAGACAACCACAGGAAGTGGGACGAACAAATACATAAACTTGCTTGCGCGATTCGTACTGCAACCCATGAGACAACCAGGATGTCTCCTTTCTTTGTTAATTTTGGTAGGAATATGTGTTTGTCAGGAAAAGATTACTTCAACCCAGTTTTGTTATCTGAAGAGAATGGTGTACAATCCGCAGCTGAAAGTAAGAACGAAGGTTTCCGGAAGCTCTATGCTGATGTTAAGAGAAGGTTAGAGGTGGCAGGAGAGAAAAACGTAGAGAGAAAAACAGTAGTTCTACATTTGCGTACAAGGGTACCGAACTTTGTTGTGGGTCAGCGTGTTTGGAAGAAAAATTATGTTTTGTCAGATGCTGCGAAGTTTTTCTCGAAGAAGTTAGCACCGAAATTCGTTGGTCCTTATGTGATTAGGAATAAAATTTCTCCATGGATATTTGAGCTTCAGGAACCATCGGGTAAAGTACTACCAGGGAGCTGGCATGCCAAAGACCTTAAGTCGGCAGCGGACCTCTCCGATTAACCTTTTTAGGTTAATCGTCTTGAAGTTGGGGGGGGATTATGTAACGTGTCATTTTTACGTTTAAGACAACGTTACATATTTGTTTATTTAGGTAAATAATCAAGGCTCTTTGATTCGTCTTTCTGTACACAAAGTAAGGGTATTTTATAGAGCTAGGTTTGGAGGTTATATAGTGTCTAGGAAGTTACCTTAAAAGGAGGCATTCCATCGAATTACTGTGGACACTACGCAAATCGCATTATCTGGACATCGTAATTGGAATTTAAGATCACAGGCTTCGGGAAAATCACATAAAAATTTTGATTGTTTTGTTTTTATCTGTGGAATTTTGTGATTCTCTTGTCGTCATGAAATTAAACAGCTGGGAAATGGCGGCGTTGCCGCATCACAAATGGTTTCAGTAACAGGAAGGAAACATTTAGATGAACATTTCATTCCCTTACGTTTATTTTCGAGGATATTAGGACAATCCGAACCTCATATCCTTCACGGATTGGCTAGCTTTGATAGTACGAAAACATATTTGGGTCGACCAGGAACAACCGAGGCTCCGCCACTTTGATATCTTTATTAATTTGATAGGGAAAGTATAAAATAAATACGAGTTATGCACTTTTGTAAATGGGAGATGGACGAGGGATAAAAACCAAGACTGGGGGAATAGACGAAATCGTGTGGGTTGGCAGTAGTTCAGTGCGTATTTTTGGGTTCAGGTTCAGAAACAACTTTATTACTGTAGAAATGTTTTACAAAAATGGCGATTAAACCATATGAATATTAGAGAAAACATTTATAAAGAGCGAAGGAAACTTTTGACTAAGACTGTAACTGGAGTGCAACTAAATTCTGCGCTCAGTATAGCTTTACTCATATGGGAATTGGTTGAGTGTTCGAATATTCCTGGGTTTGATGCATGCCCTGGTCTTCAGTAATTGATTTTACAGTTGATGGTTTCAATGCTGAGCTTCTTACAGTCGGTAGGCAAATGTTCGGTCTATGTATGGAGGGTGTCTCGACGTCCTTGTTATAAAAATTTCAACCGTGGAAATAGATCCGACAACACCTCAATGCACGTTTTACATATTTTCAATGTCCCCTTGGTCAATGCTGCCCCCTATATACCGGTATGGAACTATTGGTGTATTTCCTCATTGGTTAGTTTGAAAACCGCGGGTTTTTCTGGTTGGTTGGTATTGCGTTTTACTGTCCCCACTCCCCACCAAATTTACAAAACGGTTTCCGGCCACTTCATTTTTTGTGTTCTGCCTGGTCTCTTTTCAAAAGAATTGGCTGGGTCGGCAACAGGTCTCTGGGATCGCCATTGTTTTTGTGTAGTGGCACTGCAAAAACTGCAAGTTCTGTCCCAGAGACTGTAAAGAGTGAGTCCCTCGTGAGGCGTATCTCGTGGACGGCTCATATCCTCTACATAGAGGGATTTAAGGCGGCCTACGCCCTTTCTACGGAAATAAGAGCAGTGGTAAGTTCGGTTTTATTTTTTTCATTTTTTTTATTATTTGAGGACTCTTCAAGATAATATTTGCCTCCCAAATTGTAATTATTTTTCGTGTGAAATGTACTTTTTTTTTTAAATAAAATTACATTTTTTCCGTAACGCGTTTTTGCTATGTGAATTAATATTTGCTTTAAAAACACCTTGCGTGACAGAGTTTAATTAGAATATTTTGAAAATTTATCCGGTGACTTGCACGCTACCTATCTGTAGTCAGGTTAAGCTCAAGATTATTGATTTTATGCAGCGATCTAACCGCTGGAAGAAGTTCATTTTGAATTTGTTGCAGTTTCGGAATAGGATCGAGGGATAGAAAGAATTTTCTGGTTGTTCAACTTACGTACGACAGACGTTGCGTAATTGGCAGTCTTGTATTTTAACCTAAAAAGCTTTGTTTTGCAAAGACTTTAAGATTGTTTCCAAATTTATTTACCTATAAAACAATAAACATAAGTTTTTTGTAATTTAAATAAAGTGACTCAAAATTATTCAGTCAGTATTAGTCTTATTAATGAATACGGATTTGTGTTATTGATTTTCTGGAGAATGAAAATTTTGGGGTTTTAAGGAATCTGATTGATCAGTGATTGCTATGCAGTTTGGGAGATTGAGAGGAATTTTACAAAAATCGCCCCTTTTCTGTTCGAGATTTTGTCGAGAAACAAGGTATTTTAATTATGTCATAACATAACCTTAAAATTTTTTTTTTGTTCATCAAGCATGGCTTGAAATTTTTTTTATAGGATAAATTAGAACTTTGCTCTAATTTTAATTAATGCTAAAATGAAATTCAATTGCATATACCAGATTTTTATTTTTAATTAGGTAAATATGTTATAACATAAACAATATATATGTATTTTTATAAAAAATTTTCTTTGCCGAGGAAATGTTACAATTTTTCTTTATGCCTTTAACAGACAATTATCTCTCTATTTAGACTACTTAATTTTTTTTATAAAAAGTTTGATTAGTTTCATATTTTTTCTTTATCAAAATGTGGTATTGATTTTGTTTTATGTTTTGAACTATGTTCGACAAAATATTTATATATTGGCTATATGGTATTTTGGTTATAGTTTATTTATAATGGGTTCACAATGTTGTGCCTACATAGGATTTCTAGAATCCATATTATGATTTTAAGCTAGTAATTGATCCTGGATCTCGCTCATTTCTTTTTTTTTTTTTGATAGCTTGGTACCAATTAACAATAGTCACTACGACATTACCATATGGTTAAATTTGAGGTTATAGGTATCATAAGCACCTTTGGTTGAAAGAGTTAGACAGGTTAATACAGCTAAAATTTTATGTAGCTATTGCCGATAGCTGTTTCTTTTTACATATAGTTTTTTTATAACCAAAATACACATTTTTGTTTTTTTTATAAACTTAGGTGATGATTTGTGTCCCGAAAAGATAAATAATTTGGTGTGAATAGACTAAAGTTTTATTTGGTAATTCTACAGAATTACTGTACAGTATGTACAAATTTTGATGAAACTTTGAAATATTCATATAGGGTGTTTTGACGGACCTGTCCGAAAAGAAAGTTTTTTTGTTTTTATCTATGGAAAATGATTAAAACCATAGTTGTATTTTAAAGATTACTTCAAGTATACTGAATCTAACATTTCCTGGGTTAAGATTATTTTGTTTTTATGTTATTTTTTTAACCTCAATTCTCGACAAAACTATTACAACATATGTAAATATTTTTTTTACTATTGTACATCCAAAGAAACAAGGTCCTAAAAAGGAAGTATGTCTCTTTTAAGTTATATTTGAACAGTAAAATCTATAATTTTATTAATATCATTTTTTTTACTACCTTTTTAAGAAACTGAGTTTCAACAAAAAAAATTAATATTTTTTTTCTTGTTATATTTGATCATTTGTTTTTTATTTGTTTTTCTTTCTAAAACATCTTATAATTAAAATAGAGTTGGTGCCACTTTGTTATATTATTGTTTTTCATATAATATAGCTTTTTGTATATTATTGTTGTTTTAATGTTCCCCAAATTTACCTCGGCTAGGTAGAGCTACTTAGGATCGTGAGGTTCTTTTAGGAAAAATATTGTCAATTTTCTATTTTTGAAATGATAATAGACCTCTATTTACTTTGACACAATTAACAACAATGGTGACAGATTTTCCTTACTATTACCATGTTACCAATGTATCAATGCAGGAACGAAATAAAAGATCAGGATTACTTTTTGTTTACAAACCTCAACATTTATTTTGTTTCAGAAAGAAGAACAAATAAAAATCAAATGATCAAATGATCAAATATAAACAAGAAAAAAATATTAATTTTTTGTTGAAACTCAGTTTCTTAAAAAGGTAGTAAAAAAAATGATATTAATAAAGTTATAGATTTTACTGTTCAAACATAACTTAAAAGAGATATACTTCCTTTTTAGAACCTTGTTTCTTTTGATGTATAATAGTGAAAAATATTTACATATGTTATAATAGTTTTGTCGAGAATTGAGGTTAGGAAAAAAAATAACATAAAAACAAAACAATCTTAACCCAGGAAATGTTAGATTCAGTATAATTGAAGTAATCTTTAAAATACAACTATGGTTTCAATCATTTTCCATGGATAAAAACAAAAAAAAAACTTTATTTTCTGATCAGGTCCATCAAAACACCCTATATAAATATTCCAAAGTTTCATCAAAATTTGTACATACTGTACAGTAATTCTGTAGAATTACCAAATAAAACTTTAGTCTATTCACACCAAATTATTTGTCTTTTCTGGACGCAAATCATAACCTAAGTTTATAAAAAAACAAAAATGTGTATTTTGGTTATAAAAAAAACTATATAAAAAAAACAAACCAGCTATCGGCAATAGCTATATAAAATTTTAGCTGTATTAACCTGTCTAACTCTATTTCAACCAAAAATGCTTATGATACCTATAACCTCAAATTTAACCATATGGTCATGTCGTAGTGACTATTGTTAATTGGTACCAAGCTATCCAAAAAAGAAATAAGAGCGAGATGCAGGATTAATTACTAGCTTAAAATCATAATCTGGATTCTAGAAATCCCATGTAGGCACAACATTGTGAACCCATTATAAATGAACTATAACTAAAATACCATATAGCCAATATATAAATATTTTGCCCAACATAGTTCGAACCATAAAACAAAAAAATATAAAACTAATCAAAATTTTTATTAAAAAAATTAAGTAGTCTAAATAGAGAGATAATTTTCTGTTAAAGACATAAAGAAAAATTGTAACATTTCCTCGGCAAAGAAAATTTTTTATAAATATAGATATATATATATATATATATATATATATATATATATATATATATATATATATATATATATATTTATGTTATAACATATTGACCTAATTAAAAATAAAAATCTGGTATATGCAATTGAATTTCATATTATCATTGCACTATGGGATAAATCCAGTTAATTTTCGCCATTATAGGCAAAATTTCAGGTCACTGCTGCGACTTTCAAAATAGTAATTAAATTTATATAAATATCCATTTAATCATGTCATCAAATCAAATGGTCAAAAAATTAAGTAGGCTTTGCGTGGCGTTAGTCCAAACTGCGTATACGCCCGTGACAAAAACCGATTGTTTTCTCTTTGACAATTTACTTACATTTCGAATGTGATATTGTGGTTAAATATTTTCTCTGGTGAACATTTTTTTTTATGGAAAATAATAGTCAGGGTAGGTACCAAAAATATTATAATTCAAAGGTTTAAAAAATTAAGTTTTTACACTGTTTATGCCAAAAAAGTAGTTTTATGGCTGAATAAGTTATTACATATTTCATTTTACTTGAAGCCACAAAAAATTGATTGCAAATGATTGATATTAGAATAGTATTTTACAATGCCCTGGAATATCAGCTCAAATAGCATAAACGTAACTTTTGCGAAAAATTGCGAAATTCCGTTTTAGGCGTAATTATAACATAAGTTGCAAAAGTATAAACAAATTATTTTGCTTTGTCCTATAAAAACAATAGAATATATAAAGACCTAAAATCCAACTTTCTCTTGTTTTGTCAAATTCGTTACACATAGAAATATATAGTTAAAAAAAGTAGGGTTGCACATGTAATATATAGTTGTGTGTGTGTATGTATGTGTGTGTATGTATGTGTGTGTATGTTACTTTGTTTTTAAGCATAACTCGAGAAAGGGTTATTCGATTTTATTGAAATTTGGCACGCATATTTCATTTAACGAGCAGAAGAGGCTTTATGTTTTAGAAAAAAAATCCAATATGGCGAAACAAAATGGTGGTCACCTAAAATTTTTATTCTGATATAAATACTCAATTAAAATAAAAGTTGGTGGGTGTGCTTTCGGGCTGTTCGGCCGTCGTCGTTGGAAATTCGTTCTCGACGTTTCGCCATCTCGAGTGGATGGCATCTTCAGGAGATGTTGACTGTTTGTCGGCTTCTCTAAGACTGGTGGTTCATAGTTTCACCAGTCTTCGAGAAGCCGACAAACAGTCAACATCTTCTGAAGATGCCATCCACTCGAGATTGCGAAACGTCGAGAATGAATTTCCAACGACGACGGCCGAATAGCCCGAAAGCACACCCACCATTGGACGACGGCCGCGAAAGCCTTTCATAGTTTGTAAAATAAAAATTGTTAAGGATGTTTGTAAAGCAGACAATTACTGCAGATTTAACAAATCTAAAATGGCGATACAAAATGGCGACACAAAATGTGAAATATCTTTGTTTATTTGTATTGTTTAAAAGTTCTAGTTCATAATAGACAAATAATAGAAAACTGTCTTTTGCCTCCGAGGTTTCTAGGAGGAGAAGCATCAGCGTCGAGAAACAAGTTGTATAAAGAACTATTACTATCACAGATGTTTTTAATAGAGTAAGAATTTACCTATTGAGGTTAAAAATCTTCTTAAGCCATACAATCATCAGGATATAAACAGGACAAATAAAAAAGGCGAGGCTTGCGATATCCTAGACTCATTTCTTGAGAATTTGGGATTAGATTTCATGCACTCGAATCAGTTGATTCAGAGTTAGAACTTTAGAGTATTAGGATAGGGTAAGATTACTCTAATGTATCTAATTTTAACGGCAAATACAAATTTAAATAAGCCACATGGGTTTTTTTTAAATTTTTCACAAAAATTCAATAAAGTGACAGGTGTTTTTTACCCAAATTTGCTTAATTTTGCTAGGACTGCATGTCTATCGGTTTTTTTCTTGTTCATGGCCAAAATATCTCTTATATATCCCATAGTGCATTGGTTAAAATTAGAGCAAAGTTCTAATTTATCCTATAAAGAAAATTTCAAGAAAATTTTAAGGTTATGTTATAACATAATTAAAATACCTTGTTTCTCGACAAAGATCTTGAACAGAAAAGTGACGATTTTTGTAAAATTCCTCTCAATCTCCCAAACTGCATAGCAATCACTGACCAATCAGATTCCTCAAAACCCCAAAATTTTCATTCTCCAGAAAATCAATAACACAAATCCATATTCATTAATAAGACTAAAACTGACTGAATAATTTTGAGTCACTTTATTCAAATTACAAAAAACTTATGTTCACTGTTTTATAGGTAAATAAATCAGTAAACAATCTCAGAGTCTTTGCAAAACAAAGCTTTTTAGGTTAAAATACAACACGGCCTATTACGCAATCACGGTCGTAAGTAAGTAACCTAAATCAGATATTTTAATTATTGAAAGAAAAATGATCTGAGAAAAGTTCAACACATTTTGTTTTCTATATTATAGCATTTGTTCTATATTATAGCATTCTTATGTGTTCTACTTCAAAAAGCTACCATTTTTTACATGTTTAAATATTGTTTTATTTTTTTTCATATGGAACCCATCATTTCTCCATCTTGAAATTTGGTAAGTGTCTTAGTAAAACATTGAAAAAAATTATATATTTTTTTGAAAAAAATTAAAAATGGTGTTTTTCCAAAAAAAAATTCAATTTTTAAAAAAAATATATTTATTTTTAAAATGTGTCATGCTACACATTATTTAAATGGCCTTTGAAAGACCTTTTAAACAAGGTATCACTCATGCATTTCTGTTATGTAGTTTTAGAGATATCCTAATTTTTCTATACTTATGTAAGAGCAAAATTTGGTAATTTTATTATTTTTAAAAATTAATAACAAAAAACTACTGGACCAAAATCTTTAAAAATTTAGATTTTTCATCTACTCTGTGAATGAAATGATTGTACCAAAAATTATCAAAATCAGAGAGAATGTCTGCCATGGTTGATTTCATATGAAACGACCAAAAACCCAAAAAAAATTTAAAAATAACCCCAAACCATATACCTAACCTAGCAAAATGTTTCCATTTCTAGATTGGCAATAGCTCCAAAAGTATTTTGTTCTTATTTCTTTTATCCTACCCATGTATACAATTTATACAGGGTGTACCATAACTAGCAGAACACCTAAATATATTAGAAACTAGCAGTTTTTCAAAAAACTGTTAAATAGGAGAGTTTTAGGGTTAACTCTTAACTGTAAAATTTCTCTGGATTAAGTTTAAAGCTTCTCTCAAAACTCTCCTTTTGAACATTTGTTCTATTGGCTAGTTTTCTCTTTATATAGAAGTATACATATTATATAGTTTGTTATTTATGTTCTGCTATTTATGCTACCAACAAATAATAAAGAAAAGGATAGATTCAAATTAACCAACCTTTAATTCATAATTTCTATTTCACTTAGCTGAAAAACATCCTTAGCAAAACAGCACCATTTGAGTTAATGATGATTTAAAATCCATATAAACACTATCCTTGAAGCTTAGCCACTTGTAGTCGCAGTGGAAGGGCTACTCACATATGAATCATCCTTGAACCTCTACCAAATGGAAAAAATGGTCTCATACAGCGCGTACTGTGAGAGGAAGTTCACTGGAACGTCCCTATATTAAAACAAGACTTATGACTTGACTTGTTTTAAGCTAATGTTTAAAACACAATCACCTACCAAACGTCTCTCGCTCACCGAGAAGTATATAAAATATCTGTTGCAAGATTTTAAAAAAAGTTAGGTAAAGATTCAAGTTAAAAGAAAACTTTTTGATATAATTTGGCCACCATGCTGCCCCTTATGTGTTGTAGGTAAATTTTTAACAAAATAAATTGCAGGAAAAATATCTCACTTGAAAGAATGAACCAAACAAAAACGTGGAACAGCTAAAGATTGAGAAACTCCAAGAAGAGATGGTCTAACTGAAAAGAATAAAAAACAACTTAAAAGAAGCATGTGGGATATTTGATGAAGAAAAAATAAACAAATAAGTACTTACTTGCAAATTCTAACAACCACAAATAAGTCAGTCGACATTTTGTTGCAATTCCCTGACTCTTTCTTTTCTTGTAAACCAATAATTAACACTAATATGTTTGTTTGAACTTTACTGATTGACACAAATAACAACTTTTTATTTGCTAAGCGTAACGAAAAAGGCCGTGTAGTTCAAGTTCTCAAGATGGCCGGAGAGCCGTGGCACAGTGGAACGTTTTGATGATCTGGCTGGACAACCTTTGAGCAACATAGCTTACCTTTTTTTGTTTCAAAATTAAATGAAATTTTCAAAAACATTTATTTCTTGCAATTCATTCAACGACTTTAAGTTTTGTATAATGTATGTCTGCCCGGCCCACAATAGCTCCTAAACCGCTGAACCGATTTTCATGAAATTGTGTGGTAAAATAGTGTAAAATACTAACTTAATTTTGGTTAAAATCCTTTAATGCTAACGACAGTGTTCCATTTATTTTTTTATTGGAACTAAAGATTATAAGCTTTTTCTCAAGGAGTGGGGGGGTTCTGCTCCCGTGGGCCCCTACTGCACTTTATCTGAACGTTTAGAAAAACTTGAGCAGTTTTATTAAGGCCACTTACTAGATCAACAAAGTCACAGATATTTTAAGTATAAATTAAAGAAATCATCTTAGTAATGTATTCAGTTATATTATCGTCTTAATTTTGATCGAAGAAGGACCCCTACTTATACCAAATAATGACATCCTCTAACCAGATCAGGGAAAGACCTAACGTTTCCAGGCCCAAAGTAGCCCCGGACTCTAAGTACCCCGAGCCAGCATCCCGAGGGTTGGCTTAGAGATTTAGAAACTTATCGTACGAACAGACACACAATTATTACACCGACAGAATTCACGACAAGAAAACTAATTTAAGCTAAAAAACCCCACATATATGATGTTATTCAAAAAAAAAAAGGAACAATAATTAGAGACATAACACACTGTTTTGGTGCGAAAGTTCCGAAAGTTTTAAAACTTATTACGATTGAAGGGTTGATGGATAGATAGTATTCCAGTAAGTTTTAGACCTCTAAAAATTGACGCTAGCCCCGCCATATCGAAAAAATGGAATCTAAAATAACCAGATTGCGTCTTGTGGGTTTTAGCAAAAAGACGTTTTAAATAAAGGGTAAAGAACAAACATTTTTCTATAAAAATGGCGCGTACTATGTCAAACTCACAGTTTCTGAGCTTAACGAGTTTAAACTATAATATAAATAAAATTAAAAAGATAGAACCATTAATCTGACAAAACAAACTTTTTATAGAAAATTCTTCCGTCTTTTACTTTTTTTTTAAACCTTTTTTTCTATTACCCACAGAGACCAAGTAATTAAAAAAAACCGATTTTAGACGCCATTTTTTAAAGCTGGTGGAATGAGCAGAGGTCGCTTCAGGTCGTTAGCTTACTGAAATATAAGGATATAATAATCGTCAAGTTTCCGTTTTAGGCGTAATTATAACATAAGTTGCAAAAGTATAAACAAATTATTTTGCTTTGTCCTATAAAAACAATAGAATATATAAAGACCTAAAATCCAACTTTATCTTGTTTTGTCAAATTCGTTACACATAGAAATATATAGTTAAAAAAAGTAGGGTTGCACATGTAATATATAGTTGTGTTTGTTTATGTATGTGTGTGTATGTATGTGTGTGTATGTTACTTTGTTTTTAAGCATAACTCGAGAAAGGGTTATTCGATTTTATTGAAATTTGGCACGCATATTTCATTTAACGAGCAGAAGAGGCTTTATGTTTTAGAAAAAAAATCCAATATGGCGAAACAAAATGGTGGTCACCTAAAATTTTTATTCTGATAATAAATACTCAATTAAAATAAAAGTTGGTGGGTGTGCTTTCGGGCTGTTCGGCCGTCGTCGTTGGAAATTCGTTCTCGACGTTTCGCCATCTCGAGTGGATGGCATCTTCAGGAGATGTTGACTGTTTGTCGGCTTCTCTAAGACTGGTGGTTCATAGTTTCACCAGTCTTCGAGAAGCCGACAAACAGTCAACATCTTCTGAAGATGCCATCCACTCGAGATTGCGAAACGTCGAGAATTAATTTCCAACGACGACGGCCGAATAGCCCGAAAGCACACCCACCATTGGACGACGGCCGCGAAAGCCTTTCATAGTTTGTAAAATAAAAATTGTTAAGGATGTTTGTAAAGCAGACAATTACTGCAGATTTAACAAATCTAAAATGGCGATACAAAATGGCGACACAAAATGTGAAATATCTTTGTTTATTTGTATTGTTTAAAAGTTCTAGTTCATAATAGACAAATAATAGAAAACTGTCTTTTGCCTCCGAGGTTTCTAGGAGGAGAAGCATCAGCGTCGAGAAACAAGTTGTATAAAGAACTATTACTATCACAGATGTTTTTAATAGAGTAAGAATTTACCTATTGAGGTTAAAAATCTTCTTAAGCCATACAATCATCAGGATATAAACAGGACAAATAAAAAAGGCGAGGCTTGCGATATCCTAGACTCATTTCTTGAGAATTTGGGATTAGATTTCATGCACTCGAATCAGTTGATTCAGAGTTAGAACTTTAGAGTATTAGGATAGGGTAAGATTACTCTAATGTATCTAATTTTAACGGCAAATACAAATTTAAATAAGCCACATGGGTTTTTTTTAAATTTTTCACAAAAATTCAATAAAGTGACAGGTGTTTTTTACCCAAATTTGCTTAATTTTGCTAGGACTGCATGTCTATCGGTTTTTTTCTTGTTCATGGCCAAAATATCTCTTATATATCCCATAGTGCATTGGTTAAAATTAGAGCAAAGTTCTAATTTATCCTATAAAGAAAATTTCAAGAAAATTTTAAGGTTATGTTATAACATAATTAAAATACCTTGTTTCTCGACAAAGATCTTGAACAGAAAAGGGACGATTTTTGTAAAATTCCTCTCAATCTCCCAAACTGCATAGCAATCACTGACCAATCAGATTCCTCAAAACCCCAAAATTTTCATTCTCCAGAAAATCAATAACACAAATCCATATTCATTAATAAGACTAAAACGGACTGAATAATTTTGAGTCACTTTATTCAAATTACAAAAAACTTATGTTCACTGTTTTATAGGTAAATAAATCAGTAAACAATCTCAGAGTCTTTGCAAAACAAAGCTTTTTAGGTTAAAATACAACACGGCCTATTACGCAATCACGGTCGTAAGTAAGTAACCTAAATCAGATATTTTAATTATTGAAAGAAAAATGATCTGAGAAAAGTTCAACACATTTTGTTTTCTATATTATAGCATTTAGAAATAAAATTTCGGACTTCCATTGTCTTTATTTATTTTAAAACACGACGTTTCGGTTAGTAAGTATCTCTAACCGTTATCAAGTGTGAACTAAACAATCTAGTCTCTAGGCTACTACTTATACTACTTGGTGTGCAGTCAGGTGTGACGGCCCGCCCCCTTTTTTAATCCTAAGACGCCTGTTTTCCTTAAGGAGTGGTTTCCATATGTTTGGTATGTCCGTGCTTGGTTGACTGAAAACTTCTTTATTCTGCATTATATACGCAGCTTCAATAAACTTTCGTTTTCGCCAATGCGACTCCTTATGTAAAACTTTAGCTTCTGACCACTGAATCCTGTGATCATTTGACCAAGCATGATCTGCTAAACCGGATTTTTCAATATCCCCTAATTGGGTACTTTTTAGATGTTCATTTACTCTAACCTGAAGAGGGCGTTTCGTTTCACCTACATATGATTTACCACACTCACACGGGATTTGGTAAATACATTCCTTATTATTTGAGGGATTGTCTGGTTTTGTTTTAGTTACAAAACTTCTTATCGTATTTCCCGAAGAAAATACTGTTTTTATATTATAGTGTTTAGCTATTCGTCTTATGTTTTCTGAAATCCCTTGAACATATGGAATGTTAATAACACCTAACGGATTATTATTTTGAGAATTTGGTACATTTAGTTTGTTTTTAATTTTAAATATCGTTGAGTTTATTAATTTCTCGGAATAACCATTCTGTTGTAAGTCCTTTTTAATGTTGTTAATTTCTGTGGTTAATTCTTCATTATTACTACAAATATTTACGGCTCTTAAATACAAACTTCTTATAACTCCTTGTTTTGTTGCAACAGAATGATTAGACTTAAAATTTAGGTACTGTCCCGTGTGTGTAGCTTTCCTATATACAGTGGTTTGAATGTTTCTGTCTAATCGTTTGACAAGAACATCCAAAAAAGGTAAGGCCGAATCTTTTTCAATTTCCATGGTGCACTTGATTGTTGGTCGAATACCGTTTAAATGGTGTAGAAAATTTTGTAGTTCGTCATCATTTTCCGGCCATATAATAAATGTGTCATCCATGTATCGTAGCCATAGTTTTGGTTTGACTCTTGCTGTGTTGATTGCATGGCCCTCGAACCACTCCATGTAGATGTTTGCTACCACTGGCGAAAGAGATGAACCCATTGGGAGTCCATCATTTTGCGCGTAAAACTTATCTTTCACTTGAAAGTAAGAGTTACGGAGACAGAGCTCCAAAAGATCCATCACCCCCTCCACCGATAGCGTTGTTCTCTCGTGAAGTGTATCATCAGTTTGTAATTTGTTTTTAATGATACTGAGTGACTCATTTATTGGCACGTTGGTGTAGAGACTTTCTACATCAAAACTTACAAATCTATCGCCGGGATCTAATTCGATACCTTTTAAAACCTCCACAAAATGTTCCGAGTTTTTGACAAAAGATTCGGACTTACCCTGTAGTGGTTGAATTATGTCCAACAAAAACCTCGACAAAGTGCTGGTCGGTGAGTCCCTGGAGCTGGTAATTGGTCGCAGTGGTATATCCTTCTTATGGATCTTTGGTAATCCATAAAAATGTGGTGCCTTACTGTGGTGTGGAGTCAGGCGGGATCTAGCAGCGTCCGGGATATTTTCAGCATACTTCTTCAAAGTCCTGTAGATGCGTCCTTCTATGGTGGTGGTTGGGTCTTTGGGTAGTTGCTTGTAGTCTCCTTTCTCCAGAACTTCTTGGATCTTTTTGTCGTAAGTCTCGACATCCATGATCACCGTTGCGTTTCCTTTGTCGGCCGGTAGAATCTTGATTGATTTGTCAGCCTGCAGGTTCTTGATTGCCCGTTGTTCTTGACTGGTGATGTTTGTCTTTTGTTGCTTCTTTCTCTCCAACGTTGTTCTTACTTTATGGCGAAACTCATCAGCTTCGGGTTGAGGTAGACTAACGGTCTCTATTGCTGCAATAATTTCCAGTGTCGGTGTCTGTGCCGGTGCAATGGCGAACTTAAGTCCCTTACTGAGTACCAATTCTTCGTTGGTGCTCAGAGTCCTTTTGGAGATGTTCACTATAGTGCTTGGTGTTGTTGACTCTCTTCTATCTTGAGTACGTGTCTGTAGTTTCTTGAGTTTTTCTCGGTGAGTTGATCGTATCTTCTGTCGTTCTCTGTTGCACGTACTGTCAATCTTACTCAGTATCGGTTCGTAGTCTTCCTCCCATGTGTGTCGTCTAATTTCGTCAAATCGCTCCTCCATGTCGGCGTTGAAGTTGGCTTTTCTCCATCGAAGTCCGAAATTTTATTTCTACACAATCATTGTCTACGAGTTTCAAACAAAAAATTATAGCATTTGTTCTATATTATAGCATTCTTATGTGTTCTACTTCAAAAAGCTACCATTTTTTACATGTTTAAATATTGTTTTATTTTTTTTCATATGGAACCCATCATTTCTCCATCTTGAAATTTGGTAAGTGTCTTAGTAAAACATTGAAAAAAATTATATATTTTTTTGAAAAAAATTAAAAATGGTGTTTTTCCAAAAAAAAATTCAATTTTTAAAAAAAATATATTTATTTTTAAAATGTGTCATGCTACACATTATTTAAATGGCCTTTGAAAGACCTTTTAAACAAGGTATCACTCATGCATTTCTGTTATGTAGTTTTAGAGATATCCTAATTTTTCTATACTTATGTAAGAGCAAAATTTGGTAATTTTATCATTTTTAAAAATTAATAACAAAAAACTACTGGACCAAAATCTTTAAAAATTTAGATTTTTCATCTACTCTGTGAATGAAATGATTGTACCAAAAATTATCAAAATCAGAGAGAATGTCTGCCATGGTTGATTTCATATGAAACGACCCATAAACCCAAAAAAAAATTAAAAATAACCCCAAACCATATACCTAACCTAGCAAAATGTTTCCATTTCTAGATTGGCAATAGCTCCAAAAGTATTTTGTTCTTATCTCTTTTATCCTACCCATGTATACAATTTATACAGGGTGTACCATAACTAGCAGAACACCTAAATATATTAGAAACTAGCAGTTTTTCAAAAAACTGTTAAATAGGAGAGTTTTAGGGTTAACTCTTAACTGTAAAATTTCTCTGGATTAAGTTTAAAGCTTCTCTCAAAACTCTCCTTTTGAACATTTGTTCTATTGGCTAGTTTCCTCTTTATATAGAAGTATACATATTATATAGTTTGTTATTTATGTTCTGCTATTTATGCTACCAACAAATAATAAAGAAAAGGATAGATTCAAATTAACCAACCTTTAATTCATAATTTCTATTTCACTTAGCTGAAAAACATCCTTAGCAAAACAGCACCATTTGAGTTAATGATGATTTAAAATCCATATAAACACTATCCTTGAAGCTTAGCCACTTGTAGTCGCAGTGGAAGGGCTACTCACATATGAATCATCCTTGAACCTCTACCAAATGGAAAAAATGGTCTCATACAGCGCGTACTGTGAGAGGAAGTTCACTGGAACGTCCCTATATTAAAACAAGACTTATGACTTGACTTGTTTTAAGCTAATGTTTAAAACACAATCACCTACCAAACGTCTCTCGCTCACCGAGAAGTATATAAAATATCTGTTGCAAGATTTTAAAAAAAGTTAGGTAAAGATTCAAGTTAAAAGAAAACTTTTTGATATAATTTGGCCACCATGCTGCCCCTTATGTGTTGTAGGTAAATTTTTAACAAAATAAATTGCAGGAAAAATATCTCACTTGAAAGAATGAACCAAACAAAAACGTGGAACAGCTAAAGATTGAGAAACTCCAAGAAGAGATGGTCTAACTGAAAAGAATAAAAAACAACTTAAAAGAAGCATGTGGGATATTTGATGAAGAAAAAATAAACAAATAAGTACTTACTTGCAAATTCTAACAACCACAAATAAGTCAGTCGACATTTTGTTGCAATTCCCTGACTCTTTCTTTTCTTGTAAACCAATAATTAACACTAATATGTTTGTTTGAACTTTACTGATTGACACAAATAACAACTTTTTATTTGCTAAGCGTAACGAAAAAGGCCGTGTAGTTCAAGTTCTCAAGATGGCCGGAGAGCCGTGGCACAGTGGAACGTTTTGATGATCTGGCTGGACAACCTTTGAGCAACATAGCTTACCTTTTTTTGTTTCAAAATTAAATGAAATTTTCAAAAACATTTATTTCTTGCAATTCATTCAACGACTTTAAGTTTTGTATAATGTATGTCTGCCCGGCCCACAATAGCTCCTAAACCGCTGAACCGATTTTCATGAAATTGTGTGGTAAAATAGTGTAAAATACTAACTTAATTTTGGTTAAAATCCTTTAATGCTAACGACAGTGTTCCATTTATTTTTTTATTGGAACTAAAGATTATAAGCTTTTTCTCAAGGAGTGGGGGGGTTCTGCTCCCGTGGGCCCCTACTGCACTTTATCTGAACGTTTAGAAAAACTTGAGCAGTTTTATTAAGGCCACTTACTAGATCAACAAAGTCACAGATATTTTAAGTATAAATTAAAGAAATCATCTTAGTAATGTATTCAGTTATATTATCGTCTTAATTTTGATCGAAGAAGGACCCCTACTTATACCAAATAATGACATCCTCTAACCAGATCAGGGAAAGACCTAACGTTTCCAGGCCCAAAGTAGCCCCGGACTCTAAGTACCCCGAGCCAGCATCCCGAGGGTTGGCTTAGAGATTTAGAAACTTATCGTACGAACAGACACACAATTATTACACCGACAGAATTCACGACAAGAAAACTAATTTAAGCTAAAAAACCCCACATATATGATGTTATTCAAAAAAAAAAAAGGAACAATAATTAGAGACATAACACACTGTTTTGGTGCGAAAGTTCCGAAAGTTTTAAAACTTATTACGATTGAAGGGTTGATGGATAGATAGTATTCCAGTAAGTTTTAGACCTCTAAAAATTGACGCTAGCCCCGCCATATCGAAAAAATGGAATCTAAAATAACCAGATTGCGTCTTGTGGGTTTTAGCAAAAAGACGTTTTAAATAAAGGGTAAAGAACAAACATTTTTCTACAAAAATGGCGCGTACTATGTCAAACTCACAGTTTCTGAGCTTAACGAGTTTAAACTATAATATAAATAAAATTAAAAAGATAGAACCATTAATCTGACAAAACAAACTTTTTATAGAAAATTCTTCCGTCTTTTACTTTTTTTTTAAACCTTTTTTTCTATTACCCACAGAGACCAAGTAATTAAAAAAAACCGATTTTAGACGCCATTTTTTAAAGCTGGTGGAATGAGCAGAGGTCGCTTCAGGTCGTTAGCTTACTGAAATATAAGGATATAATAATCGTCAAGTTTCCGTTTTAGGCGTAATTATAACATAAGTTGCAAAAGTATAAACAAATTATTTTGCTTTGTCCTATAAAAACAATAGAATATATAAAGACCTAAAATCCAACTTTATCTTGTTTTGTCAAATTCGTTACACATAGAAATATATAGTTAAAAAAAGTAGGGTTGCACATGTAATATATAGTTGTGTTTGTGTATGTATGTGTGTGTATGTATGTGTGTGTATGTTACTTTGTTTTTAAGCATAACTCGAGAAAGGGTTATTCGATTTTATTGAAATTTGGCACGCATATTTCATTTAACGACCAGAAGAGGCTTTATGTTTTAGAAAAAAAATCCAATATGGCGAAACAAAATGGTGGTCACCTAAAATTTTTATTCTGATAATAAATACTCAATTAAAATAAAAGTTGGTGGGTGTGCTTTCGGGCTGTTCGGCCGTCGTCGTTGGAAATTCGTTCTCGACGTTTCGCCATCTCGAGTGGATGGCATCTTCAGGAGATGTTGACTGTTTGTCGGCTTCTCTAAGACTGGTGGTTCATAGTTTCACCAGTCTTCGAGAAGCCGACAAACAGTCAACATCTTCTGAAGATGCCATCCACTCGAGATTGCGAAACGTCGAGAATTAATTTCCAACGACGACGGCCGAATAGCCCGAAAGCACACCCACCATTGGACGACGGCCGCGAAAGCCTTTCATAGTTTGTAAAATAAAAATTGTTAAGGATGTTTGTAAAGCAGACAATTACTGCAGATTTAACAAATCTAAAATGGCGATACAAAATGGCGACACAAAATGTGAAATATCTTTGTTTATTTGTATTGTTTAAAAGTTCTAGTTCATAATAGACAAATAATAGAAAACTGTCTTTTGCCTCCGAGGTTTCTAGGAGGAGAAGCATCAGCGTCGAGAAACAAGTTGTATAAAGAACTATTACTATCACAGATGTTTTTAATAGAGTAAGAATTTACCTATTGAGGTTAAAAATCTTCTTAAGCCATACAATCATCAGGATATAAACAGGACAAATAAAAAAGGCGAGGCTTGCGATATCCTAGACTCATTTCTTGAGAATTTGGGATTAGATTTCATGCACTCGAATCAGTTGATTCAGAGTTAGAACTTTAGAGTATTAGGATAGGGTAAGATTACTCTAATGTATCTAATTTTAACGGCAAATACAAATTTAAATAAGCCACATGGGTTTTTTTTAAATTTTTCACAAAAATTCAATAAAGTGACAGGTGTTTTTTACCCAAATTTGCTTAATTTTGCTAGGACTGCATGTCTATCGGTTTTTTTCTTGTTCATGGCCAAAATATCTCTTATATATCCCATAGTGCATTGGTTAAAATTAGAGCAAAGTTCTAATTTATCCTATAAAGAAAATTTCAAGAAAATTTTAAGGTTATGTTATAACATAATTAAAATATCTTGTTTCTCGACAAAGATCTTGAACAGAAAAGGGACGATTTTTGTAAAATTCCTCTCAATCTCCCAAACTGCATAGCAATCACTGACCAATCAGATTCCTCAAAACCCCAAAATTTTCATTCTCCAGAAAATCAATAACACAAATCCATATTCATTAATAAGACTAAAACTGACTGAATAATTTTGAGTCACTTTATTCAAATTACAAAAAACTTATGTTCACTGTTTTATAGGTAAATAAATCAGTAAACAATCTCAGAGTCTTTGCAAAACAAAGCTTTTTAGGTTAAAATACAACACGGCCTATTACGCAATCACGGTCGTAAGTAAGTAACCTAAATCAGATATTTTAATTATTGAAAGAAAAATGATCTGAGAAAAGTTCAACACATTTTGTTTTCTATATTATAGCATTTGTTCTATATTATAGCATTCTTATGTGTTCTACTTCAAAAAGCTACCATTTTTTACATGTTTAAATATTGTTTTATTTTTTTTCATATGGAACCCATCATTTCTCCATCTTGAAATTTGGTAAGTGTCTTAGTAAAACATTGAAAAAAATTATATATTTTTTTGAAAAAAATTAAAAATGGTGTTTTTCCAAAAAAAAAATCAATTTAAAAAAAAAATATATTTATTTTTAAAATGTGTCATGCTACACATTATTTAAATGGCCTTTGAAAGACCTTTTAAACAAGGTATCACTCATGCATTTCTGTTATGTAGTTTTAGAGATATCCTAATTTTTCTATACTTATGTAAGAGCAAAATTTGGTAATTTTATCATTTTTAAAAATTAATAACAAAAAACTACTAGACCAAAATCTTTAAAAATTTAGATTTTTCATCTACTCTGTGAATGAAATGATTGTACCAAAAATTATCAAAATCAGAGAGAATGTCTGCCATGGTTGATTTCATATGAAACGACCCATAAACCCAAAAAAAAATTAAAAATAACCCCAAACCATATACCTAACCTAGCAAAATGTTTCCATTTCTAGATTGGCAATAGCTCCAAAAGTATTTTGTTCTTATTTCTTTTATCCTACCCATGTATACAATTTATACAGGGTGTACCATAACTAGCAGAACACCTAAATATATTAGAAACTAGCAGTTTTTCAAAAAACTGTTAAATAGGAGAGTTTTAGGGTTAACTCTTAACTGTAAAATTTCTCTGGATTAAGTTTAAAGCTTCTCTCAAAACTCTCCTTTTGAACATTTGTTCTATTGGCTAGTTTTCTCTTTATATAGAAGTATACATATTATATAGTTTGTTATTTATGTTCTGCTATTTATGCTACCAACAAATAATAAAGAAAAGGATAGATTCAAATTAACCAACCTTTAATTCATAATTTCTATTTCACTTAGCTGAAAAACATCCTTAGCAAAACAGCACCATTTGAGTTAATGATGATTTAAAATCCATATAAACACTATCCTTGAAGCTTAGCCACTTGTAGTCGCAGTGGAAGGGCTACTCACATATGAATCATCCTTGAACCTCTACCAAATGGAAAAAATGGTCTCATACAGCGCGTACTGTGAGAGGAAGTTCACTGGAACGTCCCTATATTAAAACAAGACTTATGACTTGACTTGTTTTAAGCTAATGTTTAAAACACAATCACCTACCAAACGTCTCTCGCTCACCGAGAAGTATATAAAATATCTGTTGCAAGATTTTAAAAAAAGTTAGGTAAAGATTCAAGTTAAAAGAAAACTTTTTGATATAATTTGGCCACCATGCTGCCCCTTATGTGTTGTAGGTAAATTTTTAACAAAATAAATTGCAGGAAAAATATCTCACTTGAAAGAATGAACCAAACAAAAACGTGGAACAGCTAAAGATTGAGAAACTCCAAGAAGAGATGGTCTAACTGAAAAGAATAAAAAACAACTTAAAAGAAGCATGTGGGATATTTGATGAAGAAAAAATAAACAAATAAGTACTTACTTGCAAATTCTAACAACCACAAATAAGTCAGTCGACATTTTGTTGCAATTCCCTGACTTTCTTTTCTTGTAAACCAATAATTAACACTAATATGTTTGTTTGAACTTTACTGATTGACACAAATAACAACTTTTTATTTGCTAAGCGTAACGAAAAAGGCCGTGTAGTTCAAGTTCTCAAGATGGCCGGAGAGCCGTGGCACAGTGGAACGTTTTGATGATCTGGCTGGACAACCTTTGAGCAACATAGCTTACCTTTTTTTGTTTCAAAATTAAATGAAATTTTCAAAAACATTTATTTCTTGCAATTCATTCAACGACTTTAAGTTTTGTATAATGTATGTCTGCCCGGCCCACAATAGCTCCTAAACCGCTGAACCGATTTTCATGAAATTGTGTGGTAAAATAGTGTAAAATACTAACTTAATTTTGGTTAAAATCCTTTAATGCTAACGACAGTGTTCAATTTATTTTTTTATTGGAACTAAAGATTATAAGCTTTTTCTCAAGGAGTGGGGGGGTTCTGCTCCCGTGGGCCCCTACTGCACTTTATCTGAACGTTTAGAAAAACTTGAGCAGTTTTATTAAGGCCACTTACTAGATCAACAAAGTCACAGATATTTTAAGTATAAATTAAAGTAATCATCTTAGTAATGTATTCAGTTATATTATCGTCTTAATTTTGATCGAAGAAGGACCCCTACTTATACCAAATAATGACATCCTCTAACCAGATCAGGGAAAGACCTAACGTTTCCAGGCCCAAAGTAGCCCCGGACTCTAAGTACCCCGAGCCAGCATCCCGAGGGTTGGCTTAGAGATTTAGAAACTTATCGTACGAACAGACACACAATTATTACACCGACAGAATTCACGACAAGAAAACTAATTTAAGCCAAAAAACCCCACATATATGATGTTATTCAAAAAAAAAAAAGGAACAATAATTAGAGACATAACACACTGTTTTGGTGCGAAAGTTCCGAAAGTTTTAAAACTTATTACGATTGAAGGGTTGATGGATAGATAGTATTCCAGTAAGTTTTAGACCTCTAAAAATTGACGCTAGCCCCGCCATATCGAAAAAATGGCATCTAAAATAACCAGATTGCGTCTTGTGGGTTTTAGCAAAAAGACGTTTTAAATAAAGGGTAAAGAACAAACATTTTTCTATAAAAATGGCGCGTACTATGTCAAACTCACAGTTTCTGAGCTTAACGAGTTTAAACTATAATATAAATAAAATTAAAAAGATAGAACCATTAATCTGACAAAACAAACTTTTTATAGAAAATTCTTCCGTCTTTTACTTTTTTTTAAAACCTTTTTTTCTATTACCCACAGAGACCAAGTAATTAAAAAAAACCGATTTTAGACGCCATTTTTTAAAGCTGGTGGAATGAGCAGAGGTCGCTTCAGGTCGTTAGCTTACTGAAATATAAGGATATAATAATCGTCAAGTTTCAAAACGTTTGTACCATTTGCAACCTGAAATATATAATGAATCCGTTCCCTATTTATAGCGTTGCGGGCTAAGAAAATAACCACAAGGCTTAGCGCAAAATGTCGACAAAATTTTACTGCCCCATAAAATAGGGATTCCAGATAATTTAAAAATAATAAAACTAAGATGGACAAATATGGAAAAAGTAAAGTTTCAGTCCAAGAAAAAGTAAGAAAAATAAATTCTTGCCACACCAGCGCCTATATAAAATGTATAAAATTAAGCACTGGAACAGTGAGAATCAAAACACTATCCCAATCTTAAGTACACGTTACTCTCAAAATTCTGCGTCTACTATGCGAGAAAAAACAATTTTGTTTAAAACCATTGCCCACACATATAATTTACAAGCCAAGCAGATAATTTTGATGCAACTTTCAGTGCAAATATCTAGACAACCAGAGGGGATACAAAACATATTTTAGATCCAGGATGTATGGAATATGTACTTTAAATGTCGGTTGTTCATATCTTCAGTTATTGTACCATGCATCTCTATACCTTTTCTTTTAAAAAAATGTAATGAGATGGAAATAAGGGGAAACATAAATGATTGGTTAGAAAGCACTCTTTCAGAAAGAAAAATATTTGTGAAATTTCAAAAAAATATATCTAAAGAAGCTACTCCTAATTTTGGGGTTCCTCAAGGTAGTGTCTTATCGCCTTTAATTTTCAAACTTTTTATAAACGACATGATCAAATACATTATGGATCAATGTAAAAACATAAAGATAGTTTTATATGCAGACGACTGCACTATAGTAGTAACTGCAGAAAACTTAGAAGATCTTGAAAGTATGTCAAACTTTATTCTTCAAGTCTTTGGCAAATGGTGTGAAAAAAACAAACTCTTGGTCAATCCCTCTAAAACTCACTACATTGTTTTCCGTAAAAGGAAACTGATTAGTGATATAAAACTAAAATTAAAACACAATGACATAATCAAATTGGAGAACTATTCTTTTTTAGGACTTCAAATTGATGAAATTGAAGATAACTTGGAAAAAACATTGCAGTTTTGTGGCAGGAAAACTAAATCCTACTTTTTTTGTAATTTTGAACCTAAAGAACTTACTCACAACTAAACAGCTTATTAACGCATACTAATCCTTAGGATACAGTCACATAAGATACCAAGTTGTGTTCTGGGGTCAATATAGAAACTTTGAACGCATTCTTCTATTGCAAAAAAGATTACTGCGACTTATATTTAAACTAAAACATCAGGACTCTTGCAGACCTGTGTTTAGGGAAAATAATCTAATGACAGCTCCATCTATCCTAATTTTTGAAGCAACACTATTTGTGAAAAAACAGCAACAAAAATTTTCATCTGTAAACACACTTCATACTCATAATACAAGGTCTAGTTCAAATATTAGGTTAGGGCGTCGACCGGTGAGATACCACCATGCCAGAACTGAGTAGCGCTAAGTGGTATTACCACGTTGCGCTACTGCGCTGGCAGTTCGGCTCCAACAATGAGTAACAGATAGCATGATGACGCCTCCAGGATCAAAATATTCCGGAGGTAAAATACCCGACCACTCGGATCTCCTGGAGGTCCTTCATGCAAAGATATTAAAAGAAGACCAAAAACTCAACTAAGAATTGATTATAGCAATATAAGAGGATTAAGTACCAACATGAATTCAGTTCACCAACATCTTGAAGAACAAAGACCTGACATGGGACCAGCACCGGTGAGCCAAACATCATGCTATCTGGAAGTGGTCACATTGCAGAGCCAGTTGAACATCTTAGGAGTCACTGCAGAGACCAACATGTCTTGGCACAGTCACGTGGCAGATATAGCTAAAAGGGCGTCCCAAAAGCTTGGGGTGCTGTTTCGTACAAGACATCTGTATACACCAAGCCAACTGCTGACACTCTACAAAGCCCAGAATCGACCAACTATGGAGTACTGCCCACATATATGGAGTGCGGCACCCAAACATACCTTAATGCTTTTGAACACCGTGCAAAAACGAGCTATCAATGACCCCGCACTTACCCGTAGCTTGGATAGTCTCGAACATCGAAGAACTGTGGGCGATCTATCTCTCTTCTACAGGTATTATCACGGAAAATGCTCTGAAGAGTTGGCACGTATGATCCCCCCGGGTGTAGCACCTACTAGGCGAACACGTCAAACAGACGGTAACCATCAATTTACTGTCAAAATAGAGGCACCAAGAACCTCATTATATCAGAATTCATATCTCTGGAGAACAGCATCGCTGTGGAATAAACTCCCTGCGACAGTTTTCCCTGCAGGTTACAACCTGAACCGTTTCAAAACCAACACACACCGACATTTCCGCGCACTGGCCGCTTCTCGAGCGTGATAGGGATCTCCTTGCGAGTGCGCTTAACCGTAAAAAAAAAAATTGAGTCCCTAATTACAATCTGTCATTATATGCTACGAGTCCATACTGCTTTTGTGCAACAATTTTTAATGCAATTCCAAATACCATAAAAAGCTTGCAAAGCTTTAAAAAATTTCGAGGGCAACTTAAAAAACTGCTTATAAATAAAGCATACTACTCAGTAAGGGAGTTTTTACCTTCGAGAGGAGGTTAAATCCTAGAAGAGCTAAAAAGAAATACCACCTATATACTCTAAAATTTGTAAAACTTACTATTAGAATTGGTGAGGTTTATCCGTGGATAACTTATGGAAAGTTGGAAAAACTATGGACAATTTATATTAGAATAATTGACGACTTTTATTAATCAAAAACTCTACGACATACTATACAGTTCTAGTCAATACAATATAAAAACACTGCCTCCTAAAATATATGAACAATTATTGCCTGCTAAAATACCTTAACAATACCTTAACACTCCTCCTCAAATATTACAATTTTAACTCAATAAAATAGTAAATATTTGTTAAAATCTCACTAACTAAATGCGTCCAGATATAGTTTATAAAATATGCAACTTGTCACGAAACCCTACAAACTTTTCACTTGATAATGACTTTGTAAATAGATCCGCTAAATTATTATCACTACTGACATAACTAATTTCTATAATTTTCTTTGTACACAAGTCTTTTATAAAATGCTGCTTTATATCAATGTGCTTTCCACCTTTAGAGTTTTCGTAAATTTGCGCCATCGAGATTGTCCATTTTAAGCTTTGCGTGTATATCACCACTCAATTCAGATATAATGCCTTTTAAACTTACTAGGTCTTGAGCTGATAACGCGGCGGCTACATATTCAGCTTCACAGGTCGATATTGCTACACAGGTTTGTTAATGTAATGAAAACCAACTGATGACATTTCCAGAAAATAAGGTCACACAACCACTAGTACTTTTTCTTGTAACTTTATCTCCTGCCCAATCTGCATCTGAATATGCCTCTAAACTTAGATCTCCTTTTCTATACAATAAGCCAGTTTCTATTGAACCTTTTAAATATCTCAGGATACGTTTACCGGCTTTCCATAAACAATTGTTTGGTTGATCTAAAAATCTGGATAAATAAGATACAGCATACTGTATGTCAGGTCTAGTTGTGCAACTTAAATACATTAACGAACCAATTAATTTTCTAAAAGGTACTTCTAGTTTTGCTTCAGAATTTTCATCATTTTGAAAACCTTTGATGATTGGTGTGTCTACACTCTTCGAGTTTTGCATATTGAATTCATCCAGTACCTTCTCAATGTATTTCTTTTGCGTAATTTTTATGGTCTGACTCGTTCTATTTATTTCCATACCAAGAAACTTCTTAATCTCTCCAAGGTCTTTTGCATTCAGATTTTCTTTGAGTTTGTTTACAACTTTTTCAATCTTGTCATTATGACCTGTCAAAATCAAATCATCAACATAGACAATGAGCCATATGCCTTCTTTGTGATACATACATTTTTTTTCTTCTTGTGGAAGACTATTATTTTCAAAGAAAATAACATCTCTACTATCGGATATTTTCTTTGTTTCTGGATTCATCAACCTATAGCCTTTTACTGTGTCACCATAGCCAACAAAGTGCAATTTTTCAGATTTTGCATCCCACTTTTTACGTAATTGACTAGGTACATGTGCCATCGCTTTACAGCCAAACACTTTAAGGTGTGATAAGTCAGGTTTTTCGCCATACCAAACTTCATATGCTGTTTTTCCTTTTACTGACTTAGTTGGTGCTCTATTTTTTTATATACACAGAGGTATTAACCACTTCAGCCCAATACTCTTTGCTTAAATCAGCGTCTGAGAGCATACAACGTGCTTTTTCAACTAAGGTGCGGTTTGCCCTCTCACCAACTCTATTTTGTTCGGGAGTATACCGTACTGTCGTTTGATGTATGATGCCTTCATTTTTCAAATATCTTTGTAACTGATGATTAACATATTCTGCACCATTATCGGTTCTAAGTTTCTTCATCTTTTTATTGGTTTGTTTCTCTACCATATTTTTAAATTCTTTGATGACATCTACAACTTCACTTTTCTCGCAAGAAAATATACAGCTGTGTATCTTGGAAAACCATCTATTAGAGTAAGAAAGTATTTACTTCCACCAACTGACTGTGTTTCCATTGGCCCACATAGGTCGCTATGAATCAACTCTAAAATATCTTTTGTCTTAATTCTACTTGGCTTAAATGGCGTTCTGTGTTGCTTACCTTCTACACATGGTACACATTGTTGCGGAGTTGGTACAACATTATCTATACCTGTTGATATTTGTCTTAGCAAATTCATATCTCTTCTATTCATGTGTCCAAGCCTTCTGTGCCATACATCTGATTCATTCATGCATGCATACACTCTGTCATTCTTTATTACGGTTGCTAGCTGATAAATGCCATTTGTCTCAAAACCTTTGGCTATTATGTCATTTGACGAATCAATAATTTTTGCTCCGTTCTTGTCAAAAATGACTTTGTTACATTTTTCAACAATTTTACTTATTGATAAAAAATTAACAGCTGCTTCCGGCGCATACATAACTTCTTTAGCTGGTATTTGATTTGTCTTGGTATTTAACGAAACATCTAATATCGCAGTTCCTTTCTGTATTATTTCTATACTGCTATTATTTGCAGTTTTAATTCTTGCATTAATATCTATTAAATCTTCTCTCAGAACTTCTTTTTGATTTGTTATGTGTACTGACGCACAAGAGTCCAAGAACCATCCCTCTTCATTAAAGTTTCCTGAGGTCATCATGCCCAAAAATGCTAAACATTTTCTTTTAGTCTGTTTTTTAGTTGTTTCATTTTTCTTGGATTTGTTACTTCTACATTGAGACTTATAATGCCCAAGTTTGCCACAACCATAACATTTAGGTCCCCTCTTTGCATTTTTATACCCTTTTGTATACCTGAACCTGCTCACTTGTGCTTGATTTTGGATCACATTTTGCTTTTACGTATTGCAGTAACTTTACCTTTATGGAATCAGCAGTAATTTTAATCCCACTACTTTCTATTCCCATAACCATAGGTTTATATTCATCTGGGAGTCCCGCCAACAATAATGTTCCTATCCATTCATCTGACATTTTAAAATCTAAGTCGTTTAACTTGTGAGCGGTCGTTATTATTCTATTACAGTAATATTCTATACTGCTACAATTATCTAACTGTGTGGTGCACAACTGTCTTAAAAGTCCAACTTTTCTTGTGAGTCCGGAATCTTCAAAAGCTTTCGGCAAATTATCCCATGCCTCTTTACTTGTTTTGGCTTCTTTTATGTGCACAAAGTTCAGTTTATCAACTGACAAAATAATTTTTGAAAGAGCCTTTTTGTCTTTCTTCTCATGACTTTCCGTCCCATTTACAACGCCGAACAGATCATCTAGCTCTAAAAGAGCTCTCATAGAAAATTTCCAATCGGAAAAATTTTCCCTACCTTGTAATTTTTCAATGGTAGTCAAATTACCTGCCATGGTCGTTGGTCCACTTCCCAAGTTATTTTATCAAACCAAACTTGCTCTATTTCCTTGCATCAGCTTTTCCATAAGTTGCTACATGAACTGGGCCCATAACCTAATAGAATTGGTGCGGTTTATCCGTGGATAACTTATGGAAAGTTGGAAAAACTATGGACAATTTATATTAGAATATTTGACGACTTTTATTAATCAAAAACTCGACGACATACTATACAGTTCTAGTCAATACAATATAAAAACACTGCCTCCTAAAATATATGAACAATCATTGCCTGCTAAAATACCTTAACAATACCTTAACACTTACCTTTATTTATGTTTCATAGATTAATTGCAATTAGTTTAAGGAATTATTTTTTTTTATGTTAGTCTTTACCTGACACTGTTTATATTTACCATGTAAATCTTATGGCAATAAAGTACATTGAACATTGTCCATCTAGACTATTGAAACGTTACACTGTGCGCGGTGTTCTGTTTGAAGGAACGTGACCGAACATATGTTAGGTTAAACAGAATTTCCTGCATACGGCGCTCAATAAGGTATTTGGCTAGGGTCACTGCATCCTGGAAGCCTGGCGTCTCCAGGGGTAGCGACACCAAACATAACCTCATTTACGAAAAACGCAAATCTGACACTGTCAGGAGCGTAGCTTTTTTATGTTCAAAAAAATTAAATGGTTTACAAATGTTACGTAAAGAACTGTCCGTCACACCCGGTATATAAATTTGACTGTCCAAATAAACAAACCTAAAAAAAGTTTTTTATGATTTCAATATTTATTAGGACCCTGTGTTAGGACCCACACAGCGCAAGAAACCAAAAATATAGTATGCATGTTTTATATATATTCTAAAATATAGAAAACTATTATGTTGGGTTTTGTATCATTTAATAAATTTTTTATGCTCTCTAGGGAATGAAAGTGTACGTTTAATCCCTTTCTTCATGGGCTAAGGTAGTATTTCTTGTCCCCAGTGATTAAAAGTAATTTCTCTGAAACCATTAAGGCAAAATATAGGTTTTTGGATTATTTTATTTTATCATAATACAAAAAACAAAAAGGAATCAAGATAACGATTATTTTGTTGTTGCTTCCAGCTTGCCGTAAGCTTACTGTACTTTGCTGATGACTTGGTTCGTTTCGATGGTTATTGTGTCCTTCGGCATAGAATATTGCTTCCATATAAACGAAGTATTTAACTTTCTAGACTTCTCCAGGATATAAACCAGAAATACCTTTTCGGTGAAATTTTCAACATTTTGTTTATTGCATCATTTTCGGTACTGAAAGCTTTCTTTCTTCGGTGGCCTTTTCCATGCCCATCTCAAAGTAAAAATATGCTTTATTCTTTGGTCCCTTGTTTGTTCCATCTTCGAGAAATGTAATTCGAACTTTTTCTCGACTAAACTTATTTAGTTTGTTATGAAATAAATATTATTTTTTCCACATTGTTTGTTAGCATCTGACTGACTTTTGTTTAATGTAGTGCCATGACAACTATCACTGCCCACTGTTTTATTATATACGGGGGGTTGACATGCTAAAACTACGGTACGGTAAGTGGTTTAATACCTATTTATTTAGTTTATGATTATAATTATTTTTAGTATATAAAAATAAACCTTGGCATTAATGTCCCTTTTAGTCACTTAGTAAATTATAGCCCTCCTTCCGGTCGGGCATGAAAATTCCCACCGTGGGATTAAAAGTAAACACTGTACGCCCCAGGGTTATAATATACCTACTATTATTTTTATTAGTGTTCAAAAAAAAGCGAGCGGCCAAGAAAAGCTCGATAGTACAAAAAGTCGAAAATACAAAAGTTCGAAAGCACAAAAGGTCGAAAATACAAAAGATTGAAAAACAAAAGGTCCAAACAAAGATCGAAAGTAGCTACACTGTAATGATTGCAAAACAAAGTAGAAGTAAGAGACACACAGGTACACACACTCATAGAAAAGTTTTTAAAAAATCAACATCCAATAAAAACTCAAGGTCTAAGAATTTTTATTTTTTAATCTCTAGGTATTTTTTTGGGTAGCAACACGACGGGTCGACGAAATTTGTTCAAAAACATTTTTTTCAAACGGAATTTTGTTCGAAAACATTTTTTTCAAACGGAAATGTTCGAACACCATTTCTTTGAACGGAAATTTGTTTTTGAACGGAAATTTGTTCGTAAGCAATAGTTGTTCAAAAACATTTTCTTCGAATAGAAAACATTTTCTTCGAAAGCAAGCTTTTCGAAAAAAGAATTAGAAAGAATTTCTAGAAGATTCCATAACATTCTACGACGTTCTATTCAAAAACTAGAAGATTTTTGGGTAGCAACACGACGGGTCGACGAAATTTGTTCAAAAACATTTTTTTCAAACGGAATTTTGTTCGAAAACATTTTTTTCAAACGGAAATGTTCGAACACCATTTCTTTGAACGGAAATTTGTTTTTGAACGGAAATTTGTTCGTAAGCAATAGTTGTTCAAAAACATTTTCTTCGAATAGAAAACATTTTCTTCGAAAGCAAGCTTTTCGAAAAAAGAATTAGAAAGAATTTCTAGAAGATTCCATAACATTCTACGACGTTCTATTCAAAAACTAGAAGAGATATACAAATACCGATTTCGACATTAGTTTAGTTATTTCAAAAGTAAGAATTAGAATGAATTTCTAGAAGATTCCATAACATTCTACGACGTTCTATTCAAAAACTAGAAGAGATATACAAATACCGACTTCGACAGTAGCTTAGTTATTTTAAAAGTAAGAATTAGAAATTATTTCTAGAATATTCCATAACATTCTACCACGGTCTATTCGAGAACCAAAAGAGATAATCAAAAAGTGACTTCTACATTTGCCTAGTAGCAGAAAGAGTAGCATCTACCAGTATATTCCAGAACATTCTATTAGGTTCTTTTTAAGAATTGGAAGAGATATTGAAAAACCGACTTCGACATTCACTTTATAGCCCTAAAATAGACGTTTTAAGTGATTTATCAGGAAGTTGATGCTTACTAGACAAGGATCGGCCAAGATGGAAGATTTAACTAAAATGATGCAGGCTCTAGCAGCTCAAATGGCTCAAAACCAGAACGACTAGAAACAGACCATTGAACAAAACCAGGGCGATATGAAACACACCATGGACGACATGAAACACACTATTGAACAAAACCAGAACGATATGAGACAGACATTAGACGGCATGCAAGAAAACTTCGATCAGATAAAGAGCAACTCCGAACAGCTGAGAGAAGAGTTCAAAGCAGCAACTGAAGATCTTAAGGAAGAAATAACTCAAAGAATGCAGAATGTAGAAGAAAAGGTACAAAACCAATTGCAGAATGTTGAAGAAAAAGTGGAGACCAAGCTACAGAATGTAAGAGAAGAAGTTTTTCAAACAGTGGATGAAAAGCTCCAGGATGTGTCAAAACAGCTTATACAGCTCCAAAAAGAACACAACAAAATGAAAACTCAGGGATGTGTTGTGAATTCCAACCAAAACATTAAGCCTCCAAATTTCGATGCTACGTCTTCCTGGTCTACTTATAAACAACAGTTTGAAGCTGCCGCTGCTGCAAATGGTTGGGACGAGGACGAAAAAGCTACAGCGTTGTTAGTAGCTCTACGGGAACCTGCACTCGGACTTTTACGGTCCATTCCAGTCGAACAACAGAATTATAACGCTTTAGTGGCAGCGCTAGAAAGAAGGTATGGAGACGAACACTTGCGAAATTTACATTGGTCAGAATTAAATGTTCGTCAACAAAGGCCAGGAGAATCATTGCAAGAGTATGAAGCAGATATCAGGAGGCTGATGTATTTAGCTTACCCAGAAATGCCAGAAAATTACAGAGATCCCTTCACGGTAGATCGCTTTATTAACGGATTACGAGACACGGACTTAGCAAAGTTACTTCGTCGAGAACGCTTCCATAACAGCAGTGAAGTGTTGATTCGAGCCCTTGAAATTGAATCATCAAATAATATGTCCAGGCCAAAAGTAAGAGCTGTTTCAATTCAGGAGGGAGAAGAAATGAGCAATGGACATGAGGTCAACTCAAAAACGCTAAACCAAATGTTTCAATCACTGATAGAGAAGATTGACTCTTTGAAAGAAAGCAGACGATCCCCTCCAAATGTAAAGTGTTTCAGATGCGGACGTACAGGGCATATTCAACGCGATTGTCGCGTCCAAATAAGGTCTCGCTCGCCATCTAGCGGGACAGAGTACCGAAGAAGAGATCAGGAAAACTAAAACTAGTCAACGCAGAGGGGCGGGTGTTGGCTAATGGGAATAGAGTCCCCAAAATTTACCCTATTAAGAGCCTAAAACATACTGCTGACAGTCTTAACATCGACGGACTCATTAATGGGAGAAAAGTTAATATAACAGTAGACACTGGTGCTGCCATATCATTGCTTAAGTTCAAAATTGCAACGAGATATAAAATTCGACCAATAGAAAAGAAAATAACACTTAAGACTGTGACTGGGGAATCCGCCGACGTGTTGGGGCAGACAGATATAGACCTACAGCTGGGAAGATTGAAGATTCGCCACACTGTATTGGTTGCCGAAATAGAAGACGAATTTATTTTGGGAATGGACTTGATAAGTAAACATGGATTTGCGTTTGATAATAAACTTAATACCCTAAGATTTGGGAATGAAGAGTTCATTTTGTCAAATAGTCACTTCAATAAAGAACCAATAAAGGTCGTGGCAGTATGCACAACAAGACTAGTCGGTAACAGTGAGACCATAATTTTTGGGAGGCTGGAAAGTAAAACATCAAGCTGCGTCGGACTCATAAACCAACAAAACACACCCAACACCTACCTCGTTGCAAAATCACTAGTTAAAACCGATAAAGACATCCCGATTAGAGTCGCCAATATTTTCCCAAATAGTGTCAAAATTAATAAGGGGGAGGTGGTAGCATTATTTGAACCAGTACAGAAAGTAACAAGATGTGAAGAGCCAACTTCCGAGGATACAAGCAAGTTACCAATGGAGGTACTTCAGCAATTTGAATCAACTTGGCAACATCTCACTCCAGAAGAATATAGTAAAGCGAGAGAGTTTATAGAAGAACAAAGTAATATCTTCGAAACTAGGAGTAGTTCGGGACGCACAAACCTTATTCAACATGCTATCAACACTGGCGATGCCCAACCGATAAGACAACCCCCAAGAAGACTACCAATGGCCAAACAAGAAGAAGTTCACAATCTCATTAATAAAATGCTCAGCGACGGTGTTATTGAAGAGTCATCAAGTCCTTGGTCATCTCCTGTGGTGTTGGTCACTAAAAAGGATGGAAGTACTAGATTTTGTGTCGACTACAGGAAACTTAACGATGTGACCAAGAAAGATAGTTACCCACTGCCAAGAATAGGCGACACATTAACAACGTTGGCAGGATCATATTGGTTTTCTACTCTTGACCTGAAAAGTGGGTATTGGCAAGTAGGAATCTTCGAAAGAGATAAAGAGAAGACTGCATTCTCTGCTGGAAGTGGACTTTATCCTCCACCTACATTTGAAAGACTAATGGAAGTCGTTCTACGAGGCCTTACTTGGAAAACCTGCCTAGTCTATTTGGATGATGTCATAGTAATGGGGAAATCATTTCAAGAACATCTAGATAATTTACGAGAAGTATTCTCAAGAATCAGGAACGCAAATCTTAAATTAAACTCAAAGAAATGTTTTCTGTTCCAAGAAAAAGTTGAGTTCCTGGGTCACGTCGTTTCCCGAGAAGGCATCCATACCGACGAAAAGAAGCTACAAGCAATAAAAGAATGGCCTCAACCTCGTGACCAACATGAATTGAGAAGCTTTTTGGGTCTGTGTACATACTACAGACGATTTGTAGAAGGATTCGCCAAAATAGCGTCTCCGTTACATAGACTTACAGAAGATAAAGCTTCTTACAAATGGAATACCGAATGTGACCAAGCATTTAGAAGACTAAAAGCAGCATTATGTTCTAGTCCGATTCTTGCATATCCCATTCCAAAAGGAAAATTCATATTAGATACTGATGCGAGCAACGATGGCATAGGAGCAGTACTCTCTCAAGTACAAGATGGAGAAGAACGGGTCATCGAATTTTTCAGCAAGAAGCTATCCAAACCAGAGAGAAATTATTGTGTTACTAGAAAGGAGCTCCTAGCCATAGTTAAATCCGTAGATCACTTTCACAAATATCTCTTCGGACAAGAGTTTCTGATTAGAACGGATCATGCTGCGTTACAGTGGCTCATGAAAATGAAACAACCTGAGGGGCAAGTCGCGAGATGGATAGAAAAGCTACAACAATACCATTATCAAATTAAGCACCGAGCAGGAAGGGTGCATAATAATATAGATGCATTGTCCAGAAGACCTTGCCCCGAGGATTGTAAACATTGCAGGAAAATTTACCAGAAAGAAGGAATTACCTACGTGCGCCAGATAAAGTTAGAACCAGATGAAGAATGGATGTCGGCTTCGATTAGAACCACACAACTTAACGACAAAGATGTAGGACCTATCTTGCGATTGAAAGAAGAGAACAAGCCACGACCATCATGGCAAGATATCGCAAACCAAGGGGTGATATTCAAATCACTGTGGGCACAATGGGATTCACTGATAGTAGAAGAAAACATCCTTAAACGTGCCTGGGAAAGTGCCGATGGCCTTACTGTGATTAATCAAGTAGTGGTTCCTAGGAGCATGGTAGACAATATAATGGCCGAATGCCATGGTGGAAAATCAGGCGCGCACCTAGGCATAAATAAAACCATGGACAAAATTCGAAACCGATTTTATTGGGTCAATTACTTTCAAGATGTGAAAAACTGGTGCCGCCGATGTTCGACTTGTGCAGCCAGCCAAGGTCCCAAAACAAGGTCCAGAGGTCAAATGAAACAATATAACGTAGGTCTGCCATTCGAACGCATTGCTATTGATGTGGCCGGACCATTTCCAGAAACTAAAAAGGGCAACAAATACATCCTTGTTGTCATGGATTATTTTAGCAAATGGCCAGAAGTTTTTGCTTTGCCTAACCAAGAGGCCGCTACAGTTGCAGAAGTTCTGGTAAATGATGTTTTCAGCCGATTTGGCATTCCTTTGGAACTACATTCAGATCAAGGAAGAAACTTTTAATCAAAACTCTTCCAGAATCTCTGTGACCTTTTAGGAATACATAAAACACGGACTACTGCTTTGCATCCGCAGTCAGATGGCATGGTTGAAAGATTTAATAAAACAATAGAGGAACATCTTTGCAAAGTTGTTGATGAGCACCAAATAGATTGGGACCAATATATTCCATTGTTTTTGATGGCCTATAGAACTGCCATTCACAATACGACAGGAGCTACTCCATCTAGTATCCTGTTTGGTAGAGAACTGCGTTTACCATGTGATACCATGTTTGGTTCACCTGAAGAAGCACACTTAGAGGTTAATGACTATGTCGAACGTTTAAGGCAAAAGCTGCACGATATCCATGAAGCGGTTAGAGAGCGAATAGAAATAGCCAGTGACCGCATGAAAGCGAGATATGACCTGAAAGCAAACTCTTCAGGGTTCAAAGAGAATGATCAAGTCTGGCTATACAATCCTCAACGCAAGAAAGGAAGATCACCTAAGTTGACACCACCATGGGAAGGGCCTTATAAAGTTGTTAAGAGAATTAATGATGTAGTCTACCGAATCCAGAGAAGCCCGAAGTCCAAGATGAAAGTTGTTCATCTAGACAGACTAAAACCTTACCTGGGAAATGTTGATCGAGACGATCAAACCTGAAGAGGAGGATAGTGTTACAAATTTAAGTTATTTAAATTTTATAATTGGAATTTATTTAGGTTTAGTGTAGTATTAGGTCGATTTATCTTAAGGTTGTATTCTTAGTCTAGGTTTTAGTTGCGTTGTCTGTGGCTTGCGGTCGCGGTAGTGCGGGAACTTTCCGGACGTCGAAGGCTGCCGGAAAGTTCGAGAGAGATGGACGATCCTATATATAGGGCCGGGGTCGCGCACCAGTCAGTCAGTCACAGATAACGTGCGTAGTGGTCGCGAGATTAACACGAAGTTAATAGACCGATTATAGTAGTGAATTATTAGCAAGTTATTACTAAGTTTAAGTGCGTGTTTTTGTACATAATTTGTCGAAATAAATTGACGTATCGTTTTCAACAATTGCGAGTTTTAATTTGTCGTTGTGAACCCGTAACAATATTTTTAAAAAAAACCCTGACTTCTTTCCGGGTTACGATCCCCGACTGTCTGAAAATTTGTCTACTTTCCTCCTTTTGGAAGGTCGAAATTGGTCTTTTCCTAAACATTGTCAATTGATCGCAAACGTATCCGAACCGGTCCAGATACCCTCTGATGTGCTCAATTGAGAAAGGTTAGAGTAACACAGAATTCAACTTTCCAAGCTAATTTAGAGAAATCATTTTTCGAAAATAGGTTCGGTTCGGTTTGGTTTCACACCCTCTAGGATCCCGGAAAAGAAGTCAGGCAAGTTTTTGTTTCCAAAAATTGTTAGAAAAAGACCCCATTAGTCGAACTATATAAGTTGTGTTAAGTTTGGCAAGCCAGGTCTAAAAAAATTTTTTCGAAAAATTTGTTTTTAAAGAAATGTTTTTGAACAAATTTCCATTTAAAAAAAATATTTTTGAACAAATTTTCGTTCAAAGAAAATGTTTTCGAACAAATTTCCGTTCGAAGAAAATGATTTCGAAAAATTTCTGTTTGAAGAAAACGTTTTCGAACAATTTTCCTTTCGAAGAAAACGTTTTCGAACAATCTTTTGTTCGAAAAAAATGTTTTCGAACAATTTTCGGTTTGAAGAAAATGATTTTCGAAGTTTATGCTTTTGAACAATAATATTAAGATATTTATATGAAATGTACTATAAAATTATAAGTAATTAAAGCCGAACCTTAGTAAAACTCGAACTGTTTTTGTGTTTTTTTTTTGTCTTTTGTTAAAATGTAAAAAAGTGACTAAAAAAGAACCACAAAACCTAAAAACACCGAAAAAATAGAAAAAAAAACTGAAAAATAAACTAAATAGTGCAAAAAATAGCGTATAAAACTTGTGATTAAAGTTTCATTTTGTCCCTTGATATATTATATAGTATTAATAAACATTTAACATACAAATGTATTTCTGTCCTGTTTGTTTATTTATTACGTATTATTTTTATATAAAAAACACAAATAATATTTAAAAGAAAATGATTTTTAACAATAAATATACATACAATAAATATTTATAACCCAAAAACTCAAGGAACATATTTTTTATTTCTTAAGCTGTATAAAAATAAGTTCTTTTTAAGTTTTAGTAAAAAAAAATTTTTTCTCAGACTGGATAAAAGTGAGTATTTTTCACGAACGTCTATGGAAATTTGAGTACGGTTTTGACACTCGTGTCGCTACCCCTGGGAGACTAAGGACACTCATCGTAAAGGCAAGCTTTATAGGAAGCGAAGCTAACGTCAGGCTTTCTATTTTTTGGTTATTATTTTTGACATGTTTTTTTCGCATTGGCGGTTCTGTTTTATTTTGAAGATGTTGTTTTACACAGTATGGAGGTACCTAAACTATATATATTTATGTAATTAGAATTAAAAAGTTACGCTGCAAACTATCTTGAAACTGTATCATTATTAAATAGATCTTTAGACTGTGTTAAAACCACATTTTTAAAATATCAACGAGCCGCCAATGCGAAACCGAGGAAAACATGTCAGAAATTATAACCAAAAAATAGAAAATCAGAGTTAGGCTTCGCTACCTGTAAAGCTTGCTTGACGATGAGTGACCTTATGGGAGACGCCAGGCTTCCAGGTTGCAGTGACCCTATATTTGGCGGGAAATTTAAAAAGATAGTAATGTATTAAGGCACACGTAACGTTTTGCCTGACGTTTTACTTGATCAGGCAAGGCCAACAAAAAAATACTTTTGATAGCCCTAGATCTAAGGTCACTCATCGTCAAGCAACTTGACGATGAGTGACCTTACCTGGATCAGGTAAAACGGATCAGGCAAAACCTCTTGTGTGACCAATAAAACGTACGTTTTGCCTGAACTGAACAGGACTGACGACGGACCAGTTGAACTGATCGGCAGAGGCTTTGTTTCCGGTAAAACTTCAGTTTTAGCGCCATTTCATGTGATAGTGCCTACAATTCTAGTTCCTTTCGAATGCAACTTTGAAGTTGTTATACGAATTATCCGACATTAGATAATGGTCAAGAGAATTTTTTACCGAATTTCTTGAAATATATAAACATAATCCATGTTTGTGGAATGTAAAAAATAAAATGTACACCGATCGTGACAAAAACAATCAGGCATACCACGTGTTACTTAAGAACACTTTTTTGCTTTCCTGAATTTTATTTGACAAACTAAAATAATCACTAATAATCACTAAGAGGAGTGCTTCTTCCATATTGAATTACAAAACTGAAGAGCTCGCATAAAAAATTTAAAAATAGGGTTTGCCATCAGTTTTGCCTGACAGGTAAAACGACAGGCAAAACGTTATGTGTAGACCCGCCTTTAAAATGCGACCTCCTGTCATTTGTAAACTATACTCGACTACGATCTACGTTATAATTATGCGTTACAATAAAGGTAATAATTAAGTGTTAAAAAAATTATAATTTTTAATATATTATGTCTTAATTAGAAATCTGTTTTTTTTTTAATAAATAATTTTTTTAAATTAAATGTTATGTTAAAATTACTATTTTCTGTATAATTAAAATGGATTGTTTTATAGCGTATTAGTATGTATTCAGATGTATTCAGATGTATTAAAAATGAATCCTTATATGTTTATTCGGTTGTATTGAGAAAGGAATTGAAAAGTATTCATTGGTATAAATAATGATTACATAAAAAGGTATTCAATTGGATTGCTTTAAAGAGTATAAATATTTATTCAAATATATAGAAAATGAATCCTTGAAAAGCTATTGGTAAAGGAAGGTATTGAAAAGTATTCAATGGTATAAATATTGAATTCATAAATCGTCAATTAAATGGATTGTTTTATAGAGTATTAGTATGTGTTCAGATGAATTAAAAATGAATCCTAGTATCTTTATTTGGTTGTATTGAGAAAGGTAGGAATTAAAAAGTATTAATTGGTATAAATAATGATTACATAAAAAGGTATTTAATTGGATTGCTTTAAAGAGTATAAATATGTATTCAAATATATAGAAAATAAATACTTGAAAAGTTCATTCAACTGTATTGATAAAGGAAGGTATTGAAAAGTATTCAAAGGTATAAATAATGAATTCATAAAAAGTCATTTAAATGGATTGTTTTATTGCGTATTAGTATGTATTCAGATGTATTAAAAATGAATCCTAGTATCTTTATTTGGTTGTATTGAGAAAGGAAGGAATTGAAAAGTATTCAACGGAATAAATAATGAATTCATAAAAAGTCATTTAAATGGATTGTTTTATAGCGTATTAGTATGTATTTCGATGTATTAAAAATGAATCCTTGTATATTTATTCGGTTGTATTGAGAAAGGAAGGAATTAAAAAGTATTCATTGGTATAAATAATGATTAGATAAAAATGTATTTAATTGGATTGCTTTAAAGAGTATAAATATGTATTCAAATATATAGAAAATGAATACTTGAAAAGTTTATTCAATTGTATTGAGAAAGGAAGTTATTGAAAAGTATTCAACGGTATAAATAATAAATTCATAAAAAGTCATTTAAATGGATTGTTTTATAGCATATTGGTATGTATTCAGATGTATTAAAAATGAATCCTTGTATGTTTATTCGGTTGTATTGAGAAAGGAAGGAATTAAAAAGTATTCATTGGTATAAATAATGATTAGATAAAAATGTATTTAATTGGATTGCTTTAAAGAGTATAAATATGTATTTAAATATATAGAAAATGAATACTTGAAAAGGAAGGTATATTGGTAAAGGAAGGTATTGAAAAGTATTCAATGGTATAAATGTTGAATTCATAAATCGTCAATTAAATGGATTGTTTTATAGAGTATTAGTATGTGTTCAGATGAATTAAAAATGAATCCTAGTATCTTTATTTGGTTGTATTGAGAAAGGGAGGAATTAAAAAGTATTAATTGGTATAAATAATGATTACATAAAAAGGTATTTAATTGGATTGCTTTAAAGAGTATAAATATGTATTCAAATATATAGAAAATGAATACTTGAAAAGTTCATTCAACTGTATTGATAAAGGAAGGTATTGAAAAGTATTCAAAGGTATAAATAATGAATTCATAAAAAGTCATTTAAATGGATTGTTTTATTGCGTATTAGTATGTATTCAGATGTATTAAAAATGAATCCTAGTATCTTTATTTGGTTGTATTGAGAAAGGAAGGAATTGAAAAGTATTGAACGGAATAAATAATGAATTCATAAAAAGTCATTTAAATGGATTGTTTTATAGCGTATTAGTATGTATTCCGATGTATTAAAAATGAATCCTTGTATATTTATTCGGTTGTATTGAGAAAGGAAGGAATTAAAAAGTATTCATTGGTATAAATAATGATTAGATAAAAATGTATTTAATTGGATTGCTTTAAAGAGTATAAATATGTATTCAAATATATAGAAAATGAATACTTGAAAAGTTCATTCAATTGTATTGAGAAAGGAAGTTATTGAAAAGTATTCAACGGTATAAATAATAAATTCATAAAAAGCCATTTAAATGGATTGTTTTATAGCATATTGGTATGTATTCAGATGTATTAAAAATGAATCCTTGTATGTTTATTCGGTTGTATTGAGAAAGGAAGGAATTAAAAAGTATTCATTGGTATAAATAATGATTAGATAAAAATGTATTTAATTGGATTGCTTTAAAGAGTATAAATATGTATTCAAATATATAGAAAATGAATACTTGAAAAGTTCATTCAATTGTATTGAGAAAGGAAGTTATTGAAAAGTATTCAACGGTATAAATAATAAATTTATAAAAAGTAATTTAAATGGATTGTTTTATAGCATATTAGTATGTATTCAGATGTATTAAAAATGAATCCTTGTATATTTATTCGGTTGTATTGAGAAAGGAAGGAATTAAAAAGTATTCATTCATATAGAAAATGAATACTTATCCATATTTAATAGGAAAAGCAAATTGTTATTTCAACATAACAATATGATTAGTACTGGTTAATGCTTTATTAGCTAGAAATTTTGATGTACCTGTAACCGAGCCTGTAACTAATTAAGTTGTGTTAACTTTCCTTTTCATTCCTTTCCTAAATACACAAAATTATGCTTTTCCCCACCATACCATTTTTTATGTCCAAAATTGTTTGTGAAATAATTTCTGCCATCTTTTGTCTTACACCACCATCAAACACACAAAAATAATCTGCATATTACCCATATACTTATGACATGCTAACTGAGCATAAAAATATAAACATATTCCTTGCCATAGGTAGAGACCCTATATGTATGACATATTTTAAAGATATCATAAAATATTTCATACATACAGGCTCTATAGACATAGACAGTTTTGTGACTTTGACATGAAATAAACATATTTCCTAACCAAAAATATTAAAAATTACTTAAATGTTTCATGTTAATTGGTATAAAATTAAAGGTAAAACTGGCAATGAAGTGTTTAGAAACATAACAAAAGTGTAACTGCCTGTGGTAAGGACTACAGTGAAACCTCCCATAAGCGGACACTCACGATTCCGTCGATTTTGTCCGCTTATTGGAGGTGTCCGCTTAAGAGAGGGAACTGCGAAATTTTGATATATATTTATTAACAATTTTCGCTGCTTAAGATTTTCCGATATTAAATTTTCCGGCGATCTTTCGTGCTCATGTTCCTTCTCCGAAACGTTAACAACTTCCATTTTTCCACATAAACTAAGAAGTTTTTTTACTAGGCGCAAGGAGATCTGATATTACCCAAGTGAACACTAAACACAGCAGTCCCGCCGAATAAAATAATGTTGTAAATATGACAGAAGTAGTAAGTCTCCTCATTAAAACGGAAAAAGCTAATTCCCAACATACTACATAATATTTTTGGCCATGTCGTGCAGCGCTCCGTCCGGTTGTCAGAGGTTCGCGTCCGGTTAAGGGAGGTTTCCGAATTGTTTAACCAAAAAAAAATTGTCCGCGTCCGGTTATTAGAGTGTCTGGTTATAGGAGGGAATTTTACCGGTAAAGACATAGGCAAAGACTTGGTTCCAACAAATTTGTCCGCCTAAAGGGAGTGTCCGCTTAATAGAGGTGTCCGCAAGGAGAGGTTTCACTGTATATGTTTATGATAGAGTTTGTACTTACCAACAGAATGACTTGCATTAGCTGACAGGGTAAACACAATATTAATCAACATTATGCCAGAGGATTCATCTTTCTCAGTATTTGTGACTTCACCATGCCTATTTTTGTGCTGTAGTAAAGTTGGATGACCCACAAAGCGTACATCATTTAATTTTAATTCAAATTTTCTGTCAGACAGTTCGGTTTTCACTGCAAATAAAGTTGACAGAACTTCATCTGTAAAACCTAAAATATTTATAAAATTAATTATTGCCACATTTAATATTTGTCTTCTGTAAAAAAGCCTTAGATCCTAAAAAAAAATTACTATTAATTTTTCACATACCTGTTAAGACACCCTTACTAATATTTGAAGTGACTGGCTTATGGTTAGAAAATAACAAATCTTCAGCAATCCTCATGGCAAAGGGACTTCTTCTTGATTGGTTTGAATGACTGAGTTTTTCCTTGGTTTCAAATGGATACCGAAACAGGAGTCTATCACCTTTACTGTCTGATTTCACTAAGATTACACAAATTGGATCTACTTCCATTTTTGTGTGAAGAATTGCTTTTACACAACCATTAAAAGATCCTTTATATAATGTGGTTTTTGTGTGCAAAATTGTTTCAGAAAATTATTAATTTTGATCTCGATTTTAATGTTACCATTATAATTTACATCAAATTAACTTGAATATAAGTTACTCTATAATTTAATTTTATTAATAATTTAATTGAAATAATTGTTATTAAAATATAGGGTGGGTGCGCCTGTTATCCGACCGGAGCCGGTTTTCGACTATTTTTATAGTTTTTGCTTAAAAATAAGAAACAAAACAATAGATGTCCTCATTAAATCATCCCAACACACTCCTTTACCCCTTCCGCCACTATTGACTTACAGGTGACGAAGTTTCCGCCTAAATTAAAGTCAGTAGCGATTATTTTCTTAAGACATGCGGACGCCCTTTTACAAAACGCGTTATTTTTCGTTTTTCATTAGTGTGCAGTGTCCAAGAAAATAGCGGGTAAGTAACAAAGAATTGTGATTTGCTTTAATGTTTTGTGTTTTTATAGGCTTCTATGATTTTTTAATTAGATTCACGTGGTCTAAGGTGGTCGGGTAACCGAAATATAAAAAACGTCAAAATCCCTTTTTCGACCGACCAGTCGAAAAAGGGGTTTATGACAGTTTTGTTTTTAACTCTCTCACGGCTAGTTATGCATTTCCTCTTCAGCAAAATAAATAGTACTGATTCTGTAAAATCTTAAGTCCAGTTTCCGACCAACCTTTTCTAGTATCGTTTAAGAAATAATAGAGTACAAAATACGACAAATTTTGGGTGGTCGAGAAATGGGCCTATTTCTCGACTATGATGTTTTAGCTAAATTTAAGATGGTCGAGCAATGGGCCTATTTTTCGACTATGATGTTTTATCTAAATTTTAGGTGGTCGAGAAATGGGTCAAATTTTCGTCCACACTATTTTCAACACGTTTCAGTGGTCGTGAAATGGGCCTGTTTTCGACCATTTCGCATTATTGTTATTTATCCATATTTTTAATGAATATTTGTAAATTTCACTACCTGCTCACATAGATTTTAATTTTTTTAAAGATGCTTATTCTTTTGATGTAAATAAAAACTTGTTTACCGACACTAATGAACTGGCTTTGGATATTTTCGATATGACAAATATTTGTGAAAAGCCTGAAACTAAATATAATAAAGATAATATTCAGCCCAGAATGACAGAAACAGAGATCGAATTCAACGAATTAAAAGACCAAAACCCGACTGAGGAATCAAATGAAGAAGTTAAAAATTTAGAAGATAATAAGAAAGACAAAAACCTGTTTAAGGGCACTGATGAAGAAATGGGGCTGGAAAATACGGAAATGCCAGAGAATCGTAAAAGCTTTGAAACCAGATTAAATGATTTAAAAGATAATTATGACAATGAAAATGGTGAAATTAATCAATTTATGAAAATAAAGATCTCGAAATAGACCATGAAGTTTATTTTAATAACGAAGGTAATATTGACGCAAGTATGATCGGATATGTGAAAAAAATCAATAAGTTAAAGGCAAAAAACGATAATGAAAATATTAAAGTGGATAATAATGAAATTATTGAGAAAGGTGAGACAAAAACAGAGTCAGTTGTAAAAGATATAGAAAAAAATAAAAAGCTTATTGATCTAGAAACTCAGGATATTAATAACAAAAGGATGTTGACAATCGAATCAAGAATGGAGTTTGAAATTGAGGAAATTAAAAACTACAATAGTGCTTTTGAGACCAATGATAATCATTTAAAAAAAGAAAATTTATCACAAACAGTGATAAAATATGAAAATACATTAAATAGTAAAGAAGAGAAAATAAAAAATGAGCCTAAGGTATTTGAAAATAAAGATAAGATCAGTTAAAATAAGATATTAATCATGGCAGATAAAACCAATGTCATTCAAAATATGAATATATTAAGATCTTGAATGAAATTCACAATACAAGCATAGTTTTGTCTAAAGTAAACAATACTGCTATTGACAAGTCAATAAATATTAATAGTATGATCAATAAAAGAATTAAAATACATTCAGATATTTTAATTAAACCAACAGAAAAAGAAATAACTCAAGAAAAAGTTAGCAAAGAAAATGATCAGTCTCCTCCAGGTGATTTTGAGCGGCACCTGAAATATCCAAAGCCGATTGAGAAATCAAAAAAGAGGGGCGAAAAAATGCCAAGAGCAATATATTCTTTAAAGTGGAAACAGTATTACAAAAAAGACATGAAGAAAAAGAAAGAAGAAGGAATAAAACAAAGAAAAGAACAACGAAAATTAGCAGCAGACGTGAAAGCTATGCAAAAAAAAATTATTAAAGACAAGAAAACATTAAGAAAGGGTAAACAAGAACCAAAAAAAGACACTTCTAAGACTAAAATAAAAAAAATTGAATGTGCATCATGTCAGCAGGAATTGATTAGTGATGCTGAAGATGAAGACGAATTAAACATCGGCTGTGACAAATGCTCATTGTGGTTTCATATGAGGTGCACTGAGTTTTATGGTATCCCATAGGAAGAAGAAGCATGCAAAGAATACATTTGTTTTAAATGTTCCTAAAAAAATTCGCCTTTAGAAACAATAATTAATTCATTCCTGATTCCAGGACACACATTAATTTGCTTGTGACTGTGATTTTTAAAAAGCCAAAAATGAGAGAACCCAAGTAACGCAATCTGCTACAAAAAAAGCAACATTAATTTACTGGTAACACTTCTCAAAATATTTCAAAATTTGCAAGCACCAGAAATACTACTTACATATTTTTTTTATATTTACATCAGTTTTTTTTGTTTTTATTTTTAAAAATTACACAAATACAATATTATTATTGCACACTTCATGTCAAACACTAGCAAAACTACTAGCATATTTTGAATTTTATTTGTAGTTTTGTTGTAATGGTTACAACATGCTCACAGCGAAAAAAACAGTAGCATAAAAAACATGCTTCTTGGGTGCTAAATTCAAGGTGCAGTGGCACATTCAGAGCATTATTTTAGCTTTAAAAGCTATATTGTACCTCTTGCGTTACTTGGGAATAGTTTAATGTACTTTTAAAATTATTACAAATAGGTAATAAAAGCAATAATTATGTGCAAATTCTTTTAGTTTCTAAGATAAATGTATGTTTTATTAAGTTATACAATTAATTTTAAGTGACCTAAAAGTTTTTTGTTTAGATTAAAAGTTTATCATCTGTTTTTTTAGACAGTAGGTACCTGCTAAATACTAAACTACATACTACTAAGTAGTTTTAAGTTTTGTTAAAACTACCGTTTTTTGTTAAAGGTATTTTTTTAATTAAAAATTATTTTGCCATGCCTATCTATCTTATTTTTTTTATTAATTAACAAATGCGGTCGAATAATACCCTGTTTTCCGAGCAACCGAAACATTATCTATTTTTCAACAGTCGAAAAAGAGGCCTTTTATCGACATCCCTAGTTGAAAACCGGGATACAGCTGGTAGGCTTGAGGGAAGTGCCGGTCGAAAAAGGGTAAAATGGGTGTTTTTTACTTTTATTTTTTTTAGTTCTAATATGTTATTAATAGGGAATAAAAAAATATATTTTTTTACACTAATGTGTATAGAATTAGCTTATAGTTCTTTCCTTTTGACAAATATAGAACACCTTAAATTTTCCTTCCAAAGTCCAAACTTGCACTAAATGGTAGAAAAGGGGCGCACCTACCCTAGGTAATAATGTTTAGAAACAAGGTATTGTGTGGGAACAACATTTGTTTTGTTTCTTGATTAGTTAAATTTTCTAGGTTTTGTTTACACGAAAATATACGCACAGCTGGTTCTGGCCAAAACACCAAAGGCTTGGCCAAAAGACTAATAAAGCCATTCCACGAAGACACATTTTGGCTGGAATTTTATTCTTCTCTGCCCTGGGACCCAATTCTTGAACCACTCGGATTTTTTGTCGTATACGAGTAAAATTCGAATGGTGGTTTCGAGTGCTCGAAAAAATTGCTATTCTTGAATGCCACTCGAACGCCAATTCCATGTACGACTTTTTTTTTCGACTACACTACTTGGCAACGCTGTTTTCGTATAATTTTGACCAACCCAACGCCGGTATGTCCGCCTAAACTTGCCGCTCAAGTAAATTCGACAGTAGAATACTTATTTACCTAATCTGTGACAGTAGATAGACATATTACCGCATTTGTTTTTGCAATTTTTTTTTAAAAAGTGATTTATTTTCTAGATATATGTTGTTGTTTTAACAAAAAAAGAAGCTGTGGTTTATTTTGGTAAATGCAATTATTGTGTAATCATTGGTAACGGTAAGTACCAAATTATAGTAATGGAAATTTGGGGCCTAGGGGCATCTAACCTCTTTGAAGTGTGGAAATTTGGGGGTGAAATTCGCAGTTGCATTTTGAGACTGCTTAAAAGAAAACAAATAAACTTCATAAGTATTCTAAAGGGGTATTGAACTTGAGGCTTTGTCTGTAATGAGTGGCCAGTGTTTGACGAACTTGCATACATCATGCTTTGACAAAAATTGTACAAGTGTTAAGTAACATAGGGGTTTTTATTGAAACATTTGGAGTTTGCATTTTGTCTGTAGTATAGAAACAATTTAATTTTTTGCTCCCAGTGTTTTTTCTCAGTTTCTTTTTGAGTAGAACAGTTTTGCCTTTTAGGCTGATAAGCATAATAAACATTTCAAGTAATCAGTAACCTTTCTTCAAAAAACCCATTTTTTTGTTTAAATTTGAATATCTTTACCTGTCAATTAACTGCAAAAAAAATTAACTGTTGTAGACTAAAGCAGCCCTCATATGATCAGTATGATTTGATTTGAATATGTACATTATTTTTGTAGATGTCTTTATTTTTCAAAAGGTATAAACAAGGACATATATAAAAATCTTGCCAGTAATACGGATCCAGTGAGGTCTGCTGTGGTACACTCAATGAAAAAACTTTTTGTTACAGGTTTCTCAGAGAAGACATGAAGATCATTTTTGAGGTGTGAAGCAATTTTTGCCTAGCGGTCCTGTTGCAATGATGATCCTACTAGAAATACTCAGATGCATTTGGTGATCTATTAACTTTTAAAGAAGTTTTTTAAATAAATTATAAGTAAAATAAAGTTTATTGTAGTTTTATTGTAAAAAAGATTATACAACTTCTTACATAAAAGCTTATACAGTGAGAACGAGCAAGTTGGAATACATTTTCTAGCAAGTTAAATTAAAAATTTTTTGAATAAACCAAAATCATGCCTACTGAGATTTTTAATGAGCAATATTTTTGATGATTTTTTTTGGACAGAACCCCAGAAAGAGGTCATGGTTCACTTTTTTTTGAAAATCTGTTAAATTAAAAAAAAAACATTTTTTATTAGTTTTTGAACAAAGTGCTACAAGTTGAGTCTACCAGTTGCAAAAAAAAATTTGGTATTACTGGACCTCTTGTCAGGGGTCCACCACCTATATTTTAATAAAATTATAGGTTTTACTTTAAATGACTTATATTCTCTAAAAATTACAAAAAAAAAATAGAAATAATTTTGTTTTTGTTAATTTAAAAAAATTATTTGATACCCTTTCTAACAAGGTACCTTAAGTGGGGTCATTCCATCTTAAAAAATAAGTTGTATGCTAGTGGACCCCTTTCTGGGGGTCTGTCCAAAAAATATCAAGAGGTATCAATGCCCCACAAAATAGTTGATAAAGTGTGTTAAAAGAGACACATATAAGACAAAAAAATTGCACAATACTCAAATTTTTTGTAAATTTTTTAATAATTTTTCTTTTTTAGAGCTGTTCATTCATAAATTATTAACGCAAAAATTCAGGATTTTTCACTTCCCCCCCCCCCCCAGTCGTAAGGGATTTCCAAGAAAAAAAGAAATAAAAAAAAAACTGAGTGTCACAAGAGGCCACCTCTTTGCGTCCTCAAGCCCTTTTATTGCCAAATCGCGTCTTTTTTCAGAAGACCTCCTAGTTTTTTTTTAAATAAAGAAAAATTAAGCAAACACCAAAAAATATATTAAAGTAAACAAAAATGTTAGGTTAGATCACTCAGATTCGTATACGGAAATTGAGATTCGAGTGGACTTTACCACTCGACTCTATTTCCGAACGAAAAACTCGTATACGAGCTTTCAAGAATTCGAATGGTGAATATCCGTATACGATTTGCCGAATCCGTATACGGATTTATTTCAAGAATTGGGTCCCTGACCTTCGAGTGAGAGCATCGTGTGTGTGATCGTCCTGTGAATTGTTTAAAAATTCCCTTAAATACCCATCCAAATATTCCCTAAAAACAGGGTAAGTGTGCATTCGAATCACCTTGAACAGGTTAGACAAAAATTTTTTAAATTTTTTGAAAATTAATAATTAATCTAAAATAATAAAAAAATTGACGAAGCAGTTATGCTGAATAAAGACGTAAACCGCGCAAATACAGCGAACATTTTAAATAAAAAAACCGACAATGCCTTGAAAAAGGTAGAAAATCGCGACAAAAAAACGGATAATGAACCTTTGCTTTACGGAGATAGCAATAAGGGACCTTATGTAGAAGGGCGAGAGGTAGGAAAGTATAGCCTGCTCAAAATTGCAAAAAAATCCTTGACTTGAAGGTGGTCAGAGAGTTCTCAGTCAAGGGCAGAAGACGTATAGGGGTGACTTTCAAAGACAGAAACTCAGCAAATGAATTCATTAAAAAACAGGAAAACAATGAAGAGGGACTTAGAGCTTTCATTCCCTATAATTTAGTAACAAGAAAAGGAATAGTCAGAGGTATAGATGTGTCGTTCTCAGATCAGGAAATACTGAATGCTACCTCAGCAAGATATAAAGTAATACAAATTAGAAGATTCCGAAAAGACACTAAATCACAGGAAGGCGGAGCAGTCTGGGTGCCGACTGGGACCATGCTGTTTACGTTTGAAGGAAATATGCTACCAATGGAAGTGAGGATATATGGCCTACCTATGAGGGTAATACCATAAATCCCACCTGTCACTCAATGCTTTGGGTGCCTTCGATATGGACATACATCAACCCAGTGCAATGCTACCAGAAAGAGATGCCAGAACTGTGGTGAAACACCTGAGAAAGAGGATGGGATATCCTGTCCCACTAGATGCATTAACTGTAAGACTAACGAGCACAAAACTACAGCTAGAGAATGCCCTGAATATAAACGCCAGAAAAGAATCAAGGAAATAATGGCCCTTGAAAATATTTATTTCTTTGACGCCAGTGTTAGAGTTCCCAAAAGAGGAAAGAATACTTTTGTGTATAATGATAGAGATTTCCCTAAGCTACCGGGACCTAGGGAGACCAATACAGACACAGAATCTAGAAACAACAGAAAAAGAGGTCTTGAAGAAGAGACAACAGCGGCACCTATGAGAAAGAGGGTCGTTTCTGGGGACTTCCCGGGCTTTGACAGGGAAGAGCATAGTCTTCTTTGGAATCCCAATGGGAGGTTACCAGATGCGGGTCCCTTCCCTCTAGGGGAAAACAAGGATAAAAATAAACAGGTAGAAGACCCTCATGAAGACCCAGGAGAAATAATGCAACACAAAAGCCTATGCCAATCTACACCCGAAAAATGTATGGACACCTCAAGTGAAAGTGAAAATCAAGAAGAAAAGAAAACTTTGTCAGAACTAGACTATGCATTTAAAAAAAAAACCAAGCCCATCACTAGTACACCAACAAAAAACAAAAAATGCAAGAACAAAATTACAATCAACTTAGAATTATACAATGGAACATACAAAGCCTAAATGCTAACAGGGCATATCTTATAAACATAATTACAGAATACAATCCAGAGGTAATTATACTTAATGAAACCTGGCTAAAACAAGAATACAGTCTATTTGTAAAAAACTTTCAAAATGTAAGAATTGATGGCAGAAATGGTAATGGTGGAATAGGCACACTGATAAAAAACAACTTAACTTTCAAATATACAACAGAAGAAAGAAACTTTTTTGGATTGGTTTGAACACAATATGACAAAGGTACTTTAGAACATGCAGGGAGATTTTATACTGATGGGTGACCTGAATGCACATGAGCCAGTCTGGGGCAGCTATAAAAGAAACAGGCACGGAACAGAAACACTGGAACTGATAGAAGACATCAATGCAATTATTTTAAATGATGGATCTACAACCAGGGTAAGACCACCCGGAAGTAGCCCTAGCCCGATAGATATAACCATCTGCTCCGCAAATATGTGTCACAAAGCTACCTGGTGGAAAATAACTGAATACTCAACAGATCATTACCCCATAGTATGCGTTTGAAACTACTCAGTAACTAGAAACAACTATAAAAAAATACATCTATAACTTAAGGAAGACTGACTGGAGTAGCTATAAAATAAAATCAGAGGAAAAATTCAAAGAAACAGAGACAAATTCTAACTACCAAACCTTTGAACAAAAAATATTAGAACTAGTGGAGGAAACAGTACCTAAAAACAAAGAAACAAATAAAGAAATCAAACCAGGTAACCCATGGTGGGACGAAGATTGCTCCAAAAAACTAAAAGAAAGAAAAGAAGCGCAAAAAGCGTTCAAAAATAACCCAAACATGTCAAACTACATAAATCTTAAAACAATGTTAGCAGAATGTAAAAAACTATTTAAAAAAAAGAAAAAATCAAAATTCCAAGAGTTCTGTGGCAACCTAAACAGAGAATCTAATATCAAAGAAATCTGGGGTACTTTTAGAAAATTTTCCAATATCAAAAACAACAAGACTAAAAGCCAAGGTCCATCAAATGAAATAGCAACTGCAATTCTAGAAAACCTTACTACAGTAAATATAAATATAAACCTCATGAATTTTACATTGGAGGAAATAAAAAGCGCAATAAAATTTTAAAAAAAGGACACAACCCCAGGACTGGATCTCATTTCGTACGTAAAATACCTTGGATCAGCTTTCAAACATTTTTAACAACATAAAAAACGGGCATTCATTACCTGAAAAATGGTGTCAAGTACTCATTGTAGCTATTCCCAAACCAAATAAAGATGCATCCTGTCCAGAGAACTACAGACCGATAGGGCTGGGATCCTGTGTTGGTAAAGTACTAGAAACCTGTATTAGAAATAAAATAGATTGGTACCTAGAAAATGCTAGATTTTTCCCAGATCTCCAATTAGGTTTTAGACAAAACAAAGGAATAAACAATAATTTAGCATATTTAACAACTTACATACAAACAGCTTTTTTGAATAACCAAACTGTAATTTCGGTTTTTTTGGACATAAAGGCAGCCTACAATAACGTCAACCTACAGGTGCTCTATGGGCAGCTTGTTGAGAGCGGAATCCCTACCTCCTTGTGTAACCTAATATATAGGCTATTTAGTAGCAGAAAAATATACATTAGAGACAATAAAGGTAACCTTATAGGACCCAAAGAGGTAACTACAGGCCTTACACAAGGCTCGCCCTTAAGTACAACCCTATTTAATGTTTATATAAAAAAGATCTTCCTAAAAATGCCCAAAGGGATTAAACTTCTAGGATTTGCTGATGACTTATTAGCAGTAGTGACGGGGGTAAATGTCATACAAATGACAAAGATTATGAATGAAGCTCTGCAGATAATCAGTGAGTTTTTGTCAGACCAACATTTAACCCTTGCGGAACAAAAATGCGAAGCAATATGGTTCAAAAGAACTATATGCAAGACTAATCCCCCAGAACTCATAATAAACAATCAAAAAATTGAATATAAAAACAATGTAAAATACTTGGGCTCTGTACTACAAAAAAACCTTAAATGAGATTTACATATCAATAACTGTGTGACAAAAACAAGGAAAGGGATAAACATACTGAGGGCCTTTTGTGGGACCTGGTGGGGGGCAGACCCAAAGACCCTCAGGATCGCTTTCAATGGGCTGGTCAGGACTCACCTGGAGTTTGCATGGCTAGTTCAACAACCAACTTCAAAAAAAAACCTAAACAAATTAAATGTTATCTACCATCAAGGTTTAAGACTGATATCAGGATGTATGAAATCAACACCGATTACAGCCTTGTTGGCTGAAACAGCTTCCCTTGATCTTTGCACCAGGAGAAAAATCCTTACACAGAAATTCATAGCAAGAACAGCAACCTGCAGAAACGATCCTTTAATCAAAATACTCAAAGAATATAAAAAAATAGCTCTAAAAAAATATATATAGCTCAAATTCAAGAACTACCTATTTTAGATCTAGGACTAAAAAAAGGAAATGAATACAATAATAGTGAATTTTTAGAAAAAACACAGAAGCTGCAACAAGTTTTCACTTTTGTCTTCACAGATGCTTCAAGGTCAAAACAGAAAACAGGATATGGCGTCTTTATACCTTCCATAGATTACAAGTTCTCAGGTAAACTCCCTGATAATATAAACATATGCCTAGCTGAAACCATAGCCATTAACGAAGGAATCAGAACCTGCCTAGAAAAAGACATAACTAATATAATAATATTCACAGACTCAAAGAGTGCAATCGAGAAATTAAATAAAAACAAGATTGATGGCAAGCTAGACAAAGTCACAGTTAATACGAAAAAAATGATTCAGTTGATTAAGGAAAATCAGGACATATATATATCATGGATACCAGGACATTGCAAAATAAAAGGAAATGAAATTGCAGATCAGTTGGCAAATATTGGTAGAGTTCTGAGCATCCCTAAAGACATTCCATACTCTGTGCAGGATGTCTGCCTTATACATAAGGAAAAAACTATTAACAATTTTAAACAGTCATGGAAAAAAGACATAAAGATAAGAAAAAACTGGTATAGTGATATACAGGATAAATTCCCAAATAGAGCTTGGTATGAGAGTGACCATGTATGGCTCGACAGAAAACAAATCACAACATTGATAAGAATGAGGACAGGACATTGTCTTATAGGAAATCACTTACACAAAATTAACATTCTGGAATCACCCCTTTGCGAATGTGGCCAGGAGGAAGACCTTGACCATATCTTTCTTACATGTCCCATAAGAAAAATACATGGTTTTGATTTATACAACAGCTTAGCAGAATTAGGGAACCCTAGACCTCTCTCCGTAAAAACTATTCTCTCAAACTTAACAAAAAAAAAATATAAATCTATTGACAAAATTCTTAAGGTATAACAAAGAAAAAATTTAAAGGAAATTAAAAAAAAAAAAGAAAAACAGAAGAAGGCTCTTTACTCAGCATAATAAAAAATAAATTAATAAAAATAATAATAAAAATAAAAAAAATATAATAATAAACCAAATATCTAAGAAACAAATCAGTTAAAAGAAATAAAGAATAATAAATAAATAGATAAATAAAAAATTCGAATGCACAATTTCCTCTTAAACACACCACCCTTGAAAATCTTTGTGTTATTGTCAGAATGAGTGTAAAAATTTATGTTGAATGTATGTATATGTATATCTGAGATCCCATCTTTCCTAGTTAAAACAAGTAGAACATAGGGATAATTGACGGAACAGTGGAAGAAAACAAGACAAACATCTGGCAGGAAGAAGGGAACTGGGTTGCGAGTGGCAAAAAGAAACTGAGAGCGAAGGAGGATAAGAAGAAAGTAGGAGGGAAGAACATTGGTGTTCCAGGAAGGAAAAAAAGAAAGGATTGTTTTTGAAAGATAGAAAAAGAACACAGGCTCTAAGTGGCTTAGATGCCAGACTTCCTTAGAGCCAATCGATGTGTGCTGGCTAATTGATCCACAGGGATCAGAGCCAAGAACCAAACATTGAATTGAATTGAATTGGAATTTTGAAACAAGGTGCCTTAAGTGGGGTCATTCCATCTTAAAAAATAAGTTGTATGCTAGTGGACCCCTTTCTGGGGGTCTGTCCAAAAAATATTCTGTAAAAATATTGCCGGTTAAAAATCTCCGAAAAAATGTGTTTGGATTTTTTCAAAAAACTTAAATTTAACGGACTAGCAAGATTATTCCAACTGGCTTGTTCTCACACTGTAGTCATATAACATAGCGTTTTTTAATGCACTTGACAGTAAGTACTTATTATGTACTTTGAAATGTAAATAAAGAAAAATAATGTTTTTATATTTATTTTTGCATTATAACATAGAAAAAATAGTGAAACTGGTTAAAGTATAAGATTAGGTTTATTAGTTACATGCGGGGGATTTTCCTACTTGAAGCAGTTGGGCCCTTATATTATCCAAAAATTAAGCAAAATAGGATAAGGCGTTGTACCCAGGGGGGAATCAAGAGGTATCAATGCCCCACAAAATAGTTGATAAAGTGTGTTAAAAGAGACACAAACAAGACAAAAAAATTGCACAATACTCAAATTTTTATTGAAACTTTTTAATCCCCCGCCCCTCCCGAAAACGCTCCTTTTATGTATTTTTTCTTGAAAATATGTTACAAAGTTGGTACTTTTTTAAATTCTTTTTCTTTTTTAGAGCTGTTAAAAAAACAGTAAAATCTCCAAAAAATTCATAAATTATTAACGCAAAAATTCAGGATTTTTCACTCCCCCCCCCCCAGTCGTAAGGCATTTCCAAGAAAAAAAGAAATTAAAAAAAACTGACTGTCACAAGAGGCTAAATCCCCCTTCCACCTCTTTGCGTCCTCAAGCCCTTTTAGAGCCATGATGCTTGCCAAATCGCGTCTTTTTTCAAAAGACCTCCCAATTTTTTTAAATAAAGAAAAATTAAGCAAACACCAAAAAATATATTAAAGTAAACAAAAATGTTATTGAAGGTTAGATCACTCAGATTCGTATACGGAAATTGAGATTCGAGTGGACTTTACCACTCGACTCTATTTCCGAACGAAAAACTCGTATACGAGCTTTCAAGAATTCGAATGGTGATTATCCGTATACGTTTCGCCGAATCCGTATACAGATTTATTTCAAGAATTGGGTCGGCTGTTAGTTTTCTGTGCAAATGTGTCAGAATAAAGTCGAGTCTAGAATAAGTTCCAATAAGTCTCTAAACGTGTCTCATTTTGTCTATTTGACCATAAAGTAAAAGAAGAAGCGTCGCTTTCAAATTAGACGTTATGCGCTTTTTGGATCAAAGCTGCACAGCACCCCCGTGAAAATGTCATACGGAATATAACAGCGCGAACAGCGCCTGCGATCTGGACAAGGGACTAAATTGGAACGAAACATAATGACGTTTGACAGTGTCATCCTGTTCTGTGGTTTGACTGCTGTTGTGGGAAGAGAGAGAGTCCACCAGAACAGACATAAAGAGAGACACGCGACACACCTGAATTTATTCTGTGGTGAATGTCATTTTTGTCGGGTGTTCCCCTCAATCTGATTTTTGATTAAAAAAAACTAAAATCAAATCATTGTGTACTAGACCGGCATATTTTATATTTTGTACTCGCGGCTACAGACTAAAATGCACTCTGGCTCCTTCGATTTCGAGGTTATGTTTTAATTGTTTTGTTTTTGTTTAAATAGCCTGGAGCATGGAATAAATAAATTTCTTCGATGGTGGAAGTGTTTAAAGACCTTTCGAGTTTTAAGAATTAGTATTAAAAATATTTGTCGTGTCGTTAGTTCGGTCAAATTTAGTTCAAAATAGCGCTAGTAACGAAATAGGGTGTCTTTCTAACATATTTTTTCAAAAAAAAAACTTCCCTGACTTCTTTCGCGGGATCCTAGCGGGTGTGAAACAAAACCGAACCGAACCGAACTTAACCGAATCGAATTATCGGTTTAGTTCGGTTTGGTTTCACAACCTCTGGGATGCCGGTTCGGTTCAGTTCGGTTCGGTTCGGTTCGGTTTTGTTACGTTACTAGTGCTATTTTGAACTAAATTTGACCGAACTAACGACACGACAAATATTTTTAATACTAATTTTTAAAACTCGAAAGGACTTCAAACACTTCCACCATCGAAGAAATTTATTTATTCCATGCTTCCAGGCTATTTAAACAAAAACAAAACAATTAAAACATAACCTCGAAATCGAAAGAGCCAGAGTGCATTTTAGTCTGTAGCCGCGAGTCATATTTTGTGAGTCTAACAAGCAGTAGCAGTGTAAAAAAGAAGCAGCAGCAGTATAAAAAACAAGGAGCAGCATATAAAAAGCAGTCAATTCAACGACCCCATACCAGTGAGTTTTAAGGTGGATTTATTGTTCGTTAAAGTAAGGTAAGGGGTAAGTTCATTTATTTAGGCTTACTTCATACTTTCCACTATGAACAATGGAAATTTCTATTTTAAGGCCATAAAAAAGTAATTTTAATCTTATCTTCAATTGATCGTGGCATTTTAAACATTTCCAACTTTAGTTTTTTAAAATATGTAGAAAACATGTTTGACGTAATCTAGTGACAGTTACGTCAACTTGTTATTTTTTAAAAGGACTTTCGAACAAGCTATAGTTAGACAAAACTTGTGAAATTTGTTAAAAATGGTAACAGAATACGTTTGACAGTTGATAGATTTTGACACTTTTAACATAGGCAAGAAGCAGTTATGCTAAAATGTTGACCTTTCAAAGACGTTTTAAACAAGGTATTTAATGGGGTTTTCGTTAAAAACAACAAACAGTTATTTCAAAATGTTAGTTTTTCAAAGAGCTTTAAAACGAGGTATCACTCGATAGGGGTTTCAACTTTAAAATTTAAAGTTGACCGCCCCTTGATGCAGGGGCGAGACTCTCTTAAAATAGATCTATTGATGTTTACAAGGTTTTGCACACTGTGGTATTTCAATTTGCCAGATTTGCTGTAATATTGGCCTATTGTTTTGCTTTAACTACAAATCTAAAATTGTGATAATAAATTAATTAAAAATTAACAACGTAACGATTGTTTTATTTTTATTTAGTTGCAATTTTAAAACTGTGTAGGTACCTAAATTAATTAGTTAAGGTACAAAAACGGACTAAAACTAGTTACTCATATCTTTTAAGGCCGCCTTGTTTATGATAAAAACCAATAGGTTCTAACTTATAAGTCTAAGCTGTTACTACTTCTGAAGAGTTACAGTGATCTATCACTCAGCTGCGACACAGTTTTATGCCAAAAACTACCTTCGCTTAGTTTCTACCACCAAAAAACCAACTACTACCACCTTCTGTGGCTTCTATCCCCAAAAAACCAACTACTACCACCTTCCCCTACTTCTAACCCCAAAAAACAAACTACTACTACCTTCTCTGAGCTTCTACCCCTAACAAACCAACTACTGCCATCTTCTCCTAGTCTCTGCCACCAAAAAACCAACTTCTACCAATGCTTATCTTCTACCACTAAAAAACCAACTGGTGGTAGAAGCTAGGGAAACTTGGTAGTAGTTGGTTTTTTGCTGGTAGAAGCTAGGGGAAGGTGGAAGTAGTTACTTTATTGCTGGTAGAAGGTAGCAAAAGTTGGTAGTAGTTTGTTTTTTGGTGGTAGAAGGTAATCCAAGGGGATAGTAGTTGGTTTTTAGTGTAAACCTGATCTGTACCTAAGTGATGGATAGATAGGTAACTGTTTGGGAGTGGTAGCAGCTCTGTTTTATTAGTTAGGGTTTGATTTAACCTCAAACAATACACTCCAATATCGAAAAGTATAAAAAGGACATTAAAATTTTGATCTGTAAAATATAGGTAGGGGGGGGGGTGGTACCTCATGAGGCCATATTTTATGTTTGTATTCATGAAATATGTGGAAAATATTAAAAAAACTTAGCTTTTGGGGGGGCTGCCCCTGACATATATGCCACTGTGTAGACCCATGTTTGTAGGATAATACATTTTTTTGTTGCATCTTACTGCTTACTTTATGGCAATATGGCTTTGTTTGTTATTGTTATTGCTATATAGCTTTAAAATTCCTGCCTCCCTACTTAATAAGTTTGACAAGCCCTGTTCTGACTGCATCGAACCCATGTCACTATATCCGATGATGGCACTTGGAATGAGATTGTTGCATGCATTTTAGAGAAACTTTCATAGTGACAAACCAGCTTTACAGCCCCAACTATAAACTCAACTTTACTGTATCAATTTGATCATGGCACATACCTGTTCTTTTCTGGGGAGAAAGAGATGTGTCAATATGGAACTGAAACAGTATCCTTGAGTTTTATAAATAGCATTTTTTATTGCCTAATACCCTGTTCGGACTGTGCAACTTTTCCATGCATGCAACTTTTGTGTCCTCTCTCTCACTTAGATGATGTTACTTAAAGAGAGACAGAACAAACAAGTTGCATGCTTTGTTTGGAAATGAATGAAAATTTGTTTTATTTTTAAGTAAAACAAACACTGTTTTTTAATTTTGCAAAGGCAGCTTTGTGTTCCCCTCAGATAGTACTAACCAAGTGGTAACAGCTAACCTGTAATTTGTACTGTTTTGCCCATAATGCCATGTAAATCTTGGGCTAATGTCAAGAAATCTGTAATGCAATAAGCCATGGGCGCAGCCAGGGGGGGGCACCAAACCTAAGATTTTTTTATATATTTTCCACATATTTCATGAATAAACACAAAAAATAGCATGAAATACGACATCATGAAGCCTCGCCCCCCCCCCCCAGACATATTCCTGGGTGCGCCACTGCATAAGCTGTAAAATAATATTTTATTCTGCATAATTACCAGACAATGTAATCTCAAAGCTAAATTTGTATTCAGGGTAGTAATGCTATGTTTTTTGAACAGGTGTCAATTGGAGCTTCAGCAGTCATGTTTTTTAATGTGGTTTATAAAGTGTCACTTAGTTTTATTTTAATAAATCTAAATTTTTTAACAATCTTAGTGGAAAGTTAGTGATAGTGGTAATTATTTATTTTTCGCAATTTTTACTGTAAAATCTTTTAAAATAAAAATTTTACAAAGTTTTTTTTTGTTTTATTTATTTTTATTTAATTATTTTAGACCGGTTTTCTTTCTAACATAAAAATTTTTGTTGGTCCCCCAAAAGAGGATTCTATTCACAAAAAATATTTTATAGCTTGTGAAAAAAGAAAACAACTAAATAATTTTTTTTACATGTCAATTGTAATGTCAAAAAATGTTTTTTTTCACTTGTTGACACAAAAAATATATATTTTTTAAACTTTTGAATATGGTGGGGGGTGTGACTGTTCTATCTGAAAAAGGTAGTTGTTATTTTGTCTGCAAATTCTATTACATGTCAAAACTTCAGAAATCTTTAAACTAGAACAGGTCATTATTCACATAACTTATATTATCATGGCATTTTTCTAAGTAAGGCCTGGTTTACCCAAAAACTTAATGCACAATGAACAAACTCATTGCTTAATTTTAATATCTCTGTTTCCATCTCCTTAGTATTGTAGACATAAAGTATAAACACTAAATCTTTCCATTGTGCATTATGTTATGGGTAAATTAGGCATAAAATAGAAAGTTCACATTACTTTGTTAAGTAATCTTATCTACAGTTTGACTAATGGTATCCGACCCTCGGAACCGAAATCAAAACATATATTTTTACACAAAACATAAAGCCCAATTGTGTAAAATTCTAAACTATACAATATCAGGACTTCCACAAAATCATATAAATTCATAAAATTTGACTTGTGTATTGTGTAAAAACATATTTTTTGATTTCTGTGCTGAGGATCAGATACAATAAGTCAAACTGTATATACTAGTGGCCTGTTTTGTCTTATTTTTATTACATATAATAGTGAGTTCATATTGCTCCATTGAAAGCTCCTAATTGTATTGTATTTAACATTTGGGGATATATTGTGCCTATATTACCTAATGAGTTTGACTACATTCTTGAAATATGTAATGCTCAAGGGGGAGAGGATTTAGCCTTGCATTATATTCAATGTGCTTGTTTTTTAATGGGGGAAGCAGGCATATTTTTGTCAACCGCTACAAAAAACTGCAGACTACAACAAAAAAATAAATAGGATTTGTATTATAGCACTAGCCAAAATGGGTTATATAGGGTGTTGTAAAATTCAATAAAATATTTTTAAAGATAATTTCCTAGAGTGATTTCAAGACAAAAAGTTTATATAAACAAAGGTCTACAAACACTTAGTAGTAGAGATACAGGGTGTTTAAATTTACTTTTTTTATATAGCTTTTACAGTTTTTGTGATATTTAGCTCAAATTTGGCTCGTATATTTACTTATAGGCACTACAAGTTAAGGCATGTCAAATAGGTTTTAATTAATTTGTTTATTTTGATATACTCGCCATACCATACTGGAGCATTTTTTATTTTATGATAGCAGCTTTTGGTGCAACAGTGATTTTCTCTAAAATGGTTAAAGATGCAAAAAAATTTCATAAAAACAAAAAAGTTTGCAAATGAAACAAAGATTTTATTTCTTGTTTTAAAATCCCTACTTCTCCCTACCAGTGGCTTAAAACAAAAAAATTCTGGGGAAAAGGCGACATGACCCCTGAAAAAGGGTCACTCTGTACATGTTTACTATTATTTGGCATGTCTAAAAGTGTAGTGCCTATAGCTTAATATGCCAAATTTGAACTAAATATCTCGAAAAGTACAAGAGCTATAAAAAACTAAATAAAAGAAACTTTAAAACAAGGCGTTTAAGGTTATATAAAAATTTTGCCTTGAAACCACTTAAGGAATTCAACACTAAAATTATGTTATTGAATTATGAAACACCCTGTATAATGTGTATTTTATAAAAACTTATTTCAATATGTAAATAAACAGTGGCAGAACTACAATGCAGCAAGGCACAGGGTTGCTGAGAGGCGTATGCTCTATAGAGAGCCCGAAGGGCTGGAGTGATCACACACACACAGTGATAAGTAAAAAATGATTTCAGCGAAATTAAAAAGGTTTAGTTGGTGGGAGCACCTCTGCCCTGCAGAAGATCTTGCTGTATGGTGGTTCTATCACTGCTTGTCTTGCAATTCATTGCAAGGAAAAAGGCTGATCAATAGCAAAAATTGTGTACAGTTCTTTACATAATCCATATTTTTGTTGGTCCTGTAAGTCCATCTTGGTCTTATTTAGGTATAAAGTGATAAAAAATGACTAACGAATAATACCAAACCAAAGGTCCTGCCAGGACCTAATTTTTACTGATTTTTATTAGTCCGAAGCGCATTGATCAGCCCCTCGGCGCAGGATCTGTCCTGGGAAGGGTTTTAGTTGAGCGAACTGTCTATCCGGAAAAGTGTTTAAGTTCAATAAACTGTGTCTATCACGGAAAGTGTTTTAGTTTACTATCTGCTCAACACTGAAATAACAATATCACAGTTCATATAAATGTATCTTTAGCAGTAAAAAAGCTGGTAAGTACTATAATATGTTTATTAATTAATTTTTAAATATTAATATAATACTGTTCATTGAATATCAGCTGATGATGGTACAAAAAGTTTGTTTTTGTTTAAAATGTATTTTTTCAGAACCATTTCATATAAAGTTTTGGTATTTTCCATAAATTTTGTAAAAAAATTATTGTCCACAAAGTTTTACTATTTGACGATATTTTTGTGCAAATTTGATGGAAAAAGTATGCCATGATTTAAATGGGATGGTTCTGAAAAAATACATTTTAACAAAAACAAACGTTTTCCCCATCAACAGCTGATTTTCACTGACCAGCAGATTTATTTTAACAAATATCAGCTCAGCTGGTGTTCTGTGATATCAGCTGATTGATTTATTTTGACAAAAATCAGCTGTGTCCCGACATATTTGATCTAGACAGAGAGCTATAGTCTTCTCTCTTTCTGGACCGTGTTAAGGTTATTCTCGTGTTACCAACGGTTTAACACGTAGTTTGCATTTCTTCCCTTTGGTGTTCTGTGCTGCACAGAAGACCACGGTTCGGTCCAAGGACTGTACACAGAGAACAGGACGGTCCACTTCCATAAGCCCCATATATTCCAAATTTCGCTACGTCACAAAATCCTCAAGGTGTTGAGCCATCCTTCTATGAACCTACTCATCCTTCTCAAAAGACCCTTGATCTGTTTGATAGGGTGGTCTTTCCTTTTCTATTCACATTAAATGAAAAAGGACAACCGAACATATTGATTTTTTTCGCGAATCCAAAGTGAGGTTAGTTTTTCCGTGCATTTCGCATTTTTATTTATTTTATTGTTATTTTCATTATTTTAAACAATTTTCGGAATCGCAAAATCCCAGGAGTATCCTGTGCGGTTTCTGGATGTAAATCCAACTATTCGAACTTAGAAGTACTACGTTTATGAGTTTTTTTAAATTTCCACCTTCCAATGACTGTTCCCAAGACTATTTTGCAAGAGTGGCTAAGGCGTTGTGGAAAAGACAATATGGATCCTACGAAAGCATTTCTACAGATTTCGAAATTCCTTTTCAAGATAAACTGCTAGGTAAATATCATTTTTTTAAATCTATTTAGGGCCAAATTCTTTAATTATGTAAGGCTAAAATTCAGGATTTTTTGCCGCCCTTCTTCTGTCGTAACGCATTTTCAAGAAAAATATAAAAAAATCATTTAGTGTATAGTCCTTGCCATAGGCAGTTACACTTTTGTGACTTTGACATTCACATACCTATTTCACAGATTAGGTTAAATAAGATTAGTAAAAACCTATTTCCCAGCCTATTTCCAAGCATATTTCCTAACCACAAATATATTAAAAATTAAATAGGTTGTGTAGGTATACCTTATGTTGTGTTAAGCCTAAATGATTTATTGTTGTAATCTGCAGAGTTTTTTAAGTGCTGGGTGGAAAAAAATATGCCACTTTAGTCAAACTCAGTATGTAGGTACATGGGCACAATAAATCCATATGTGGTCACAGTGCATGGAGGTCCAGTAGGGCCTGCCACCAATTTTTGAATACATACATACATACATACCTTATGTTGACAAAAAAATTGTTCTCATAAAAACAACTCAACAACATAGCATTTTTCAGATTTTTTGATAAAGAAATAGGTTGAAAATGTCACAAAAGTGTAACCACCTATGGCCAAGACTATGACACAAAGGTAACCCTCCCCCCCCAGAGATTACTTAATGTAACACTAAGCTGCATGTGAATTTATTTAGGCCTATGTGTGTATGTTTGATGGCCTGTGTGTTCATCTATGAACAAGGCATGATCAGCTGAACCAAATTTGTTCACCATCCTACAGGACTTTAATTAATTCTTGATCCTGTAGTGTATTGTAGTTTCCTATGGAGTCCTGTAGACCTATTGTGGGCAGCTGATCACCCCTTGTCTATGAAGAAACCTCTACAACCACAAAAATTAGACATTAAACATATTTTTTAATTTTTTTTCTGTAAATGTGCAATTTAATTGTTTTTCTGTTTGATTATCTTAATTAGCTCAAACAATGCTACTAGTACTAATTTGACTCCAATAATAGTGAAGTTATCAATAGTGCCAACTTAATTTGGGACACCTACTGTAATTTTGACAAAAATGTCATAACAAAATAATACTTGGACAATTTCCAAAACCTCAGGTTTTTTTGTGAATTCCATATGTACTAGAGTACAAAATGTACCCTGTAGAAACTCCCTTTTTTTAAAAAAGTTCCTTATATATGTTTTTTATTACAGGCTTATGTACTTCCAAAACAATACTAAAGAATACATCTGTGCCAAGTCAAAACCTATCAGTGAAACCAATAGAAGTTGATCCTGAAGAGCCAACTGCAGGTACAAGCATCAAAATCGAGGAACATTTGCTGGTTGATGTTGGTAGAAAAAGAAAACTACTTAGTTAAAGTCTGATTTTTTTTTGTTTTGCGCAAATTGATAGAGTTATTGTTTGAATTTTTTGTATAGGAGTCTGCTACTGTACAAAAATGAGTATTCATTTGGTTTGCAACTGTTGGTGTTTGTGTGTGTCTTTAATAGTTTCAGAATCTATTCTAAGTTTAATTTAGTTGTTTTCTTTGCCTCCCCAATAATTTATTTATAATGTTCTAAGTTTTTTTTTGTCAATTTTAACAATTTCAGTTTTTTGCACAATGGAGATTTTGCTTTAGCACAGTTTTTTTTAAGATATATTTATATTTTTTATATATATTATTAAAATGTAATATATTATTATATTTTTCTCAATTTTTTAGAAGCTAGTGTCACTTAATAAAATCAAAATGATGCTGAGAAGTAAAAAGGTCTTGCAGTTGGGTAAAAAATACTAGGACATTTCTTAAAAAAGTAAAATACCTACATGTCCTAGATTTTTTGCCCCCATGGTTCATTCTTCTTACATTTCATTTATCTAATTCAGGATTTGTTATTCTGATGTTTATGGTAACCAATTCCTTATTGCTTTTAATCAATAACCCCCCTTAATTTGGTCGAAATTAAAATAGAAAAATAACTTTTATTTAATCATTTTATTTTTATCTTTAAATATGTAAACATGTATCCTGAGATGATATCTTTGGGGGCACTAACATATACCTCATACAATCAAACCTATAGGCAACATTTAGATGAAGCAATAAGTTAAAATACTGATAACTACAAATTGCTTCAACAGGACAAAAAGTGAGATTTTAATTACTAAAATAATAAGGGACAAAAAGCTAGTACTGCTGCTAGTTAGGTGAAGTTGAGCAATATACACACCTCAGTAGGTACACATGTTATTTCCTTTTAAACATAGCAATGTTGTAGAACACTACATCAGTTGAAAGAAAAAACTGTATAATGTATTGACAAAACATTTAATTTATCATGTCATGTGGAATGAGGTTTCATACTGTACAAATGACATGATAACTGAACATTTTTGCCAACAATATCTTGTTTTTACCAAAGACGGTCAGTTTATGGTCCTTGGTTTTTTCTATTCAACTGATGTGCCATGTTCTACCACAAGCCACTACTGACAAAAAGTGAATATTTCTTAAGTGCAAAAAATACCTCTGGGCCTGATCAGTAGCAAAAACTTTGTACAGAGACTTAATAAACCATATTTTTGTTGACCCTGTTAGTCCTTAAAGGTCGTGCCAGGTCCTGATTCTTATCAGTCCTGAGTGGTCATTAAAAGTGTCGAGATTTTGTATAGGTCCTTACATATTGATGAGCCCCTCACTCTAGGTGGTACTACTAGGTGATAAGTGGAATGAAATGTATGCATTGTTCTACAGGAATTAGCAATAAATTTTTGGTCCTGTAGTGGATTGCAGGGTATGCATACATCTTAAGCTAGAATGCCACTATCTACCTATAAAATTTCCCTAGTTTTGATTAAAAAAACCTGAAAAATAATATACAAATGCTATTCTCTGATAATGGTTATTTGCTTCTTAAAAACCATAAAAGCTTAAGAAGATTTGATAATAAAAATTGATGTAGAATAATGTTGTGATTAAGACAGCATCAAAATTGTCCAAATGTTGGATAAAAGCATTATAGCTTAAGCCAGGCAATATAGTGTCCTGCACAGTCCTTTAAATGAATTTTGTACACCTACTATGGGCAGCTGATCACCCCTCATTCTAGGCATATGTATTCTAATGGGGAGTAAAATACTATTCACAAAATATTCTAGATGATATTCCAAATATAAACATGTTATTTTAAGCAAATGCTATATGACAATGAAAAAATTTATTTGATTTTATTGATGATTGACGGGTTCTGTAAACTATTTTCTGAAGAAGATACACCTATGATATTTTTATATAAAATTGTATATTATTATTATCCTTCTACATTACAGCGAGACATGGTTTAAAAAAAAACGTTTTAAAATTTTTATGAAAAAGTGAGGTTATGTCGTGGAGTATTTTGTGACGTATTAAAAACCGTGTGACAGATTTCGCGAAGTGGACCATCCTATTCTCTGTGTACAGTCCTTGGGTTCGGTCCGCTTTGCAGACCAGAAGACTTTCTCCCGTGCTAAGCTCTGAGAAGTATTACAGGCACCTTAAACTGTGCGGCCAAACATTTTGATTAGTTCTTAGGTTTGACATAGATGGCGCTCTTAACAAAATATTGATTTGTTTTTTGGAATCAATACTTAGGTTTTTACAAAAAGGGCCATACTAAGCAAGAAGGTTGCAGTTGTAAATTAGCATAACCAATTTGGATAATATATGCTAATAACAGTTGTGACTTTCTTACAGAGTACTTAAAGACAAAATTAAAGATTTAAAAAATCAAAGAACTTTAATTTTGCCTGTTTCTTGGTCCTTTTTATAGTCGGATTTTCCTTTATGGTGTTTTTGACAACTTTTACTAATTTCATCGTGTCAGACTATTTATTGATAATAAATTATGGTTTTCATCATTGTTTCCAAAAGCAACCACTGCAACTGAACTGTAAAAGTTGTCAATGTCTCATAAATGAAATAAGTGACTAATTAATCCTTTTATTTAAACTTACTTAACTTTTTAAATAAAAGGAATACAAAAAGGATTGAAACTTGGTAAAAAAAATTATTAATACAATTTACAAAATATACATGAATCTCAATGACACTTATTAATTAAGTAAGAGTATTTGTTACAATAGTTAAATATTTTTACACATATATCACACCCTCAAAAAGCTCAAAAAATTAAATTGTTGGAAAATTGCAAAAAACTTTTGCGATTACCATAAGAAGCTGTGGTAACTTAAAACTTTAAATATATTATTTTATTATTTGTAATTTGAATTGTGACTTTCTTTGACAATGTATCAATAGTGAGTGACAAACCACAAAAAGTAAAAATCCTAAACTTAAAATTTTGAGATGTGTCACTTTTGTTCTGAGGGTAGAATATGTGTATTTTAAAAATCTTGCCAGTTCGGTAACCCTAACAAAATAAGGTTTGATTATTTACCCTTTTAATTATATGTTTATAGTGACTGGAAAAATTGTCAGCTATCTCTAGACGTTTTCGAAATGATTGTCCTGCTCTGGTTGGCTAATTTTTTACTGTCAGTTACCAGTCTTTGATAAAGCTTTTTGGCTTTTGGTGTCAGCTGTTTCTCTCTAGTCAAATTTACTGAACTAAGAATGGAGGATTGTCAACGCTTTTTCAATTCTGAAAAAAAATAAACATTACAATAATTAAAAACAGCACACCTTTGTAGATATATTTTTATTAATATCAAATATTGTATGGATATTTTATATGGATCTCCCTTAAGGCACCACTAAACCAGCAGTTCAGGGAAAATTGTTTTGTATTAAAATCTGGCAAAATTTAAATACTACTACTATCATTGGTACCTATTTTGGTGAGAATTACTTGCATTTGGCTGCTTAGTATTTGAGGGATTATTAAAGATTCATATTTTAGAGAATTCACTGAAACACAAATAAATATTTTTTCTTTGTTCATGTATTATGCAACTTGTATCAAATATTCCTAATATATCATATATTATTATTGCATGTTAAATCCCTTTTTGCCTTTTTTTGGTTTGAACAACCTTAATACTTATTTTTTCATGTATTTTTATTTGCTAATTATAAACCTCGATATGAACCAATATTAAGTCCATAGACATCGTTAGGCAAACAATGTTAAGTCTGTGTTAAGGTTGTTCAAACCAAAAAAAGTCAAACATAGTCTGGCTCTGGGGTACAGATATAGGGATCATTGATACATTAATTAGCAAACTGTCACACTAAAATCATTCAAAATCATTACATATTAAGCTATATATTATAATGCAAAAAAATATTAAAAAATGTCATCTATATTTTTATTCAAAAATATTTTTAAAAAATGTATGAACTATCCCTAGTCTCCCCTATTTTATATATTTACCCATTTTTCTTAATTATACGCATAAACTACCTAATTATGGTTTGCAAAAATATTTACCTTCTGTTTGAACAGAATGCTTCCTAATCCTTTGAAACGGTAATTAATGTTCACCTTTTTATTAAAAGATTACCGAAATTACGCATTAGGTACAGAAATTACTAGCGGCCTAAAACTAATCCTGCTTTTAATCCACTAATCTGCATGTTTCTTCTGGATAAATGAATTCCAAGAATGCCCAAGCTGTAACCACTTTAATTTTTCACAAAAAAGTCTAAAAATATCCACAAAATAAAACATATTTTTAAAAATATATTTCAACCTCACCAAATTCACAAAATCTGACTCCATTCTGCTAAGAAAATGGCTGTTGGGTGATCAACTTACTGATCTAACCCTTGAAGTCAAGTTACTCTCTCCTTCTATATACTAAAGAAAAAGACGCAATGACACTTTTTGTTCATTGCTTTATTTTGTAATATCAAATGAATGGGAAGCATGTTAATTTTGCTGCCTACCCTTAGGGGCTCACTTGGGGCTGAGAAAAAAGCCAACTGCTGCCATCTACAATAAAAAAAACAATGTACACGGCCAGAGGTTTTTCGATTAAATACTTCACAATGATTTCATGTAGAGTGAAACTGCTTAAACGAGTCAATATGTTATGACCAGGGGCGAGTTTGTAAAGTAATCTAATTTTGCTCACCGATGAAATCGGTTTTTTGACATATGACATATGACGTTCATCTGACATTTTTGATCGGTGAGTCTGATGACAATCGAAAAATAAAAAAGAACGCGATGAAATCAGATTTTTTAACCATGCTTTTTTCGATTTTTATTTTTTTCTAAAAGAGTCTCTGCACAAGCACATGAAAACAATATTTTCACCGCAACCTTGAATTCTGGAATGCCGCGGTCTGGTGATAATAACTCCAGATCTTTATCATCCTAGTTTTGAGTCACTATCTCTATCTTCCAAGATGTCCACCGCAACTTTGCTTACTACACCGTGGGGCATTTAACAAAAAAAAAACAACAAAAAATAAACAAATCAGCCTAATAAAAAAAAATAAAAAGCAGCTGATTTTGATGTAACTGACATTCATCGAAGATTGCTCACCGACCCCCAGAGTCGGTGAGCATTGATGCCATCGATTGGTGACTTGGTGGAATTCATCAGATAATTTACAAACCCGATGGATTTCAACGAATTGCACTGATTAATTTAAGAACTTGAGTGTTGTCATCGATGAGCTTTACGAACTCGCCCCAGCTGTATTTTGTCAACAATTAAGAAAAATTGTTTTATTTTTAAAACGCATTAAAAGTTTCAAAAATGGACAAACATTCAAGGGTAAAAAACAAGAGGAAATTAATCAGTCCCGTTTTTCACTTGCAGGTAGGTATGTTTGGGGATTTACAGAAAACATACACAGGGTGACGACTTTTGATTGTTTGATTGAAATTCTTTATTTAGCACCCAAGCTAATTATTACAAGTTATATATATATATATATATATATATATATATATATATATATATATATATATTTATATATATATATATATATATATATATATATATATATATATATATATATATATATTTATATATATATATATATTTATATATATATTTATATATATATATATTTATCGGTTTCACAACGTTCTACGTCTTCCGATCTCCACTCGTTTCTGTTTGCCCATAATTCATCATCTAGGCCTCTTATTCTTATTTCACTGTCTACTCCTTCTCTCCCGCTTCTCCTTGGCTGTCTTTGTTTTCTTCGGCCAGTTGGTTTCCATTGTAGTATTTGTTTTGGTAGTCTTTCATCATTCATTCTTTGTACATGTCTGTACCAGACTAGTTGTTTTGTTCTTATATCATCCATTAAAGTACATTCACCCACTGTCATAATTTCTCTTATTCTTTGATTTGTAACTCTTTCTCTTTTTGATTTCCCTGCTGCTCTTCTCCAATAGTCCATCTCCATAGCGCAAAGCATTTTTTCTGTTCTATCCTTGATTGGCCATACTTCTGAGCCATATGTAATAATACTTTTTACAATGGTGTTATATATAAGCTTTTTGTTATGTTTTGATATACTTTGGTCCCAAATTATTCCATTTAATAAAGTTATTGCGTTTCTTCCTTGTATGTTTCAATCTTTTATAGCTTTGTCTAGTGTTCTGTCAGCTGTAATTTTTAGACCTAAGTATTTATACTCATCACAGGACTGAATTCGCTGCCCGGTATTTAAGATTAGATCCTGTTTCATTCCACCGATACACATATACTCTGTCTTATTGAGATTAACCTCTAGTCCCCACTTATTGTACTCTTCTATTAGTTTTCGTGTCATATATTCGAGGTCAGCGTGTGCCACTACTATCTGATCATCGGCGAAACATAAAGTATACAAGGTGGTTTCGCCCAACAGAATTCCCATGTTTTGGCATTTTCTCTTCCATACTTTAAGGACTTGTTCCATGTATATCTTGAAGAGCGTAGGCGAGATACAGCAACCTTGTTTAAGACCTTTATTTACTTGAAAGCCTTTGGTTAGTTTTGCTTTTATTTTAACTTTTAGATGATACTGGTTTATTGACGGTAGAAAAATCTATTGAAAAATGTCAAAGTCAAAGTCAAAAGTAGCTTTATTATCTGTAGAAAAAGATTACATTGACAAAGCCATACTTATCTAACTTAACGTCTACCTAATCTGCACTGTATATGCTAATATTAGTAAGAAAATATAAGTATACATATTCATTACAATATAAATAAAGTAAAATAATAATTATAACCAGCAAATAAATTTCACTCCGGTTTTATAATAGTCGAATCCATAAAATTGGAAATGTGTAAGCCTACTTTAAAGTTTATTAAAATTTGAATCCAAGAAAGAATATTTTATTTCTATTTATCTAGTGAGAAAAAAATTCTTCCAAGCTATAGTAGCTCTTTGTGGCTAAGAATTCCTTTGTCATCCTTCTGAATTTTTTATAGCAAACAATTTGCCTAATTTCCACCGATAAATGATTAAATATTTTTTTCCATTGTATATAAATGAGTTTTTAAAGAAGGTTGAATGCGGAATTGGAAGTTGCAATAAAAAGGGACGACTAGACTAGGAGATAGACGAACTAGAGTAAGTACTAGGTCTTTCTAATTCGCCTCGATATTTTTTAAACACCAAACAAACTGTCTCCAAAATAAACTTCTCAGATGACACAAATGTAGCAGTAAAAGGCAAAACAATAAATAGTATCTTAGAAAAGACAGAATTAACTCTAGAAAGGTCACAGGAATGGTTCATAAAAAATAAAGTACTACTGAATGAGGAAAAAACCCACTACATGTGCTTCAGAAGAAGACAAAGAAATGACATTTTTTACAATACAGTCATGATCAGAGACAAAGAAATAGTACTCGATGATTCAAACAAATTTTTGGGTATAATTATAGACCAGCACCTAGACTGGAGAGCACACATAGAGGAACATGAGACTCAACAAAGCAATATACTCATTGAGAGTGGTCAAGAATTATCTAAATCGACACACAATGACCATAATATACCATGCATACTTCGAGTCACTCCTTAGGTATGGCATAATCTTTTGGGAAGGCTCGAGTGAAATTGAGACAGTTTTCAAAACTCAAAAACGAACTGTTAGAACAATTATGAATATGAAATTTAGAGATTCCTGTCGAGGGAAGTTCAAGGAACTTAATATATTAACTGTACCAGGGTTATACATTTATGAATGTCTTCTGTTCTTATTTAAAAATAAAAATCTTTTTCAAAAGTACAAACCAAACCATTCACATAACACGAGAAATGAAGACTACATTTTTCCGCCACATAGGCTAACTCTAACTGAAAAGCTGCCAAAGTACTCTGCCATTAGATTTTTTAATAAGCTTCCTATGCAGTTGCAAAGAGAAACAAACTTTTTAAGGTTTAAGAAAACTATATTTAACATAATTACAAAAATTGAACCATATAGTATAAGAGATTTCACAGAACACAGAGATATTTTGCTTCTGCTGGTGGGAGAATCGTCTTAGGGTCCCTGCCTCTTTATCATCTTTTCACCATATTGGTTCTGTCTGTGTTTTTGTTGTTTTATGCTTCCAAATCTCTTCTTAACTACCTGAAATGAGGAATAAAGTATATTTATTGAATTAATTTGCAAACAAATAAAAATAAAATTAAAAAAAGAATAAACTTAAATATATTTCTATATTTCTCTGGGCTTCGACTGAGTTGAGAGATTTGTTTTCTTAAAACAGTGTATCGCAATTGTGTTAAGTTTTAATTTAATGTAGTGTATTTTGTATTTTTTATTTTGGACATTCACTGAGTTGACAAAAGATTTTTAAAACATTGTATCGTAACTGTGTGTCTGCTAAACTGTAATTTTAATTTTTAATTTAATGTAAGTAATGTATTTTTTGGATATTTTGCTTGGTATTTTAAGGTTTTATATTTTTGACAAAAAAGTCTCAACAAAATTTTAATTTTAACAAAATAGTACCAAATGTAGTGACCTTTTCATGTTCATCCCCAAAAGCATATGCCATAAGAAAGATGTGATTGAACCAAAGAATAGTATACATTTTTTGCCGTAACAAAATCCAAGTTCTGTGCTACTACTCTCAGAGCAAAACAGCCTGAAGCAATCTTACCATTTAACTTTTTAATATGTTCATCAAACTTAAGTGAATTATCAATTATGATACCCAAGAACTTATTAATACCCTGGTTTGTAATATTTTCATTCTGTAGTTGTATATTATTGAGATCACATCTAAAATTTAAAATATGTGTCTTTGAGACATTTAAAGATAATAAATTTGCATCACACCATTCCTTAATGAGACCAAGGTCGTTTTGAACTGTAACTGCGAGCCTTTTAGCAATAACATCATGCCACAAGAATGTGTTATCGTCCACAAAACTGGTGATTTTACCACTTATAGAAAGATGTGAAATATCATTCACAAATATCAAAAATATTCGAGGTCCAAGTATGGATCCTTGCGGAACTCCAACATTTAACTGTTGTGTGGTGGAGGTTTCATTACTTAAGATGACTGATTGTGAACGCTCAGATAAATACGACTTAAACCACCTTAACGCTACACCACCGACTCCATACTTCTCAAGCTTTCCCAACAGTATTCTGTGATCCACGCAATCAAAGGCCTTCGATAGATCACAGAACACTGCTGCGACCCTCTCACCTGCATTTAGTTTGAGATAGAGCTCTTCAAGCAAATTAAATATGGCATCACTGGTGCCTATGTTAGCTTGAAAACCAAACTGTGTACTACTAAGAATTCTATTCTCTATGAAAAAAATTTTCAGCCTAACTTGTACCAATTTTTCAATTGTTTTGGACAATGTCGGTAGTAGTGCAATAGGTCTGAAATTTGAAGGAATGTTGTGTTCTCCTCCCTTAAAGATAGGTAGTATTAAAGCTTTTTTTTAAACAATCCGGAAAATTTCCGTAATTAACGATTCATTGATGGCTTCAGCAAGGACAATCAAAACTGATTCAGGGAGTGCCTCAAAAATTCTAAGAGACATTTTGTCCCAGCCAGTAGAGTTTTTGTTTTTTAATTTTTGAAAGATTTCTTTAATTTCAGAAGCTGTTGTGGGAAAGGGAAAATGTGTTTGTAACAGAAATATTATTTAAATAGTCCAATTGATTTTACTAGAAAGTTTCTGGGCTATACTGCAATAGAAAGAGTTTAAATCATTAGCTTTAAGATCTGTAGACACTGAAGATAAATTTTGCCCCCTCAACTTGGTAACTATTTTCCATGTTTCTTTATTTTGATTATGAGATTGCTGAATCCTAGTAAAATACTATGACCGTTTAGCGTGTTTTAATGTTATTTTATAGAGTTTACGATAATTTTTATAATAATCCAAAAAATGTATGCTTTCAATTTTGAGAGAATTTTTTATATAATTTAATGATCTCATGTTTTTTTCCGAAGTTCGAAGCCCTTTTGTATACCATGGACTTTTTTTCTTTGTTTTAATATTAATAACAGGAAAAGAGATATTAAATTTTGTGCACATGAGTAAGTGAAAATTATCTAAAGAATCTGGACTGAAGAATACCCTATTCCAGTCTGTTTGGCCACATAACAGAGAGAATTTTCTATAGTTCTTTTTGGAAAAGATTCTACCTCGCCTACTACTAGGTTTAATTTTGATGGGATGTTTAATAGGAAAACTGAAGAGCACAGCCTCATGATCCGATAAACCAGAGTGGATCGTAGTGCAATCCACCAAATCATTATTAAAAGTTGAGCACACATAATCTAAATTAGTTCAATTTCAATTCAATTTATTTTATTGTTTAACCCTTTCGCCCCGGTTGGTACATATATGTACCAGCAATTTTCAAAAACATGTAAAAATCGAAATAAACGTGTCAGCGATGCAAAATTTGCACCAGTCCGGGCTTTTCGGTTGCGACCGCATGGTAAATAGTGAAAAATGCATTGATGTCTTGCGCGCGCGGCTCAGTGCTCAATTAGATACACACAGGTCACCACGTGTCGCGATTTTTTGTATATATAGGCGTTTTTATGTCATGTAGTGCCAAATTATAAGAAGTTTTTATTTGCTAAATGTGTTTAGAGATTTCCAAAATTGAGGTATGTATAGAGTTAGTTTTTTATGTTGTGATTTAGTAATTTTTTGTGTACTGGTACATATGTGTACCAGCCGGGTTTTATGGTGGTACTTATGTGTACCAACCGGGTTCAAATTGCATATTGGCCAAAATTAATAAATTCATTATATCACATTATTTCTTTGTTTTAGTAACAAAATGAAGCGCCGTGCATTATCAGAAAAGGAGTTACAAGAAATTCTTGATGAACTGTCAGACCAGGTGCCGTTTTCTTCTGGATCTAGCGATAACTACAACCCTAGTGACCTTGAAGGAAGTGATACATCAGAGTGTTCAGACTGCTTCAACCCGCCAACATCGTCACTATTGCAGGATTCTTCACATTTCAATTTAGAAAGTGACACAGAGCAGGTAGTTCAACCTCAAGGTCAGGATGACGCCAATCGGCTTATGGATTGGGTATTACCGACTGCATCCATTAGGCCAGCAAAAAATTTACCGCCTGAAAGGTCCACTTCACTTAGCAACGATATAAAAAAAAACATGAGTCCAATAGAAATTTTTCAGAAAATGTTTCCCCATTCCTTATATCTTCATATAGTAAATTGTACCAATAAGCGGATTGAAATTTTAAATAAGTCCAAAAAAAGCATTGAAAAGATGACAGATAAAGGAGAAATACAAAAACTAATTGGATGCATGTTTGTGATGTCGTATAATAAACTGCCTCACTTGAAACACTATTGGAGTCAGAAAGAATCCATGGGAAATGAGACTATCAAAAAAGCATTTCCACGTGACCGTGGCAAAGAAAAGATTCCGTTCCTCGCATTTTTGGTACAGCTTGCTGAAGAACTTATCGCCCAAGGTAGGCAAAATACTGCCTTCCAATTCTCACCCCATAGAGGTGTCCTTTCCAAAAAAAAAGAAATTGTTTGGTACTCCCTTACATCTTCCCATTGAAGGGCGAACTAGAAGACGATGTGTAAGATGTACACAAGAAAATCAACGTCAAACAAGAACAAAAACTATTTGCCAGGAATGTAACATACCTTTGTGCAAAGACTGCTTCTCGCTGTATCATACACAGTAAGCTTTACAAAAAGTTTTTTTTAGAATATAAGTTTCGTTTTGTATTTTTCTGTAAAACAGTTAGGTTTTTGAATATATTCTCCTTCTTGAACAAATTTTAGTTTTGTGTCCGGGACCCGGTTGGTACATATCTGTACCATCATAAAACCCGGATGGTACATATATGTACCACCTTCCCCCACTACTATCCCAAGAAAAATTTAATTTTTTATGATCAATTTTACTTACTTAGGGTCAAATTAACATACTTAACCTAAATTTAACTTTCTAACTCTTCTCCTTGAATTTCGGGTCGAAAGGGTTAAAAAGATATTCTTATAACAATTTAAAGTACATAAATTATATAGTGCAGAACTATTACCTAAAGGATTTTTGTTTAAAAAAAAAACTAATATTTAACTCTATTCATCTCGAAAGACTGCCCTTTCTCTTAAAATTCCCGTCACCGCTTTAAAAATTTCCTTGACCTGGGCAGGAGTAGGGTTGTTTAGCTGCAAAGCGAAATTATCAGGATTGCGCCAACTTTCAGGCCTAAGATGCTGAAACAAGGGACACCTGAATAGTGAATGAAATAGACTGTCAGGTTCGCGCAAGTTACATATGGAGCAGATTAAATTTTGATCAACAGGGGGCAGGGTGCCAAACAATTCTGCTATTGTAATTTGAAGAAGTGCGAATTTGTGCAATTACTCTTATCATATAAAAAGCACAACTGCTATAGAGATATTTAGGATAGTTACCCGGTCCAAAGGAGCTATAAAATAAGGTATAGTTCGCGTTATTAGCAAAAAAAGTGTCAGGTTGAATATATTTGTCACGCAGACGGCTAAGAACTTCGGGTCTTTTCCTTTTTAATACGCAGGGGTTTAACGACCACAGATCACCCAGCCCAGATTGCTCGAACCACTGGCGAACGCGATAAACCCAATTAAATTTGCCATCAGGATTATAGTTTAGTAAGTTCACCTGTCGTTCGAGGCATACTCTGGGCAGTCTGTGGTCTTCCATAGACAATACTTTAATTAAGTAGTATTTAAATACAAAATACGCGACCGGAAGAGAGCCAGTTTCACGTCTTAAAATTGCATGTGCAGTATTACGAGGCAACTTAAGAAGCGATTTATAAAAGGAGGATTGTATTTTTTCCAAGTTTTCATAATAACGCAGACCCCAAACTGGCCAACAGTTAGTAAAGGAGTTAAGGACTGAGCTCGAAAATAGCTTTTTGTTTACAGAAAAGGAGTTATATTTTATTTTGTTTGTAATACTAAGAACAGCACCGGATGCTTGGGATGCACGTAAAATTGTGGTCTCGCACATTTTTCGAAAGATGTTTGAGGAAGAAAAAACTACACCCAAATAAATGTATTCATCAACCACCTGCAATTCGCTGTCATTTAATGTAAATTTAAAGCCACCAGCGTACGGCCGCCAGTTCGGTTAAAACACATTATTTTAGATTTATCTGAGTTTACTGTAAGTTGATTTTCGACAGCGTATTGATTTAAAATATTAAGTTTTCTTTGTAAATCTACCTCAGAGTCGCCTACCACGACCAGATCATCGCAATAAAGTAATAAAATCAGATCTGTGCTAGAGTAAATGTCCAACCCTTGAGCCCCTCTGTCCAAAAATGTTTGATCAATGTCATGTAAAAAAATGTTAAATAAAGTTGGACTTAAGGACTCACCCTGAAGGACACCAGCACTAATCGGAAATGGTCGTGTCAAGCCCTCCGAAGATCTAATTTGAACAGATGCATTATCATAAAGACTCTTGATGACCATGATAAAGCTAGAGCTTATGCCTAAGCGGTAAAATTTTTGCCACATTAGATTATGTGATATGGAGTCAAAAGCTCTGCGAAAATCAATAAAAGCTGCGAACACTTTACGCTTTTTTAGTCTTAAATGGTTTTGAATCGCAGTATGAAGGATGAACACATTATCAGTGCAACCTCTATTTTTGCGAAAGCCTGACTGACTCTCAGGAATGACATTATGAACCTCTAACCAAGTCAATAGCCTGTTTAATAACATTTGCGTAAAAACTTTTAATGAGCAGCTGACCAGAGCTATTGATCTATAGTTATTAGGATCATTAATTAGACCTTTTTTGTATAGCATTGAAAAAATTACTTTAGTCCAAGCATCAGGTATTTGTCTTAGTTTAATTATATTTGAAAAGAGAGCGCATAGATACAGTAACCAGTTTTGTGGCAAATTTTTTAAAAATTCATAAAGAATCTGATCAACCCCAGGAGCCTTTTTATTTTTACAGTTTTTAAGTGTGATTAGTAATTCATCCAATTGCACTGGTCTGTCCAATATGGGGTCATACGTTCCAAAAAATAGGACATTGTGTACAAGATTTGGTTTATAAATTGTTGCAAAAAAATCTTCCCATGTACTCTTGTTTAAATTGTAATTTGCAGATATTCCTTTAATTTTTTTGATATTCTCCCAAAAAGTTTTTGAGTCTCTAACTCCTAAAAATGAATCAGCAAGTGATTTATTGTAGTCATGCCTTTTAGACGATAAAAGTGTTTTGTAAGCCTTTTTATTTTGCAGATATCTCGATTTAAACGGTTCTATAAAATGAAATTTTTTTGCTGCATTCAAGGAAATTTTTACCAGTTTTTTCATATCAGAACATCGCTTATCATACCACGGCTTATTTATTTTTCGAGAGCGCACCGAGTAAAAGTTTGACCTTGTCGAGACCAGATTCGCAGCACTCGCTGAGTAGTTCACCGCTTCACAAAAGTTAATAAAACAAGTGTTAACATTTGAGCATGGAATAATTTTATTTGAAAAACACATAAATTGTCTGTAGGAGTTTTGCGCATTATCGTCCCAACAAAGGGAGTGGACAGCCTGCACGATTTGCCTATTTGATTTTCTGGACTTAAACAAATTTACTTTGAAGTTTATTTTGACACATAAAGGCAAGTGAGATGATGCAAAAACTTCGCTATTTACAAATAAGTCATCAATAATATGCAGGCCTTCCACGTTAGACAAAAATAGGTCTATGACACTATTTCCCTGTGTCCCGACAAAGGTAAACTGCGAATCTAAAGTAGTTAAAGTTGTTGGGGTTATTCTTGTGTATGGGATGATCTAATGCATAGAAAAACTTCAGGATGCAGTCACCGAAGTTCACAGTTGGACCACAAAGTGGCGAATAAAATTAAATGAAACCAAATCAATTCATGTTGATTTTACAAACAAAAATATAAATCACATACAAATAACAATTAACAACATTCCCGTACCATATTCAAATCAGGCAAAATATCTCGGTATTACACTTGATGCCAAATTGCGCTGGAAAGCACATGTTAAGAAAAAAAAGAAGAACTTGAGATAAGGTATAGAAAAATGAACTGGCTAATTGGAAGGAAGTCCAATTTAACAATTCATAATAAGTTACTGCTTTATAGACAAATACTGAAACCAGTATGGACATATGGTATTCAACTATGTGGTTGTGCTAAAAAGAGTAACATTCTAGTTTTACAGAGATTTCAAAATAAAGTATTAAGAAACATTGTGAATGCACCTTGGTACGTTCGAAATAGTGACCTTCATCGAGATCTAAAAATCGAAACTGTAGCAGAGACTATAAAAAAGTACGCAAAAAGCCATGAAGATAGATTTCATCGGCATGTGAATGGGGAAGCAATTCAGCTTCTAGACAATACTATGCTAGTTCGAAGACTAAAAAGAGTGAAGCCGTTTGAGCTAGTAAACTAAGTGAATTATATAAAACAAAATAATGCTACAAACACAACACAATTGTGAGTTACAGACTAAACAAAGCGGGGAGAACTGTTGAGTGAACCCTAAGTTTAAATCTGACTTTTCTAGTAAATTAAGTTAAAACAAAATTGCTAATTAGTCTTACTGACTAGTTAGTAGTAGTGCTGGGGAGACCATTTTTGGTCTAACGACTAGGCACACGGCGCGCCCTTTTCGCAAACTCCGATTTGCCCGTACATCATATATCAAACAGATGCACGTGCCCCTTAGGATGCAAGTTTTCTTTCTCTAAGAGGACTTAATTTTGCCTGACTCCTCTTTGTCGAGGGCAGGGATCTTTATACTGCGTAGCAAGTATACACAGTGTGTTAGCTCCCACTAAATTTCGCGGTTGTTTATATATATTTTTAAAAACACACAACTGTATGAAGGACAAAGCGCATTCCGCGTATTTGGACATGCGCACCAACAACCAGTGAGATCATTGTCAATCGCCTAGAGAAAAAGGCGTGTTAATTTCGTTCTCCAACTATTTCAAATATCTACACCTGAAAGTGCTCGATTTTTGTGTACTGAAGCATAGAACTAGAAACTTCAACCCTTCAGCTACGTGGTGACATCATTAGATCCATTCGGGGGCCCCTTGAAACGAGGAGAATTTGGCTGCAAAGGAGGTGAGTGCACTTATCTGATTACCGTTGTGTGGTTCCAACAATTTTACCTATGGACGTCTGATTATTTCGTAATTTCATATCTACATTTATGTTTGCTCGCGATATCATTAATTAAAATATTTACAGTCCACTGCATTTAGCGTTTTCTATCCGCGGGCTAACATAAAGTGCTCCTTCGACCGAATTATTTTAAATAATAAATCCATACGACGGTATTAATAATTATTTACCTAATCTGTGGCCAAGCCAAACAACGGCCTTGAATCGAGTAGTGAACGAGAAGTCGTCCGGGCGGTGCACGTGCCTTTTGCGTGCTCGATTCAGTAAACAAAGCGAAGGAACCACAAAACAAAACAAACAAAAACATTTCTCATTTATATGTTAGGGTGTTTCATATCATTTCGATATTTAAAACAATTTTCATCAATTGCGATAAATTAGTGCATATTTTCGACAATTCGTCATTTTTCTATTTCAGAAGCATTAATTTAGCGTTAATTGTATATTTACCGACAATTTCGTCATTTCAAAGGTAAAATCATGTCTGTCAAAAAAGCCGTACAAAAACGCAAGGGTTTTTTATCTGCGATCACCGAGTGTTATGTGTTGTCGCAGACTGCGGAAAAAGATGAAAGAGCGAGAAACGAGTTTCAAGTGAGGTATGCCGATTTGGATGAAACCTTCGATAAATGCATGCTGGCACATAATGACGTCATTATGTTGCTAGACGACTCGGACGATGAAGAATTTAAAACGCAGGATGCGATCCTTTCAGAAGCTCGTAAATATTTTTATGCGTGTAAGGGGGTTTACTCTAAAATATTTCCGGTTGAGGCCCCATCTTTTTCGGGATCATATGTTCGACAAAACGAATCTGAAACTCCAAAACTCAAAGAGTTGGGTATTCCCATATTTCGAGGTGATAAAAAATTATGGCCAAGCTTTTTCGATCTTTTTAATAACATTATAGATCAAAATCAAAGTCTAAGTAACGTTCGAAAACTTCAATATTTATTTTCATATCTCGAGGATGAGCCTTTAAAATTGATATCAGGGATTAGCTTATCTGATCAAAATTATAAAATTGCTTATGACAAATTAGTCAATAGATATCAAAACAAGCGAGACCTCGCAAATGATGCTTTAAGCTCAATTATGAACTCCACCTTAAAAAACGAGTCAGCTAAAGAATTGCGTAATTTAATTGACACCTTTTCTGAATCCCTAGAAATTTTAAAATCACTTAGCTTTGACGTTGACAGTTGGGACTTTATTATTTTTTTCATTTTATTAGAAAAATTGGATATTCCAACGCGTTCAAATTTCGAAATGAGTCACGCCAATACTAATAACGAAATTCCCACTTTTCAGTCACTTTTTCAATTTCTAGAAAAAAGATGTAAATTTTTGGAATCACTTCCTCAATCAACAGCACCCAAAAAGGTGCCTATATATCAAAAATCAAATTCTATGCAAAGTCAGTCTGGGCAAAAGCCTACCTATCAAAATTCAAATTCTATGCGAAATCAGTTTGGGCAAAAGCCTACCTATAAATCATCCAATTCGCCTTTTATAGGACTGGCTGGCACCTCAACTAATTCGAGTACGGGAATAAAATGTTTCCGGTGTAATCAAGGTCACGTGCTTTCGAAATGTCAAACATTTATTGATCTCTCACCTATCGATCGCCTATCTTTCGTCAAACAGAAAAAATTATGTCTAGCGTGTTTTCATCCCTTGCATAATGCAGATACGTGCAAATCAAAATATTCATGCAGGACTTGCAATAGTAAAAGGCACCACACTTTAACTCATATCTTAGAAACTAATCAAGAGTCTGGAAGCCAAGATACTAGTCCTTTCATTCACACACCACCAGTCAATAATCTTCATGTGTCATTAAATGCCTCAGGACCTTCAGGTACCTTTCTTTTATGCACCGCCATAATAGATGTTATGGACGGTTGCGGAAATTTTCAACCTGTAAGGGCACTGCTTGATTCTGGATCACAGACAGGATTCATCAGTGAAAAGTGTATTCAGCGTCTTAATCTTCCTAGGCGAAGTTACACCACTGAAATATTCGGATTAAATCAGATGTCTTCTTTTACTTCCAAAGGGCTCGTTCAATGTCACATTAAGCCACAAGGACAAGTCACTCCTTTACTTAATTTCGAAGCAATTGTGGTTCCACAACTATGTTCCAATATGCCTACATTCTCTTTGAACGATAATCAGTGGAAACACTTGCAAAACCTTAAACTTGCCGACCCATCTTATTTCAAATCTAGACCTGTGGACCTGGTTATTGGTTGCGAGCTATTCGCACAGATAATCAAGGAGGGCAGGGTTCTTGGACAGGTAGGGCAGCCTTCAGCCCTTGAAACTATCTTTGGCTGGGTCGTCATGGGAAAGATTGACGAAGTAGGTAGTCTTACGGAACGAACCAGTTGTTTTTTAACGAGTCATTCACCTCCTTTAGAGGTCATTCTCCCTAGGTTTTGGGAAATCGAACATTTGCCTAAAAAACAAATCTTATCAAAGGAAGAAAAACAGGCAGAATCAATTTTTACTGCTAGTGTAGTACGGCAACCGAGCGGTAGATTCATGGTAAATCTTCCGTTTAAAGATAAAATAAACCCTGACCTAGGAAATACTTATCCGCAAGCTTATCGTAGATTTTTACTTCTAGAAAATAGATTAATCAAAAATCCTGATCTGTACACTGCCTATTCAAGTTTCATGCAAGACTATATCGATTCTAATCATATGAGTTTAGTTTTATCTAGTCAACCAAAGGTCGACGTATCGTGTTTTTTAGCACATCATTGCGTATTAAAGCCGGAAAGCTTGAGTACAAAATTAAGGGTAGTCTGGGACTGTTCAGCAGTCACCCCAAAAAATATTAGTCTCAATGACACATTGTTATCTGGACCGAAACTTCAAAAAGATATTGCTTCTTTACTCCTTACATTTCGTCTTAATCCTATTGCCTACATTGCTGACATCAAACAGATGTTCCGTCAAGTCCTTATCAATCCTTATCACCGTCCTTATCAAAGGATATTGTGGAGGTTTTCTCCACAGGACCCACTTTCAGTGTGGGAACTTTCTACTGTCACTTTTGGCATGACATGCTCACCTTTTCTAGCCATGCGTACCTTAAATGAGCTGGCAGAGAGAAAAGGAACGTTTTCCTATGGCTAGTACTGTTCTAAAAACGTCAATCTATATCGACGATATCTTGGGAACTAGCCCTTCGCTTTCTGAAGCTCTCTCCCTTCAAACAGAACTCAATGATTTGTTGAAGTCGGGAGGATTTGAACTTAAAAAATGGGCAAGCAATTGTCCTGAGTTATTGGCAACATTGCCAGAGTCCGATCGTCAAATGCCTCTCTCTTTCGACAAGGAGGATCCCCACTTTATCAAAGTTTTAGGACTTCAGTGGCATCCAAAAAACGAAATTTTTTCTTATCAATGCCGAATGAAGGACAAACCCCCAACCAAACGTTCTATTTTATCTATCATAGGGACAATCTTCGATCCCTTAGGTTTTCTTTGTCCCTTGTTGCTACAAGCAAAATTTATTTTGCAACAGTTGTGGATATCGAAAATAGGCTGGGACGAAGAACCAGATTCTTCTATCATCGACTCTTGGAACAAACTTCGTTCTGAATTCCCGCTTCTTTCCAATTTTCAATTACCCCGACAAATCAAACTGTCAAAAACCAATACCTGTCAAATCATCGGCTTCTGTGACGCTTCAATTCGAGGCTACGCAGGCGTCGTATATTTTCGTGTAGAAGAGGAAAACAATATATCTGTTTCTCTCATATCTGCAAAATCTAGGGTCGCGCCTATAAAGTCACAAACTTTGGCTAGGCTAGAACTCCTAGGCGCATTTCTTTTAAGCGAATTAATTGACTTCGTTTTATCTAGCTATGAAGGAAAAATAACTTTTACAAATATCGTTACTTTCTGCGATTCGCAAGTCGTATTGCACTGGCTTTCATCCCCTCCTAATCGCTGGCAAACCTTTGTTGGAAATCGAGTCAGTAGAATCCAAGAAATCATTCCCTCAAACTCGTGGCGCTACATTCCTTCTGCTTTGAATGCAGCCGATATTGCGTCACGAGGGGCCACCCCTTCACAGCTCATGTCACATGACATGTGGTGGAACGCACCGCCGTTTTTGTGGTCTCCCGAAAACGAATGGCCCGATTTTCATAAACCAAAAATGCCGATTGATTTCGGAGATATTAATCTGGAGGAAAAGCCAAAAGTCTGTTGCAATGCGATAATTGATGTCAACTTCTTAGATCAGCTTCTTATCAAATATTCATCTATATCCAAAATTCAACGTATCATTTGTTATGTCCTTCGAATAGTTAACCTTTTTCAAAACCATTCCTATCAAAAACCCACTAAGCCGCCGGACCAAAAAGTTATTTTTGAGAATATTGTTTTTCCTACCACCGGTGAGATGCAAAGTGCGTTACACCTTCTTATCAAACGCGTTCACGGTTCTTGTTTTTCTGAGCTTTTTTCCGCGTTATCTAAGGATAAACCAATACCGAAACCTTTGCGAAAACTTTCACCTTTTCTTGATGAGAATAATATCATTAGAGTCGGTGGCAGATTACAAAAATCTGACCTTTTGTCTTATTCTGCAAAACACCCCGTCTTACTTTCGAGTGACCATCGTTTAACTACTCTTCTTATCGAGTCCGCTCATCGACAATATCTTCATCCTGGGTTTAAAACATTACATAATCTGCTTTTACAGCAATTTTGGATATTATCTGCCAGACGGGCAATTCAAAGAACCATATCCAAGTGCTTGCAATGTTTTAGAATCAACCCTAAACCCTATAGACCGCCCATAATGAGTTCACTTCCCGCTCATCGAATCAATCAACTAAAACCTTTTTCGAGTGTAGCTATCGACTTTTGTGGACCTTTCTTTGTGATTCCTCATCGTTACCGTGGTTGTAAAGCTTTCAAATCGTATGTCTGTGTGTTTGTCTGTACGGCCACACATTGCGTGCATTTGGAATTAACCATGGAACTGTCCACCGAAGGGTTCGTAGGTGCATTCCATCGATTCATTTCCAGACGCGGAAGCGTGACGCAATGCTGGTCAGATCAAGGCAGTAATTTTATAGGGTTTCGTAACCAATTACTGGATTACGCAAGAAGTGCTGCCACCAGACTTTCTATTCGTTGGCATCTGGGACCTCCTCTCAGTCCACATTTCAATGGCCTGGCAGAAGCTGGCGTCAAAAGTTTTAAAACTCACTTTGTACGAGTTGTCGGCGACCAGAAGTTGTCTATCATGGAGATGTCCACCCTTACCTGTCGCATAGAAGCCGTACTTAATAGTCGCCCTTTATCTCCTGCCTCTTCAGACCCACACGATCTTCAACCTCTTACCCCTGGGCATTTTTTGACACTTGAACCCCTTAATTCAGAAATTCCTGAGTCAGATTTGTCCGAGGTTCCCCTAAATCGGCTCTCGAGATGGCAACTAATCCAAAAACTACATAATGATTTTTGGAAACGGTATTCTATCGAGTATTTGCATACGCTACAACAGCGACACAAATGGGCTGATTCGTCCTCAAATATCAAGTTAAATGATTTGGTTATCATAACAAGTGATCACATTCAATCGCCTTTGAAATGGCCGGTCGGTCGGGTCATCGAACTGCATCCCGGCGGGGACGGTCAGGTGCGTGTTGCGACGGTACAAACGGTTACCAGTGTTTATAAGCGGCCAGTTGTAAAACTGTGCCTCTTGCCAAATTAAAAGTAATTTTAATTTTCTACCTTTTACCGGGTATTACAATAGGTTTTTTTATCTTTAATTTTTTTTTGAATTTTTTGTTTGTTTGTTTTGCCTTTTTTCGGGATTTCGTTATATCTAAATAAACTTACGATACTTATCTGTTTTCATTCATTTATATTTATCGGTCGATTCTTTTTCTTATATCTATATCTGTCCGGTTGAGATTCTAAATTTGTGTGTTTTGGAGGGCAGTTATGTTAGCTCCCACTAAATTTCGCGGTTGTTTATATATATTTTTAAAAACACACAACTGTATGAAGGACAAAGCGCATTCCGCGTATTTGGACATGCGCACCAACAACCAGTGAGATCATTGTCAATCGCCTAGAGAAAAAGGCGTGTTAATTTCGTTCTCCAACTATTTCAAATATCTACACCTGAAAGTGCTCGATTTTTGTGTACTGAAGCATAGAACTAGAAACTTCAACCCTTCAGCTACGTGGTGACATCATTAGATCCATTCGGGGGCCCCTTGAAACGAGGAGAATTTGGCTGCAAAGGAGGTGAGTGCACTTATCTGATTACCGTTGTGTGGTTCCAACAATTTTACCTATGGACGTCTGATTATTTCGTAATTTCATATCTACATTTATGTTTGCTCGCGATATCATTAATTAAAATATTTACAGTCCACTGCATTTAGCGTTTTCTATCCACGGGCTAACACAGTGGACCCACGCTTTTACACCCCTTCCGAAAGGTGGTCCTGCTACATGTTAGACTTGCATCTATCTAACATGGCTATCGTCCCAGCAGAACTTGGTTATAGACGATAGACTTCTTTCCTTTTCAGCGCAACAGTCGTGGTCGTCGTGAGTTCACTACTGTAGGAGATTTATGCTGGCGCTGTCCTGGTTCCGACTATATATAGCACTTATAGCAGGCTCCTGGGTTATTATCCCTGGTTCCTCGGCTGGCTGCGTGTCGGCTCCTGGACTACACCTGCGTATATTCTCGATGTTCAATGTCGACTTATATTTTTTGCGTGCATCGCATCGCCTGCTTATTCGATGACGGCTTTTGAACGCTGAAAAGGAACTCGGCGACAGGGCGACAGATTTTTTTTTTTTTGTTTTTGCATCGTTCGAGACACGAGCCTGGTACCTTCTGCATGTGAAGCCGACGACCATACCACGGCACTACCCTGCCGCCTCTTACTGACTAGATTGTAATACAATAAACACAGTGTGTTTGACAAATAAAAAAAAATTAACTTTTGCCTTACTATTGCGGTATAACTCTTTGATGGCCTTAATTAGTTGTACGCTTATGTTTGTGTTTTCCAACGCTTTCCAAAGTTGATTTAGTGGTATACTATCATATGCCTTCTGCAAATCGACGTAAAGCAGAAGCAGCTCTTGTCCGTATGCCATTTTCTTTTCAATAACTTGGGTTATACAAAAGGGATGATCTGAAGTCGATCTACCCGCCCTCCACTTTATTTCTTATTATTTCAGAGTATATTCTGCTTAGTGTACTAGTATATTGGTTGAGGTTTAGATGAACTGAGAATGCATTGAAGTTGTTAAAGTATCCTTAAATGTTATTGTTTTGGATAAATATTTAGTTGACAGTTTTTGATTGATTTGATTATTATTGATTCTGTAATTTTGAGGAAAAGTTGTCAATATATTTTCGAAACCCATTTTGCAATTTTGTTCATTTTCGAAGCAACTATACTCAAACTACGATATTCTCTTAACCAGTGGTTAATAGAATAAACCATTTGGAGGCCCCGACGAGATAGCTGCTAACCGAAATTCAAGATGGGCAACAACGATTACAGTGTCACGATGAAGCTGTTCAACAAATCTTTCGAAATGTACCGAGAAAACCTAGAGCAAACTTTAAAAGATCCGAACCCTGATTTGGCTGAAATTCAAGGTACATTTAAATTACTTTCGAAAAAGAATGATGATATAGACGAAGAGTTTAGCAAACTTATACATACGATGCTTAACGAAAATAAATCTGAAGACGTTATAGCAAATGTTATGAAAGATTCTGACGATCATATGATTAGATTTGGTTCTTTAATGTATAAGGTAGAACAGCTTATGACGACTAAGATTTTTGAGAAACCCAGCTCTGTTTCCACTATTCGACCCAGACTTAATCTACCAAAAATTGATTTCCGAAAGTTTGGCGGTGATATTAAAGATTGGCTACAGTTCTAGAGTTTATTTAAACGCATACACGATGACGATGAGATGGAAAATGATGACAAGTTCCAGTATCTCTTACAAGCTACGATTCAGAACTCCAAAGCCAGGCAGTTGATTGAAAGCTACCCTCCCACAGGTGCGAACTATCCTAAAGCCATTGAAAGTTTAAAGTCAAGATTTGGTAGAGATGATTTATTAATCGAACACTATGTCCGAGAAATGTTGAAACTAGTTATTAATAATCTCACCAACAAATCCAATAACCTAGAGTCACTCTATGACAAAATGGCCCCACAGTTGAGAGCACTGGAAACGCTTGGTGTGACAAGTGACACCTGCGCGGCATTGCTATATCCTCTATTGGAGTCATGTTTACCAGAAGAGATATTGAGAACCTGGCAAAGATCTATTGAGTTCTCCATTACTGATCCTTTAAAATTGCGCTTGACCAAACTCATGGATTTTTTGAAGCGTGAAGTAGAAAATGAAGAGAGAATTCTAATGGCGACGAATTTTGAATTAAAGAATAAGAAGAAAGTGTGGCCAATTAAAATGCGTTGGGTGACATTTTGTGACACTGTGAATAGAACAATAACACTGTGCCAATTTGTGACACAAAAAAACCACTGAATAATTAAACAAATATCTGGAAGCAGAACTGTATTTTTCAGCTAGGTAAAACACTGATATGCCCGGTAACTTTTATACAGTGGAGAAGGGGGGTTCAGAAATAAGAAAATTTTAAGTGCGCCACAGTGTTTTAATACCAATGTTTTACAAAGAATATCTTAAATAAAATACAGTTCAACTCAAACGTTGTAGCCAAACAATGAAACTCTACTTACTTCCGAGGCTTCCAGAGTATTTGTGTAATTAAAAAACCAAAAAAAAATTGACTAATAAACAAAATAAAATCCTAAAAGATTCCTAAATGAATCAAAATGACACAAATAGAAAGTTCCTTATAGGTAGATGCACATTTCCAACAGGTCACAGTGTACCTACATTTGAGTCGGTAGTGTAAGACTCACTTATATAAATGATTGTTAAAAAAAATATACTTCCAAAATTATTCCGTCATAGGGGAAATCTGGACCAAATATCTGCTGTCATCATTCTACATTGGGTAGAATGAGACAGACAACAACCCAGTCCGAGATCTACCCCATGAGGCAAAACAATGTAAGGAAACACTAAATAAAATATAACCTCGTCTCTCTTTTGTCTCTGCAAAGTTGGTTCATTGGATTGTACAAATAACACAAAATTTAGTTCATCTTGTTTATTACAGTAAAGCTACTGGAAAAATACTGGAGACATGGAATATAAAAAAAAATAAAACAAGTTCGGGCCAAAATAGCAAGGCACTCCAAATTTCACAAGAGAAATTGTCTTAAATGAATGAAATGAAGGAAAACAAGTCAACTTAGTAAATATACCGCAAAATGGTGGTCATGACGTCATACCGTTACCTTGCGTTTACAAGCAATGTTGAAATTAAACTGTGCAAAATTATATATGGAAAGATTATGTCTAAATTATATTGTGAAAATTATATATGAAAACATTATAGTTAAGGCTTGCTCCTACCTTGGTCCTTCAATTATTTAATAATTATTGGTGTTTTATTTGGTACACCTGGAAGTGTTGTTGGTTTTCCGACATACTCCTGCTACTCCACCGGTCCCAGTTCTGCCCGCGCCTCCCCTCGTGCTTGCTTAGCACATGGTGCTAGGACAGCACATGGTCCAAAAATGTGGTTGGATCTTGCCCGAGCGTAAAACCCTGTGGAAAATGAAATGTTTCAGTTCCCTGGAATTCGTCTATTTTGCACGAAGTTCCCCTACACCGAGTAACTTAAATCGAGAACCCCATGTCGACGCAATAAAATAAAGTAGATTTAAACAGATGAACTAAAATAATCCTAACGTACCTTTCCCAGAGTTACAGTGCTACACCCGGCTTCACACCAGCGGCCAGCACAACTGTCCCGTCGATGGAATGGACAGGGCGCTCTTATTTCCCGTAGAAATGGCGTAGGCCGCCTTAAATCCCTCTCCGAGGGTGTGAGCGTCACTTAGATTCGCCTAAACACGACGGCTCACAGTAAACCGTCTTTGGTATAATCCGCAACTACTGCAGTGCCAATAAGTGCCAATAACCACGAAAACAATGGCGACACCAATAGACGGCCACCAGCCCAGCCAAAATTCTTTAGGAAAGAGACAAGGCACTTTTTCGAGAACACAAAAAAAAATGAAGTTGCCGGAAATGCCAATCCCCAACTTGGGTGGGGACCGTACCAACCAAATTTTCCCGGTCAAATTCAAATAAGAATGCAACCGCATTTAAAAAAAACTCGCAAACCAAAAATCCCGCCGATTCTAAGTTGGTCAACCTGACTTCCGCCGTTTTCCAACCAGCCAATGACAAAAATACACTAGTACTTCCGTACACTGCGCATGAGGTGTTGTCGGATCTATTTCCAAGGTTGAAATTTTTATAACAAGGACATCGAGACACCCTTCATACATAGACCGAACATTTGCCTACCGGACCCCTGCCGACATAGCAAGTAGGAGGAAAATAACCAGCAGGACTGTAAGAAGCTCAGCATTGAAACCATCAACTGTAAAATCAATTACTGGAGATCAGAGCATGCATCAAACCCAGGAATATTTGAACATTCAACCAATTCCCATATGAGTAAAGCTATACTAAGTGTAGAATTTAGTTGTATTTTAGTTACAGTTTTAGGCAAAAGTTTCCTTTGCTCTTTATAAATGTTTTCTCTAAGATTCATATGGTTTGACGCTATTTTTGTAAAACATTTCTACATTAATAAAGTTGTTTCTGAACCTGAACCTAAAAATACACACTGAACTACTGCTTAAACTCGGCACAAGAGTGTTCAGATGTTAACTCACACGATTTCGTTTATTCTTTTAGTCTTGGTTTTTATCCCTCGTTTATCTCCCATTTACAAAAGTGCATAACTCGTATTTATTTTATCTTCTCCTCATCAAATTGCAATCAAAGATATCAAAGGGGGCAGAGCCTCGGTTGTTCCTGGTCAAACCGTGGACCTAACTATGTTTTCGTGCTATCAAAACTAGCTAATCCGTGGAGGATATGAGGTTCGGAAGAGAAATTATTTTCCCAATATCCTCGAAAATAAACATAAGCGAATGAAATGTTCATCTAAATGTTTCCTTCCTGTTACTGAAACCATTTGTGATGCGGCAACGCCGCCATGCCCCAGCAGAACAGCTGTTTATCTCCGTGAACGTCAAAGAAAATTACAACATTTTACAGATAAACAAAACAATCAAAAGTTTTAATGTGATTTTTCCCCGAAACCTGTGATCTTAAATTCCAATTACGATGTCCAGATAATGCGATGTGCGTAGTGTCCACAGTAATTCGATGGAATGTCTCCTTTATAAGGTAACTTTTTGGACACTATATAACCTCCAAACCTAGCTCTATAACATACCCTTAATTTGTGTACAGAAAGACGAGTCGAAGAGCCTTGATTATTTACCTAAATAAACAAATATGTAACGTTGCCTTAAACGTAAAAATGACACGTTACATAATCCCCCCCAACTTCAAGACGATTAACCTAAAAAGGTTAATCGGAGAGGTCCGCTGCCGACTTAAGGTCTTTGGCTTGCCAGCTCCCTGGTAGTACTTTACCCGATGGTTCCTGAAGCTCAAATATCCATGGAGAAATTTTATTCCTAATCACATAAGGACCAACGAATTTCGGTGCTAACTTCTTCGAGAAAAACTTCGCAGCATCTGACAACACATAATTCTTCTTCCAAACACGCTGACCCACAACAAAGTTGGGTACCCTTGTACGCAGATTATACTGAACTACGTTTTTCTCTCCCGCCACCTCTAACCTTCTCTTAACATCAGCATAGAGCTTCCGGAAACCTTCGTTTTTTACTTTCAGCTGCAGATTGTACACCATTCTCTTTAGATAACAAAACTGGGTTGGAGTAATCTTTTCCTGACAAACACATATTCCTACCAAAATTAACAAAGAAAGGAGACATCCTGGTTGTCTCATGGGTTGCAGTACGAATCGCGCTGGCAAGTTTATGTAATTGTTCGTACCACTTCCTGTGGTTGTCTTTGACATAACAACATAACATGGTTTTTAACGTACGATTCGTCCTTTCTGTTGGATTTGCTCTGGGGTGATAATACGGATTATACTGAATTTTAACCTGATAACTCTCAGCAAAACGCTTAAACTCGTTACTTTTGTACTGAGGGCCATTATCACAAAGTATCAAACGGGGTACTCCGAAGACCATAAATACTTGCTCCTCAAGATGCTTGACAACAGCTTGAGTAGGGGCTGTTCGCATTGGAAAAACTAAGGAAAACTTACTCAAATAGTCCGTAACGACGAGAATCCAGCAATTACCCTTTGTCGAACGAGGTAGGGGTCCACATAAATCTGTTGAAATAATTTCCCAAGGACGAGTTGGTTTTGGGTGAGATATCATCTGATCAGATACACCTTGTGTATCACCTTTATGAGCTGCACAGACAAAGCATGTCTTTCCAAAAGTTGCCACGTCCTGGCGCATTTTTGGCCAATAATATTTTTCTGCCAGTCTGTGGAAGGTTTTATACACACCCATATGTCCTGCGGTAGGAGGATCGTGAGCTTCTCCAATAATTCTACGCCTATGATCTTTGGGGACTACCTCTTTCCAATATTCGTTAGATGGTGAAAGTTGAGGGTATTCTTGTTTGACATATTTATACAACTTATTATCAGTGTATCTCCAATTCATAAATTTTAATGGTGATTCTACGACCCTCTTTACCTTCTTTTGGTACCATCGATCTTTAATTGCTGTTGAAACGTCTCTGGGCTGCGAAAGTGTATCAATCATGGGTACTGCACGAGACAACATGTCCGGGACAACTAAATCTTTCCCTTTCCGATGGATTACTTCAAAGTCATATTGCTGCAGTTTTACAGACCAACGAGCAAGTCTTCCACTGGGCTCTTTCAAGCTATGAAGCCATTTTAAACTAAAATGATCTGTTATGACCTTAAATGAGATCCCCTCAATATATGGCCGGAGCTTCTCTATCGCCCAAACCAATGCCAAACATTCTCGCTCGGTGTTCGTGTAAACACGTTCTTGCTTAGTCAAAGATCGACTCAAATAGCATATGACTTTGTCTCCTTCAGGATAAGGTTGCGTTAAACATGCTCCTATTCCATATCCTGAGGCGTCTGTTTGAATGACAAATTCCTTGGTATAATCTGGACATATAAGAATCGGTGCAGTCACTAAAAGTTCCTTAATCTTAATAAATGCTTTTTCGCAATCTGGAGTCCAATCGAACTTTTGATTTTTCTTAGTTAAAGCTGTAATTGGAGCTATTATCGCTGAAAAATTCTCTATGAAACGTCTATACCAGGAAATTGTACCTACAACTCTACGAACTTCTCTGACAGTTCTTTGCCTCTGGAGCTCTAACATGGCTCTAATTTTATTAGGGTCAACTCGGATGCCTCGACGGTCCACTACGAATCCTAAATAAGTCATTTCTGGCCTACACAGTTGGCATTTCTCCCAACTTACCGTTATCTTTGCATTCTGCAATCTTCGTAGGACTTCCTCAAAAATTCTAAGATGTTCAGAAAAGCTCTATGTGACAATTACGAGGTCATCGAGATATACGTACACGTAGGGGTCTAAATCGTTTCCTATGATGCTCTGCCAAGTTGCAGGTGCATTATGAAGACCAAACGGTAAACGCTTAAATTGGAAGAGACCTCGTCGACAGATGAATGCTGTTAATGGCTTTGATGTTTCTTCCATTGGTACTTGCCAGTAAGCACTCTTAATATCTAAAGTTGACAAGTACTTAGCATCTTTCAATTTGTCAAGTCTTGGATACGAGTGGTAAAGGATAACTATCACGCGCCGTCACTGAGTTCAATTTGCGGTAGTCTACGCAGAACCGATATTTCTTTGTGTTTTTCTTTTGTACCATTACCACTAGTGAAGCCCATGAACTACTACTACGTTCTATTACATCCATTTTCAGCATTTCGTCGATCTCGTCATCAATAAGTTTTTGAATGACCGGTGAGACCTTATAAGAACGTTGTCTTATCGGTGCTGCATCTGTTGTAATCTTATGCTCTACTCTGTCTGTACATCCCAGTGAGTCACCCATAATAGTCTTATATTTAACGACCAATTCCTCTAGTCGTCTTCTTTGTCGTATCAAGTGAAAAACCAAACCTCTCGATGATTGACCAACCATGATTCCCTAAAAAGGTACGTGAAGCCCCGGAATCCAACAAACCTAATAACTTATTTCCGAGCACATCCACTGCTAAATAAGGCCTCTCATCTTTACGAGCATGACTTATCACATAATCTAAAACGTACGTTAGCCTATCGGTCGATGCATGTTCAGGCTGACTCGAAGGTCGACCGCCTACGAGCGCCTGGGTCCGTTTCCCTGACGATTACAATTACGACATTCTCTTACTGTTACCCCTGCCTGTCCACACGAATAACATTGCTTACCTCTAGGTAATGCGCACCCGATTGCCATGTGCCCTGTTTGGTTGCATCTATAACAAACAACGTCCCTGTTCGCCCTACCAGACCTAGCACCTTGTGGTGGTTGGACATCCCTGTCACTTACGCTAGACTGACCACTAGGTGGTTGTTGTCTCTCTCTATCAGCTCTAGCAGCGAAATTGCTTGCTGGCTGTTGCCTATCTCTGTCAAATCTATCAGCATGATGATTTGAATTCCGTTGGTTAGATGTCGCGGTACTTGATATTTGAATTGCACTGACTTCTGTTGGAAAGTCGTCACTGTCGCTCTCTACGTCAACGTAGGCCAAGTCAGGTTCGATTGATTGGTTTTTCCTAGGAGTAAAATTCTCCTCCTCTAACCCATATCTCTGGTCTATTCTACGACACAAATCTTTTAGATGTGATAGGCTATTGACCTCAGTAGCAATCAACCCATTCTTATAGATGTCTGCTATATTTCTGAAGACGATAGCTAATTTTTCCTCTTCAGAAACAGGACAGCCAAGTCTTTGGAAGTATGTGTTTATGACAGCAATATATGGTCCCTATAGACTCTCCAGGGCCATGTTTACGTTTTTGGATTTCCTTCAACAGCTTCTCGCCATATGAAGAAGGAAGGTATTCTGCCATGAACCTTTGTTCCAGCTGTTCCCATGGATGGACTTCTCTACGTACGTCTTTGTAAAAAGTATAAGCTGACTTTTCAAAAAGATCAATGCCTGAGTTCAGTAAAACCTTTTTGCTAACTCCTCTAGCCTGACTCAACTCGTCCACTCTCTCAAAAAATGCGGTGACGGAGATTGTACCCCTCTCGCCTGTAAACTTTAAGTTCCACTTATGCGGAGGTACAGGTGCAACATGATATGAAGTACCAGGATCACTTGACATTGGTACTGGCGACGAACATGAAAATGGTCGTGACTGAGCAATTGGTGCAATGCTACTTTAGAGGGCAGCTAAACTCAAAGGAACGGTAGACGGTTGTTGATACTGAAGAGCTGTTATACCGTAATTCTCAATCGGCATAGGGAGTGGTGATTGTACTGGTGTTTGAGTCGGGTTTGTAAGCACTTGCATTTGCAATGGAGCAATGACCGACGGTTGGTTTGTGGGCTGTTGAGCTGTTCTTTGTGTGCTCGAGAGCTGTGGTTGCGGGAAATGAGACTGGTTAGGTGTGTTGCCAGCATTTGTCGAGTGGTCTGAGCTTCGACTCGTTGATTGGGTTTCAGATGCTTCATCATCATCTGAGGTAACGCCAACTCTTAGTAAATCTGTTGCTTGGCTCTGCAATCTCCCAATCAAACTCAATGTTTCCGCAACCAGTATGCCTTTGGTTTGACTTTCTTCAAAGTTAGACGGATTCATGTTATTTATCCTGGCTAACACATGTTCCAACCTTACAGCGATTTTTCTAAACTCTCCCCCTTGTTCGTATCAGAGAACTTCTCTACCAGCGGTACCAGACTATCTAGCTTCTTCATGCAGCTAAAAGCATGCTGGCCAAATTTAAAGGGATACGGAGGGTATCTCATACTTGTATCAGTCTTTTCTCTTTGCTTAATCAGCATGAGCTGTTGTTTCATTTCTTCCACCGATCCAATGGCTATGCCTCTCCATGTTAACTCATAGATTAATTCGTCCTTGGCTAAGTACCTTATGTCAGACAACCGACTCACAGAAATATATATTGAAACTTTAATCTTTAAAACTCTTAATTATACCTCCCAATTATATTATAAACTAAACCACGCAATAACAAACGCAAAGTTCACTTTAAATTCACTAGTGAAAATCACTATAAATTTTCTCACAAATCTAGAAAATATAAAACTTAAATACGGGCAGACGCGAACAAAATCGAAGAACACCGGAGCAGTAAGAAAATAAAATTTATTTGCATTTAAAAATGTAATCATAGTTTATAATAATTATTTGCACAACCAACTATGACGTCCAACCTTGCAGAGAGAAATAACTACTTAAATCCTAAATTAGAATTAACAAGTAGCCATAAAAAATTTTTTTAAAAAATAAAAGAGAGACAAGAGTTTTGGCAGTGTTTAGGTCTTATGTTCCACTCCTGCGTGAGTAAAACCAAAAAAAAAATAATTGCGCTTATCCTAGCTGAACTGGATTAAAATTAAAGTTAAGTGATGTTTGTTTACCTCAGCAACCGAATAGGTAAATTTATCCCTAAATGGAACGTACAACAGACTACCTATAACAAAAAAATCCCAAACCTGTTCTACACAGTTAACGCTAGGGTATACTCCTGCTATTGCAGAATGGCTCCACAAATAAACTCCTCAAAAAAACCCAAATCGCCGTATACAATGATTTTTCTCAAAAGAATAAATCAAAACCCACTTTAACCTGCTTACCTATCCACAAACCATGCATTGCTTAAGGCAACATCATCCCTTAATATATAAGTGAACGCAATAAACATCGGAACAGATGTTCATGTTATAGAAATCGTAAAATATGCTCAATTAAAAAAAAATCCGCTCGCTGAAATTGCGTTGAATTAGACTAGTAAGGATGTTGTGTGTAATTAAAAAATTACAAGAAAATTTTAAAAAATTACCGATGGTACTAAAAAATTTTTACCGAAATAGCGTCTCTAATAATCGTTAAAATCACATTTCCAAAATTTAACCTAAATTGATGCAAACCATGGTCAAGAAGACCCTAGGATCGTACCGGAAGGTGTCCAAAAAAAAAATTAAAAAATTTTTTGGTATCGACCACAGTAGCCCAATAATTAAAAAAAAACTTAATTAGTGGCTCACTAAAATTTTCAAAATATTACTCTACCCTGGTTTGGAGTAGGGAGAAAAGAAATTAAAACAAATGATGATAGTTTGTTAAAACGCGAGGGTTCGAAATGAAATTATATTCTAATTCAGAAAAAAAAAGAATTAAATAAACTGGTAAAACCATTGTAGGGCAAGGTACTACTATGCAACAAGAAAATCAAGTTTCCTTTCCTAAAAAAAAAATATTAAAAAAAAATATTAAAAAAAAAACATTAAAAAAAAATATTTTCAAAAAAAAAATTAAAAATGTTTAAGTGGGGTTGCAGCTCCTATTAACGATGTTAAACAGTTTTTGTTCTTTTCCTTTAAAAAACAGTGGTAGATTTCCTTTCCTCTCCGAAAACTGTGTGAATGTGAAAAGTGAATGAGCTAGAAAAATTAATTTACTATACAAAAAAAAATGATTGAAAATAAAATTTACTTAAGAACCATAAGGTATAAAAAAATCGTAATTGCAAAAAACAATCAGTTTAGGAAAAGAAAAAAAATATTTATGTTCCAAAAAAACAAACGATGTTAGTATATTTGTTTAAAATTATTACTTAAGGAAATAAACAACGTTAGTACTTATTTACTGTACCACTATAATGTGAAGAACCTAAGTTTCAAACTTTGCACTCAACCCCGTAAAGAATAATCTTGTATGCATTTTCAGAAAATCAAATATGAAACAATTCCAAGTTCCAACTATAAGACTGTTATACAACTAACTTTGTCTAGTCGAGTTTATATACACACAACATCCAATGAAAAAATTTTTACTGCTTAATGCATTCTCAGATCCTTATTCCTGGTGTTCACGAGATATAAAATTAAGTTGGGCCCTTCCCACAACTATTAGTCAAAGCAAAAATTACCAAATGTCCAAGGGCTAATGAGACCCTATCACCTACAAATGATATTTTGAAATGAAACAGTTGGGAATAATCCTGCGTAAAAACCAGACAACAAAAATCAAGAAGCCAAAACTATTACATTAATTTTAAAAGAGCATAATAACCTCCCGGCCCCAAATAAACTTTTGTTATACTCAACAAAACTCGGTCTAAAACCAAAAACCTTTTTATTAGACATTTCCCCTATTTCCTAAGTATAATGTCAATAAACCCAAAAACTTGTGATTTCCATTCCAATCCCATCCCATGGACCCTATATATTTTTCAAACGGTTAAACGCCCACAGGCGAAACAATATCTTATTTCAAAGAAAGGGTGATGATATTTTGAAGCACCCTGTGAAAATAGGACACTCTTATGCTAACTAATTCCCAACCTAAATATATCTAGTTCCCTCATGTGCATGTTACTATTTTAATTCCTATCATAACTAAACAGATCACAAAATTTGTCTTTCTCCGCAAATCTGCAAGGTCCTGCAAGGTCCTGGAAGATGTGAGATTCAGCCTGTAGGCCAAATTTGGATGTATTTTAATTTAGCGAAAACCGAAGTTGCGAAATCCTAAAAAGATTAGCAGGAAGTCCTCGTTCCTCGATTTCTACACTCCGAACCAAACATTCCTTCCATTTCCACCCAGCTCGCGGGAGGAAAATCCTAATTATTGCAATATAAAAGGTAGGTAGTTCTTTTATACCGTCTACAACTATCAGATTAAAAAAAAATAGATGCCCTCATCAATGTTTAGTCGCATCAAGAAAAACCTATTGTTTTTAAATTTATTCTTAGGTTGAAATCTTTTTTTTAGAAATCAATGATCTTAAATTTATTGTTTAACCTGAACACTTTCCCATTTATTCCACAACAGTGTATTGTAATTTAAAAATGTGCTTCATTATTTGAGGTCATCAGTATGAAATTATTTTAAAATTAAAAAAAAATGAAATAAAAAAAATTATTTCCCGATTGTCCACAACTTTCAAGTTTTTATCCCTAAATAGGTACTTTCTTAGTCTAACACCATCCATCGTTATCCAACATAACGCTTTAATTTTAGAAGCAACAAAACGAAGATGAAGTGAAAAAGCTAAGCAAGTAAGTTGTAAGTTGTGTTACAATGGGCGCAGATGTAAGGCCCCTTTAAGTACACGCCACTGTCCTGAAATGCAAACTAACTAAAAAACTGAAGACTAGCATATCTGCCGTCAAACAACATTTGGCATGAAATTAAAATCATTCCATATCATACCAGTATCCTCAAAAACAAAACGTTTTTTATTATAAGACCCAAACACCTAACCAATAAATCTTGTTATTTAAAATTATGATTTGGAAGTAAAAGATTTATTTATTCCTGCCTGATCAACTAAGACAAAAAAAAGTTCCCCTTTTGTAACTCAAGAAGTTCCCGTTTGGTCCCCTAAAAAATATTGCCTGTCTGGCCACCCTTTAAAACTACGACCACTATACAAACCGTTTTGACCAAAACAAGAATTCGAGAAGTTATGTTTACAGAAAGAAATAATCTTTCTAAGAAAAATAAAATTATTTAAAAAAAGAAGTAAAATTTTGAAATATTTTTACCAATTACCACCGCCTAGCATTTATATCTAGTTGAAAGTCTCTCTTAAATTCACTGACCAATTTTACGGCCTCCAAAATGACATTACTTAAAAAAATTACTGAACTTTACAAATGAACTAAAAAAAATCAAAAAACTTATATCTATATCTGTTTCAGTTAAACATTTCTTTTGTGGTATTATATCTAGTTGGGCTTCAAATTTATTTTCTCTGTATTCAATCCGGAGCAGGCAAAACTTCTCAAGGCTCAAACATAAATGTTTGCTCTCCATTGGCAATGACCAAGCTATGACCTGAACGCAGAAAAAAATACAGAAAGAAATAATTGTGAACCAGAAAAACTTTAATTGATAGAAATACCTGTAGGTCATTTTTCAAAAAAAATGCACTCCAAAGCCCAACGCTGTATTTTCTACCAAAAAAAATTTGACCAGTCACGAAAACACAACTAGACAACTAAACTGGCAACCAAAGACCTAAAAAAACTGTCTCAACAAAAATACCAAAAAAAAAATGTTAACTGGACTTTTGGCATTGATCTTCAGCCAATGTGCTGCTCTAGGAATTTTAGCCTTGTGTTCCCTAAAGTTCCGAGCCGACACTATGTAGTAGTAGTACCCTCCTCTGACCCGATGTAACTGAGTGACGTAAGATCTTAATTGTCATCAACAGTTACCACCAAAAAAAACAAGAAAAGAAAATGACAAGCAAAATAAACTCATTTTCCTTTTCTTTCATTACTAATTAATACTTTCAACTAAACAAAGCTACCAGCTGTTAAGCTATATTTACTTTAAAACAACCTAGCCAAGAAAAATTTGTGTGAAACCCTGTAAAAATATTCCAATTTCCAAGTGGTGATATCCCACAAAAAATTAAAATCACCAAAAAAATAACTTGTTGACCTAAATAAATTGACTGCACTAAAAAATAATCGGTGAAACAAATCTTATTACAAGCAGGAAATAATAACATATTAGTAGTAGGCAACCTGCAACAAAATTTGTTAGAAAAAAACCACACTACTTTTATCATATATTTAAAACTAAAAAAAAACATGTCTGGAGGTCCATCCACCTATAAATCAACAAAAATTGAAGTAAATTTACATTGCTGTGTTTATTTTTCTTAAAAAAAATTAAAACGTGTTTTTCCTACAAAGACTTTAGTTAATGAATTAAGAACATGATTTGGACGCTGTTGAATAAAAACTCCCATTTTTTTTATCGACTTATTCTTCCTTAATAAATAAAAATGAATCTTATTTTCCAAGAAAAACTTGTGAAGATAAGTTAATAAAAAACTATGAGAACTACTAAAATAACAAAACGAATTCCAAATCAACGCTTAAATATTACCAAAAACATGTTTAAATAATGTTATCAAAACCAATGATGATGAAAAATCTTGTTTTTTATTAAAAAAGTGATTAGGTGTCAAAAACACCGACAGCCACTTAAAGTATTTAACCTGGCTTTGGCTGTAACACAAAAAAAAAAATTCTCAAAAAATTTTTTTTCAAAAAATTAAAAATAATTTTTTCCTTTTTTTTTCCAAATTCAAAAAAAAACCAAAAAAAATTACATCAATGTTAAAAAAACTAGCCAAAAACTCACGTAGGGCGCCAAATGTGGCCAATTAAAATGCGTTGGGTGACATTTTGTGACACTGTGAATAGAACAATAACACTGTGCCAATTTGTGACACAAAAAAACCACTGAGTAATTAAACAAATATCTGGAAGCAGAACTGTATTTTTCAGCTAGGTAAAACACTGATATGCCAGGTAACTTTTATACAGTGGAGAAGGGGGGTTCAAAAATAAGAAAATTTTAAGTGCGCTACAGTGTTTTAATACCAATGTTTTACAAAGAAGATCTTAAATAAAATACAGTTCAACTCAAACGTTGTAGCCAAACAATAAAACTCTACTTACTTCCGAGGCTTCCAGAGTATTTGTGTAATTAAAAAACCAAAAAAAATTGACTAATAAACAAAATAAAATCCTAAAAGATTCCTAAATGAATCAAAATGACACAAATAGAAAGTTCCTTATAGGTAGATGCACATTTCCAACAGGTCACAGTGTACCTACATTTGAGTCGGTAGTGTAAGACTCACTTATATAAATGATTGTTAAAAAAAAATATACTTCCAAAATTATTCCGTCATAGGGGAGATCTGGACCAAATATCTGCTGTCATCATTCTACATTGGGTAGAATGAGACAGAAAGCAACCCAGTCCGAGATCTACCCCATGAGGCAAAACAATGTAAGGAAACACTAAAAAAAATATAACCTCGTCTTTCTTTTGTCTCGGCAAAGTTGGTTCATTCGATTGTACAAATAACACAAAATTTAGTTCATCTTGTTTATTACAGTAAAGCTATTGGAAAAATACTGGAGACATGGAATATAAAAAAAAATAAAACAAGTTCGGGCCAAAATAGCAAGGCACTCCAAATTTCACAAGAGAAATTGTCTTAAATGAATGAAATGAAGGAAAACAAGTCAACTTAGTAAATATACCGCAAAATGGTGGTCATGACGTCATATCGTTACCTTGCGTTTACAAGCAATGTTGAAATTAAACTGTGCAAAATTATATATGGAAAGATTATGTCTAAATTATATTGTGAAAATTATATATGAAAAAATTATAGTTAAGGCTTGCTCCTACCTTGGTCCTTCAATTATTTAATAATTATTGGTGTTTTATTTGGTAAACCTGGAAGTGTTGTTGGTTTTCAGACATACTCCTGCTACTCCACCGGTCCCAGTTCTGCCCGCGCCTCCCCTCGTGCTTGCTTAGCACATGGTGCTAGGACAGCACATGGTCCAAAAATGTGGTTGGATCTTGCCCGAGCGTAAAACCCTGTGGAAAATGAAATGTTTCAGTTCCCTGGAATTCGTCTATTTTGCACGAAGTTCGCCTACACCGAGTAACTTAAATCGAGAACCCCATGTCGACGCAATAAAATAAAGTAGATTTAAACAGATGAACTAAAATAATCCTAACGTACCTTTCCCAGAGTTACAGTGCTACACCCGGCTTCACACCAGCGGCCAGCACAACTGTCCCGTCGATGGAATGGACAGGGCGCTCTTATTTCCCGTAGAAATGGCGTAGGCCGCCTTAAATCCCTCTCCGAGGGTGTGAGCGTCACTTAGATTCGCCTAAACACGACGGCTCACAGTAAACCGTCTTTGGTATAATCCGCAACTACTGCAGTGCCAATAAATGCCAATAACCACGAAAACAATGGCGACACCAATAGACGGCCACCAGCCCAGTCAAAATTCTTTAGGAAAGAGACAAGGCACTTTTTCGAGAACACAAAAAAAAATTAAGTTGCCGGAAATGCCATTCCCCAACTTGGGTGGGGACCGTACCAACCAAATTTTCCCGGTCAAATTCAAATAAGAATGCAACCGCATTTAAAAAAAACTCGCAAACCAAAAATCCCGCCGATTCTAAGTTGGTCAACCTGACTTCCGCCGTTTTCCAACCAGCCAATGACAAAAATACACTAGTACTTCCGTACACTGCGCATGAGGTGTTGTCGGATCTATTTCCACGGTTGAAATTTTTATAACAAGGACATCGAGGCACCCTCCATACATAGACCGAACATTTGCCTACCGGACCCCTGCCGACATAGCAAGTAGGAGGAAAATAACCAGCAGGACTGTAAGAAGCTCAGCATTGAAACCATCAACTGTAAAATCAATTACTGGAGATCAGAGCATGCATCAAACCTAGGAATATTTGAACATTCAACCAATTCCCATATGAGTAAAGCTAAGTGTAGAATTTAGTTGTATTTTAGTTACAGTTTTAGTCAAAAGTTTCCTTTGCTCTTTATAAATGTTTTCTCTAAGATTCATATGGTTTGACGCCATTTTTGACAAACATTTCTACATTAATAAAGTTGTTTCTGAACCTGAACCTAAAAATACACACTGAACTACTGCTTAAACTCGGCACAAGAGTGTTCAGATGTTAACTCACACGATTTCGTTTATTCTTTTTGTCTTGGTTTTTATCCCTCGTTTATCTCCCATTTACAAAAGTGCATAACTCGTATTTATTTTATCTTCTCCTCATCAAATTAATAAAGATATCAAAGGGGGCGGAGCCTCGGTTGTTCCTGGTCAAACCGTGGACCTAACTATGTTTTCGTGCTATCAAAACTAGCTAATCCGTGGAGGATATGAGGTTCGGAAGAGAAATTATTTTCCCAATATCCTCGAAAATAAACATAAGCGAATGAAATGTTCATCTAAATGTTTCCTTCCTGTTACTGAAACCATTTGTGATGCGGCAACGCCGCCATGCCCCAGCAGAACAGTTGTTTATCTCCGTGAACGTCAAAGAAAATTACAAAATTTTACAGATAAACAAAACAAAAGTTTTAATGTGATTTTTCCCCGAAACCTGTGATCTTAAATTCCAATTACGATGTCCAGATAATGCGATGTGCGTAGTGTCCACAGTAATTCGATAGAATGTCTCCTTTATAAGGTAACTTTTTGGACACTATATAACCTCCAAACCTAGCTCTATAACATACCCTTAATTTGTGTACAGAAAGACGAGTCGAAGAGCCTTGATTATTTACCTAAATAAACAAATATGTAACGTTGCCTTAAACGTAAAAATGACACGTTACAAAAGAGGATGGTATAAAGCATCCGATTCCAAAATAGGATGGTATAAAGCATCCAATTCCATCAGCGAGCGGTTTTCTAAATCATAATCAGAATTTAAGATGCAGTTTTTGTAAACAACAGCATATAAGTCAAGAATGCGAACTAGCCAAGAAAATTACTTTTCAAGAAAAGAAAAACCAATTATCACAAAATGGATGTTGCTTCCGCTGTCTTAAACATGGACATGTAAGTAGAAAATGTTCTATGTTTGCAAAATTGAAATGCCAGACATGTGGAAAACACGTTCCCTTGATGTGTGATAAAAATGAGAAAAAAGTAGAAGAAAACATACCGGAAGTTCAAAGTCAAATTTTACAAAAACCTACCATAGATAATTTAGTAACGACAACTGGGCTCACTTGTAAAGTAAATACACAGGTCTTTTTGCAAACCTTGGCTGTCAATATAGTCTGCAATGATCAAATAAAAAGAGTGAGAGCTTTAATCGATACTGGTTCTCAAAGATCGTATGTGTTCAAGAAAACAGCAGATCAATTACAGTTACAGATACTAAGAACCGAAGAAATGATACATACTTTATTTGGTGGGTACAGTACAGAGATGATAAATCACAATTGTTATAGAACGCAATTGGCCAGATTAGATGGAGAATATAATTGTTCCCTAGAAATATACGATCAAGCTGTTATTTGTTCATATGTCACCACGAAAGAAATCGAAAAATGTTATTGTATCTGATACAGAGGAAGGACCCATAGAAGTTTTATTGGGTGCAGACGTGATCGGAAAGCTGTACACTGGAAAAAATCACGTTTTATCTTGTGGCCTGGTATTAGTTGAAACGAAACTAGGATGGACTTTGATGGGAAAGACATCATCTGATACTACAGTTCCAAAACCTAGTTCAATGATTGTAAATAGTATGTTTGTTAATGAAAAAATGGTGTCTGACTTGTGGAACCTTGAAAGCCTCGGAATCAACGATCCAGTCAAAGAATTAACGAGAGCTGAAAACGAGAAGGCAGTCATGGACTATTTTACATCAACTGTAAGACAAAATGATGATGGTAGGTATGAGGTAAGCCTTCCATGGATAGAAAATCACCCCCTTCTACCTACAAATTTTCATATTTCAAAGAAACGACTGGATTCGTTAATGATCAAATTAAACAAAGATGGTTACCGACAAGAATATGATTGAATTTTACAAGAATGGTTAGAAGAAGGAATAATTGAAAGAGTTTCGATGGAAGAAAACTATCAACATCAAGGACATTACCTTCCTCAGAGACATGATATCAAGTTAAGCAGTACAACTACTAAATTACGCCCTGTTTTCGATGCCTCAGCACGTGAAAATAGTCGTAGTCCATCCCTAAATCAATGCTTTGAGAAAGGTATTAACTTTATCGAGTTAATTCCTTCCATGTTGATCCGATTCAGACAATGCAGATATGGCGTTATTTCTGATATTCGAAAAGCTTTCCTTCAAATTAACCTTAACGATTATGACAGAAATTTTTTAAAATTCTTGTGGTACACTCCTGAAAATGAATTGACTATCTTCCGACACACACGAGTTGTTTTTGGATTAACCTGCAGCCCGTTTTTACTTGGAGCTGTCATCCAACATCATTTGAAAAACACGCTGAAGATCAAAAATACTTACAAGAATTTTTAAATACTCTAAGCAAAAGTTTTTATGTCGATAATAGTATCATAAGTTTTGATTATCCAGAAGAAATTGCAAAATTCCAAGAAGATGCTCGAAATGCAATGATGGAAGCACAAATGGACCTAAGATGTTGGGAATTCACAGACGAATTACAGAATGCATCGTTAGATACTAATTTGACATCAGTTCTGGGACTGAAGTGGAACAAGTTTGCCGATACATTAGAAGTATCATTAGAAAGTTTTCAAAATAGCTCAATCACAGAACACCTGAATAAGAAAATGATTCTTTCTACTGTAAACAAGATTTTTGATGTGATAGGATTTGTATCTCCAGCAATTTTGGTTCCGAAAGTCCTATTACAAACTACTTGTAAACTTAAGTTGCCATGGAATTCAGAAGTACCTGACGACATTAAGAAGGTATTTTTTCAATGGTTTTCTGAAATCCAGTACTTATCGAATGTCAAAATACCAAGATGGGTACGTCCAGATATAAAAGCACATTGTAAATATGAAAGTTTACATATGTTTTGTGACGCCAGTCTAAATGCATATGCAGCCGTAATATTTTTACGAGTGGAGTCATCCACCAATCATACTGAAATAAGGTTAGTCCAATCGAAGAGTCGAGTAGCACCAATCAAAAGCCTTACGATTCCACGTTTAGAATTATTAGCTGCTACGATTGGATCGATAATTTTGGAAACGATTAAAAAAGAATTTCATGACTCTTCCACTGTTTTATGTTGGCTCAAACAAAATGAGAATTGGAAAGCTTTTGTACGAAACCGAGTACGTAGTACGTCAAAAGAAAGTTGGCATCACGTTCCGGGATCTACAAATCCAGCTGATTTGGCATCAAGAGGTTGTCTGCCAAAAAAATTATTAGAATGTCAATGGTGGAACGGTCCATCATGGTTACTAGATCCTCCAGAAAAATGGCCTAGTCAGAATTATGAAATTAATGAGCAGATGGTTCAGGACGAAAAATTGAAAGGCGTAGTATCTATGGTAAATCATGATGAGAACGAAACTTTATGGTTATCCGATATTTCATGTAAATATAGGAATTACAAGATTTTTTTGAGAGTAATAGCATGGATCAAACGATTTATCACAAATTTTATTATTGTCAAGACTAAACAATATGAACCAATATATCTTGCCAAAGATTTGACAGTAGAAGAAATAGAGAATGCTGAGAAAATAATTATTTTAAACATTCAAAAAGAGTATTTTGAGAAAATTCATGATACATTAAAAAATTTTAAACTAAAAGAAGATGACTTTGGAATTCAAAGAATACAAACCAAGATTAGCGAAAGAGAAGATATCAGTTCTTTTAAGTATCCAGCTATTTTGCCCGGAAAACATCCAGTTGTGCGACGCTTAATCGAGGACAGACATGTCAGACTGTTGCATGCAGGAGTTCAAACAGTATTGACAAATCTTAGACAAGAGTTTTGGATAATTGGAGGAAAGAAATCCATAAAAGCCGTCATCTCTAAATGCGTGACTTGTCAAAGGCATCATGCTAAACATCTTGAAGCAGATCAAGCTACTCTTCCAAAAAATCGAGTCAGAGACGCATCTGTTTTTGAGGTTATAGGAATAGATGCAACTGGACCTATGATATCAAAAGACCAAGGAAAAGTATGGATTTTAATTTTTACGTGTGCCATATATAGAGCTGTACATTTTGAAATGATAACCTCCATGTTGTAACGTGTCATTTTTACGTTTAAGACAACGTTACATATTTGTTTATTTAGGTAAATAATCAAGGCTCTTTGATTCGTCTTTCTGTACACAAAGTAAGGGTATTTTATAGAGCTAGGTTTGGAGGTTATATAGTGTCCAAAAAGTTACCTTATAAAGGAGACATTCCATCGAATTACTGTGGACACTACGCACATCGCATTATCTGGACATCGTAATTGGAATTTAAGATCACAGGTTTCGGGAAAATCACATTAAAACTTTTGTTTGTTTTGTTTATTTTTGTAGTTTCATCGTTTACTTGACGTTCATAACGTTAGATAAGGTAAGTTGTGTTGAAATGTACTTTTTTTTTGACAACAGACGTGGGGAATTTTTGGCGTTTTTATATTTTTCTTTTAACCACGTGTTGGGTAAAAATTATATATTGTTTTTCTCCTTTGTCTACAGCCCTGTCAATTCCATCGACGGGACAGTTGGGCTGGACGCTGGTGTGAAGCCAGGTGTAGCCAGTTCTAACCCTGGGAAAGGTACGTTGGGGTTATTTTAGTTCATCTGTTTAAATCTGCTGTATTTTATTGAGTCGACATGGGGTTCTCCAGGAAACTGAAACATTTCATTTTCCACAGGGTTTTTACGCTCGGGCAAGAAGCCAACAACCTTTTGACCACCATGTGCTGCCCTAGCACCATGTGCTAAGCGAGCATGAGGGGAGACGCGGGCAAACCAGGACAGGAGTAGCAGGAGGAGAACAACACCACTTCCAGGTTTAATAAAACACCAAACTCACAATTAAATAATTGCAGGACCAAGGTAGAAGCAAGCCTTTAGACATAACCATTTCATATAATTTTTCCAATATAATTTGGACAATCTTTTCATTTAAATTTTTAATATAATTTAGACGTAATCTTTTCATATATAATTTTTCATAGTATAATTTCAACATTGCTTGTAAACGCAAGCTAACGGTATGACGTCATAACCACAATTTTGCGGCGTATTTACTATATTGACTTGTCTTCCTTGATTTCATTTATTTAAGACAATTTCTCCTGTGAAATTTGGAGTGCCTTGCTATTTTGGCCCGAACTTGTTTAATTTTTTTAGCATATTTCATGTGTCTATCTAATCTTAACTTCAGCCCTTAAAATACACAAGATGAACTAAATTTTTGTATTATTTGTGCAACCCAGTGACCAACTTTGCGGAGACAAAAAAGAGATGAGATTATATGTTTTAGCGGTTTCCTTACATTGTTCTACTTCATGGGGTGGATCTCGGACTGGGTTGCTGTCTGTCTCATTCTACCCAATGTAGAATGATGACAGCAGATATTTGGTCCAGATCTCCCCTATGATGGAACGATTGTGGAAGTGTATTTTTTTTAACAATCATTTATGTAACCGAGTCTCACACTACTGACTCAGATGTAGGTACACTATGACCTGTTAAAGGAGTCCATCTACCTGTAAAGTGCTTCTAGTTTTGTCATTTTGATTCAGTTAAAAATCTTTTAGAATTTTATCTCGTTTATTAGTCAATTTTTTTTGGGTTTTTTTTAATTACACAAATACTCTGGAAGCCTCGGAAGTAGGTAGAATTTCATTGTTTAGCTACAACGTTTGGGTTGAACTGTATTTTATTTAAGTTCTTCTTTGTAAAACATTGATATTAAATAATGTGGCGCACTTAAAATTTTCTTATTTCTGAACCCCCCCCTTCTCCACTGTATAAAAGTTACCGGGCATATCAATGTTTTACCTAGCTGGAAAATACAGTTCTGCTTCCAGATATTTGTTTAATAATTCAATGGTTTTGTTGTGTCACAAAATGGCGGCAACGTCTTCAAGCTGCCACAAATGTCACACAACGCATTCTAATAGGCCACAAATTGGCGCCCAAATTTTTTCTTAACTTTTTTAATAGGCCACAAATTGTCGCCCTACGTGGTTTTTGGCTAGTTTTTTTAACATCTGATGTAATTTTTTATTGTTCTTTTTTGATTTGGAAAAAAAAGAAAATTTTTTTTTTTAATTTTCTGAAATTTTTCTAAAACATAAAATTTTTGTGGTACAGCCAAAGCCAGGTTAAAGGCTTTCAGTGGCTGTCGGTGGTTTTGATACCCAATCAATTTTTTTTAATGAAAAACAAGATCATTGGTTTTTGGAAATAACACTTTTTAAATATTTTTGGTAATTTGGGCGATGATTTGGAACTCGGTTTGTTGTTTTAGTAATTCTCATAGTTTTTTGTTAGCTTATCTTCACAAGTTTTTTCATGGAAAAGAAAATATTCATTTTTATTTATTAAGGAAGAATAAGTGGATAAAGAGCATGGGAGTTTTTATTCAGCAGCGTCCAAATCATGTTCTTAATTCTTTAAAGTTTTTTTAGGAAAACATGTTTTTTAAATTTTTTTAAGAAAAATAAATACAACAATGTAAATTTACTTCAATTTTTATTTGTTGATTTATAGGTGGATGGACCTCCAGACATAGTCTTTTTAGGTTTAAATATATGCCAGATGTAGTGTGTTTTTTTCTAACAATTTTTTTTTGCTGGTTGCCTACTTCTAATATGTTATTATTTCCTGCTTGTGATAAGATAGAAATTGTTTCACCGATTATTTTTTAGTGCAGTCAATTTATTTAGGTCAACAAGTTATTTTTTTTGGTGATTTTAATTTTTGTGGGATATCACCACTTGGTAATTGGAATATTTTTACAGGGTTTCACACAAATTTTTCTTGGCTGAGTTGTTTTAAAGTAAATATAGCTTAACAGATGGTAGCTTTGTTTAGTTGAAAGTATTAATTAGTAATGAAAGAAAAGGAAAATGAGTTTATTTTGCTTTGTCATTTTCTTTTCTTGTTTTTTTGGTGGTAACTGTTGGATGACAATTAAGACCTTACGTCACTCAGTTACATCGGGTCAGAGGAGGGTACTACTACTAGTGTCGGCTCGGGAGGTTAGGAAACACAAGGCTAAAACCCCTAGAGTGACACCTTGGCTGAAGATCAATGCCAAAAGTCCAGTTGACATTTTTTTTTTGGGGTATTTTTTTTTTGAAAGACAGTTTTTTTAGGTCTTTGGTTGCCGTTTAGTTGTCTAGTTGTGTTTTTGTGACCGGTCAAATTTTTTTGGTAGAAAATACAGCGTTGGGCTTTGGAGTGCATTTTTTTTAAAAATGACCTACGGGTATTTCTATCAATTAAAGTTTTCTGGTTCACAATTATTTTTTTCTGTATTTTTTTTCTGCGTTCAGGTCATAGGTTGGTCATGGCCATTGGAGAGCAAACATTATGTTTGAGCCTTGAGAAGTTTTGCCTGCTCCGGATTGAATACAGGGAAAATGAATTTGAAGCCCAACTAGATATAATACCACAAAAGAAATGTTTAACTGAGACAGATATAGATATAAGTTTTTTTGATTTTTTTTTAGTTCATTTGTAAAGTTCAGTAATTTTTAAAGTAATGTCATTGTGAGGCCGTGAAACTGGTCAGTGAATTTAAGAGAGACTTTCAACTAAATATAAATGCTAGGCGGTGGTAATTGGTAAAAATATTTCAAAATTTTACCTTTCTTTTTAAATAATTTAATCTTTCTTAAAAAGATTTTTTTTTTTCTGTAAACATAACTTCTCGAATTCTTGTTTTGGTCAAAACGGTTTGTATAGTGGTCGTAGTTTTAAAGGGTGACCAGACAGGTTATATTTTTTTGGGGGACCAAACAGGAATTTCTTGAGTTACAAAAGGTGAACTTTTTTTTTGTCTTAGTTGATCAGGCAGGAATAAATAAATCTTTTTACTTCCGAATCATAATTTTAAATAACAAGATTTATTGGTTAAGTGTTTGGGTCTTATAGAAAAAAACGTTTTGTTTTTGGAGGATACTGGTATGATATGAAATTATTTTAATTTCATGCCAAATGTTGTTTGACGGCAGATATGCTAGTCTTCAGTTTTTTCGTTAGTCTGCATTTCAGGACAGTGGCGTGTACTTAAGGGGGCCTGTCATCTGCGCCCATTGTAAAGCAACTTCCAACTCACTTGCTTAGCTTTTTCACTTAATCTTCGTTTTGTTGCTTCTGAAATTAAAGCGTTATGTTGGATAACGATGGATGGTGTTAGTCTGAGAAAGTACCTAGGTATTTAGGGATGAAAACTTGGAAGTTGTGGACAATCGGGAAATAATTTTTTTTTATTTCATTTTTTTTAATTTTAAAATAATTTCATACTGGTGACCTCAAATAATGAAGCAAATTTTTAAATTAAAATACACTGTTGTGGAATAAATGGGAAAGTGTTCAGGTTAAACAATAAATTTAAGATGATTGATTTTTAAAAAAAGATTCCAACCTAAGAATAAATTTAAAAACAATAGGTTTTCTTTGATGCAACTAAACAATGAACAATTTTTTTGTTATGCATAATATGATAGTAGTACCTTTTGTATTGCAATAATTAGGGGTTTTCCTTCCGCGAGCTGGGTGGAAATGGAAGAAATGTTTGGTTCGGAGTGTAGAAATCGAGGAACGAGGACTTCCTGCTAATCTTTTTAGGATTTCGCAACTTCGGTTTTCGCTAAATTAAAATACATCCAAATTTGGCCTACAGGCTGAATCTCGCATTTTCCAGGACCTTGCAGATTCGCGGAGAAAGACAATTTTTGTGATCTGTTTAGTTATGATAGGAATTAATAGTAACATGCACATGAGGGAACTAGATATATTTAGGTTAAAAAGTAGTAAGAACACTGACCTGAACAATTTTCCATAATAGTGTCCTATTTTCACAGGGTGCTTCAAAATATCTTCACCCTTTCTTGGAAGTAAGATATCGTTTCGCCTGTGGGTGTTTGGCCGGTTAAAATATATAGGGTACAGATGGGATTGGAATGGAAATCACAAGTTTTTGGGTTTTATTGACATTATACTTAGGGAATAGGGGAAATGTCTAATAAAAAGTTTTTGGTTTAGGCCTAGTTTTGTTAAGATAACAAAAATTTAATTGGGGCCGGGAGTTTTATTATGCTCTTTTAAAATTAAAGTAATAGTTTTGGCTTCTTGATTTTTGTTTTCTGGGTTTTACGCAGGGGTTATTCCCAACTGTTTCATTTCAAAATGTCATTTGTAAGTGATAGGATCTCATTAGCCCTTGTACATTTGGTAATTTTGCTTTGATTAATGGTTGTGGAGGGGGCCCAACTTAATTTTATATCTCGTAAACACCAGAGGTAAGGATCTGAGAATGCATTAAGCAGTAACTTTTTTTTTGATTAGATGTTGTGTGTAAAGACACTTGAGTAGGCAGATTTAGTTTTACAACGTTCTTATAGGTGAACCTTGAAATTGTTTCCATATTTGTTTTTTGTGAAAGGGCACACAAGATAATTCTTTACGGGGTTGAGTGCAAAGTTTAAAACTTAGGTTCACATTATTATAGTGGTACAGTGAATGAGTACTCACGTTGTTTGTTTCCTTTAGTAATAATTTTAAACAAATATACTAACATCGTTTGTTTTTTTGTAACATAAATATTTTTTTTAAACTTTTCCTAAACTGTTTTTTTTGCAATTACGATTTTTATACCTTATGATTCTTAAGTAAATTTAATTTTCAACATTTTTTTTGTATAGTAAATTAATTTTTCTAGCTCATTTACTTTTCACATTGCCACAGTTTTGGGAGAGGAAAGGGAACTGGTTTTTTAAAGGAAAAGAACAAAAACTGTTGCATGACAACTCGAATAAGATTTTTATGGTGTTGGTTTTATTAATTTTTTTTTTAGGTTCACTAATAGGAGCTGCAACCCCACTTAAACATTTTTAATTTTTTTTCGAAAGTATTTTTTTAAATATTTTTTTTAATATTTTTTTTTAAGGAAGGAGACTTGTTGCAAAAAATTTTTTTTGGTGCATAGTAGTACCTTGTCCCTACAATGGTTCTACCAGTTTATTTAAATATATTTTTTTCTGAATTAAAATACAATTTTATTTCGAACCCTCACGTTTTAACAACCTATCATCATTTGTTTTAATTTTTTTTCTCCTCCCTACTCCAAACCACCTATCAGGGTAGAGTAATATTTTGGAAATTTTAGTGAGCCAATTCATTTTTCTTATTATTGGACTACTGTGGTCGACACCAAAAAAATTTTTTTTTAATTTTTTTTTTTGACACTTTTCGGTACGATCCTAGGGTCTTCTTGACCATGACCATGGTTGATGCATCAATTTAGTTAAAATTTTGGGAATTTCATTTTAACGATTATTAGAGAGTTGCAGTCCTACCAAGACGTTATTTGTGTAAATTTTTTTTTACCATCGGTAATTTTTTTTTTAATTTTCTTTTAATTTTTTTTTAATTACACACAACATCCTTACTAGTCAATTCAACGCAATTTCAGCGAGCGGATTTTTTTTTAATTGAGCATATTTTACGATTTCTATAACATGAACATCTGTTCCGATATTTATTGCGTTCACTTATATATTAAGGGATGATGTGACCTTAAGCAATGCATGTTTCGTGTAAACTCAGAGTAGGTAAGCAGGTTAAAGTGGGTTTTGATTTATTCTTTGTAGAAAAATCATTGTATACGGCGATTTTGATTTTTTTTTTGAGGAGTTTATTAGTGGAGCCGTTCTGCAATAGCAGGAGTATACCCTAGCGTTAACTGTGTACAACAGCTTTGGGATTTTTGTTATAGGTAGTCTGTTGTACGTTCCATTTAGGGATAAATTTACCTATTCGGTTGCTGAGGTAAACAAACATCACTTAACTTTAATTTTAATCCAGTTCAGCTAGGATAAGCGCAATTATTTTTTTTTTGGTTTTACTCACACAGGAGTGAAACATAAGACCTAAACACTGCCAAAACTCTTGTCTCTCTTTTATTTTTTTAACTTTTTTTTTATGGCTACTTGTTAATTCTAACTTAGGATTTAAGTAGTTATTTCTCTCTGCAAGGTTGGACGTCATAGTTGGTTGTACAAATACTTAACATAAATTATGATTACATTTTTAAATGCAAATAAATTTTATTTTCTTACTGCTCCGGTGTTTTTCGGTTTTTGTTCGCGTCTGCCCGTATTTAAGTTTTATATTTTCTACATTTGTGAGAAAATTTATAGTGATTTTCACTAGTGAGTTTAAAGTGAACTTTGTGTTTGTTATTGCGTGGTTTAGTTTTTATAATTGGGAGGTATAATTAACAGTTTTAATTAAAGTTTAAAGTTTGAAGATAAAAGGCACCATGGCTATTTCTTTGAGTCGGTTGTCGGACATAAGGTACTTAGTCAAGGACGAGTTAATCTACGAATTAACATGGAGGCATAGCCATTGGATCCGTGGAAGAGATGAAGCAACAGCTCATACTGATTAGACAGAGAGAAAGGACCGATGGGAATATGAGATACCCTCCGTATCCCTTTAAATTTGGCCAGGATGCTTTTAGCTGCATGAAGAAGCTAGATAGTCTAGTACCGCTGGTAGAGAAGTTCTCTGGTACGAGCAAAGGGGGAGAGTTTAGAAAAATCGCTGTAAGGTTGGAACATGTGTTGGCCAGGATAAATAATATGAATCCGTCTAACTTTGAAGAAAGTCAAACCAAAGGCATACTGGTTGCGGAAACCTTGAGTTTGATTGGAAGGTTGCAGAGCCAAGCAACAGATTTATTAAGAGTTGGCGTGACCTCAGATGATGATGAAGCATCTGAAACCCAATCAACGAGTCGAAGCTCAGATCACTCGACAAATGTTGGCAACATTCCCAGCCAGTCTCAACTCCCGCAGCCACAGCACTCGAGCACACAAAGAACAGCTCAACAGCCCACAAACCAACCGTCGGTCATGGCTCCATTGCAAATGCAAGTGCTTACAAACCCAACTCAAACATCAGTACAAGCATCACTCCCTATGCCGATTGAGAATTACGGTACAACAGCTTTTCAGTATCAACAACCGTCTACCGTTCCTTTGAGTTTAGCTGCCCTCCAAAGTAGCATAGCACCAATTGCTCAGTCACGACCATTTTCATGTTCGTCGCTGGTACTTCATATCATGTTGCACCTGTACCTCCGCATAAGTGGAACTTAAAGTTTACAGGCGAGAGGGGTACAATCTCCGTCACCGCATTTTTCGAGAGAGTGGACGAGTTGAGTCAGGCTAGAGGAGTCAGCAAAAAGGTTTTACTGAATTCGGGCATTGATCTTTTTGAAAAGTCAGCTTATACTTTTTATAAAGATGTACGTAGAGAAGTCAATACATGGGAACAGCTGGAACAAAGGTTCATGGCAGAATATCTTCCTTCTTCATATGGCGAGAAGCTATTGAAGGAGATCCAAAAACGTAAACAAGGCCCTGGAGAGTCTATAGGGACCTACATTGCTGTCATGAACACATACTTCCAAAGACTTGGCTGTCCTGTTTCTGAAGAGGCAAAATTAGCTATCGTCTTCAGAAATATCGCGGACATCTATAAAAATGGGTTAATTGCTACTGAGGTCAATAGCCTATCACATTTAAAGGATCTGTGTCGTAGAATAGACCAGAGATATGGTTTAGAAGAGGAGAATTTTACACCTAGGAAAAACCAATCTATTGAACCTGACTTGGCCTACGTTGACGTAGAGAGCGACAGTGACGATTTTTCAACAGGGGTCGATGCAATTCAAATATCAGGTGCTGGGACATCGAACCAACAGAATTTAAATCATCCTGCTAATAGATTCGACAGAAATAGGCAGCAGCCAGCAAGCAATTTTGCTGTTAGGGCTGATAGAGATAGACAGCAACCAGCTAGTGGTCAGTCTAGTGTAAATGACAGAGATGAAAAACCACCACAAGGTGTTAGACCTGGTAGGGCGAATAGGGACGTGGTATGTTATAGATGCAACCAAACAGGGCACATGGCAATCGGGTGTGCACTACCTAGAGGTAAGCAATGTTATTCGTGTGGTCAGGCAGGGGTAACAGTCAGAGAATGTCGTTATTGTAATCGTCAGGGAAACGGACCCAGGCGCTCGTAGGTGGTCGACCTTCGAGTCAGCCTGAACAAGCATCGACCGATAGGCTAACGTACATTTTAGATTATGTGATAAGTCATGCTCGCAAAGATGAGAGGCCTTATTTAGAAGTGGATGTGCTCGGAAATAAGTTATTAGGTTTGTTGGATTCCGGGGCTTCACGTACCTTTTTAGGGAATCATGGTTGGTCAATCATCGAGAGGTTTGGTTTTTCACTTGATACGACAAAGAAGACGAGTTGTATTGTGGCAAATGGTCAAAGCACGAGTAGTATTGGGACAGTGCAGCTTCCTATGCGAGTTCAGGATAAATTTAGGTTAATAGAGGTCGTCGTCGTTCCTGAGTTGCCGCACACTTTGATTTTGGGATTAGATTTTTGGATTTCGATGGGGATAGTACCGAACTTAAGTACTAATGAGTGGCACTTTGCCGATAATAAAGATGTGATTTGTTCTTTAGAAACACCAGACCAACAAACTACTCTTTCGCCTTATGAATCAGAACGACTAGAGGAATTGGTCGTTAAATATAAGACTATTATGGGTGACTCACTGGGATGTACAGACAGGGTAGAGCATAAGATTACAACAGATGCAGCACCGATAAGACAACGTTCATATAAGGTCTCACCGGTCATTCAGAAACGTATTGATGACGAAATCGACGAAATGCTGAAAATGGATGTGATAGAACGTAGTAGTAGTTCATGGGCTTCACCAGTGGTAATGGTACAAAAGAAAAACACAAAGAAATATCGTTTCTGTGTAGACTACCGCAAATTGAACTCAGTGACGGCGCGTGATAGTTATCCTTTACCACTCGTATCCGAGACTCTTGACAAATTGAAAGATGCTAAGTACTTGTCAACTTTAGATATTAAGAGTGCTTATTGGCAAGTACCAATGGAAGAATCATCGAAGCCACTAACAGCATTCATCTGTCGACGAGGTCTCTTCCAATTTAAGCGTTTACCATTTGGTCTTCATAATGCACCTGCAACTTGGCAGAGACTCATAGATAGCATCATAGGAAACGATTTAGACCCCTACGCGTACGTATATCTCGATGACCTCGTAATTGTCACACAGAGCTTTTCTGAACATCTTAGAATTCTTGAGGAAGTCCTACGAAGATTGCAGAATGCAAAGATAACGGTAAGTTGGGAGAAATGCCAACTGTGTAGGCCAGAAATGACTTATTTAGGTTTCGTAGTGGACCGTCGAGGCATCCGAGTTGACCCTAATAAAATTAGAGCCATGTTAGAGCTCCAGAGGCCAAGAACTGTCAGAGAAGTTCGTAGAGTTGTAGGTACAATATCCTGGTATAGACGTTTCATAGAGAATTTTTCAGCGATAATAGCTCCGATTACAGCTCTAACTAAGAAAAATCAAAAGTTCGATTGGACTCCAGACTGCGAAAAGGCATTTATTAAGATTAAGGAACTTTTAGTGACTGCACCGATTCTTACATGTCCAGATTATACCAAGGAATTTGTTATTCAAACAGACGCCTCAGGATATGGAATAGGAGCATGTTTAACGCAGCCTTATCCTGAAGGAGACAAAGTCATATGCTATTTGAGTCGATCTTTGACTAAGCAAGAACGTGTTTACACGACCACCGAGCGAGAATGTTTGGCATTGGTTTGGGCGATAGAGAAGCTCCGGCCTTATATTGAGGGGATCTCATTTAAGGTCATAACAGATCATTTTAGCTTAAAATGGCTTCATAGCTTAAAAGAGCCCAGTGGAAGACTTGCTCGTTGGTCTGTAAAACTGCAGCAATATGATTTTGAAGTAATCCATCGGAAAGGGAAAGATTTAGTTGTCCCGGACATGTTGTCTCGTGCAGTACCTATGATTGATACAATTTCGCAGCCCAGAGACGTTTCAACAGCAATTAAAGATCGATGGTACCAAAAGATGGTAAAGAGGGTCGTAGAGTCACCGTTAAAATTTATGAATTGGAGATACACTGATAATAAGTTGTATAAATATGTCAAACAAGAATACCCTCAACTTTCACCATCTAACGAATATTGGAAAGAGGTAGTCCCCAAAGACCATAGGCGTAGAATTATTGGAGAAGCTCACGATCCTCCTACCGCAGGACACATGGGTGTGTATAAAACCTTCCACAGACTGGCAGAAAAATATTATTGGCCAAAAATGCGCCAGGACGTGGCAACTTTTGTAAAGAAATGCTTTGTCTGTGCAGCTCATAAAGGTGATACACAAGGTGTATCTGATCAGATGATATCGCACCCAAAACCAACTCGTCCTTGGGAAATTATTCCGACGGATTTATGTGGACCTCTACCTCGTTCGACAGAGGGTAATTGCTGGATTCTCGTCGTGACGGACTATTTAAGTAAGTTTTCCTTAGTTTTTCCAATGCGAACAGCTCCTACTCAAGCAGTTGTCAAGCATCTTGAGGAGCAAGTATTTATGGTCTTCGGAGTACCCCGTTTGATACTTTGTGATAATGGCCCTCAGTACAAAAGTAATGAGTTTAAGCGTTTTGCTGAGAGTTATCAGGTTAAAATTCAGTATAATCCGTATTATCACCCCAGAGCAAATCCAACAGAAAGGACGAATCGCACGTTAAAAACCATGTTATGTTGTTATGTGAAAGACAACCACAGGAAGTGGGACGAACAAATACATAAACTTGCATGCGCGATTCGTACTGCAACCCATGAGACAACCAGGATGTCCCCTTTCTTTGTTAATTTTGGTAGGAATATGTGTTTATCAGGAAAAGATTACTCCAACCCAGTGTTGTTATCTGAAGAGAATGGTGTTCAATCCGCAGCTGAAAGTAAGAACGAAGGTTTCCGGAAGCTCTATGCTGATGTTAAGAGAAGGTTAGAGGTGGGTGGAGAGAAAAACGTAGTTCAGTATAATTTGCGTACAAGTGTACCCAACTTTGTTGTGGGTCAGCGTGTTTGGAAGAAAAATTATGTGTTGTCAGATGCTGCGAAGTTTTTCTCGAAGAAGTTAGCACCGAAATTCGTTGGTCCTTATGTGATTAGGAATAAAATTTCTCCATGGATATTTGAGCTTCAGGAACCATCGGGTAAAGTACTGCCAGGGAGTTGGCATGCCAAAGACCTTAAGTCTGCAGCGAACCTCTCCGATTAACCTTTTTAGGTTAATCGTCTTGAAGTTGGGGGGGGGGGGTTATGTAACGTGTCATTTTTACGTTTAAGACAACGTTACATATTTGTTTATTTAGGTAAATAATCAAGGCTCTTTGATTCGTCTTTCTGTACACAAAGTAAGGGTATTTTATAGAGCTAGGTTTGGAGGTTATATAGTGTCCAAAAAGTTACCTTATAAAGGAGACATTCCATCGAATTACTGTGGACACTACGCACATCGCATTATCTGGACATCGTAATTGGAATTTAAGATCACAGGTTTCGGGAAAATCACATTAAAACTTTTGTTTGTTTTGTTTATTTTTGTAGTTTCATCGTTTACTTGACGTTCATAAAGTTAGATAAGGTAAGTTGTGTTGAAATGTACTTTTTTTTTGACAACAGACGTGGGGAATTTTTGGCGTTTTTATATTTTTCTTTTAACCACGTGTTGGGTAAAAACTATATATTGTTTTTCTCCTTTGTCTACAGCCCTGTCAATTCCATCGACGGGACAGTTGGGCTGGACGCTGGTGTGAAGCCAGGTGTAGCCAGTTCTAACCCTGGGAAAGGTACGTTGGGGTTATTTTAGTTCATCTGTTTAAATCTGCTGTATTTTATTGAGTCGACATGGGGTTCTCCAGGAAACTGAAACATTTAATTTTCCACAGGGTTTTTACGCTCGGGCAAGAAGCCAACAACCTTTTGACCACCATGTGCTGCCCTAGCACCATGTGCTAAGCGAGCATGAGGGGAGACGCGGGCAAACCAGGACAGGAGTAGCAGGAGGAGAACAACACCACTTCCAGGTTTAATAAAACACCAAACTCACAATTAAATAATTGCAGGACCAAGGTAGGAGCAAGCCTTTAGACATAACCATTTCATATAATTTTTCCAATATAATTTGGACAATCTTTTCATATAAATTTTTAATATAATTTAGACGTAATCTTTTCATATATAATTTTTCATAGTATAATTTCAACATTGCTTGTAAACGCAAGGTAACGGTATGACGTCATAACCACAATTTTGCGGCGTATTTACTATATTGACTTGTCTTCCTTGATTTCATTTATTTAAGACAATTTCTCCTGTGAAATTTGGAGTGCCTTGCTATTTTGGCCCGAACTAACTTGTTTAATTTTTTTAGCATATTTCATGTTTCTAATCTTAACTTCAGCCCTTAAAATACACAAGATGAACTAAATTTTTGTATTATTTGTGCAACCCAGTGACCAACTTTGCGGAGACAAAAAAGAGATGAGATTATATGTTTTAGCGGTTTCCTTACATTGTTCTACTTCATGGGGTGGATCTCGGACTGGGTTGCTGTCTGTCTCATTCTACCCAATGTAGAATGATGACAGCAGATATTTGGTCCAGATCTCCCCTATGATGGAACGATTGTGGAAGTGTATTTTTTTTAACAATCATTTATGTAACCGAGTCTCACACTACTGACTCAGATGTAGGTACACTATGACCTGTTAAAGGAGTCCATCTACCTGTAAAGTGCTTCTAGTTTTGTCATTTTGATTCAGTTAAAAATCTTTTAGAATTTTATCTCGTTTATTAGTCAATTTTTTTTGGGTTTTTTTTAATTACACAAATACTCTGGAAGCCTCGGAAGTAGGTACAACGTTTGGGTTGAACTGTATTTTATTTAAGATCTTCTTTGTAAAACATTGGTATTAAATAATGTGGCGCACTTAAAATTTTCTTATTTCTGAACCCCCCCCTTCTCCACTGTATAAAAGTTACCGGGCATATCAATGTTTTACCTAGCTGGAAAATACAGTTCTGCTTCCAGATATTTGTTTAATTATTCAATGGTTTTGTTGTGTCACAAAATGGCGGCAACGTCTTCAAGCTGCCACAAATGTCACACAACGCATTCTAATAGGCCACAATGTCAACGGATTGTTTTCTGTTAGCTTTGAGAATATTTATAGCCAGAAGAGGGCGACCCTATATAATTTACAGTGACAATGGAACTAACTTTGTTGGCGCAGAGAATGCATTGACAGATATAGATTGGAACATTATTTCAAAAGAAAGTGCCGTTCAGAGAATAAAATGGATATTTAATCCTCCCACAGCACCTTGGTGGGGAGGATGGTGGGAGAGCCTTATAAAGACTATGAAAAGATTATTAAGAAAAGTTTTAGGCAAAACATCATTGACATTTGAAGAACTAGCAACAATTGTATGTGACTGTGAATCAGTTGTCAACCACCGCCCTTTGAGTAATTTAACAGAAGATCCAGATGATTGGCAAACTTTAGTTAAAACTCCTCAACGCCTCAATCTTTAATAGTGGATTTTTGAAAAATCACTTTTTCTGGGTGGAAGAATGGTTGAGGTTTAGATGAACTGAGAATGCATTGGAGTTGTTAAAAGTGTCCTTAAATGTTTTTGTTTTGGATAAATATTTAGTTGACAGTTTTTGATTGATTTGATTATTATTGATTTTGTAATTTTGAGGAAAAGTTGTCAATTTTTATTTATTCACGTAATTTAATTTATGGTCATAATTCTAAACCTAATAATACTATAAACTAAAAAAAAAAGAAAAAAAATAAATAAATAAAATTCAAATGTCAAATGTAATAAATTTCATTCAAACCGGACTCTACGGGAATGGTACCAATTATGGAAGCAACGTTACCTCTTTGCACTGCCAAACTGATTTTTTGAGTGATGAAGCTAAGAGTTTTCTTGTTAGGAATTTTTGAACTAATTTCCCTAACAAGCATCTTAGCTTCATCACCCCAAGGACCAAATGTTTCCACACTGAATGGACAAAAATAAAATCTCTCAGCAAGTTCCCGATATTTATTATTTTTTTGATTTTCTCCCATTTTTGCAGCCTCTCCTGACTTAATACAAGTTTTAGGAATATGTGATGGAGCTACGGTGTCCCTACAAGTAGCATCCCAGAGCAAAGTCTTTCCTCTCTTCCAAGGAACCAGGGTCATGCCATCCGCTCTCTTTCCGTCATCTCGACACACTCCAGTTGGTTCTAAAATAGCTGGATAACCTGCTGAAATAAGTGACCGTTTAATGATGTCGTTTATCATCCTGTGGCGAACCAAACGACCAGCACTTTTTGTGCAACTTAGTCCATGCAGACCATAAATATCAACTTGCTTGTTGCAAGTGCAGTCGTGGGGTTCACACACAGGTCGACCAAGTCTAAGCGATATCGATATACGGAAAGACGAGTCGTCTAGAAAATTCCCAAGATTTGAAGAAGGCAATGCTCTGACCCAAGCTGAGCTTTCTGGCTCTTGTAGGGCGAGAAGACGTGCCTTAGATGTTAATGAAGTGGAGTGGGCAATTAACTTGTCACAATAGAATTTGCATAATTTTTTTATCAAAATCTTTTTGATTTTCTAAGTATCTGAAAAATGTCCCAAATTTTTATAATAAGTTAAAGCTTTAGCATAGTCCAAATCTTCATTTGAGAAAATGGATGGAGGAAGAATAGAAGAAATTAAATTTTGAACATTCGAAGAGCAACCAAGAAAAGCTGAAAAACAAAGTGAAGATAATTTTTTGATGCCTAAGCCGCCTAGATCAATAGATAAAGAGCATTGTGTCCAAGAAGTATCATCCAAAGTGCAGTTAAATATTGTTTCCAAACATTCTTTTAAAATTATATCAAATTTTTCTAAACTTTTTGGAGCATTCCAGCAAGGTGCGCAACGAAGGAGATAAGTTAGCCTGGGAATAGCAAATGAATTTTTTAAAAGGAAATATGCTATATGGGAATCAATACTTTTTAGTTTTGCATAAATTCTTTTGAAAAAACACATTTTGTTTTCCAGAAATTTTTCAATTTCTTGAGCAAAAAAGGGGCAACCAAGAAGGGAAATATTTTGTATTTCTATTTTTGAAAATTTCTCAACAAATGGGTATTTTTGAAGTATATCCTTTGATAAATCTAAATAATTATCTGGATCCGAACGACTGAAATTTCACATTTTTTAAAGTTTATATTTAGGCCAATTTCTGAGCAAGAACTGGCTAGAGTATTGAAATCTTCCAAAACAGTATCTGGATCTCCAGCAAGACAACCATCATCCAGATACCAGAGGTTGATTTCAGATTTTAGAGTTTCTATAATTGGTTGTATAGCTAAACAAAATAAAGCGGGACCCAATGGGTCACCTTGTTGTACACCTCTCTGTGATAAGAGAAGGTTATTTTCAAAATATAAAAAGGAGTTTTCGCTGTAGCATTGAAAAATAAATTTATAAAAATTTGGGATGTATTCTTTCACTCTTAATAAAATTGTTGTTCGGTTTATCATATTGAATGCATTAAAAAAGTCTATTTTGAGTATACATTTAGAGGTTAAATGTGGAAAAGAAACATAACGTCTAACTGCATGAGTGACAGCTTCACATCCACTTCTTGTGCCAAATCCAAGTTGGTTAGGACGAAAAATAGAACCTAAAATATCGTTTTTTGAAAAACAAACTAATTTAGCAGTTAGTCTCAGAGATAAGGTCTTTTAAATGTTGAGGGCGTAGAGAATCGATGCCGCCCGCGGAGCCCGGTCTGAAAGAATAGACTGCTTTCCTAACATTTTGCAATTTTGTTCATTTTCGAAGCAACGATACTCGAACTACGATATTTTCTTAACCAGTGGTTAATAGAATAAACCAGATATACCTCTATAATTGTCACATATATCTTTCCTTCCTTTTTTGTGTATTGTGGATATATATGACGTTTTCCACTCAGTTGGTACTACAGTTCCATTTAAATATTTTTGGAAAAAATTCCGTAATCTCCACCTCAGTTCTTCAGTGCCATATTTAATAAGTTCGGCTGGGATATTTCCGGGTCCGGCAGATATACCGCTTTTTAAGGTTGTGCACACATTTTTGACCTCAGAGATTGTGAAGGGGTACTGGAGATCCCATCGTTCTAATTATATTGTCTCTTGCATCTTCCTTGAATTCTGCTCTATCTTCAGTTAAAAGTTTTTTAAAATGCTCATCCCATTCTTTGTCTGGTATTGGTGAAATGATATCTCTGCATGTTTCTTTTTTAATCGATCTTTTCCAGCTTTCGGTACTTCTTCTACCTCCGAAGTAAGAATCTATTTTGTGGCACTTTTGCGTCCACGAATGATTTTTCTTATCACTGATCATTCTTCTCACCTTTGATTGCACGATTTTGTATTCTTGTCTGCTTCTATCTCTTTTGGGATAAGTAGGTGTGATATAATTTCCTTTTTTCCTCTATTTCTCTTTCACTCTCAGCATCCCACCAGTATGGTTTTCTTCTTTTAGAAGTTTCTTCCACTAATCCTAGTGCCTCTTTTGCAGCTTGGTGGATGCTTAATGTAATACATTCGTATTCCTCATCTGGGGTTTCACCTGAACTTGTATTAAATTTTTCGTTCAGTCTCTTTTTGTATAAGTTTTTTACGCTATCATGTTCTAGGCTTAGTAGATTATATTTACAGTGATCAATTCCTTCAATCACTGTATCATCAAGATGTTGATGCAGGCTTGATAAGGAAAGAGAATTTTGGACTCCAGAAAATAGTGATCACTTCCGCATGTTGATCTACGCTTTGTTCTGACATCTTGAATTTTTAGTTTTGTCTTTTGTTTAGTGAAAAGATAATCAATGACGGATTTCAGGTTTTGTGAGGGTTTGGTCCAGGTATATTTGTGTATTTCCTTATGTTGAAAAAAGACGTTTTGGATTTTTAGGTCTAATTGCTCACATACTGTTTACAATGTTAATTCTTAAGCCTAAGAGCGCCACTATTTAAGTTCTTCGTGACTGTTGCAGTTCGACGGTGGCTATTGACATCTTTCAACTTTATCATGCTTTTAAACGAGTTTATAAATCCCGGATAAGGTTGCATCTAAACTTCAAATCACATAATTCACTCAAACAAAATCGAAGAATGCCTAAATACAAATTACTTTATAATATATGCCTAATGTGTATATACGTGTGTGTAAGTACATATGTGATTTACATCAAATAGGAAAAATATTAAATATATAAGGTAAAATACTATATTATAAAGCCAACCATCCTGATTTCCTGGTTGTAAAATTAGCAGTAAATTACAATACACTTTTAAAAAACTAAAACAACTAATTATTATATAACATCAAAAACTATCAAACAAACAACAAATAACACAAGTTTCACTCGCTAGATCTATATGCCACTAAATGAGCTCGTAATTTACTCTTGAATATATTTATAGATGTGGCATTTCTATTGCTATGGGAAGCATGTTAAATTCAATTAAAGCTTTATGGAAAATGGTATTCTCACCAGCTTTTCTATTTTTCTTAGGTACATAAAAGGAATCCTGGCTTCTAGCTCTTGTATTAATGTTATGCACGTCCCTAGTGTATTGAATATTCGAAAGCAGATATGTTGGAGCACTCCCCGTTCTTATCTTATAGATAAACACCAATACATTAAACTTTAGAAATTGTTTATTTGGTAGCCAGTTTAAAACAGAAAGCATATTTTTAATTGGCGTATATCTTGAACATGAAAGTATTATTCGTATTGCGCGATTTTGTAATTTTAAGCCTATCTAGCTCGTTTTTTTTTAACAGATATAAAATTGTACTACAGTAAGTAAAATGTGGAAGAACTATTGTGTTGTAGATTAATATTTTTGTTTTATATGTCAAAAAACGTGAACACCTAAATATGAGACTCATATCTCTGCTTTTAACACCAAAAGCCCTAGGTGCATTGACATATAAAAAGTATTATACGTCAAGTGCATTGACATATAAAAGGTATTAGTCAAGTGATCAGCCTGATTCTTTACGAGAATATTACATTAGGACAGCCTGAATGACAGCAACACATCAACCCATGCCAAGTAAAGTGTGGACTTTTTTTGAGCTTTTCGTTTATTTTAATAATGGGCATTACACTTGACTTGAACTTATGCTGACTGACTAAACAGCCATAGAAAATAGGGTGAACGGACCAGTGAATGACTCTCAAAATGACCACCCCTTCATGTTTTTTATATTGTTAACAATTTTATTTAACCCACAGCCTCAGTCACAGCAATGTTTTATAATTGTGTGTGAGTGTGTGTTTGTTTGGCACATAGACCTATAACACAAATGGACTTGGCTTATCACATAAGCACAACTTAATAAACTTAAATAATATAAGCATTGATATTATGGATGTGTTTAATGCAATTGAGCAACTAAAAAAATCTCTTGGGAAAGGCCCTGACAGCATTCCTCGTGAGTTTATATTTAATTGTAGATTTGTGCTAGCACCAATATTACATACAATTTGCTCTAGGTCATTATTATTAAGTGCATTTCCAGCAAAATGGAAGACAAGTTTTATAACTCCTATTTTTAAAAGTGGAGACAAAAGCAAAATAGAAAATTACAGGGGAATATCAAAGATAAGTTTATTTAGCAACATTTTTGAACAAATCATAACAAACAAAATAACTCCATTGCTATCACCCTATTTATGTCAAGAGCAGCATGGGTTTCTCAGTGGTAGATCCATAGCTAGCAACCTCCTTGTTTATACAGAGTATGTGTCGGATGCTCTGGAGAGCCGTTATCAGGTTGATTCAATCTACTCAAATTTCTCCAAGGCCTTTGACAAAATTAATCATAGGATACTCTTGCATAAGTTAAAACGATACGGCTTATCTGGTGGGTTCTTTCGATGGATTCAAAGTTACCTAGAGAATAGAAACCAAATAGTTAATATAAATAATGCTCTATCATTTGTTATATCAGCTTGTTCAGGTGTCAAGGAGGACATTTGTCTCCACTATTATTTAACTTGCTTATCAATGATCTATATCTCTGTGTAAAGTATTGCCAATTTTTATTATTTGCAGATGATTTTAAATTATACCTAGTTGTAAGATGTTATCAAGATTGTTTATTAATCCAAGATGATTTAAACAGATTCAATAACTGGTGTTTAAATAACAAATTGTTCCTAAATATAAGTAAATGTAATATTATGCGGTTTTATAGAATTCAAAAACCAGTAATTTTTTATTATTCCTTAAATTCTACAATATTAAATGGTGTTACTCAGATCAAAGATCTAGGTATCATTTTTGATCAGAAAATTGAATTTGGTTTACACATTGAATATATTTACAATAAATGCTTAAGAATGCTGGGTTATATATCACATACTTTGGAAGAGTTTGATAATATATATTGTTTTAAAATGCTATACTGTTCTCTAGTCCGCTCTTAAGTCGAATATTCTAGTCAAATTTGGAATCCTCACTATCTACAGTATAAAATTATGTTGGAAAAAATTCAATGTAGATTTTTAAGGATAATTAACTATAAGCTGAAAATACCAATGGATCAAATAAACTATGAATCTCTACAAACACTTCTAAGAATTGACACTTTGGAACAGAGGAGGTTTATTATGGTCACAAGATTAATGTTTAAAATTATTAATTATTAGAATTAATCGTTTTTCAAGTACCACAAAGACATACTAGAAATAGGGAACTTGCCCAAAAAATCGAATCCTTTTAAAACAATTAAAATCGTAAGGTATTATCATAAGAAACTTCCTAGAAAAAGAAAAATTCCAATAAGAATTAAATTACCTGAGAAATAAAGGTTTGAAATTTGAATAACTTGACCTGTTCTTAAAACGCGCTGCCATTGGTTGTGACGTCACGTCTTTGGATCTCGATCCATGCGACCGTTAACCGACATTGAAACAACACGTAAATAGTTGATATTGTACTTATTGGAGCTTTGAACGTGGTGTTCAGTTATTTCCGGACGTAGTTTTGTCTAAATTTTCTTAATTTAGTGTTTTGTGATTCTGTTAAAGACTGAAAATGGCTGATGCGGGGTTTATAAAAGGACAATCAGACAATTTACTTGGAGTTGATATGTTTATGACTGCATTATACATTAAAAATTCGGAGGATTTTTCTCAAGCTGAAGTTCGTGGTGTAAAAGCTCGCAAGTAAGTATAAATACCTCAGTACTGTAAGTACTATAATATAATAATTATATATATATATATATATATATATATATATATATATATATATATATACAGTGGCGTATATAGAAAAAAGTTTCGGCGTGGGCCCGAGACAGTTTTGGGGGGGCCCCGAGACCTCATGAGGCTGTATTTTATGCTATTTTATGTTTGTATTCATGAAATATGTGGAAAATATCCAAAAAAATCTTAGCTTCGGGGGGGGGGGCCGGGCCCCCATACGCCACTCTATATATATATATATATATATATATATATACTCGACCGTTGTATCTTGTGACATCCAGCAAAAAGTCGTAACACTAAAACCTGGTGTTATCCAAAAATAAAAAATATGAAATTTAATAAAAAATATTTTATTTTTAATTCCATAAAAATATTTGTATAAACTTACAAATTTAGAAATAAAATTTTTCATATCTTTGTGGCGTCCATTGTATATACAAAAAATTTTGACGTTGTAACATCCCTAAATATTTGTGTTAACTTGTGACATCCAGCAATTTTGCCAACGTTTCATAAAAATACCGGATGAAACAAGTACCTCTATAAAAATAAGAAATATACACTGGATGTCACGAGGAAACAAATAACAAATAAAATATACAAAGACGTTAGGGATGTCACAAATGTGTGCAAATATGTTACAGGTTTATGTATGCAAATAAGAAAAATATACACTGGATGTCACGGGGAAGAAAATAACAAATAAAATATACAAGCACGTTATTGATGTCATAATAGGCTTACAAGATGAATATACGGCAAGGACTAAAAAAAATGAATGAATCTACGCTCACACTAGGTACTTTAATTATAGTGGACGTGTAAGCTAATATTGTCACGACTATATTTGTGACAAGTGGTATCTCTACCATATATGTCACAAGGTTTGTTATTTAGTGCCCTTGTGACTGAGGGATTTAGGGGAATATGAAAATTAAGTTTAAACAATCCACATTTATACATGTATTTTATATAAAAAAACAGTTTAACAGGAATAGAGGTTATTGCTATAAATAATTAAATAATGTAAAAAGAGGGATGTTGGCTGGAGAGAGTTGACCTGGGGGCCATAAGACATAGACCTTATAGGCCGTAGAGAGTTGGCCTTATGGGCCATAAAGCGTAACCACCATAGTGAGGTTTTACTTAGGTATGTTAAGTAGGGACCACATTATTTCAGTGGTGTACTGGGTTCGTAGGGACCACGTATTTCAGTGGTGTACTGGGTGTGTTTAGTAGGGACCACGTATTTCAGTGGTATACAGGGTTGACCAATTGCTAGAGTGATGCCGGTCTATTATCCAGCATCGGCTTTTATAGACGAAATTAGTGCAAGCGCAGCAATATTGGTTATTGCTATAGTAAAATGATCCGAATTTAAACTTATTTATGACAGTATAACTAAAAACTGTAATATATTTTATTCAACTCCAGATTCAAATACCTTTCGTTTGATACCACACAAGCCATGTTTTGACCTAAACTCTAATTTTTTAAATTTAACCCCACCTTTTTTTTTAAACTAAAATGTATTTTGTTTAACTCCAGACTCAATTACCTTTCGTTTAATACCACACAAGCCATATTTTCATTTAAACTCTAATTTTTGACATTTACCCCCACCCTTTTTTTAAAATAAACTAAAATGTATTTTGTTTAACTGCAGACTCAATTACCTTTCGTTCGAAAGCACACACGCCATATTTTCACATAAACTCCAATTTTTGTTCATTTTTAAATGGGACCATCTCGACCCAAGACCCAGCCTAGGTACCAAATTTCATTCAAATCGGGCAATTTGACGTTAAAAAACTCGTCAGATTAAATTTTATCTGACTAGATTTAAAAATTCCTTATCTATTCAACTTAACTTTAGTTAAATTTAGTTGAAAAATAATGAGCCTATATTCACAGTTTGTAGGTCAAATTAGATAAAAGTTGTCCGTTTTTGTATGTAACTCCCATTATCTTTTTGGACTCAGGCTTCAGTTTTTATCAGTCCCAATTTTTACTTTTCTAGTTCGTGCAGCAAAAGCTAGGAAAGGTATTATGTTCGACGGATTTTTTTTAAGATAACTTAGAAATATTTTGTGACATTTGTTTGTTTGTATGTATGTTTATCCGGTTCGGTTCGGTTCTTCGGACTTTTGAAAAACCTGTAGCTGCACATTAAAATCGGCTTACTATATCGAAATGGCTTTTCTGCCTTTTACCTTGAAATTTTTTAACTTACGTACAGCCATCTGAAAAACGCAGTAGTTCTGGGTGTTTAGGTCGCTTTATTTTTTTTTCAAATCAGATTTTTATCAATCAATCAATTTCTGAAAACTCCGTTACCAGAATAAAAATTGTGGGGAAATAACAAGTTTTAAATAAAAGTTTTTGCATTTTGTAATTTCTTATTTTTGACACGCTTTTATTAGCTTCACTTGTATGTTTGTAGGTAGGTATGTATGTTTGTAACTGACTCCTTTGGACTAGATTTTGACCTACTTTAAACGAACAGATTTAATTTAAACTTTGTACACTTATCAAGAACCGGTGAAAATACAATAATTTTCCAGGCGCACCCTTGGGGGTACTTTGGGGAACCGTTCCCCCCCCCCAAGCCTAAGAATTTTGCAAAAATAAACAAATTTAATTTAGACTTTGTATACACTTATCAAGAACCGGTGACAACGCCAAGATTAATAATTTCGCAGACATTTTTCATATATTTCAGGAATAAAACAATAAAATAGGTTAAAATACGGCTTAATGAGGTCTCGCTCCCCTCCCCACAAGAAATATTCCTTAAGTTTTGCTCATTATCCTGATCAGGATAATTTATTTTTATTATTAGTAGTATTATTGTGAAAATAAATTTATTTATTTATTTATTTAATCGACTTTTATTAGAAATAAGGCGAGGTTTAGTCACAGATTATTCTTACACCTAACCTTATATTCTTACACCTAACCTCGCCAATCATCGGTATACTGGCAACATACACTAAGTCAAAAATTTAGTTTTGAGAAAATCGCATTTTAAGAAGTTTTGAAATTAGGAACAACATTTGCATTGAATATTGGAGAACGTATGTAAGTACCTATGTAAAAAAAGTTATTTTTTGAAATTTTAGTAATATTTTATAGATTTTGTGAAGTCTGTGATTTAATGTATTTTTTAAATTTGGTTGTAACGGCCAGGTTTCACCATGGCTCAAAAACTAAAAAAAAAACTGAGTGTATTTTGCCAGTATACCGACGTAATATAGTTAAATAAAAAACACGATTTTACAGCACATTAAACTAAAAAGTAAAAAATAAATATAGTTAAAAAAACTAAAAAACACACTTCAAACTAAACAGTTAAAAATAATTCTTAATATTAGTTGAAAACAATAATGAACGAAAAATACTAGTATTATTGTGAAAAATCGTCGGGCTCTCGATATACAAAGAAAATATGGCACAAAGCGCCCCACGATTTTAGCTCACACGGCTACTATACTATAGAGTGTGAGCTTATATATCTTTGTGTTTCAGATGATTTTGAAACTTTTTTGTTGCGCTGTCTGTCTGTCTGTCTGAACCTTTCATTTTGAAATTTGTATTGGAGAACTTGGCTTTATTTTTATCTCAATTCTTTTTACGGAATGCCATTTTCGCGTTCTTGGCTTTTTTTACATGAAATGTTTTTGTTATGATTTCACTTCTTTTTTAAAGGAATTGGATAATACTTAATTTTTAAAGTAGTAAAATATGCAGAATATTGTTCAAAATTTTTGCAATGCCTTACTTAAATTTTTGAGGTTTTTTAATTTTTTTCCATGGTTTTATCGTAGTTCCCATCAGCCTTCCAAAGCTCAGCTCTCTAGCGTTTCTGAAAGTGCACAATGTTACTTTTACATGTATAAGGTAGGGAAATAAATTAAAATTGTCGTGTTTTTAAATTTTGTCCTATAGTTTTACCATAATTCCTATCAGTCTTCCAATGCTCAGCTCTCTAGCGTTTCTGGAAGTGGGTAATCTTACTTTTACATAACTTTACATTTATAGGGGAGGAGAGTAAATGAAAATATTGGACTTTTTAAATTTTTTCCCATGGTTTTATCATAATTTCTATCAGCATTCCAATGCTCAGCTCTCTAGCGTTTCTGGAAGTGGGCAATGTTAGTTTAATATATTTATAGGAGAGGGAAGTAAATTAAAATGTTGGAGTTTTTAAATTTTTTCATATAGTTTTATCATATTGTCTTTCAGTCTTAAAAAGTTCAGCTCTCTAGCGTTTCTGGAAGTGGGCAGTGTTACTTTTACATAATTTTTTTACATTTATAGGGGAAATAAGTAAATTAGAATTTTGGGGTGTTTTAATTTTTTTCTATAACTTTATCATAGTTACTATCGGTCTTCCAAAGCTCAGCTCTCTAGCATGTCTGGAAGTAGGCAATGTTACTTTTACTTAACTTTACATTTATAGGGGAGGGAAGTAAATTAGAATTTTGGGGTGTTGTTTTTCCTATAGTTTTATCATAGAAATGTATAGGGGAGGGGAGTAAATTAAAATTTTGGGGTAGGGGAAGACACTGAGGTCAACAAACTAATGGGTTTTTGAGTTATACGAGGACCATCAATACCACCAAGGAGTATCCAACCAAATATTGACTTAATGGCACAGGGTCCTCCATTTTCTCCTTTTTTAAAGCCAGGCACAAGCATCTGACCAAACAAATCAACACCAATTAAAAGGTCTACACTACTAGGTTGTCCAAAACTAGGATTAGCAAAATCTAAATCTTTTAGGTATGGCCACCGAATAGAATCATATTCTACAACACTCACAGGTATGGTTCCACAAATTTTAGAAATAAGAATGGGATCACAGGAAAACAAACTATCAGGAAACTTGGCGGAGCCAATTTTCAATGTAACATTGCCATATGGCGTACTAGAAATCATGCCATTTATTCCTTCTATTCGGAGCCACTTTAAGTCCTAACCTCTCAGCCAAAGAGATGGTTACAAAGAACGCTTCACTAGCGGAATCTAAAATTGCCCGACAATGCACAAACTTCTTGTTGGCATCATCTACAACTAAAACTTCGGCAGTTGCAAAAAGCACAGGTCTCCTCTTACGAGGTTCAAAATGGTTGCCACAGGGTGTAGCGGTACACAATGCCTGTTTGGCACCTTCACTATTAGGTATACGGGGGTCTCCCCTGGACAATCAACTTGGGGGCTCGGACAGCTTTTCACAAAGTGCAACAGGGAATGGTGAATACCCTGGCACTGACGACACGTGGCATTTGTAGGGCATTGAGATACACCATGTTTGCCAAAGCAGTTAAAACACAATCGTTCACGCTTAACAAATTGATGGCGTTGACCTACTTCTAATTCCAGAAATCTGCCACACTTCACAAGGGGGTGGTGGTAGGGCTGCTGCTGGTAATAAGCACAACCTTTATTACCAGACTGGCCTGTTCCAGTCAATAACACAGGATAGGGTGGTTTGCCACCCTTCCTAGGGGGTAGAGGAGGTGAGACCTCCTTCGGCTTATTCAAAAGAGAACTATTTTCCAAAGCCCGACAATTTTGCTCTAAGAATCTATACAAATCCTCTCCTTATCACTATACTCAATCTCAAACTGAGTTTTCAATGGGGTATCAACTTTTTGCAAAAGAAGAATCATTTTAGCAAAATCTAAAAGGTCTACATCATCTGACAATGCTTCCAAATTTTCTCGGAAAGTGGACAACAATTATCTCAAATCATGAGTTGCTCGATTTTACAGAAGGGGCTTGACAAATAGACGTCCAATAATTTGTTACCAAAAGTCTTTTATTATTAAAGCGCCCAATCATCGCATCGAAGGCTACTCGATAATTATCCGAGGTTAGTGGTATGTTCCTAATCACTGATGCTGCTTCTCCTACCAGAGCGGTATTTAAGACTTGCAATTTAGCTATTTCACTCATGTCAGCTTTATCATGAACAACTGACTTAAACATATCAAAGAAGGTGGGTCATTTTTTAAGATTACCGTCAAAATGGAGTACCTCTGTTCTTTTAATTTCAAGACCCTTGTTCACATATACCAGGGAATGGTTTAAAATTGTCTGTGAGGCATCTTGGTAATTTTCAGGATAGAGCTCACGACAAATCGATCTAATTGTTAAATGTGCATGCAAGTACTGAAAAATAATGGAATTTCCTTCGATAGGTCGCCGGTTTGGCGTTACAAGCACATTTAAAAATAATTGTCGGTATTGACGATTGTAAATGGAAGGTTACGATACATATGGAATTTTATATGAAAAGGCACCTACCTCGGACTCTCTTGCGGCTCCAGTCAACGTTTAAACGTCCAGTTTTTCACCTCAAAATTCACTTTTTCTGGAACGTGATTTTTCTAGTGTCTTGTTGTGACGGTGGTTGTTTGCGCACTCATGGCGGCGCTGCTTGTCCTCCCACGTGTGCGGTGCCGTGAAAACCCATATGCATATGTAAGAGCGCGAAAATTTAAATTATTTTAAACGCGAAAAAAAGGAAAAGAAAATGAAATAGGAAATTCATTGCTTGCACCAACATTTTCCGGCCGCCAAAACACGTGTGTTTTTACTTAGTTAAGAAAAGGAAAGGAAAAAAAATTAAATAATATTCGCCTATTAGCGATTAAACGATACAATTTAACATTAACCCAAATATGCATTAAATTATGCATGTAAATTAAAATTAAAAGAAAAGAAAAAATACTTAGAAAAAATTAAGAAAGAAAAAGAAAATTTTGCCTTATGCGTCGGGCATAGGCAAAGGACATAGTTTCACTACTGGTTCCTGTAGCTGTTTTAACGGTCACAACACGAATATGACCGTCTGAGCCAGGGTGTACGTCGACAATTCGCCCAACAGCCCATTGCAATGGCGGTTTTTGTTCATTCTTTACCACGACTAAAGTATTTAGTTTAATATTGTTAGAAGCCTCTGTCCATTTAGAACGCTGTTGCAAGGTGTTTAGGTATTCCAAGTTCCAGCGTTTCCAAAAATCGGACTGGAGCCTTTGCACCAGCTGCCAGCGGGACAGGGTGTTCAACTTGGAATCAGAAAAATCGGGTTCTGGTACGGAATTCAACGGTTCCAGGGTAAGAAAATGACCAGGGGTCAGTGGAAGAAAGTCATTCGGATCCATACTTTGGGCATACAGAGGCCGGCTGTTTAGTATGGATTCGACCTGACACAAAAAAGTAAAAAACTCTTCATAGGTTAACCGTTGCTCACCTATTACACGTTTTAAATTTGCCTTGGTGGATTTAACTCCTGCCTCGGCTAGTCCGTTTAGGTGCGGACTACCAGGACTTGAAAAATGCCAGGTAATTTTTAGACTGTGACATGCTTCCTGGGAGTACTGTTTGAGTAAACGATCAGCTCCCAAGAACGCGCTACCACAATCTGAGTAAATGTCAGAGATTCTTCCTCTTCTTGCCACAAATCTCTTAAAAGCCGCAAGAAAGGTAGGGGTGGAAATATCGGAGGTAAGTTCTAGGTGAACTGCCTTTGTTGCGGAGCAGACTAAGACAAGAATATAACCTTTGGATACCTTTGCACCTCGGTACTTTCCCATTGTAATTGGAAAGGGACCACAATAATCTATGGCAACATGTGAAAATGCCTTTACTTGAGAGATGCGTTGAGCGGCAAGTTGCCCATGATTTGTACGGAATTAGGATTTAATCGATAGCATAAAATGCAATGAGAAGTTACGCTCTCGATTGCATAGCGAGGGGAAAGGATCCAAAATTGTTGTCTCAAGAGGTAATGCAACGTTTTTTGACCGGGATGACAGTACCTTTTGTGAGTGTACTCAATGACAAGTTGAGTAAGACGGTGAGAACGTGGTAAAAGTAAAGGGTGTTTTGCTGAATAAGAGAGTTCGGAAGAATGTGGTAATCGACCCCCCACTCTTAAGCAGCCTTGTGTATCTAGAAAAAGTGAAAGTTTACGAAATTGTTTAGGAAGTAGCTTTGCGTCATTCAAACGTGAAATGAGATCAGCAAAGAGGGAACGTTGAACATGCCGAACGAGAACAATAAGAGAATGTTGAAGTTCTACTTCGGTAATATTTTCGTTAGGATATTTAGATTTCTTTTCGGTAAGGCGAAAAATATAGGAAATTATGCGTTGAATTTTCTCTAGGGAAGAGTAACGAGAAAGAAAAGTATCAAGCATGTGTGGTTCAACTGTGCATGTTTGAAATACTGATTTGCGTTCTTCCAGAATAACCTCGTTTTCCGGAGGGTCTGGACAGCGAAAATCATCAGGCCAGCTCTCTTTTGGTAGCCTAAGAAAACAAGGACCCTCCCAATACAAGTCATGTTTGATAAGTTGATTAGGCATAAGACCGCGCGAAGCACAGTCGGCTGGATTTAGCGCTGATGGAATATATTTCCAGGCCGTAGGAGAAATGGTTTCTTGAATGTGACAGATACGGTTTGCCACAAACGTTTTAAACCTGTGAGGTGAAGCCGCCAACCAGCAGAGAACCACTTGGGAATCACACCATGCACAGATTTGGTTGAAGTTAAGAATATCTGAATAAGTGTTTTGAATAAAGGAAAGTAGGTCGCAAAGTAAAGTGGCACCAAGAAGCTCCAGTCGCGGAAGACTGACTGTTTTCACTGGTGCGACCTTAGATTTGGCCATTACAAGAAAGGTATGGATTTCTCCGGAAACTGACTCCATTCTGAAATAGACCGTAGCCGCGTAACCTATCATAGAGGCGTCTGAAAAGCCGTGAAGTTCAATGCTACGTGGTTGATCAATGGAAAGGCGTCTAGGTAAATGAATATTTGAAAGATTTGGAAGTTCGGTTCGGTTCGGTTCGAAATTGATTCCAAATATTTACGATATGCGGAGGAGGCTGAGAATCCCAGTCCAGCTTCTCCTTCCACAGATCTTGCATGATATGCTTAGCAAGTAAAGAAACGGGAGAACAGAAACCTAAGGGATCAAAAATTTTCATGATTTGAGATAAGATACCTCGCTTGGTGCATGGTTTATCTTCTGGTACGACCAAGTAGGTAAACGAATCTGAGATAGGAGACCTAATATTTTTACAAAATTAGGTTCGGATTTGTCGAAACGAATGGACATTTGTGTTTCTGATTCTGAGAATGAGGAGAGAAGTTCCGGACTGTTGCTCGCCCATTTTTTAAGTTCAAACCCTCCTAGGCGCAACAGGGAGATTAACTCCGACTGAAGTTCTTTGGCAGAGGCCACAGAATCCTGCCCAGTGAGCACGTCGTCGACGTAAATGTCTTTAAGAAGCACCTTGGAAGCATTAGGATATCTTTCAGACTCAAGTTTAGCTAGTTCTTGTATAGTACGAATAGCTAAGTAAGGTGATGACTTAAGTTCATAAACAACTGTTCTTAAGGAGTAGGTTTGGACAGGATCATCCTCAGAAAATCTCCATAGAATATTTTGATAACGCGTGTGCTCAGGAATAATTAAAATCTGTCGGAACATTTTTACTATGTCAGTAACAAAGGCTACAGCATGAATTCGAAATTTAAGTAGAATTTCACGGACATCATTTTGCAGTTTAGGACCTGCGCACAACGTCTCGTTGAGTGAGACACCTCTGGGACTACGTTGAGACCCATCAAAGACCACTCTTATCTTCCCAGTGTTCCAGACACTGTGATGAGGGATAAAGTAGGAATTATCCAAGACATCTTTAGATATAGGCGTAGGAATAGGTATCATGTGACCAGTGTCTAAATAATCTTGCATAAAATCTTTGTAAGCTTGATAATTAGCTGAGTCTTTGAGAAGTCTAGCTTCCTGAAGCTTGAAACGTTTTAAAGCGATTGGATAGGTGTCACCCAACTGGGGTTCTAAGTTTATAAAAGGTAATGGAACGACGAATCTACCTGATTCGTTGCGTGAAACTGATTGTGAAAATAATTTTTCGCACATAATATCCTCAGGACTGTGATGAACCTTATGTGGAACCTGCTCTATCTCCCAGAAGCGCTCTAGGCAGATATCCAGAGATGGTTCGATGGAAGTGTAACAGCTTATGAGTGATTGTGGATTTTGTTGCTTTGAAGTTTCAACTTTACCAATCAGCACATAGCCAAAGATGCTATTAAAAGCACTAGGTTGTCCACGCTCTCCGTGGATAACTCCCTCTTGTAAGAGATGCGGAAAAAGTTCACAACCTACTAGGACATCAATGGAACTTGGTATATGGAAGTTTTGATCAGAAAGTTTGATATTGCGAATGTGATTCCACTTGCTCGAGTCGACAGCGCAAGAAGGAATCTCTGTACAAAGTTTTGGAAGTACTAAAGCCTCAAAATCAAAGGTAGGTCCCGCTTGACCTTGAGGTTTGATAAGACATTTCGTCTTACCTTTGGTATTGGAAGATGTCATTTGATTTAAGCCTTGAATGGAAGTAGAAAAGAAGCTTTTCGAAAGACCTAAACGATTTAGACATTTTTCTGAAATAAAGTTTGCCTCTGAGGCAGAATCGAGTAAGATACGAACTGGTTGGTAATGTCCCCTTGAGTCTAACATGTCAGCTACAACGGTAGAAAAGTGGAATTTTTGGAAATCATTGTCGCATGACAGTTTGTGGAATGGCTTCCTGACATAGGGGTACTATTGGAATTGGAAAGTGGAATATTAACGTTCTCTGGAGGATAAGAATTAACACTCACAGAGGGCGCTACTGGTTGTGGAACGTGAAGAAGACTATGATGTCTGGCTCCACACCTGATGCAGTTGTAGGAGGAGGGGCAATTCACGGTCTGGTGAGCAAAATGTAAGCAATTTTGACATAGATTCACCTGCCGAACATAACCCATCCTTTCCTGTGGACTTTTGTTTTGAAATTCGATACATTTCGATAATGCGTGATTCGAAGAACATAGGTAACATTTTATTTTTGGATTAAAAGTTCTGTTCTGATTATTATGTATTTGAGGGTTGCTGCGTTGATTGCTATTTTGTAAAGTATTTTGTTGATTTCTTGAATTTGAGCTTTGATTTGAAATAGTTGTATTGAAAGCAGAAGGTGAATTAAAATTATTAAAACTGTTTCTCTGAAAACTGTTCTGTTGAGAATTACGCGTAGTTTGAGGTTGTCTAGGGGTTTGATTTTGCCTACTAAAACTGGGCATTTGCACTACAGATTCGAGCGCAACGCAATGATTTTCTATAAACGTGTAAAGATCAGTGTAGGACGGAATTTCTGAATTGTTTTTCTCTCTACTATAGTAAAGTTCGAAATCAGTCCTCATCTTGACTTCAAGTTTTGAGAGCATCATGTTAAAAGTAAGAAAGTCCCATTCTTTTGTAGGAAAACCAAGCTCATTTAAGATGGCTAGATTCTCAGAAAATGTATCCAACATGGAACGTAATTCTTTCCCAGAACTGGATTTAGTTGAAAGAAAGTTAATAGCATTCAAAGCGGTAGTAGCAATAATTCGTTTATTTTGATACCTCTTTACTAAGGTTTCATACGCAATGTGATAATTGCTATCTGCGAGGGGAATGGTTTTTACTAGAGAAAGGGCTTCATTCAGAACAGAACTCCGCAATTGTTGAAATTTCTCTATATCACTTAAATCAGAATTTTGATGTACCATGACTTTAAATAAGTCAAACCAGTGTTGCCAGCTTTTATAATTCCCATCGAAAATTGGCAACCTTGGTTGTGGAAATGATCTTGTATTTGACCTCTGAACAATATTTTGTTGGTTAGGGTTGCTCACGTAATTGACAGGGTTGGCCCTAAAAAGGTCGTAGTAAATACCCTTACATTCATAATAAAGGTTGTCAAAGTCTTTTCTAGTTTTATCCTGCTCGTCAAATGAAAGTTTAAACTCTTCGAGAGAGCCAATAATTTGGTTATGAAAATTATAGAATTGAGCATGACATTCTTCGACGTCTTCATATCTGGATTTAAACAAAAAGTGAAACGCTGTATCCGAGTTCGCTTTCAAAGCTACCTCGTGAGCTTCCGCCATTTGGTTGAAGCTCAAAAGCCTTTTGTCGCAAAGTTTTTTCTGTTTTTGCGTAGACATTTTTGTTTTTGAAAGTTAATTTGTTTTTAAAATTACCCAAAAAAATGCTTAAAATATAGCTTAAAATATAACCCGAATTTTAGCAAAAATTAAACAATTTTATTATTTTAATTTTATTAACTTTTTTCGAAAATTTTGAAATGAAATGTTTGTAAGTTTGTCTGTATGTTATTATTTGAACATATCCTTTAAAAAAAACTTTTATGTCTCACCAAGGATTGAACCCCGCACCTCTCGATTCCAAATCGCACACTCTGTGCATACGACTAGCGGTACCGTCTGAAAGTTTCTAAGAAACGTTGGTATTCGAAGAAACAACGCGCGCGATGACTCTGGTGACGGCGACACTTGCACCTGCGCGTTAACGCGACACCTGTAAAATCGATAATTCAAGGAAAGTAGGTGGAAGAACCGCCTTAAAATTTTCACTTTCGGCGTATTGACGCCACTTTTACTGAAAATGTAATGAACAAAGCGATCAACTTTGATGAACTAGTAAATAAACTATACGAAATATGTGCATTGGCTATAGCTATTTTTGAACTGTAATAAACACTTCGATCAACTTTGAAGGAACATATCACCAACAGGTCCTAAATCAATATGGTCTGTTTGATAATTGAAATTGAAATTGGAAATAAATTTTGAAATTTGAAATAGAAAATAGAAATTTGATATTTTTGTAGGAAATTGCTGAACCACAGGAGTCTAGGTAGTTTGGAACACTAATAATTTGGGTCGAAGGGCCATTAAATGTGCATGCAAGTACTGAAAAATAATGGGATTTCCTTCGATAGGTCGCCGGTTTGGCGTTACAAGCACATTTAAAAATAATTGTCGATATTGACGATTGTAAATGGAAGGTTACGCATATGGAATTTTATATGAAAAGGCACCTACCTCGGACTCTCTTGCGGCTCCAGTCAACGTTTAAAGAGCGCGAAAATTTAAATTATTTTAAACGCGAAAAAAAGGAAAAGAAAATGAAATAGGAAATTCATTGCTTGCACCAAGAATTTCATCAAATTCCTGCACTAAGGTTGCCTGACTTTCCTGTATCTGATCACTACTATCTAAGCTTATAATTTCAAAATGCAATGTATCAAATTGACTTACAAATCAAATCAAATCAGAGAAGGCACATCTTCCCATCTGGGTTTTAACTTTTTTGCCTTATCTGCATTGCCCTGGGCATCCACGGGTCTATTGTAAGTTGTTTTTAATTTATTAAAAACACTTTTTTGTTTTTGTTTTAAACTTTTTGGGTCAGACATGACAAAGCGGTTTTTATCAGATACAAAAAAGGTACACTGATAAAGTTCGGTAATAACGCGGCACTAATCTCGCGCTTAACGAAAGCAAAAAACGAAGGTAAATTCCGCCGGATTTTACCCAAACAAATTCGAAACCCGACGAAAAACAAACATTTTCTAACCTCGGAGGTAAACAAAACAACACGTGAAATTGTGAGGTTAGAACACACAAACGTCAATGAAACGTCAGTCAGCCAACAAGAAAAAAGAACGGAGGTTTTTATCGCCGCACGAGGTCATATACCAAACTCAAGGTAACCAACCTTGAATTTCATGCGGAACAAAAAAAAACCGGTACAAAAAACAACAAAGTTCGAACCTGGCACAAAACGATAAAATGTGGCTGCTGCAAAAAAAATATAAAATTACCAATTTTTTAACAAAAAAAACTGTAAAATCCGAAGGGCTTTTCATACATAAGGGTCTGAAGGACCAAATAGATATCTGAGCCTTGAAGGGGAGAAAACTAGAGATATCCCAAAAAATTACCCCGAAGTTAAATTCGCTCCGTCTGGGAAAAGAGGTCTATTAAACTAAAAACAAAGGAAAAAAAATCGGCAACACGCTAGAAGCTTACCTTCTCGCGGCCGCGGCCTTTTCTTGTGGTTGGAATTTCGGTCTTAAACTCAACACCATGTGTGACTTCTTTCAGTTTCTTGTCGGAAGTGATTTCTTCATTCCCCTGTCAAACACAGGGTGGCGCTTCAAACTCCCAGCGTGTGCGAAACGCGCATGATTTTTGCCCAAAATGATCAGGTGATCAAAAAGAAAATAACTTTCAACAAAGAGAGAAATTATCACCTGATCGGAATTTTTTTTTTAAGGTTTTTGCTGAAAGCCCAAAAATATCAAAACAAACTTTAAGGTTAGGTTTTCCAGAAAATTCAAAATAAAACAAAAATAACTGGCAGCATTAAACACTCATGTTTCTTAGGTCATTATTGAACCAGTTTATTTCATGTGTGTGGTTTTCTTGTTTTTTATATATTTTTTTAGGAAATGATTCATTTAGAGCTTGTTCAACAAAATGCATAAGGGTTTCAAATTTTTCCCCGGCCTGTAAGTTAATATCGATAAAAATATAATCTATTTTAGATATTTTTTCAGCTCAAGGTAACCAACCTTGAATTTCATGCGGAACAAAAAAAAACCGGTACAAAAAATAACAAAGTTCGAACCTGGCACAAAACGATAAAATGTGGCTGCTGCAAAAAAAATATAAAATTACCAATTTTTTAACAAAAAAAACTGTAAAATCCGAAGTGCTTTTTCATACATAAGGGTCTGAAGGACCAAATAGACATCTGAGCCCTGAAGGGGAGAAAACTAGAGATATCCCAAAAAATTACCCCGAAGTTAAATTCGCTCCGTCTGGGAAAAGAGGTCTATTAAACTAAAAACAAAGGAAAAAAAATCGGCAACACGCAGAAGCTTACCTTCTCGCGGCCGCGGCCTTTTCTTGTGGTTGGAATTTCGGTCTTAAACTCAACACCATGTGTGACTTCTTTCAGTTTCTTGTCGGAAGTGATTTCTTCATTCCCCTGTCAAACACAGGGTGGCGCTTCAAACGCCCAGCGTGTGCGAAACGCGCATGATTTTTGCCCAAAATGATCAGGTGATCAAAAAGAAAATAACTTTCAACAAAGAGAGAAATTATCACCTGATCGGAATTTTTTTTTAAGGTTTTTGCTGAAAGCCCAAAAATATCAAAACAAACTTTAAGGTTAGGTTTTCCAGAAAATTCAAAATAAAACAAAAATAACTGGCAGCATTAAACACTCATGTTTCTTAGGTCATTATTGAACCAGTTTATTTCATTTGTGTGGTTTTCTTGTTTTTTATATATTTTTTTAGGAAATGATTCATTTAGAGATTGTTCAACACAATGCATAAGGGTTTCAAATTTTTCCCCGGCCTGTAAGTTAATATCGATAAAAATATAATCTATTTTAGATATTTTTTCAGCTTGAGTTATAGGCTGGCACAATCTTTCTGTAAAATTGCAGTTTGTTTTCTGTTGTGGACATGTTACTGACAGTAATTGAAAAATTTTCCCCCCGTGTAGGTTCAAAAACTGTCTGAACCAGACCATAAGTGCTTAAAAGGTCTACTAGATCTCCACAAGTTTTCTCATTTGCGCAGAATCTAACATTGAAGTCACCTGTAAGTAGTAGTTTGGTAATACTTCTGAGAATTTTATCTAAAATATCAAGAAAGGTGTCAAAACTTCCTGAAGGAGACCTATACACACAAATTATTGTAATATTATAGTCATACCATTTTACACCACATACCTCTATACATTTCTCCACACTCATCTGCCTTATCTCAAATAATTCCTTAAAACTAGAGTCCTGTTCAATTAAAAATGCTGATCCACCTTTTATGTACTCATTTCCACAGAATGAAGCTGCCACCTTATGATTTCCTATCTTTAAAAATTCAATTTCATCTTCCTTAAGATAATGTTCTGTCACACATAGTATACTAATATTCTTGTCATGAACAAATGCATCCATTTCTTCTGTAATGTTTCTTATAGATTGTGTGTTGTAATGGAGCACTTTAAGGTTTGTTTTCTTTTCATTTGTTTGTTGATTGCTATCTATTGTGTTGGTGGCTGATTTACACAAGACGCTAGCCCTACCAAGTTCACTTTGGCTCCCTGACTTCGGCATGCGCAGATTTAACAATTAATAGATGAACAGGGTGATTTTCACTTGATTTCTAACCACATGAAAATAGAAAGTTTCAAAAACCTAACCTAACGAAACCTAATCAAATCTAACCGAACCAAAGCAAACTGAACCAATAATTAAAAAAAAAAACTTTCCTGACTTCCTACCCGGGATCCTAGAGGATGTGAATCCGAACCGAACCGAACCTATCCAAACTTAACCATACCCAACTAAACCTAATTAGCAGTGTTGTAGTTTAGTTTGGTTAGGTTAGGTTAGGTTTGGTTTGGTTTGGTTCGGTTTAGCTAGGTTCGGTTCGGTTCGGTTCGGATTCACATCCTCTAGGATCCCGGGTAGGAAGTCAGGAAAGTTTTTGTTTTGACAAAAATTATTGGTTCAGTTTGCTTTGGTTTGGTTAGGTTAGATTTGATTAGGTTTCGTTAGGTTAGGTTTTTGAAACTTTCTATTTTCGTGTGGTTAGACATCAAGTGAAAATCACCCTGTTCATCTATTGTAATACATGAGGTAAATAATATTGGTAGATCTGCGCATGCGGAAGTCAGGGAGCCAAAGTGAACTTGGTAGGGCTAGCGTCTTGTGCTGATTTACCCGTATTGTCCCCAAATCTCGGGGGTCATAATTTTCTTTAAATTATCTTCAGAAAATTCTATTTTAAAGGAGATCTTGTACTTACTATTCTTAGTTTTCATCTTGTAGCATTTACACTCAGTTTCAGGACTATTTTTAATGTACAACTTTACATCTTCGGTTACTGCAGGCGAGAGCCCCGAGAGGAAAATGTATTATTTTCTGAGAACAAATATATTAAAGGCTTAAATTGGCAAACAAGTAGAATTTTTTACTCTCTTTAAGATACTCAAATCAAAACCCGTTTGAAAAACGTTTAGGAGAACTTTCACTTAAGGTGTCACTCAGAATACTTTTCCTATTTAAAATATATTAGTAAAGTTTGGCCCTATAAAATTGACGCGTTCAACATTTTTCAAAATCATACGACAAATACCCGAAAAAGATTCTATTACCTATTTTGGGGCACCTAAGCTCACATCGAACCCCACAATTCTTCCCCCACCCCTTTTTTTTGCTTATGTCCGGGGAATTTTATTCATTTCTAAACCATTTAGAGCCAAAACTAGGTGCCGAATTTCATTAAAATTGGGAAAGCAGTTTTTGAATTATACCCGTTGGTCTTTATCGTACATTTTGTTTCTTATTTTTGGCAAGATCACCACAGCTTACACTACTACACTTACACCCTGAACTATTGAGGGAAAATAGCTAAAATCGGGATATTTGCCGTCCCGAAGAGAGACTTTCCAGGATTCGGACACAAAGGTCCAAATGCAGGCAAATCTTAAAAAATCGGGACGCCTGACAACCCGACTAGGGTTACCACGAAAAAAGTCAACTGAATTTTGCATACTTAATTGCTTGGATTCGACATTGTGCATGTTTTGAAACCAGCATTTCAATATTTAAAACCGCAAGGTGCACACAGGTTCATGAATAATGTCCTTGATAATGTCTAAAACAAATTCCTCAATTTGACACCTTTTGAAGTGGGCTGCGGCCATTTACTATAAGGGAATGGAACATGGTTCCTCTTTTTAGGTTTAAAATGAAAATAAAATGTAAATACAAATATTTTAATTTATTAAAGGTGGAGGCACTAAATCCATTGTTTACCGGGATGCGTCAGATGAGCTGAATTTGAGATATGTTGAAGGCCAAACCTTCCTGATATTTTTTCCATAAAAAATTGGAGGGGTCATAGGATTCGTTTTCGAGCTATATTTATTTAAATGCGTTCCACTGAAATATGGACTTTGTAGTTTTTTTGTAATAACTTACCGTCAAATAAAAATAAAAACCGATATTAGACTTATTTTTTTGAAAAGAGAGTTCAATTTTTGACATATAGTTTGTGTCACATACCTACACAGTGTGGCTCAAAATAATTATAAAAAATACAGGAAAAGTACCTGAGATTTATTAAATATAAAGAAAGGAAACTGAAAACGCATGATCAAAATAACCTTTTCTTGTTTTCATGTGAGTCGTTTTAATACAGGGGGTTAAAAAAAAATAATTCAATGAATGAAATGTTTACTAATTGTCTACGGAATAGTGTGTTTACCGAGATGCGTTAAGTAAGGTGAATTTATTATATGTGAGGGCCCAAACCGTCATGATACTTATCTCAAAAAGATTGGGGGGTCATCGGTTTCGTTTTCGAGTTATAATTATTTAAATGCGCGCCATGGAAAATAGAAAAAATGGAGAAAGAAAATTTTTTTTATAACTTCTCGTCAAATAGAAATAAAAAACCAATATTAATTTTATTTAGTTGAAAAAAAGAATCCATTCTTTTATAGTTCTCATCATATATCTACAGAGTGACTCAAAATATGAATAATAGAAAACAGGAATAATAACTAGGATTTGTTAAATATACCTAAAGGGATAAAATTAAAAATGCATAGTCAAAATAAATTAATTTGCTTCAATCTGAGTCCCTTTAACTGTTATAAAGTAATATTTACATACATAATGGTTTTTCTAGTAAACTCACATGGTATATGAAACATTTTTTAAATTAATAAAATGATAGATGTACAAACTGTAGAGCCGAATAGTGTGTTTACCGGGATGCGTCAGATGAGGTAAATTTGAGATATGTTAGAGCTCTGGCCATTCTGAAATTCGATATTTAAAGTTTTGTCAATTAAGTTTTTTAACAGGCTTTCTTTGTGATGCAAATTTTTTTTGTAGAACCCATGGAAAGTGGTCTACTTACACTCAACTTTTCTGATCAGTTTGTGTATGTAAATAGACCCCTTTCGTCCCCTACAGAAAGTCACATTTCCTATATTCCAGCAATTAAATTAGTATAAGTATATTACCACGGTAGGCTCTAACATATCGTAAATTCACCGCATCTGACACATCCCAGTAAACAAAGTATTCCATAGACAATTAGTAAACTTGTCATGCGAATTCAAAAAATGTTTGAAATATCCTTTTATTTTATTATTATTCCTATATTATGTCTTATCAAAAATGAGGACTGTGACCTAGTAAGGAAAGCACCCCGGTCTTGTCATAATACTGTTATACATACCCCCTGTATACATTAGTTCGGAATACAAAGTTCGAGAGGCGCTGATTACAGACCGTGGTATAAAAATATTATGGACAGAGTTCTGTGCTGTCGCATTATCTATTAACCGCTACTCTTGGTATATTTTGACAATTTGTGTTTTTTGCTAAATTAATTATGGCCAATCGGTATTTTGAGCGTTTTGATGGAGGCGATCCATCACTTAAGAAATTGAAAAGAAAACAATGTTGAGTTCGTGGGTGCGAAGACTATGTTAGCAAGCGCCATCGCTTTTCCAAACGGATCCCCAAGCTATTTGATGAGTGGCTAAAAATACTTCGGCCTAAAAACTGGCTAACTTTGACGAACGATGAAATTTACGTTAAATATATAGTGTGTGATGGACACTTTGAACCAGGACAGAGTTTTAAATGTTTAGTTTTAAATTTCAATATTTAGAAAACAAGCGCGGATCTAGGTCAAAAACTAGGGGGTGGGGTTATAATCGACAATATTTTTTTTATTAATTTTTTTTTCTAGGGGTGGTATTTTTCCTATTTTCCCTTTAATTATTAACAAAAAGTGCATATTTTTTATTTTCGGGGGGTAATTACCACGTTATCCCCCTCAAATCCGCGCTTGGAAAGGCAAAGTTTATTTCACTATATTTATATACAGGGTCCGACATAATGATCTCCCATATTAAAAACGCCATTGTAAATGCTATTTAGATTTTTTTTACTGCAACTCTCTTATATACCATTTGTTTTTATTAAGTTTTGAAAGTTACAGAGTCCATGTGGTGGCCATTTCTTTCGATACACATTCGAAGCTGATTTCTGAAAGTTTCACTCGTACAGTCACTTAAAAGCGATATTCCTGTAATTCCTTGGCGTATTGCTGCTTTCAATTCGGCAATAGTTCGGGGTTAGTGTTTAGGTATCCACAAAGCATGTCTACCAAGTGCAAAGTGAGTACGAAAAGTGCTTTGCGTCGTAATCACAGATGCGTTACCTACTTTTAATTTATTTTCGATAACGAAGGCACGATGGCAAGGCGCGAGCTACCAACCGACTACGCTAAGCTCTCTCAGTGATTCGGGCACAGTGGCGGTGCAAAATATGGGAGATCATCATGCCGGACCCTGTATAATTAAATGAACAAACAGCAATATTCCATTGCACCTTTACTTTAATTTGAAAAGCTCACGTTACATTTTTGAAACACCCATTAAGACCTAGTTAATATAATAATAATGTTTAATTTAAATACATTTTTACATCACCTAACTAAAATTTACCAAATCTATTAGTTTATATTTTTCATTAAAAAACAAATAAAAAAGTTAGCGTTGATAAAAAAATAACCTATATTTGCAACATTATTATGTATTGCATGTAATAATTTAGTTAATGTATTCTATGCACTAATAAAAAGGAATTTACTGCCGAATATTCTTCAAAGAGCCTTTTTTTACTACATCCTCTCAAGGAAATTTATGTACCTAAATCAATGGGAAACAAACTTCTAAGCCTTAGATTTAATAAAAAAATTCAACCTTCCTTTTTATTGTTGCTAGTAGCCATTAATAAAAAAATTCTTTGATTAAGCTTCCTTATTAATTGTTGTTTATAGAGCTTTTTTATGCAAATTGAGCGTTGACACAAAATCACTCATTCTTATCAGCGCGCAGAGTTTAAATTTAACACTATGTATTTCATTGACGAGTAGAATGGGTCTTTTGGTGTTAAAATTTAATTTGATAAAAACTATTTAAAACACTATATTATAAGATGTATAGTCCAAATTATAGGCATTTGTAATGACGTCATTTTTGTTTATCTTTGTTTAGTATATTATACACAGCGGCGACAATAAACTTTTTAAAAAAAGTAGTGTCTATGATTAATTCATTTTTTAAATAGGTATGTTATTGGTTATGTGAAGTATCCGTCACTGTTAATCAAAAACATGAGTTTGTTAACTTGTCATAAATTATTTTAAAAAGTTGTAAATGCCGAGAAACAAATATAATAAGGTACAATAAACAATCGCAGCTGATAATTTTAAATATATTGGCTTTTTTTCAACTGGAAAGGGAACAAGTTCGAAATGGAATCGCACTTTAATTTGAGAATGTGATACAGCCAGCCGCAGATGCAACAAAATTGAGCCCAACAACGATAGTAAATATAAAAAATATCTACGCCATACGTTTTTTTCTCACCTGGTGACGTCATTACAAATGCGTATAATTTAGACTATAGCTTGATTGGAGAACGATTGCATTGATGGCTATGAGCATCCGGTATACAAAAATTTCAAAAGCCACCCTGTAGCTTAGAGACAAACTGCGCAAGCGTTATATAGTTTTAAATCCCCCTGTAAATGTTTAGTACGGAGCACAGCGTTAGAGAGGCTTGTTAAATAACAAGCAGGATTGAACGTATATAAAATTTTTTCCCATATCTCACAAATAAAAATTTTTCCCATATGTTGCAAACATTATGGGGGACACTGTATATATCACGATATATATCATGATATTTATTGCTTGATATATATCCGATATATATTAAATAATTTTACTTATTAAACTACAAATGTTTTCTACCATTCTAAATATCAGAAAATTTGTCAGTACGCCCTTGTACAAAAGTATAAGCATCTGTAAAGGTAGTATCGATCGATTCGGCTGCCGCATAGGCATCGCGGGGCTGACTGGGAATCCCCCTGTTTCACATCTGGTAGATCCCCGACGCGACAATTTCTATTGTTTTCTGTTTTCCCAGGTTAGAGCAGTTACTGTGTTTTCCATCTGTGTGTACTTTTGATTTATTAGTAAGTAGTAATTTTTATTTAATATGCCAAAACCAAAGCATTCAGTTTGATAATGATATATATCAGATATATATCTGATATATATCCGATATATATCATGTGATATGATATTTACATAAATATCATGATATTTTCGAACCCTGGTTTAGTTACACACCCTCTAGGACCCCGGAAAAGAAATCAGGACAGTTTTTTTTTGAAAAAACTATGTAATGGCGATATTTTGAAACGCGCTATTTTCGATCTTTTGTACTTTCGATCTTTTGTTTTTCGATCTTTGTTCCGCCACCCACTAATATTACTCGAAACATGGATCAGAGATTGAGAAGCCAGTTCATTCCTGTAGGGATGGGATAGGCGGTGGAGCAACTATATATATATATATATATATATATATATATATATATATATATATATATATATATATATATATATATATATATATATATAAAATTAAATTAAATTTACAAAGGTAGAAAAATCACGTATCAATAGTAACTTTAATTGGATTTGTCTGAATGTATCTGGCGATCCTGGCTTTAAGCTAAGTGTTATTTATAGACCTCCGTCATTCTCATACATGGAGTTTCAGTCAATTCTGGAGCAGATCTTATTGAAACCTCCAGAAAACCATCTGATAGTGGGAGATTTTTATATAAATTTTTTTGCAGGAAACTAATGAAACACAAGATTACAATAATGTAATTACACTCAGTAACTTTCAAATCTGTAACTCAATAACAATTGAAAATGCTACCCGAGTGGTTGGTAAATTCAGTTCTCTGCTGGATCATATACTTTCCGACAAATCTAATAAATTTAATTGTATTTTTAATGTGCCGTATTTTGTATTATCTTACTAATGAGTTGTAACCTTTTTAGTCTGATGAAGACAAAAACCATTGTCGAAACGTTACCGATGGATTAAAACGTATATTTACCAGAACAACAGTGTCCTTATTCCCACTAAATTTACATATAGTTAAAATTCAATATTCAATTGACCATTTTAAATGAAATACATAATCATCAAACTAGAAATATTAATGACATACATCAAATTAATGTAAGAACAAATATTGGAATTTCTAATCCTATAATAAATGCACCAAAAACTTATAATACTCTTCCGAAAGAATTCAAATTAAAAAAAAGCTATAATCTATTTTTGCAGAACCTAAAAACCCACTATTTAACATATCAATAATTATTTATATTATTTATTTAATTAGTTTAGTTGCAACTGTTGTACATGTTTCATATATTATAAGAAAAAATTAGTTTTAAGTTTTTGTGCAATGTACATGATGTTACCATAGTTCTAGTTACATTAAGCTTGTTTTGTATATATAAATTCTCGAGACCAGAGCTTCAATGCACTGATTAGAGGATGTGTGGATGTATTTGTATTTGAATTTTTATACTAAAGATAAAACTTTTCAAAAAAAAAATATTTCTATATTTAACAATTTGAGCCACTCTGTAGATATGTGATGAAAACTATATGAGAACATACTTAAAAAGATTTAAAAAAAATAAGTAAAATAATATTAAGTTATAACAAAAAAACTACAATAAGTCACATTTTTCCATGTTTCAGTGGCGCACATTTAAATAAATATAGTTTGAAAACGAAACCGATGAGCCCCCAATATTTTTATGTAAGTATCAGGACGGTTCGGGCTCTAACATTTCTTAATTTCACCTCATATGACGCATCCCGGTAAACACACTATCGTAGACAATAATTGGTAAACATATACATGCGTTGAATTAAAAAAATGTTTGTAACACCCTATAAGTTTATCACATAACCTATTAAGCAAACATTAGAATAGTTAAAACGACTCACATAAAAACAAGTGAAGTTAATTTTGACCATGTATTTTCAGTTTCCTCTCTTTTTATTTAATAAATCTCAGGTATTTTTCCTATATTTTTTTTATAATTATTTTGAGCCACTCTGTAGGTATGTGACGCAAACTATATGTCAAAAATTGATAAAATTCTAAAAAGGACTAATTTTTCAATAAAATAAAATAAAATCGCTTTTTTATTTTTATTTGACGATAAGTTATTACAAAAAAACTACAAAACGTTCCGTCTCTCCATGTTTCATGAGCATGAAGTTAGCGAAGCACCCATCGCAGATCGAATCGTGACTAGGTGGATAATTTGCCGTTAATTAGTCGTGAATTAGTTGTGGAAAAATTAATTTTGTCGCTCTTATTTTTGACCGTTTTTTAGGGTGCTTCGCTAAGTTAATATGAAGTTAGCGAAGCACCCTCGTAAAAATGGCTTTTATCAAAATCGAATATGGTGGATAATTTGCCGCTAATTAGTCGTGAATTAGTTGTGGAAAAATTAATTTTGTCGCTCTTATTTTTGACCTTTTTTTTTGGGTGCTTCGCTAACTTCATATTTTGGCACCCATCGCAAATCGAATCGCTACTAGGTGGATAATTTGCCGTTAATTAGTCGTGAATTAGTTGTGGAAAAATTAATTTTGTCGCTCTTATTTTTGAGGGTGCTTCGCTAACTTCATATTTTGGCACCCATCGCAAATCGAACCGCTACTGGGTGGATAATTTGCAGTTAATTAGTCGTGAATTAGTTGTGGAAAAATTAATTTTGTCGCTCTTATTTTTGACTGTTTTTGAGGGTGCTTCGCTGACTTCATATGAAGTTAGCGAAGCACCCTCGTAAAAATGGCTTTTATCAAAATCGAATATGGTGGATAATTTGCCACTAATTAGTCGTGAGTTAGCGAAGCACCCTCAAAAACGGTCAAAAATAAGAGCGACAAAATAAATTTTTCCACAACTAATTCACGACTAATTAACGGCAAATTATCCACCTAGTAGCGGTTCGATTTGCGATGTGTGCCAAAATATGAAGTTAGCGAAGCACCCAAAAGAAGGGTCAAAAATAAAAGCGACAAAATTAATTTTTCCACAACTATTTCACGACTAATTAGCGGCAAATTATCCACCATATTCGATTTTGATAAAAGCCATTTTTACGAGGGTGCTTCGCTAACTTCATATGAAGTTAGCGAAGCACCCAAAAAAGGGGTCAAAAATAAGAGCGACAAAATTAATTTTTCCACAACTAATTCACGACTAATTAGCGGCAAATTATCCACCATATTCGATTTTGATAAAAGCCATTTTTACGAGGGTGCTTCGCTAACTTCATATGAAGTTAGCGAAGCACCCTCAAAAACGGTCGAAAATAAGAGCGACAAAATTAATTTTTCCACAACTAATTCACGACTAATTAGCGGCAAATTATCCACCATATTCGATTTTGATAAAAGCCATTTTTACGAGGGTGCTTCGCTAACTTCATATGAAGTTAGCGAAGCACCCAAAAAAAGGGTCAAAAATAAGAGCGACAAAATACATTTTTCCACAACTAATTCACGACTAATTAGCGGCAGACTATCCACCATATTCGATTTTGATAAAAGCCATTTTTACGAGGGAGCTTCGCTAACTTCATATGAAGTTAGCGAAGCACCCAAAAAAAGGGTAAAAAATAAGAGCGACAAAATTAATTTTTCCACAACTAATTCACGACTAATTAACGGCAAATTATCCACCTAGTCACCATTCGATCTGCGATGGGTGCTTCGCTAACTTCATGCTCATCCATATTTCAGTGGCGAGCATTTAAATAAGTATCTCGAAAACAAATCCTATCAGGAAGGTTTGGCCTTCAACATATCTCAAATTCAGCTCATTTGACGCATCCCGGTAAACAATGTCTTTAGTGCCTCCTCCTTTAAATTCTTAACGACATACAAAGGTAATAGTTCAGTCAATGAATGGGTATTAGGGGGTTGTAGAGTGCATGGAGGGGGGGAGAATTTTTCTCTTTAGGAATGTATTTGGGGCAGTTAGGTGGTAAAAGGTGCATTTTTTCGGTTTTGTGCCTATAACTCGATTACGGTGCGTTGTACAAAAGAAAATGTGCTATTAAAAAATAAAGAGCAATAAATTCCCAACAAAATCATTATGCTTGCTTTATCTATAACTTAACAGATGCTGAGCTAGTGGCGTCCGAAAATCGGTAATTTTTTAAAAACATATTATTGCCCCATATTTTTTGTCAAACTTGTTCATCTAACAGTTTTGTTTTTGATTTTAGAAGAAGTTCGTTAACATAAAAGTTAAAGACCGATCAATTTTCTTTAAAAATGTATAGTGTTTACCAATCTACCATCAATTTATCAAAAGATAGAGCAAATTGAAATTTTTAATAAAATTTCTCAACTTGCAGAAATATTGGCTTTTTGTATTATTTAAAAGTAAAACATTTTATAAAATAAACTGAATATAATTTTTTATGCAAAAATATGCTTAAGGAGGGGCGAGAAAAGTTAGAGTATTCTACTGGGCGAATTTTTATAAAGCACCATCCCCTTAACTTTTTTAATATAAATCGTAGAATGATTGAACATTCATTAACCGTAAAGTTGGAGAAAATAAACTTTTTTTTTCCAGGAATGAGTTTCCAAAAAACTTTATAAAATATAGGGTGTGGCAAAAAAGTAATTTTTTTAAACGGAACGTGCTATATTTTTTGACGATTTTCTCTAATACTATCTTTTGTAGTTTTTGAGATATTTTCAAGTTAAAAGCAAAAAATATTGATATATACGACATGGGTAAAAAACTTTTATAAGTTAAATCCCAGTTTTTATTTCATCGTTCTACGCCATGATGTAAATTTAAAAAGTTGGTGATTAACAAAAACTTAACCTGTAAGTTCAGGAAAGTGGAATCGCAACGCTTTAAGCATCAGATGATGCTGATTGTGAGCACTGCAATTTAAAACTCAGTACAAAATACATGCAATTGGAGAAGATATAGATCTCGCAGTAATCCCTGTTGAAAATACTCCACCCGACGACAATATTTTGTTTATAAAACCTGACCGAGGAAAAGTGGAAACCCATGTATAATGCACCCGCGAAAGGGAGCAGCTAGGACTAAAAGAAATATTGTTCCTGGATGCTTTTACTGGTTGCGATTCAACAGCATTTTGAAGGGATTTATAAAGCTTTACCAAAAACAGCTTGAAATCCAAAAATCAGCAAAAGCATTTTACAATCCCAGCTCCTTGCATGCTGAAGTAGAAAATACAGTTAATTTAGGCATGTTCAATTAGTATAATTTCCCAGCAAATAAAAATTCCCTAAATGCGTACAGATTTCGGTTATCTTTAAAATCGGCGGCAAGTATTAAATCTGATCTATCATCACTTCCCCCAAGTCAGATAGCAACAAAACAACATTTGTATAGAATATAATATTATCAAGTACAGCTTTGGAAATCAGCTAGCTCCAGAACTGTCTAGCAAACTGTCTAGTTTCAGTCTTCACCCAAGATCCTGTAGCATCAAAAGAAATTTTGGACATGATTTTTTGTAGATGCGCACCTGATTACAGTAGCATCAAATGTAGCTGCAAAAAGATGTCGTTGAATTGTTCCCATTTGTGGCACAATTGTCAGGGTAATTGTTTTCATGGTGTGTCCGACATTGCCTAAGACCGAATAAGAAACTATTGACTTCGAAAAACTTTCGGAAGTGGGACCAGAAGCTGGCCCTTCCCAACCCAAGAAAGCAAGACAAGCAAAATAATGGTCTTAAATTTACACATCTGATAAACTTTACTTGGAAGCTTTTACCACGTACATTAATAGACTTATTGAGTTAACATAATCTATTTTTGTACCCAGAAAATACTCTCGGTATAATAAATATAGTTAGAGAACTATATATTATGCAATTTATGTGGAATGTACACACGAGTACTTTACAAGCTTATTGGGTAAAATGCACTTTTCATTTATTTAGTTAGTTATATCGTTTATTGGGTTATTTATAAAGTTGTAAATAGTCTAAATAGTATCGTAATTTTAACGAAAATACAAATCATCGTCACCATCACTTTCTGTGTCTGAAGATGTATAATTTTTTTATGCTCCATATGGAATATAAATGAAAATTTGTACACATGACCAATCTAATCTATTAGGAATTATTTTTGGAAGTCTAATTGCTTAAATCAGTACAAAAAATGTTACAAAACCTTGTCCTGAATCAATAGTCCAAGTATAAAGGCCTAGTGACCTATCCGATTTTTAAGCTGGTTAAGTAATGTTAACCCTTTAATAATAATATCTACTTATTTTTTAAGTATCTCTATCAGGGGGGATTAAAAGTCTGCAACTTGTCCAAGGACTTATTATGATGATAAAGAAAAATGATGGTAAAAGCAATTGTACAATTTTTTGTGCAAAATCACAAATATCAACATAAAACTAAAACGCCTGTAACTTTAAATTCGTGAGCACAAATTAGTAAATAAATAAATATATATTTTTTTAATTGAATGCTTTATATTGTTATTTTTAACAAATATCTTTTAAAATTTAAAACAAAAGTGTTGTGTGATGTACAAGTTTGACAAAAAAGATGGGTCATAAAGTTTTCTTTCAAAAATTACCGGTTTTGCTGGGAACTCAGAATCTATTACGATAAGAGGTAGGTTTGGTATAACCGTTTTATGGGAAATTTATCCTCTTTAATTTTTCATAGAACATATTTTTTGTACAACGCACTGTAATCGAGTTATAGGCACAAAACCGAAAAAATGTCACCCCCCTACGCCACTTAAGCGGGAGGGCTAGGAGTGGGGACTTTTAGTATGTTAACGTCCGAACTACCCGTCACATATTCCTGGAGAGGAAAATTCTCCCCCCCTCCATGTACTCTACAACCCCTTCGTTGACTGGACTATAAGGTTTCACCAAATTTCGTAAAAAACAAAAAAAATGTGAAAGATAAAAATCAATAATACGGCTTTTCGAATTTTCTTCGAAAATTTTGGGCTATATAGAAATATAGTTTATACAAAAGTAAGGTAAAGGTCTACCTGTAACCTATTAGCACCCCTAAAAGTTCACCACATTTCATCCTAATAAATTGAATCAAGTCTAGTTCATTTTCCTGTTGGCTGCAATACTTCATTGCTGTTATAATAATTGTTTCCCTTTTTTGCTTTTATCTGCACAGGTCTAAAAAATTTAAAAAAATACAGATTCCTACTAAAATTCCGCTACCATTTTGGATTTTGCACGATTTTTATTTTAGCTCACACATATACTATACTATAGTAGTGTGAGCTTTGGTGATCCTAATTTTTTCGAGAAAAAAAAAGTTGCTCCGATTTCAAAAATTTTTTATATATCTTTGCGTTTCAGATGATTTTGAAACTTTTTTGTTGCGCCGTCTCTCTGTCTGTCTGTCTGTATGTCTGTCTGTATGTAACGACCAACGCGCATAACTCAAAAACCGTCTGGCCGATTTTAATGAAATTTGGCACCTAGGCTGGGTCTTGGGTCGAGATGGTCCCATTTAAAAATGAACAAAATCCACCGAACACAAACCAAATAAAAGGGTGGGGGTAGATTTCAAAAATTAGAGTTTATGTGAAAATATGGCGTGTGTGATATCAAACGAAAGGTAATTGAGTCTGGAGTTAAATAAAATATATTTTAATTTATTTTAAAAAAAGGGTGAGGGTATATATATCAAAAATTACAGTTTAAGTGAAAATATGGCGTGTGTGATATCAAACGAAAGGTAATTGAGTCCGGAGTTTAACAAAATACATTATAGTTGTTGTTTTTTTTTTAAGGGTGGGGGTAGATTTCAAAAATTTGAGTTTAAGTCAAAACATGGCTTGTGTGGTATCAAACAAAAGGTAATTTAGTCTGGAGTTGAATAAAATATATTTCAGTTTTTAGTTATATTAGCTCACACGTACACTATAAATATAGTACCTAGTGTGAGCTTAGGGGCCCATATATTGGCAGAGTATTTTTAGTAGTAGTAGTTAAAAACTCCTAATTTTTAACTAAAAACCGATAAAAAAACGTGGTAAAACTCTACAAATTGTATTATGAATCATCATCAATACATATATATATAAAGCACGGCTTTTTTTGTTACCGCTAGTCTCAGAAACTACTTAACTGATTTCAATGGAATTCGGCATACATGTTGCGTGAGCGATTCTGTCGGGTTAAGGCAATTTTTTTTACACCACGGCGCGTGCCAGTCGGGCTAACAGGTTAGTGTTAGGCTACGTAATTATACAAGTTATTAAGTTTTATCTATTTTCCAAAAATCAGAACTTTTTAGAAAAAATGTTTAAAAGACTTTCTTGTAGAAAAGAAATCTTTTATACAACCAAATGTTTAACCATGTGTAACTCAATTGGGTCAACTTCATGGTTAGCTAGTACTCCATATTGGTGTCCCTAAATTAAGATTTTTTTTAATTACGAAAGAAAATATGTCAGTTTTTTAAAAACCTAGACACTTTGGAGAAAAATGTAAAAACATTTTTTTCAGAAAATAAAATTATATTTTAAATCATGTCACTCAAGGAATGTGAAACAATATTTTTAAGTCATATACGAGGTTAAAATTGACTAGTTAAATAAAGAATAATAATACTATAACTGTAAAATGTACCTGAAAATTTTTAAATATTTTAAGTAGTAACTAGCTTTAAGGCACTAATGATGGTCGTATAGACCGAAAGCGCTTGGCCAAGAATTTTTGAATAAATTTTGCACGAAGTACAAAAGGCCTTGTTTTAATTTATGGTTTACGTCAATATAACTTTTATTATTATACCCTAGGAGTGTAGGGGTCATTAGAATCATGTTAAGACACCACTAGCCCAACATCTCTCATTATATCCATTTCTACCCATCACCTTCTCTAGTGTAAGAGGGTTTCGTCATCTAACGAATTTTCCCCTACTTTTGACGTCCCAGGGTTTCGGTCGATTCAATCCTGGGATTTCGAGGGATAGAATCGATCGAAATTTTGCCTCGGGCGCCACTCTAGGAAATAAGGGAGCCTAGAGTCTCCCTTGCCTCTCGGGTATGCTTTTAAACAGTGGAGAATAACCAGGTAAGTAAACTACAATTTCATTAAAAACTCAATTTCTATAAATACTAGTTTATGTGTATTTTGTCATTTTAATTTAGTGGTACAAACCCTCAAAGAAAATAACTAAATATATGCAACTTAATAAATAAAACAAAACTATAAATGCCTTATTTCTATCAAGTCAAATAAAAAAAACTCCAGTTTACTTTGTTTGCGCTATTCTAGCACAGACAGTTAGGTATTTAAAAAAAAAGTGAAAGTTATGAAAAAGGACTTAAAACTCAACGCCTTATCACCTCGGAACTCTAACAAAAGGATTTAACAAATCTGGTTAGGTCCGATTAGATCGGATGGACGTTAGTTAAATACTGATTTCTTTTTGCCCCAAAAAGACTTTTCCCAACATAAAAAAAAATTGGAGAAAGATTTCCTTAAACAGCTGGTAGTTAATTACATACTATAATTTTACAAATTTACGGCTATTTAACTGGACGAAAACGAAACTTTACCAACTTTGAAGTTTCACAGGACTGGTCGGGTCATATATGTCTCGCGGTTCGGTTCGGTTCGGTTCATGTCGGTTATGTACAAAAGAAACGGAAAAAAAAATTAAACAGAATATTTACAAATAGAAACGGAATGTGGTACCACTTTAACAGGTTTAATTTACGGTGAGAGCATATATGTCTTACGGTAACAGGTAACAGGTTATTTACAAAAGAAACGGATAAAAATTTAACTATACCAACTTTTAAGTTTATAAGTTCGCGGTGGCAATAACGAAGCAATAATCGTGACAGAAAAAAAAAATCGTTAATTATGAAAAATAAAAAGAGAATTAGGAAGAAATTAATAAATACCAGGTTTTATCTAAACGGGAGAGCTGGCTGCACAAAGCCGCGATGATTATGAGTCGGTGACGAAACATACGGCCCACGAAACATAATCTATAGCTTTGTTATCATTTTTGCTTTCTCGAAAGAGAACAAAAATAATAATAAAAAAACGGGAAACGAGAACGGGGGTTTAGCAAAGCGCTACAATTATAAGTCGGTGACGAAACATACAGCCCACGAAATATAATCTATAGCTTTGTTATCATTTTTGCTTCCTCGAAAGAGAACAAAAATAATAATAAAAAAATGGGATTCGGGAAACGAGGACGGGGGTTTAGCAAAGCGCTGCAATTATGAGTCGGTGACGAAACATACGGCCCACGAAACATAATCTATAGCTTTGTTATCATTTTTGCTTCCTTGAAAGAGAACAAAAATAATAAAAAAAACGGGAAACGAGGACAGGGGGTTTAGCAAAGCACTACAATTATAAGTCGGTGACGAAACATCCAGCCCACGAAATATAATCTATAGCTTTGTTATCATTTTTGCTTCCTCGAAAGAGAACAAAAATAATAATAAAAAAAACGGGAAACGGGAAACGAGGACGGGGGTTTAGCAAAGCGCTACAATTATGAGTCGGTGACGAAACATACGGCCCACGAAACATAATCTATAGCTTTGTTATCATTTTTGCTTCCTTGAAAGAGAACAAAAATAATACAAAAAAACGGGAAACGAGGACGGGGGGGTTTAGCAAAGCGCTACAATTATAAGTCGGTGACGAAACATACGGCCCACGAAATATAATCGATAGCTTTGTTATCATTTTTGCTTTCTCGAAAGAGAACAAAAATAATAAAAACCAGGACAAGGGAAACTGGTGTGTCAAATCCGGGATGATTATTACTTGGTGACGAACCTGCAGCCCACAAGTAATAAACCCGATTTGTTTCTTAATTTTCTTGCGAAAGAAAATTAATAAATACCAGAAAACATGTAAGATACTAACGGGAAATCCTGGGATCGGGAAAGGACAAACAAGTAATTTGCACGGTTCAAAATAAATTCAAATCAAATAGAATTATAAAAACTTTGACTAAGGCAAAAACGAGGTTTCTTTTATAAATCCCATTCTTACCAGAAACCGGTCGACATCTACACACACCGCGTACCACCTATACATCGTGCTCGAACGAGAAACAAATCTCGAATCCCCGTATGGGCGAAGGCATTACTGTTTTATAGGCTAGAGCTCGGCTACAAATCGAGAACCAACGGAAATAACCGAATGAAACCCAACCACGTTTTTAAAAATGAACGTGGATTGACTTATTCGGAATATTATTTTATCTAGTCTTTTTGCAACAAACGTTTTGAAATGCTTTAATGACATTCATATGTCAAAACGGCATTTTTCCTAGGAAAATATGAAACAAAATTAATAAGCGAAAATTGAGTCAGGTTTCAGTAAAAATATTTTTTAACTGTCTGAGCTTAAATAGTCTAGAAAATTAATTAAAACAATAAAAAAAAATAGTAACTTCGTTACATTCCCCACCTACTTCGGCAAAAAAAAAGAACAAAAAAAAAATAAACTCAATGACTACCTTTCTTTTTTCTTTTTTTTTTTTAACCTTACAAACGATTTACAAAATAACAAAAACTAAATTAAACAAAATAAAAAAAACAAAACCTGCATTTCTCTCTGATCATACCCATCGCTAGTGCCTCTTAATGCTCTTAATAGTCTTGAAGGTCCTCCAATGCTGTTCAGATTTCGGTACAACTTTGGGCCGGCACCCAAAGTTGAGTGGTTTTACGGAACACCCTATACAAGGGTTGAAAATGCGGAACCTTGATAAACACCAAGGGAGCAGATTACTAACCATACGAAGCACCCTTAACCTCCTGCGCTTTCCTTAGAACCCAAATGTTGGTTTACAGAAACTCCAATGCTAAACATCTTTTGGTATTGTAGCTTCGGTTTTTAAAATGCACCATTTTCCTCGACTAAAGAAGTTGTGTCTAGCGGTGTTATTTTTATCGGCGAGTTATTTTAGGTTGTCGTGACAACTTGTAACGGTTTCTTCAAGGTAAACCTACTACACGGTCTGTAGTGCCCCTAAATTTAGTAGGGGTTGGCAGAACATTACTCACTAGACCTAGATCACTTTGGATCGGATCTGAGTAACAATTTTCCATAACAAATTGTTAAAATTTTCTAATGGGATACTGGCGACAGCGGTTACAAAGTCGGTTATTTCCATTTGTTTTACCTCCTTCGGAGCCAGTATGGTGGTTTCCTCAATTGTATACATTGTAATTTACAACACCCTTAAGCTCTGAAAAGAGCTGTTCGGCTGTTCGGAAAGTGTACTGGTTAGATCTACTTTATTGTTCATGCGGATAGTTCTGCCTTAAGGTTAAATCGGAGTTTGCGAACGAGTTTGCTACTGACGGTACTTCAAAGTACATCAAGTTGGGCTTTCGAAGGAACACGCAACTTGAAGGAATAGCCTTGGACTGTGTATGTGGTAGTGCTCATGCGGATGGTACTTCCTTGAGGTTAAGTCGGAGTTTGCGAACGGGCTTATGGTGCTACTGACGCTACGTCAAAATTCATCAAGTTGAGTTATTCGAAGTAGACTCGGTAACTTTAGAATAGTTTTGAAGTGAGTTTACGGTACTAGTTGACCAGGTTGAGTGCGTAATTTGCTTCAAATTCAATTTTTCGTGAGGGGTGGTACCCGGACCATCGGGTTTTGGATCTCGGAGTTCTAACTTTTGGCGGTTTCCAAAGTTATAAGTTTTTTTTTTCCGGAAATACCCCCGAATTACAGAAGGGATTTAAGTAATTTTAGCAACTCTAATCTGGATATTGACTGACCATCGGATTTTTCTACAGGGTGCCTGCTACATTATAACTTTTGGTGGATTCCAAAGTTATAAGTTGTTTACTGAAGCATCGGAAGTACTGTATTTATAGTGACCATCATATTTTGGATCTAGAAGTTATAACTTTTGGCGATTTCCAAAGTGATAAGTTGTTGCCGGAAATACCCCGGGATTACAGAAAGGATTTAAGTAATATTATCTCCGAGTCTGGATTTTGACTGACCATCAGATATTTTCTACAGGTTGACTGCTAAGTTATAACGTTTGGCGGTTTCCAAAGTTACAAGTTGATTGATCACCGGTTTTTTTTTCTCTAGAGGATTCATGGCTGCTGAGTTATAAGTTTTGGCGATTTTCAAACTTATAAGTTGACTGATTACCGGTTTCTTTCTTCAGAGGCTTGATGGCTGCTGCATTATAACTTTCGATGGGTTCCAAAGTTATAAAGTTTTTTTTTTAAGTACCCTTGAATTATTGGAAAAAAAATAGATTAAATCTTAGAAAATAATCATCGGGTTTTGGAACTCGGAGTTATAACTTTTGGCAGTTTCTAAAGTTAAAAGTTGTTGTCGGAAGCCCCTTAAATTTTTGAAGGGGTTAAAAAATAATATTATTTTTTTTTAAATAAGTGGCCTGACCTCCGTGTTTTGGATCTTGAAGTTATAACTTTTGGCGGTTTGTAAAGTTATAAGTTGTTACTGGAAATACCCCTAAATTACAGAAGGCTATTTAAGTAATCTTAGAAACTCTAATCTGGATTTTGACTGACCATGGGGTTTTGTCCACAGGTTGGCTGCTGAGTTATAACTTTTGGCGGTTTCCAAAGTTACAAGTTGACTGAATACCGGTTTCTTTCTTCAGAGGCTTGATGGCTGCTGCATTATAACTTTTGGGCGGGTTCCAAAGTTATAAGGTATTTTTGAAGCGTCCTTAAAGTATTGCAGGGTTTCAAAAAAAAAATAGATTAAATCCCAGAAAATATCAGGATTTAAACTAATTATCGGGTTTTGGACTTCGGAGTTGTAACTTTTGGCGGTTTCCAAAGTCATAAATTGTTGCCGGAAATACCCCTGAATTACAGAGAACTCTAATCTGGATTTTGACTGACCATCGGATTTTTTCTACCGGTTGGCTGCTGATTTATAACTGTTGGCGTTTTCCAAATTTATATGTGGACTGATTACCGGTTTTCTTCTTTAAAGGCTTGATGACTGCTACATTATAATTTATGGTGGGTTCCAAAGTTATAAGGTGTTTTTAAAGCACCCTTGAATTAAGGAAGGGGTTAAAAAGAAATAGATTAAATCTTAGAAGATAACTGGATTTAAACTAACCATCAGTTTTGGATCTCGGAGTTATAACTTTTGGCGGTTTCCAAAGTTATAAATTGTTACCGGAAACAACCGTAAATTACTGAGCTAATTTCCAGAATTTAATCTTAAAATTTAATTAACATAAAGTTAAAAAACAATAATAACTTTTATGCAATTTCGCTAACAAAAAAACAAAATTAAAAATAAAAAAAAATTAAATTATATTTGAGTCAAATTATTTTATAATAATTTTTATTACGTAAAAAAAATATTTCCCCACATGGAAAACGGCTTCGTGCTTCAGTAAAGCAAATTCAAGTTTTAAACAAAAAACTAAAATTTTAAAAATTGTTGATAATCGAAAAATATTTTTAAATTAGTTTTCTATTTGAACAGGATTTTCTTTTTAAATCTGTTTTTTTTTGTTAATGGAATTTATATGGTTAAACAAATATATTAATTTTTTTGTTTAAAAAAAAACAATTCTACTCAAGAAAAAATATATGATTTTTGTTGAAATTACTTAAAAATTTTCTTTGTTTACAAAATTGAGATGCCAACTTCTAAACTCTTAGTATTGTCAGTTTAGAAGTTGGTACTCCGGTACGGAAACAGGTCCAATTAGGTCAGATCAGGTCGGGACATGTTAGTTACGGCTAGGTCAGGTCAGGTCCGGATTCGTCAGGTCAGGTCCGGATATGTCACGTCAGGTCCGGATATGTCAGGCTAAATCCAACTAGTTTAGATCAAGTCAGATTTGACTAGGTCAGGTCCGGCTATGTCATGTCAGGTCCAACTAGTTTGGGTCAGATCAGGTCAGATCCGACTAAATCAGGTCCGGCTAGTTCGGGTCTGGTCCGGATGGGTCAGGTCAGGTCCGGATAAGCCAGGTGAGGATCTGCTAAGTCAATCAAGTCAGTATGGGTCAGGCCTGTTCCAGATCGATCAAGTCAAATTCGGATAGGTCAGGTCAGGTCCAGATATGTTCGCGTCTAGCGAGGTCAGGTCAAGTTCGGAAATGTCAGGTCAGGTCCGGTATGGTTAGGCCATGTCAGGTCCGGATATGTCACGTTAGGTCCGGATATATCACGTCAGGTCCGGATATGTCAGGCTAGGTCCAGATAGGCCAGGCCAGCTTAGCTCAAATCAAGTCAAGTTCGGATACTTACGATTAGGTACATCTAAAGTCAATATAACAAATACAATTCCAACTACAAAATGGCTTTAAGAAAAATTCTAATTTAATACAATGGTTTTCCAGTCAGGTCAGGTCATATCAAAACGGTTACGCGTTTCAAATAAATCAGGTTCGGTAAGGTACATGTCACACAGAATCAAAATGAAAAAGCCAAAAATAATCAAAATTATAAACTAGGTCAGATCAGGATGGTCTGGTTTGACTGGTATTCTCAGAGCATGTCAGGTATAAAACCGGTTAATAATTTAAAGTTAAAAGAAAATTATTTAGTTTAACATAAAACATTTAAACACCTAATTGAAGTCAGGTCGGGTGACGCAGTATCTAGCTTTAATTAAAAGCCAAATGTCACTAAAAAAAAATTATGCCAAAATAACTCACCTAGGATTAAAAAAAAAAACTTAATCCAAGAAAAAATTAGGTCAGGACAAGCTTGCTCTGGTTTGACTGGTAATCAGAGGGCAGGTCAGGTATTAAATCGGATAGTGATCGGATATCATTAATCATTTTTAAAAAAATTATTCGGTTTAAAATAAAACATTTATATTCTAGGTACTTCAATTTAGGTCAGGTGAGGCGGTATCTAGTTTTAATTAATTAATTTTAGCAAAATGTTTATGAATAAAAAAAATGTAGTCCAATATAACCATAAAATTTAATTATTATTAAAAATTAACGTCACCCAGAATTTAAAAAAAAAACAAAATCCAAAAAATTAGGTCAGGTATACAGTCGGTTTAATAATTTAAAAAAAAATATTAATTTTAAAACAAAAACATTTCAATAGTCACTTCTAGGTACGACAAGTCAGGTCAGATAAGGCAGTATCTAGTTTTAATTAAAAGCAAAATGCTTATTAATAAAAAAAATTAGGCTAAAATACCAATAAGATATATTTAACGTCACCCAATATTTTTAAAAAACAAAATCCAAAAAAAACATTTTTTTTTTTCAGGTTTGGTTCGGTTCGGTTCGGTTTGGCTTGGCTCGGTTTGGTTCGGTTCGGTCCGGTTCGGTTCGGTTCGGTTCATTACTGGTGTGGTTTGACGGGGAAGCTCAGGGCAAATCAGGTATAAAATCGGATTATAAAATAATAATTACAAAAATAAATTGTTTAGTGAAAATAAAAAAAATACGTAATTACTTTTAGTTACTTTGAGTCAGGTCACGTGAAGTAGAACATAGTTAGGGTAGGTATCAGGGAGAATTAGAGTCACGCAGGATCTGGAAATAAAAAATAGAATCAAAAATTAAATCAGGTCAGCCAGGACCAACAACTCATGTCAGGTTTCGTCCGGTAGTCTTAGGGCATGTCAGGTATTCGGTTTATTAATTAATAATAATAATAAAAAAATTATTTAGTGGAAAAAAAAAATTTGTAATTACTTTCTACCACACAAGCCATGCTTTGACCCAAACTTCAATTTCTGAAATCTACCCCCACCCTTAAAAAAACTAAAATGTATTTTGTTCAACTCCAGACTCAACCACCTTTCGTTTGATACTACACACGCCATATGTTCACTCAAACTCTAATTTTTGAAATTTACCCCCACCGTTTTTTTTTTTTTTAATAAAAGATATTCTGTTCAACTCCACACTCATTTACCCTTCGTTTGATATCCCACATGCCACATTTTCATCCAAACTCTAATTTTTGAAATTTACCCCCACCCCCTTAAAAAAAAAATATGTATACATTTTGTCTAACTCCAGACTCAACCACCCTTCGTCTGATATCACACATGCCATACCTTCACTTAAACTCTAATTTTTAAAATGACCCCCACCTTTTTTTTTTAAAACAGAAAAAAAAGCTAGAATTTATTTTGCCCATCTCCAGACTTAATTACCTTTCGTTTGATATGACACACGTCATATTTTCAAATAACCTGTAATTTTTGTAATCTACCCCCACCATTTTATTTGGCTTATGTTTGGTGCATTTTTTTATTTTTAAATAGGACCATCTTGACCCAAGACACAGCCCAGGTATCAAATCTCATTAAAATCGAGCACGCGGTTTTTGAGCTATACGTGCTGGTCGTTACAGACAGACAGACATACAGACAGACAGCCGGGCGACAAAAAAGTTTCAAAATCATCCGAAACGCAAAGATATACAAAAAAATTTGAAATCGGAGCAACTTTTTTTCTCGAAAAAAATAGCTCCCACTACTATAGACAAAAGCGTTTTAGAAGAAAAAATAAAATCGCCACAGACAGACAAACGCAAGTACATGCAAACCTGAAATAAGATTTTTTACTTTGCAAAGGCTTAAATTCTTATTTCTCCAACAATACTGATAAAAAACAACAAGTAAGAAAAAAAACTTACATTTATTTTATTAATTTATCCTTTTTTTTAGGTTCAAATATTTTTCTACATAAAAAAGTATCTCGCGCTTTAACAATGCATGAAAACAATAAATTTGAAATAACTGAATTCTGTTAAATTTAATAATTTCTCAACCAAAAATACTATCGACTCGATTCTTACGGTACTAGTTTACACTTAAACAGTTTTAAGCAGTTTAGAATAGAATCTGGCAATTTTAATTACTTCTCAACCAAAAAGGCACAATGACATAATTGTATTCAATTTTTAAAAACTGCAAATTAGAAGCAACCTCTGCCAATTTTCGTACCTTCCCAACCAAAAGGATATTAAATACTGAATATGTTTTGGACCGTTGCGGTGTAAGATTTTAATTTTAACTTTAGATAACTTAAATTTGCTAAATTATAACTTCTCAACCAAAAACCAGTTTTAATTAATGAAGATTTTTTAATAAATTTATAAAAATTAAGAACGTTTCCATAAAAATGATTCCTAATATGGATTGAATATTTTGCAGTTTTGCATTTCATGAACTTTTTAGAAATAAAGTCTGACAATTTTAAAGACTTCGCAACGGAAAAGACCATGACTATAAAGCATATGTACTTTGCAGTTTTAATGATAAAATTATATTTATATTAAAAATTAAGCCGGAAATTTTGTTTCTTTTAACTTAAAACCGGTTTTTATTTCACATTTTAGGATACAGCGATTGCAAATTAGATTTAATTGTCTTTTCTAAAAGTCTGCCAACATTAGATACTTCTCAACCAAAAGAAATACATAGATTGTTTACGGGTCCGACTTTTCGATTTCTAAAGCAAGGCACCGTTTATAAGCCCCCTTTTTTGTTAATTTACATATCTCAGTAACTGGGAACCTGCTTATTTTGGTGATTACGATCAGAAAAAAAAAATTCAATATCTCCCTAAAATGATAAACCTACAAAATTAAGCCTAATTAATGCCTTATTCTCTTTTAAAAAAAATTATTTAAATAACCTGTCTGTTCTGTGCTAAAATGTGAGCAAACATTAGTCCCTGCTCGGGCGCCAAATTTGTAAGAGGGTTTCGTCATCTAACGAATTTTCCCCTACTTTTGACGTCCCAGGGTTTCGGTCGATTCAATCCTGGGATTTCGAGGGATAGAATCGATCGAAATTTTGCCTCGGGCGCCACTCTAGGAAATAAGGGAGCCTAGAGTCTCCCTTGCCTCTCGGGTATGCTTTTAAACAGTGGAGAATAACCAGGTAAGTAAACTACAATTTCATTAAAAACTCAATTTCTATAAATACTAGTTTATGTGTATTTTGTCATTTTAATTTAGTGGTACAAACCCTCAAAGAAAATAACTAAATATATGCAACTTAATAAATAAAACAAAACTATAAATGCCTTATTTCTATCAAGTCAAATAAAAAAAACTCCAGTTTACTTTGTTTGCGCTATTCTAGCACAGACAGTTAGGTATTTAAAAAAAAAGTGAAAGTTATGAAAAAGGACTTAAAACTCAACGCCTTATCACCTCGGAACTCTAACAAAAGGATTTAACAAATCTGGTTAGGTCCGATTAGATCGGATGGACGTTAGTTAAATACTGATTTCTTTTTGCCCCAAAAAGACTTTTCCCAACATAAAAAAAAATTGGAGAAAGATTTCCTTAAACAGCTGGTAGTTAATTACATACTATAATTTTACAAATTTACGGCTATTTAACTGGACGAAAACGAAACTTTACCAACTTTGAAGTTTCACAGGACTGGTCGGGTCATATATGTCTCGCGGTTCGGTTCGGTTCGGTTCATGTCGGTTATGTACAAAAGAAACGGAAAAAAAAATTAAACAGAATATTTACAAATAGAAACGGAATGTGGTACCACTTTAACAGGTTTAATTTACGGTGAGAGCATATATGTCTTACGGTAACAGGTAACAGGTTATTTACAAAAGAAACGGATAAAAATTTAACTATACCAACTTTTAAGTTTATAAGTTCGCGGTGGCAATAACGAAGCAATAATCGTGACAGAAAAAAAAAATCGTTAATTATGAAAAATAAAAAGAGAATTAGGAAGAAATTAATAAATACCAGGTTTTATCTAAACGGGAGAGCTGGCTGCACAAAGCCGCGATGATTATGAGTCGGTGACGAAACATACGGCCCACGAAACATAATCTATAGCTTTGTTATCATTTTTGCTTTCTCGAAAGAGAACAAAAATAATAATAAAAAAACGGGAAACGAGAACGGGGGTTTAGCAAAGCGCTACAATTATAAGTCGGTGACGAAACATACAGCCCACGAAATATAATCTATAGCTTTGTTATCATTTTTGCTTCCTCGAAAGAGAACAAAAATAATAATAAAAAAATGGGATTCGGGAAACGAGGACGGGGGTTTAGCAAAGCGCTGCAATTATGAGTCGGTGACGAAACATACGGCCCACGAAACATAATCTATAGCTTTGTTATCATTTTTGCTTCCTTGAAAGAGAACAAAAATAATAAAAAAAACGGGAAACGAGGACAGGGGGTTTAGCAAAGCACTACAATTATAAGTCGGTGACGAAACATCCAGCCCACGAAATATAATCTATAGCTTTGTTATCATTTTTGCTTCCTCGAAAGAGAACAAAAATAATAATAAAAAAAACGGGAAACGGGAAACGAGGACGGGGGTTTAGCAAAGCGCTACAATTATGAGTCGGTGACGAAACATACGGCCCACGAAACATAATCTATAGCTTTGTTATCATTTTTGCTTCCTTGAAAGAGAACAAAAATAATACAAAAAAACGGGAAACGAGGACGGGGGGGTTTAGCAAAGCGCTACAATTATAAGTCGGTGACGAAACATACGGCCCACGAAATATAATCGATAGCTTTGTTATCATTTTTGCTTTCTCGAAAGAGAACAAAAATAATAAAAACCAGGACAAGGGAAACTGGTGTGTCAAATCCGGGATGATTATTACTTGGTGACGAACCTGCAGCCCACAAGTAATAAACCCGATTTGTTTCTTAATTTTCTTGCGAAAGAAAATTAATAAATACCAGAAAACATGTAAGATACTAACGGGAAATCCTGGGATCGGGAAAGGACAAACAAGTAATTTGCACGGTTCAAAATAAATTCAAATCAAATAGAATTATAAAAACTTTGACTAAGGCAAAAACGAGGTTTCTTTTATAAATCCCATTCTTACCAGAAACCGGTCGACATCTACACACACCGCGTACCACCTATACATCGTGCTCGAACGAGAAACAAATCTCGAATCCCCGTATGGGCGAAGGCATTACTGTTTTATAGGCTAGAGCTCGGCTACAAATCGAGAACCAACGGAAATAACCGAATGAAACCCAACCACGTTTTTAAAAATGAACGTGGATTGACTTATTCGGAATATTATTTTATCTAGTCTTTTTGCAACAAACGTTTTGAAATGCTTTAATGACATTCATATGTCAAAACGGCATTTTTCCTAGGAAAATATGAAACAAAATTAATAAGCGAAAATTGAGTCAGGTTTCAGTAAAAATATTTTTTAACTGTCTGAGCTTAAATAGTCTAGAAAATTAATTAAAACAATAAAAAAAAATAGTAACTTCGTTACACTAGATTTTCGATGTTGTTATCAACAAATAACAAAAATAACTAACTGGGGTAAAAAAAATCTCTAATGTATGCCACAAATGTAAAAAAACATGAACAAAAAGCGAGAATTTGAAGGATGCTTAGCGAGTTCCATCACAAGGGCGCGTTTACCAACGTGAATATCAAATTCGATCGGTGAACGCAAATGGCATGCGAGAAAGGTGCTGTGCGTGTCGCTTAGCGTTTTCAAAACGTAACGTTTTTAAGCCAATTTATAAGAATACGCTGGTGACGCTGCATTTAAAACCGGTGCAAAATCATGGGCCATCACTACTGTGATCTCCAGGCATTTATATTACAATGCAATTTCTTGTAAGGTTTGTTTATACAGGAGACAATCACAAACTCATTCATACCACATGATGACCCAGCAGGCCTGCCTGCTAAGCACCCCCCGGTAGGCAATTTTATTTTCTCAACGAGGATTTAATTTTGCCTGATACCCTTTGTCGGGCACAGGGATCTTTTAGGGTCACTGCATCCTGGAAGCCTGGCGTCTCCCAGGGGTAGCGACACGAGTGTCAAAACCGTACTCAAAATTCCACAGACGTTCGTGAAAAATACTCATTTTTATACAGTCTGAGAAAAAAAATGTTTTAATAAAACTTAAAAAGAACTCGTTTTTATACAGCTTAAGACATAAAAAATATGTTCCTTGAGTTTTTGGGTTATGAATATTTATTGTAAGTATATTTATTGTTAAAAATCATTTTCTTTTGAATATTATTTGAGTTTTTTGTATAAAAATAGTACGTAATAAATAAACAAACAGGACAGAAATACATTTTTATGTTAAATGTTTATTAATACTATATAATATATTAATACTATATAATATATTAATACTATATAATATATTAATACTATATAATATATTGATATACAAGGGACAAAATGAAACTTTAATCACAAGGTTTATACGCTATTTTTTGCACTATTTAGTTTATTTTTCAAGTTTTTTTTTTCTATTTTTCGGTGTTTCTAGGTTTTGTGGTTCTTTTTTAGTCACTTTTCATCCAGATTTTTACATTTTATCAAAAGACATAAAAAACACAAAAACAGTTCGAGTTTTAGTAAGGTCAATTACTTATAATTTTATAGTACATTTCATATAAATATCTTAATATTACATCAACAGGTAAAATGTTGCAAGAATATTTTATAGTAAATTTGGTTTAAAGTTGATCAAAAATAAAAATGTCTCTGAAATTAATACAACTCTTTTTAAATGGCATTTTTGTTAATTTAAAACAGAAACCTTTTCTTTGAAGACTGTCTGTAGTGTTGTTGATCAGGACAGTCCCGTTGCACACACACACACACACACACCATTTCAAAACCTCCACGAAAGTCCAAAAAAATTGAAAATCACCTTAGTATTCAACAGAAAAGTCAAGACTCAATGACACGTTAACTGTAGGTACGATTGAGAACTACACATTCAAACGAAAATATCGCGTATTGTAATTGCAAAATGATAAAAAACGAGCAAAAAAATAGCTTATCTTATTTTTTTTATGAGAAGAAACAATTGTTTTCTCTGTTTTTTTTTGCAAAATTCTACTTCAAACCTAGATATTTTTCAACCTGATGGTTTTACGATAAAATGTATTTGACATATTTTTTGGCTTTCTCCAAGGCATTTAATGGTATGACTGACAAGCCGTTACGTTACCAAGCGGTTTTTATTAAATTTATTTTTTTCTGAAAAATCGCTTTTTTTCGGTTTCGAAACGTATTCTAATCAAGCGCGCTTATGTAAATATACCATTTTTTTGCACGAAAATTCTCCAGGTAATACTTTATTATTTTGCCAAATTTTGATAATTTGCTGCCTATAGTTTTAAAGTTATAGGATATTTTTTACGAAAAACACGGTGAAAAAGAAAAATCCTTTTTTGTTTTTTTTACACAAAAGTGAGCCAACTTGAAAAAACCAATGGTAGTTCCGGAATCAATAGGTAGCACTGAATAAAAATTCAATTTTATTTTTTTTTGCAACAAAAACTTTTTCTTATTTTGTAGAGCGGTGTTATTGTTCGAAAGCATAAACTTCGAAAATCATTTTCTTCAAACCGAAAATTGTTCGAAAACATTTTCGTTGAACGGAAATTTGTTCGAAAATATTTTTTTTAAATGAAAATTTGTTCAAAAACATTTTTTCGAAAACAAATTTTTCGAAAAAAAAATATTTGACATGGCTTGCCAAACTTAACACAACTCATATAGTTCGACTAAAGGGGTTTTTTTCTAACAATTTTTGGAAACAAAAACTTCCCTGACTTCTTTCCCGGGATCCTATAGGGTGTGAAACCAAACCGAACTAACCGAAACCTATCGTCAAAAAATGATGTCCCTAAATTAGCTTTCCGGTCCTCATTTTGGAAGGTTGAAATCGGTGTTACTCTAACCTTTCTTAATTGAGCACATCAGGAGGTATCTGGACCGGTTCGGATACGTTTGCGATCAATTCACAAAGTTTAGGAAAATACCAATTTCGACCTGCCAAAAGGAGGAAAGTAGACAAATTTTCAGAATGTTTACGATCCCGGGAAAGAAGTCAGGGATTTTTGAAAAAATATGTTAAAAAGACCTTGCCGTAGTTAAACTATATGAATTGTGTTAGGTTTGGAAATCCAGGTCTAGAGGGTCTTTTTTCGAAAAGCTTGCTTTCGAAGAAAATGTTTTCTATTCGAAGAAAATATTTTTAAACAACTATTGCTTACGAACAAATTTCCGTTCGAAAACAAGTTTCCGTTCAAAGAAATGGTGTTCGAACAATTTTCCGTATGAAAAAAATGTTTTCGAACAAATATCCGTTAGAAAAAAATGTTTTCGAACAAATTTCCGAAGGAAGAAAATTTTTTCGAACAATTTTTCGTTCGAAAAAATGGTTTTCAAACAAATTTCCGTTAAAAAAAATGTTTTCGAACAAATTTCCATTAGAAGAAATTGTTTTCATAAAAATTTCCGTTCGAAGAAAATGTTTTCAAACAAAGTTCTGCGACCCGTCGTGTTGCTACCCAAAAAAATACCTAGAGATGGTAAATAAAAATTCTTAGACCTTGAGTTTTTATTGGATGTTGATTTTTTAAAAACTTTTCTATGAGTGTGTGTGTGTGTCTAACTGTGTGTCTCTTACTTCTACTTTGTTTTGCAGTCATTACAGTGTAGCTACTTTCGATCTTTGTTTGGACCTTTTGTTTTTTAATCTTTTGTATTTTCGACTTTTTGTACTTTCGACCTTTTCTTCGCCGTCTGCTTTTTTTTGAACACTAATACAAATAATAGTAGGTATATTATAAACCTGGGGCGTTTTTAATCCCACGGCGGGAATTTTCATGCCCGACCGGAAGGAGGGCTATAATTTGCTAAGTGACTAAAAGGGACTTTAATGCCAAGGTTTATTTTTATATACTAAAAATAATAATAATCATAAACTAAATAAATAGGTATTAAACCACTTACCGTACTGTAGTTTTAGCATGTCAACCCCCGTATATAATAAAACAGTGGGCAGTGATAGTTGTCATGGCATTACATTAAACAAAAGTGTGTCAGATGCTAACAAACAATGTGAGTAGTATAGTAGTGTGGGTTCTAATGCATTTGGTAACATGCCATCCACTTCTCCGAAGTGGATGACCTGTTGCTGAAGAAGTGAACTTGGTATGACCTTGGGACTAAAAGAAGTGTGCAAGAAGTTGTCAGCAATGACGTAACAACCAGAGGCTGTTGAAAGGCCCTATTGGTCAATGAGTTGGATGCCAATGAGAGAGTAGGTAAAATGGGGTGTTTTTTTAGTAAGATAGCTACTTCACTAGCTTCGCCTTGCCTAGGTAAGTCTTAATGTGAAAAAGGCCTTAATTAGGTAATTGTTGGTTAAAAAATAAAATAATTTCTAAAAATATTTGTTTAAATTAATCGGGATAGCCTGTTATTTTCCCTGTGTGTTAAAAAATAATAATTTCTAAAAATGATTGCACGAGTATCTTATCGGTGTTTATGCAGTTATAGGATAACCTTAGTGACCCCCCATATGTTCTTTTTTTATCTAATTAGCAAAAATATGATGCAACTTTTGTAATAATTTTGTACACTGGGAGATGTTTATAGTTGATAGTAAGCATTTTTGATTGATATGACACATTTTTTTCAAAATAAATTTTATATAAAATGAGTCAAAAAAGAGGATAGGGTATCAGAGAAAAACAATAAGTGATTTATTAAATAATATTTGGTAAGTCTTTTTATTAAAATAAAATAGTGAAAGAAAAATATAAAACTTAGTCAAACTTGATGTTATAATTATATTTCTGTTGAAAAATTCTGCATGCCAATTTTCTTGTTTCTGGGTATTTGATTGCAGATTCCAATAAACAAAATTTGCATATCCGAAAGTTGTTTGGTACTTGTGCACGACACAGGATACATGTCTTTTGGATCTGAAAAAATAAGAAAATATACTTGAAATAGATAGTTTATTTTTAAGTAATTTAATTTTGAACATATTATTAAGGAGAAGGAGATATTTGCTCATAGCAAAATAGGTCTTGTTCACCTCTTACTAAGTAATATTTTTCTATGTTCTTATGATGTTCAATGGATTTCTTGCAAAAACAAAACATTTGCTTACAACTAGAATAAAGCCTAGTGCCAATATTGCAATGTGAATAGTTTTGACAGAAACAAACGTTTCTTTTACAGTAAACACATACAACATACAACACATACACATTTTTACTACTACTATCCATCTGGTCCAGAAACTCAAGTTGCTTGGTTGTCACACATTCTGCAGTCTTTTTCATGTTATTTTCATTATCATGAGTCCCAAAACTTTTTTATTTTTTAATGGTATGTTAAAAATATTGTCTGGTGGGTAGTCAGATGTGTCAAATTTGTCATTGTCAGTTTTAATATGTTTGTATATATCATCAACATGTAGGTTATAAATTAAACTGTCTGTGTCCGTATATAGCAAAAGGGCTTTATCTCCAAAGTTCGTTTTAATATAGTTATAGTAAAATTCATAAAGAAAGTCCAAAATTGTAAATCCTACATATATGGGCTTATTGAAAATAATGTTGTTTCTAGACATTTCAATAATAACCATATCTTTATCAAATATGGTTAAACTATGAAAAGTAGGTTTTGAAATATAGAATTGCGCACCAAAACGACCCGACCATCGAGTCACCAACTTAACGTCCTTATATTTTCTAACATTCTCCATAGTTGCCAAATACTGAATGAATCATCAATTTGTAAAAGTTTTTCTCACATTCATTTTTATTTTGCTGACGCATATGGATGTTTAATTCAATATAGGGTTTCAACCATTGAGACTGTTTAAATTTAAGGACTCTATGAATTTTTCTAATTTTTAAACCCAAACCAAGGACCAGTTTCAAGTTACGATAATGGATGATATATCGCTCTTTATTGTAAAGTGTCATCATCAGTTTGGGTAGCTTACTTTTTGAATTGGGTGGCACTCGATGTTCAGGGCAGACAGGATTTTATGTATTTCAAATAGGTTAGCAGGGTATGAAATGTCTGCTTCAAAAGTGTACCCTATGGGACTATCATCTGAAATATTACATATATCCTCCTCAGTGAATGAATTGTTATGAACCCATTCAAAACCACCATAGGGCAATGGTAAAGTCAGAGCTGTGTCATAAAGTGAATTGACGTCATAGTACATTAAATATGACGTTTCTTTATTGGGGTTATATAACTCTCCCATGTACTTATTGTTGGCTTTAGCATATCTGTTTGAACACTGTGAAACTCCACCCCTTATACCTCTTTCTATAAACATGATCATGTCAACATCAGTCAAAAGTTGTAGCTCTATTTTTTACTGTTTAAGCATGGCTGAAAAGGCCCTGGACTTGTAACATAATGAAGCGGATCAAGTTTATAGGTGGCGAGACAGATGTCACGAAATGAGCTCATTATTTCTGATAATAAAATGACATCAATTTTCATGTAAAAAAGGGCATATTCCAAAAGCGAATTAATATTAAAGGTGTTCCAAATGCTTTGCGCCCTTTTGTACTCATTATTTGAAACACCTTTTCCTTCCAAAGTACTATAAAATGGGTCTTTAGGCGGAAGAACAGTTTCGTGTAGCTTTTCCCAAGAATCGAGATACTCATAGGGCAGAACACCCTTACGAGTAATTAATTTAAATTTTTCCTCTTCCTTATAAAAACTTTTTAAAATTGTCTTTTTGGAATCGTCTAAATATGAAGCTAGTTTGTCTAACGCGGAAGGCATAAACCGAAAAGAATCAATAAAACGAAAATTTGCTTTGGTGCCTTCAATGTATTTAGTAAACGAAATATATTTTTCCTTGTTTACAGGGAGAAGTTGAATTCTACCCTCTAAATCATTTGCTAAAGATTTTATAAGGAAATGACTATCATAACCAGAAAGATTGTGGAATACTACAGGAACACTGTGTGAATCATTAAAATTTAAATTACAACCCGGATGAGCTGCTCCCCTATATTTTCCCGTCAAGTGACAATGATCTAAATGTTTTCTGTCTCCCTCTTGAAAAGCCTTCTCACAGATATGACAATGGGTTCCATTATTAAAATCAAACTTTTCCATAGTGTTTAAAGGTTTTAAAGGAACAATATTTGAAAAAATGCTACTCAACTTTTCTGCCATTCTTTTCAGCTCATGAGTAAAACGTGAAATGCAATCATTTCCTACAATTTGATGATAATAGGAGAAAGAGTTATCATAGGAACAATTCAAATAATACCCAATCGCAAAAGGAATATGGTGTTGATTTTTTTGTGTATTTGGTGGTGATGATACACTTTTGTCATCGTTGTCAATTTTTTCCAACAAACATTCTAAATCAGCAAAAATTGTAAAAGGTACCGGCTCTTTATTTTTAAATTCTGTAAATTTCAAAAAGTCCTCATTTTCCTTTGGTAGAGTCAGTTTGGTAAAATTTAAATTTTTACAATCTAAACAGTGCGGTTCCAAAACTACCTCGGAAACAAACCAATTTAAACATCTATCACATACCCATTTTTTATTATTTTGTCTACCCACCTGACTTGATATAAGACGTGAAAGATTTTTTTATTAGGGCAAAGTGATAGATTCTTTTATTGGGGTTGAGAATTTCAAAATCTTCAGAATCTATATCCATCTCATTTTCGCTATCAACTACATCATCACCACATGTTAAAATAAGTAAGTTAATTCGTTTGGAAAAATCTGATTTGCTTAAACAGATAGGTAGGATTTCATTCTTTTCAACTCCAAAAACATTTAAGGATAAATTATTAAGTTTCTCAAATTTTGAAATGTCTCTTAATCGCATAGGGAACTCAAAGTTTATATAATTTAACCCCACCTGACTAAAATGAGGGTACGAGGAAGTTTTCTGCCCACTATGAGCAGCAGGGTGTAAAGCAGCCACAATAGACCAAAGAAAACAATAATTATCATTATTTTGAGTATTGATCACCCCCCTGGTGTTTTTAATCCACTGCGGTGACTCAACATAAGTTGAATCACCACAGTTGATGGGGGTGTGTTTATTAATATTAACCTTGAGATGAAGAATTTCATACAGAGCCCAACCAGAATCTCGCTCTTGAAAATTCTCCATCTTGGTTAATATTTTTTGAGAAACGTTTTCCTCATACCATTTTTTTAAATTTGTTGTTTGGTCTATTATACTGTTTCTCGTAGAAAAAGCCTCAGTTTGAGTAATACCTTCATGTAATTTAATAAAATTCCCTGAAAAAATGACATTAACTTTTAAAATTGAATGTTTAAGTGACTTTTTAATTTGACTTGAAAAACTCTTGAATGCCTTTTTAAAGAAAATCTTGGGGTCTTTAATGGTAAAATTAGTGATAATACCTGTTCTAATTCTACCACCAAAGCACGTTTCAACATCTTCCCAAACCAATTTTTTTTTGACCGACCTCACCCTATTAGTTTTGCCAAAATGAATTCTTTTTTTATTTTTTAGTAATATTAAATAATGTTTTAAAAGTGACAAATTCGATTCTAATTTAGAAAAGTTTTGTACACAATCAAGTTTATTTTTTACACAATTTTTTACAGTTGAAATTAAATTTAAAAGAAAAACTATCCAATAATTAAATTCCTCTTTTGTTTTCACCAGTCTACTCACCTGTTCAACCTTTTTTACAGACTCAGACACCAACACATCAAAACTTTGGGAACTCATTTTTTATTTAATTTTCAACTCTGTAAAATATGTTATGAACAAAGTTCTCTATCAGAATGAATTCATACGTTTTTAAAATATAGTTAAATATTTGTTTGATAAGAAAGTTCGTCTTGAATACGAGGGTAATTTTTAAAGTTATAAATGTAAGAAAGCATTACACATGTTGCCAGATTCTCGATAACCTAACTTTTTTAACAGCTGGATTGTATTGATTGTGCATAGAATTGCTGTCAAAAGTGTCAAAAAGACATTTGAGTATAATTTTAAACGATCGGAATTTGGTTAGCAAAACTTTTAATTTTCACTTGTATAATCAAAGAACGGAAAATTCCATAACAAACACATGACTGACGTATGATTTGATACAATGTAACCAACGCCACTAAGTCTGTAAAAATTGACATTTTTTTATTCAAACCAAAACATAATGTTTAGTAAATTTTATAAAAATGTATTATTTAGCAAAAATGTGTTTTTTATATTTAAACTAAAACATATTGGTCAGCACTTTTTAGGTGTAGTCATAGGCGACGCTACTTTAATATTGTATATATATTTAATTAATTTAAACCAACAAAAATAATTTGACAGCTGTAAAAGTCACGTGACATGCCAAAATAGTAAAATATGACAGATCGTAACCTAAAATTCAATATATTAGGGACTAATTACAATAAAGCTTGGATTTATTAGTGCCTGCTTTTACTAAAGAAAAATAAACGACTTTATTTTTAAATTCGACTTTGGTGTGTCAATTTTGAAAGATCAGTTGTTAGTTTTATTATGTAATACTGTCACAATACGGCTGAGCAGTATTAAATCCAAGCTTTACTTGATTAACTCCCTATTAAAATGTAAAGGATGGAGCCAACCTACAGAAAAATCGCTGTCATCTTGGTTATGAGAAGAACTATTCCCCCACTTTAATTTATAAACTTTTAAATAATGAAACGCCTATGGGCAAGTGCAAGCATTGTTAAAAAGTAACCAACGCAGTGCTTACGTTAGCTAAAAATTAGGTATAAATTCCATCAAATATCAAAGCAAAATCAATTCAAACAGTTTAACAGTTTGTGCTTATTAGTTTTGAAAAAAAAAATAAAAATGGCAACACAACCATGCACACTTGTAGTGTCAACTATAGATCGCATTAACTGCCCTCCGAAAATGGTATTTGTTTGCATGAAGAATCTTTTTCAGTAAGTGCTTTTGATTTTTTACAGATTATTTATTATTACACGAATCCAGGATAATTTTTACAAAAGAAACTAAAAAGTATTAAATTTTAATTTTATATACTTTTGACTTTTTATAGAAAATTTATTATTACTAAAAACGTTACATGAATCCAAGATAAGATTTATATAGAAAAAATATTCCTAATTTTTTAATAGCAAAGAAATTATATTGAATTTTAATTTATTTGTCTTAATTTTGATGTTATTATTTTTTCAGTTTTGGAGTAAAGAAGATAAGTTTGAAAGGTGATAAAACCTTTGTTAGACTATCTTATTCACCTCGAACGGAAACCATAGAAAAAAATTCGGTAGGCTGCCAGTGAAGTATTATCGAGTAAAGGCGGATGATGACGAAGAAATTGCTATCCTACAGCGAGCGATAGAAAGATACCAAATTAATGTTGATCAACCTATGGAGATTGACACAACAAAAAATTTAGCTGTGTTACCACCACCACCACCCTCAGATCCAATGGAAATAACAGCTGTTGAAGAGTCGTCTGGGGGACCAACAGCAGCAGCAACATGTACAAAAGCAGTAGATACCACCCAAGCACAAAGAAGAAGAAGCAGAAAGGCTGTATCCGAAAAACAAACAAATATTCAAATATGGAAGAGATAATAAGTCTCTTCGATGAAGAGGATCCTTTAACACAACCCCAAGCTTTTTTTAAATTTTTAATATTTTGTTAAAATAAAATAAAAGGTTAAAACTGAATATGCTTTTTATTTAAATACCATCTATTTAACAAAATTACATTTTCTCTAGCACAATTTAAATAATTATTATTATGCATTTCACAGTGAAACTTATCATTACAATAATTTTTTAATATTGGAACTTCCCAAGTCATATAAATCTACAACATTATTATTAACTAAATTACATAACCAAACTTTTTTGTCGTTTCCTTTTACAAACACAGTTTCATTTTGAATTAAATCCTTAATAAATAAAGCGAGGTTTTCAAATGGTAAATAACTAAAATCAAAAGTGTCCCAATTTATACCATGAACTTTGTTTGTATTCCATTCAGCTTGACGTTTAAAGTCTTGATGTAAGGTACTGGTTAGAGGGTTGTATTTCACAAGTCGATCGTGCAATATTAAACAGTAGGCTATAGTTTTATCAGGTACAGCTTTTTTCGTTTCAAACTCAATTCTAATGTCAACTGCACCACCTTTGAGCACGTCTTCACTCTGTCGAGAGCAGTCGATAACTACCAGTGGAGCATCATTTTTAAAGTTTATCGGGTGGAAGCAAGGTTCGCTTTGATCGTGGTAATAATAGGATTTTTGAAACTGGGCATACATTTCGTACAGAAGAACATGCTGATTGTTATCAAAATCCAAATTTAAGTTATCATATGGAAAAACTTCAGAGTTTAAATAAACTTTTAGGCTCGTTAATGACAGGTGGTCAAAGCGACTGAAGGGTGTTACCATCACTTTCCTTGAATGAGCAGTAACCTTTTATTGTTGATGTAATCCCAGGATTTCTAACACGGTCCACAATCACCCCTCCTAACTCATAACGAATTTCATCAAATAAATGTGCTAAACCATTGTTTACAAAGTGCACATTAGTGCTGGCAGTATTGTCATCTTTCAGTACTTTTCCTTCAAGGTAAAGAACACTTTGACTAGGCAGGGTATAGATGTCTTGAGTTTGTATCGGAATTCGAATTTCATCATTGTTTTTCAGGGTAAGTTGGTAACTCACAATCGAATTATCATAGAGCACGTTTTCACCCACTCGTAGAATGTTACGACTTATTTTTTTCAAAACACTTTAAACTACACCGCACTGAAAAAAAATATTCTTCTTATACCACAACTGACACGTACTTTTAAATTATACCAAAATTTCTTAAGTCTTTTGCCTATCATGGTAGTAGTATACTAAAAAAGCTCTATTTTCAGGTGTTAGCTCTTTGACTAGCTGTTTATTACTAAATGGTGGTACACTATCAATCTTCTTCTTATAAATTTTATTACTCTCCTCTAAGGCGGTAATTTCTTCATAAGGAATACCAAAAGTATTATGATTATACAAAACACCATTTTTAAACGAATTTTTTTAGATGCAGTCTAATCGTGACCACTTCTCCACGAAAATTGATGGGTTTTCCATCCTGATCAGTTATTTTAGGTAAAATATCATCAATATAATGAGTGCTGATTGGTAGATATCACATTTGAGGGTCTTTCTATAATTTTATAACCTGGAGGAGAAGAGGGGTACAACATGTGTAATATGTGCACTGCTTTTCCGTTATTATAAGAGTTTATAACCAAGTTGCACTCAACACATATAGCATTCACTTTTAATATATCAACCGGATTTTCAGATATATGTTTTCTATCTGCCTCTAGAGTTTTTCCTGCAAATCCTAGTAAACTTCCAATGGAATTTTCCTTTTCAAAATTAATCTTTTTATTGCATATAACCTCACACTGTAAGGTCTTATGGTTAGCTGTTATACTTATTTCAAATTGTTCCTCCTTTAAAGTTTGCTTTGAGTATTTATTTAGAAAATCGTTCAAATCTTTGATTTCATATGACCCCTATTTTAGCTCACACATATACTATACTATAGTAGTGTGAGCTATGGTGATCCTAATTTTTTCGAGGAAAAAAAAGTTGCTCCGATTTCAAATTTTTTTATATATCTTTGCGTTTCAGATGATTTTGAAACTTTTTTGTTGCGCCGTCTGTCTGTCTGTCTGTAACGACCAACGCGCATTACTCAAAAACCGCTTGGCCGATTTTAATGAAATTTGGTACTTAGGCTGGGTCTTGGGTCGAGATGGTCCCATTTAAAAATGAACAAAATCCACCGAACACAAACCAAATAAAAGGGTGGGGTAGATTTCAAAAATTAGAGTTTATGTGAAAATATGGCGTGTGTGATATCAAACGAAAGGTAATTGAGTCTGAAATTAAACAAAATACATTTTAATTTATTTAAAAAAAAAGGGTGGGGGTATATTTCAAAAATTAGAGTTTAAGTGAAAATATGGCCTGTGTGATATCAAACGAAAGGTAATTGAGTCCGGAGTTTAACAAAATACATTTTAGTTTTTGTTTTTTTTAAGGGTGTGGGTAGATTTCAAAAATTTGAGAATAAGGCAAAACATGGGTTGTGGTATCAAACAAAAGGTAATTTAGTCTGGAGTTGAATAAAATATATTTCAGTTTTTAGTTATATTAGCTCACACGTACACTATAACTATAGTAGCTAGTGTGAGCTTAGGGGCCCATATATTGGCAGAGTATTTATAATTTGATCATCACTAAAACAAAATACATTATTTGAACTATCCACATTTGGTATTGAGTTCTAACTCTCGAAATTAATGGGCCCCAAATCATATTCCTCAAACTCGTTTAGCACTATTGGTGGATAGATGTTTGCTGAAAGGAGTGATGATTTTCCGGATAAGGTAAAGGTATAGGACATGTTTGCTATATAGCGGTTCACTGATAAATGAAAAACATTTAGTTTAGTAGACGTTTTTTAATAACCCTTAAAGTAATACAAAAAACTTAAACACAAGTGTCCACAATTTACAGAATTATAAGTCTGGTAGGGATTTAATTATACAGTATCTTCGAGTCACCATTAGAACTAAAGTATCGTAAATTACGAAAACTATCAAAATAGTGTACATTATTTTTAATTTTCCTATAATAAGTCCAATGACTACCAGATCCTCTACTACTATCTAAATTATACAAACACAACTTTTTCTGGGTATTACGCCACTAGTAAGGAAAAATTATTTTAAAAAACCACTGCGTTTCTCCTAGAAAAATAAAAATCACTAATTTGTCAGTGGCTTTCTATAAAAATAAATAATTGCCTAGTAAAACCTAAACCACTTATCTTTTAATTGAATTTGAATACGCTACGTTTCGATTGCCAATCTACAATCGTTTTCAAGCGTTTTATTTATATTTTCTCTCAAAATCTTAAATGTTTCTTGTTCAAATATATTTTTTTATTATTATATCGTTGACAAATTGTCAATATTCTGAAGTTTATCAAAAAACAATTGACCAATCTAAACAAAACACAAGGTAACATGATACTATTTCAAGACATTATGTCAGTCAATGTTGTTTTCAAATTTGAAAATAAACAGAACAGGGTGACTCATTAAAACTAGAATCAATAAGGTCTCTTTTTTATAACCATTTAGAAATTTTTACAAAATTATGATCATTGTTAATAATATTAAATTTATTAAATTATAAATAAATAAATTATATTACTATTATATCAAAATCTATTTAAAAAACAGTAATCAGAATTTCATTACAGTATTAATTAATTTTGAAAAAAACCTTTTTGCAAATCTTGTCTGAGAATAGGAAGCCAAGCTTTACTTATATCTATAGAAATACTTGAAAGACAGTTATCTTCATTTAAATAAATACATGCTGATTCTTTTAATTTTCTTTAAATGTCATTAGATTCTTTTTGTAAAATTATTGTTTCTCCCCATTTAATTCTATGATTACTCTCAAAAGAATGCTGACAAACTCTGGATTTCTCGTAATCACCTCTTCTCAAATTATATTTATGATCATTAACTCTTACTTCAAGTGGCCTAGAAGTTTCACCTATATAAATTTTACCACATTCACAAGGTATTTTATAAATTACATTTTTTGAATTCTGCTCTTCATTTATTGGTTTTGTTTTTGTTAGAATAGATCTAAGTTTATTTTCTGTCTTAAAAACTGTTTTTATATCATTATTATTTGCTATTCTCCTAATTTTGTCTGATATACCTGGTATAAAAGGAATCAATAATTTTTTAGTATCTAAATCAATTATATTAGCATTTCTTCTTCTAGGAAACTCTATTCTATGAAAACAATTTTCAACAAAATTTATAGGATAGGAATTTTTTATTAAAACTTCTTTAATTAATTCTTTTTCTAATAAAAATCTGTTATTATCAGAACAAATTATCCTTGCTCTATCAAATAAACTTTTAACAACACCTCTTTTTATTATAGTAGAGTGATTTGATTTAAAATTTAAATATCTATTAGTATGTGTTGGTTTTCTATATACAGAAGTTTGAAAAGTATTTTGTTTTTCAATAAGTACATCTAGAAATGGAAGTTTGTTATCAGTTTCTTTTTCTAATGTAAATTTAATAGTACTTTCTTTGTTATTCATAAAATATAGAAATTCATTTAGTTTGTTTTCATCATAAGGCCAAATACTAAAAATATCATCAATATATCTAAACCAAACTATGGGTTTATACTGATATTCTTGCAAAATATTATTTTCAAAATCTTCCATAAAAATATTACTCATTAAAGGAGAAAGTGGGGAGCCCATTGCCATGCCAAAATCTTGCTGAAAAAAATCATTTTGCCATTGAAAATATGTAGTTTTAATACAAATAGTAAGTAACTCTAAAATTGCATCAATATTTAAATTTGTTATTTCTCTTAAACTTTGATCATTTTCTAAACGATTTGTTACTATTAAAAGGGTTTTATCTACCGGAACATTAGTGAAAAGACTTACAACATCAAAGCTTACCATTAAATGATTATTATTAAACTCAATCTCAGATAATTTCTTTAAAAAATGTTGAGAATTTCGTATGTAAGAATTAGTGTTATTCACCAAGGGATTTAAAATGTTTAATAGATATTTTGCTAATTTATGACATGGAGAATTCATACTACTTACTATTGGTCTAAATGGAACATTAGGTTTATGTATTTTAGGTAAGCCATAGAAATGAGGTGGTTTGCTATAATGAGGAACTAACTGAGAACGTTCTCTATCTTGAAAACAATTTTTATGCTTATATAAAGTAGAATAAATTTTTCTCTCTATTGATTTTGTAGGGTCTTTATTAAGTTTTTTATAAGAACCTTGTTGAATTAAATTTTCAATTTTTTCATTATAAGTGTCATTATTAATTATAACAGTTGAATTACCCTTATCGGCTGGCAAAATTTTTATTGAGTTATCATTTTTTAAGGATACTAAAGCTTGTTTTTCTTCTTTTGAGATATTTTGTTTAATCTTTAAAGGTTTTTCCAAAACTAATTTTGATCTAATTCTAAATTCATTAGCAACTTCTTCAGGTAAGCTTTTTGCTACTTCTTCAATACCTATTACAAAATCTAACCTATTAGGATTTTTTGGGGGTAAAGCAAAATTTAAACCTTTTGAAAGAAGAGATTTTTCTGAAACTGTTAAAACTTTGTCTGACATATTTATTACTGTACGTTCTAATAAGTTATTATTAATATTAAAATTCAGTTGATTTTCTTCTTTTATACCAGGTATATCAGACAAAATTAGGAGAATAGCAAATAATTATAATATAAAAACAGTTTTTAAGACAGAAAATAAACTTAGATCTATTCTAACAAAAACAAAACCAATAAATGAAGAGCAGAATTCAAAAAATGTAATTTATAAAATACCTTGTGAATGTGGTAAAATTTATATAGGTGAAACTTCTAGGCCACTTGAAGTAAGAGTTAATGATCATAAATATAATTTGAGAAGAGGTGATTACGAGAAATCCAGAGTTTGTCAGCATTCTTTTGAGAGTAATCATAGAATTAAATGGGGAGAAACAATAATTTTACAAAAAGAATCTAATGACATTAAAAGAAAATTAAAAGAATCAGCATGTATTTATTTAAATGAAGATAACTGTCTTTCAAGTATTTCTATAGACATAAGTAAAGCTTGGCTTCCTATTCTCAGACAAGATTTGCAAAAAGGTTTTTTCAAAATTAATTAATACTGTAATGAAATTCTGATTACTGTTTTTTAAATAGATTTTGATATAATAGTAATATAATTTATTTATTTATAATTTAATAAATTTAATATTATTAACAATGATCATAATTTTGTAAAAATTTCTAAATGGTTATAAAAAAGAGACCTTATTGATTCTAGTTTTAATGAGTCACCCTGTTCTGTTTATTTTCAAATTTGAAAACAACATTGACTGACATAATGTCTTGAAATAGTATCATGTTACCTTGTGTTTTGTTTAGATTGGTCAATTGTTTTTTGATAAACTTCAGAATATTGACAATTTGTCAACGATATAATAATAAAAAAATATATTTGAACAAGAAACATTTAAGATTTTGAGAGAAAATATAAATAAAAAGCTTGAAAACGATTGTAGATTGGCAATCGAAACGTAGCGTATTCAAATTCAATTAAAAGATAAGTGGTTTGGGTTTTACTAGGCAATTATTTATTTTTATAGAAAGCCACTGACAAATTAGTGATTTTTATTTTTCTAGGAGAAACGCAGTGGTTTTTTAAAATAATTTTTCCTTACTAGTGGCGTAATACCCAGAAAAAGTTGTGTTTGTAAAATGAATCCGCCACAAACATATAGATTTTATTTACTATCTAAATTAATTATTCCCGACTCAAATTTATGTATCTTTGAGGGTAGTTCATCTCTCATAAACACACCTCTAAAATGCTTAATTTTTAACAGCTTTGTATACTTTTTCAGGTTAATATTTGTAAGAGCCCGCTGTGGTAGTGAAATTGGTAAAGTTTTCTTGAAAAACTTTAGGTTTTTGTTTTTTGACATCCACCTTGTGTAAAAAAAGACCCATTCCTAGTTTGTATGGTTTGAGAAATAATCCTTTACCCATGGACTCCATACTTTGACTTGCGGATTTAGCATCATTAACGGCTTTCGCGATTCCTGCGGCGCCACCCTTTAAAGCACCAAGGGCACTGAGAGTCGCCATGATTGGTACTAGAGGCAAAAAACCACCCTTTTTAGGTAGTTTTATTATTCGTGCAGGTCGTACTTTTCCTTTGTTTTTTTCCGCTGTCTTGAGAGCAACTTTAACTGCAGTTTCAAAGTCTTGAGGTTTTCGTTGTTTTAATCTATCCTTTATCTTTTTTGTTGCTTGACTAAAACTCAATGTTTTGATTTTTTTCTTTACAATTCGTGCCCTCTTTCTTTTAAAAGTTGATGTTTTTCTACTTTTTACGGGTTTTCTTGATTTTCTCGTTTTACTCATTTTTTAAGAATGATGTTACTACCTTGAAAGTTTACACAAGAATGAAAGAAACTGATATGTGTGTTTGAAGGTGTTTAAGATTTATATAACTTTTGGTTTTTTAATATTGCTATGCATATTGTCATTTTCTTCGCCATCAATGCTTAGTCTCCGCTTTAGTGACTTCTGCTCCAATGGCCCTTCACTCAAAACAGCAGTTGTGTCGGTTTTTGGTAATTTAAAGGGAACATCAATCGAATCGCTTAACTTTCTCTTTCTTTTGACTTTTAAAAATGTTGGTAATTTAAAAGGAATATCCACCTAGTCGCTTAACTTTCTCTTTCTTTTGACTCTCAACAATTTTGGTTCTTTATGTAAAGGGGGTGAATTAGTTTCCATAGCTTCTGTTTCAGGTTCATCTTTTTTTACTTTTTTTATTCGTGGTTTTTTTGGTTTGGATGATATTGTTTGAGATGGATTTTTAATTTGACCCTCTAGAGTTTCAAGAGAGCCTAAATAATTTTTTCTCATCTTTATACCACGTTGAATCATATTTAGACACTGACGCACTGCCTTTAAACGTGGCACTTGATCAGTTTTTGATAAATTATTTACCATACCCATCCCTAGTTTTAGCTTGGTACCCATAGTAGCAGCCACGCCAGAAGCAGCCAGTTTTTCATACAAGCCTGAATCCGTTGCTCGCATCCGTTCTAAAGCTTTTCTCATCAAAACTTTATCGACCTCATGATGGTCGGTCAACTCTATTTTAGTTGAATAGGAAATGTCATGATCTTTGCATGCCCTATCAAGCTGGTTAATACCTTTATCCCCTCTAGCTAAACGTTTCTCTAGCTTAGTCCCAGGTCCACAATAAGAAAACCCTGGGATATGCATTTCGAAGGGCAGATTATTTATACAAGAAATTGATCACTGCAAATATAATCTACTAAGCCTAGAACATGACAGCGTAAAAAACTTATACAAAAAGAGACTGAACGAAAAACTTAATACAAGTTTAGGTGAAACCCCAGATGAGGAATACGAATGTATTACATTAAGCATCCACCAAGCTGCAAAAGAAGCACTAGGATTAGTGGAAGAAACTTCTAAAAGAAGAAAACCATACTGGTGGGATGCTGAGATTGAAAGAGAAATAGAGGAAAAAAGGAAATTATATCACACCTACTTATCCCAAAAGACAGATAGAAGCAGACAAGAATACAAAATCGCGCAATCAAAGGTGAGAAGAATGATAAGTGATAAGAAAAGTCATTCGTGGACGCAAAAGTGCCAGAAAATAGATTCTTACTTAGGAGGTAGGAGAAGTACCGAAAGCGGGAAAACTATATGATCGATTAAAAAAGAAACATGCAGAGATATCATTTCACCAATACCAGACAAAGAATGGGATGAGCATTTTAAAAAACTTTTAACTGAAGATAGAGCAGAATTCAAGGAAGACGCAAGAGACAATATATTTAGAACGATGGGATCTCCAGTACCCCTCACAATCTCTGAGGTCAAAAACGTGTGCACAACCTTAAAAAGCGGTAAATCTGCCGGACCCGGAAATATCCCAGCCGAACTTATTCAATATGGCACTGAAGAACTGTTTTGGAGATTACGGAATCTTTTCCATAAATATTTAAATGGAATTGTAGTACCAACTGAGTGGAAAACGTCATATATATCCACAATACACAAAAAGGGAAAGAAAGATATATGTGACAATTATAGAGGTATATATGTGACTAGTTCGCTAAGCAGAATATACGGTAAAATAATAAGAAATAAAGTGGAGAGCGAATATAAAGACATCGAGGCAGAAGAACAAGCTGGTTTCAGGGCGGGTAGATCGACTTCAGATCATCTCTTTTGTATAACCCAAGTTATGGCATACGGACAAGAGCTGCATCTGCTTTACGTCGATTTGCAGAAGGCATATGATAGTATACCACTAAATCTACTTTGAAAAGCGTTGGAAAACACAAACATAAGCGTACAACTGATTAAGGCCATCAAAGAGTTATACCGCAATAGTAAGGCAAAAGTTAAAATAAAAGCAAAACTAACCAAAGGCTTTCAAGTAAATAAAGGTTAAACAAGGTTGCTGTATCTCGCCTACGCTCTTCAAGATATACTTGGAACAAGTCCTTAAAGTATGGAAGAGAAAATGCCAAAACATGGGAATTCCGTTGGACGAAACCACCTTGTATACTTTATGTTTCGCCGATGATCAGATAGTAGTGGCTTAGGATTATGACCACCTCGAATATATGACACGAAAACTAATAGAAGAGTACAATAAGTGGGGACTAGAGGTTAATCTCAATAAGACAGAGTATACGTGTATCGGTGGAATGAAACAGGATCTAATCTTAAATACCGGGCAGCGAACTCAGTCCTGTGATGAGTATAAATACTTAGGTCTAAAAATTACAGCTGACGGAACACTAGACAAAGCTATAAAAGATCGAAACGTACAAGGAAGAAAAGCAATAACTTTATTAAATGGAATAATTTGGGACCAAAGTATATGAAAACATAACAAAAAGCTTATATATAACACCATTGTAAAAAGTATTATTACATACGGCTCAGAAGTATGGCCAATCAAGGATAGAACAGAAAAAATGCTTTCCGCTACGGAGATGGACTATTGGAGAAGAGCAGCAGGGAAATCCAAAAGAGAAAGAGTTACAAATCAAAGAATAAGAGAAATTATGACAGTGGGGGAACGTACTTTAGTGGATGATATACGAACAAAGCAACTGGTGTGGTACGGACATGTACAAAGAATGAATGATGAAAGACTACATAAACAAATACTACAATGGAAACCAACTGGCCGAAGAAAACGAGGACGGCCAAGGAGAAGCTGGAGAGAAGGAATAGACAGTGAAATAGGAATAAGAGGCCTAAATGATGGATTATGGGCAAACAGAAACGAGTGGAGATTGGGTATCGGAAGACGTAGAACGTTGTGAAACCGATAAATATATAGATTATTTATAGCACTGTTTAACAACCCTTGCCCTTTAACGTTTGAACTAACATAGTACTTCATAGCGTTTCACTTAAGACTAAATAAAAAGCAGAGTCTTTACTTTTTTTTATACATTACCAGTTTAAACTTGTTGGGTTGACATAGTATTTCTATAGAAAATGAAAAAGATTATTAAACAAAAAGTGCGTTTAGAAGTTAAAAACCATGATATTAATGCAAGTACTACATCAAGATATGGTTTCCTGTTTCCATCATCTATTAGATGTCTTATCGTGGGCCCATCAAATTGTGGAAAAACCAACCCTATATTGAGCCTTTTGGAACATTCAAACGGTTTAAAGTTGTGTATGTGTATTCAAAAAGTCTATACCAGCTAAAGTATTTATATTTGGAGAATCTATTAAAACCCATTAAAGAAATAGGGTACTACGCTTACAACAGTGGTGAAAACATAATTCCTCCATCAGAAGCAAATCCGTTTTCCATTTTTATATTTGATGACGTAGCCTGCGATAAACAAGATGTGATGCGTGACTACTTTAGCATGGGTCGACATAATAATATTGACAGTTTCTATCTCTCTCAAACATATGCAAAAATACCTAAACATTTAATAAGAGACAGTGCCAACGTTTTAATTTTATTCAAACAAGATTTACTAAATGTAAAACATATATACACCAACTATATTGGCACTGATATAACATTTGATGAATTTCAAAAGATGTGTGCATACTGCTGGAAAAAACCGTATGATTTTTTGACAATTTTTAAAGATTGTAATATTGATAAGGGAAGATATCGGTATCGTTTTAATAACTTTATATATCTTTAGATTTAAATACTTCTTAGTGTTAATAGTTATAACGCACCTGTAGAGATAACATAGATAAAAATGTCAGAAAAAAACATAAAAATGGTTAGTGGTAAAAAAAACTTAAAGAAAAAATTAATTTCTAAAAGAAAAATAATACGTGAGAAATTAAATTTGTTAAAACAGGGTCAGATTTCACAGGCTAACCTATTTCAACCCATTACAAAACACTTGGAAAATATTGAATCTAGTTTAACCGATAAAAAGCCACCGAAACTGGTCAATATACTGAATTCCCGCTTCTTTCCAATTTTCAATTACCCCGACAAATCAAACTGTCAAAAACCAATACCTGTCAAATCATCGGCTTCTGTGACGCTTCAATTCGATGCTACGCAGGCGTCGTATATTTTCGTGTAGAAGAGGAAAATAATATATCTGTTTGTCTCATATCTGCAAAATCTAGGGTCGCGCCTATAAAGTCACAAACTTTGGCTAGGCTAGAACTCCTAGGCGCATTTCTTTTAAGCGAATTAATTGACTTCGTTTTATCTAGCTATGAAGGAAAAATAACTTTTACAAATATCGTTACTTTCTGCGATTCGCAAGTCGTATTGCACTGGCATTCATCCCCTCCTAATCGCTGGCAAACCTTTGTTGGAAATCGAGTCAGTAGAATCCAAGAAATCATTCCCTCAAACTCGTGGCGCTACATTCCTTCTGCTTTAAATGCAGCCGGGCCACCCCTTCACAGCTCATGTCACATGACACGTGGTGGAACGCACCGTCGTTTTTGTGGTCTCCCGAAAACGAATGGCCCGATTTTCATAAACCAAAAATTCCGATTGATTTCGAAGATATCAATCTGGAGGAAAAGCCAAAGGTCTGTTGCAATGCGATAATTGACGTTAACTTCTTAGATCAGCTTCTTATCAAATACTCATCTATATCAAAAATTCAACGTATCATTTGTTATGTCCTTCGAATAGTTAACCTTTTTCAAAACCATTCCTATCAAAAACCCACTAAGCCGCCGGACCAAATTGACAACTCCTCAAAAAATCAAGCAAGAAAACGAAAAAGAAAAACAGGAAGAACTTGAAGATCTGCAAACTTCATCGCTTTTTCATAAGAATTTTGATAATAACAGAGCAGAAGAAGATGAAAAACAGATGCCTGAACCACGTGTTTACATGCAAGACTTATTCCAGTCAACTCCTCGAAATCCAAATCCTACAACACCGACAACAACAACCGAAAAGAGAGCTAAACGAAAATTAAATTTTTCTAAAAAGCTAAAAAGCTAAATAAGCCCACCACAAGTGGTTACTTTTTGAGAAAAGTAGTGTTAAAAGATGCAGCAGAGAACTTTACACAGAATGAGGCCAAAAGCAAGAAGAGTTTGAAAACGGACGACTTAGAACTTGATGAATAAATCTGAGAATGACTACTACAGTCAGTTTCATCCTTCACTTCCAAGCTGTATTAAAGAATTTTTAGATGATCCATCCACCGTGCCTTCTGACCCACAAAATTATTTTTCCAAGTTTCGTGTAAGGCGAGATGATATTGACAATTTTTATATTGGTGATTCGAAAATTGATTTTGATGGAGCTGATTTAATTATAAAAGGTAAACGCTATAAAGGTACACACGGTTTGTACAAATTACTCTTTCGAAAAAATATGCCTACAAAGTATACCCAAGATGATGCAGACGCCTTTAGAGACATCATAGAACACACCTATGCAAACAGAAAACATCATAAGACCTCTGGAGATGTGATCACCGATAGCTACTCAACCAAATTTAAGAAACTGTTTAGTGACATATATAAAGGTGGAAATCTAGAGGAGGAGATGGAGTACTCCGATAGTCCTAGAGAGTACGTGTACTGGGATAATCCCAATGAACTTGTAGAACGGTTACGTTTATTATTACCATCTCAGACAGCCGGCAACACAGGTCACACAAACGAAATCTACGCTATAGTTGAGGAGCTTCAAGAAGCTAATATTATTGAGAAGAGAGATGGTTAATAATTTTATTACAGATGTTAAACGAGAAGTAGTTAGTGAAATTCATAAACCGGCTAGAATTAATTTTTTACGGCGTAGAGTGATTGTGAAATCACTAAATGATCTATTTCAAGCAGATCTTGTGGAGATGATACCGTACGCAAACGAAAACAGAGGTTTTAAATACATTTTAGTGGTTATTAATTGTTTCTCAAAATATGTTTGGGCCTATCCATTAAAAACAAAAACTGGAGAAGAAGTGTCTAAAGCGATGGAAAAAGTGTTTAAGGAACAGGTGCCACTTCATCTTCAAACCGATCATGGGAAAGAGTTTTACAATTCGACTATAGCAAAACTGTTGAAAAGACACAATGTCAAACACTATAGTTCATTTAGTGAAAAAAAGGCTCAAATTGTTGAGAGGGTAAACCGAACCCTTAAAAACCTAATGTGGAAGGATCTTACAAATGGTATGATATACTTCCGAAAATTGTTCGAATTTATAACAATCGGAAACATCGAACTATAGAGATGAAACCCTCAGAAGTGCGAAAAAGACATGAAAAACTACTGCTCAAAACGGTTTATAACCATGTAAAGATGACATTAAAACCAAAATACAAGGTTGGTGATGTTCGCATTTTAAAAATACGAGGTGTGTTTGATAAAGAATATATGCCGAATTGGTCCACTGAAATTTTTACTGTTAAGAAAATTCAGCTCACCAACCCAGTAACATACCTATTGGAGGATGCTAGCAAAAATGAAATTAAGGGAGGATTCTATGAGCTTCAGCTACAAAAAGTAAAATATCCTGATATATATTTAGTAGAAAAAATTTTAAAACGTGCCAAAAATAAGGTGTTTGTAAAGTGGTTAGGATTTGATAGTAAACATAATAGCTGGATAGATAAAATTAATGTTGCTTAGTACTAAATAAAGAAAAACATATAAAATTTATTGGTGTATTTTATCTACTAATTTTCTTAAAATATAATTACATTTAGAATACATATTTAATGGGAAAACCGTCCTCTAATTATAGCAGTTACTAAATAACTAAAATGAGCCACCCATTGATGATATTCTAATTTGATGGGTTATTATACAGCTTTGAAGTACCATTTAACTGTTTCTTCCCATTTCGAATATTAGTTGACTCTTCCATTTGCTCCTCTTCATAAATTCTCCCCTCTTCGGGTTTAATATGTTTTTGCCGCATCTCTTCAAAAACTCTGGAGAGAGATGTGTTTGATACTTTAATAAGTATTCCCAGTCGATGCGCCATTCATTTTCTCTTATAAAATTTTCAGACATCCGTTGATAACGACAAAGAAAAGGCCAATAGAGTTGCATAAAATATGCATAAAAGCTGCGCTTAAATTTTGATATCTAGACACATTGGGCCAATGCATCTTATTAATATAGGTCGCCGTAAACATATCAGATAATCTTTGTTTGCGACAAATTACTTCCCAGTTCACATGGTCACAAAACCATCCAATAAAGTCCTCTGTAATAACTGGTGACGCAGAGATATCATCCCACACTTTATTAATACTATTATTTTCAACCATCTTTAAAAGCGTTCTTTCTGAAAGTAAGAGTTTCAACTTATAAATCCCTCTATTTATAGGTTGAAATAAAAGTAACCTTTGACCTTTGATACTTCTTTTTAACCACGATAGCCTTGTTGAATATATTTATTAACTTCTTCGTTTTTCTTCTGTTCACAAGAGCTGTGTTTTGTTACAATCCAATCAGCAGGTCGCTGTGGATTTCCTTTGGTACAATAGATGCAACGGGGTTTTTTTATTCTTGGTTTAATCCACTGATAGGTTGGTAACATTGTATTTGGTTGAAAACAAAAACACTAAGTTTTGATGATCTACACTGTTCAACGGTTGACCGAACCAACGCAGTAGGTTCAATAGTTTTAGCATAGATGAAATAATCATTTATCTACATCTACAGTTTTAGATAAATCAGTTTTTCTGTGTCTGCCGTAGCGATAGGTTGTGCGTGTGAAATGGGAAAATGTTCCCTACCACCATTAATTTATCATAATTTTCGCTGTGATAAAGTGGAAGAGTAGACATAGTTAAAATAAGCACAGGCAACAAAATTGCTTCATACTTGTGTGATATTTGCAGAAATACAAGTTCAGGAAAAAATCAAGGGAATATTTTCCGAAATACAACAACGAGACGTGGTAAATTAAAATTTAGAACACAGTAAGATGGACTTTCAATATAATTATTGGTCAACTAAAATTGACTTTCAACTAGAAGAACTTTTTTTTTTTTTTATTTGTCAAACACACTGTGTTTTTTTTTATTACAATCTAGTCAGTAAGACTAATTAGCAATTTTGTTTTAACTTAATTTACTAGAAAAGTCAGATTTAAACTTAGGGTTCACTCAACAGTTCTCCCCGCTTTGTTTAGTCTGTAACTCACAATTGTGTTGTGTTTATAGAATTATTTTGTTTTATGTGTAATTCACTTAGTTTACTAGCTCAAACGGCTTCACTCTTTTTAGTCGTCGAACTAGCATAGTATTGTCTAGAAGCTGAATTGCTTCCACATTCACATGCCGATGGAGTCTATCTTCATGGCTTTTTGCGTACTTTTTTATAGTCTCTGCTACAGTTTCGATTTTTAGATCTCGATGAAGGTCACTATTTCGAACGTACCAAGGTGCATTCACAATGTTTCTTAATACTTTATTTTGAAATCTCTGTACAACTAGAATGTTACTCTCTTTAGCACAACCCCATAGTTGAATACCATATGTCCATACTGGTTTTTCAGTATTTGTCTATAAAGCAGTAACTTATTATGAATTGTTAAATTGGACTTCCTTCCAATTAGCCAGTTCATTTTTCTATACCTTATCTCAAGTTCTTCTTTTTTTTTCTTAACATGTGCTTTCCAGCGCAATTTGGCATCAAGTGTCATACCTAGATATTTTGCCTGATTCGAATATGGTAATGAACTGAACTTTTAGAAGAGAAAAGTTATGAAAATATTTATAAATGGTTAGCAGAATGGATATATTTTGGGTTTGATTCATGCAGATACATCATCGAGGAAAAACTACCAACATTATACCCATTATTACCTACAATATGGAAACGTAAATTAACAGAGGCAGCGCTGGAATATACGAAAATTGAAAATAACAGGCTATCCCGATTAATTTAAACAAATATTTTTAGAAATTATTTTATTTTTTAACCAACAATTACCTAACTAAGGCCCTTTTCACATTAAGACTTACCTAGGCCAGGCGAAGCTAGTGAAGTAGCTATCTTACTAAAAAAAACACCCCATTTTACTTACTCTCTTATTGGCACCTAACTCATTGACCAATAGGGTCTTTCAACAGCCTCTGGTTGTTACGTCATTGCTGACAACTTCTTGCACACTTCTTTTAGTCCCAAGGTCATACCCAGTTCACTTCTTCAGCAACAGACACTACTAATGTGGAAAAAATAATATTTATTTCATTACAAACTAAATAAGTTTAGTCGAGAAAAAGTTTGAATTACATTTCTCGAAGATGGAACAAGCAAGGGACCAAAGAATAAAGCATATTTTTACTTTGAGATGGGCATGGAAAAGGCCACCGAAGAAAGAAAGCTTTTAGTACCGAAAATGATGCAATAAACAGAATTTCGAAAATTTCACCGAAAAGGTATTCCTGGTTTACATCCTGGGGAAGTCTAGAAAGTTAAATCCTTCGTTTATATGGAAGCAGTATTCTATGCCGAAGGACACAATAACAATCGAAACGAATCAAGTCATCAGCAAAGTACAGTAGGCTTACGGAAAGCTGGAAGAAACAAAATAATCGTTATCGTGTATATATATCTTGATTCCTTTTTGTTTTTTGTATTATGATAAAATAAAATAATCCAAAAACCTATATTTTGCCCTTATGGTATAAAAAAAATACTTTTAATCACTGGGGACAGGAAATACTACCTTAGCCCATGAAAAACTTACATTTTTATTCCCTAGAGAGCATAAAAAATTTATTAAATTTTACAAAACCCAACATAATAGTTTTCTATACTTTAGAATATATATAAAACATGCAAACTATATTTTTGGTTTCTTGCGCTGTGTGGGTCCTAACACAGAGTCCTAATAAATATTGAAATCATAAAAAACTTAGATTTTTGGGTTTGTTTATTTGGACAGTCAAATTTATATACCGGGTGTGACGGACAGTTCTTTTCGTAACATTTGTAAACCATTTAATTTTTTTGAACAGAAAAAAATCTACGCTCCTGACAGTGTCAGATTTGCGTTTTTCGTAAATAAGGTTATGTTTGGTGTCGCTACCCCTGGAGACGCCAGGCTTCCAGGATGCAGTGACCCTAGGATCTTTATCGTGGTAGCGCCATCTACGCTCTTAACACGGGACCATCCGCTTAACGTGACTTCCGAACCACCGCCTTGTATTTTTTCATCAACTTTGCCTACTTCGTTGATGCCCAAACTGCGCCCAAGACAGGCGTTACCCCTACCTCCGGTGAATCTGTATTCACAGACGGAAAATGTTTGTAGAGACAGGCATGGGGATCGAACCCATTACCCTCTGATCGAAAAGCGGACGCGCGTCCATTGAACCATCAGGGCCCCACACAAGCGTCATTCCTGATATGTGCCCTGACAGCTGACATACGTGCCAAGACGCTAGCCCTACCAAGTGTACTTTGGCTGCCTGACTTCCGCATGCGCAGATCTACCAATATTATTTATCTCATGTATTGGTCGGGCAGCAAAACGCTATTTTCGTCAATTTTTGGAGGATTTTGATAAGCATTGGCACGTTTATACATCGACCCAAAAAAAGTAAAAAACCAAAACAAATTTCGTGGATTTGTCTCTCTAAGCTGCGTATCAGTGCCCTGAACTTTCCGGTTTGCACCTTTCCACGTTTTTTCAAAATATCTCAAAATCAAAAATGCCAAAATATTCATTGCTACTGTTTTCATTAGGCAAGACCTGTCTCTATGGGCCTAATAGTCTATGGACAAATCAAGTTTCGTGTGCAAGTCGTGCCAACTTTCTGCTGATAAGCTAACTTTGTTAAGAGCATCCCATATATCACGTTTTGACTTGTTGTCATTCTGGTAAATGCGTTTTTTGAAAGATATGGCAGATTCAAAATGGCGGAAAGGCGTATCTTTAAAAAAATTGTAAAAGGGTAATTTTTTTATATTTTTTTAGTTTTATTTATAAAACTATTTGAGCTAGAAAAGAAAAGTTTATATAAAAAAGAAAGCTATTTTGAGTCTTTATTCAAATCTGGTTCAAGTGTTCCAATGCGTTAATTAATTTTTAAGTTATTTCCAAATAACTGGGGTCTTTGGGGTATATTTAAAAATTATGCTTTTAATGAAAACCATATGAACTTTTTGGAAGTAACTTAAATTTGTTTAACATACCTAGCAGATCAGGTTTTGACTTATTGTCATTGTGATAATCGCGTCTTTTTTTAAATATGGCGGATTCAATATGGCGGAAAAGCATATTTAAAAACAAATTTAATCTTTTTTATTTTTTATCCGATTTTAACACAATAAAGTTTAAATTACTTCATTTGAAATACATTAAAAAAATACTTTTTAAAATATGTATTTTTTTAAATATTCGAAAAAAAATCGGGTGAAAAATGTGACAAAAATGATTTTATTTATTTTATTTTTCAATTGACCCCCATATACGGACGTCGCTGAAGGGTTTGTCATTAATTAAACCTCACTGACTTAAACATTGTTAAAAAGAAAATTTTATTTCCTACAATAAAGTATACAATACATTTTTGTCAATTGAGCTTAGTTTCTGAGAAAATTGAAAAAAACTTGTAACAGAATTAATTTGTTTGGCGATTTGTAAAAATTGATTTAAGTTGCACAGGCCTGTGAAGTTTTAATCTGAAGGTAAATCTTACACTATTATACACGTTTAAAACGAAATTTTATTGTCTACAATCGACTATAGGTCACAATTTTTGATCCAGAGCTTGGTTTTTAAGATAATCGAACCGAACCGAACCCATGTGATTTTTTAATTTTTTTTTAATATTTTTTTTTAATAATCGGACGCCGCTGGAGAGTTTGTCATTAGCCTGACCCCACTGACTAATACATTGTTAAAAAATAAATTTTATTTTCTACAATAAACGGCAAAATTATTTTTCTTTCAAAAGGCTTAATTTGTGAGAAAATTTGATAAAACTTGTAAAAAATTGATAAATTTAGTGATTTTTCAAAATTGATTTTATTTACGAACGCCCCTAAATTGTTATAGATAAAACTACCATTTCCTTGTTTTACATCATTTAAAAGGCAATTTTATTGTCTATAACAAAGTGTGTATTAGATTTTTTGATTTAGAGCTCGGTTTTTAAGAAAATCGGGTAAAACCTGTAATAAACATGTTTCTTTTTTAAATTTATTTACACTACCTTAATAAACGGACGCCGCTGTCGAGTTTGTCATTAGTCGTACTCCCTGACTAATACATTGTTGAAAAGGAAAACTTATGGTCTACAATAAAGTTTAGGACATATTTATCTTTAAAAAAATTTGAAAAAATTCTAAAAATTTCAGGATTTGGGGAGTCTGGGGGGTTTTGGGGGATTTTGCAGCTAAAATTTAAAAAACTAATATACTTTTATTTTCAAATTAGATTTTACACATTTTTAATCCATTTCTATGTCATTGTGTGTTTAGGGCGTCAACTTAGTTAGATTTTTAGAAATTCGAACACGACTTAATAAGGAGAAGGGAAAAAAAATTGGACTAAAAACTTGCCCGGCAACATCCAAATCGTTAGTCTGTGACCTATTCTCAGCTAGGATCCATTGTCAAACTGCGGTCCTCATATTTCGCATACTCAACTACCTCTAGCACCTGCACTATATTGTAAAAACTTTCTTCGATTGATATTCACTTTCAAAAATAACAATAACAACGTTGTTTGATATTGTCCATCAAACAACGGTAACAATAATAGAAATCACCTGTTTTACTAGACGCCTCAGCTGCGTAAAGCCGCGCGCCGCTTTATAGGCGTCCGCGTACGGTAATGCACCTTCGGTAGTCGTTTTGATGACAACAAATTGTTTTTTTATTGAAACAAATATAAAATATACATCTATATAAGACTTACATACACCAAATTATAGAAAAATGTTCATTCTATAACTTTTATTTAAACTCTTTTTTTTAAATTATGCTTTGGTTTTATTAAAAATGTAGGTTAAACTTTACTAGCTATACAAAAAAACAGTAAAAATTCAGTTATTTTATTTTTTCTAAAAAAACGAGGCAAAATTTTGAAAAATATAATAGGAAGTTATTTTATTGCGGGTGTTTACTGATTCATTTGCCATTTTTTGCAACCCTCTACGACTATTTTTAAGAAAGATACATCGTTTTAAAAAGTATCGTGCAAAAAAAAGTGGTGGGGGCCATATCTTTAAAAAAACGCATTTACCAGAATGACAACAAGTCAACACCTGATCTATGGAGTGACCTTAACAAACTTGGCTTATCGGCAAAAAGTTGGCACGACTTGCACACGAAACCCCCTTTTAGGCCGATTTGTCCATAGACATAAGTACCACAACTTTTAAAAATATTTATCGGTTTTAAAAAAAATAATGTCAAAGTCAAAACTTTGACAAATTTACCAAAGTAGTGATTTTTTTAAAACTTGAATTTTTGGACGCTGTCAAGAAATTTCTAAGGCGGATTTTATCTGACATACTTTGTTTTTTGCCTTTTGAGCCTTGCTATACTACCCATCTTAAAATATTAAAAAATATAGCAGGGAAAATCACAAGCTGTCGCGTTTTTCGCAAAATTCAAAGACTTTGCACTGCTTATACAAATCAATTTTTTAAAACTTTATTTGAACAAAACGTAAAAGGCTATTTACTGGTTCTAAGAAATTTCGTCCAAAATATTTAAAAATTTGCGGCAAACATGGAAAAATCACTGACTCAAAATAACAACATTTGGAGATAAACGGCTGGGGATTTTTTATTTTGCATTTAATTTTGGGTCCTCCGAAAATCTTTGTTCTAATATAGACAGGCTTTTAAACGGTATGAAATTTTTTTCAAAAAATACTTGGTAAGTGGTAGCAAAAAAGCGTTTAAAGTTGGATATTTTTCAGTTTTTTAAAAAATAATCTAATACTGGTCGGTCACTCAGCCGCCATTTTAGTCAATTTTGATGGGAATTTCATTAAAATTGGCAAGTTTGTACATCGACTTTACAGAAATAAAAAATATAAAAAAAGTTGGTTGGTACTCCACTCTAAGCTGCGTTTCAGTGCCCTTAACTTTCTACTTTGCACCTTTTCACTTTTTTCAAAATAACTGAAAATCAAAAAGAGTCAAAATATGTTTTATTACGATTTTAATTAGGTGAGACCTGTCTCTATTAGCCTGTCTTACATAACTTTTAGAAATATTTTTTATTTTAAGAAAAATAATTTTAAATTAAAAATATTGAAAAAAAAGTAGTGATTTTTTAAAACCTAAATTTTTTAACTCTGTGAAGAAATTTCTAATGAGGATTTTATCTGATGTACTTTTTTCTCTTCCTAATAATATTGCAGGAAAAATCTGTAGCACAATCATAAATACCAAGCTGTTGCGTTATTCGCAAAATTCAAAGATTTTGGATTACTTATGCATTACCACTTTTTTAAACTCTATTTGACCATAATTTAAAAGGGCATTTACCGTTTCTAATTAAAAAAAAACTACATACCAAAAGACATATACATAAAAAATATATTAATATAATACAAAATGTTAAAAAATTTACCGCAAACAGAAAAACATCGTTGGTTAAAAATACCGGTTGTGTAAGCAAAAATGACGCGTTTGGAGATATTTTTTAGTTTTTATAAAAAAATATCCAAGTTATATAGTGGTCAGGCAATTTTAAAGATTTTGGACTGCTTAAATACAAAACCATATTTTAAACTTTATTTGACTAAAATTTAAAAGCGTATGTTTCTGATAAAAAAAACTAATATATAAAATTATTTAACAAAAATTGAAAAATAAAAAATTTATTACACACTTTTTTCTGGTTCAAAATACCAGTTTTTAAAGCGAAACTAGATAAGTGGCCGGTGATTTTTTACTTTGAGGTTAATTTTGGGTTCTTACAAAAATTACCGTATACTAAAATAGTGTTAAGTTCTTAATATACTTTAGAAGCCTGAAATAATTGGAATTAACACATTAGTAAACGTGCTAACTTTATTTTATTTATTTACAAAGCTCAGAAGTATTTATAATTTTCCGTAAAAAATATTAATCTCTTAATAAATACAAAAAGTAAAAAAAACAGAATTATTTCATTTTATAATTTAACAAATGTTACGACAACTGTAAAATTAAAATAGTATCTCATAAATACAAGCGAGCCATTAGAAATAGGTTTTTCATATAATTATATTTCATTAGAGACAAATAAGTTGATATAAGTGCTAAGCCCATTTTACTGGAATAAGTGTAATTTTAATTTTTTTTAACCATTTCTTTGGATTCGATGCAAAGACATAAATGTCATATCCTGTCCTCAGTGACAAATCTGTTCATTTTAATTAATTTTGCCTGTAATAGCCAGCCATTTTAAAGTTTATACCTAAATAAGTATTTATTAGCATTAAAAAAAAACACAAGCCAACATATTGAAAGATTTTTGATGGAGTGATCGCCCTTAATCCGCCCTTGGGTACCGCTATAACACAAAAACAATAATTTAACATTTTTTAAAAAATAATGAAAATTACCCAAACTAAAAACTTATTTTTCCTTCAATATTTTTTAATATTTTAAAAAGAAAATTATAGGCAAACTCAAAAGGAAGAAAAAATAGTACGTCAGATAAAACCCTCATTAAGAATTTCTTCACAGAGCTAAAAAATTGTTTTAAAAAATCACTACTTTTTTTTTCAATATTTTTAATTTGAAAAAATATTTGTACAAGTTATGTAAGACAGCCCGATAGAGACAGGTCTTACCTAATTAAAACCGAAATAAAAATATTTGGACTCTTTTTGATTTTCAGTTATTTTGAAAAAAGTGAAAAGGTGCAACTGGAAAGTTAAAGTGGAGTACCAACCAACTTTTTTTTTATTTTATACTTCTCTAAAGTCGATGTACAAACTTGCCAATTTTTATGAAAGTCCCATCAAAATTGACGAAAGTGACCGACCAGTATACGATTTGGATATTTTAAACTGAAAAATACCCAACTTTAAACGCTCTTTTGCTACAACTTACTAAGTATATTTTGAAAAAAAAATTCACACCTTTTGAAAGCATTATAATATTAGAACAAAGGTTTTCGGGGGACTCAAAATTAAATGCAAAATAAAAAATCAGCAGCTGTTTATCTCCAAATGTGTAGTTTTTTCTTTAAAAAACCGTTATTTTGATTTTTCCATGTGTGCGGAAATTTTTTTTTTAGTTGAGTCAATTTTATATTACTTACCAATTCTATTAGAACCAGTAAATAGTCTTTTATGTTTTGTTCAAATACATTTTTAAAAAATTGATTTGTATAAGCAGTCCAAAGTTTCTGAATTTTGCGAAAAACGCGACAGCTTGGTATATGTGATTCTGCTACAGGTTTTTCCTGCAATATTTTTTAGTTTTAAAAAGTGAGATAGAGCCAGACTTAAAAGCAAGAAAAGAAAGTGTGTCAGATAAAATCCGCCTCAGAAATTTCTGGACAGGATCCAAAAATTCAAGTTTTGAAAAAATCACCACTTTGGCCAAAAATTTTGACATTATTTTGTCTGAAATCGATAAATATTTCTAAAAGTTGTGGTACATGGGCCCATAGAGACAGGTCTTACCTTATTAAAACAGCAATAAAAAAATAATTACCTTTTTTTAATTTTGGGATATTTTGATCGGGTACCCCGGTACTCGGGTACGGGTAGACCTCGTCAGATGTCTATCAGGGGAAATGAATCGACTCCTGCCCTCCGTAGATTCCAGGTACTCTCCGACCCGGAGAGTTAGCACCTGTATAGGGTCCCTTTCCCAGGGTTACGGGAGAAGACCACATCGATATGAAAGGCGGAGAGAATGGACCTCGGTACGGTGATCATAGCGTAGGTGGCAACCCTTTCTTTTAGGGATAGTATAAAAGACCACAGCTGTTGCCTTACAGTATGGCGTTGGCTCGTCAAAGGCTAGAGGAGAAAAACCTTGATTAAAAATCCTGGCCCTCCAAGTAGGGGGTTGAGGCATTAGACTGGTTCTCTAATACTTGTAAAACAAAGCAATCACCAAAAAGCCTAAACAAAGCCTCGGAGCAATGGATGGAAACTCTCGAAGACGAAAAAAGCAAAGACAAAGGACTATGAATATAGCTACATGGAACGTACAGGGAGTGAATCAAAAGTTGGACATTATTGCAACTGAAGTGCAGAATTGTAAGATCGATATTATTGCACTCACAGAGACAAAAAAGAAGAAAGGAACAGGTACGAATAGTGTCGCCAATTTTGTCCATATATTCACTGGAGTCCCAAAAGAAAGCAGAGCAGCCAGAGGGGTATCCTTGTTAATAAAGAAAAATCTAAAGAATAAAATTACAGACTACGATTGCATTAGGGAAAACATACTTCGAGTGAACATGAAGATGCTTGGACATAATATAAGCATAATAGCAGTCTACGCACCATCAGATGACGACAGAGTAGCTACAAAACAAATGTTCTTTGACCAACTGGATGAGACTATCACCAAAATCGGTAATACCAGAGAAATAATTATGCTTGGCGATTTTAATAGCCGAACTGGTAGACAAACCCAGAGCAAAGTGATAGGACCATTTGGAGAGGAAGTAACAAATGATAATGGCTTAAGACTGATGCAATTGTGTGAAACCCACAACCTAAAAATAAAGAATGGTTTTTTTAAACATAAGGATATTCATCGATATACCTGGATTCAGCCAACAAGAAATCTTAAATCAATCATTGATTATGCTATAGGTGGACAACACTCGCAATTAAAGTGGTATGATGTGCGAGCACTTCGTGGTGTTGCCTGTGGATCTGACCACCATCTGGTAAAAGCAAAAATATTATTCCCTTTAAGAAAAACAAATAAGAACGAAAGTATTAGAGAAAATGAAAACCTAGAGTGAATCGAAGACAATTAAAAATACAACTTTAGAAGTCTAGAAATCGAAAGTACTCAAAGATTGTATCAGAACCGATTAGATCAAAAATTAATTAACACAAATCACTCATTTGAAGAGATATATACAAACATAATAAAAAGCTTGAAGGAAGCAAGCAACGAAGCTGTTGGATACCAAGATAATAGAAATAACAGGAAGATGTGGTGGACGGAGAAAATACAGGAAATGGTCAAAGAGAAAAAACGCACATACTTGAAATGGCTCAGTACTAAAGAACAAAGAGACCTAGAAATCTACAGGGAAACCAGAAGACAGCTAAGAAGTTTGATACGCACAGAAAAAAATAAAATGTTTGAGCGCAAATGCCACGATATAAATACACACGTAGGAGGTAGGCAGAGCTCTGAAGTATGGAAATTCATTTCTACAGTAAAAAACCCAACAAAAGAAAAAGTAAACATCCAGATCATCAAACCAGAACTATGGACAGAACACTACAAGGGACTGCTGCAGGAGACGAGACCCGAATATCTAACAGCCTCTCCGAGGAGAGACATAGAAGTACATGGAGAGGAAGTAATCATCGAAAAAGAAATGATAAAGAATAGTATAAAAAAGCTTAAATCCGGAAAAGCTAGCGGACCTGGGGGAATATATGCTAAAATGCTCAAACATGGATCAGAGAAACTATTCGAAAATCTCACATATATTATCAATCAATGCATAAACGGACATCCAGTACCTAATGATTGGAAAATTGCATTGATATCCTCAATACAAAAAAAAGGAAACAAGCTGGATTGTAACAATTACAGAGGAATTTCAGTCACCAGCACTCTAAGTGGATTGTACGGTAGGATTCTTAGAGATCTAATAGAGAATGATTTTCATGAACAAGAAGAAGAAGAGCAAAGTGGGTTTCGTGCAGGCAGATCTTGTAGTGATAATGTTTTTTGTCTTAAACAAGTAATTGAGAAAAGAAGCGCCAGAAATATAGAGACTCATGTTACCTTTGTGGACCTACAAAAAGCATATGATACCGTTCCAGTAGAAAAATTATGGACGGTGTTGGAACAGACTAATATCAATCATACATACATAAAAGCGATAAAAGAACTATACAAAGGGTCAAAATCTAAAATTAGAATTGGAAATCGACTTTAAAAAGAATTCCTGGTAACAAAAGGCTTAAGACAGGGATGTTGTATCTCTCCAACTCTTTTTAAAATATATATCGCAGTGGCTCTAAAAAACTGGAAACGTAAAGTGCACGGCATGGGAATACAACTTAACGACCGATTTACTATATACACACTACAGTTTGCGGACGACCAAGTAATTGTAGCTAATGATAAAGAAGTCATGGAGTATATGATGAGGAAGTTAACGGAAGAATACCAAAAGTGGGGACTAACAGTGAACGTGGACAAGACACAGTACTTATGTATTGGAAACGAATCCAGTGAGTTAGAACTAGACAATGGACAAACAATATCTCCATGCAATGAGTATGTATACTTGGGTATCACATTTGATATGACAGGAACAGACTGTAAAGAATTGGAAAAAAGAATAGTAAAAGCAAAAAAGGTTATTGGATGTCTTAACAGTATTTTATGGAGCAGAGAGATAAGAAAGAATGTAAAATTTAACATATATGAAACAATGGTAAAAAGCACACTGTTGTATGGAATAGAGACTTGTCGCGTAACAGAAAAATACAAAATAAAAATGGAAAGTGTCGAAATGGATGCAATAAGAAGATCAATGAGAATATCTAGATTAGATCACATAAGAAATGAGATAAAAGATAAAAGAAAGAATGGGAATCGAGGGAAGCATAACGGATGACATCACTAAAAGGCAATTGATATGGTACGGCCATTTACAACGGATGAACGACGAAAGATTACCAAAACAGGTCCTAGAGTGGCAACCAGTAGGGCGCAGAAAAAGAGGACGTCCTAAACTAGAATGGCAACAGTCAATCCAAAGATCAATGAGTCAAAAGAATCTGACAGAAGATGATTGCCAGGATCGAAGGAGATGGAGAATAGGCGTCGGACAACGTAGAAAAACGTCCTAAACCGACATAGTAGTAGTAGTAGATATTTTGAAAAAAGTGGAAAGGCGCAAACCAGAAATTTCAGGACACTTATACGCAACTTATAGTGGAGTAACAACCATTTTTTTAAAACTTTGCTCAAGTTGATGTATAATCGTGCCAATGTTTATCAAAATCCCCCAAATATTGACGAAAATGGCGGTTTAATGACCGACAAGTATACGATTTGAATATCTTTTAATAAAAACTGAAAAATAGCCAACTTTAAACGCTTTTTTGTCCATATTAAAACAAGGATTTTCGGGGGACCCAAAATTATACTCATAATAAAAAATCCCCATCCGTTTATCTTCAAACATGTAATTTTTGCTTAAAAAGGCGTTATTTTAAACCTTTTTTAATTTTTCCATGTTTGTGGTAAATTTTTGAATTTGTTGGATTATATTTATTTATTTTTTTAAGGAAGTAAATTTTGTATTTAGTTCTCTATCAGAACCGGTAAAAATTATTTTAAGTTTTGGTGAAATAAAGTTTTAAAAAATTGTTTTGTATAAGCAGTCCAAAATCTTTGAATTTTGCAAAAAACGCGACAGCATGGTATTTGTGACTCTGCGACAGATTTTCCCTGTAAGATTTTTCCAAATTTTAAAAAGTGAGATATAGCCAGACTCAAAAGAAAGAAAAAAAAGTATGTCAGATAAAATCCGCCTCTGAAAGTTTTTGACAGGGTCCAAAATTTCAAGTTTAAAAAAATCACTAGTTTGGTAAGTTTTGACTTGAACATTATTTTTCTTAATATAAAAAAATATTTTTAAAAGTTGCGTTACATGGGCTTATGGAGTCAGGTCTTACCTAATCAAAATTGTCATGAAAAATATTTTAGCTGGTTTTAGTATTAAGATACTGGAAAAAAATGTAAAGGTGCAAATTTGAAATTTAAGGGCACTGAAACGCGGCAATCAGTAGAGTTCGAACCAAGAAAAAAATTTTCTCTACTTCTCTTGGGTCGCTCTACAAACGTACCAAGTTTTACCAAAATCACCAAAAATTGTGTTTTGCTGCCCGACCATATTACAATAGATGAGCAGGGTGATTTTCACTTGATTTCTAACCACATGAAAATAGAAAGTTTCAAAAACCCAACCTAACGAAACTTAATCAAATCTAACCGAACCGAACCAAAGCAAACTGAACCAATAATTTTCCTAAAAAAAAAACTTTCCTGACTTACTACCCGGGATCCTAGAGGATGTGAATCCGAACCGAACCGAATCAAACCAAACCGAACCACAGCAAACTGAACCGAACCAAAGCAAACTGAACCAACAATTTTTTCAAAAAAAAAACTTTCCTGACTTCTTTCCCCGGGTCCTAGAGGGTGTGAATCCGAACCGAACCGAACCGAATCGAACCGAACCTATCCAAACCTAACCATACCCAACTAAACCTAATTAGCAGTGTTGTAGTTTAGTTTAGTTAGGTTCGGTTCGGTTCGGATTCACATCCTCTAGGATCCCGGGTAGGAAGTCAGGAAAGTTTTTTTTTACAAAAAAATTATTGGTTCAGTTCGGTTAGATTTAATTAGGTTTCGTTAGGTTAGGTTTTTAGAACTTTCTATTTTCATGTGGTTAGAAATCAAGTGAAAATCACCCTGCTTATCTATTGTAATACATGAGGTAAATAATATTGGTAGATCTGCGCATGCGGAAGTCAGGCAGCCAAAGTACACTTGGTAGGGCTAGCGTCTTGTCTGACATACCTGCACTCTTGCTGTAAATTCTAGTAATAAACCTAATTTAATTTGAATTCATCGCAGACAGTGAAGGATGATGAACAGCATATCACCAAAGATGTGAAAAAATCAGTCAGGAAGACGGGGCAACTAAACTTGTCTGCAAGACACTTGGCAGTTGGTAAGAATATTTGTAGATTTTTTAAAGTTAAATAATGGCGTATCCATTCGGAAAATGAGTGCAGCACTGGTAGTTCAAAGACACTAGCTAGGTGCTGTCAAAAATTTGCACCGAGTGCACTTACGTTTAGATCTTCATAGCTACTACTACTTAGAGACAGGGTTGCCAGATTTTTTAAATTAAAAAGCGGGACAAATTATGTAAATGCATAAACACAAAAATTTAAAATAGATACTAAAAATTTACATCGATTCTAACATAAATAAATCTGGAGTGTTTTAGGAACCAGATGGTGTGTTGATTTATTTACGTTTCCAAAAATACATTCAAGAATTTAATTTTAAAATTTAAATGTTATACCTACCTATTCAAATTTAGTGAGTTTTTTTTTTAATTGAAGAGGTGAAAAACTTTTAAATTAAGTTGTGTTTCAAACTTCCATTGTCTTCATTATATTTCGATCGATCAAAATTCCATGCATTATAATATATATGATCTGTAATTTTTATTTAAAATAAACAAATATGAACCAACACATAAGATAAGTATGTATAGATAAGAAGTATCCGCCCTTAAATGAGAAAGTAAGTTAAACGAAAAAGTAAAACATTCCTCTTCAATTGTTTTTTTTTAAATAAAATTTATAAGTTATATTATAAGAAGATACAGAAAGGTAAAAAAATAGGACAGAAATGAAAAAAAACCGGGAATATCGGGACAATTCGCATAAAAAGCGGGACTTTGATGGGATTTAAAAAAAGCGGGACCAAGCTACAAAAACCGGGACCGTCCCCCCTACGGCGGGCAACCCTGCTTAGAGACCCGGTATGTATTGTATATTTTAAAGAAATAGAGACGCGATAAACTCTTCAAAGTTAAATTTATTTAGTTCAAAATCAAAGGATGAAAATACTGGTCCTTCTGTCCTTGTTAAATCATAAGCGTCCGAAAATAAAAATAAACGATTTTTAACAAAACCTATACAGGGGGTGCGGTCAAACGTTTTTGTTTATATGTTGCATGATAATTGATGTCATTCACCGCTGACAATTTAAATTATTTTAGTAAAACGCCAATGAACTTGGCAAAAAAATAACATAACCTAAAAATGTTAATTTCAGTGACGTTGATGGGTTTGTCGTGTAACGTGTCATTTTTACGTTTAAGGCAAACGTTACATATTTGTTTATTTAGGTAAATAATCAAGGCTCTTCGACTCGTCTTTCTGGAGGAATTAAGGGTATTTTATAGAGCTGGGTTTTAAGGTTATATAGTGTCCAGAAGGTTACCTTATGAAGGAGGCATTCCATCGAATTACTGTGGACACATCGTATTATTTGGGCATTCTAATCGGAATTTGAGATCACAGGTTTCGGGAAAAATCACATAAAAACTTTCGATTGTTTTGTTTATCTGTAAAATTTCGTAATTTTCTTTGACGTTCATGAACATAAACAGCTGTTCTGCTGGGGCATGGCGGCGGTGCCGCATCACAAATGGTTTCAGTAACAGGAAGAAAACATTTAGGTGAACATTTCATTCGCTTATGTTTCATTTCTCTTCCGAACCTTATCTCCTCCACGGATTAGCTAGTTTTGATAGCACGAAAATATATTTGGGTCCTCGGTTCGACCAGGAACAACCGAGGCTCCGCCCCCTTTGATATCTTTATTAATTTGATAAGGAGAAGATAAAATAAATACGAGTTATGCACTTTTGTAAATGGGAGATAAACGAGGGATAAAAACCAGGACTAAAAGAATAAACAAAATCGTATTTTTATATTATATAAATTTATATATAATCATAGTTAAATAAAGTTAATAGCTAACTCAGTCGGATTGGAAGGTTGTGTAGGGCTAGCTAGTGGTGAGCAAACTTAACATCTGAACATTCTAAGCCGGGTTTAAGCAGTAGTTCAATGTGTATTTTTAGGTTTAAGTTCAGAAACAACTTTATTAATGTAGAAATGTTTTACAAAAATGGCGTCAAACCATATGAATCTTAGAGAAAACATATATAAAGAGCAAAGGAAACTTTTGACTAAAACTAACTAAAGTACAACTAAATTCTACATTTAGTATGGCTTTACTCATATGGGAATTGGTTGAGTGTTCGAATATTCCTGGGTTTGATGCATGCTCGAATCTCCAGTAATTGATTTTACAGTTGATGGTTTCAATGCTGAGCTTCTTATAGTCCGGCTGGTTATTTTCCTCCTACTTGCTATGTTGGCGGGGGTCCGGTAGGCAAATGTTCGGTCTATGTATGGAGGGTGTCTCGATGTTTTCAACCGTGGAAATAGATCCGACAACACCTCATGTGCAGGGTACGGAAGTATTAGTGTATTTCCTCATTGGTTAGTTTGAAAACCGCGGGTTTTTTTCTCCAGGCTCGCAAACCGGAGTTGGTGATTTTTCGGCGAGAGCGTTTTTTTATAAATGCGTTTGCATTCTTATTTGAATTTAACCGGAAAAAATTTGGTTGGTACTGTGTACTGTCCCCACCAGATTTACGAACGATTTCCGGCAACTTCATTTTTTTGTGTTCTTGACAAAGTGTCTTGTCTCTTTCCTAAAGAATTTTGGCTGGGCTGGTGGCCGTCTGTTGGTGTCGCCATTGTTTTTGTGGTTATTGGCACTTATTGGCACTGCAGTAGTTGCAGATTATACCAAAGACGGTTTACTGTGAGCCGTCGTTGTTTAGGCGAATCTTAGTGACGCTCACATCCTCTGAGAGGGACTAAAAGGCGGCCTACGCCATTTCTACGGGGAAGAAGCGTGGTAAGTTCGATTTTTTTTTGAATTCTTCAAGACAATACTTGCCTCCCAAATTGTAATTGTTTTTCGTGTGAAATGTAATTTTACTACAGCAGACGTGTGGAATTTTTGGAGTTTTTTTTATATTTTTTTTTAACCACGTTTTGGATAAAACCTATAGATTGGTTTTTTCCTTTGGTTACAGCCCATCCATTCCATCGACGGGACAGTTTTGCTGGTGGAACGAGGTTCGAGCCAGTTGTAACCCTGGGAAAGGTACGTTAGGATTATTTTAGTTCATCTGTTTAAATCTGCTTTATTTTATTGAGTCGACATGGGGTTCTTGATTTAAGTTACTCGGTGTAGGGGAACTTCGTGCAAAACCGACGAATTCCAGGAAACTGAAACATTTCATTTTCCACAGGGTTTTTACGCTCGGGCAAGAATCCAGCAACCATTTTTGACTATGTGCTGCCCTAGCATCATGTGCTAGGAGATCCTCAGGGTGGGCGTGAACAGGACAGGACCCGGTGCAGTGGTGAGGAGATGTCTGGACAACAGAACTCTAGGTTTACAAAATAAAATAATTTTTTTTTATTTACTCATACAATAATCCAGGACCAAGGTAGGAGCAAGCTTTAGATATAATTTTTTTTACATATAATTTTCCATATAATTTTTTCATTAAGTACAACTTTTGCATTTCTTGTAAACGCAAGATAAGGTATGACGTCATGACCAAATTTTGCGGCATGTTTACTAAATTGACTTGTTTTCCTTCATTTCATTTATTTAAGACAATTTCTCCTGTGAAATTTGGAGTGCCTTGCTATTTTGGCCCGAACTTGTTCCTTTTTTTTTTTAAACATATTTCATGTTTCCAGTGCTTTTTTGTAGTTTTACTAAAATAAACAAGATGAACTAATTTTGGCGTTATTTGTACAATCCAATGAACCAACTTTGCAGAGACAAAAGAGAGATGAGATTATATTTTTTTTAGTGTTTCCTTACATTGTTTTGCCTCATGGGGTAGATCTCGGACTGGGTTGCTGTCTGTCTCATTCTACCCAATGTAGAATGATGACAGCAGATATTTGGTCCAGATCTCCCCTATGACGGAATAATTTTGGAAGTATGTTTTTTTTAACAATCATTTAGATAAGTGAGTCTTACACTACTGACTCAAATGTAGGTACACTGTGACCTGTTGGAAATGTGCATCTACCTATGAGGAACTTTCTATTGGTGTCATTTTGATTCATTTAGGAATCTTTTAGAATTTTATTTTGTTTATTAGTCAATTTTTTATTGATTTTTTAATTACACAAATACTATGGAAGCCTCGGAAGTAGGTAGAGTTTCATTGTTTGGCTACAACGTTTGAGTTGAACTGTATTTTATTTAAGATCTTCTTTGTAAAACATTGGTATTAAAACACTGTGGCGCACTTAAAATTTTCTTATTTCTGAACCCCCCCCCCTTCTCCACTGTATAAAATTTACCGGGCATATCAATGTTTTACCTAGCTGAAAAATAGAGTTCTGCTTCCAGATATTTGTTTAATTATTCAGTAATTCTTTTTGTATCACAAATTGGCACAGTGTTATTGTTCTATTCACAGTGTCACAAAATGTTACCCAACGCATTTTAATTGGCCACAGTCGCGTCTCTTTTTTGTAAAATATGGCATGTACAAAATAGCGACTCACGAAATGGCGAGTAATGAAATAGCGACTATCAAAATAGCGATGTAATGAAAGAGCGACTATCAAAATAGCGTTCGTAACAAAACAGCGTCATATCAAAATAGCAATGTATCAAAAGTGCGACAACCAAAATAGCGATGTTTGTATCAAAATAGCGACATTCATCAATTCCCTGACTTCTTTTCCTTGATCCTAGAGGGTGTGAATCCGAACCAAATTGAACCTAATCGAACCGAACTGAACTAAATTCGGTTTGGTTCACTTCGGTTTGGTTCGGATTCACACCCTCCAGGATCCCGAGAAAAAGTTTTTTTTGTAATATGCTGAGTCGCTATTTTATTACATCGCAATTTTGATAGTCGTTATTTTGTTACATCGCTATTTTGTTACAATCACTATTTGGTTACATCGCTATTTCGTTACATCGCTATTTTGATTGTCGCTATTTCGATACTGCTATTTTAATACCCGCTCTTTTGTACATCGCTATTTCATTCCGGAGCCCTCTACTGCTACTCAGCAGTGAGGACATTTTCAAAAAACTTCCCTCAACTCTAGCACTTCTTATTTGCGTTTAAAATTAAATTACGGGGAAAAGGTTTTCGACATAGTACTAGTAAAAGTTTTCGGTACGGCATGAGCCCTCAGAGCCGGTGGCAAAAAAGTTGTACTCAGTGCACAATTGAATTCAAAAGTTCCTCAATGGAATATGAAAACCGCATGTCAATGGAATGGAAACACTGAGCCAGTTGTGCCCTAGTGCTGCACTAATTTTCCCAATGGAGTACGTCCTAAAACTATCAATTTGATTATTCACTATATTTAAGTACGTGTTCACATTAATTATCCTAATTATTGAGATTTTAATTTATTTTTACTTACAAAATCTCGGTTAATATTTAGAAATTTTAAATTTGTAAGTAGTTTAAGAAGGAAATTGCTTTATACTTATGGTTTTTTGACACAAAAAATTTTACAGAGTTATCCCAATTTAGTTTACACAATTTAACTTTTTTATTCTTAAAGATAAACTGTATAAATTGGCAAATCTTTAGAATGTTTAACCTTCTGTAATTGTGGCTTTTCACGGCGGCGGTGCGGCGTTGCGTAAGATAACCTGCGTCATCCCACTCCAGGTCGCATTTTCGGAAATAGCTACAGGAGTTACAACTTTTCAACGGAAATGCTGTGAGCTTAGGTGCCCATAAATTGGCAGAGTATTTTGTCAGTAGTGTCACCTAAACTTTGCGATTTAGGCCTAGGAGTTACGATATTTGTAGAGTAAAACCAAAATTGGATTGCAACAGAACATGGTGGTTTGTTTTCGTTAATTGCCTGCCAACTAGGGCGGATTTCAGCCTTCCAGTGCGTTTCCGAAATTTCTAAAGGAGAGTAGGCCTAGGAAAAAAAAACAGATATCCACTTTTAAATAAAATTATTAAACAAACTAAAATAAAATGTATCGCTACGCCAGTGCTTTAAGAGCACCGCCTGCGCCTTCGCGCTTCGGCATTCACGTGACTGTCCCAAATCAATTTTGGTTTCACTCTATATAATGGCGTAGAGGTTTGAGAATTTAATTTATATTGGGGAACTATGTGTTATGTTTTTAAAAGGAGCATACCATTTTAACCATCCCACCTTATAACATGCACATAATAGGAGAATAGATAGCTCTTCCTTAATAATTTCCCTCAATAATTAAAAAAAAACATCATTTGCTTTTTTGCCTCTAAAAAGTTTGCAGCTGTATATAAATTTTTGTTATTAAGAGTATCAGTAGAGTAAAATGTTACTACAATTGTATTTTTTTAACATAAAAAAATACATATTGCGTAATCCTGTTGTATGTTACTATTTATTACTTTAAAGAGTGTGAAATACTGCATTGTAGGCAGAAGTGGATAAAGAATTAGATATATTTGAAACATATTTGGAGCATTATTAGTTATTATATTAAAAAGCAACCAAAAAGTTCGACTTTACGCTGGTTAAAACACTACTGTTAATCAGCAGCTTAAAGAAAATCCATACCCAATACTAATACTTTTTGTTTGAAACTCGTAGACAATGATTTTGTAGAAATAAAGCCTAAAAGCCTTTCCGGGAGTGAGAACGAAGAAGATCTTAAAGAGGACCAGCCAAGCACTAATCCGATCCCAAATCAGTTACCATCGATGGAGAAAAGCCAACTTCAACACCGACATGGAGGAGCGTTTTGACGAAATTAGACGACACACATGGGAGGAAGACTACGAACCCATACTGAGTAAAATTGACAGCACGTGCAACAGAGAACGACAGAAGATAAGATCAACTCACCGAGAAAAACTTAAGAAACTACAGACACGCACTCAAGATAGAACAGACTCAACAACACCAAGCACTATAGTGAACATCTCTAAAAGGACTCTGAGCACCAACGAAGAATTGGTACTCAGTAAGGGACTTAAGTTCGCCATTGCACCGACACTGGAAATTATTGCGGCAATAGAGACCGTTAGTCTACCTCAACCTGAAGCTGATGAATTGCGCCATAAAGTAAGAACAACGTTGGACAGAAAGAAGCAACAAAAGACAAACATCACCAGTCAAGAACAATGGGCAATCAAGAACCTGCAGGCTGACAAATCAATCAAGATTCTACCGGCCGACAAAGGAAACGCGACGGTGATCATGGATGTCGAGACTTATGACAAAAAGATCCAAGAAGTTCTGGAGAAAGGAGACTACAAGCAACTACTCAAAGATCCAACCACCACCATAGAAGGACGCATCTACAGGACTTTGAAGAAGTATGCTGAAAATATCCCGGACGGTGTTAGATCCCGCCTGACTCCACACCACAGTAAGGCACCACATTTTTATGCATTACCAAAGATCCATAAGAAGTATATACCACTGCGACCAATCACCAGCTCCAGGGACTCACCGACCAGCACTTTGTCGATGTTTTTCTTGGACATAATTCAACCACTACAGGGTAAGTCCGAATCTTTTGTCAAAAACTCGGAACATTTTGTCGAGGTTTTAAAAGTTATCGAATTAGATCCCGGCGATAGATTTGTAAGTTTTGATGTAGAAACTCTCTACACCAACGTGCCAATAAATGAGTCACTCAGTATCATCAAAAACAATTTACAAACTGATGATACACTTCACGAGAGAACAACGCTATCGGTGGAGGGGGTGATGGATCTTTTGGAGCTCTGTGTCCGTAACTCTTACTTTCAAGTGAAAGATAGTAGTAGTAGTAGTAGTGGGGGGGTTGACCCGCAGGACTGACAAGTAGGCCAGAGTAGGCCCTTTTTGCCATGTCCCAAGTCTGTCCCTTAACCCACTCTCTGCACTTCCCTTTGATGGTCGGGTAACTCATTGGGCCTTCCTGTTCTCTTTACAAAGTCCAGTAAGTCTGCCCATTTGAGTATGTGCAGTTCTTCCTCGTACAGAGTTGGCGCTCCGAGTGCCTGTTGTCTCATCCTCGCGTAGGCCTCGCATTCTGCCACGAGGTGTCTTGATGTCTCTTCATCCTGTCCACAGGCTGGGCAGGTAGGGTCATTCTCGACTCCTATACGTGTCATGTGCCTCCTCAACCGGTTATGTCCGGTTAGAGTACCTATCAGCAGTCCGAGGTCTTTTCGTGTCCGTCCCAGCATCCATCTAATTCTGGTCGCTTTTGGACCGTCTACAAATTCTCTGGTCTGTCTGCAACCCGTTCCTGTTTCCCAGGAGTTTAATAGCACGTCCTGGGCCCATTTGTTGAGTCCGCTTTGCACTTTCTTTTTGTCACGCCCAAAAGTGGCTCCGGTCCTACATAGGCGGTTCCTGCCCCGAGTCGTGCGAGTTCGTCCGCCTTCTCGTTGCCTGGTACCCCCGTATGTCCTGGAACCCAAACCAGCGTCACCCGTTTGCCATCGCTTAGGGTCTCCAGCGCCTCTGCGCATTCTTCCACCAAGCCGTCAGCAATCTTGGGTGCGTTTAGCGCCTTCAGGGTGGGTTGATTGTCAGAGCATATATATAAGCTCCTCTTCGCTGTTTCGAACCTCTTCTAGGGTTGCCGCTATTATTATGGCGTAAACTTCTGCTTGAAAAACAGTAGCCTGCTCACCGAGCGAGTAGCTCTTCTGAACTTCTAGTTTTTCCACGTATACTCCCGCTCCTGTGGTTTGCCTCTCTGATAGTTTGGATCCATCAGTGTAGCGCTCTCCTCAAACATCATTTCGTCTCTCTGCCACGCTTCCCTCTCTGGGATGTGGATTTTGTACCTCTTATCGAGCCTCCAAGGTGCGTGTGCTCTGCTGACCGTCATTGACGTGAGGGGAATTTCTCTAATTGTCAACTCTTCTATAGCTAGATGACCAGCTGTTTCCCCCCTTCCTCTCCACTGACCCGTGTCCCAAGACGCCTTCCTCTTGATCCAGGTTGGTAGCGATGGTAGTCCCAGAATTGTCTCTAGGGCCAGGATCGGGGTAGTTCTCATAGCTCCGGTTATCCCTCTACACATCAGCCCCTGTAGGCTTCTGAGTTTTAGGGATGTGGTCGTTTTCTCCACTGTTGGCCACCAGACTACTGATCCGTATTGGATCCTCGGTCTCAGTATTGCCGTGTACATCCAGTGGAGGGTCCTGGAGGATAGTCCCCAGGTCCTGCCGACTACCCGTCGTAGCACATTGTTGCCTGGACCTTTACGATCATATTGGTAACATGTGGCGTCCAGGTGAGTCCGCTATCAAGAATGACACCCAGGCACTTCAGCTTTGGTACTAAAGCTAGGGGTCTTCCGTACATCACGGGTGCTCTAAAACTCGATTTTTCTCTTTCTGGTGAACAGTATCATCTCTGTTTTACCTGCCCCCAATAATGGGGGTTTCTGTCCCCCTCTCTTGAAGGGCGGATGTTATCATCTGCACTTTGGCCTTGTTGAAAGAACACCGCAAGTGCGTATTGCTTGAATTGAAGAGCCTCTCTGCCTTATGCACTACTGCATGTATGGCCGAGTCAGTTGACTTGCCCTCCATGTAGGCATGCTGATTTCTGTGGAATGGGTTGTTTGCCAAGACTCCTCCTAGCAGGTGGCGGTCAACCATCTTCTCCATTGCCTTCATCATAAAAGATGTCAGACTTATGGACCGGTAGGATTTGACTGCTGTGTAGTCTCTTCTCCCCGCCTTAGGGATAAAGACTACGGTTGCCTTTCTCCATGTTGGAGGTGCATAGCCCAACGCTATGCTCGCTCTAAAGATTCCTCTCATGTACGGAAGGAGAACCTCGAGCTCTTTCTGCAATAGCGCCGGAAACAGCCCGTCCGGCCCTGGTGACTTGTATGGGCTGAACTCGTTGATCGCCCAGGTTATGTTGGCGTCCGTAACAACTTTATCTGCCAGTTCCCAGTCGGGTTCAACCCTAAACTGTGGTCCGGCGACGGGTTGCGTTTCGTGGTCGCTCTCCTCCCCTGGGAAATGAACCTCAAGAAGATGTCGCAAAGACTCCTCACCGGAGGCGGTCCAGTTTCCATCAGGTTTTTTAAGAGACGTGAGTGTTTTTCTCGAATCACTACTCAGTATTTTGAGAAGTCTGGAGGTCCCTGGGAGAGAATTGATCTCCCCACAGTAAGTCCTCCAGCTTTCCCTGTTACTTCTTCTTACCTCTGTCTTAAACTCTCTGCTGGCTTCTCTGTACTGTTCCCAGGTGGCCTCCCCACCATCCCTCATCGCTCTGTTAAGGGTCCTCCTGATCTTCCGGCGTAGCTTGTCTAGCTGGCTGTTCCACCAGGGGACAGGTCGAGGCGGCAAGGGTTTTAAGGGGCAGGCCTCCTCATAGCTGGCTATTCCAGGTCGCCGATTGCTCTTTCAAGTTGTTCTTTTGTGTCAATGTTTATTTCAAGAGGGTCCCTATTCCGGTCCAGAGTCGACAGATAGCGTCCCCAGTCCGTACTTCTTGGGTTCCTCCTAAGTTCTGGTGGTGTCTCGTCGGTCTTCATCTCGAATCTGATCATACGATGGTCAGATGTGACGATGTCCTTCGTGACCCTCCAATTGACGATCTTTTCGTAAATGTCTCGTGAAGCCAGCGTAATGTCAATGACTTCCTCGCGGGTGTTATTGATGAACGTTGGTTCGCAGCCTTTGTTAGCTATTTCCAGGTCCGACTTGGCGAGAAACTCAAAAAGAGCCTCTCCACGTTTATTCACATCACTACTACCCCACGCTACATGATGTGAATTTGCGTCACACCCTACGATTACCGGAAATTTGTTAGACTCCGCGAATGTGATTACTCGCGCTAGTTCTGGGGAAGGTGGTGGGTGCTCACTGTCATATTGTACGTATGCGGAACATACCACGATCTTAAGCCTATTGTTACTTACCGTTAATTCCAAAAGCGCTGCCTTCAAATCTCGGGTCCCTAGTTGCGGTAACTCCACAACTGTCAGGTCCTTTGACACCATGAGGCAGCTTCTTGGTGCTTCCTCCCTTGTCTCGGTCAGGATGTTCATACCGGTACTCCCTAGGCCCCCTACTTTGCTACCTGAAACGATAAAAGGTTCTTGTACAAATACAATTTGCGAGGCACTGGTGCCAGTCACAGTCCGTACAAGCTCGCCTGTTGGTCCGAGAATCTTGTGCAAATTAATTTGACTTACCCGCAGTTTATCCATCGCCATGTGGGGGGTTGTTACATGGGGGAGAGCAGGGGAACCCATCACTCCGTCTTTCTCTTGGTAGGCGGGTCACCGTCGAGCCCTCTGGGTGGTCGTCGCGCACCTGCGCTACAAGTTTGCATCCTCGACACAGCGATGGTTACAAACTCATATGCGAGCCGCCAATTGACACCCTCCAGATGCCTTATGGTGTCCACCCCTACCATGAAAGTCAATCGCCAGGCGCCTGATCCTCCTGTGGTGTCCAGATGTCGCCAGCCCGAAATATCGAGCGGCCTATTCTGGAGTCCTAGGAAATCCATTAACCTGGCGATGTCTACCTCCTGTTGGGACCGGATCGAAAACGTGATCCGCTCCGGCCAGGGTGCCTCATCCGACCTGCCAGGACGGAATGTGACTCCTCCGAGTAAAGTGAAAGATAAGTTTTACGCGCAAAATGATGGACGCCCAATGGGTTCATCTCTTTCGCCAGTGGTAGCAAACATCTACATGGAGTGGTTCGAGGACCATGTGATCAACACAGCAAGAGTCAAACCAAAACTATGGCTACGATACATGGATGACACATTTATTATATGGCCGGAAAATGATGACGAACTAAAGAATTTTCTACACCATTTAAACGGTATTCGACCAACAATCAAGTGCACCATGGAAATTGAAAAAGATTCGGCCTTACCTTTTTTGGATGTTCTTGTCAAACGATTGGACAGAAACATTCAAACCACTGTATATAGAAAACCTACACACACGGGACAGTACCTAAATTTTAAGTCTAATCATTCTGTTGCTACAAAACAAGGAGTTATAAGAAGTTTGTATTTAAGAGCCGTAAATATTTGTAGTAATAATGAAGAATTAACCACAGAAATTAACAACATTAAAAAGGACTTGCAACAGAATGGTTATTCCGAGAAATTAATAAACTCAACGGTAATTAAAATTAAAAACAAACCAAATGTACCAAATTCTCAAAATAATAATCCGTTAGGTGTTATTAACATTCCATATGTTCAAGGGATTTCAGAAAACATAAGACGAATAGCGTCATACTATAATATAAAAACAGTATTTTCTTCGGGAAATACGATAAGAAGTTTTGTAACTAAAACAAAACCAGACAATCCCTCAAATAATAAGGAATGTATTTACCAAATCCCGTGTGAGTGTGGTAAATCATATGTAGGTGAAACGAAACGCCCTCTTCAGGTTAGAGTAAATGAGCATCTAAAAAGTACCCAATTAGGGGATGATCACAGGATTCAGTGGTCAGAAGCTAAAGTTTTACATAAGGAGTCGCATTGGCGAAAACGAAAATTTATTAAAGCTGCGTTTATAATACAGAATAAAGAAGTTTTCAGTCAACCAAGCACGGACATACCAAACATATGGAAACCACTTCTTAAAGAAAACAGGCGTCTTAGGATTAAGAAAGGGGGCGGGCCGTCACACCTGACTGCACACCAAGTAGTATAAGTAGTAGTCTAGGGACTAGATTGTTTAGTTTACACTTGATAACGGTTAGAGATACTTACTAACCGAAACGTCGTGTTTTAAAATAAATAAAGACAATGGAAGTCCGAAATTTTATTTCTACTAATACTTTTATTAACCACCATATACCCGGGTGGGCCAAAAAAAACCAGACATTTTTTTTTTCATTATAACTTTTGAACTATACTATCGATTCTAATGGGACAAACTGCAATTGGCAGAGAATTAATCAGAGTTTTGAATGAATGTATTTTTTTGTCCACCATCTTAAAATCCAAGATGGTGGACGAAATTAAATTGTACCCTTCAAAGATGCCCGTTTATTCTCGTGTTGCGAACATGTCTTAATTATTTTTTTAAATTAGTAAAAAAGCTGCATTCTTGCCACGCACAACAAGGTACGAATTAACAAATTCGGTTCAGTGGTTCTAAAAGAAATAGTTTTTCAACCATTGTTTTGCATATTATACGATTGCCTTGCCAATCATGTTTTTGGAGAACCACCAAACCGATTTTACTAATTTATACCTTGTTGTGCGGGGAAAAAGTAGTGCTTTTCTATAAATAAAAAAAACTAAAACATTTTCAGAAGATAAGACTGAACACGCCATTTTGAAGGATCAATTATGATTCTGTCCACCATCTTAAATTTTAAGATGTTAATAAATTTTGATCATCATCTTTAAAAAGCAATCAATTCTCACCAGGATATTTTTTATTTCATCAATATTGGTTCTGTAGTAATGAATTTATAAGGAAATACATGCAGACATGATTGCCAAGGCAATCGTACAATATTCAAAACAATGGTTAAAACAAAACTATTTTTCTTTAGAACAACCGAACCGATTTTGCTGATTCATACCTTGTTGTGCGTGGCAAGAATGCTGCTTTTTTAGTAATGTAAAAAAGATATTAAAAGATGTTCGCAACACAAGAATAAACGAGCATCTTTGAAGGGTATACTTTTATTTCGTCCGTCATCTTGGATTTTGAAATGGCGGACAAAAAAATTTATTTATTCAAAACTCTGATTAATTCTCTGCCAAGTGCAGTTTGTCCCATTAAAATCGATGGCATAGTTCAAAAGTTATAATGAAAAAAAAATTGTCCGGTTTTTTTTGGCCCACCCGGTATGGAGATATTTATAAAGCTTTGCACGTCCAATTAGTCTATAAAGTATTCAAGTTCAGGGAATATCTACACACAGAGGACTTAGCCTTCCAAAGCATTTCACAAAATTATCAATCATATTCAATTATTATTAATTTATTCGGAACCACTGCTTATTTTGATGATATTTTATTACAAAGCTCGTCATTAAAAAAATATAAATTTCTATTGGTTAAAGTTTTTGAAAAATGTAAAAAGTGCAATTTACATGTAATCAAATCAAGTTTTTAAAAAGCCAAATTAAATATACATATTATAATAAAACTTTGTCTAAATGATATCAGATGAGAAAGCTAGGGTGTAACGTGTCATTTTTACGCTTAAGACACACGTTACATATTTGTTTTATTCATGTAAATAACCAAAGCTCTTCGACTCGTTTTTCTGTACACAAATTAAGGGTATTTTATAGAGCTAGATTTTGAGGTTATATATTGTCCAGGAAGTTACCTTACAGCGGAGGCATTCCATCATATTGTTGTAGGCACTGCGCACTTCGTATTGTTTAGGCATCGTAATTTGAATCTGAGATCACAGGTTCGGGAAAAATCACATAAAAACATCTTTGAAATTGGGAATTTTGTTCATTTACGTCCTGAATTAAACAATCAGCTGTTTTAGCGACCGCGTACGTTCAATAAATAGACGAAATGAGAAAAGTATTCTAATTCAATCTACCTGGTATAATTCTGGGGAATGGCGGCGTTGCCACATCACAAATGGTTTCAGTAAGAGGAAGGAAACATTTAGATAGACATTTCTTTCATCTATGTTGGACATTCGCTTATGTTATTTCTCTTCCGAACCTCTTCTTCTGCACGGATTAGCTAGTTTTTGTAGCACGAAAACATATTTAGGTCCACGGTTTGACCAGGAACAACTGAGGTTCCGCCCACTTTGATATCTTTATTATTTTGATTTGAGGAGAAGATAAAATAAATACGAGTTATGCACTTTTGTAAATTGGAGATAAACGAGGGAATAAAGACTAAAAGAATAAACAAAATCGTATTTTTATATTATATAAATTAATATATAATCATAGTTAAATAAAGTTAATATCTAGCTAGCTACTGGTGAGCAAACTTAACATCTGAACACTCTTGTGCCGAGTTTAAGCAGTAGTTCAATGTGTATTTTTAGGTTCAAGTTCAGAAACAACTTTATTAATGTAAAAATGTTTTACAAAAATGGCGTCAAACTATATGAATCTTAGAGAAAACATATATAAAGAGCGAAGGAAACTTTTGACTAAAACTATAACTAAAATAGAACTAAATTCTACACTTAGTATGGCTTTACTCATATGGGAATTGATTTTACAGTTGATGGTTTCAATGCTAAGCTTCTTATAGTCTAACTGGTTATTTTCCTCCTACTTGCTATGTTGGCAGGGGTCCGGTTGTGCATCTCGAAAATCCTCGTTTATAGAAATGACCATCCGTAGAAATAGATCTGACACCTCAACGCGCAGAGGACGTATTTTCAATATTCCCTTGCTTGATGCTGCCCCCTATAGACCGGTACCGAAGTGCTAGTGTATTTCGTCATTGGTTAGTTCGAAAACCGCGGGAGATTTGTCAGGCTGACAAACTTAAATTCTTTAGGATTTTTGGTTTGCGAGTTTTTTTAAATGCGTTTGCATTCTTATTTGAATTTAACCGGAAAAATTTGGTTGGTACGGTGCCCCACCCAAGTTGGGGAATGGTTTCCGGCATCTTAAATTTTTTTCGGACGTGTCATCTCTCTTTCCTAAAGAATTTTGGCTGGGTCGACAACAGTTTCTGGGATCGCCATTGTTTTTTTGGTTACTGGCACTGCAGCGATTGCAGGATATTTCCCAGAGACTGTAGAAGTGAGTCCGTCGTTTTGGCGTATTTAAGTGACGGCTCACATCCTCTGCATTGAGGGATTCAAGGCGGTCTACGAAAGAAATTGGTAAGTTCGATTTTATTTTTTGTTATTTTTTATTTGGGTATTCTTCAAGATAATATTTGCCTTCCAAATTGTAACTGTGTTGGTGTGAAATGTAATTTTTCGACAAAAGACGTGGGGAATTTTTGGAGTTTTTTTTTAATTTTTTTTTTAAACCACGTTTTGGATAAAAACTATATATTGTTTTTCTCCTTTGTTTTCAGCACTGTCACTCCACCAACGGGACGGTTGTGCTAAGTACTGGTGGAAGCCGGTGGTAGCACTGATACAACCATGGGAAAGGTATGTTAGGGTTATTTTAGTTTATCTGTTGAAATCTGCTTTATTTTATTGAGTGGACATGGGGTTGATTTAAGTTACTCGGTGTAGGGGAACCTCGAGCAATACCGACGAATTCCAGAAAACTGAAATATTTAATTTTCCACAGGGTTTTTCCGCTCGGGCAAGAATTTTTTTTTTACGGTTAAGCGCACTCGCAAGGAGATCCCTATCACGCTCGAGAAGCGGCCAGTGCGCGGAAATGTTGGTGTGTGTTGGTTTTGAAACGGTTCAGGTTGTAACCTGCAGGGAAAACTGTCGCAGGGAGTTTATTCTCCAGAGATATGAATTCTGATATAATGAGGTTCTTGGTGCCTCTATTTTGACAGTAAATTGATGGTTACCGTCTGTTTGACGTGTTCGCCTAGTAGGTGCTACTCCCGGGGGGATCATACGTGCATACTCTTCAGAGCATTTTCCGTGATAATACCTGTAGAAGAGACATAGATCGCCCACAGTTCTTCGATGTTCGAGACTATCCAAACTACGGGTAAGTGCGGGGTCATTGATCAGCTTGATAGCTCGTTTTTGCACGGTGTTCAAAAGCATTAAGGTATGTTTGGGTGCCGCACTCCATATATGTGAGCAGTACTCCATAGTTGGTCGAATCTGGGCTTTGTAGAGTGTCAGCAGTTGGCTTGGTGTATACAGATGTCTTGTACGAAATAGCACCCCAAGCTTTTGGGACGCCCTTTTAGCTATATCTGCCACGAGTTATATTTACATAATATTATTTTTATTATATTAGATGAGCATTTTTATAACCACACGTGTTTGCTAACTTTGCACTTTTTTACTATTGTATGAATTGTTAGGAGAAAATTAAACCATTCCCAGCAAAGCTTCTGTAGACTTAAGATCGTACTATTGTTACTTTAAAGTTATTACGCAAAATAAATTTTTTTAAAAACAATTAACTCTAAAGTTAATACTTAACTGGCGCAGTCGTGCGGATGCGTTTAGTATCGGTTAAAAAACAAAAACTTTAATCGGTTCGTGAGTTTCAACTCTTTAAAACGCAAAAAGAACTTTAACAGTGACAAGTCGCAGTCCTGTGTTGGTGAATCGGGGAAGGATTAATTTGGGCCACAGCGATAAAGCAACCACGACGCAAGAAGACCACAAAAATCGTAATTGCCAAATTTTCCTTTTCGCCTCTTCCTAGATCGTGTAAGATTTCGGTAGAGATAATTTTAGGGCGTGATTAATTGCAATCAATTAATTTTAGGCAAGATCAATTGGGATCATTAGTTTAGGCAAGATCAATTGGGATCATTAGTTTAGGCAAGATCAATTGGGATCACTAATTTTAGGCAAGATCAATTGGGATCACTATATTTAGGCAAGATCAATTGGGATCAATAGATTTAGGGCAAGATCAATTGCGATCAACTAGGTTAATAATAGAATAGGAAAAACAAAAATAAATAAAATTCAACAAAAATCGAAAATTAAATTTTAGAATTTTGAAAAAAGAAATTAGTATTAAAAACATTTAAAAATTAATTTTTTTTGTAATTTTTATGAGCTCAGACAGTGATTCTGATTCGGATTCTTTAAGTAGTTTATTTTCGAATCAGTTTAAATCAAAAACAGAGAAAAAACAACCGAAACATTTTGAATATCGGTTTCAAAATTTTGCAAACGTTATAAGACCGTCAAAAATGGCAAATCAAGAAGGTAATGTTATGCCACCACCTCAACCACCACGTATTGAATGGGATTTATTAAGGGCAAGGTTAAATACTTTAAGGCCTTATGATGGTAGTTATGAAACTCTTAATATTTTCTTAAACAAATGCGATAGGTTAGTACAAGACTATTCAGTTGCACGAAATGAGACACTTAATGCATTAATTTTTGATCACATCCAAAGTAAATTGACAGGTAATGCCGAAAAATTGGTAGGCAATAGAAGTGATATACAAAATTATTTCGAATTAAAGGAAGCTCTAAAACAATGTTTTTCTGATCGAAGAGATAAAGAATGCTTAATTCAAGATTTAGCTCGCACCAAACCTTTTAAAAACGAAGATCTTTTTTCTTTTGGTACACGGCTTAAGCACCTTACAAACGCAATCAATCAAATGGTTCGACAAGAAAATCTACCCCTCGAAACATTTGCTATTTTTAAAAATGAATATGAAAAAACTGCATTAAATACTTTTATCGCAAATTGCACAGGTAAAATCCGTGACAATATGTTTTTCAATAAACCCGATTCGTTAGAAGAAGCCATGACTAAAGTCAACGAATTCGAAAATTTCGAAAAATTATACGGTTCTCAAAATAATCACAATTTCCCTTCAAGTTCAAAACAAGTACCTAATAGAAACATTTTTAGCTCACCAAATCAACCGTTTAATAATTTTCAAAACCCAGGTATTTTTCAACAAAGTCAACCGTTTAATAATTTCCAAAGACAACCTCAAAATTATTTTGGTCAAAACTCAAACTTCTTTCAGCAGCGACCTCAAAATCAAAATTTCTCTAATCAAAATTTTGCTAACCAAAATAGGTTTCCTACTGGTCCAATAAATATTCAACCACGACCAATGCCACCAAAAAAGTTTTTCACAGGTGAACAAGTTTTCGGTCCCAAACCAGACGTATTTAAACCAAAAAATACACCACAAGATCAATTACCAAAACCTACCCCAATGTCCGTGACATCTAATAATACATTTAGACGCGTACATAGCCAACAAAGTCAACTACCACAACACTGGCAACGTTATCCTAAACCACCTCAATTTCATTTCGAAGAATTACACATGAATGATGTATCTTCTCAAAATAATTATAGCCATGATTATAACCAATACAATGACTATGATTATACCCAATACGATTACCATGATTACAACCAATATAATAGCTATGATTATAATCAGTACGATAGCCATGATTATAACCAGTACCATAGCGATGATTATAACCCATACACCGATCAGTCATATGAAACTAATGTTTATTACCAAAACCAAGGAAATGAAATGCAAAATCCCGGAACTTCAACTCAAAATTTAAATATCTCGGAAACTAAAAATAAAACCGAAAATTTTCAAGAGGTCAGCTCCAAACAAAATCAAACCTAGTAGAAATAAATAGCTCTGGCAACAGCGCACTTCCTTATATCGAAATTAAACATCCAAAATGTAAATTATTAATCGATACAGGAAGTTGTCGTTCGGTTCTTCGACCATCAATCGCTGAAGAATTTTTTCCAAATTGTATTTTTAGAAAACAAAATAAAATTAAAACGGCAACAGGTTGCACCGAAACGCAGTTTGAAGCAGAAATCCCTGCGTTCGCAGAATTTAATTGTAACACATATATTAAGTTCGTTTTATTCGACTTCCACGATTTTTTCGACGTTGTAATAGGTATAAACGACCTTAGACAACTTGAAATCAACCTGGACATCATTAACCAACAATTGATTGGATCGAATGTAAAAATACCATTCATATATCGACAAAGTTTTGATACAAGCTCAACAGTAGCATTAGGAACCAAGGAAAAGGCTTTAAAATTAATACCCGTTTCGATAGACGAGGGCGAAATATTAACGAATGGAAATAAAATTGGTAATTTTTTAATACCGCCAATAATAACAAATGCCAAAGATGGATGGGCATGCGTAGAGATTCAAAACCCCACTGATCGAAATTTATCCCTTACTTTCGAACAACCCCTAAGAGTTCAACCCTTCGAAGAAAATTATTTTGAAATGTTTACATTTGAATCGGTCATTAAAAATTATAGTCAATCAGATCAATCAATGCCAATATCAAACCAATCAATAAAAAAGGAAATAGATCACTTGATTAGAACAGATCACATGAATATAGAAGAAAAAAGAGAAATTACCAAATTATGTCGAGAATTTTCGGACATCTTTTATAAAGAAGGAGAAAAACTATCTTTCACCTCCGCTGTAAAACATGAAATAAAAACCAACGATGAAATACCGGTACATACAAAGTCATATCGCTACCCATACATACACAAAGAAGAGGTCAGACGACAAATTCAAGAAATGCTTGACAAAAATATTATTAGACCATCATGCAGTCCTTGGTCATCTCCAATATGGATTGTTCCAAAGAAAATGGACGCCTCTGGAAGACAAAAATGGAGAATTGTAGTAGACTACTGCAAAATCAATGAGAAAACAATTACAGATCGATATCCAATTCCCAATATATCAGATATACTCGATAAATTAGGTAGAGCTCAATATTTCACCACTTTAGACCTCGCTAGTGGTTTTCATCAAATAGAAATGCAATCAAACTCTATTCAGAAGACAGCCTTTAACGTAGAAAATGGCCATTACGAGAATTTGAGAATGCCTTTCGGACTTAAAAATGCACCCTCTACTTTCCAACGAGCCATGGATGAAGTCCTCAAAGACCTCCAGAACAAAATTTGCATGATTTACATGGATGACTGTATTTGCTTCAGTACAAGCCTCAACGAACATATAAATAACCTAAAATTAATTTTTCAAAAATTCCGAGACGCAAACTTAAAAATTCAGTTAGATAAATCAGAATTTTTACAGAAAGAATGCGAATTTTTAGGTCACGTTGTAACAACAGAAGGAATTAAACCAAATAAAAAGAAACTAGAGGCAATAGCAAAATTTCCAATACCAAAAACCCAAAAACAAATCAAATCATTCCTAGGTTTATTAGGCTATTATCGAAAATTTATTAAAAATTTCGCGAAAATCACAAAACCAATGACTAATTGCTTAAAGAAAAATAATAAAGTGGAACACACAAAAGAATTTGTAGACTGCTTTAATATTTGCAAAACTATTTTATGTTCAGAACCAGTACTTGCATATCCCGATTTTACTAAACCGTTTGAAATGACGACAGATGCATCGAATTATGCGATTTCGGCCATTTTGTCACAAAATGGACACCCAATTTGTTATGCATCAAGAACATTAAACCCTGCAGAGATTAATTTTGCAACGATCGAAAAAGAATGTTTAGCAATAGTATGGGGATGTAAATATTTTCGACCATACTTATTTGGTAGAGAATTCACCGTGTATACCGACCATCAACCACTTACTTGGCTTATGAACTTAAAAGAACCAAATTCGAGACTCGTACGCTGGAGATTAAAATTAGAAGAATATACCTTCTCAATAAAATATATAAAAGGTAAATCCAATAACGCAGCCGACGCATTGTCTAGAAACCCAGTAGACCTCAATGCCTTGGAAACGGCTTCAGTACAAAATAATGCGGGAGATTCCGATGATGTCATACAAGAATTTTTAGACAGACCAGAAAGCTTTGTAACACCGCTAGAACCTGAAAACCAACCAGAAGAATCACCCAGTACCAATAATAATGACAATAATCAATCAATATCAAATCAATCAAAGAGAATATCAAAAAATCAATCAAATCAATCAAATAATCAATCCCAGGATGAAAATTCAGATGGAGAAACTGTTCACTCATCAGCTGAAGAACCAATATTGGCAATACCAATATCGGAAAGACCTCTAAATCAATATAAAAATCAAATAATAATGACTATTAGCGATACAGATAAGATGCAATGTAAATTTGACAAAGTCTTTGAAAATACGAGATATTACGTCACACTAACTGCCAATGATGCACAGCAAGACATAATTAAATTTATAAAAGAATTTTTAGAACCAAAACAACGATACGGTATTTTCTTTAGAACCTCAATTTTGGCCCCATTATTTACAACAACTGTCCAAAATATCTTTAAAAATGCATCTTACAAAATAATACATTGTCCAAAATTATTAGTAGACGTAGAGATAAGAGAAGAGCAAAAAGAAAAACTCACCCTGTATCATACCACATAAACATGTCATAGAGGCATTAACGAAATGAAAACTTCAATATCTTCAAATTTTTACTGGCCTAAAATGATCGAAGACATTACTGAATATGTCAACAACTGTGAAACATGCCAAAGGAATAAATACGATAGGGATCCTCCAGTGATTAAATTTAATTTGACGCCCACGAGTTCAAAACCTTCATTTCGCATATCAAAAGAAATATTTTTAACGTTGTACGACACATTTTCTCGATACGGCCAGGCGTACCTTTTAAAGACCTTGACCGGTACATCAGTCACAGATGCATTACTGACCTTCTCAAGCCACCACGGCTTACCTTTAAAAATAACCGTTGACCCAGGAACTGAATTTAAAAATAAGGACGTTCAAGATTTTTGCAAATTACATAAAATCCAACTTCACATAGGAACCGCCAAAAATTCGAATTCAAATAGCCCCGTGGAAAGATTCCATTCTCTTTCTTCCATTTCCATTTAGATGTTTAAAGGAAGATAATCCAAAATCAAGCGCAGAGCAACTCATGCAACGCGCATGCCTTGGTTATAATAATTCGATTCACTCTGTACATAAATTTACCCCCTTTGAAGTGGTAAAAGGGCACATAAGTAATATCGACCCCTTTAGCATATCGGACGCAGCCATTGTTTCAGACTATGTCCAAAAACACAAAGAAACAACTCAAAAGTTATACGAAAAAATAAAAGAAACAAACCAGCAAGTTAAAGAGAAAAATATAAACAAGGTAAACGAAAAACGATCGGACCCCCCAGATTTCTTAAATCATTCTGACGCCTACATACAAACGAAATCGAGATCAAAAGATGCCCCCAAATTTACAAAAACCGCAGTAAAGAGACAAACTCCTAAAAAGATTTTCACCACAAAAGGCACTTATCATAAATCGAGTGCGCGAAAACCAAAAACTAAAAAGAAATCTTCTTTACAGGTTCAAAATGACACTCCTGAGGAACGCCCTCATAGTAGCAGTCATAATGACGTCACTAATAGTAGTCAGCAGCAATGATGACGTGCAAATTACGACCTTAAATAACCCCCTTCTTCCTATCCAACTAGGTAGCTCAAAACAAATTTATACAAAACATACTTTTTTGCATTATATTGATCTTCAATCAATAATCGATCAATTTTCAAAAATTAAAAAATATTTCTCAATGATTAAACAAAACTTTTTAAAAGACAATAATACAAATCCGATATCTTTAAACAGTCTTTCCGAAAGCTCACTTTTGAGAACGGAATATTTAATACAAACCACTCAAAATAAAATTTTAAATTTGCACCCTGTTATCAGGAATAAACGAGGTTTAATTAATGTTGTCGGAAAAATTAATAAATGGCTTTTTGGAACCCTCGACTCCGAAGATGGTGAACGTTATGAACAAGCAATATCTCACTTACAGAAAAATCAAAAAACCATTGTTCAAGAAATGAATTTACAAATCTCGTTATCAAAAACCTTAATTCGAGATTATAACAAAACCTTAACAGTTCTTAGTAGTAACCAAAATAAATTAGAAAACAGTTTAAAAAGATTACAAAATTATATGGGAACAACAATTCGAGATTTAAATATCTATTTGACTTTCCAAAATTTGTTATCACAAATCAATTTAGATTGCCAAAATCTTATTACTTTTGTCGATAATTTAGGAGACGCAATAATGTTTGCAAAATTAAACACTTTGCATAACTCAATTATTTCAGGCACTGAACTGATTCGAATGATGGAATATTTAAAGAAAATTTACAAACCTAGTCAAATTCCAAGTTTTAATAATGTCTTAACTTACTATCAATTTTTGGGTACACAAATAACTTTTTCAAACTTAAAATTAATTTTTGCAATTCATGTCCCAATTATTGAACCCGAAACATATACATTTTACCAATTAATACCTACTATCCAAAATAACCAAATTTTCGTACCTCGATACCCTTTTTTGGCACGAAGCTTACAGAAAAATCAGTTCCATGAAGAAGCCTGCCCACAATTAGAAGAAACGTATTACTGCCAAGAACGATTCACCACCGATGACAATTGCACCCTTAGACTCACAGAGGGCTTTCAACCACAAAACTGCCCTGTGTTTACATCAATCTACAAGAATCAATAATCGAACAAATCGCACAAGACCAACTACTGGTGATGCCAGCCAAAACTGAAATGGTCCACACAAAATGCCGCACTAGTCAATATATTGGAACTAGTAAACCGATTTTAATTAGAATTCCACAGTCATGTGAAGTAACAGTTGCAAATCGAAAATACAGAAACGAAAACCAATTAATAAAAGGAAGACCACTGATCTTACCAAATATTGAATTCCAAAAATTTAAGCAACCAGAAATTTTGGAATCAACAAATTTAACAAAAATCGATATTGCCAATATCTATAAATTAAATGATATTGCCAATAAATTAAAACCAATCAAGATTCAAAATGAATTTCATGCCAGCCACATCACGTCTTACGTTACTTCAGTTATCATTATGATTGTCATAGCCATGATGATATTCTACTTTTGGAAAAATGGAGTTTCACTGAAGTCTTGCCGACACAAAACGTCAAGAAAAACAGTGGTAAAGCAACCACCTGATGAAGAAACGAAATCCAGCCGCAACTCTGAAGTTGAGCCTGAAAACAACTCCGTCTTCAACTCCGTGATTTTCAGACCTAAGGAGGGAGGAGTTATATTCACATAATATTATTTTTATTATATTAGATAAGCATTTTTATAACCACACGTGTTTGCTAACTTTGCACTTTTTTACTATTATATGAATTGTTAGGAGAAAATTAAACCATTCCCAGCAAAGCTTCCGTAGACTTAAGATCGTACTATTGTTACTTTAAAGTTATTACGCAAAATAAATTTTTTTAAAAACAATTAACTCTAAAGTTAATACTTAACTCACGTGACTGTGCCAAGACATGTTGGTCTCTGCAGTGACTCCTAAGATGTTCAACTGGCTCTGCAATGTGACAGCACTTCCAGATAGCATGATGTTTGGCTCACCGGTGCTGGTCTTTTTTGAAAACAGGGCTGCTTGGGTTTTCTGCGCGTTGAACTGTACAAGGTTTTTGTTGCCCCAGTCCTCTATTATCTCCAGGTCGTTATTTATCTGCGATATTTGAGTTAGTCTAAGATGATGGAATTCACGTGCGGATAGACACTGAGTGGGTGGTATGACTGAGGAGACTACATTGCCATCATCTGCAAAGCAATAAAGTGGATTTACTGTTTTATCTATGAGGTCATTTATGTAAATCAGAAAAAGTGTTGGCGAAAGAATTGCTCCCTGTGGCACACCAGCATTTATTTGGTAAGAGTTGGAGTTCCGGCCATCCAGTGCAACATAAATGGATCTATCCTTAAGGTAACTTTCAAACCAAGTGCAAAGTTTCGGCGACAATCCCACTGCTTTAGGCTTGTTGAGCAGATTTTCATGCCAGACTTTATCGAATGCTTTTGATATATCTAAGGCAATTGTTCTTGTTTCGCCCCGTAACTCAATCGCTTTTTGCCATAAATGAGTGACGTATGTAAGTAAATCGCCAGTTGACCTATATTTTCGAAATCCGTATTGCTTGTCGTTGATAAGTTTGTACTTTTCCAAGTACTTGGTTAGGTGATTGTTCACAACTCTTTCCATTACTTTTGATATCACCGGAAGTAGAGCAATTGGTCTATAGTTTAACGGATCTGTCTTTTTTCCTTTCTTTGGTATAGGTTGTACTGCGGCAGACTTCCATGATGATGGATATACTCCTTGCCTGTAAGATAAATTGAATAATTTAGCGAAAGTTGGGGGTGAGTTCGTTAGCACAATTTTTGAGTACTATCGCGGGAATGCCATCTGGACCCATTGCTTTGTTTGTATCCAACTTTTTAAGGGATTTTCGTATTTCTCTGTGACAAAAGGGTACCTCTGGCATACTGTGGGAAACCCTTCCAATGAACGGTGGAGTTTTTCCATTTGGCACTGTTAGGTTTGAGTTGTAGGAAAAGATTTTGGCCAGCATATTGGCTTTTTCCTCTGATGTTGTGGCTAAGTGAGTATTTTTATCTGTAAGTGGTGGTATGGATGACTTGGTGAAGTTTGATCCAACAGCTTTTGCAAGAGACCAAAAGGACCTAGAACTACTTGGACAATTCAGCAACCTGTTTTTTATTCTTTGACTGTATGTTTCTTTGGCGGCGTCAATAGTAATTTTGCAACTATTTCTGGCTTCTACAAATTCTGTGTGGTTTTGATCGGTTTGTTGTCATTTCCAAAGGTTATATGCTCTGTGTTTTTTCTGTACAGCCGTTTGACACTGGCCGTTGAACCAAGGTTTTGCATTTGCTCTGCGTTTTATTGTATGTGGGATATATGCATCCATTCCAGATAAGATTACTTTTGTTATTTCATTACAGCAAATAGTGGGATCAGCTGTTTTAAAGCAAACCTCTTGCCATGGAAAATCCAGGTAAAACTGTTTAAGGTTATTCCATTTTGCCGATTTATAGTGCCACATTTTACGAGGAAGTGATTGTTGGCTTGGTGGTATGAGCATTTCGCACTTTGTTATTATAAGTTTATGATCGGATGAACCAAGTGGGGGATCTACTTGAATTGTGTACGAGTCAGGATTTGTAGTTAGGAACAAGTCTAAAAGCGCTGCAAATTCACCCCTTTCTGAGATACGGGTAGGTTCATCGACAAGCTGCGTTAGACCACAACTTATGGCAAAAGCTTCTGCTTCCCTGCCTTCATTATCTGTTTTATTGTGGTGTTTTAGCCAGGGTATATTGTGGACGTTGAAATCGCCTAAAAAAACAATTTCCGCATGTGGATAGTTAGACTGTATACTATCACAGTTTTCGGATAATGTCGCGAAAAAGTTTTGGTACTCGGTGTTACTTGGCGGTCGGTAGAGGCAGCAGATGAACTTGGTCGATGACTTTGAGGTGAATTTTAGCCATATGATATCGAGGTTCGCTGGTTCTAGCTTCTCCTCTCGATGACATGAAAGGTCATTTTTAATGTACACACAGATCCCAAAATTATGTCGAAATCGGTGGTGTAGGTCATAGCCGGGATAAAGATAGCTCACAATAGGTGTTGCAGAACTGATTTTAGTTTCAGTGAGAACAAGGATGTCAGGTCTTTGTTCTTCAAGATGTTGGTGAACTGAATTCATGTTGGTACTTAATCCTCTTATATTGCTAAAATCAATTCTGAGTTGATTTTTTGGTCTTCTTTTAATATCTTTGCATGAAGGACCCCCAGGATCACCCGACGCCCGGAGATCCGAGTGGTCGGGTATTTTACCTCCGGAATATTTTGATCCTGGAGGCGCCATCATGCTATCTGTTACTCATTGTTGGAACCGGACTGCCAGCGCAGTAGCGGAACGTGGTGATACCACTTAGCGCTACTCAGTTCTGACATGGTGGTATCTCACCGGTCGACGCCCAATGAGTAAAAGCGTCTACCACCTACCACCAATTAGCAGTTTAAGACCATGTGCTGCCCTAACGTGATGTGCTAAGCAAGCACGAGGGAGGGCGCGAGCAGAACGGGACCTGGAGTAGCAGAAGAATGCCTGTAGGAACACCACTTTTCAGGTTTTCAGTAACTAAGAGAAATAGAAAGGACCAAGGTAGGAGTTTTCTTCAATTTTATGCAAGCAGCTATTTTAGATATAATTTTTTTTCATATATAATTTTCACCATATAATTTTAACATTGCTTGTAAACGCAAGATAAGGTATGACGTCATAACCCCAATTTTGCGGTATAATTAAGTTAAATTTTATTGTGAAATTGCTATTGCGGTTATTTTGGCGCTGACTTGTTTCCACCAATTTCATTGATTCCAGTATTATTCTCAGGTTTCAATATTTTTTTTGTGGTCAATTTCATTTTCCATTTTAATTATACAAGATGAACTAAATCTTTGTGTTATTTGTACAATCCAATGAACCAACTTTGCAGAGACAAAAGAGAGATGAGGTTATATTATTTTAGCGGTTTCCTTACATTGTTTTACCTCATGGGGTAGATCTCGGACTGGGTTGCTGTCTGTCTCATTCTACCCAACGTAGAATGATGACAGCAGATATTTGGTCCGGATCTCCCCTATGATGGAATGATTTTGGAGGTGTATTTTTTTCCACAATCATTTATATAATGGAGTCTCACACTACTGACTCAAATGTAGGTACACTGTGACCTGTTGGAGATTCTATCTGTAAGTCCATCTACCTGTAAAGTGTTTCTATTTGTGTCATTTTAACTCATTCAGAATCTTTTATTAGTTAATTTTTTTGGTTTTTTAATTACACAAATACTCTGGAAGCCTCGGAAGTAGGTACAGTTTCATTGTTTGGCTACAACGTTTGAGTTGAACTGTATTTTAATTAAGATCTTCTTTGTAAAACATTGATATTAAAACACTGTGGCGCTTAAAATTTTCTTATTTCTGAACCCCCCCTTCTCCGCGGAATAAAAGTTATCGGGCAGATCAATGTTTTACCTAGCTGGAAAATACAGTTCTGCTTCCAGATATTTGCTTACTTATTCAGTAATTAATAGAGTGATTACGACGTGCATTTACAGTGTCACAAATTGGCACCCAACGTCTTTTAGATTGCCACAAATGGCGCCCTACGTGTGTTTTTGGCTAGGTTTTTAACATCTAATGTAATTTTTTTTGCATTTTTTTAAATTTGGAAAAAAAAACATTTTTTTTATTTTTAAATTTTTGTGCTACAGCCATAGCCAGGTTAAAGACTTTCAGTCGCTGTCGGAGTTTTTGACACCCAATCATGTTTTTTACTAAAAAACAAGATTTTCCATCATCATTGGTTTTGGAAATAACATTTTTTTTATATTTTTTGGTAATATTGAAGCGTAGTTTTGAAATTCATTATGTTAATAATTCTCATGGTTTTTTATTAGCTTATCTCCACAAGTTTTTTTTTCTTGGACAACAGAAGAATCATTTTATTTATTAAGAAAATAAGTAGATAAAAAGCATGGGAGTTTTTATTCAACTGCGTTCAATTCATTCAACAAATCATGGTCTTAATTCTTTTTAAAGTTTTTTTTTTGTGGGAAAGACATGTTTTAAATTTTTTTTAAAGAAAAATAAACACATTAATGTAAATCTACTTCAACTTTTTTTTTGATTTATAGGTGGATGGACCTTCAGACATGGTCTTTTTATGTTTTACATAAATGACATATGTAGTGTGTTTTTCTAACAATTTTTTTTTCAACAGGTTGCCAACTACTATTATTTTATTATTTCCTGCTTGTAATAAGATAGAAATGGTTTCACCGATTATTTTTAGTGCAGTCAATTTATTTGAGTCAACAAGTTATTTTTTTTTGGTGATTTTAATTTGGAAGTTGGACTATTTTTACAGGGTTTCACACAAATTTTTCTTGGCTGGGTTGTTTTAAAGTAAATATAGCCTAACAGCTGGTAATTTTATTTAGTTGAAGGTATAAATTAATGAAAATGAAAGAAAAGGAAAATGAGTTTATTTTGCTTTGTCATTTTCTTTTCTTGTTTTTTTGGTGGTAACTGTTGATATGACGCTTATGTCACTCAGTTACATCGGGTCAGAGGAGGGTACTACTACTTAGTGTTGGCTCGGGAGGTTAGGAAACACAAGGCTAAAATCTTTAGAGCAACACATTGGCTGAACATCAACGCCAAAAAGTCCAGTTAACATTTTTTTTTGGGTAATTTTTTGGGGCAGTTTTTTAGGTCTTTGGTTGCCGAGTCTAGTTGTCTAGTTGTGTTTTCGTGACTGGTCAATTTTTTTTGGTGAAGATACAGCGTTGGGCTTTGGAGTGCATTTTTTTAAAAAAATGACCTACGGGTATTTCTATGAATTAAGTTTTTCTGGTTCACAATTACTTTTTCTATATTTTTTTTCTGCGTTCAGGTCATAGCTTGGTCATGGCCAATGGAGGGCAAACATTTATGTTTGAGCCTTGAGAAGTTTTGCCTGCTCCGGATTGAATACAGAGAACTAGATATAATACCACAAAAGAAATGTTTAACTGAGACAGATATAGATATAAGTTTTTTGATTTTTTTTAGTTCATTTGTAAAGTTCAGTAATTTTTTTTAAGTAATGTCATTTCGAGACCGCGAAATTGGTCAATAAATTTAAAAGAAACTTTCAACTGAATATAAATGCTAGGCGAGGGTAATTGGTAAAAATATTGCAAAATTTTACTTTTTTTTTAAATAATTTAATTTTTCTTAAAAAGATTATTTTTTTTTTTCTGTAAACATAACATCTCGAGTTCTTGTTTTGGTCATATTGGTTAGTATAGTGGTCGTAGTTTTAAAGGGTGACCAGATAGGATATATATTTTTTTTGGGGGTGACCAAATAGGAATTTCTGGAGTTACACAAAAGGGGAACTTTTTTGTCTTAGTTGATCAAGCAGGAATAAATAAATCTTTTACTTCCTAATCATAATTTAAAATAACAAGATTTATTGGTTAGGTGTTTGGATCTTAAAAGAAAAAACGTTTTGTTTTTGAGGATACTGGTATAATGTGAATTATTTTTTTTACATGCTAAATTTTGTTTGACGGCAGCTTTGCTAGTCTTCAGTCTTGTTTGATAGTTTGCATTTCAGGACAGTGGCGTGTACTTAAAGGAGCCTTACATCTGCGTCCATTGTAACTCAACGTCCAACGCACTTGCTTAGTTTTTTCACTTCATCTTCGTTTTGTTGCTTCTGAAATTAAAGCGTTATGTTGGTTAACGATAGATGGTGTTAGACTGAGAAAGTACCTATTTAGGGATGAAAACTTGGAAGTTGTGGACAATTGGGAAATAATTTTAAAATAATCTCATACTAGTGGCCTCAAATAATGAAACTAATTTTTATAGTACAGTAAATTTTGTGGAATAAATGGGAAAGTGTTCAGGTTAAACAATAAATTTAAGATCATTGGTTTTTTAAAAATGATTTCAATCTGAGAATAAATTTAAAAACAATAGGTTTTCTTTGATGTGACTAAACATTGATGAGGGCATATATTTTTTTTTAATCTGATAGTTGTAGGGGGTATAAAAGAACTACCTACCTTTTATATTGCAATAATTAGGGGTTTTTCTCTCGCGAGCTGGATGGAAATGGAAGAAATGTTTGGTTCGGAGTGTAGAAATCGTTGAACGAGGACTTCCTACTAATCTTTTTAGGATTAACTTCGGTTTTCGCTAAATACAATACATCCAAATTTGGCCTACAGGCTGAATCTCACATTTTCCAGGATCTTGCAGACTTGCGGAGAAAGACAAGTTTTGTGATCTGTTTAGTTATGATAGGAATTAAAATAGTAACATGAGGGAACTAAATATATTTAGGTTGGGAGTTGGTAAGAAACACTGATCTGAACAGTTTTCCATAATAGTTTTCTATTTTTACAGGGTTCTTCAAAATATCTTCACCCTTTCTTTGAAATAAGATATTGTTTCGCCTGTGGGCATTTAACAGTTTAAAAAATATATAGAGTCCAGATGGGATTTGAATGGAAATCACAAGTTTTTGGGTTTATTGACATTATACTTAGGGAATAGGGGAAATGTCTAATAAAAAGTTTTTTGGTTTTAGGCCGAGTTTGTTGATATAACAAAAGTTTAATTGGGGCCGGGAGTTTATTATGCTCTTTTAAAATTAATGTAATAGTTTTTGGCTTCTTGATTTTTGTTGTTTGGTTGTTACGCAGGATTATTCCCAGCTGTTGCATTTCAAAATGTCATTTGTAGGGATAGGGTCTCATTAGCCCTTGGACATTTGGTAATTTTGCTTTGACTAATAGTTGTGAGAAAGGTCCAACTTAATTTTATATCTCGTGAACACCAGGAATAGGGACCTGAGAATGCATGAAGCAGTAAATTCTTTTTATTGGATGTTGTATGTATATAAACTCGAGCAGACAAAGTTAGTGTCATAACGGTCTTATAGTTGGACCTTGGAATGGTTTTAATATTTGTTTTTCTGAAAATGCATACAAGATAATTCTTTACTGAGTTGAGTGCAAAGTTTAAAACTTAGGTTCACATTATTATAGTGATACACTAAATAAGTACTAACGTTACTTATTCCCTTAAGTAATAATTTTAAACAAATATACTAACATCGTTTGTTTTTTTTTTGAACATAAATATTTTTTAAACTTTTCCTAAACTGATTGTTTTTTTTTTGCAATTACGATTTTTTATACCTTATGATTCTTAAGTAAATTTAATTTTCATTCATTTTTTTCGGATAAGAAATAAATTTTTCCTTGCTCATTCACTTTGCTTTGACACAAGTAACAAGTAACAGTAACAGTTTTGGGAGAGGAAAGGGAATCGGCAACTGTTTTAAAGGGAAAGAACAAAGACTGCTGCATAACATAACTCGATTAAGATTTGTCTAATGTTAATTTTATCTTAATTTTTTTTTAATAAGGAATAATAGGAGCTGCAACCCTACTTCATTTTTTTATTTGTTTTTTGGAATAATCTTTTTTTTTGAATTTTTTTTAAAATATAACGAGGAAACTTGATTTTCTTGTTGCAAAAATTTTTTTCTTGGTGCATAGTAGTACCTTGCCCTACAATGGCTTTTACCAGTTTATTTAAATACTTTTTTTTCTGAATTAAAATATAATTTCATTTCGAACCCTTGCGTTTTAACAACCTATCATCAGTTGTTTTAATTTTTTTCCTCCCTACTCCAAACCACCTATCAGGGTAGAGTAATATTTTGAAAATTTTAGTGTGCCATTAATAAATTTTTTTATTATTGGGCTACTGTGGTCGATACCAAAAATTTTTTTTAAATATTTTTTGGACACCTTTTGGTACGATCCTAGGGTCTTTTTGACCATGGTTTGCATCAATTTAGTTTAAATTTTGGGTATTTCATTTTAATGATTATTAGAGAGTATGAGTCCTACCAAGACGTTATTTCTGTAAATTTTTTAATACCATCGGTAAATTTTTTTTAATTTTTTTTAAATTACACACAACATCCTTACTAGTCTAATTCAACGCAGTTTTAGCGAGCGGATTTTTTTTTAATTGAGCATATTTTACGATTTCTATAACATGAACATCTGTTCCGATGTTTATTGCGTTCACTTATATATATTAAAGAATGATGTTGCCTTAAGCAATGCAAGTTTCGTGTAATCTCAGTATAGGTAACCAGGTTAAAGTGGGTTTTGATTTATCTTTGTAGGAAAATCATTGTATACGGCGATTTGGGTTTTTTTAAAGAATTTATTTGTGGAGCCGTTTTGCAATAGCAGGAGTATACCCTAGCATTAACTGTGTACAACAGCTTTGGGATTTTTGTTATAGGTAGTTTGTTGTACATTCCATTTATGGATAAATTTACCTATTCGGTTGCTGAGGTAAACAAACATAACTTAACTTATTTTAATCCAGTTCAGCTAGGATAAGCGCAATAATTTTTTTTCTTGGTTTTACTCACGCAGGAGTGGAACATAAGACCTGAATACCTGCCAAGCTCTTGTCTCTCTTTTATTTAAAAATTTTTTTTTGTTTATGGCTACTTGTTAATTCTAATTTAGGATTTAAGTAGTTATTTCTCTCTGCAAGGTTGGACGTCATAGTTGGTTGTGCAAATACTTAATATAAACTATGATTACATTTTTAAATGCAAATAAATTTTATTTTCTTACTGCTCCAGTGTTCTTCGGTTTTGTTCGCGTCTGCCCGTATTTAAGTTTTATATTGTCTACATTTGTGAGAAAATTTATAGTGATTTTCACTAGTGAATTCAAAGTGAACTTTGTGTTTGTTATTGCGTGGTTTAGTTTTATAATTGGGAGGTATAATTAAGAGTTTTATTTCTTTGAGTCGATTGTCTGACAAAAGGTACTTAGTCAAGGACGAGTTAATCTACGAATTAACATGGAGAGGCATAACCATTGGATCGGTGGAAGAGATGAAGCAACAGCTCATACTGATTAGGCAGAGAGAAAGGACTGATGGCAGTATGAGATACCCTCCATATCCCTTTAAATTTGGCCAGGATGCTTTTAGCTGCATGAAGAAGCTGGATAGTCTGGTACCGCTGGTAGAGAAGTTCTCTGGTACGAGGGGGGGGAGAGTTTTGAAAAATCGCTGTAAGGTTGGAACACGTGCTAGCCAGGATTAACAACATGAATCCGTCCAACTGAAGAAAGTCAAACAAAAGGCATACTGGTTGCGGAAACCTTGAGTTTGATTGGGAGATTGCAGAGCCAAGCAACAGATTTATTAAGAGTTGGCGTGACCTCAGGTGATGATGAAGCATCTGAAACCTAATCAACGAGTCGAAGCTCAGATCACTCGACAAATGTTGGCAACACACCCAACCAGTCTCATTTCCCGCAACCACAGCACTCGAGCACACAAAGAACAGCTCAATAGCCTACGAACCAACCGTCGGTCATTGCTCCAGTGCAAATGCAATTACTAACGAACCCAACTCAAGCACCAATACAGGCACCACCCCCAATGCTGATTCAGAATGACGGTACAACAGCTTTTCAGTATCAACAACCGTCTACCGTTCCCTTGAATTTAGCTGCCCTCCAAAGTAGCATTGCACCAATTGCTCAGTCCCGACCTTTTTCATGTTCGTCGCCAGTACCAATGTCAAGTGATCCTGGTACTTCATATCACGTTGCACCTGTACCTCCGCATAAGTGGAACTTAAAGTTTACAGGCGAGAGGGGTACAATCTCCGTCACCGCATTTTTTGAGAGAGTGGACGAGTTGAGTCAGGCTAGAGGAGTTAGCAAAAAGGTTTTACTGAACTCAGGCATTGATCTTTTTGAAAAGTCAGCTTATACTTTTTACAAAGACGTACGTAGAGAAGTCCATACATGGGAACAGCTAGAACACATGTTCATGGCAGAATATCTTCCTTCTTCATATGGCGAGAAGCTATTGAAGGACATCCAAAAACGTAAACAAGGCCCTGGAGAGTCTATAAGGACCTACATTGCTGTCATGAACACATATTTCCAAAGACTTGGCTGTCCTGTTTCTGAAGAGGCGAAATTAGCCATCGTCTTCAGAAATATCGCGGACATTTATAAGAACGGTTTTATTACTACTGTCAATAGCCTATCACATTTAAATGATCTGTGTCGTAGAATAGACCAGAGATATGGTTTAGAGGAAGAGAATTTTACACCTAGGAGAAACCAATCAATCGAACCTGACTTGGCCTACGTTGACGTAGAGAACGATAATGACGATTTTCCAACAGTGGTCAATGCAATTCAGATATCAAGTACCGAGACATCTAACCAACAGAATTTAAATATTCCTGATAATAGATTTAACAGAGATAGGCAGCAGCCAGCGAGCAGTTTTGCTGCTAGAGCTGATAGAGATAGACAACAACCAGCTAGTGGTCAGCCTAGTATAAATGACAGAGAAAGACAACCACCACAAGGTGCTAGATCTGGTAGGGCGAACAGGGACGTTCTTTGTTATAGATGCAACCAAACAGGGCACATGGCAATCGGGTGCGCATTCCCTAGAGGTAAGCAGTGTTATTCGTGTGGACAAGCAGGGGTAACAGTAAGAGAATGTCGTAATTGTAGTCGTCAGGGAAACGGACCCAGGCGTTCGTAGGCGGTCGACCTTCGAGTCAGCCTGAACAAGCATCGACCGATAGGCTAACGAATGTCTTAGATTATGTGATAAATCATGTTCGTAAAGATGAGAGACCTTATTTAGAAGTGGATGTGCTCGGAAATAATTTACTAGGTTTGTTGGATTCCGGGGCCTCACGTACCTTTTTAGGGAATCATGGTTGGTCAATCATCGAGAGGTTTGGTTTTTCACTTGATACCACGAAGAAGACGAGTTGTATTGTGGCAAATGGTCAAAGCACGGTTAGTATTGGGACAGTGCAGCTTCCTATGCGAGTTCAGGATAAATTTAGGTTAATAGAGGTCGTCGACGTTCCTGAGTTGCCGCACACTTTGATTTTGGGATTAGATTTTTGGATTTCGATGGGTATAGTACCGAACTTAAGTACTAATGAGTGGCACTTTGCCGATAATAAAGATGTGATTTGTTCTTTAGAAACAGCAGACCAACAAACAACTCTTACACCTTATGAATCAGAACGACTAGAGGAATTGCTCGTTAAATATAAGACTATTATGGGTGACTCACTGGGATGTACAGACAGGGTAGAGCATAAGATTACAACAGATGCAGCACCGATAAGACAACGTTCATATAAGGTCTCACCGGTCATTCAAAAACTTATTGATGGCGAAATCGACGAAATGCTGAAACTTAATGTCATAGAACGTAGTAGTTCATGGGCTTCACCAGTGGTAATGGTACAAAAGAAAAACACAAAGAAATATCGTTTCTGCGTAGACTACCGCAAATTGAACTCAGTGACTGCGCGTGATAGTTATCCTTTACCACTCGTATCCGAGACCCTTGACAAGTGGAAAGATGCTAAATACTTGTCAACTTTAGATATCAAAAGCGCTTATTGGCAAGTACCAATGGAAGAATCATCGAAGCCACTAACAGCATTCATCTGTCGACGAGGTCTATTTCAATTTAAGCGTTTACCTTTTGGTCTTCATAATGCACCTGCAACTTGGCAGAGACTCATAGATAGCATCATAGGAAACGACTTAGACCCCTACGTGTACGTATCTCGATGACCTCGTAATTGTCACACAGAGCTTTTCTGAACATTTTAGAATTCTCGAGGCAGTCCTAAGAATATTGCAGAATGCAAAGATAACGGTAAGTTGGGAGAAATGCCAACTGTGTAGGCCAGAAATGACTTATTTAGGATTCGTAGTGGAACGTCGAGGTATCCGAGTCGACCCTAATAAAATTAAAGTCATGTTAGAGCTCCAGAGGCCAAGAACTGTCAGAGAAGTTCGTAGAGTTGTAGGTACAATTTCCTGGTATAGACGTTTCATAAAGAATTTTTTAGCGATAATAGCTCCAATTATACTCTAACTAAGAAGAATCAAAAGTTCGATTGGACTCCAGACTGCGAAAAAGCATTTATTAAGATTAATGAACTTTTAGTGACTGCACCGATTCTTACATGTCCAGATTATACCAAAGAATTTGTCATTCAAACAGACGCATCAGGATATGGAATAGGAGCATGTTTAACGCAACCTTATCCTGAAGGAGACAAAGTCATATAGTATATAGGCAGCAAGAGTTCTGCAGAATTTCCCATGTAAATTCCCATAAGAAAACGCTAAGGTTCAAGTTACCGAAAGTGGCCCAGTCAAAGTCACACGCAGATACATGTAGTCGAATTATACGATATGTTTTTATGTGGTAGACATTAAAAAAATCGAGTTTTGGAAAGTAGGTAAAAAGAAAAATGGGTATGATGTTATCATTTGTGTTGGTGGGCGGGGCACAAGAGCCCAATAGTACGATATGTTTTTTTTGTGGGGGGTATTAAAAATTGGAGTTTGGAAAGTAGGTAAGGAAAAATGGAGTGTTATGTTATCAGTATGTTGGTAGACGGGTAAAAGAGTATGTATTTTTTGTGTGTTAGGTAATAAGGAGGGGAGGGATGGGGCTGGATGGGTGTTTCAAATATTAAGAGGCGTGGTAGCAGGATGTCTCGGTGGTAGGGTGATGATCTAAGTCAAGTGGCAACTGTCAAATGTAAGTGTCAAATGCCAGCTGTCAAACGTCTGAAATGTCTGTCAAATTAAATGTGTCAAATGTCACCAGCCCGACGGCGCAGGCGTGCGTCAGGTAGGTGTTGGATTTTAGTATTTTGATGGTTGGATCTGTTTTACAGCTATGTTGGTAGACGGGTAAAAGAGTATGTATTTTTTGTGTTAGGTAATAAGGAGGGGGATGGGGCGGGATGGGGGTTTCAAATATTAAGAGGCTTGTGTTAGGTAATAAGAAGGGGGGGATGTGGGGATGGGGGTTTCAAATATTTTGGATTTTAATATTTTGATGGTTGGATCTGTTTTACAGCTATGTTGATAGACGGGTAAAAGAGTATGTATTTTTTTGTGTTAGGTAATAAGGAGGGGGGATGGGGGTTTTAAATATTAAAGGGCGTGGTAGCAGGATGTGTGTTTTTCCTTCAAAATTTGTCCTCTGTGTATTTAAGAACCGAATTTATTAGTGTCGGTATTTATTAAATGAAAGTTAGCGACTTTATTATTAAATTTGGCTTTGGTATGTCAATTTTGAGAGGTCAGCTGTTAGTTTTCTGTGTAAATGTGTCAGAATAACGTCGATTCTAAAATAATGACAGGTTTTATTCCAATAAATCCCTAATTTTTTGTACCTACTCTATTTAGTATTCGTAAATCTTCGCTCACTTTCGGGCATCCTCGGACTCTGATGTGATCTTAGAGAGCGCTGGGTAAGGTTAAAATTACTAAGAAAATGTTAATAATTATTGTAAATCCAAATTGTTGAAATAGTCCCCATTTAAAATATATAAACAAAATAGACTATTTTTATTTGGTCTACATTTTAAGTTATTTAAGTGGCTAGTACTGACACCCTTTTTTATAAATATTGTGAAAAGACAATAATCTGTTTGATTCCTATTGTAAAAAGTGATAAAAGTGTAAATTGGTAAAAAGAGAATTAAATAAGATCAATTTTTTTGTTTCATAACTAACCGCTAATGAAGGTGAAGGATAGAGGATTGCTATTTTTATCTTAACAACTGCTTGTTTATTAAATGTCTAAAAGTGTATATTAAAATAAAAACGTGATACATTATAATACTTATATTGGGTTAGTGTGTGTTTATTTATTAATATCCTTTCGACAAAAGCCTTTTGATCGACCTTTGTCTTCCTAAAAACGTGACGCTAACGTGACGCCAACGTGATGCTAACGTGACGCCAACGTGACGCAAACGATGCTAACGTGACGCAAACGTGAAGCTAACGTGACGCTAATGTGACGCTAACGTGACGCAAACGTGACGCAAATTACTGGTCAAATAATTTAGGAAAATACCATTTTTCTACTAATTTATTTTATTTTATAATTTTTGTAAATATCTCAGAAACGAAAGTTTCTACAAGGCTTTGGTTAAAAACACAAACTATTGAGGAAAATGTGATCTACTATATTTTGAAAACCGTATATTGATGGGATTTAAATACTTTAAATGTCAAAACAGTCATTAGCATTATTGGATTCTAACCAAAATCTAATCAGCTCACTATTTTACCTGAACATTTTATGAAAATTAGTTCACGGTCAAGCTGTAGTTAGTACTCTCCATATTTTCCTGAATAATATACTAAAAGAAAAAATAATTTCCAAGAATCCATAACCATTATTCTACACAAGAAAGTGAGCTGTAAGTCAAATAAACCTTAAATAGTTTGGTAGATCCTGTATATTTAATAGAAAAGTATATTTAACTTGATGTTTTTAACACCATTTCCTGATTCACATGAGTGTTTTACAATGATAAAAATTTTAGAAATGTAGGAGGGGTTAAGATGTAAAAGCTTATACAATACAATAACCATTTGTCGACTGCCTTTTGTAATTACTAGATTACTACAAATTAATTCTAGTGTATGTAGTTTAATATCTAAATTTTTATAAAACCTCAAATTATGTCTTAGGAGCAACAACAAAAAGTTAGTAGTGTGATTGTTCCCGCAAACCTTGAAGCTATTTTTTAGTTGATATGGAATATATAGGAAAAAGCAGTTTCGTTTAAATTGTCTTTTTGACTCAACCAACTTTACAGAAGCAAGATTATAAGAGGTTTAGCAACGCCTAATTATTAAAAAATTAAATTAGAAAAATTACTTGAATTCTAAAATTATGTGCATGTTCTTTTTCTTTTAAATAAAAATTATTTTTATTTTGTTTCAGATCGAAAATTTTTTAATACTCTCCCGCAGCAACACATTTAGTCGATTAACTGGTGGTTTTGGAACCTACATTTCACTTCGTTTGTTGTTATTATGAAAAGGTATAAATAAAATTAATAATGATATCTCATGTTTAAATCACTTTTCATTGAAAACATTTAAGGTACATATTGAAAATTGTTCTCTTTTTCACCGCAAAGATTATCGTACCTGCATATTCAAAACTCTATTATGAGATTTAATTCGTTCAAAGCATTTATTATGAGACCATTTGTAAATAACTTTTAATATGAAAAACATAAGTTTTACAGTGTGACATATGAAATAGCTTGTTTTTTTTATGAATCTGTATGTGGTTTCTTGATCAACTTAAAAATAATATGCAAACATTTCATTGATATTAGAACACCAATTATTAAACATAAAAATTACCTCATATGTATCTTGATACTTTTAAAAAATTAGATTACAGCTTTTAACAGATATAGATCAAATTTTGTTTTTGGAAAAAATGTATTCGAGGCAGAATATCACACTTCTGCTATCGATCTAGCAAGTGTTATAACTCTTTTTATCCACTAAAGATAGTTCAGAACCGGCGGTATATTTGGCTTATTGAGTATACTTACAACCTTTACGGGTTAGCCAAATGCACTAACATATAAAGATTATGTTTGGTTAAATCAACACGAAATCGATAAATTTTTATTTTTTGCTTGTTTCAGGAAATTCCTCTGGCTAATAAGCTTTTGATGTTCTGCGGAGAAGACAATGACACAGAAATAATTTTGGAAGTAGATTTGGTAAATGTATTAGTAAAAACAGTAACAAGGCAGGAATGACAGTAGAATTTCACTAGTGACACAGAAATAATTTTGGAAGTAGATTTGGAATATCCTGACTCTCTTTATAACAAACACAAATATTAATATTTTTGTCCTTTAGAAGAAAATGTACAAAACTATGTTGCACTTTAATTAATAAAGATAAGTATGTTATTCCCTTTAAAAATCTTTACCAATGGCTTAAAAAGTATTGGTCTTTAAAAATTTTCTTTTATAGTTTGGGCAAAAATGTAAAAATTATGTTTAAAAATATTCTTTAAGCTTATTATTAATGTAAATTTCAACAAACCCATAGAAATGGATTGAAAAGCCGAACATTGTTTGGCTAACTATTGAAAATCTGAGCGTAAACTTATTTCTAAGACCTGAATTTCAAAATACTATTGTCTTCAATTCTATTGAATTTTATAAAACCAATCTTTTGAGCTTCTCAATTTTGCAAATAACTTAAGTTTCAGAAATATTCTATTGTTTTTATACTTTCTGGAATTAAACTTACGTTTAAGAAGAAGATTGATAAATATTTTTCGACATTTTTTTTGAGAGCGCCGTAATCTGTATCTTATTTTACCAATACCTACTTGTTATCTACATTGCAAAATATTTTTCGTATTATTAATTTTTTATTGCATTTTATAGAAAATAGGTATACTTACATTTATTTTTATCCTTATCATGAATTATTTTTTATAGGGCGCTCTTAAAGTTTAAAGTACATTTGTGTAATAATACTATGGTAACTATTTTGAAGCATGGTTTTCCTTTTTTTGACTATTATTCAATATTTTTCGCGGGTATCATTAGTGCACCAAAAAATTTTAGCACAACCGATTTTTCTTCGAGAAAAATTACGGTAACGAATTTATTTGTGAATTTTTTTTATTAATGGTTCTGCAGTAGGGGGCCTCTACTAAGGTTAGTAGATAAAAGAATACCGCTGCTCCGTGGTTTCATGGATGGGGTAAAAGTCTCCCTAATTAACCCTCATGATGTCATAACCTTCAGTTGATGTCATGAGTATTGTGTGTTGTCACAGTTGGGTCGAATTGGGCTGGTGATGTGTGGACTTCGCTTATTAGTTGGTTCTTCTGATTTCTATATCAAACTTTTGCATTTCTCTATCATTTGAATTTCGAGTAATTTGATATGTTTCATATAACAGAAGGTCTTTAAAAATGTCAATAAGGGTAAGTTAGTGTGAAATTGCTTTATCAATATTACCACAGAGAAACATAGCATTTGCCTTGACGTAATATTATTTTCCATTATTTTCTATATTTATGTTTCTATTCTGCTCTTAATAAAATGATAAATTGAATTCATTTTTACCCAAGGATCATTTTTAATAAAAAGCATGGTGGGTTTTCCGTCGTTTCATCCTTACTTTGCTACGATCTCTACAGATGCTTCTTTTTGGTACCTTTGTTGATTGCAAAGGGATCTGTTCCAACCTTCCTTACTGTTTGAATGAACTGGATAGACTCGTTGACGGGAGATATCAAATTCCTCTGGTGGTCTTGGTTGATCATCAATAGAACTAATTCTTCTGCTTAATATTGTCAAATAGGTAAAATATTAAAATCAGATTTTCATAAAATATATTCTTTTAAAATTATTTAAAAAACAACTTTCTCCTAAATGCTGATGAGGCAGTACCTTATAAAAGTTCAGTGTACAAACTTCGCTTTGATGTGTCAGTAATTATGGCCCTGGCAACGAGCCATCGCAAATAAGTGGTGACGCAGGAAGAAAGTTGTATTGGGAGGTGCTGGCTCATTAGCGGGTATCAGTAAGTAAGTGAAAGTAAAACAGTACAGAGCTCAAAAATGTGGCCTGACCTATGCCTGGTTTTTTTACGGTAGTAATACTGTAAGTATCTTTATATTTATATGGCATATCATTTTATAAAAAGAAAGGGAATTTTAATATTTATCACCAATACATGTCTGGAACCATTACATTGTTTTCGTTCCAACGCTATTTAATTTTATATCTAAATAAAATATAATTGGTAAGGTTGTTTGGAGACCGACGCTCCTCGTCTTCTCCAACAACCCTACCAATATGGCTCGCACCCTATAGTCGCGAAAGCGGGGTGTGACATATGGTGGAGGTGCCTCTCTTTCCCTGCACCTAAATTCACAAAGTCTTAAAAAATTGTAATGGAAAAAAAAATTAAATTTCCTTTTGTGCCGTTATTGTTATGTATCTAGTGTCTTAGTTTTTCAATATGGTGATTTTGGAGGTAAAGTAGTGATAAAACTCGTTGATCTGAATTATTGTGAAATTTATTTTGAATTTTGATTTATTTTAAAAACTATAAAGGTAAAGGTAGTACCATGTTATTACTAGAAATATTTTTTACTTGTGAAGACAAAGCAACAAGCGGTAGGAGAACTACGAAAGTCCCAAGAAAAAAGGCGAAGTATAGTTTTTAATTGAAAAAAATCATTAAATAGAAGCCGACCCCCTCTCTAAACTCCAAAATCACTTTTTTTTAACGATACATCAAGGAAAAGTTTTACTGATAAGACTTTAGATACAGAACATAGAAAACATATTTATTTTAATTACCAGAGTTATCTAATTTAGCATTGTTTATCAACATTTATGACCTTATGCCCAAAATCATGATAAGTAAAACAACAATCCAAAACGCTTTAAAATACCAACGTAAACCGATTTTTCCAAAATTTATACAACCTCCATTTTTTTACCTACGTTTTGACTCGCCAATTGAATTTATTCAACAATATGAAAAAATTTCAAGACATAATAGCTGGAATGATATTTTAAAAATTCAATATTTACAGGGATATTTAAAAAATCCCATAGATACGTGGTAACAAAATTATTTAGAAAACCCTCGAAATTCCAGAAAATCATGGCAAAATCTAAAAGATGATTTTTTACACAGTTTTTGTGTTTCAAATTGGAAAGAGATTGAAGCCCTTAAAGTATTAAATAGACGACAGGCGCCAACTGAATCTTTAAAAAATTATTATTTTAAACTTCTTTCATTAGCCTATAACTTTAAACCTAACATTTCAATAGAAGAATTCACAATTTATTTTATTAATGGCATAAACGGGAAATATCAGCCATGGTATCAACTTTTTCAGGATGAGGCAAAAAGTCATAATAGTCTAAGATCATTGGTTTATAAAATGAAAGTATTTTTGAAAGTGTAGAACCCCCAGTACAAAAGTTCTCAGAAGCATACCCCTCAAACTACAATGATAAATCTAATTTTAATGCAAACTTTACAAAACCTGATAGTTATAAGCGTCATAGTTCTAGATATCAATATAAAAACAACAATAATATTCAAAATGGTACAAAAACTAAAATTATATGTCATGGCACTTAAAGCCCAATATTTCGATTTGCATTAAACTGAAACCTTTGGAAAACGACCCAGACAATCAATTAGCATTTTTCGAAAACTCTAATATTTTAAAGTAAAAAAAAAATTGTATCTTAGGAAACCCCAAAAAAGTTGGTAAAATTTGGGTAATACAGATAGTTTCTCACAAAGATAAATCACAAAAATTTTTCAATCTCTATTTTAGGATTTTTCGAACCTCATAGCTTTCATAAAAGTACAAATTTAGAGCTAGAGCATCCGTGCTTGCTCATAGAGTCTCAAAAAGTTAATTATTCAAAAACGACAGCCTTATTTAATCAGCTAGAACGAAAATACATACCAAAGACATTATCCACAAAACTAAAAAGTCAAAGAAAGAAGACATTTCAGTCATTTAATAAAAAGACAATTTCCCAGAAAAATAATGTCATTGACCCTAATAGAAAGCCGCACCGAAATAGCAACAACCTCTATTTTGCTGACCACAGAAAAAAGTTCAAGCATTTACAAGCTTTTAATACATATTGTCCTACTGCCTATCATCATAAAACGCAATTAACTTAAGTCTTATTTCCTATACATGACGTCAAAATTTAAACAATATCGCAAAATTATTTTGAAAAAAAAAAGAAATTCAGCTATTTATTAGAAATGCATTTTTTTAGTCTAAATTTTACAGCAACACTGGTTTTAAAGATACTTTTTGGTAATTTTTTCACGAATTAATTCCCAATATTTAATATCACCCCCATTCGCTTGTTATATTTCAAAAAATTTTTGTTCTGCTGTTTTATGCTGTTTCCACTCCCTTCATATCTGGCGATTTCACCAAAATTATATGAAAATTGTCGTAGCTATACTTTATGCTATTAAAAATGAGGAAAACGTTTGACAACTTAAAAACGAGTTAGGCAAAACGAAGACATGTAAGACAAATTTACACTTTATTTAATCATTTTACATCATGTTCTTTTAAGTATGGCAAAAAATACCACAGCTCAGCTCATTCGCCATGTAAAGTGTCCTTTGCACCAAAAAATTGTCCTGATTAACATATGGTTATAGGTGCCTAATGGCGCCAAACAATTTTTTTGCCGACTTGCAGACAACAGTATAAAATGTCTCAACTGATTCAAGTTTAAACTTATTAAATAAATTCGTAAATTTTTCGTAAACAAGAAAATTTTATAAAATGTTGGAGAAAATAACAACTTCTTTTTTAATATCGTTCCTTTAGATGCAAAATAAAAATCAAATTTATTTCTAGCTTGTTAGCCACACGTATCATTCATGCTCATAGTTGAACTCGTGATTTTTTTTCATAAATTTATTTGTTTAAAATTTAAGATTTTTAGAAAAAATTATAACTATAAAACATACTCCTCCTTTTAGCCATAAACGTAACGTAAGAATATACTTTTTTACCCTCTACATAATTGAGAACAAATAAAAAATAAAGGGATCGTTGACGCATCAGGTACCTTCCTAGCTAGCCTATTAGCACACTTCAAGTGAAGCCATGATATATCAGCCTTAAAAACAGTTTTTTGTAAATATCTTAGAAACTAAAGCTTTTACGAAGTTTTTGGTTATAACACAAATTATTGAGCAAAATGTAGTCTACTACATATTGTTACAACGATCCATTAAAAAGTTTCCATTTTTAAAAAAAAATTAATTGTCAAAAAAACTGTTATTAGCATTAATGAATTTTCACCAAAATCCAAAAAAAATTATACCAAACTTAAATTATATTTTGACGATACGACAAAACTCAAAAAGTAGCATACCAAAAGCAATTTTACTTGAAATTATTTTTATAAACCAGGTTTTAAGTTACACGGCAAAAATAGAATTTTTAAAATTTTATTAAAATCGGATAAAGAATTGTCCGGGTCAACAGAAATATTCAAATAGAGATTAGTTCTGAAAGCACCCCTTGATTAAAAAAAAAAGAATCGTTAAACTTTGTAAAAACGAATATGGACCTCTTAAAATATTATAAAAAATTGTTTTACAAAATTAATTTCTTCGTAACGGAAACGAGTAACAGCAAAACTAAGAACAAAAAAAGAACAAATAATCTAATACTTAAATAAAACAGAATAATCCCAACCTCTATTTTGTTGTATTTTTTAAAAATTTATAAATAATTAGACAATTCATGCAAATAAACATTCAAAATTTATACACTATATAGACAGCAGTAATATTGGAAAATATTTAATTTACTGCTCTGATCGAACATGCGAAAAGCAATAATTAAAAGAAAAAAATACTACAATGTTGCCATTTTCAGGTACGTTACAAAATGTTGTCAAAATTCAGTTGCATAAAGATTCAACACATTCTAAGCCTATTGTCTAGATAAAAGATTTATTTGAGCTTGGAGATGAAGCTATATTTAACCCCGAAAAACCATATGTATTTTAGATTTTTTTAATACCTACTAAAAAGATCAAAAATTGGACTTTTTAACCCTTTCAAGCTAAAAAAAACTAGGCACTTTACAGATTGTAAATCTTTTAGAAAACTTTTTTTACGGTCATTATCTAATCAATTAGGTACAGGACCTATTGTGTAACAGACCTACAGACACACAGACAAAATCAAGTCGTTCTTAGCCGGGAAAAAATGTTACATTTTTTAGTATCGGCAACCCAATTTTTACTCAGAACTGTGCGAGTAACGTGCGAGTAAAGGAGAAATCTAGAAAAAAAAAGTTTCAAAATAATTTTAAAATTACATAAATGTAACCATGATTATTAATATTAAGATTAATTAAGATTTGGAAAACACAATAATGATATTATAGATATATAAAGAATGTTTAAGTTAATTATTTTAGAAAAACGGTGACATGGAACAAGAAATAATAAAAAGCTATCGTATATTGATCAAACCCAATATACAATTGAATTGAAGAAATGGAAAATGGGAACACTGCAACAAATGACACAAATAATGGAAAATAACTGTAACAAATCTTTATATTAAACAAAAATCTCTAATTTTAACTCGCGCAGTGGAATTTGGAAGCCTTAAATCTTTATTTGTATGATTAATCTTATGAAAACTAGATATTATATTAAATGAACTACCCTTGTTCGCTCTAGGCGTAATTCAAAGGACCGCAAATTATTTCCAATAGGATTTACCTATTGGTTTGCTGGAATGATATAAAAGTTTCGGAATAAACTATGTCGGACGCACAAGATTGCTGGCACTTTCCCCTTAATCTCGTTCGAGCTGTTCTTGGTTGGCCAACCCATCGATGTTCTTGTAGCCCTTTTTCCAGCTTGCACACACTAGTGAAAATATGTCGAAAGACAGTAATTAAATTATAATTATAAGTACAAGAAAATTGTTGGCAGCATGCCGGTATCGCAGATTTGACCCAAGTCTTTTTTTCGTCGTCACAGGTATGGGGCGCGCAGGTGCCGGGGCAGACCTGTGCGTCATGATTTCGCGCGCTTATTTCAATTTTAAAAACTAAGAATATTTTACGGTACTTTGAAAGCAGCCGAAAACGATTAATTAAAACTAAAAATTATAAATAAGAAAAAATGCAGAACGTCAGTTTCCGACATTCCACTCGCCAAAACCATAGGTTTTTCTAGCGTAATTAAAAATACCGAAAACGATTAGACCGCTAAAATCCCGGGTCTAATTAAAAGAAAAAAAAATAATAACTAATTCTAAACTAAGAGCAAGAGGTTCGACCTATTGCTCAGGCAAAGGACATACTTTTACTACGGGACGTTGTAAGGTGCCAAATTGAGTTTTGACAGTTACAACGCGAACGATTCCATCTTCACCCGGATGGACGCGCATTACACGACCGAGAACCCACTCTCGGGGTGGTTTTTGTTCATTTTTAATAACGACGAGTTTGTTTTCTGTAATGTTTGGTGTCGATTTGGTCCATTTGCACCGCGATTGCAGAGTATGCAAATATTCCTGACTCCAACGTGTCCAGAAATGAGACTGCATTTGCTGCAGAAGTTGCCAACGATTGAGCCGATTTTGAGGGATCTCGGTAAGGTCAGGTTCAGGGAATGACGTAAGAGGTTCTGTTGTCAAGAAATGACCTGGGGTCAAAGGAGTGAGATCATTTGGATCCTCGCTAATGCTACACAAAGGTCTTGAGTTTAACAAGCTTTCAATACCTGTAAGTATGGTGTAGAACTCTTCGTAAGTCAAAAGCTGATCGCCAATGACTATAAAGATGTGTTTTGACTGCCTTGACTCCGGCCTCACTCAATCCATTAAAATGAGGGGCGCCCGGAGGGTTGAAATGCCATTTTATAGACAATTTCGTTGCAGCAGCTTCCGCAAGAGATAAAAGCTCAGTGCAAGCTCCTTTGTAGTTGGTTCCCTGATCAGAAAAAAATTTGAGAGACTCGGCCTCTACGCGCGATAAAGCGGCGAAAGCTTGCCAAGAAAGCTTCTGTGGAAAGATCAGAGGCGAGCTCTAAGTGTATGGCCTTTGTGGATACACAAACAAAGAGGGAGATATAAGCCTTTGTACAGACTTGAGCACCTCGCTGTCTCTTTGCCGCCAAAATTTTGAAAGGGCCCGCATAGTCAAGAGCAACTTGAGAAAATGCTTTTAATTGAGAAAGCGGTATTTTGGTAAGTCGGCCATGACTGGTAGATACGAATGAGGTTTTGAACGGAAACATTTTATACAAGAAGACACGCATCGATAGATCGCGCTTCTGGGAGATAGTATCCAAAAGGTTTGGACAATAAGGTTATGCAAGGTCTTAAGACCTGGATGAAAATGATTAATGTGATACTGCTCTATAATAAGTTCAGTGAGTCTGTGCTTTTGAGGCAGCAGGATAGGATGCTTAGCATCAAAGCAGATATTGGTAGATTTTCTTAAACGCCCTCCCACTCTCAGGATTTCTGATTCATCTATGAAGGGAGCTAGTTTTCTGAGTGGTTTAGGGAGTGTGTCATTCTGTTGACATATTCGAAGTATCTCAGAAAAACTATCCTTCTGGACCGTTTTCACAATGATCATAAGTGTATGATGCATTTCAGAAGGAGAGATAACTTGCGACTCAAATGCTTTTCGTTTAAAATAGAAATCTAAAAATCTAGAATAGTATGCAAAAAAGCGTTGAATTTTTCTCAAAGATGAAAATCTTGTTAGAAGTGTTAAGACTAAGCTTGGAGCTTTAACAGCAATATGAAAGCATGATGGCTTTTCTTCAGCCGCAGCTTCGGGAAGCTTATCCAAGATGATAACTGGTTGGTCTGGCCAGCTGCTGTAGTCTTGAACTAGAAATTCGGGACCATGCCACCACAGTGGATGTTCGAGTAGCTCTAAAGGAGATATTCCTCTAGAGGCACAATCAGCCGCATATAAGGCTGTAGGTACATATTTCCAGGATTGGATAGGAACAACCTCTTGGATGTGGGCGACCCTGTTGGCCACAAATGTCTTCCAGCGGTGGGTAGAGCTGGTTAGCCAAGCTAGTGCCACTTGCGAGTCTGACCAAGCGTAGACCGCGTCGAATGTAAGTAAGTTACTATAGGAATCTTTGACAAATTGCAAGAGATTGCTTAACAAATAAGCAGAACAAAGCTCTAAGCGTGCCACAGATTGAGTCTTGAGTGGCGCCACCTTTGATTTTGCCATGATGAGACAAGTTTCTATTTTTCCTATATGAGTAGTAAAACGAAAATATATACAACAACCATACCCTATGGTACTGGCGTCGCAAAAAGCATGAATTTCTAATCGTGAATATTTATCAGAAATGATTAAGCGTGGAAGCTGTATTTTAGAAAGTGACGGTAGCTCTTGTTTAAAGCGTTCCCAAATATCTTCAATAACTTCAGGAGCTATTTCATCCCAATCTCGCTTGGAGATGAAGATTTGTTGCAAAATGTGTTTTGCAAGCAGAACAACAGGAGAAAGGTAACCCTGAACATCAAAGATTCTAGCAATTTGAGATAGCACATTTCTTTTAGTACAAGTAGCTTCAATAGGAGTACAAGAGTAAGTAAAACAATCAAGTGTAGGATTCCACTGAAGACCCAGGACTTTTATGTAGTCCGGATCCTCGGTATCAAAACTTATTTTCCTGTGAGAGCTTGGTACGGAAGCAAGAAGAGCTGGGTGGTTACTAGCCCATTTCCGAAGTTCAAAGTTTCCCTTTTTTAATAAGGAAATAAGTTCTGCTTGTAAATGAAGTGCTGAGGCGACAGAATCGGCGCCGCTCAAACAATCATCCACATATACGGACTCTTGAAGTACTTGGGATGCAAGGGGGTGGTTCTCCCTTTCAATGGTAGCTAACTCTTTAATAGTTCGTAAGTGACTCGATCTAGAGTGTACTCTTTAATTTCCTCATCCTTAGAAAAACGCCAAAGGAATCTCTGATAGTTCCTATGTTCAGGAGTTATAATAATTTGATTATACATTAGACGAATGTCTGAAATAAAACAAACTGGATATGTTCTAAATTTTAATAAAATTGCAGATAAATCTTGATCCAATTTGGGACCAGGAAAGAGCGTTTCGTTAAGGCTGACGCGCTTAGACCTTTTTGCACTGGCGTCCCAGACTACCCGTACTGATAAGGTAGAACTGGTATCAGATTTTCGAACACAGTGGTGTGGCAAATAAAAAGCTGATTGAGAACAATAATCTGAGCGAGGCACTTCAGAAATGAAGTTCTGCTCGAGATATTCGTTTATAAACTTAGAATATGCAAGGTGCAAATCTGGATTTTTATAAAGCCGGGACTCCAGATAGGTTTTTTTATTTTTTTTTTATTTGTCAAACACACTGTGTTTTTTTTATTACAATCTAGTCAGTAAGACTAATTAGCAATTTTGTTTTAACTTAATTTACTAGAAAAGTCAGATTTAAACTTAGGGTTCACTCAACAGTTCTCCCCGCTTTGTTTAGTCTGTAACTCACAATTGTGTTGTGTTTATAGCATTATTTTGTTTTATGTGTAATTCACTTAGTTTACTAGCTCAAACGGCTTCACTCTTTTTAGTCGTCGAACTAGCATAGTATTGTCCAGAAGCTGAATTGCTTCCACATTCACATGCCGATGGAGTCTATCTTCATGGCTTTTTGCGTACTTTTTTATAGTCTCTGCTACAGTTTCGATTTTTAGATCTCGATGAAGGTCACTATTTCGAACGTACCAAGGTGCATTCACAATGTTTCTTAATACTTTATTTTGAAATCTCTGTACAACTAGAATGTTACTCTCTTTAGCACAACCCCATAGTTGAATACCATATGTCCATACTGGTTTCAGTATTTGTCTATAAAGCAGTAACTTATTATGAATTGTTAAATTGGACTTCCAATTAGCCAGTTCATTTTTCTATACCTTATCTCAAGTTCTTCTTTTTTTTTCTTAACATGTGCTTTCCAGCGCAATTTGGCATCAAGTGTCATACCTAGATATTTTGCCTGATTCGAATATGGTTCTGGAATATTGTTAATTGTTATTTGTATGTGATTTATATTTTTGTTTGTAAAATCAACATGAATTGATTTGGTTTCATTTAATTTTATTCGCCACTTTGTGGTCCAACTGTGAATTTGGGTGACTGCATCCTGAAGTTTTTCTATGCATTTTTCAATAGATTTTTCTACCGTCAATAAACCAGTATCATCGGCAAATGTTGCTAAGTGACAATTTTCTGGCTTTGGGATATCACAAGTGAATAATAAGTATAGATAAGGGCCTAGTACGCTACCCTGGGGCACGCCTGCTTGAATTTCTCTTAAATTTGAGTATGAGTCTTCCTGTTTTACTCTAAAATGTCTATCAGATATGTATGCTTCCAAAATATCCGAATATTGTTTTGGCAGAAACCTTTTTAGTTTAAAATTAAGGCCTTCATGCCACACTTTGTCAAATGCTTGTGCTACATCTAGAAAAACTGCAGAACAAACTTTTCCCTCTTCTAGTGCTTTTTCTATTATATTAGTAATTCTGTGTACTTGATCTATCGTGGAATGCTTGTCTCGAAAACCAAATTGATGAGATGGAATAATTTCTTGTCTTTCTATGATGGGTTTTATTCTTTTAAGCAATAATTTTTCATAGAGCTTGGATATAATTGGCAGCAAAGATATTGGCCTGTAAGATGACACGTCATGGAGTGGTTTTCCCGGTTTTGGAATCATGATAACTTCTGCAACTTTCCACAGTTTAGGTACATACCTAAGCCTAAAAGACGCATTAATTAGGTTGCATAGTTTTACGATAGCTTTTCTGGGGAGTTGTTTTATGACTACCCCGTTAATAAGATCATACCCTGGGGCTTTTTTCGAATTAATATTTTTGATTTCTGTTAATATTTCTTTTGGTGATGTAAGCTTAATATGGTCCTCGATTTGATGGGGTTCATTTAAATGAAAGTGTTCATCTGGTGCTTCGTGGGGCTGAAATGTTTTTTCTAAATGACTTGCAAAAATATCTGCTTTTTCTTCGTTACTCCTTGCCCACTGGTTGTTAGATTTTCGTATGGGTGGAATTTGGATAATTGGTCTTTTAAAATCTTTGGTTGCTTTCCAAAGGGAATAGTCGGTATTTTTATCATCTGTAAGTTCATTAAGAAAATGGTTAATAGATTCATTTTTTATTACTAGAATTTCTCGCCTAATGCGCTGCGTCATGTTGTTGAGATTTATTTTGTCCCGAGGATCACGGCTTTGTTGCCACTTTCTTCTTAGTTTCCTTTTTTCCAATATAAGGTCTCTAATTTCCTTTGGATAGTTTTTTCCCTTAAAAATTCTCTTTGGTTTTGGACTGTTTTCCCAAGCTGCTTGTTGAATATTTGTAACAAAATAATCAACTTCTTTATCGATTTGTTCTGGCGTTTGCAATGGTACTGATAGGTTTATTTTTTCTGACAGACTTTGTTTAAAACTAATCCAGTCAGTCAGTTTATTAACTAGTGAGATATTTGCTTCTTTCTTTATTATGTTTTTACTAAGAGTTAGAATAATAGGTGAATGATCTGAGTGTAAATCAAAACTTTCTTCTATATCTACAAAACTTAAAGATATATTTTTTACTATAAAAAAATCAATTAGATCTGGAATTTTTCCTGGATCTGTTGGATAGTATGTGGGCTTACCAGTTGATATCGGCTCACATTGATATTCACTAATAGCTTGCAAAAATTCTTTTCCTTTAGAATTCGTCAGTCTAGATCCCCAGTAGGTATTTTTTGCATTAAAGTCACCTCCAATTATAAAACGGTTTCCTAATTTTCTGAGAAAATTAAGATATTGATTTTTCTTTAGTAAGTGCCTTGGTGGTATATAGACAGCACTTATGACTAATGTATATATTTTGGTTTTTACACTTACTAATGTAGCTTGAATCTCTATGGTTTTATATCCCATCTCCTCATAGTGTGATATATTTTCTTTAATTATTACAGCACTTCCCCCATGTGCAATATTGCTAGGGTGAGTTGTATGATACACTTTATAACCTTTAAATTTAATGTGAGACTGGTTAGTGAAATGCGTTTCTGTTACAAGACAGACGTCAATTTTTTCTATGTCTAGAATAACTTGCAAGTCTTGCTGATGTTGCAAGAGACCATTGGCATTCCAAGCTAGGATTCTAAGATTACTGACCATTTTGAGGCATATTGGTAGCTCCGTTATTGCTACTTTCTAGTTTAGTTAATCGCTCATCAAGTTTGTTCAATTTCTCCAAAATTAATTGTAGTGTTTGTTCCATAGTATTTTGACTACTGATATTAATATCAGGTATAGTAGCTGTTGCTGCTACTTGGCTGTATGTCCTTGTCACAGAGTTTTGTGTGACTGTGTTTCTTGTCTGTTGGTTTTGTCTATTTGTACTCACGTTTGGTATGAGATTCGGTTTCTTAAGTTTATTTTTCAATTTTTGTATTTCCTTAGCAACAAGGCATCCTCTGTAGTTAGCAGGATGCTTGCCTCCACAGTGGATGCATTTTGGCTCAGATTCTTTTGGTTTGGGGCATTCTACAGTAAGATGTTTCCCCGTGCATTTTACGCAACGTGGTTCTTTAGCGCAATATTTTTGCGTGTGTCCATAAGATTGGCATCTTTTGCATTGAGGGACTAACTTTGAGGTTTTTAGTGCTTTTATTTCCACTTCAATCCCAAGGATACTGGAAATTTCAAAAATTTTGTTGATATCTTCATCGTGGCTAAATGTGAGCATAAACATGTTAAGAGGTTGTCTTGTTCTCCATTTAAGTTTGTTGCTGGCCTCCAGTGCATTAAAACCTTTTTTTTGTAGATCAGCTACAATTTTTTGTGGGTCACATGAGAAGTGTAGCCTATTCGCTATTACTCTAATTGGCCTTATTTGTTTGTTTTCGTATGAGTGCCATTGATGCTTTATTTCATTAAGCATTTTAGTAACCAGCCGATAGCTGTCTGCGTCTTGTACATTTATTTTAATATTTTCGTTATTTAAAACTTTTATTTTAACTCCTTGTATGATATTTAACTTTTCATAAATATCATTAAAATTATTTACGCCATTTACCATAATCGGTGGAGGTAATGGAGCTTTTTTAACCTTAGTTGGGGGTTCTTCATTTTGTGTTTTATTGGAGGGCTCTCCAGTGCCCGAGCTTTGTTGTGGTGGTGAGAGTGAAGTATCCATTCGACGTTTTTTCCAACCTTTTCCTTTTTGTCTGATCCACTCAGTTTCTCTTGCCAGATCGTCCTCATCAGTAATGTAGTCCATGTCAGACTCTTCTTTTTTAGTGACTTTTGTCTCTAAATCTGCATACTTTCCAGTTGACTTCGGAGATAATCCACTTGTACACTAAGTGATTTTTTTTCGTTTTGGGATTTTTTCCATTCGCTATATAAAACTTCTTCATTTTGTGTTCTAGCATGGCTATCCTGAAATAATTCGGCATTATCCATTTTTTCTTGATTTTGTTTGGGCTTTTCGCTAATTTTTAAAACAAGTTTCACAGGTGATGGTACACTTTTTTTGCTTTTAAACATGATATATTATTTATAATACACATTGTATATAGATTTTTAACACAGGTATTTCGCCCGCGAGGTTTATTGTAAACAAAACAAACTTCGACTTTGACCTCGTTAGTACTATCATGCAGGTACGATGCAATATAACCGTACTGATCCAGATAGGTGAAACGCCAAAGGGCTTGTGAATGTGTGTCACCAAAGTCCGGTTGGGGATGTTTGAATGGAAGTGATACTACAAATCTTCCTGATGATTCCCTAGAAACAGTTTTCTTACATATATTTTCACATTTAATTTCATCAGGAGACAAAACATTGCATAACTTTGGTTGTTGTTCGATTTCCCAGAATTTTTGCAAAATCACATCTACCTGAGGTTCTAGTGAAATATGATAGCTAAGAAGGGGATCACTAAAACTAGATGTAGAAACTTTGCCTTGTAAAATCCAGCCAAAGACGGTCTCTAGTGCAACAGGCTGGTTGTGACTACCGAAGATGCGTCCAGGACCTAGCATGTAGGCTACTAGATCTGCACCTATCAGGAGGTCGATAGAACCAGGTCTGTGTAGTTTACTGTCAGCCATAGATAAGCCTTTGATATATGACAAACTGGAAATGTCAACAGAAGTTCTAGGTTGACATGCAATTACAGAAGGCAATATGATAGCTACAAATGTAAAGGTTGGCTCAGGTTTATCTTTTGGTCTGATGAGACAATGAGTAATCCCTTTAGCATATGAAGTGACGCCATTGATTCCTTGGGTAGGAACTGAATAATGCTGTCGTTTTAACCCTAAGCGATTTACACAGGGTTCAGAAATTAAAGTCACCATACTTCCGGAATCAAGAAGTACTCGTACTGTACAAAAATTGCCATGACCATCCTGAATTTCAACCTCTGCTGTGGGTAACAGACAAGTAAACTTAGAGTTGGTCGATGAGCATGTATTCACTGAGTCCGGTTGGGTCGAGTAAGTGCTGCCTTTTGATTGTAGCTGAGTGGCTGGAAAATGTAGCTGAGTAGCTGACTGTGTATGATGCTGATTAGCATGTATAGGTTGCTGCTGTATAGCCGGTTGCATACCTACAGATGATTGGGAAATGCCTGATATAGACTGTAGCTGAGTAGCTGGGAATTGTAGCTGAGTAGCTGAAAACTGATTGTTAGCAGGAAGCTGTTGTTGCCGATAGTTAGATATAACTAAATAGCTCTGTGGTGATGAGGATAGCTGAGTAGCTGTGGATACTGGTTGTAGCTGAGAAGCTGTAGCTGAATAGCTAGGTGATGATTGATATGGCTGTGAAGCTATTGTAATGTTTTGCTGATTACAAACAGGAACATACTGTCTGTTTGATATTAACTGACTGTTATTAGGATCTGTAGCTGAAGCTGTAGCTGACCTGATAACATGAACAGTTGAGTGATGAAACTGATTGCAAATTCTGCATCTCATCGAATTAGGACAAGTTGTTTGGCTAGGATGTAAACGTAAGCAATTCACACATAACTTATGCTCAATCACAAAGTTTAGCCGTTCTTGGGGTGACTTTGACAGAAATAAATGACACCTGAATAACCCATGTGCCGATCGACACAAAGGGCACTTTTGTTTATCACTCTTTGAATAATCAAACTGTGCTGTATCAGAAACCGAGTTGTGGTAGACACCTGGTGCACTCTTCCTACCGTACCCTGAAGAGGTGGAATTTTGTGAATAACCTCTGGGCTTGTCTTGAGGAAAAGATTGGGAATACTTGGGTGCAGAAGGCACTGATTCCTGTACTGTTTCAAAAGCTTTATTTGTCAGAAAATTTTTAAGATGCTCATATGAAGGCATCTCAATTTTGACATATTCTTGCTCAAACTCTTGTCGAGTTTTCAGATCAAGTTTTTTGTATAAAATATTAAATGTTAAAAAACTCCAATCTTCAATTTTAAATTTAAGAGCCTTGAGAGCTAAAAGATTTTCTGAGAAAGTTTCAACAAGATGACGCATGTCTTTAGAACTAGGGTTAGTTTTTAAACATGGAGCTTCATAAAATGAATTGAAATAAAATGTTGCCAATTTTCTTTTGTTTTGATAACGCTTCTGTAAATGTCATAACAAATATAATAGTTTTCCTCTGAGATAACGACATTTTTAATGAGATTCAGAGGTTCACCTGTCAAACGAGTTAATAAATACCTGAATTTTTCAATGTCTGGTATATCTGTATAATGACAGAGACTATTATATAACTGAAAAAATGTAGAAAATGTTTTCAAATCGCCATTCCATTGAGGGACAGAAATATCTAACTTTAGACATGGTCGGTTAACATTTGAAGAAGAATGTTCTTCACTTACCAAAGGCGATGGCCCTGGGGTCAAGCCTAAACCTGATTTTTTAGAGCGGATTTCCCACAAGGAATTGTCACAAGAAGCCCTGACCTTATCATGCTCCTCAAATTCTGCCTCAGTAATGAGAGAAATAATTTCATTGTGTATTTCCTGAAACTGATCATATATGGAGTCTACAAACTCCATACGCGCTAACAGGTTTTGTTTATAAAATGTATCAGCTGTTTTATTGTTAGCATAATCACTGATTTCTTGCATCTGTGCAAGAGGTATTTTTCTACGAAGCACTAGTTTCGCGATTTTATCTTTATCTGACATTTTTATTTACTAAAGAAAATAGGTTTTTTAAATAAAAATGTACTTACCGCAAAAATATTTACAACAAACAGGTGGTGGACCGTGCTGCAAATGAACCTTTACTATTGTTTATTTAAACAACCGTACGCGAAACATGAAATATATGTATTATAATCTATAATCTTTGCATGAAATTTTCTTTATTTTTAAGAAAATTTGAGATTAACCAGTTGTTTTTGTGTGGTTAGAAACACACGACGTCATACGTAGATGTGTTCAATGTTGAGTGCAAATTCACGGGAGATTTGTTTGAGTGGAACTCTGAACCTGCGTTAGACAAGGATAGAATATGATCCGAGCTTTTCGAATCGGAATAAAACGGAATCGAATTAATTTTGCACGTGTTAAGGATGAGTTGGGTGACCTTGTGCAAACCCCAAACGATCACACCTAATTATGAATTTAATTTTTAATTAATTTTTATGTGCTGGTTACCTATCACATCTGGTTCGATAGGCCAAAATGTTCGCTCTAGGCGTAATTCAAAGGACCGTAAATTATTTCCAATAGGATTTACCTATTGGTTTGCTGGAATGATATAAAAGTTTAGGAATAAACTATGTCGGACGCACAAGATTGCTGGCACTTACCCCTTAATCTCGTTCGAGCTGTTCTTGGTTGGCCAACCCTTCGATGTTCTTGTAGCCCTTTTTCCAGCTTGCACACACTAGTGAAAATATGTCGAAAGACAGTAATTAAATTATAATTATAAGTACAAGAAAATTGTTGGCAGCATGCCGGTATCGCAGATTTGACCCAAGTCTTTTTTTCGTCGTCACAGGTATGGGGCTCGCAGGTGCCGGGGCAGACCTGTGCGTCATGATTTCGCGCGCTTATTTGAATTTTAAAAACTAAGAGTATTTTACGGTACTTTGAAAGCAGCCGAAAACGATTAATTAAAACTAAAAATTATAAATAAGAAAAAATGCAGAACGTCAGTTTCCGACAACCCTATAATAAAATACAACTGCTCAAAATCAAAAAGCTACCACTAAAATTTTTACTACATTTTAAAAAGATATTACTTAATTCAAAAAGGTTAAAAATCTTTATCTAGTTTCCTTACTTTGTGTCAGCAGTTCAAAATAAGTAAGTAAAGTATAATGGTAAATTGTTATGTATCGTTAACCAGCAATAAAAGATACTAAGAAAATAGCATTTATCAAGAAAATAATAATAATAAACTTAAATAGATTTGTGCAACCTTTTGTAGTAGCCAAAAGATTTTTCTTTTTTCATTTGTCTGATTCTTGTTATACCCCAAGAGACAAAGTTTACATTAGAGTAACTTTAAAGTTGCACAAAAATTGTGCTTTTACCCTCAGGATCGATCCTATTAGTGCTGGTTCCCTTATCCACTAAAAACCACTAATAATTTTTATTTAAACGTAGTAAACGCGTTTACAGAGATGTTGGGTACATTTCATTTTGACCAGAGATGCTGTGTACATCTCATACTGACTAAAACAAATCTTTAGGAGTTGTTAGAGAGGCTACAGGGTATACAATCTTACAAAAGGGATTGCAAGTGAGTTCAAGATATATTTAAATTATTTTTGATTAGATAATAAAATAGTAAGAAGATTAGGAATTTTAACAAAAAAAAAGTAGTAATCTTGTGGTTAAAATCAGAAAGCTAAAAAGAAAATACATAGGAATAATATTTCTCGGAAGTCAGAACAGTGTAACATATTTCCTTATTTAAACGAGAAGGCTTAACAAATTTATGTGACCTACCTTCGGCAGAACCTAAGAATAAAATAAATCTTCTATATTAAGCAAAACCTAAAATATTAAAAAATTAGGTTAACATTTTGGTGAGTAGAAAATAAAAACCTATGATTCCCACTTTTAATTTAAAATTGATTAAAGGAAATAACTTAAAAAAATTAGGCTGAGTAAATTAAAATGTAAAACAAAAGAAGTTGACTGTTTAATCCATTATATTAAGAAAAAATTAAAGTTTTTAATATTAGTATAAGTTATTAGGTGTACTGATCTTAAAAATTTTGCGGTACCTACGTACTAAATTTGAGTAATTTTTTCTCAAAATCATATTGGCAAAATTTTTTTTATTTATAATAATTATATATCTAAATGTATTTTATACTCAACAATTTATAGAAATAAGTGCACATTTTTGTTACCTTTGGATCTAATGTCTTTTGGAGTTGGGTAACTGTAAAAAAATATGAGAGATAACTATGTATAATATAAGTACTATTAAACAGCATCCTTTAGAATGGAGTATTGATTAGTATATTTATTGTTTAAATTTTAATACGTACTGATATTTTCAGATTCAAAAAAACAACAAAACCAACCACCTGGGGACAACCGAGGCCTGATAAAGTTCCATAAGCAAAACGTCATTCATGACAAAGAGTAACGTACTTGCTGAAAAAGAAACATATTTGTTCGCAAACTCAGTAATAAGGAAATAGCTGCATCCTAGCGAATACTGTTACTGACTCAGTGAGTAGTCCAGTAGTGGTAGGGAACTATAGTAACTATCACAATCAAGTACTCCTAGGTTTGTAGCTAATAGGAAGACATTGCTAAAGAAATAGAGAAAAAAAAAGCAGACAAGCAATCGATTTTAAAAACCTAAATAATAAAAGTTAATAACTTGTTTAATTCTACGATTTAAGCATTCAAGTTAGGAGACAAGGCGCATAGAAGAAGAAGAAACAGATAAAAGGTTAGATAAAATTATTGCTTAAATTAATGTACAATATAGATTTCTAACTAAGATTACAGCGCAGATACCTATTAAGCAAATAAAAAGAAAGAAAATATGGTAAGATAAATTGTTAGCAAACGCAGAAAGCAAAATGGCCAAAAGAAGACACAAAATTAAACGGATAAAAAGTCAGTTATCTAAACACATTCAAAATGACAAAGATAGGAGACACAATATTACCTTTAAAATTTTTCTATTGTAATAAATTAAAACAGATGTGAAGATCGGTCAAGATATGACCTATATTTGTGGCAGCCATTATAATTAATATCAAATTTCATAAAAGAGTGCAGCAATTTAATACGCCTTGTTCTATAAAACATTGATAAAACTATAAATAAAGCAAAACACGAAACATGATGTCTCTCTTTATATCTTAAAATAAACAAATGTTAAAACGATTTTTCCATTACCTACCATAGACCCAAAAATTTGAGAAATACTAGAACTTTTCTAGAGGATTATCAAGTAGAAAAACCAAGAGTTTAAGAAAAAGAGAGAAAAAATAAAGACCACATTAAGTAAACACAACGAATTTCTAAACCAACGAAGTCAGGAACCAGTATAACAAGAAGACACGAAGAATAATCAGTAGCCCAACCAATTCTACAGAAGAAGGATTTTTTGCGACCAAATAGCACAAAAGTTTTCTTTTCCGAGTACAGCTTTTATGTACATCTCTCCAACAAGCATGAGATCAAGATGTCAAAACCAGTGCCCAAAGGATGCACACCTGGTGGCGAGGTACCGGCACGGCGTACAACCACAGCACACCAACCCTAGGGTACAGTCATATCGATCTATAGCCGCAATCAACAGGACACAAAGTGGAGATGGAACAATGCACAAAAATGGATAATGCCTTTATCCATACATACCAGGCCAAAGGAAAACCCAGATGGAAGCTAATGATTTATATTTTGTTTTGCAAATTCTATATTTAAACTGTATGTAAAAAAAATTGTGTTTTTAATTTATTTATTTTTTTGTAATTGTATTTTTTTAAATCGCGTAGAATTTTTTTTACTTTAGCAGGGCAGGACAGGACATTTTTTTCAAATACCATCGTTTCATTTTTTGTTATTCCATTTTTTTATTTTTTTTTAAGTAATTTCATTATCGCGCAGGCAGGCAGAAGCTTCAATGCTGGGGTCCAGCATTCAGGGGGGCCGATCTTATGTCAAATAGGTAAAATATTAAAATCAGATTTTCATAAAATTTATTCTTTTAAAATTATTTAAAAAACAACTTTCTCCTAAATGCTGATGAGGCAGTACCTTATAAAAGTTCAGTGAACGAACTTCGCTTTGATGTGTCAGCAATTATGGCCCTGGCAACGAGCCATCGCAAATAAGTGCTGACGCAGGAAGAAAGTTGTATTGGGAGGTGCTGGCTCATTAGCGGGTATCAGTAAGTAAGTGAAAGTAAAACAGTACAGAGCTCAAAGATGTGTCCTGACCTGTGCCTGGTTTTTTACGAGTAATATTGTAAGTATCTTTATATTTATATGGCATATCATTTTATAAAAAGAAAGGGAATTTTAATATTTATCACCCATACATGTCTGGAACTATTACATTGTTTTCATTCCAACGCTATTTAATTTTATATCTAAATAAAATATAATTGGTAAGGTTGTTTGGAGACCCACCGACGATCCTCGTCTTCTCCAACAACCCTACCAATATGGTTTCATCTTTAGTTCGTTACGATCTCTATACGTTTATGATCATCAGAAAGCCATCTTCGCTTATTAATTGGGTTTTCTGGTGGGTTTTCCGTCGTTTCATCTTTAGTTTGTTACGATCTCTATACATTTATAATCATCAGAAAGCCATGTTCGCTTATAAATTGGTTCTTCTGGTGGGTTTTCCGTCGTTTCATCTTTAGTTTGTTACGATCTCTATACACCAATACGAACCATATTTTTTGTCCATCTTTGAAGTTTTCTTTCAACATTCCTTCGTTGTTGGACTCATTTCGCATAAGAACATTCCGCCATTTTTTGCTACACTTAATATTAATTTGAATTTCCTGTTACCCATTGCTCCAAATATACATTTATAATCATCAGAAAGCCATCTTCGCTTATTAATGGGTTCTTCTGGTGGGTTTTCCGTCCTTTCATCTTTAGTTTGTTACGATCTCTGCAGATTTGCATACGCAAAAAGTTATCTACTGCTCTTTATTTAGAGTGATATTTCTTTTTCATGGGAGTATTTAGCATAACTAGTGTAAAGAAAACGAAAATCTATACATTCATAATCATCAGAAAGCCATCTTCGCTTATTAATTGGTTCTTCTGGTGGGTGTTTCCGCTGTTTCGTCTTTACTTTGTTACGATCTCTAAAGATTTGTATACGCAAAAAGTTATCTACTGCTCTGTATTTAGAGCGATATTTCTCTTTCCTTGGAACATGCTCTACTATAAAGTATTCAGTATAATTAGGATAAAGAAAACGAAAATATTCATTTGTTTTTGTTGCACACAAAGCATGTAGTAGCGCAAAGTAGCAAGCTGGAATTTCGAAAATTTACCGTCTTTCTTCTCTTCGTAACTTTGTACTGATCTCAGTTGTTTCTTATATATTCTATATTATTAAAACTTTTTTAAATCTGTTTTTCTTTTTGAGAAATGGAAAAATTGTCATCTTTTAACAAATTGTATAATTTGATAGTTTTGCATTAGCGGCTACCGCCATTTACATAAGGATAAGAATTTTCTTCTATTTTTTTAAAGATATCGTTTTCGAAATCGTCAAAGTATTTAGCATAATTAGGGTCAAGAAAATCTGCAGTATCTGTAATTTCTCTCATGAAAATATTTCCTTTCTTAGACGTTCTTGCGTCTGGTATTTAGAGAATAATGATTTCATTGCTAAATCTTATGTATTTGTAGATGCTGTCACCAAAGATCGTTAGTTTATTATGATAGCTCTACACAAATCTAAGAAAAATACTTACATTGCTGGCGTTATCTCTGACACTTCCGCCGTTATCGTCATTATCGCTACCGTGAACTAATTTTCATAAAATGTTTAGGTAAAATAGCGAGCTGATTAGATTTTGGTTAGAATCCAATAATGCTAATGAATGTTTTGGAAAACTCCAATTTTTTACCTACCTACTCAAAAACGTCACATATTGCATTTGACCTCTAGTGACTGACGCACGCCTGCGCCGCACAGTGGAACGTTTGACTAATCTAAGTGGACATGGTTAAGTACTATAAATTAACATTTCAGCTACCTACAATTAAAGAGCATATTCCATACATCCTAGATCCAAAATATTATTAGCTCACACTACTACTATACTATAGTAGTGTGAGCTATAGTGATCCTATTTTTTCCGAGAAAAAAAAAGTTGCTCCGATTTCAAAAAATTTTATATATCTTTGCGTTTCAGATGATTTTGAAACTTTTCTGTCTGTCTGTCTGTCTGTCTGTCTGTCTGTCTGTCTGTCTGTCTGTCTGTCTGTCTGTCTGTCTGTCTGTCTGTCTGTCTGTCTGTCTGTCTGTCTGTCTGTCTGTCTGTCTGTCTGTCTGTCTGTCTGTCTGTCTGTCTGTCTGTCTGTCTGTCTGTCTGTCTGTCTGTCTGTATGGCTGTCTGTCTGTCTGTAACGACCAACGCGTATAACTCAAAAACCGCTTGTTTGATTTTAATGAAATTTGGTACCTTGGCTGGATCTTGCGTCGAGATGGTCCCATTTAAAAATGAACAAAATCCACCAAGCACAAGCCAAATAAGAGGGTGGGGGTAGATTTCAAAAATTAGAGTTTATGTGAAAATATGGCGTGTGTGATATCTAACGAAAGGTAATTGAGTCTGGAGTTAAACAAAATTAATTTTAGTTTAAAAAAAGGATGGGGGTAGATTAAAAAAATTAGAGATTAAGAGAAAATATGGCGTGTGTGATATCAAACGAAAGGTAATTGGGTCTGGAGTTAAACAAAACATATTTTAGTTTTTTTAACAAAGGGTGGGGGTAGATTTCAAAAATTAGAGTTTAACTTAAAACATGGCTTGTGTGGTATCAAACGATAGGTAATTGAGTTTGGAGTTGAATAAAATATATTTAATTTTTTAGTTATATTAGCTCACCCGTACTCTACATCTATAGAACCTAGTGTGAGCTTAGGTGCCCATATATTGGCAGAGTTTTTTTTAATCCCTTCTGGTTGTCAAGATATTTGCATTGAAAGTTGCATCTTAAAAATTTTCTGCTTAGACATTTTAATCTTAGGTATGGGCAATGCTTTAAAACAATAGAGACTTATTGGAAGTGAAATAAGGTCTAGTCCTAATAATGCTAACAGTATATTGACATCTACGCTTGCGCACTTGCGCCGTAAAATAAGACAGACCTTAAGAAAGCTTGTTCTAGACTTTATTAGTGCAAAATAAAAGTAAAAGACTTATTGGAAGTGAAATAAGGTCTGGCACGAATAATGCTAGCATTATATTGACATATACGCTTGCGCACTTTCGCCGTAAAATAAGGTCGACTTGACTAAAGCTTTTGCTAGACTTTATTAGAACACGAATAAAGTTATGCACTTATTTGTGTAACTTGGCCATACGGTCGGAGAGCGGGCATGCGAGGAAAAATTTGCGCTGTTGCCAATGCTACCTGTGAGTATGGAATTATAGGATTGAAATATTTTAGGCGGGTTTTTAGAGGTCGGCATCTTCGTCTCTTAAATTACGTAACGCTTTTTGACGTTGCTATTTGTTATAGAAATGTGCTTTTTGTACTACTGTAATGTTTGTTGGCAATAAAAGATATTCTATTCTATTCAAGGGGTGAAGGGGATGTGTGTTAGAGTATATTTGAAAACGTATATTTCGTCAAATGTTACTTACGAGTTTAGAATCACTTAAATTAAAAGTTAAATCTATCTAGACTTAAGAAATATTTATGCTTAAAATAAATGAAAAAAAGACAACATTAGTATGTACTGCCGATTCGGCCACACTTTTTAAGTACTTACAAGTATATACAGGGTGTCCCCTAACTTAGGGGCCATAGTGCAGCAGGTAATAGACGAGATTATTTCCGATAAAAAAGTTTATATAACATGGGGGTCAACACACATGGGAGTGGAGGGGAGAAGGGTTTTGCAAAAAAAGAAAATCTGTCCCAGCCAACTAAATGCCCAGCTAATTGTGATTCAAACTCTCTTTTTTTGGATAAAATCACAAGTTGGGGAAAGACAGGCTGTCAAAATAACCTCGAAAAATGTATAAAAAATAATAATTAAGATTTTTTAAAAATTTTTGCTTACTGATTCTTTTAAAAAATATCAATAATATTTTATTATTATGTCTCCCTAGAGACGTCATTTTCTTAACAAAAAATGTTTTTTCTAAAAAAAATTGACCGCATAATTTTTTTTAAAAATATTTTTATTTAAAATTATTGCTTTTGTTCTACTACACGACTTTATTTAATTTCATATTTTTTTAAAAAGTTATTACCAAAAAAGGTAAAAAAATTGACAACTTTGATGCTCTGTATCTCGACAAAGAATGAGTTCTGACCCATGCATTATATGAACTTTTCTATCAGACATGACCTCCGCTATCACCTGTTGGCATATGGCCCCTAAGTTATAAAACTTAGTATAGTAATTTTGCGCCGAAACCTGGAGATTAAAATTTATTATGAAATTGGCAATCAGTGCTATATCTTGAAATCCCTTGCAACCCGTTATACCGCCCCAAGCACCTTTGCGATTTGTACAGAGAAATTCTCGCTCGACCTCCTCGTTTCTACTTTGTAATTTAGGGATTGCAAAGGGTTTTAATAGATGGCGCTAATAGTCAAGCCGTAAATATTTTACCTCTAGCTTTCGGCGTAAATTAACTTTATATACTAGTTGCAAAAAGTTAGCAAAGAGTGTAGCGGGACGGGTACATACCTACTAATCTTATGTGACTTATCTATGCAACTATTAAAGAATTTTTTTTTAATTTTTTTTCCAAAAATATATTTTTTTAATTACTTTCACTGTCCTCCTTTTGGAAGATCGAAATTGGTGTAAACCTAACTTTTATTATATTAATCGAAAACGTATTTTAACCTGTTCAGGCACGTCCAGGTTAGGACACGGTTTCGATCAAATGACCAAGGTTAGGTCAACACCAATTTGGCCGTCCCAAATCAAATTGAGGACAGGAGAGCTATAATTTTATTTTATTCAATAAATTCCAAAAAAAAATTGGCAACGTCGCGGTGCCGTGTCCATAGACGCTCTTCTCGTTTCTTACGACGGTTTCTTGAAGTTTGTCAGCTGAGCTGTACCTTTTTTCAACTAACCATTTATCAGTCCATGTTTTTGGTGTTCTCTGTTTGTTTTCTTTGAGGGTGCGATCATGATTAACGCCGTGTGCACAAAATACAGTCAGCACCTTTTTATTTAAGACAATGACAGTTTTACTTTTAATAGGGCTGTCTAACAAAACATATGATCCAATCCAAGATGTCTTCCATAGGACAAACAAACGGATTTTCCATAAGCCGTAATGTTAAAAAAAACGTAAATTTTACAAAAACGACAAGAGCTTTAGTCTCAAAAATTATTCAGTTTTAAGACGAATCCTTTGTGCATATGGCAAAAATGCGTTTTTCTTAAAAATATTAAACTAAAGGGAGTAAATCTGAAATAAAAGGGACCATGTTTTCTTTAAAAAACTAGGTTATGTTTTTGTTTATTTTGTTTTTTTTAACTTTTTTTCTAGTTTTTCTTACTTATTTTAAATATTACATGGGCGCACCAAGGGGGTGGGCTCGGGGCCCGGACCCCCCAAACCACATATTTTCCATATATTTCATGAATAAAGAAAAAAAATTGCATAAAGTACATCGGTAGGTATCGGGCCCCCAAAGGTTTCGGGTCCCCTCAAAACATATTTCTGGGTGCACCACTGATTAATATGATTTCATTGAATATGAAGTTTTTTGACCAATGAATCAATGAACTATCAGCCCAAGGTAGGGGAAAGTGGATAAGTAGTTCTATTCGAAGAGCTCATTTCAAGGCTCACTTAACAGAGAAGAAATTGAAATAGACTAAACTTTCTCTAAACATTTCTCATCAGATTCAGGTGTTCTATTAGGACCTTTTGTAATATGTTTATTTAAAAATAAATAAGAAAACATTATATAAAAAAAGCTTGCAAAATTAAAATACAGTTTTTCCTTGTCATTGGCCTCACACACCATAGATCACCATATGTTTTTCCATGAATTATAATACATAGGGCTTAAGTACAGTCAAACTTAAGGCTCATTAGCTCACAACAGTACTGTATAAATTTTACAACAGGGCCAGAGAGGACATGACAGGACCCAATATTCTCTGTTGTATTACTACTGTTACTATTACTTTTATTACTGTTTTTTTGTAACAATATTCGCTCAATTATGTATCTAAAAGTTTACGTAAATAAATATATACTCTACTACAATTGGGTATAACAGAATACGACAGGACTCATCAGGACTTAAAGTTTTTTTGATAGAAATTGAAACAAAAATCTGAGAGAACTTTACCTCAGATGTACCGTAAGCACTTAAGCGCGATCATGCGTTTAATAGCGATTAAGTCTTGTCTTGCAATGCCTTGTTACGGTGCATCTGAGGGTTATTTGTTTTGCTTGTGGTCGTCAAAGTCAACAAAGATAACTTTTTTGGTCATCTATTTTTTGATGCCATAAAATTTTTTTTTGCTGAGAACAGTATTGTAGAAATTTCACAACAGGACTTGTAATAGGTCCTGTCGGATGCTATACAAATTTTACGGTGTACAAGTTATAGAAAAAGTCCAGCTTCAGGTGTCAAAAAGCATGGAAATAATGGAAAATTTGCACCAAAATAGTTTAAGATAAAAAGAGGTTTGAGTTAGGGAGATTGTCAAATTTACCAGTTTATTCTACTAACTGTTTTGAGGTCTGTAAAATAAATATTTATTAAAGAAAAAGAAACTTTGATGATACAGGACTCCACTGGACACTATACAGGACGCTACACTACCAAGAATTTATTTAAGAGTTTTGTAGGATGGTGTACAAATTTGGTTCAGCTCATTACCCACACTTTAACCTCATATCGTTTTCCTTTTCTTTTTTCTCTGGACCCTTTTTTCAGCCATCATTTTTAACATTTTTCAACTGTTTTGAAACAATAATCCATTCAGGAGGGACCCAGTCAGGATCATTGCTTTATTCTAGTTTTGAAAGTTGCTTGCCTAGAATAGTAAAAAAGTCATAGAGAAATATTTCGTACAGTTTAACATTTAACATGTTACACTTCTGCAAAAGGTCCACTCGAGCACAAAAAAAGATCCCAATAGAAAATGTTGCCAAAATGGCAGTTACATATTTATCCAAAACAAAGCTGACAAAAAACTTTCGAATATTTCAATTTTTCCTGTGTTAAGTCAGGTAATAGAGCACTTATCCACTTTCTTTGAGCTGATACCTAGTTCATTTAAATCAGGATGATTTTTTAAGGTCAAAATACTTGGCATTCCATCAAAACTAACATTTTCAAGATCTCCATAGCTGCACAGCTCATAACAGCACAGAAACTAATAATAATGATTCAAACTGAGTAAAAAACTGAAAAAAGTTTAAAAAACAAAAGTAAATAAAAACATAACCTCACTTTTTGAACAAAACATGGTCCCTTTTATTTAATAAAAAACGCAACTTTCTTAAGGGTCAATACTTAAAACAGCATCTTTGTTGTAAATTAAATCGTTTCCCTTTTTTTTTTAAATTACGTTTTTGTTAACATTGCAGCTTATGGGACATCGCTTTGTTTGTCCTATGGCAACCATTGAACAGCTGATCGTGACAGTTCGTTAGACAAGCTAATTTTATACCAACATGACATATCTATTTAATTTTTGAAATATTTCTGGTTAGGAAATATGTTTATATGATGTCAAAGTCACACAAGTATAACTGCGTATGGCAAGGACAATATATAATAAGGACGGAACCCCATTATTAGAAGCCAAGTTTTTCACTAAACTTTAATTTGATTAATAATGTCCAAACAAATACAAAAGGAACCTCTTTATTGTTACAAAATTCTATGTGATTCTATTACATTTCTTGGTCCCTTCAAAGAATAACATAAATTGGGTTCATTTTTTAAACCTGTGTTATTAGCGGGAAACTCCTTTCGATTGAAATACGCCAATAAAAAAATACAAAATTGACAAATGACAGACAGAAGACGTCCGGTGAACTCCCGGCGCGTCTGGTTAAAATTCACACGGTAAAGGATCAGGCACACCTCTTATGGGATTTCTGTAATCCGTCAAACTTCATGACATTTTGGTATGTTGTAGCAACCTTTCTTATCAAAAGTTTTTATGGGCCCAACTCAAATTAATGACCAGTTTTTGAAATACAGGGTGTTCAAGTGATAATGTCCAAGAAGCATAATGGCTCTTTAGACGGGATTTCCAAACATATACGCAATGTTAGTATTACATATATATACAATTTATTTATTATTTTCAATCTGTACCTTTAAAACATTATCTACAGAGTGTTTAACTAAATATTAGTCGAAAGTGTTAAAAAGAAACATGCGTTAGTGTGTTTTAGATTAAATCTTTCGTATCAAAAGTTCTTATGTGCCAACTTAAATGAATGACCAGTTTTTAAAATACAGGGTATTGCAAGTGGTAATGTCCAAGAAGCATTATAGCTCTTTAAACCCCGTCCCAATCACTTACGCAATGTTACTATTTCAATTTTTTACGATTCGTTTATTATTTTCAATCTGTACCTTTAAACCATTGTCTATAGGGTGCTTAAACAAATATTAGTCAAAAGTTTTAATGAGTAACGAGCATTATAGCTTTTTACAGAGCACGGCACAGATGCACAAAATGCTTAAATATTTTTTTAAAGTATTTCAAAAATGATATTTGCCACACTCTGTAATAAATTTAATACTTACTAAGTCAAGAATCATTAAAAAACTAATAAATAATCTATATGTAATAGTAACATTTCGTTTATGTTTGGAAAACCCCTCGTCTAAAGAGCTATTATGTTTCTTAAACATTATCACTTTCAATAATCTGTATTTCAAAAACTGGAAATAAATTTATGTTTGGCCCATGAGAACTTCTGATGAGCAAGGTTTGATCTACAGCATACTATAGCTTGTTTCTCATTAAAACATTTGACTAATATTTACCTAAACACCCTGTAGATATTGTTTTAAAGGTACAGATTAAAAATAATATATAAATCGTAAATATATGTTGTAGTAACATTGCGTTTATGTTTGGAAAACCCATCTCAAGAGCTATTATGCTTCTTGGACATTATTACTTTCAACACCCTGTATTTCAAAACTGGTCAATAATTTAAGTAAAGCCCATGAGAACTTCTGATGAGCAAGGTTTAATCTACAACATACTAAAGCTTGTTTCTCATTAAAACTTTCGACTAATATTTACTTAAACACCCTATAGAAAATGTTTTAAAGAACAGATTTAAAATAGAAAATAAATCGTAAATATATGTAATAGTAACATTGCGTATATGTTTGGAAAACCCCTCTAAAGTGCTATTATGCTTCTTGGACATTATCACCTTCAATACCCTGTATTTCAAAAACTGGTTTTCAAATTAATGAGTTGGGCCCATGAGAACTTTTGATCAGAAACGTTCAGTCTACAACATGTCAAAATTTCGTGAAGTTAGACGGATAACAGAAATCCCATAAGAGGCGTGCCTGATCCTTTTAACCCGAATCATGAACGCACTCCGGATGGGGACGATCATATTAAAAGCGCGTTCCAATAACTCTTTTTTCCGACCGCTTTTTAAGGTCAAGCACTGTTGAAATAAAGTCGTTGCCGTATTAATGCTAACCTTACTTTGGACTTTCCAATAAGTCTCTAATATTGTTTTTTCCCGCGTAGTAGGCGCTGGAGTAAAACAAGTGCCAGGCATTTTTAGATCAGAAGACCAGTCTTCGAGAAGCCGACAAACAGTCAACATCTCCTGAAGATGCCATCCACTCGAGATGGCGAAACGTCGAGAACGAATTTCCAACGACGACGGCCGAACAGCCCGAAAGCACACCCACCATTATTTTGTATAGTTTTATTTTAGTCTCGGTATGGTCACCCACTATTTTTAATGTCATCTTAAAATTGCCTAAACTCGTCTGGAAACCTTGGAATTATAAATATTGATACTTATTTTAAGCCATGGGGTACTGCCTAACAATGCACTGTTTCTTTATAATCTACGTTTTGTAGAAAAATTAGATGACATTAAAATAGTGGGCGAGTGTAATAATTTTTGTTTTCTGAGCTTTAATTAGTTTTCTTATTTTCTGATTTGAGAGTTTTAGTAACATTTAGATATTAAACCTTTTATTGTTAAACCATATTCCTCTTAAAGTTCGGTAATTCGATACATTCCTTTGGGGGTATGATAAGGATAATAATATTTTGAAATTCAGGTCTTAGAAATAAGTTTACGCTTAGATTTTCAATAGTTAGCCAAACAATGTTCAGCTTTTCAATCCATTTCTATGGGTTTGTTGAAATTTACATTATTAATAAGCTTAAAGAATAGTTTAAAAAATAATTTTTACATTTTTTGACCAAACTATAAAAAAGAAATTTTTTAAAGACCAATACTTTTTTTAAGCTATTGGTAAAGATTTTTAAAGGTAATATAATAAATATACTTATGGATATTATTCTAGTTACTTGTTTTATTTTTTAGTCATAAAACAAAAAAATATATTCTACATCATGCTGGCGGCTACCTTAACTAAAAAGTCGTCAACTATATTATTAGGGACATATTGGAATAAAACCTGACATTATTTTAGAGTCGACGTTATTCTGACACATTTACACAGAAAACTAACAGCTGACTTCTCAAAATTGACATACCAAAGCCAAATTTAATAATAAAGTCGCTAACTTTTATTTAATAAATACCGACACTAATAAATTCGGTTCTTAAATACACAGAGGACAAATTTTGAAGGAAAAACACACATCCGGCTACCACGCCTCTTAATATTTGAAACCCCCATCCCCGCATCCCCCCTCCTTATTACCTCACACAAGCCTCTTAATATTTGAAATTCCCATCCCCCCTCCTTATTACCTAACACAAAATATACATACTCTTTTACCCGTCTACCAACATAGCTGTAAAGCAGATCCAACCATCAAAATATTAAAATCCAAAATATTTGAAACCCCCATCCCCGCATCCCCCCCTCCTTATTACCTAACACAAGCCTCTTAATATTTGAAACCCCCATCCCGCCCCATCCCCCCTCCTTATTACCTAACACAAAAAATACATACTCTTTTACCCGTCTACCAACATAGATGTAAAGCAGATCCAACCATCAAAATACTAAAATCCAACACCTACCTGACGCACGCCTGCGCCGTCGGGCTGGTGACATTTGACTCATTTAATTTGACAGACATTTCAGACGTTTGACAGCTGGCATTTGACACTGACATTTGACAGTTGCCACTTCACTTAGATCATCACCCTGCCACCGAGGCATCCTGCTACCACGCCTCTTAATATTTGAAACCCCCATCCAGCCCCATCCCTCCCCTCCTTATTACCTAACACAAAAAATACATACTCTTTTACCCGTCTACCAACATACTGATAACATAACACTCCATTTTTCCTTACCTACTTTCCAAACTCCAATTTTTAATACCCACCACAAAAAAACATATCGTACTATTGGGCTCTTGTGCCCCGCCCACCAATACAAATGATAACATCATACGCCATTTTTCTTTTTACCTACTTTCCAAAACTCGATTTTTTAATGTCTACCACATAAAAAACTTTTTATAATTCGACTACATGTATCTGCGTGTGACCTTGACTGGGCCACTTTCGGTAACTTGAACCTTAGCGTTTTCTTATGGGAATTTACATGGGAAATTATGCAGAACTCTTGCTGCCTATTTACTTCATATGCTATTTGAGTCGATCTTTGACTAAGCAAGAACGTGTTTACACGACCACCGAGCGAAAATGTTTGGCATTGGTTTGGGCGATAGAGAAGGTCATTACAGATCATTTTAGCTTAAAATGGCTTCATAGCTTGAGAGAGCCCAGTGGAAGACTTGCTCGTTGGTCTGTAAAACTGCAGCAATATGACTTTGAAGTAATCCATCGGAAAGGGAAAGATTTAGTTGTCCCGGACATGTTATCTCGTGCAGTACCCATGATTGATACAATTTCGCAGCCCAGAGATGCTTCAACAGCAATCAAAGATCGATGGTACCAAAAGATGGTAAAGAGGGTCGTAGAATCACCGTTAAAATTTATGAATTGGAAATACACTGATAATAAGTTGTATAAATATGTCAAACAAGAATACCCTCAACTTTCACCATCTAACGAATATTGGAAAGAGGTAGTCCCCAAAGATCATAGGCGTAGAATTATTGGAGAAGCTCACGATCCTCCTACCGCAGGACATATGGGTGTGTATAAAACTTTCCACAGACTGGCAGAAAAATATTACTGGCCAAAAATGCGCCAGGACGTGGCAACTTTTGTAAAGAAATGCTTTGTCTGTGCAGCTCATAAAGGTGATACACAAGGTGTATCTGATCAGATGATATCTCACCGAAAACCAACTCGTCCTTGGGAAATTATTTCAACAGATTTATGTGGACCTCTACCTCGTTCGACAAAGGGTAATTGCTGGATTCTCGTCGTTACGGACTATTTAAGTAAGTTTTCCTTAGTTTTTCCAATGCGAACAGCCCCTACTCAAGCTGTTGTCAAGCATCTTGAGGAGCAAGTATTTATGGTCTTCGGAGTACCCCGTTTGCTACTTTGTGATAATGGTCTCAGTATAAAAGTAATGAGTTTAAACGTTTCGCTGAGGGTTATCAGGTTAAAATTCAGTATAATCCGTATTAGTCTATGGACAAATCAAGTTAAGCTAACTTTGTTAAGGGCATCCCATATATCAGGTTTTGACTTGTTGTCATTCTGGTAAATGCGTTTTTAGCTCACACATATACTATACTATAGTAGTGTGAGCTATGGTGATCCTAATTTTTTCGAGAAGCTATGGTGATCCTCATTTTTTATATATCTTTGCGTTTCAGATGATTTTAAACTTTTTTGTCGCGCTGTCTGTCTGTCTGTATGTCTGTCTGTAACGACCAACGAGCATAACTCAAAAACCGCTTGCCCGATTTCAATGAAATTTGGTACCTAGCCTGGGTCTTGAGTCGAGATGGTCCCATTTAAAAATGAACAAAATCCACCGAACACAAGCCAAGTAAAAGGGTGGGGGTAGATTTCAAAAATTAGAGTTTATGTGAAAATATGGCGTGTGTGATATCAAACGAAAGGTAATTGAGTGTGGAGTTAAACAAAATAAATTTTACTTTAAAAAAAGGGTGGGGGTAGATTTTAAAAATTAGAGTTTACGTGAAAATATGGCGTGTGTGATATCAAACGAAAGGTCATTGAGTCTGGAGTTGAACAAAATACATTTTAATTTTTGTTTTTTAAGGGGGGGGAGTTTCAAACATTTGAGTTTAAGTCAAAACATGGCTTGTGTGGTATTAAACGGGAGGTGATTTAGTCTGGAGTTGAATAACATATATTACCGTTTTTAGTTATATTAGCTCACACGTACACTATAACTATAGTACCTAGTGTGAGCTTAGGGGCCCATATATTGGCAGAGTATTTGAAAGATATGGCGGATTCAAAATGGTGGAAAGGCGTATCTTTAAAAAAATTGTAACTTTTTTATTTCTTATCCGATTTTCATGGAAGAAAGTTTGAAATACTTGCTTTGTAATGTACTTAAAAATATATTGGTCAGAAAATATGTATTTTTTTGTATTTGTCAAAAAAATAAAAAAATTAAACTATTGGAGCTAGAAAAAAAAAGTTTACATAAAAAAGATAGCTATTTTATTTCTTTATTTAAATCTGGTTCAATTGTTCCAATGCGTTAATTAGTTTTTAAGTTATGTCCAAATAACTGGAAAAAAATAGGGGTCTTTGGGGTATATTTAAAAATTATGCTTGTAATGAAAACCATAAGAACTTTTGGAAAGTAACTTAAATTTGTTTAACATACTTAGCAGATCAGGTTTTGACTTATTGTCATTGTGATAATCGCGCTTTTTTTTAAATATGGCGGATTCAATATGGCGGAAAAGCATATTTAAAAACAAATTGTATCTTTTTTATTTTTTATCCGATTTTAATACAACAAAGCTTAAATTCCTTGATTTGAAATGTATTAAAAAAATACTTTTTAAAAAATGTATTTTTTTTATAATTCGAAAAAAAATCGAGTGAAACAAGTGACAAAAATGATTTTATTTATTTTATTTTTTAATTGACTCCCATATACGGACGTCGCTGAAGGGTTTGTCTTTAATTAAACCTAAGTGACTTACACATTCTTAAAAATAAAAGTTTATTTCCTACAATAAAGTATAAAACACATTTTTGTCAATTTAGCTTAGTTTCTGAGAAAATTGGAAAAAACTTGTAACAGAATTAATTTGTTTGGTGATTTGTAAAAATTGATGTAAGTTGCACAGGCCTGTGAAGTTTTAATCTGAATATAAATCTTACATTATTATACACGTTTAAAAGGAAATTTTATTGTCTACAATCGACTATGGGTCACAATTTTTGATAGAGAGCTTGGTTTTTTAGATAATCGGGTAAAACCTATGTGGTTTCTTTAATTTTTTTATATTTTCTTAATAAACGAACGCCGCTGGAGAATTTGTCATTAGCCTGACCCCACTGACTAATACATTGTTAAAAAGGAAATTTTATTTTCTACAATAAACGGCAAAACAATTGTTTTTCCAAACAGCTTAATTTTTGAGAAAATTGGATAAAACTTAGTGATAAATTGATCAATTTAGTGATTTTTTAAAATTGATTTTATTTACGGACGCCCTTAAATTGTTATAGATAAAACTACCATTGTCTTATTATACATCATTTACAAGGCAATTTTATTGTCTATAACAAAGTGTGTATTTTTTGATATAGAGCTCGGTTTTTAAGAAAATCGGGTAAAACCTGTAATAAACATGTTTCTTTTTACCTCAATAAACGGACGCCGCTGGAGAGTTTGTCATAAGTCGTACCCCACTGACTTATTGAATGTTGAAAAGGAAATTTTATGGTCTCCAATAAAGATTAGTACATATTTTTCCCTAAGCTTAGTTTTTAAGAAAATTTGAAAAAAATCAAAAAATTTCAGGACTTGGGGAGCCTGGGGGGTAAAATTAAAAATACTAATATAATTTTATTTTTAAATAAGATTTTACACATTTTTGATTCATTTCTATGTCATTGTGTCTTTAGGGCGTCATTAGATACATTTTTAGAAATTCGAACACGACTATATGAGGGAGGATAAAAAAAATTAAACCAAAAACTTGCCCGGCAACATCCAAATCGTTAGTCTGTGACCTATTCTCAGCTAGGATCCATTGTCAAACTGCGGTCCTCATATTTTGCATACTCAACTATCTCTGGCACCTGCACTATATTGTAAAACTTTCGTCGATTGACATTCACTTCAATAACAATAACAACGTTGTTTGATAATACTATACTATACACTATATTGACAGTTTCGCATTACAAACTGACAGTTAATCTTTCAAAATTGACATACCAAAGTCGAATTTATAAATCCCGTCGTTTATTTTCCATTAATAGTGGCGTCACTATTAAATCCGGCTCGTATAATACACAAAGGCCTAATTTTGAAAGGACACAGCTGTTCTTATAATGAGAAACTCTCAATATAGTGCCCGGCCCTAATGTCCATCAAACAACGATAACAATATTAACAGAAATCATCTGTTTTATTAGAGGCCTCAGCTGCGTAAAGCCGCGCGCTGCCTTCCGCGTACGGTAATACACCTTCGGTAGTCGTTTTGGTGACAACGAATGGTATTTTTATTGAGACAAATATAAAATATACATTCATATAAGACTTGTATACACCAAATTAAAGAAAAATGTTTATTCTAAAACTTTTATTTATTATTTTTTTAAATTTTGCTTTGTTGTTAATAAAAATGTAGGTTAAACTTTACCAGCCATTCAAAAAAAAAGTAAAAATTCAGTTATTTTATTTTTTCTAAAAAAAGGAAGCAAAATTTTAAAAAATATAATAGAAAGTTATTTTATTGCGGCTGTTTACTGATTCATTTGCCATTTTTGCAACCCTCTACGACTATTTTTAAGAGATACATCGTTTTAAAAAGTATCGTGCAAAAAAAAGTGGTGGGGGCCATATCTTCAAAAAAACGCCAGAATGACAACAAGTCAAAACCTGATCTATGGAGTGCCCTTAACAAACTTGGCTTATCGGCAAAAAGTTGGCACGACTTGCACACGAAACCCCTTTTTAGGCTGATTCGTCCATAGACTATATTATCACCCCAGAGCGAATCCAACAGAAAGGACGAATCGTACGTTAAAAACCATGTTATGTTGTTATGTGAAAGACAACCACAGGAAGTGGGACGAACAAATGCATAAACTTGCCTGCGCGATTCGTACTGCAACCCATCATATACGTGAATATTACGTATATGCAACCCATGAGACAATCAGGATGTCTCCTTTCTTTGTTAATTTCGGTAGGAATATGTGTTTGTCAGGAAAAGATTACTCCAACCCAGTTTTGTTATCTGAAGAGAATGGTGTACAATCTGCAGCTGAAAGTAAGAACGAAGGTTTCCGGAAGCTCTATGCTGATGTTAAGAGAAGGCTAGAGGTGGCGGGAGAGAAAAACGTAGTTCAGTATAATTTGCGTACAAGGGTACCCAACTTTGTTGTGGGTCAGCGTGTTTGGAAGAACAATTATGTGTTGTCAGATGCTGCGAAGTTTTTCTCGAAGAAGTTAGCACCGAAATTCGTTGGTCCTTATGTGATTAGGAATAAAACTTCTCCTGGGATATTTGAGCTTCAGGAACCATCGGGTAAAGTACTACCAGGAAGCTGGCATGCCAAAGACCTTAAGTCGGCAGCGGACCTCTCCGATTAACCTTTTTGGGTTAATCGTCTTGAAGTTGGGCGGGGGGATTATGTAACGTGTCATTTTTACGCTTAAGACACACATTACATATTTGTTTTATTTATGTAAATAACCAAAGCTCTTCGACTCGTTTTTCTCTACACAAATTAAGGGTATTTTATAGAGCTAAGTTTTGAGGTTATATATTGTCCAGGAAGTTACCTTACAGAGGAGGCATTCCATCATATTGTTGTAGGCACTGCGCACTTCGTATTGTTTAGGCATCGTAATTGGAATCTGAGATCACAGGTTCGGGAACAATCACATAAAAACATCTTTGAAATTGGGAATTTTGTTCTTTACGTCCTGAATTAAACAATCAGCTGTTTTAGCGACCGCGTACGTTCAATAAATAGACGAAATTAGAAAAGTATTCTAATCCAATCTACTCGGTATAATTCTGGGGAATGGCGGCGTTGCCACATCACAAATGGTTTCAGTAACAGGAAAGAAACATTTAGATAGACATTTCTTTCATCTATGTTGGACATTCGCTTATGTTTATTTTCGAGGATATTAGGACAATGATTTCTCATCCGAACCTCTTCTTCTGCACGGATTAGCTAGTTTTTGTAGCACGAAAACATATTTAGGTCCACGGTTTGACCAGGAACAACTGAGGCCCCACTTTGATATCTTTATTACTTTGATAAGGAGAAGATAAAATAAATACGAGTTATGCACTTTTGTAAATTGGATAAAAACCAAGACTAAAAGAATAAACAAAATCGTATTATTATATTATATAAATTAATATATAATCATAGTTAAATAAAGTTAATATCTAGCTCAGTTAGTCGGATTGAAGGGTTATGTAGGGCTAGCTAGTGGTGAGCAAACTTAACATCTGAACACTCTTATGCCGAGTTTAAGCAGTAGTTCAATGTGTATTTTTAGGTTCAAGTTCAGAAACAACTTTATTAATGTAAAAATGTTTTACAAAAATGGCGTCAAACTATATGAATCTTAGAAAAAACATATATAAAGACCGAGGGAAACTTTTGACTAAAACTATAACTAAAATACAACTAAATTCTACACTTAGTATGGCTTTACTCATATGGGAATGGGTTGAGTGTTCGAATATTCCTGGGTTTGATGCATGCTCTGATCTCCAGTAATTGATTTTACAGTTGATGGTTTCAATGCTAAGCTTGTTATAGTCTAACTGGTTATTTTCCTCCTACTTGCTATGTTGGCAGGGGTCCGGTTGTGCATCTCGAAAATCCTCGTTTATAGAAATGACCATCCGTAGAAATAGATCTGACAACACCTCAACGCGCAGAGGACGTATTTTCAATATTCCTTTGCTTGATGCTGCCCCCTATAGACCGGTACCGAAGTGCTAGTGTATTTCGTCATTGGTTAGTTCAAAAACCGCGGGAGATTTGTCAGGCTCACAAACTTAAATTCTTTAGGATTTTTGGTTTGCGAGTTTTTTTAAATGCGTTTGCATTCTTGTTTGAATTTAACCGGGAAAATTTGGTTGGTACGGTGCCCCACCCAAGTTGGGGAATGGTTTCCGGCATCTTAAATTTTTTTCGGACGTGTCATCTCTCTTTCCTAAAGAATTTTGGCTGGGTCGACAACATTTTCTGGGATCGCCATTGTTTTTTGGGTTACTGGCACTGCAGCGATTGCAGGATATTTCCCAGAGACTGTAGAAGTGAGTCCGTCGTTTTGTCGTATTTAAGTGACGGCTCACATCCTCTGCATTGAGAGATTCAAGGTGGTCTACGCCATATTTCTACTAGGAAAGAAATTGGTAAGTTCGATTTTATTTTTTTTATTTGGGTATTCTTCAAGATAATATTTGCCTTCCAAATTGTAACTGTGTTCGTGTGAAATGTAATTTTTCGACAAAAGACGTGGGGAATTTTTGGAGTTTTTTTTAAATTTTTTTCTCCTTTATTTTCAGCACTGTCCACTCCACCAACGGGACGGTTGTGCTAGTTACTGGTAGGAAGCCGGTGGTAGCACTGATACAACCCTGGGAAAGGTATGTTAGGGTTATTTTAGTTCATCTGTTGAAATCTGCTTTATTTTATTGAGTCGACATGGGGTTCTTGATTTAAGTTACTCGGTATAGGGGAACCTCGTGCAAAACCGACGAATTCCAGGAAACTGAAATATTTCATTTTCCACAGGGTTTTTCCGCTCGGGCAAGAATTAGCAGTTTAAGACCATGTGCTGCCCTAGCGTGATGTGCTAAGCAAGCACGAGGGAGGGCGCGAGCAGAACGGGACCTGGAGTAGCAGAAGAATGCCTGGAGGAACACCACTTTCCAGATTTTCAGTAACTAAGAGAAATAGAAAGTACCAAGGTAGGAGTTTTCTTCAATTTTATGCAAGCAGCTATTTTAGATATAATTTTTTTTCATATATAATTTTTTTTTATATATAATTTTCACCATATAATTTTAACATTGCTTGTAAACGCAAGATAAGGTATGACGTCATAACCCCAATTTTGCGGTATAATTAAGTTAAATTTTATTGTGAAATTGCTATTGCGATTATTTTGGCGCTGACTTGTTTCCACCAATTTCATTAATTCCAGTATTATTCCAGGTTTCAAAATTTTTTTTTTGTGGTCAATTTCATTTTCCATTTGAATTATACAAGATGAACTAAATCTTTTTGTTATTTGTACAATTGAATGAACCAACTTTGCAGAGACAAGAGAGAGATGAGGTTATATTTTTTTAGCGGTTTCCTTACATTGTTTTACCTCATGGGGTAGATCTCGGACTGGGTTGCTGTCTGTCTCATTCTACCCAACGTAGAATGATGACAGCAGATATTTGGTCCGGATCTTCCCTATGATGGAATGATTTTGGAGGTGTATTTTTTTCCACAATCATTTATATAATGGAGTCTCACACTACTGACTCAAATGTAGGTACACTGTGACCTGTTGGAGATTCTACCTGTAAAGTGTTTCTATTTGTGTCATTTTGACTCATTCAGAATCTTTTATTAGTCAATTTTTTTGGTTTTTTAATTACACAAATACTCTGGAAGTCTCGGAAGTAGGTAGAGTTTCATTGTTTGGGGTTTTATTTTTTTTTACGGGTATGCGCACTCGCAAGGAGATCCCTATCACGCTCGAGAAGCGGCAAGTGCGCGGAAATGTTGGTGTGTCTTGGTTTTGAAACGGTTCAGGTTGTAACCTGCAGGGAAAACTGTCGCAGGGAGTTTATTCCACAGCGATGCTGTTCTCCAGAGATATGAATTCTGGTATAATGAGATTCTTGGTGCCTCTATTTTGACAATAAATTGATGGTTACCGTCTGTTTGACGTGTTCGCCTAGTAGGTGCTACTCCCGGGGGGATCATACGTGCCAACTCTTCAGAGCATTTTCCGTGATAATACCTGTAGAAGAGAGATAGATCGCCCACAGATCTTCGATGTTCGAGACTATCCAAGCTACGGGTAAGTGCGGGGTCATTGATCAGCTTGATAGCTCGTTTTTGCACGGTGTTCAAAAGCATTAAGGTATGTTTGGGTGCCGCACTCCATATATGTGAGCAGTACTCCATAGTTGGTCGAATCTGGGCTTTGTAGAGTGTCAGCAGTTGGCTTGGTGTATACAGATGTCTTGTACGAAATAGCACCCCAAGCTTTTGGGACGCCCTTTTAGCTATATCTGCCACGTGACTGTGCCAAGACATGTTGGTCTCTGCAGTGACTCTTAAGATGTTCAACTGGCTCTGCAATGCGACAGCACTTCCAGATAGCATGATGTTTGGCTCACCGGTGCTGGTCTTTTTTGAAAACAGGGCTGCTTGGGTTTTTTGCGCGTTGAACTGTACAAGGTTTTTGTTGCCCCAGTCCTCTATTATCTCCAAGTCGTTATTTATCTGTGATATTGCAGTTAGTCTAAGGTAATGGAAGTCACGTGCGGAGAGACATGTGGGTGGTATGACTGAGGACACTACATTGCCATCATCTGCAAAGCAATAAAGTGGATTTACTGTTTTATCTATGAGGTCATTTATGTAAATCAGAAAAAGTGTTGGCGAAAGGATTGCTCCCTGTGGCACACCAGCATTTATTTGGCAAGAGTTGGAGTTCCGGCCATCCAGTGCAACATAAATGGATCTATTCTTAAGGTAACTCAAACCAAGTGCAAAGTCTCGGCGACAATCCCGTTGCTTTGAGCTTGTTGAGCAGATTTTCATGCCAGACTTTATCGAATGCTTTAGATATATCTAAGGCAATTGTTCTTGTTTCACCTCGCAACTCAATCGCTTTTTGCCATAAGTGAGTGACGTATGTAAGTAAATCGCCAGTTGACCTATATTTTCGAAATCCGTATTGCTTGTCGTTGATAATTTTGTACTTTTCCAAGTACTTGGTTAGGTGATTGTTCACAACTCTTTCCATTACTTTTGATATCACCGGAAGTAGAGCAATTGGTCTATAGTTTAACGGATCTGTCTTTTTTCCTTTCTTTGGAATGGGTTGTACTGCGGCAGACTTCCATGATGATGGATATACACCTTGCCTATAAGATAAATTGAATAATTTTGCGAAAGTTGGGGTGAGTTCGCTAGCACAATTTTTGAGTACTATCGCGGGAATGCCATCTGGACCCATTGCTTTGTTTGTATCCAACTTTTTAAGGGATTTTCGTATTTCTCTGTGATAAAAGGGTACCTCTGGCATACTGTGGGAAACCTTTTAATGAACGGTGGAGTTTTTCCATTTGGCACTGTTAGGTTTGAGTTGGAGGAAAAGATTTTGGCCAGCATATTGGCTTTTTCCTCTGATGTTGTGGCTATGTGAGTATTTTTATCTGTAAGTGGTGGTATGGATGACTTGGTGAAGTTTGATCCAACGGCTTTTGCAAGAGACCAAAAGGACCCTACTTGGACAATTCAGCAACCTGTTTTTTATTCTTTGATTGTATGTTTCTTTGGCGGCGTCAATAGTAATTTTGCAACTATTTCTGGCTTCTATAAATTCTGTGTGGTTTTCAGCGGTTTGTTGTCGTTTCCAAAGGTTATATGCTCTGTGTTTTTTCTGTACAGCCGTTTGACACTGGCTGTTGAACCAAGGTTTTGCATTAGCTCTGCGTTTTATTGTATGTGGGATATATGCTACAACGTTTGAGTTGAATTGTATTTTAATTAAGATCTTCTTTGTAAAACATTGATATTAAAACACTGTGGCGCTTAAAATTTTCTTATTTCTGAACCCCCCCTTCTCCACTGTATAAAAGTTACCGGGCATATCAATGTTTTACCTAGCTGGAAAATACAGTTCTGCTTCCAGATATTTGTTTAATTATTCAGTAATTAATAGAGTGATTACGACGTGCATTTACAGTGTCACAAATTGGCACCCAACGTCTTTTAGATTGCCACAAGGGCTATTTAAGAAGTACTAATATTACCTAATAATATTTAATAAATTTAGAAATTATGAGAAAAATATTAAATAAATAGTAATATACCGGTTGGGCCAAAAAAAACCGGACAATTTTTTTCATTATAAGTTTTGAACTATATTATCGATTTTAATGGGACAAACTGCACTTGACAAAGAATTATTCAGAGTTTTGACTAAATGTATTTTTTTGTCCGCCATTTGAAAATCCAAGATGGCTGACAAAATTAAAATGTACCATTCAAAGATGCTCGTTTATTCTTGTGAAGGGTACGTTTTAATTTCGTCTGCCATCTTGGATTTTGCGATGGCGGACAAAAAATATATTTAGTCAAAAGTCTGATGAATTCTCTATCAAGTGCAGTTCGTCTCATTAAAATCGATTAAATAGTTCAAAAGTTCTAATAAAAAAAATTGTCCGGTTTTTTTGGCCCACCCAGTATAAGGCATCTAAAGTTTGGTTGGTGCAGTTTTTAGGTAGATACAGTCAGAGCTGTCACAAGTACATTATGAAAGTACTTCAAGTACAAGTACCAAGTACATTAAGATTTGTAAAAGTACTTGAAGTACTAAGTACATTTTCTTTTCAAATGTACTTCAAGTACCAAGTTCATTATAAAAGTACTTGATTTTCCCCATGTACTGTACTTGAAGTACAATAAAAGTACTTGAAGTACAATAGAAGTACTTAAATAAAATAAAACATATAAAATAATAATATTTATGAAATACCTACATTGAAAAAAAACGGTATGGTAATTTTAAACGTTCATATACATACATATTCGAGTTTAGCATTCCGAAAATCATCAGAGTACCAATTTTCAAAATAATATGTTAAAAAATGTCATTTTAAAAAAATTGATGTTTATTAAAACTGCTTGGTTTTCACTATCTCCAACGTCGATCCCAGGGATACGAGTGATCCCCGTCTGGAACACGTCCTGATTGTCAGGAACAAGTGATCCATGCCAATCCACGACCGGACCGGTTTCGACCTTTTGGGCCATCCTCAGGTGAATATAGGCGATAGCTCCGTGTAGAGCATAAGTTTTTTGAAACCAACAGAAACAACTACTCCGAGGGAAAATACCCCTACCGGCATTGAATTATACTGATGGCTTGATGCTTTCGTTGGGAACTTGTTAAAACTGCTTGGTTTTCACTATCTCCAACGTCGATCCCAGGGATACGAGTGATCCCCGTCTGGAACACGTCCTGATTGTCAGGAACAAGTGATCCATGCCAATCCACGACCGGTTATGCTCTACACGGAGCTATCGCCTATATTCACCTGAGGATGGCCCAAAAGGTCGAAACCGGTCCGGTCGTGGATTGGCATGGATCACTTGTTCCTGACAATCAGGACGTGTTCCAGACGGGAATCACTCGTATCCCTGGGATCGACGTTGGAGATAGTGAAAACCAAGCAGTTTTAACAAGTTCCCAACGAAAGCATCAAGCCATCAGTATAATTCAATGCCGGTAGGGGTATTTTCCCTCGGAGTAGTTGTTTCTGTTGGTTTCAAAAAACTTGATTTTTATTGTTTAGTTTTAACACCCTTTATTTTAGAAATTGAGCAATTTCGGACGGAAGTATGTCGTTAAAATATTGTTACGGGTTCTCAACAACAATTAAAACTCGCAAATGTCAAAAACGATTTGTCAATTTATTTCGACAAATTATGTACAAAAACATGGACTTAAGCTTACTAATAACTTGCTAATAATTCACTACTTTAAACGGCCTATTAACTTCGTGTTAATATCTGGCGATCACTACCTTTGGTTATCTTTGACTGACTCGATGCGCGATATCCGGTCCTATTTATAGAGTCGTCGAACTTTCCGGAATTTTCCATCCTCTTTCGATTCCCGCTTATACTAGCCTTTTCTAGACCGCGGACCGTCCGCAGCACGAATGTGTCATAGATAACGCAACTAAAACCTAGACTAAGAATACAACCATAAGATAAATGAACCTAATACTACACTAAACCTAAATAAATTCTAACTATAAAATTTAAATAACTTAAATTTGTAACACTATCCTCCTCTTCAGGTTTGATCGTCTCGATTAACATTTGGCAGGTAAGGTTTTAGTCTGTCCAGATGAAGAACTTTCATCTTGGATTTCGGGCTTCTCTGGATTCGGTAGACTACATCATTAATTCTCTTAACAACTTTATAAGGTCCTTCCCATGGTGGTGTCAACTTAGGTGATCTTCCTTTCTTTCGTTGAGGATTGTATAGCCAGACTTGATCATTCTCTTTGAACCCTGAAGAGTTTGCTTTCAGGTCATATATTGCTTTCATGCCGTCACTGGCTATTTCTATTCGCTCTCTAACCACCTCATGGATATCGTGCAACTTTTGTACGTTCCACATAGTCATTAACTTCTAAGTGTTCTTCAGGAGAACCAAACATGATATCACATGGTAAACGCAGTTCTCTACCAAACAGGATACTAGATGGAGTAGCTCCTGTCGTATTGTGAATGGCGGCTCTGTAGGCCATCAAAAATAATGGAATATATTGGTCCCAATCTGTTTGGTGATCATCAATAACTTTGCAAAGATGTTCTTCTATTGTTTTATTAAATATTTTAACCATACCATCTTACTGCGAATGTAAAAAAATGTTCGTGTTTTATGTATTCCTAAAAGGTCACAGAGATTCTGGAAGAGCTTTGATTCAAAGTTTCTCCCTTGATCTGAATGTAGTTCCAAAGGAACGCCAAATCTGCTGAAAACATCATTTACCAGAACTTCTGCAACTGTAGCGGCCTCTTGGTTAGGCAAAGCAAAAACTTCTGGCCATTTGCTAAAGTAATCCATGACAACAAGGATGTATTTGTTGCCCTTTTTAGTTTCTTGAAATGGTCCTGCCACATCAATGACAATGCGTTCAAATGGCAGACCTACGTTACATTGTTTCATTTGACCTCTGGACCTTGTTTTGGGACCTTGCCTGGCTGCAAGGCGAACATCGGCGGCACCAGTTTTTCACATCTTGAAAGTAATTGACCGAATAAAATCGGTTTCGAATTTTGTCCATGGTTTTATTTATTGTCTACCATGCTCCTAGGAACTACTACTTGATTAATCACAGTAAGGCCATCGGCACTTTCCCAGGAACGTTTAAGAATGTTTTCTTCTACTATCAGTGAATCCCATTGTGCCCACAGTGATTTGAATACCATCCCTTGATTTGCGATATCTTGCCATGATGGTCGTGGCTTGTTCTCTACTTTTAATCGCAAAATGGGTCCTACATCTTTGTCGTCAAGTTGTGTGGTTCTAATTGAAGCCGACATCCATGATGATTCTAATTTTATCTGACGCACGTAGGTAATTCCTTCTTTCTAGTCAATTCTCCTGCAATGTTTACAATCTTCAGGGCAAGGTCTTCTGGACAATGCATCTGCATTATTATGCACCCTTCCCGCTCGATGCTTAATTTGATAATGGTATTGTTGTAGCTTTGCTATCCATCTCGCGACTTGCCCCTCAGGTTGTTTCATGTTCATAAGCCACTGTAACGCAGCATGATCCGTTCTAATCAGAAACCCTTGTCCGTAGAGATATTTGTGAAGGTGATCTACGGATTTAATGATGGCTAGGAGCTCCTTTCTGGTAACACAATAAATTCTCTCTGGTTTGGATAGCTTCTTGCTGAAAAATTCGATGACCCGTTCTTGTCCATTTTGTACTTGGGAGAGTACTGCTGCTATGCCATCGTTGCTCGCATCAGTATCTAATATGAATTTTCCTTTTGGAATGGGATATGCAAGAATCGGACTAGAACATAATGCTGCTTTTAGTCTTCTAAATGCTTGGCCACATTCGGTATTCCATTTGTAAGAAACTTTGTAATGGAGACGCCATTTTGGTGAATCCTTCTACAAATCGTCTGTAGTATGTACACAGATTAAAAAGCTTCTCAATTCATGTTTGTCACGAGGTTGAGGCCATTCTTTTATTGCTTGTAACTTCTTTTCGTCGGTATGGATGCCTTCTCGGGAAACGACGTGACTCAGGAACTCAACTTTTTCTTGGAATAGAAAACATTTCTATGAGTTTAATTTAAGATTTGCTTTCCTGATTCTTGAAAATACTTCTCGTAAATTGTCTAGCTGATCTTGAAATGATTTTCCTATTACTATGACATCATCCAAATAGACTAGGCAGGTTTTCCAAGTAAGGCCTCGTAGAACGACTTCCATTAGTCTTTCAAATGTAGCTGGGGCATTGCATAGGCCAAATGGCGTCACATTATACTGATAAAGTCCACTTTCAGCAGAGAATGCTGTCTTCTCTTTATCTCTTTCAAAGATTCCTACTTGCGAATACCCACTTTTCAGGTCAAGAGAAGAAAACCAATGCGATCCTGCCAACGTTGTTAATGTGTCGTCTATTCTTGGCAGTGGGTAACTATCTTTCTTGGTCACATCGTTAAGTTTCCTGTAGTCGACACAAAATCTAGCACTTCCATCCAGTTTAGTGACCAACACCACAGGAGATGACCAAGGACTTGATGACTCTTCAATAACACCGTCACTGAGCATTTTGTTAATGAGATTGTGAACTTCTTCTTGTTTGGTTATTGGTAGTCTTCTTGGGGGCTGTCTTATCGGTTGGGCATCGCCAGTGTTGATAGCATGTTGAATAAGGTTTGTGCGTCCCGAACTACTCTTAGTTTCGAAGCTATTACTTTGTTCTTCTATAAACTCTCTCGCTTTACGAAATTCTTCTGGAGTGAGATGTTGCCAAGTTGACTGAAATTGCTGAAGCACCTCCATTGGCAACTTGCTTATATCCTCGGAAGTTGGCTCTTCACATCTTGTTACTTTCTGTACTGGTTCAAATAAAGCTACCACCTCCCCCTTATTAATTTTGACACTATTTGGGAAAATATTGGCGACTCTAATCGGGATGTCTTTATCGGTTTTAACTAATGACTTTGCAACGATGTAGGTGTTGGGTGTATTCTGTTGGCTTATGAGTCCGACGCAGCTTGATGTTTTACTTTCTAGCCTCCCAAAAATTATGGCCTCACTGTTACCGACCAGTCTTGTTGTGCATACTGCCACCACCTTTATTGGTTCCTTATTGAAGTGGCTATTTGACAAAATGAACTCTTCATTCCCAAATCTTAGGGTATTAAGTTTATTATCAAACGCAAATCCATGTTTATTAATCAAGTCCATTCCCAAAATAAATTCGTCTTCTATTTCGGCAACCAATACAGTGTGGCGAATCTTCAGTCTTCCCAGCTGTAGGTCTATGTCTGTCTGCCCCAACACGTTGGCGTATTCTCCAGTCACAGTCTTAAGTGTTATTTTCTTTTTTGTTAGTCTAATTTTAAATCCCGTTGCAATTTTGAACTTAAGCAATGGCAGCACCAGTGTCTACTGTTATATTTCCTTTTCTTCCATTAATAAGTCCGTCGATGTTAAGACTGTCAGCAGTTAAGTTTTAAGCTCTTAATAGAGTAAATTTTGGGGGCTAAATTCCCATTAGCCAACACCCGCCCCTCTGAGTTGACTAGTTTTAGTTTTCCTGATCTCTTCTTCGGTACTCTGTCCCACTAGATAGTGAGGGAGACCTCATTTGGACATAACAATCGCGTTGAATATGCCCTGTACGTCCGCATCTGAAACACTTTACATTTGGAGGGGATCGTCTGCTTTCTTTCAAAGAATCAATCTTCTCTATCAGTGATTGAAACATTTGGTTTAGCGTTTTTAAGTTGACCTCATCTCCAGTGCTCATTTCTTCTCCCTCCTGAATTGACACAGCTCTTACTTTTGGCCTGGACATATTATTTGATGATTCAATTTCAAGGGCTCGAATCAACACTTCACTGCTGTTATGGAACCGTTCTCGACGAAGTAACTTTGCCAAGTCCGTGTCTGGTAAGCCGTTAATAAAGCGATCTACCGTGAAGGGATCTCTGTAATTTTCTGGCATTTCTGGGTAAGCCAAATACATCAGCCTCCTGATATCTGCTTCATACTCTTGCAACGATTCTCCTGCTCTTTGCTGACGAATATTTAATTCTGACCAATGTAAATTTCGCAAGTGTTCATCTCCATACCTTCTTTCTAATGCTGTCACTAAAACGTTATAATTCTGTTTTTGTTCGGCTGGAATGGACCGTAAAAGTCCCAGAGCAGGTTCTCGTAGAGCTACTAACAAGGCTCTAGCTTTTTTGTCATCGCCCCAGCCATTTGCAGCAACGGCAGCTTCAAACTGTTGTTTGTAGGTGGACCAGGAAGATGTACCATCGAAATTTGGAGGCTTAATGTTTTGGTTGGAATTCGCAACATATCCCTGAGATTTTATTTTGTTGTGTTCTTTTTGGAGCTGTATAAGCTGTTTTGACACGTCCTGGAATTTTTCTTCCATGGTTTGAAAAACTGCTTTCCTAACATTCTGTAGTTTGTTCTCCACTTTTTCTTCAACATTTTGTACCTTTTCCTCAACATTTTGTACCTTTTCTTCTACATTCTGCAATTTATTTTGTACCTTTGTTCCACACTATGCATTCTTTGAGTTATTTCTTCTTTAACATCTTCGGTTGCAGTCATGAACTCTTCTCTCAGCTGCTCAGAGTTGCTCTTTATTTGATCGAAGTTTTCTTGAATGCCATCTAATCTTTGCTCAAATGTTTGTTTCATATCGTTCTGGTTTTGTTCAATGGTCTGTTTTATGTCGTTCTGGTTTTGTCCAATGGTCTGTCTTATATTGTTCTGGTTTTGTTCAATGGTCTGTCTAATATCGCTCTGGTTTTGATCCATTTGAGCTTCTAGAGCCTACATCATTTTAGTTAGATCTTCCATCTTTGCCGATCCTTGTCTAGTAAGCATCAACTTCCTGATAAATCACTTAAAAATGTTTATTTTTTGTCTATAAAGCTAATTTCGTAGTCGGTTTTTTTTTCAATATCTCCTCTAATTCTTAAATAGGACCTAATGGAATGTTCTAGAATATACTAGTAAATGTCACTCTTTCTGCTACTAGGCAAATGTAGAAGTCACTTTTTGATTATCTCTTTTGGTTCTCGAATAGATTGTCGTAGAATGTTATGGAATATTCTAGAAATTCTTTCTATTTCTCACTATTTAAATAACTTAGCTAATGTCGAAGTCGGTTTTTGTATATCTCTTCTGGTTCTCGAATAGAACGTCGTAGAAATCTCTCTAATTATCAATTTTTGGATGTCGAAGTAGGTTCTCAAATATCTCTTTTGGTTTTTGAATAAAACAATATCGAACTTCTTCAAATATTCTGGAAAAAATCACTTACTTCTTCTTCTGTTGTCCAATTATACTAGACGGTGGTAGTATGTAAGGGTAGTCTTTCCACTATTCAGTTCTGAATATTCTGGTAAAATCACTTACTGTTCTTGTGTTTAATTGTTCTAGCCGGTAATACTATGTAAGGATAGTCTTTGCACTATTTAGTTTTTTTTTAGTCTCACTTCTCACACCAATTGTTACGGGTTCTCAACAACAATTAAAACTCGCAAATGTCAAAAACGATTTGTCAATTTATTTCGACAAATTATGTACAAAAACACGCACTTAAACTTACTAATAACTTGCTAATAATTCACTAATTTAATCGGCCTATTAACTTCGTGTTAATATCTGGCCATCACTACCTTTGGTTATCTTTGACTGACTCGATGCGCGATATACGATCCTATTTATAGAGTCGTCGAACTTTCCGGAATTTTCCATCCTCTTTCGATTCCCGCTTATACTAGCCTTTTCTAGACCGCGGACCGTCCGCAGCACGAATGTGTCATAGATAACGCAACTAAAACCTAGACTAAGAATACAACCATAAGATAAATCAACCTAATACTACACTAAACCTAAATAAATTCTAACTATAAAATTTAAATAACTTAAATTTGTAACAATATATAGCTTATTTTGACAATTCGTGTAGCAAGATTTTGTACAGACCTTTTGAAGACACCCCGTAAAAACTACATATTTATCAGTATTTTAACAACTTACTTTATTCTGAATTTATCAATACCATCAAACTTCTATAACTTAAAGTGACAACAAAAACATTGAGTTATAGAAAGTTCGAGTAAGTGAGGTTCAACTGTATTTTAAACTTTTAAGGCCTAAAATATTGCAGTCTAAATTCAAATAAAATTCGTACGTACCCCACCTTTCCTTATTCTTTTTTGGTAGTGCATTTGGGGCACTGTTCTTACCGTTAATAATCTATAACTCACTCATAGAAAGTACTATTTTTATAATAGCCCACCTAAATCATTCCTACGGAAACTGCCTAAAAACTTGTTTGTCAAACTAAATAAACATAACAAACGTAAATATCTAAGGAATCTTTTGAGGTGTACCTAGTCAAAGACTAAATAAATTTTCGGGTTCTTTAAACCAAGCTTCATCAAAAAAATTACGTCTGCTGCTCGGCGAGTACGTGGATCCCCAAAAATCGAGCCGCAACTCCCGTACTGCACTACCGTTCTTCCGAGACCCCTCAATAGATGGCATGACAGTGCTGCAGTAGTTTCTCACACTGAATTTGAATTTCTTGTTCCACGAAATAATAAAGCCTATGGGCAATATTCTTTGGATAAGTATGTACCTAATATTACGATTATTTGGGCGATTTATTAAGACCTACCTATCAAGGTTGCTAAAATACCGGACTTCACTGCCAGGTTGATAAAAAAACCGGACAAGTGGCAATCCTGAGGTTTCCACTTGTCTTCAACATTTTAACTTTATATCTCACCTATCTACATTGTACTTCAAGTAAAAACATTTTATTGTACTTGAAGTACTTAAAGTACTTCGAATATACTTGAAGTACTTTGAATGTACTTGAAGTACTTATAATGTACTTGAAGTACTTTTGATGTATTTGAAGTACATTTTAGTGTACTTGAAGTTCTGTACTAGACAAAATCAAGTACATTTTCGAGTACATTGTTAAAAGTACTTCAAGTACCAAGTACAATTTAGTGGATTGTAGATGTACTTCAAGTACAGTACTTGAAGTACTTGTAAGTACTTAAAGTAAGTAGTGGATTTATGGGGGTTCTGGGGCACTTTGGGGGGGGGCCGGGGCCTTATTCGACGACCCCTAAAATAAGTCAAATTTACAAAAAACGAGCGAACCGTGGCAAAAATTGAATGAAAAAATCGGGTGAACCGAAGCTGTCGCGCTATTCGACGACCTCTAAAATCAGTCAAATTTACAAAAAACGAGCGAACCGTGGCAAAAATTGAATGAAAAAATCGAGCGAACCGAAGCTGTCGCGCTATTCGACGGCCTCTAAAATAAGTCAAATTTACAAAAAACGAGCGAACCGTGGCAAAAATTGAACAAAAAAATCGAGTGAACCGAAGTAATCGACCTCTAAAATCAGTTAATTTTACGAAAATCGAGCGAACGTAAGCAAAAATTGAATGAAAACATCGAGCAAACCGAAGCTGTCGCGCTATTCGACGACCTCTAAAATCAATTAATTTTACGAAAATCGAGCAAATCGAAAATTTAATGAAAAAGGTCTCTAACTGAACCAAAAAATTTCAAAAATCCCATCTTTTGAAAAAAAAATCATCGAAAAACCCAAAATTTCGCTATTGGAGAACCCAAAAATCAATGAATTTTACGAAAATCGAGCGAACGTAAGCAAAAATTTAATAAAAAAGGTCTCTAACCGAACCAAAAAAATCTCAAAATTCCCATCTTTTGAAAAAAAAATCATTGAAAAACCCAAAATTTCGCTATTCGAGGACTTAAAAATCCACTCATTTTGCGAAAATCGAGCGAATTTAAGCAAAAATTGAACAAAAAATGTCTCTAAGCGAACCAAAATTTTCAAAATTACCAACTTTTGAAGAAAAAAAATCATTGAAAAACCCAAAATTTAAGCTATTAAAGGACTCGAAAATCAATTAATTTTACGAAAATCGAGCAAATCGAAAATTGAACAAAAAAGGTCTCTAAGCGATCCAAAAATTGAAAAATTCCCAACTTTTGAAAATAAAATCTCGAAAAAACCCAACAATGCCACGCTATTCAAGGACCCTAAAATCAATTAATTTTAACGAAAATCGACCGAATCGAAGCCAAAATTGAACGGAAAAGGTCTCCAAACGATCCAAAAATTGAAAAATTCCCAACTTTTAAAAATAAAATCTCGAAAAAACCCAAAATTCACGCTATTCGAGGACCGTAAAATCAATTAGTTTTACAAAAATCGAGCGAACGTAAGCAAAAATTTAATAAAAAAGGTCTCTAACCGAACCAAAAAAATTTCAAAATTCCCTTCTTTTGAAAAAAAAATCATCGAAAAACCCAAAATTTCGCTATTTGAGGACCCAAAAATCCACTAATTTTACGAACAATCGAGCAAACATAAGCAAAAATTGAACGAAAAAGGTCTCTAAGCAAACAAAAAAATCTCAAAATTCCCATCTTTTGAAAAAAAAATCATCAAAAAACCCAACATTTCGCTATTCCAGGACTCAAAAATCCACTAATTTTGCGAAAATCGAGCGAACGTAAGCAAAAATTGAACAAAAAATGTCTCTAAGCGAACCAAAAATTTCAAAATTACCAACTTTTGAAGAAAAAAAATCATTGAAAAACCCAAAATTTAAGCTATTGGAGGACTCTAAAATCAATTAATTTTATGAAAATCGAGCAAATCGAAAATTGAACAAAAAAGGTCTCTAAGCGATCCAAAAATTGAAAAATTTCCAACTTTTGAAAATAAAATCTCGAAAAAACCCAAAATTCACGCTATTCAAGGACCCTAAAATCAATTAATTTTAACGAAAATCGAGCGAATCGAAGCCAAAATTGAACGGAAAAGGTTTCTAAGCGAGCCAAAAATTTCAAAAATCCCAACTTTTAGAAAATAAGTCATCGAAAAACAAAAAAAAAGTAAACTTTTGTGTTTTTAGACGAAATTGTGAAAAAGCGACTAACCGCGTGTTAGTGTAAATATTAATTTTACGAAAGCCCTTCTATCTGAACCCGAAATTTAACGAAAAAAGGTCTCAAACTGATCCAAAAATTCCCAACTTTTGGAAAAAAAATCATCGAAAAACCCAAAAAAAAATTTCACCACAAATGACATAGCACAGTAAACTCTTGTGTTTTTTAGATGAAATCGACATCTAACCGTAGGTAAAAAATAGTTTAGAAATGCGAGTGTAGTAAAGAGTATAAAAAAAGGGTAATAAATGATTTTTCCCGATGAAATCACTAAAAAGCGACTAACGGGTGGATTATTTGATAATTAAAAAAAATATGACAAAAAATGGTAAAATTCAAAAAAGTTGCTGAAGAGTCATTAAGTTTTAATAACCTCAATATACTAGATAACAACAGATTAGACTATGTCCTGGAACTTGATGTACACTATCCCAGAGAATTGCATGACAAACATGCTGATTTTCCCTTTTTAGCTGAGAACATAATAACACCTAGATCAAAATCCAAAATTCCCAAACTAATTTTAAATCTATATGATAAAAACAAATACATCATACATCAAAGATTACCAAAATTTACAGATTAATCGAGTTTCAATAATCAGAGTGGTTGAAACAATACATCAATGCAAATACCGACTTACGAGTTAAAAGTAAAAGCACAATTTTGAATGTGATCAATGGAAATAATTCAACAATGCTGTCTTTAGAGAAATAATGGAAAATGTAGACAAAACTTGTAACAACTTGGGACAGTTATTTAAAAACGGAAGGTGCAAGATCCCTTCTTCTTCTTCTAAGAATATACAAATTATCAGCTACAACTTTTGTGAGTTAATAAATAAAAGCTCTTTTATAATACATATTTCTAAACAATCAACTAACTTTGTTAAACTGTTTAAAACAAATAAAACATTTGAAGTGTTTGGATTTTGTTGTGCAAAAAAGATTCCAAATATAAAAATTCTTCCAAATCGTTTTGAAACAACATAATATTTTTATTATTTCTTACAAATCTAACAACTTTCACTACTCTTAAAATATCAGGCAAAATATGGAAAATTTATTAAATATCCATTCGGATTGTGGGCGTGGACCTATATTAAAAAAGTAGTTTTCGTAAATATCTCTTAAAATTTTGATCAACTCAGGCAACTTTTTTGGTTTTAGACAGATTTTTTATCAACACTATTCTCCAGTTTAATAATTGGAGTAAACTCTTCTAGCAAAGCATGAAGTCCAGTTCTAAGCACGCTTTCACAAATTAGTTGGGAGGGCAGAGTCGTTAGGGTCCTCAAATAGTGCGATGGCTTCGGTTAGCTCGATTTTTTCGTTAAATCTTTGGTTCGGTTCGTAGGATTTTCATAACATTGATTGATTTTAGGGGTTTTTGAAAAGTTGACTGATTTTAGGGGTCGAGTGCAATGGCTTCGGTTCGCTCGATTTTTTCATAAAATGTTTGGTTTGGTTCGCTCGATTTTCGTAAATTTAACTGATTTTATGAGTCGTCGAATAGTGTGAGTGATTTTATGAAAACCCTACGAACCGAAGTCGTCGTAAGTCGGTATTTGCATTGATGTATTGTTTCAACCACTCTGATTATTGAAACTCGATTAATCTGTAAATTTTGGTAATCTTTGATGTATGATGTATTTGTTTTTATCATATAGATTTAAAATTAGTTTGGGAATTTTGGATTTTGATCTAGGTGTTATTATGTTATCAGCTAAAAAGGGAAAATCAGCATGTTTGTCATGCAATTCTCTGGGATAGTGTACATCAAGTTCCAGGACATAGTCTAATCTGTTGTTATCTAGTATATTGAGGTTATTAAAACTTAATGACTCTTCAGCAACTTTTTTGAATTTTACCATTTTTTGTCATATTTTTTTTAATTATCAAATAATCCACCCGTTAGTCGCTTTTTAGTGATTTCATCGGGAAAAATCATTTATTACCCTTTTTTTATACTCTTTACTACACTCGCATTTCTAAACTATTTTTTACCTACGGTTAGATGTCGATTTCATCTAAAAAACACAAGAGTTTACTGTGCTATGTCATTTGTGGTGAAATTTTTTTTTGGGTTTTTCGATGATTTTTTTTCCAAAAGTTGGGAATTTTTGGATCAGTTTGAGACCTTTTTTCGTTAAATTTTGGGTTCAGATAGAAGGGCTTTCGTAAAATTAATATTTACACTAACACGCGGTTAGTCGCTTTTTCACAATTTCGTCTAAAAACACAAAAGTTTACTTTTTTTTTGTTTTTCGATGACTTATTTTCTAAAAGTTGGGAATTTTGAAATTTTTGGCTCGCTTAGAAACCTTTTTCGTTCAATTTTGGCTTCGGTTCGCTTGATTTTCGTAAAATTAATTGATTTTAGGGTCCTCGAATAGCGCGAATTTTGGGTTTTTTCGAGATTTTATTTTCAAAAGTTGGGAATTTTTCAATTTTTGGATCGTTTAGAGACCTTTTCCGTTCAATTTTGGCTTCGATTCGCTCGATTTTCGTTAAAATTAATTGATTTTAGGGTCCTTGAATAGCGTGAATTTTGGGTTTTTTCGAGATTTTATTTTCAAAAGTTGGAAATTTTTCAATTTTTGGATCGCTTAGAGACCTTTTTTGTTCAATTTTCGATTTGCTCGATTTTCATAAAATTAATTGATTTTAGAGTCCTCCAATAGCTTAAATTTTGGGTTTTTCAATGATTTTTTTTCTTCAAAAGTTGGTAATTTTGAAATTTTTGGTTCGCTTAGAGACATTTTTTGTTCAATTTTTGCTTACGTTCGCTCGATTTTCGCAAAATTAGTGGATTTTTGAGTCCTGGAATAGCGAAATGTTGGGTTTTTTGATGATTTTTTTTTCAAAAGATGGGAATTTTGAGATTTTTTTGTTTGCTTAGAGACCTTTTTCGTTCAATTTTTGCTTATGTTTGCTCGATTGTTCGTAAAATTAGTGGATTTTTGGGTCCTCAAATAGCGAAATTTTGGGTTTTTCGATGATTTTTTTTTCAAAAGAAGGGAATTTTGAAATTTTTTTGGTTCGGTTAGAGACCTTTTTTATTAAATTTTTGCTTACGTTCGCTCGATTTTTGTAAAACTAATTGATTTTACGGTCCTCGAATAGCGTGAATTTTGGGTTTTTTCGAGATTTTATTTTTAAAAGTTGGGAATTTTTCAATTTTTGGATCGTTTGGAGACCTTTTCCGTTCAATTTTGGCTTCGATTCGGTCGATTTTCGTTAAAATTAATTGAATTGAATGTCCTTGAATAGCGTGGCATTGTTGGGTTTTTTCGAGATTTTATTTTCAAAAGTTGGGAATTTTTCAATTTTTGGATCGCTTAGAGACCTTTTTTGTTCAATTTTCGATTTGCTCGATTTTCGTAAAATTAATTGATTTTCGAGTCCTTTAATAGCTTAAATTTTGGGTTTTTCAATGATTTTTTTTCTTCAAAAGTTGGTAATTTTGAAAATTTTGGTTTGCTTAGAGACATTTTTTGTTCAATTTTTGCTTAAATTCGCTCGATTTTCGCAAAATGAGTGGATTTTTAAGTCCTCGAATAGCGAAATTTTGGGTTTTTCAATGATTTTTTTTTCAAAAGATGGGAATTTTGAGATTTTTTTGGTTCGGTTAGAGACCTTTTTTATTAAATTTTTGCTTACGTTCGCTCGATTTTCGTAAAATTCATTGATTTTTGGGTTCTCCAATAGCGAAATTTTGGGTTTTTCGATGATTTTTTTTTCAAAAGATGGGATTTTTGAAATTTTTTGGTTCAGTTAGAGACCTTTTTCATTAAATTTTCGATTTGCTCGATTTTCGTAAAATTAATTGATTTTAGAGGTCGTCGAATAGCGCGACAGCTTCGGTTTGCTCGATGTTTTCATTCAATTTTTGCTTACGTTCGCTCGATTTTCGTAAAATTAACTGATTTTAGAGGTCGATTACTTCGGTTCACTCGATTTTTTTGTTCAATTTTTGACACGGTTCGCTCGTTTTTTGTAAATTTGACTTATTTTAGAGGCCGTCGAATAGCGCGACAGCTTCGGTTCGCTCGATTTTTTCATTCAATTATTGCCACGGTTCGCTCGTTTTTTGTAAATTTGATTGATTTTAGAGGTCGTCGAATAGCGCGACAGCTTCGGTTCACCCGATTTTTTCATTTAATTTTTGCCACGGTTCGCTCGTTTTTTGTAAATTTGACTTATTTTAGGGGTCGTCGAATAAGGCCCCGGCCCCCCCCCAAAGTGCCCCAGAACCCCCATAAATCCACTACTAAAGTACAATTTCAAGTACTGTACTTGAAGTACCTGACAGCTCTGGATACAGTATCCCTAAAAATGTTTTTTACTAAAAAGATGAAAGAGAGGGATTTGTCTACGTCTAGTGCCTTAAAAAGAAAGTACTTGTAAGCATATTTAACTGATTGTATCGTTTCTCTGCTTAAAATGAATAAGGAAGAAATTTTCAAGTTAGTGCAGGTGGAAGGGTAATCTATTCTCCTTTTATATCTATAGCCTGTAACATTCATATCTTTTTATATTAATGTTAATAATATTTATTATAGTGCCTGCCGCAGTATTTACAATGTACGACTTGCCTGATGAAAATGTGGTTAATGTAGATTTTAACAGACAGGATAAACAGGACGATGAAGTATGGTGGAATCTTAAACCGTTAACACACATTGATTTAAGCTCTAATGTTTTGACTAATTTGCCTGGTGAAATTAGGATATTTCAGGATTTGTCAGTTGTTAATGTAAGACGTTGTTTTATTATCATTCTTATTCATTGCTTACAACTGCTTTACTTAGTGTCGTATTTGTGATGGGATTGGATGGACAACTGGGTTATTAATAAATATAGCGATCTGCGGATCCTGATATGTACAGTATATTTAAGATCGCCAAGACCCCTACTAAAACCCAGGGATGAGTTTTTGCAATCATCACAATAATCATTATAGCAATTTCGAGTATGTTGTCGATTGGTCGTATTTTTCACTCCAGGCACCGACTAAAAAAATGAGATATGCATAATTTTGCAGTGTATTCCACGCAAATATAACATTTTGTTTGAAACTTTTTATCCAAAATGTATTTTTTGACATTTAAATGACCTTTATATTTTTACTAGGGCACAGGGGAGATCTATGAGATGTTTTTGCAGTGATTAGATTTTTTTTTATTGATATATGGCTGTTTTTGTAACGGATTAGAATTCCACAAAAAAAATACAAAAGTTTTGTTCAAAAATCCATTTAACATTTAAACCTATGTAATTTGCAGGCTGGATTAATTTAAAAATATTAAGGGTATTCTAAATTTTTAAATTAATCCAGCCTGAAAATTACATTAAATGTTTTATATCTTGAAGCTTAAGGGTTTTCCTGCGATTTTGCAGATTTTTCATCTGAAATACAAACACAGTAATGAAAAAATGGCTTTTGGATTTATGGAAATTAGAAAAGAAACTACTGCCGCTATGACGACGAAAATTTTTTATAACAAATTTGGATCTTGCTAGTCATATCTTCTAACTAGAGTAATGACTTTTTTGAGAAAATTCTCTGATTTGCATAAAATTATATTACACTACAAAATAAATATTACTTAACAACTTTAAAAAAAATATATTGGAGGGATTGTTTCTAAATTTTTTGAACGACCCTTTTAAGTATTTAGGTTAATATATTAAATTATTAAAAACAGACAATATTGAAATTGTAATTATTTCTACCTTTAAATATTCAAAAAAGTTCGTGAGTTTGTCTGCGTATAATGGATAGCACAGTACAGCAAATGTAAATATTGAATAAGACTGACCCCTAAGCATTCTGATCAGTTTTAATTGAGAATGCACAAGTATTAGATGTCATTAATTTTTCTAACTTTTTCTATTTATAACAGGGTTGGCAAATATCGTGATATTAATAATATCATAACATCGGATATATATCCGATATGTATCAAAAACTCTGTTTTTTGGCTAAAATGCAAAAAAAAAACATTAAACACAAAAAATACCTTTATTTTGGTAAAAACAAAAATCAAACTAATTAAAAATAATAAAAAGATACAACAAGATATTTTTCCCAAACATATGATAGGTAACTAACTTCTCACTTGGTATAAATATTTTTTAGTAGGGCAAAATTGGGCCAGAGGAAAATCATCATCATCTTTACTTAAGACAACTTCATAATTTTTTGAGGAGATCCAGTCTAAGCTTTTGGCGTTTTTATCAGTATTTTGATTTAAACATTTAAAAATAAATACTAGTTTACTCACTTTTTTGTTGCTCAGACGATTTCTTAATTTAGATTCAATTAGTCTAAAACTTGAAACAATTCTTTCTAAACGAGCTGTTGCCACTACTGTACACATAGCTGTAAGAATTAGTTTTTTGGTCATCCCGAGTTGTTTGGAAGTGTGTGGAAAATAAATACTTTGGAAATTATATATATCATGATATATATCAATCAGTAAATATCGAATATATATCGTGATAAATATCGGATATATATCATGATATATATCATGATATATTACTTGATATATATCGGCCAACCCTGATTTATAATATATTTATAGTTGCAAGACAATAACCTAACTAGTCTGCCTGCTGAGATAACCAGTCTAACCAAATTAACCAGACTCAACTTAAACCGTAACAAAATTAACTACCTACCGGACGATATTAGTAAATGGGGCAACATCAGGATCCTTTCGTTGAGTCATAACTGTCTCGAAATGGTGCCCGAGAGCCTTGTAGACTTGGTTATGTTGGAGAAATTGGTAAGCTGGAAAATAGCTAAATAGCCTTTTTACACTTGACGTTGTCGTTAGTTAGATTGTAGATTATGCTCAAGTGGTAGGGGTACCACCATTAAAGCGCTAGACCGCAAAAAAAATTATTTGTTCACGGTTTATGCGCAAGGTAAACCTGTCACCTATACTTACAATCGAAATAAAATAAAATATAAGATAAGATCACAGCTGACAGCGGCCTTTACCGGTAGATCATTGAACCATTTCTACACTATACGGTTTCCGCGTTCTTATACAGTGAGAACGAACCGGATGGAATAAATTCGCTAGTGGGTTAAATATAAGTGTTTTGGAAAAATCCCAAAACACGTCAATTGATATTTTTAAGGAACAAAGTTTTTCTCGCAATCCGTTTCTGGCCGGACCTTCGAAAAGGGGTCTACTCACATACAACTTTTTTTTTAGATGAAAGTTGATGAGGTTAACCCCCTTGTGGTACCTCGTTCGAAAGCTTATGAAAAAATAAAATCATCAAAATATTTTTTTTGTCATACGTCAACTAAATGTCAAAAATTTTTATTTTGAATTTTTCACCTAATTAAATTATTTTGTTGTTTTTCGTTTTTTATAAGCTTTCGAACGAGGTACCACAAGGGGGGCTATCCCATCTAAAAAAAACTGTATGTGAGTAGACCCCTTTTCTGGGTTCCGGCCAAAAACGAGTTGCGAGAAAAACTGTTCTTTAAAAATATTAATTGACATGTTTTTGGATTTTTCCAAACACTTATATTTAACCCACTAGCGAATTTATTCCAACCGACTCGTTCTCACTGTATAATAGGACACAAGAGCGCGATTTATTTTCATAAAACTGCCCAGCCAGTAAAATAGCAGGTATGTGGGCTCCCTGTACTATATGTATGTACTCTCCCGGCTACTAGTTTTCCCATCGGTAGGATTAAATCCGGGAACACTTTCTTCACTTTACAATTTCAACACTAAGGCATTTGCTGTTTTAGGGTAAATCACGCTCAATTTCTCCTCAAATTAATTCAAGAATAGGCGTCCAGATCTATTAACAATTAATGATTAGGGTCACTGCATCCTGGAAGCCTGGCGTCTAAGAAGACACTACGTCTTCGTGAGGCAGTGACCCTATTAATGATGACACGGCAGAGCCATCTGTCCGCTGCTGTTATTAAGTTGGTTGGGTTGCAAATCTAGGGGTTGTGTAATCATTGCTACAAGACATTTTGTGTCCGCGCTTACTGCAAATAGATTTGCAGTAAGCGCGGACAGAATGGTATCTAGAACACACATGCTATTTTATAGTTGGTTAGCTAAGTACAAAACATTTGGACAGCGGCGTAGCCTTAATTAATACTTTGTAAAAATCGAAATTCATTTATAAAAAATACTTTATATAAATGTAAAACGTAAAAACCATATAGTGTAGAAATGGTTCACTGATCTACCGGTAATGGCCGCTATCAGCTGTGGTCTTAGATAAAGAAGGCAATGGTTTTATTTGAGTTTCAATTTAAAACCTAACCTAAACGAAGTAATCTCCTATTTTACCTTATTTTTACGTAAATTAGGTCGCTAGTCCTTGGTTTTGAGGAAAAAATCAGATTTAACCTAATATTACGGGCATTGACTTAAATCTTAACTTATCCAATTCTAATGTATTTCTACTTAAATTTGTTCTCCCGTGCACGACCTTAAGGGTAAAAATAAGGTCTTGAAAATCAGCTCAGGGCAAAAAGTTAACGAAAATAATTAAATTAATTTTTTTTCGGATGACATATCACAAAAACCGGAATATAATTATGGAGCATGCTCTAATCGCCTACAGCCACAGCTGGCACAGCTAAGAGCGACCTCGTGGTCCTGATGGTCCAGTGGACGTGCGTCCGCTTTACGACTAGAGGGCGGTGGGTTCGATTCTCATACCTGGCACTACAAACTCGAACCTACTATACGTTTTTGCTTACAGATTCACCGGAGGTAAGGGAAACGACTGGTTTGGTGGTTCGGAAGTCACGTTAAGCGGATGGTCCCGTGTTAAAAGCGTAGCTGGCGCTAGCACGATAAAAAGCCTTGGGCTCGACAAACAGTTTCGGGCAAAATTAAGTCCTCCTTGAGAAAATAAAATTGCATACCAGGCCGGCCTGCTGAGTTTTCTAGTAGTATGAATGAGTATGTGATCGTCCCCTGTATTAACTAAAAACCTTGAAAGTAATTGCATTGTAAATGTAAATGGTTGGCAGTCACAGTAGCTCATAGCCATTGTAAACAGACAGTGCCCTCTACCAGATTAGTGATCCATTTCTACACTCTACGGTTTCTACATTTTACGTTTCGATAGATATTTTTTTTGTGAATTCAGTTTTCTACAAGTTTTCCTTGTATTTGCTTTTGCATTAATTCTACTAAATATTTTCTTTGTTTTTCTATAAATTATGACTAACTGGGGTAGACTAGAGGCCCTCGATACATTTGACAATTGTTTTACACCACCCTCGATACATTTGACAATTGTTTTACACATTGAGTTGTATAACGCCCTGAAAGGGCGTTAGAGACGGAAAGACAAGGCATTTTTTATTGACCCTATCCAATTTGGTTTCTACGGGCGGGTATTTCTTTTACACAGAGATAGACATTATTGAACATGTGAAACGGACAATGATAGGGTGATTTTGCATGCTAATAATACCCTAGATAATATATGGGTACTTTTATCTCTTTCACACTGACGGCATAAGTGCAACAGAAAAGCAGCTGGCTACCTTTAATCCACCTGCCGTATTTTGAGTGATTCTACCTGCTAGTCGGTTTATACAGGGAAAACTGATAGACAATGTTGTCTAAGTACGGAATTGAATTTTTTTGAATTTTGTGCGGGAATATTACAAAAAGAAATCTTAAAACGCTTAAAAACAAGTTTAGAAGTAACTATTTAAGTTCAAACATGGTTCGAAATTGTTTTTTGTGCAAAAGAAGAAAAAAAATCGATAAAAAAACAACATTACATGGGTATGTCGTCTTGACGTATAGTTTTTGCTAAAACACGAGAAAGTTCAGTAGCGTCACGATAGATAGTTTTTTCTGCGACCGTGCGATTTTACCCTCACACATTTTGATTCAGAAAGTGTCACTTCCCCGCACTTATAAGATTATTTTTTAATAATAATTTGTCCTGAAATGGGTTCTGGTACGTTTTACCACCCTACTCAAAACTTATTACAACAAGGTTTTTTTGCATTGCATGAAAATTAACAAAAAGTATTTGATTTTCTTAAAAATGATTTTTTTTTTAATGCTTACATACCGATTTTTATCCAGTTGTTTTTGTTTTTTCGAACCAAACTTTTGACATGTCACGGTCGAGTTTCATACATCTTGATGAATTGTTACACGCACTGATCTATGTTTTTATAAATTTCGATAATTTAATGTTTTTTGCGGACTTTACAGTAATTTTAAGTTAAATTTTGGTCTTTCATCGCGAAAGTATATATTTAGTTAGGTTGGGTAAGGTTGGGTTAGGTTGGGTTAGGCTGGGTTAGGTTGGTTCAGTTTGATTATGTTCGGTTAGGTTCCGCTAGGATTGTTTAGGTTAGGTTTAGCTACATTCGGTTAGGTTCGGTTTAGTTTAACCGAATCTAACGGTTCGGTTTGGTTTGGTTTGGTTGGTTCGACTCGGTTCGGTTCGGTTCGGTTTGGTTTGGGTAGGTTTGGTTCAGTTTGATTATGTTTGGTTAGGTTCGGCTAGGTTTAATTTGTTTTGGTTAGGTTCAGCCAGATTCGGTCTGGTTCGGTTCGTTTCGAATCGGTTCGGTTAGGTTCAGTTTTGTTCGGCTAGGTTTGGTTGGGTTAGGTTAGGTTGGGTTAGGTTGGGTTAGGTTGGGTTAGGTTGGGTTAGGTTGGGTTAGGTTGGGTTAGGTTGGGTTAGGTTGGGTTAGGTTGGGTTAGGTTGGGTTAGGTTGGGTTAGGTTGGGTTAGGTTGGGTTAGGTTAGGTTGGGTTAGGTAGGTTAAGGTTGTGTAAGGTTGGGTTAGGTTGGGTTAGATTGCGTTAGGTTAGGTTAGGTTGGGTTAGGTCGGGTTATTTTGGGTTAGGTTGGGTTAGGTCGGGTTAGGTTGGGTTAGGTTGGGTTAGGTTGGGTTAGGTTGGGTTAGGTTGGGTTGGGTTAGGTTGGGTTAGGTTGGGTTGGGTTAGGTTGGGTTAGGTTGGGTTAGGTTAGGTTGGGTTAGGTTGGGTTAGGTAGGTTAAGGTTGTGTAAGGTTGGGTTAGGTTGGGTTAGGCTGGGTTAGGTTGGGTTAGGTTGGGTTAGGTTGGGTTAGGTTGGGTTAGGTTGGGTTAGGTTGGGTTAGGTTGGGTTAGGTTGGGTTAGGTTGGGTTAGGTTGGGTTAGGTTAGGTTGGGTTAGGTTGGTTAGGTGGGTTAGGTTGGTTCAGTTTGATTATGTTCGGTTAGGTTCCGCTAGGATTGTTTAGGTTAGGTTGAGCTACATTCGGTTAGGTTCGGTTTAGTTTAACCGAATCTAACGGTTCGGTTTGGTTTGGTTTGGTTGGTTCGACTCGGTTCGGTTCGGTTTGGTTTGGTTTGGTTGGTTCGACTCGGTTCGGTTCGGTTCGGTTTGGTTCGGGTAGGTTTGGTTCAGTTTGATTATGTTTGGTTAGGTTCGGCTAGGTTTAATTTGTTTTGGTTAGGTTCAGCCAGATTTGGTCTGGTTCGGTTCGTTTCGAATCGGTTCGGTTAGGTTCAGTTTTGTTCGGCTAGGTTTGGTTGGGTTAGGTTAGGTTAGGTTGGGTTAGGATGGGTTAGGTTGGGTTAGGTTGGGTTAGATTGCGTTAGGTTAGGTTAGGTTGTGTTAGGTTGGGTTAGGTCGGGTTATTTTGGGTTAGGTTGGGTTAGGTTGGGTTAGGTTGGGTTAGGTTGGGTTAGGTTAGGTTAGGTTGGTTTAGGTTGGGTTAGGTTGGGTTAGGTTGGGTTAGGTTGGGTTAGGTTACGTTAGGTTGGGTTAGGTTGGGTTAGGTTGGGTTAGGTTGGGTTAGGTTGGGTTAGGTTGGGTTAGGTTGGGTTAGGTTGGGTTAGGTTGGGTTAGGTTGGGTTAGGTTGGGTTAGGTTGGGTTAGGTTGGGTTAGGTTGGGTTGGGTTGGGTTAGGTTGGGTTAGGTTGGGTTAGGTTAGGTTGGGTTAGGTTGGGTTAGGTTAGGTTGTGTAAGGTTGGGTTAGGTTGGGTTAGGCTGGGTTAGGTTGGGTTAGGTTGGGTTAGGTTGGGTTAGGTTGGGTTAGGTTGGGTTAGGTTGGGTTAGGTTGGGTTGGGTTAGGTTGTGTTAGGTTGGGTTAGGTTGGGTTAGGTTGCGTTAGGTTGGGTTAGGTTGTGTTAGGTTGGGTTAGGTTGGGTTAGGTCGGGTTAGGTTGGGTTAGGTTGGGTTAGGTTGGGTTAGGTTGGGTTAGGTTGGGTTAGGTTGGGTTAGGTTGGGTTAGGTTGGGTTAGGTTGGGTTAGGTTGGGTTAGGTTGGGTTAGGTTGGGTTAGGTTGGGTTAGGTTGGGTTAGGTTGGGTTAGGTTGGGTTGGGTTAGGTTGGGTTAGGTTAGGTTGGGTTAGGTTGGGTTAGGTTAGGTTATGTAAGGTTGGGTTAGGTTGGGTTAGGCTGGGTTAGGTTGGGTTAGGTTGGGTTAGGTTGGGTTAGGTTGGGTTAGGTTGGGTTAGGTTGGGTTAGGTTGTGTTAGGTTGGGTTAGGTTGGGTTAGGTTGGGTTAGGTTGGGTTAGGTTGGGTTAGGTTGGGTTAGGTTGGGTTAGGTTGGGTTAGGTTGGGTTAGGTTAGGTTGGGTTAGGTTGGTTAGGTGGGTTAGGTTGGTTCAGTTTGATTATGTTCGGTTAGGTTCCGCTAGGATTGTTTAGGTTAGGTTGAGCTACATTCGGTTAGGTTCGGTTTAGTTTAACCGAATCTAACGGTTCGGTTTGGTTTGGTTTGGTTGGTTCGACTCGGTTCGGTTCGGTTTGGTTTGGTTTGGTTGGTTCGACTCGGTTCGGTTCGGTTCGGTTTGGTTCGGGTAGGTTTGGTTCAGTTTGATTATGTTTGGTTAGGTTCGGCTAGGTTTAATTTGTTTTGGTTAGGTTCAGCCAGATTCGGTCTGGTTCGGTTCGTTTCGAATCGGTTCGGTTAGGTTCAGTTTTGTTCGGCTAGGTTTGGTTGGGTTAGGTTAGGTTGGGTTAGGTTGGGTTAGGTTGGGTTAGGTTGGTTTAGAATGGGTTAGGTTGGGTTAGGTTGGGTTAGATTGCGTTAGGTTAGGTTAGGTTGGGTTAGGTCGGGTTATTTTGGGTTAGGTTGGGTTAGGTTGGGTTAGGTTGGGTTAGGTTGGGTTAGGTTGGTTTAGGTTGGGTTAGGTTGGGTTAGGTTGGGTTAGGTTGGGTTAGGTTACGTTAGGTTGGGTTAGGTTGGGTTAGGTTGGGTTAGGTTGGGTTAGGTTGGGTTAGGTTGGGTTAGGTTGGGTTAGGTTGGGTTAGGTTGGGTTGGGTTAGGTTGGGTTAGGTTAGGTTGGGTTAGGTTGGGTTAGGTTGGGTTAGGTTAGGTTGTGTAAGGTTGGGTTAGGTTGGGTTAGGTTAGGTTGTGTTAGGTTGGGTTAGGTTGCGTTAGGTTGGGTTAGGTTGTGTTAGGTTGGGTTAGGTTGGGTTAGGTCGGGTTAGGTTGGGTTAGGTTGGGTTAGGTTGGGTTAGGTTGGGTTAGGTTGGGTTAGGTTGGGTTAGGTTGGGTTAGGTTGGGTTAGGTTGGGTTAGGTTGGGTTAGGTTGGGTTAGGTTAGGTTGTGTAAGGTTGGGTTAGGTTGGGTTAGGCTGGGTTAGGTTGGGTTAGGTTGGGTTAGGTTGGGTTAGGTTGGGTTAGGTTGGGTTAGGTTGGGTTAGGTTGGGTTAGGTTGGGTTAGGTTGTGTTAGGTTGGGTTAGGTTGGGTTAGGTTGTGTTAGGTTGGGTTGGGTTGGGTTAGGTTGGGTTAGGTTGGGTTAGGTTGGGTTAGGTTGGGTTAGGTTGGGTTAGGTGGGGTTAGGTTGGGTTAGGTTGGGTTAGGTTGGGTTAGGTTGGGTTAGGTTGGGTTAGGTTGGGTTAGGTTGGGTTAGGTTGGGTTAGGTTGGGTTAGGTTGGGTTAGGTTGGGTTAGGTTGGGTTAGGTTGGGTTAGGTTGGGTTGGGTTAGGTTGGGTTAGGTTGGGTTAGGTTGGGTTAGGTTGGGTTAGGTTAGGTTGTGTAAGGTTGGGTTAGGTTGGGTTAGGCTGGGTTAGGTTGGGTTAGGTTGGGTTAGGTTGGGTTAGGTTGGGTTAGGTTGGGTTAGGTTGGGTTAGGTTGGGTTAGGTTGGGTTAGGTTGGGTTAGGTTGGGTTAGGTTGGGTTAGGTTGGGTTAGGTTGGGTTGGGTTAGGTTGTGTTAGGTTGGGTTAGGTTCAGTTTTGTTCGGCTAGGTTTGGTTGGGTTAGGTTAGGTTGGCTTAGGTTGGGTTAGGTTGGGTTAGGTTGGGTTAGGTTGGGTTAGGTTGGGTTAGGTTGGGTTAGGTTGGGTTAGGTTGGGTTAGGTTGGGTTAGGTTGGGTTAGGTTGGGTTAGGTTGGGTTAGGTTGGGTTAGGTTGGGTTAGGTTGGGTTAGGTTGGGTTAGGTTGGGTTAGGTTGGGTTAGGTTGGGTTAGGTTGGGTTAGGTTGGGTTAGGTTGGGTTAGGATGGGTTAGGTTGGGTTAGGTTGGTTTAGGTTGGGTTAGGTTGGGTTAGATTGCGTTAGGTTAGGTTAGGTTGTGTTAGGTTGGGTTATGTCGGGTTATTTTGGGTTAGGTTGGGTTAGGTCGGGTTAGGTTGGGTTAGGTTGGGTTAGGTTGGGTTAGGTTGGGTTGGGTTAGGTTGGGTTAGGTTGGGTTAGGTTGGGTTGGGTTAGGTTGGGTTAGGTTGGGTTAGGTTGGGTTAGGTTGGGTTAGGTTAGGTTGGGTTAGGTTGGGTTAGGTTGGGTTAGGTAGGTTAAGGTTGTGTAAGGTTGGGTTAGGTTGGGTTAGGCTGGGTTAGGCTGGGTTAGGTTGGGTTAGGTTGGGTTAGGTTGGGTTAGGTTAGGTTGGGTTAGGTTGATTAGGTGGGTTAGGTTGGTTCAGTTTGATTATGTTCGGTTAGGTTCCGCTAGGATTGTTTAGGTTAGGTTGAGCTACATTCGGTTAGGTTCGGTTTAGTTTAACCGAATCTAACGGTTCGGTTTGGTTTGGTTTGGTTGGTTCGACTCGGTTCGGTTCGGTTTGGTTTGGTTTGGTTGGTTCGACTCGGTTCGGTTCGGTTCGGTTTGGTTCGGGTAGGTTTGGTTCAGTTTGATTATGTTTGGTTAGGTTCGGCTAGGTTTAATTTGTTTTGGTTAGGTTCAGCCAGATTCGGTCTGGTTCGGTTCGTTTCGAATCGGTTCGGTTAGGTTCAGTTTTGTTCGGCTAGGTTTGGTTGGGTTAGGTTAGGTTGGGTTAGGTTGGGTTAGGTTGGTTTAGAATGGGTTAGGTTGGGTTAGGTTGGGTTAGATTGCGTTAGGTTAGGTTAGGTTGTGTTAGGTTGGGTTAGGTCGGGTTATTTTGGGTTAGGTTGGGTTAGGTTGGGTTAGGTTGGGTTAGGTTGGGTTAGGTTGGGTTAGGTTGGGTTAGGTTGGGTTAGGTTGGGTTAGGTTGGGTTAGGTTGGGTTAGGTTGGGTTAGGTTGGGTTAGGTTGGGTTAGGTTGGTTTAGGTTGGGTTAGGTTGGGTTAGGTTGGGTTAGGTTGGGTTAGGTTGGGTTAGGTTACGTTAGGTTGGGTTAGGTTGGGTTAGGTTGGGTTAGGTTGGGTTAGGTTGGGTTAGGTTGGGTTAGGTTGGGTTAGGTTGGGTTAGGTTAGGTTAGGTTAGGTTGTGTAGGTTAGGTTGGGTTAGGTTGGGTTAGGTTAGGTTGTGTAAGGTTGGGTTAGGTTGGGTTAGGCTGGGTTAGGTTGGGTTAGGTTGGGTTAGGTTGGGTTAGGTTGGGTTAGGTTGGGTTAGGTTGGGTTAGGTTGGGTTAGGTTGGGTTGGGTTAGGTTGTGTTAGGTTGGGTTAGGTTGGGTTAGGTTGCGTTAGGTTGGGTTAGGTTGTGTTAGGTTGGGTTAGGTTGGGTTAGGTCGGGTTATTTTGGGTTAGGTTGGGTTAGGTTGGGTTAGGTTGGGTTAGGTTGGGTTAGGTTGGGTTAGGTTGGGTTAGGTTGGGTTAGGTTGGGTTAGGTTGGGTTAGGTTGGGTTAGGTTGGGTTAGGTTGGGTTAGGTTGGGTTAGGTTGGGTTAGGTTGGGTTGGGTTAGGTTGGGTTAGGTTGGGTTAGGTTAGGTTGTGTTAGGTTAGGTTGTGTAAGGTTGGGTTAGGTTGGGTTAGGCTGGGTTAGGTTGGGTTAGGTTGGGTTAGGTTGGGTTGGGTTGGGTTAGGTTGGGTTAGGTTGGGTTAGGTTGGGTTAGGTTGGGTTAGCTTGGGTTAGGTTGGTTTAGGTTGGGTTAGATTGCGTTAGGTTGGGTTAGGTTGTGTTAGGTTGGGTTAGGTCGGGTTATTTTGGGTTAGGTTGGGTTAGGTTGGGTTAGGTTGGGTTAGGTTGGGTTAGGTTGGGTTAGGTTGGGTTAGGTTGGGTTAGGTTGGGTTAGGTTGGGTTAGGTTTGGTTAGGTTGGGTTAGGTTGGGTTGGGTTAGGTTGGGTTGGGTTAGGTTGGGTTAGGTTGGGTTAGGTTGGGTTAGGTTGGGTTAGGTTGGGTTAGGTTGGGTTAGGTTGGGTTAGGTTGGGTTAGGTTGGGTTAGATTGCGTTAGGTTAGGTTAGGTTGTGTTAGGTTGGGTTAGGTCGGGTTAGGTTGGGTTAGATTGGGTTAGGTTGGGTTAGGTTGGGTTAGGTTGGGTTAGGTTGGGTTAGGATGGGTTAGGTTGGGTTAGGTTGGGTTAGATTGCGTTAGGTTAGGTTAGGTTGTGTTAGGTTAGGTTAGGTCGGGTTATTTTGGGTTAGGTTGGGTTAGGTCGGGTTAGGTTGGGTTAGGTTGGGTTAGGTTGGGTTAGGTTGGGTTAGGTTGGGTTAGGTTGGGTTAGGTTGGGTTAGGTTGGGTTAGGTTGGGTTAGGTTAGGTTGGGTTAGGTTGGGTTGGGTTAGGTTGGGTTAGGTTGGGTTAGGTTAGGTTGGGTTAGGTAGGTTAAGGTTGTGTAAGGTTGGGTTAGGTTGGGTTAGGCTGGGTTAGGTTGGGTTAGGTTGGGTTAGGTTGGGTTAGGTTGGGTTAGGTTGGGTTAGGTTGGGTTAGGTTGGGTTAGGTTGGGTTAGGTTAGGTTGGGTTAGGTTGGTTAGGTGGGTTAGGTTGGTTCAGTTTGATTATGTTCGGTTAGGTTCCGCTAGGATTGTTTAGGTTAGGTTGAGCTACATTCGGTTAGGTTCGGTTTAGTTTAACCGAATCTAACGGTTCGGTTTGGTTTGGTTTGGTTGGTTCGACTCGGTTCGGTTCGGTTTGGTTTGGTTTGGTTGGTTCGACTCGGTTCGGTTCGGTTTGGTTTGGTTTGGTTGGTTCGACTCGGTTCGGTTCGGTTCGGTTTGGTTCGGGTAGGTTTGGTTCAGTTTGATTATGTTTGGTTAGGTTCGGCTAGGTTTAATTTGTTTTGGTTAGGTTCAGCCAGATTTGGTCTGGTTCGGTTCGTTTCGAATCGGTTCGGTTAGGTTCAGTTTTGTTCGGCTAGGTTTGGTTGGGTTAGGTTAGGTTAGGTTGGGTTAGGATGGGTTAGGTTGGGTTAGGTTGGGTTAGATTGCGTTAGGTTAGGTTAGGTTGTGTTAGGTTGGGTTAGGTCGGGTTATTTTGGGTTAGGTTGGGTTAGGTTGGGTTAGGTTGGGTTAGGTTGGGTTAGGTTAGGTTAGGTTGGTTTAGGTTGGGTTAGGTTGGGTTAGGTTGGGTTAGGTTGGGTTAGGTTACGTTAGGTTGGGTTAGGTTGGGTTAGGTTGGGTTAGGTTGGGTTAGGTTGGGTTAGGTTGGGTTAGGTTGGGTTAGGTTGGGTTAGGTTGGGTTAGGTTGGGTTAGGTTGGGTTAGGTTGGGTTAGGTTGGGTTAGGTTGGGTTAGGTTGGGTTAGGTTGGGTTAGGTTGGGTTAGGTTGGGTTGGGTTGGGTTAGGTTGGGTTAGGTTGGGTTAGGTTAGGTTGGGTTAGGTTGGGTTAGGTTAGGTTGTGTAAGGTTGGGTTAGGTTGGGTTAGGCTGGGTTAGGTTGGGTTAGGTTGGGTTAGGTTGGGTTAGGTTGGGTTAGGTTGGGTTAGGTTGGGTTAGGTTGGGTTGGGTTAGGTTGTGTTAGGTTGGGTTAGGTTGGGTTAGGTTGCGTTAGGTTGGGTTAGGTTGTGTTAGGTTGGGTTAGGTTGGGTTAGGTCGGGTTAGGTTGGGTTAGGTTGGGTTAGGTTGGGTTAGGTTGGGTTAGGTTGGGTTAGGTTGGGTTAGGTTGGGTTAGGTTGGGTTAGGTTGGGTTAGGTTGGGTTAGGTTGGGTTAGGTTGGGTTAGGTTGGGTTAGGTTGGGTTAGGTTGGGTTAGGTTGGGTTGGGTTAGGTTGGGTTAGGTTAGGTTGGGTTAGGTTGGGTTAGGTTAGGTTATGTAAGGTTGGGTTAGGTTGGGTTAGGCTGGGTTAGGTTGGGTTAGGTTGGGTTAGGTTGGGTTAGGTTGGGTTAGGTTGGGTTAGGTTGGGTTAGGTTGTGTTAGGTTGGGTTAGGTTGGGTTAGGTTGGGTTAGGTTGGGTTAGGTTGGGTTAGGTTGGGTTAGGTTGGGTTAGGTTGGGTTAGGTTGGGTTAGGTTAGGTTGGGTTAGGTTGGTTAGGTGGGTTAGGTTGGTTCAGTTTGATTATGTTCGGTTAGGTTCCGCTAGGATTGTTTAGGTTAGGTTGAGCTACATTCGGTTAGGTTCGGTTTAGTTTAACCGAATCTAACGGTTCGGTTTGGTTTGGTTTGGTTGGTTCGACTCGGTTCGGTTCGGTTTGGTTTGGTTTGGTTGGTTCGACTCGGTTCGGTTCGGTTCGGTTTGGTTCGGGTAGGTTTGGTTCAGTTTGATTATGTTTGGTTAGGTTCGGCTAGGTTTAATTTGTTTTGGTTAGGTTCAGCCAGATTCGGTCTGGTTCGGTTCGTTTCGAATCGGTTCGGTTAGGTTCAGTTTTGTTCGGCTAGGTTTGGTTGGGTTAGGTTAGGTTGGGTTAGGTTGGGTTAGGTTGGGTTAGGTTGGTTTAGAATGGGTTAGGTTGGGTTAGGTTGGGTTAGATTGCGTTAGGTTAGGTTAGGTTGGGTTAGGTCGGGTTATTTTGGGTTAGGTTGGGTTAGGTTGGGTTAGGTTGGGTTAGGTTGGGTTAGGTTGGTTTAGGTTGGGTTAGGTTGGGTTAGGTTGGGTTAGGTTGGGTTAGGTTGGGTTAGGTTACGTTAGGTTGGGTTAGGTTGGGTTAGGTTGGGTTAGGTTGGGTTAGGTTGGGTTAGGTTGGGTTAGGTTGGGTTAGGTTGGGTTAGGTTGGGTTAGGTTGGGTTAGGTTGGGTTGGGTTAGGTTGGGTTAGGTTAGGTTGGGTTAGGTTGGGTTAGGTTGGGTTAGGTTAGGTTGTGTAAGGTTGGGTTAGGTTGGGTTAGGTTAGGTTGTGTTAGGTTGGGTTAGGTTGCGTTAGGTTGGGTTAGGTTGTGTTAGGTTGGGTTAGGTTGGGTTAGGTCGGGTTAGGTTGGGTTAGGTTGGGTTAGGTTGGGTTAGGTTGGGTTAGGTTGGGTTAGGTTGGGTTAGGTTGGGTTAGGTTGGGTTAGGTTGGGTTAGGTTGGGTTAGGTTAGGTTGTGTAAGGTTGGGTTAGGTTGGGTTAGGCTGGGTTAGGTTGGGTTAGGTTGGGTTAGGTTGGGTTAGGTTGGGTTAGGTTGGGTTAGGTTGGGTTAGGTTGGGTTAGGTTGGGTTAGGTTGGGTTAGGTTGTGTTAGGTTGGGTTAGGTTGGGTTAGGTTGTGTTAGGTTGGGTTGGGTTGGGTTAGGTTGGGTTAGGTTGGGTTAGGTTGGGTTAGGTTGGGTTAGGTTGGGTTAGGTGGGGTTAGGTTGGGTTAGGTTGGGTTAGGTTGGGTTAGGTTGGGTTAGGTTGGGTTAGGTTGGGTTAGGTTGGGTTAGGTTGGGTTAGGTTGGGTTAGGTTGGGTTAGGTTGGGTTAGGTTGGGTTAGGTTGGGTTGGGTTAGGTTGGGTTAGGTTGGGTTAGGTTGGGTTAGGTTGGGTTAGGTTAGGTTGTGTAAGGTTGGGTTAGGTTGGGTTAGGCTGGGTTAGGTTGGGTTAGGTTGGGTTAGGTTGGGTTAGGTTGGGTTAGGTTGGGTTAGGTTGGGTTAGGTTGGGTTAGGTTGGGTTAGGTTGGGTTAGGTTGGGTTAGGTTGGGTTAGGTTGGGTTAGGTTGGGTTGGGTTAGGTTGTGTTAGGTTGGGTTAGGTTCAGTTTTGTTCGGCTAGGTTTGGTTGGGTTAGGTTAGGTTGGCTTAGGTTGGGTTAGGTTGGGTTAGGTTGGGTTAGGTTGGGTTAGGTTGGGTTAGGTTGGGTTAGGTTGGGTTAGGTTGGGTTAGGTTGGGTTAGGTTGGGTTAGGTTGGGTTAGGTTGGGTTAGGTTGGGTTAGGTTGGGTTAGGTTGGGTTAGGTTGGGTTAGGTTGGGTTAGGTTGGGTTAGGTTGGGTTAGGTTGGGTTAGGTTGGGTTAGGTTGGGTTAGGTTGGGTTAGGTTGGGTTAGGTTGGGTTAGGTTGGGTTAGGTTGGGTTAGGATGGGTTAGGTTGGGTTAGGTTGGTTTAGGTTGGGTTAGGTTGGGTTAGATTGCGTTAGGTTAGGTTAGGTTGTGTTAGGTTGGGTTATGTCGGGTTATTTTGGGTTAGGTTGGGTTAGGTCGGGTTAGGTTGGGTTAGGTTGGGTTAGGTTGGGTTAGGTTGGGTTGGGTTAGGTTGGGTTAGGTTGGGTTGGGTTAGGTTGGGTTAGGTTGGGTTAGGTTGGGTTAGGTTGGGTTAGGTTAGGTTGGGTTAGGTTGGGTTAGGTTGGGTTAGGTTGGGTTAGGTAGGTTAAGGTTGTGTAAGGTTGGGTTAGGTTGGGTTAGGCTGGGTTAGGCTGGGTTAGGTTGGGTTAGGTTGGGTTAGGTTGGGTTAGGTTAGGTTGGGTTAGGTTGATTAGGTGGGTTAGGTTGGTTCAGTTTGATTATGTTCGGTTAGGTTCCGCTAGGATTGTTTAGGTTAGGTTGAGCTACATTCGGTTAGGTTCGGTTTAGTTTAACCGAATCTAACGGTTCGGTTTGGTTTGGTTTGGTTGGTTCGACTCGGTTCGGTTCGGTTTGGTTTGGTTTGGTTGGTTCGACTCGGTTCGGTTCGGTTCGGTTTGGTTCGGGTAGGTTTGGTTCAGTTTGATTATGTTTGGTTAGGTTCGGCTAGGTTTAATTTGTTTTGGTTAGGTTCAGCCAGATTCGGTCTGGTTCGGTTCGTTTCGAATCGGTTCGGTTAGGTTCAGTTTTGTTCGGCTAGGTTTGGTTGGGTTAGGTTAGGTTGGGTTAGGTTGGGTTAGGTTGGTTTAGAATGGGTTAGGTTGGGTTAGGTTGGGTTAGATTGCGTTAGGTTAGGTTAGGTTGTGTTAGGTTGGGTTAGGTCGGGTTATTTTGGGTTAGGTTGGGTTAGGTTGGGTTAGGTTGGGTTAGGTTGGGTTAGGTTGGGTTAGGTTGGGTTAGGTTGGGTTAGGTTGGGTTAGGTTGGGTTAGGTTGGGTTAGGTTGGGTTAGGTTGGGTTAGGTTGGTTTAGGTTGGGTTAGGTTGGGTTAGGTTGGGTTAGGTTGGGTTAGGTTGGGTTAGGTTACGTTAGGTTGGGTTAGGTTGGGTTAGGTTGGGTTAGGTTGGGTTAGGTTGGGTTAGGTTGGGTTAGGTTGGGTTAGGTTGGGTTAGGTTAGGTTAGGTTAGGTTGTGTAGGTTAGGTTGGGTTAGGTTGGGTTAGGTTAGGTTGTGTAAGGTTGGGTTAGGTTGGGTTAGGCTGGGTTAGGTTGGGTTAGGTTGGGTTAGGTTGGGTTAGGTTGGGTTAGGTTGGGTTAGGTTGGGTTAGGTTGGGTTGGGTTAGGTTGTGTTAGGTTGGGTTAGGTTGGGTTAGGTTGCGTTAGGTTGGGTTAGGTTGTGTTAGGTTGGGTTAGGTTGGGTTAGGTCGGGTTATTTTGGGTTAGGTTGGGTTAGGTTGGGTTAGGTTGGGTTAGGTTGGGTTAGGTTGGGTTAGGTTGGGTTAGGTTGGGTTAGGTTGGGTTAGGTTGGGTTAGGTTGGGTTAGGTTGGGTTAGGTTGGGTTAGGTTGGGTTAGGTTGGGTTAGGTTGGGTTAGGTTGGGTTGGGTTAGGTTGGGTTAGGTTGGGTTAGGTTAGGTTGTGTTAGGTTAGGTTGTGTAAGGTTGGGTTAGGTTGGGTTAGGCTGGGTTAGGTTGGGTTAGGTTGGGTTAGGTTGGGTTGGGTTGGGTTAGGTTGGGTTAGGTTGGGTTAGGTTGGGTTAGGTTGGGTTAGGTTGGGTTAGCTTGGGTTAGGTTGGTTTAGGTTGGGTTAGATTGCGTTAGGTTGGGTTAGGTTGTGTTAGGTTGGGTTAGGTCGGGTTATTTTGGGTTAGGTTGGGTTAGGTTGGGTTAGGTTGGGTTAGGTTGGGTTAGGTTGGGTTAGGTTGGGTTAGGTTGGGTTAGGTTTGGTTAGGTTGGGTTAGGTTGGGTTGGGTTAGGTTGGGTTGGGTTAGGTTGGGTTAGGTTGGGTTAGGTTGGGTTAGGTTGGGTTAGGTTGGGTTAGGTTGGGTTAGGTTGGGTTAGGTTGGGTTAGGTTGGGTTAGATTGCGTTAGGTTAGGTTAGGTTGTGTTAGGTTGGGTTAGGTCGGGTTAGGTTGGGTTAGATTGGGTTAGGTTGGGTTAGGTTGGGTTAGGTTGGGTTAGGTTGGGTTAGGATGGGTTAGGTTGGGTTAGGTTGGGTTAGATTGCGTTAGGTTAGGTTAGGTTGTGTTAGGTTAGGTTAGGTCGGGTTATTTTGGGTTAGGTTGGGTTAGGTCGGGTTAGGTTGGGTTAGGTTGGGTTAGGTTGGGTTAGGTTGGGTTAGGTTGGGTTAGGTTGGGTTAGGTTGGGTTAGGTTGGGTTAGGTTGGGTTAGGTTGGGTTAGGTTAGGTTGGGTTAGGTTGGGTTGGGTTAGGTTGGGTTAGGTTGGGTTAGGTTAGGTTGGGTTAGGTAGGTTAAGGTTGTGTAAGGTTGGGTTAGGTTGGGTTAGGCTGGGTTAGGTTGGGTTAGGTTGGGTTAGGTTGGGTTAGGTTGGGTTAGGTTGGGTTAGGTTGGGTTAGGTTGGGTTAGGTTGGGTTAGGTTGGGTTAGGTTAGGTTGGGTTAGGTTGGTTAGGTGGGTTAGGTTGGTTCAGTTTGATTATGTTCGGTTAGGTTCCGCTAGGATTGTTTAGGTTAGGTTGAGCTACATTCGGTTAGGTTCGGTTTAGTTTAACCGAATCTAACGGTTCGGTTTGGTTTGGTTTGGTTGGTTCGACTCGGTTCGGTTCGGTTTGGTTTGGTTTGGTTGGTTCGACTCGGTTCGGTTCGGTTCGGTTTGGTTCGGGTAGGTTTGGTTCAGTTTGATTATGTTTGGTTAGGTTCGGCTAGGTTTAATTTGTTTTGGTTAGGTTCAGCCAGATTCGGTCTGGTTCGGTTCGTTTCGAATCGGTTCGGTTAGGTTCAGTTTTGTTCGGCTAGGTTTGGTTGGGTTAGGTTAGGTTGGGTTAGGTTGGGTTAGGATGGGTTAGGTTGGGTTAGGTTGGGTTAGATTGCGTTAGGTTAGGTTAGGTTGTGTTAGGTTGGGTTAGGTCGGGTTATTTTGGGTTAGGTTGGGTTAGGTTGGGTTAGGTTGGGTTAGGTTGGGTTAGGTTGGGTTAGGTTGGGTTAGGTTGGGTTAGGTTGGGTTAGGTTGGGTTAGGTTGGGTTAGGTTGGGTTAGGTTACGTTAGGTTGGGTTAGGTTGGGTTAGGTTGGGTTAGGTTGGGTTAGGTTGGGTTAGGTTGGGTTAGGTTGGGTTAGGTTGGGTTAGGTTGGGTTAGGTTGGGTTAGGTTGGGTTAGGTTGGGTTAGGTTGGGTTAGGTTGGGTTAGGTTGGGTTAGGTTGGGTTAGGTTGGGTTAGGTTGGGTTAGGTTGGGTTAGGTTGGGTTAGGTTGGGTTAGGTTGGGTTAGGTTGGGTTAGGTTGGGTTAGGTTGGGTTAGGTTGGGTTAGGTTGGGTTAGGTTGGGTTAGGTTGGGTTAGGTTGGGTTAGGTTGGGTTAGGTTGGGTTAGGTTGGGTTAGGTTGGGTTAGGTTGGGTTAGGTTGGGTTAGGTTGGGTTAGGTTGGGTTAGGTTGGGTTAGGTTGGGTTAGGTTGGGTTAGGTTGGGTTAGGTTGGGTTAGGTTGGGTTAGGTTGGGTTAGGTTGGGTTAGGTTGGGTTAGGTTGGGTTAGGTTGGGTTAGGTTGGGTTAGGTTGGGTTAGGTTGGGTTAGGTTGGGTTAGGTTGGGTTAGGTTGAGTTAGGTTGGGTTAGGTTGGGTTAGGTTGGGTTAGGTTGGGTTAGGTTGGGTTAGGTTGGGTTAGGTTGGGTTAGGTTGGGTTAGGTTGGGTTAGGTTGGGTTAGGTTGGGTTAGGTTGGGTTAGGTTGGGTTAGGTTGGGTTAGGTTGGGTTAGGCTGGGTTAGGTTGGTTCAGTTTGATTATGTTCGGTTAGGTTCCGCTAGGATTGTTTAGGTTAGGTTTAGCTAGATTCGGTTAGATTCGGTTTAGTTTAACCGAATCTAACGGTTCGGTTTGGTTTGGTTGGTTCGACTCGGTTCGGTTCGGTTTGGTTCGGGTAGGTTTGGTTCAGTTTGATTATGTTTGGTTAGGTTCGGCTAGGTTTAATTTGTTTTGGTTAGGTTCAGTCAGATTCGGTCTGGTTCGGTTCGTTTCGAATCGGTTCGGTTAGGTTCAGTTTTGTTCGGCTAGGTTTGGTTGGGTTAGGTTAGGTTAGGTTGGGTTACGTTGGGTTAGGTTGGGTTAGGTTGGGTTAGGTTGGGTTAGGTTGGGTTAGGTTGGGTTAGGTTGGGTTGGGTTAGGTTGGGTTAGATTGGATTAGGTTGGGTTAGGTTGGGTTAGGTAGGTTAACGTTGTGTAAGGTTGGGTTAGGCTGGGTTAGGTTGGGTTAGGTTGGGTTAGGTTGGTTAGGTGGGTTAGGTTGGTTCAGTTTGATTATGTTCGGTTAGGTTCCGCTAGGATTGTTTAGGTTAGGTTTAGCTACATTCGGTTAGGTTCGGTTTAGTTTAACCGAATCTAACGGTTCGGTTTGGTTTGGTTTGGTTGGTTCGGTTCGGTTCGGTTTGGTTCGGGTAGGTTTGGTTCAGTTTGATTATGTTTGGTTAGGTTCGGCTAGGTTTAATTTGTTTTGGTTAGGTTCAGCCAGATTCGGTCTGGTTCGGTTCGTTTTCGGTTCGGTTCGGTTAGGTTCCGCTAGGATTGTTTAGGTTAGGTTGAGCTACATTCGGTTAGGTTCGGTTTAGGTTGGGTTAGGTTGGGTTAGATTGCGTTAGGTTAGGTTAGGTTGTGTTAGGTTGGGTTAGGTCGGGTTATTTTGGGTTAGGTTGGGTTAGGTTGGGTTGGGTTAGGTTGGGTTAGGTTGGGTTGGGTTAGGTTAGGTTGGGTTAGGTTGGGTTAGGTTGGGTTAGGTTAGGTTGGGTTAGGTTGGGTTAGGTTGGGTTAGGTAGGTTAAGGTTGTGTAAGGTTGGGTTAGGTTGGGTTAGGCTGGGTTAGGTTGGGTTAGGTTGGGTTAGGTTGGGTTAGGTTGGGTTAGGTTGGGTTAGGTTGGGTTAGGTTGGGTTAGGTTGGGTTAGGTTGGGTTAGGTTTAGTTTAACCGAATCTAACGGTTCGGTTTGGTTTGGTTTGGTTGGTTCGACTCGGTTCGGTTCGGTTCGGTTTGGTTCGGGTAGGTTTGGTTCAGTTTGATTATGTTTGGTTAGGTTCGGCTAGGTTTAATTTGTTTTGGTTAGGTTCAGTCAGATTCGGTCTGGTTCGGTTCGTTTCGAATCGGGTCGGTTAGGTTCAGTTTTGTTCGGCTAGGTTTGGTTGGGTTAGGTTAGGTTAGGTTGGGTTAGGTTGGGTTAGGTTGGGTTAGGTTGGGTTAGGTTGGGTTAGGTTGGGTTAGGTTGGGTTAGGTTGGGTTAGGTTGGGTTAGGTTGGGTTAGGTTGGGTTAGGTTGGGTTAGGTTGGGTTAGGTTGGGTTAGGTTGGGTTAGGTTGGGTTAGGTTGGGTTAGGTTGGGTTAGGTTGGGTTAGGTTGGGTTGGGTTAGGTTGGGTTAGATTGGATTAGGTTGGGTTAGGTTGGGTTAGGTTGGGTTAGGTAGGTTAACGTTGTGTAAGGTTGGGTTAGGCTGGGTTAGGTTGGGTTAGGTTGGTTAGGTGGGTTAGGTTGGTTCAGTTTGATTATGTTCGGTTAGGTTCCGCTAGGATTGTTTAGGTTAGGTTTAGCTACATTCGGTTAGGTTCGGTTTAGTTTAACCGAATCTAACGGTTCGGTTTGGTTTGGTTTGGTTGGTTCGGTTCGGTTCGGTTTGGTTCGGGTAGGTTTGGTTCAGTTTGATTATGTTTGGTTAGGTTCGGCTAGGTTTAATTTGTTTTGGTTAGGTTCAGCCAGATTCGGTCTGGTTCGGTTCGTTTTCGGTTCGGTTCGGTTAGGTTCCGCTAGGATTGTTGGGTTAGGTTGGGTTAGGTTGGGTTAGGTTGGGTTAGGTTGGGTTAGGTTGGGTTAGGTTGGGTTAGGTTAGGTTGTGTAAGGTTGGGTTAGGTTGGGTTAGGCTGGGTTAGGTTGGGTTAGGTTGGGTTAGGTTGGGTTAGGTTGGGTTAGGTTGGGTTAGGTTGGGTTAGGTTGGGTTAGGTTGGGTTAGGTTGTGTTAGGTTGGGTTAGGTTGGGTTAGGTTGTGTTAGGTTGGGTTGGGTTGGGTTAGGTTGGGTTAGGTTGGGTTAGGTTGGGTTAGGTTGGGTTAGGTTGGGTTAGGTGGGGTTAGGTTGGGTTAGGTTGGGTTAGGTTGGGTTAGGTTGGGTTAGGTTGGGTTAGGTTGGGTTAGGTTGGGTTAGGTTGGGTTAGGTTGGGTTAGGTTGGGTTAGGTTGGGTTAGGTTGGGTTAGGTTGGGTTAGGTTGGGTTGGGTTAGGTTGGGTTAGGTTGGGTTAGGTTGGGTTAGGTTAGGTTGTGTAAGGTTGGGTTAGGTTGGGTTAGGCTGGGTTAGGTTGGGTTAGGTTGGGTTAGGTTGGGTTAGGTTGGGTTAGGTTGGGTTAGGTTGGGTTAGGTTGGGTTAGGTTGGGTTAGGTTGGGTTAGGTTGGGTTAGGTTGGGTTAGGTTGGGTTAGGTTGGGTTAGGTTGGGTTGGGTTAGGTTGTGTTAGGTTGGGTTAGGTTCAGTTTTGTTCGGCTAGGTTTGGTTGGGTTAGGTTAGGTTGGCTTAGGTTGGGTTAGGTTGGGTTAGGTTGGGTTAGGTTGGGTTAGGTTGGGTTAGGTTGGGTTAGGTTGGGTTAGGTTGGGTTAGGTTGGGTTAGGTTGGGTTAGGTTGGGTTAGGTTGGGTTAGGTTGGGTTAGGTTGGGTTAGGTTGGGTTAGGTTGGGTTAGGTTGGGTTAGGTTGGGTTAGGTTGGGTTAGGTTGGGTTAGGTTGGGTTAGGTTGGGTTAGGATGGGTTAGGTTGGGTTAGGTTGGTTTAGGTTGGGTTAGGTTGGGTTAGATTGCGTTAGGTTAGGTTAGGTTGTGTTAGGTTGGGTTATGTCGGGTTATTTTGGGTTAGGTTGGGTTAGGTCGGGTTAGGTTGGGTTAGGTTGGGTTAGGTTGGGTTGGGTTAGGTTGGGTTAGGTTGGGTTAGGTTGGGTTGGGTTAGGTTGGGTTAGGTTGGGTTAGGTTGGGTTAGGTTGGGTTAGGTTAGGTTGGGTTAGGTTGGGTTAGGTTGGGTTAGGTAGGTTAAGGTTGTGTAAGGTTGGGTTAGGTTGGGTTAGGCTGGGTTAGGCTGGGTTAGGTTGGGTTAGGTTGGGTTAGGTTGGGTTAGGTTAGGTTGGGTTAGGTTGATTAGGTGGGTTAGGTTGGTTCAGTTTGATTATGTTCGGTTAGGTTCCGCTAGGATTGTTTAGGTTAGGTTGAGCTACATTCGGTTAGGTTCGGTTTAGTTTAACCGAATCTAACGGTTCGGTTTGGTTTGGTTTGGTTGGTTCGACTCGGTTCGGTTCGGTTTGGTTTGGTTTGGTTGGTTCGACTCGGTTCGGTTCGGTTCGGTTTGGTTCGGGTAGGTTTGGTTCAGTTTGATTATGTTTGGTTAGGTTCGGCTAGGTTTAATTTGTTTTGGTTAGGTTCAGCCAGATTCGGTCTGGTTCGGTTCGTTTCGAATCGGTTCGGTTAGGTTCAGTTTTGTTCGGCTAGGTTTGGTTGGGTTAGGTTAGGTTGGGTTAGGTTGGGTTAGGTTGGTTTAGAATGGGTTAGGTTGGGTTAGGTTGGGTTAGATTGCGTTAGGTTAGGTTAGGTTGTGTTAGGTTGGGTTAGGTCGGGTTATTTTGGGTTAGGTTGGGTTAGGTTGGGTTAGGTTGGGTTAGGTTGGGTTAGGTTGGGTTAGGTTGGGTTAGGTTGGGTTAGGTTGGGTTAGGTTGGGTTAGGTTGGGTTAGGTTGGGTTAGGTTGGGTTAGGTTGGTTTAGGTTGGGTTAGGTTGGGTTAGGTTGGGTTAGGTTGGGTTAGGTTGGGTTAGGTTACGTTAGGTTGGGTTAGGTTGGGTTAGGTTGGGTTAGGTTGGGTTAGGTTGGGTTAGGTTGGGTTAGGTTGGGTTAGGTTGGGTTAGGTTAGGTTAGGTTAGGTTGTGTAGGTTAGGTTGGGTTAGGTTGGGTTAGGTTAGGTTGTGTAAGGTTGGGTTAGGTTGGGTTAGGCTGGGTTAGGTTGGGTTAGGTTGGGTTAGGTTGGGTTAGGTTGGGTTAGGTTGGGTTAGGTTGGGTTAGGTTGGGTTAGGTTGGGTTGGGTTAGGTTGTGTTAGGTTGGGTTAGGTTGGGTTAGGTTGCGTTAGGTTGGGTTAGGTTGTGTTAGGTTGGGTTAGGTTGGGTTAGGTCGGGTTATTTTGGGTTAGGTTGGGTTAGGTTGGGTTAGGTTGGGTTAGGTTGGGTTAGGTTGGGTTAGGTTGGGTTAGGTTGGGTTAGGTTGGGTTAGGTTGGGTTAGGTTGGGTTAGGTTGGGTTAGGTTGGGTTAGGTTGGGTTAGGTTGGGTTAGGTTGGGTTAGGTTGGGTTGGGTTAGGTTGGGTTAGGTTGGGTTAGGTTAGGTTGTGTTAGGTTAGGTTGTGTAAGGTTGGGTTAGGTTGGGTTAGGCTGGGTTAGGTTGGGTTAGGTTGGGTTAGGTTGGGTTGGGTTGGGTTAGGTTGGGTTAGGTTGGGTTAGGTTGGGTTAGGTTGGGTTAGGTTGGGTTAGCTTGGGTTAGGTTGGTTTAGGTTGGGTTAGATTGCGTTAGGTTGGGTTAGGTTGTGTTAGGTTGGGTTAGGTCGGGTTATTTTGGGTTAGGTTGGGTTAGGTTGGGTTAGGTTGGGTTAGGTTGGGTTAGGTTGGGTTAGGTTGGGTTAGGTTGGGTTAGGTTGGGTTAGGTTTGGTTAGGTTGGGTTAGGTTGGGTTGGGTTAGGTTGGGTTGGGTTAGGTTGGGTTAGGTTGGGTTAGGTTGGGTTAGGTTGGGTTAGGTTGGGTTAGGTTGGGTTAGGTTGGGTTAGATTGCGTTAGGTTAGGTTAGGTTGTGTTAGGTTGGGTTAGGTCGGGTTAGGTTGGGTTAGATTGGGTTAGGTTGGGTTAGGTTGGGTTAGGTTGGGTTAGGTTGGGTTAGGATGGGTTAGGTTGGGTTAGGTTGGGTTAGATTGCGTTAGGTTAGGTTAGGTTGTGTTAGGTTAGGTTAGGTCGGGTTATTTTGGGTTAGGTTGGGTTAGGTCGGGTTAGGTTGGGTTAGGTTGGGTTAGGTTGGGTTAGGTTGGGTTAGGTTGGGTTAGGTTGGGTTAGGTTGGGTTAGGTTAGGTTGGGTTAGGTTGGGTTGGGTTAGGTTGGGTTAGGTTGGGTTAGGTTAGGTTGGGTTAGGTAGGTTAAGGTTGTGTAAGGTTGGGTTAGGTTGGGTTAGGCTGGGTTAGGTTGGGTTAGGTTGGGTTAGGTTGGGTTAGGTTGGGTTAGGTTGGGTTAGGTTGGGTTAGGTTGGGTTAGGTTGGGTTAGGTTGGGTTAGGTTAGGTTGGGTTAGGTTGGTTAGGTGGGTTAGGTTGGTTCAGTTTGATTATGTTCGGTTAGGTTCCGCTAGGATTGTTTAGGTTAGGTTGAGCTACATTCGGTTAGGTTCGGTTTAGTTTAACCGAATCTAACGGTTCGGTTTGGTTTGGTTTGGTTGGTTCGACTCGGTTCGGTTCGGTTTGGTTTGGTTTGGTTGGTTCGACTCGGTTCGGTTCGGTTTGGTTTGGTTGGTTCGACTCGGTTCGGTTCGGTTCGGTTTGGTTCGGGTAGGTTTGGTTCAGTTTGATTATGTTTGGTTAGGTTCGGCTAGGTTTAATTTGTTTTGGTTAGGTTCAGCCAGATTTGGTCTGGTTCGGTTCGTTTCGAATCGGTTCGGTTAGGTTCAGTTTTGTTCGGCTAGGTTTGGTTGGGTTAGGTTAGGTTAGGTTGGGTTAGGATGGGTTAGGTTGGGTTAGGTTGGGTTAGATTGCGTTAGGTTAGGTTAGGTTGTGTTAGGTTGGGTTAGGTCGGGTTATTTTGGGTTAGGTTGGGTTAGGTTGGGTTAGGTTGGGTTAGGTTGGGTTAGGTTGGGTTAGGTTAGGTTAGGTTGGTTTAGGTTGGGTTAGGTTGGGTTAGGTTGGGTTAGGTTGGGTTAGGTTACGTTAGGTTGGGTTAGGTTGGGTTAGGTTGGGTTAGGTTGGGTTAGGTTGGGTTAGGTTGGGTTAGGTTGGGTTAGGTTGGGTTAGGTTGGGTTAGGTTGGGTTAGGTTGGGTTAGGTTGGGTTAGGTTGGGTTAGGTTGGGTTAGGTTGGGTTAGGTTGGGTTAGGTTGGGTTGGGTTGGGTTAGGTTGGGTTAGGTTGGGTTAGGTTAGGTTGGGTTAGGTTGGGTTAGGTTAGGTTGTGTAAGGTTGGGTTAGGTTGGGTTAGGCTGGGTTAGGTTGGGTTAGGTTGGGTTAGGTTGGGTTAGGTTGGGTTAGGTTGGGTTAGGTTGGGTTAGGTTGGGTTGGGTTAGGTTGTGTTAGGTTGGGTTAGGTTGGGTTAGGTTGCGTTAGGTTGGGTTAGGTTGTGTTAGGTTGGGTTAGGTTGGGTTAGGTCGGGTTAGGTTGGGTTAGGTTGGGTTAGGTTGGGTTAGGTTGGGTTAGGTTGGGTTAGGTTGGGTTAGGTTGGGTTAGGTTGGGTTAGGTTGGGTTAGGTTGGGTTAGGTTGGGTTAGGTTGGGTTAGGTTGGGTTAGGTTGGGTTAGGTTGGGTTGGGTTAGGTTGGGTTAGGTTAGGTTGGGTTAGGTTGGGTTAGGTTAGGTTATGTAAGGTTGGGTTAGGTTGGGTTAGGCTGGGTTAGGTTGGGTTAGGTTGGGTTAGGTTGGGTTAGGTTGGGTTAGGTTGGGTTAGGTTGGGTTAGGTTGTGTTAGGTTGGGTTAGGTTGGGTTAGGTTGGGTTAGGTTGGGTTAGGTTGGGTTAGGTTGGGTTAGGTTGGGTTAGGTTGGGTTAGGTTGGGTTAGGTTAGGTTGGGTTAGGTTGGTTAGGTGGGTTAGGTTGGTTCAGTTTGATTATGTTCGGTTAGGTTCCGCTAGGATTGTTTAGGTTAGGTTGAGCTACATTCGGTTAGGTTCGGTTTAGTTTAACCGAATCTAACGGTTCGGTTTGGTTTGGTTTGGTTGGTTCGACTCGGTTCGGTTCGGTTTGGTTTGGTTTGGTTGGTTCGACTCGGTTCGGTTCGGTTCGGTTTGGTTCGGGTAGGTTTGGTTCAGTTTGATTATGTTTGGTTAGGTTCGGCTAGGTTTAATTTGTTTTGGTTAGGTTCAGCCAGATTCGGTCTGGTTCGGTTCGTTTCGAATCGGTTCGGTTAGGTTCAGTTTTGTTCGGCTAGGTTTGGTTGGGTTAGGTTAGGTTGGGTTAGGTTGGGTTAGGTTGGGTTAGGTTGGTTTAGAATGGGTTAGGTTGGGTTAGGTTGGGTTAGATTGCGTTAGGTTAGGTTAGGTTGGGTTAGGTCGGGTTATTTTGGGTTAGGTTGGGTTAGGTTGGGTTAGGTTGGGTTAGGTTGGTTTAGGTTGGGTTAGGTTGGGTTAGGTTGGGTTAGGTTGGGTTAGGTTGGGTTAGGTTACGTTAGGTTGGGTTAGGTTGGGTTAGGTTGGGTTAGGTTGGGTTAGGTTGGGTTAGGTTGGGTTAGGTTGGGTTAGGTTGGGTTAGGTTGGGTTAGGTTGGGTTAGGTTGGGTTGGGTTAGGTTGGGTTAGGTTAGGTTGGGTTAGGTTGGGTTAGGTTGGGTTAGGTTAGGTTGTGTAAGGTTGGGTTAGGTTGGGTTAGGTTAGGTTGTGTTAGGTTGGGTTAGGTTGCGTTAGGTTGGGTTAGGTTGTGTTAGGTTGGGTTAGGTTGGGTTAGGTCGGGTTAGGTTGGGTTAGGTTGGGTTAGGTTGGGTTAGGTTGGGTTAGGTTGGGTTAGGTTGGGTTAGGTTGGGTTAGGTTGGGTTAGGTTGGGTTAGGTTAGGTTGTGTAAGGTTGGGTTAGGTTGGGTTAGGCTGGGTTAGGTTGGGTTAGGTTGGGTTAGGTTGGGTTAGGTTGGGTTAGGTTGGGTTAGGTTGGGTTAGGTTGGGTTAGGTTGGGTTAGGTTGTGTTAGGTTGGGTTAGGTTGGGTTAGGTTGTGTTAGGTTGGGTTGGGTTGGGTTAGGTTGGGTTAGGTTGGGTTAGGTTGGGTTAGGTTGGGTTAGGTTGGGTTAGGTGAGGTTAGGTTGGGTTAGGTTGGGTTAGGTTGGGTTAGGTTGGGTTAGGTTGGGTTAGGTTGGGTTAGGTTGGGTTAGGTTGGGTTAGGTTGGGTTAGGTTGGGTTAGGTTGGGTTAGGTTGGGTTAGGTTGGGTTAGGTTGGGTTGGGTTAGGTTGGGTTAGGTTGGGTTAGGTTGGGTTAGGTTGGGTTAGGTTAGGTTGTGTAAGGTTGGGTTAGGTTGGGTTAGGCTGGGTTAGGTTGGGTTAGGTTGGGTTAGGTTGGGTTAGGTTGGGTTAGGTTGGGTTAGGTTGGGTTAGGTTGGGTTAGGTTGGGTTAGGTTGGGTTAGGTTGGGTTAGGTTGGGTTAGGTTGGGTTAGGTTGGGTTGGGTTAGGTTGTGTTAGGTTGGGTTAGGTTCAGTTTTGTTCGGCTAGGTTTGGTTGGGTTAGGTTAGGTTGGCTTAGGTTGGGTTAGGTTGGGTTAGGTTGGGTTAGGTTGGGTTAGGTTGGGTTAGGTTGGGTTAGGTTGGGTTAGGTTGGGTTAGGTTGGGTTAGGTTGGGTTAGGTTGGGTTAGGTTGGGTTAGGTTGGGTTAGGTTGGGTTAGGTTGGGTTAGGTTGGGTTAGGTTGGGTTAGGTTGGGTTAGGTTGGGTTAGGTTGGGTTAGGTTGGGTTAGGTTGGGTTAGGTTGGGTTAGGATGGGTTAGGTTGGGTTAGGTTGGTTTAGGTTGGGTTAGGTTGGGTTAGATTGCGTTAGGTTAGGTTAGGTTGTGTTAGGTTGGGTTATGTCGGGTTATTTTGGGTTAGGTTGGGTTAGGTCGGGTTAGGTTGGGTTAGGTTGGGTTAGGTTGGGTTAGGTTGGGTTGGGTTAGGTTGGGTTAGGTTGGGTTGGGTTAGGTTGGGTTAGGTTGGGTTAGGTTGGGTTAGGTTGGGTTAGGTTAGGTTGGGTTAGGTTGGGTTAGGTTGGGTTAGGTTGGGTTAGGTAGGTTAAGGTTGTGTAAGGTTGGGTTAGGTTGGGTTAGGCTGGGTTAGGCTGGGTTAGGTTGGGTTAGGTTGGGTTAGGTTGGGTTAGGTTAGGTTGGGTTAGGTTGATTAGGTGGGTTAGGTTGGTTCAGTTTGATTATGTTCGGTTAGGTTCCGCTAGGATTGTTTAGGTTAGGTTGAGCTACATTCGGTTAGGTTCGGTTTAGTTTAACCGAATCTAACGGTTCGGTTTGGTTTGGTTTGGTTGGTTCGACTCGGTTCGGTTCGGTTTGGTTTGGTTTGGTTGGTTCGACTCGGTTCGGTTCGGTTCGGTTTGGTTCGGGTAGGTTTGGTTCAGTTTGATTATGTTTGGTTAGGTTCGGCTAGGTTTAATTTGTTTTGGTTAGGTTCAGCCAGATTCGGTCTGGTTCGGTTCGTTTCGAATCGGTTCGGTTAGGTTCAGTTTTGTTCGGCTAGGTTTGGTTGGGTTAGGTTGGGTTAGGTTGGTTTAGAATGGGTTAGGTTGGGTTAGGTTGGGTTAGATTGCGTTAGGTTAGGTTAGGTTGTGTTAGGTTGGGTTAGGTCGGGTTATTTTGGGTTAGGTTGGGTTAGGTTGGGTTAGGTTGGGTTAGGTTGGGTTAGGTTGGGTTAGGTTGGGTTAGGTTGGGTTAGGTTGGGTTAGGTTGGGTTAGGTTGGGTTAGGTTGGGTTAGGTTGGGTTAGGTTGGTTTAGGTTGGGTTAGGTTGGGTTAGGTTGGGTTAGGTTGGGTTAGGTTGGGTTAGGTTACGTTAGGTTGGGTTAGGTTGGGTTAGGTTGGGTTAGGTTGGGTTAGGTTGGGTTAGGTTGGGTTAGGTTGGGTTAGGTTGGGTTAGGTTAGGTTAGGTTAGGTTGTGTAGGTTAGGTTGGGTTAGGTTGGGTTAGGTTAGGTTGTGTAAGGTTGGGTTAGGTTGGGTTAGGCTGGGTTAGGTTGGGTTAGGTTGGGTTAGGTTGGGTTAGGTTGGGTTAGGTTGGGTTAGGTTGGGTTAGGTTGGGTTGGGTTAGGTTGTGTTAGGTTGGGTTAGGTTGGGTTAGGTTGCGTTAGGTTGGGTTAGGTTGTGTTAGGTTGGGTTAGGTTGGGTTAGGTCGGGTTATTTTGGGTTAGGTTGGGTTAGGTTGGGTTAGGTTGGGTTAGGTTGGGTTAGGTTGGGTTAGGTTGGGTTAGGTTGGGTTAGGTTGGGTTAGGTTGGGTTAGGTTGGGTTAGGTTGGGTTAGGTTGGGTTAGGTTGGGTTAGGTTGGGTTAGGTTGGGTTGGGTTAGGTTGGGTTAGGTTGGGTTAGGTTAGGTTGTGTTAGGTTAGGTTGTGTAAGGTTGGGTTAGGTTGGGTTAGGCTGGGTTAGGTTGGGTTAGGTTGGGTTAGGTTGGGTTGGGTTGGGTTAGGTTGGGTTAGGTTGGGTTAGGTTGGGTTAGGTTGGGTTAGGTTGGGTTAGCTTGGGTTAGGTTGGTTTAGGTTGGGTTAGATTGCGTTAGGTTGGGTTAGGTTGTGTTAGGTTGGGTTAGGTCGGGTTATTTTGGGTTAGGTTGGGTTAGGTTGGGTTAGGTTGGGTTAGGTTGGGTTAGGTTGGGTTAGGTTGGGTTAGGTTGGGTTAGGTTTGGTTAGGTTGGGTTAGGTTGGGTTGGGTTAGGTTGGGTTGGGTTAGGTTGGGTTAGGTTGGGTTAGGTTGGGTTAGGTTGGGTTAGGTTGGGTTAGGTTGGGTTAGGTTGGGTTAGGTTGGGTTAGGTTGGGTTAGGTTGGGTTAGATTGCGTTAGGTTAGGTTAGGTTGTGTTAGGTTGGGTTAGGTCGGGTTAGGTTGGGTTAGATTGGGTTAGGTTGGGTTAGGTTGGGTTAGGTTGGGTTAGGTTGGGTTAGGATGGGTTAGGTTGGGTTAGGTTGGGTTAGATTGCGTTAGGTTAGGTTAGGTTGTGTTAGGTTAGGTTAGGTCGGGTTATTTTGGGTTAGGTTGGGTTAGGTCGGGTTAGGTTGGGTTAGGTTGGGTTAGGTTGGGTTAGGTTGGGTTAGGTTGGGTTAGGTTGGGTTAGGTTGGGTTAGGTTGGGTTAGGTTAGGTTGGGTTAGGTTGGGTTGGGTTAGGTTGGGTTAGGTTGGGTTAGGTTAGGTTGGGTTAGGTAGGTTAAGGTTGTGTAAGGTTGGGTTAGGTTGGGTTAGGCTGGGTTAGGTTGGGTTAGGTTGGGTTAGGTTGGGTTAGGTTGGGTTAGGTTGGGTTAGGTTGGGTTAGGTTGGGTTAGGTTGGGTTAGGTTAGGTTGGGTTAGGTTGGTTAGGTGGGTTAGGTTGGTTCAGTTTGATTATGTTCGGTTAGGTTCCGCTAGGATTGTTTAGGTTAGGTTGAGCTACATTCGGTTAGGTTCGGTTTAGTTTAACCGAATCTAACGGTTCGGTTTGGTTTGGTTTGGTTGGTTCGACTCGGTTCGGTTCGGTTTGGTTTGGTTTGGTTGGTTCGACTCGGTTCGGTTCGGTTCGGTTTGGTTCGGGTAGGTTTGGTTCAGTTTGATTATGTTTGGTTAGGTTCGGCTAGGTTTAATTTGTTTTGGTTAGGTTCAGCCAGATTCGGTCTGGTTCGGTTCGTTTCGAATCGGTTCGGTTAGGTTCAGTTTTGTTCGGCTAGGTTTGGTTGGGTTAGGTTAGGTTGGGTTAGGTTGGGTTAGGATGGGTTAGGTTGGGTTAGGTTGGGTTAGATTGCGTTAGGTTAGGTTAGGTTGTGTTAGGTTGGGTTAGGTCGGGTTATTTTGGGTTAGGTTGGGTTAGGTTGGGTTAGGTTGGGTTAGGTTGGGTTAGGTTGGGTTAGGTTGGGTTAGGTTGGGTTAGGTTGGGTTAGGTTGGGTTAGGTTGGGTTAGGTTGGGTTAGGTTACGTTAGGTTGGGTTAGGTTGGGTTAGGTTGGGTTAGGTTGGGTTAGGTTGGGTTAGGTTGGGTTAGGTTGGGTTAGGTTGGGTTAGGTTGGGTTAGGTTGGGTTAGGTTGGGTTAGGTTGGGTTAGGTTGGGTTAGGTTGGGTTAGGTTGGGTTAGGTTGGGTTAGGTTGGGTTAGGTTGGGTTAGGTTGGGTTAGGTTGGGTTAGGTTGGGTTAGGTTGGGTTAGGTTGGGTTAGGTTGGGTTAGGTTGGGTTAGGTTGGGTTAGGTTGGGTTAGGTTGGGTTAGGTTGGGTTAGGTTGGGTTAGGTTGGGTTAGGTTGGGTTAGGTTGGGTTAGGTTGGGTTAGGTTGGGTTAGGTTGGGTTAGGTTGGGTTAGGTTGGGTTAGGTTGGGTTAGGTTGGGTTAGGTTGGGTTAGGTTGGGTTAGGTTGGGTTAGGTTGGGTTAGGTTGGGTTAGGTTGGGTTAGGTTGGGTTAGGTTGGGTTAGGTTGGGTTAGGTTGAGTTAGGTTGGGTTAGGTTGGGTTAGGTTGGGTTAGGTTGGGTTAGGTTGGGTTAGGTTGGGTTAGGTTGGGTTAGGTTGGGTTAGGTTGGGTTAGGTTGGGTTAGGTTGGGTTAGGTTGGGTTAGGTTGGGTTAGGTTGGGTTAGGTTGGGTTAGGCTGGGTTAGGTTGGTTCAGTTTGATTATGTTCGGTTAGGTTCCGCTAGGATTGTTTAGGTTAGGTTTAGCTAGATTCGGTTAGATTCGGTTTAGTTTAACCGAATCTAACGGTTCGGTTTGGTTTGGTTGGTTCGACTCGGTTCGGTTCGGTTTGGTTCGGGTAGGTTTGGTTCAGTTTGATTATGTTTGGTTAGGTTCGGCTAGGTTTAATTTGTTTTGGTTAGGTTCAGTCAGATTCGGTCTGGTTCGGTTCGTTTCGAATCGGTTCGGTTAGGTTCAGTTTTGTTCGGCTAGGTTTGGTTGGGTTAGGTTAGGTTAGGTTGGGTTACGTTGGGTTAGGTTGGGTTAGGTTGGGTTAGGTTGGGTTAGGTTGGGTTAGGTTGGGTTAGGTTGGGTTGGGTTAGGTTGGGTTAGATTGGATTAGGTTGGGTTAGGTTGGGTTAGGTAGGTTAACGTTGTGTAAGGTTGGGTTAGGCTGGGTTAGGTTGGGTTAGGTTGGGTTAGGTTGGTTAGGTGGGTTAGGTTGGTTCAGTTTGATTATGTTCGGTTAGGTTCCGCTAGGATTGTTTAGGTTAGGTTTAGCTACATTCGGTTAGGTTCGGTTTAGTTTAACCGAATCTAACGGTTCGGTTTGGTTTGGTTTGGTTGGTTCGGTTCGGTTCGGTTTGGTTCGGGTAGGTTTGGTTCAGTTTGATTATGTTTGGTTAGGTTCGGCTAGGTTTAATTTGTTTTGGTTAGGTTCAGCCAGATTCGGTCTGGTTCGGTTCGTTTTCGGTTCGGTTCGGTTAGGTTCCGCTAGGATTGTTTAGGTTAGGTTGAGCTACATTCGGTTAGGTTCGGTTTAGGTTGGGTTAGGTTGGGTTAGATTGCGTTAGGTTAGGTTAGGTTGTGTTAGGTTGGGTTAGGTCGGGTTATTTTGGGTTAGGTTGGGTTAGGTTGGGTTGGGTTAGGTTGGGTTAGGTTGGGTTGGGTTAGGTTAGGTTGGGTTAGGTTGGGTTAGGTTGGGTTAGGTTAGGTTGGGTTAGGTTGGGTTAGGTTGGGTTAGGTAGGTTAAGGTTGTGTAAGGTTGGGTTAGGTTGGGTTAGGCTGGGTTAGGTTGGGTTAGGTTGGGTTAGGTTGGGTTAGGTTGGGTTAGGTTGGGTTAGGTTGGGTTAGGTTGGGTTAGGTTGGGTTAGGTTTAGTTTAACCGAATCTAACGGTTCGGTTTGGTTTGGTTTGGTTGGTTCGACTCGGTTCGGTTCGGTTCGGTTTGGTTCGGGTAGGTTTGGTTCAGTTTGATTATGTTTGGTTAGGTTCGGCTAGGTTTAATTTGTTTTGGTTAGGTTCAGTCAGATTCGGTCTGGTTCGGTTCGTTTCGAATCGGGTCGGTTAGGTTCAGTTTTGTTCGGCTAGGTTTGGTTGGGTTAGGTTAGGTTAGGTTGGGTTAGGTTGGGTTAGGTTGGGTTAGGTTGGGTTAGGTTGGGTTAGGTTGGGTTAGGTTGGGTTAGGTTGGGTTAGGTTGGGTTAGGTTGGGTTAGGTTGGGTTAGGTTGGGTTAGGTTGGGTTAGGTTGGGTTAGGTTGGGTTAGGTTGGGTTAGGTTGGGTTAGGTTGGGTTGGGTTAGGTTGGGTTAGATTGGATTAGGTTGGGTTAGGTTGGGTTAGGTTGGGTTAGGTAGGTTAACGTTGTGTAAGGTTGGGTTAGGCTGGGTTAGGTTGGGTTAGGTTGGTTAGGTGGGTTAGGTTGGTTCAGTTTGATTATGTTCGGTTAGGTTCCGCTAGGATTGTTTAGGTTAGGTTTAGCTACATTCGGTTAGGTTCGGTTTAGTTTAACCGAATCTAACGGTTCGGTTTGGTTTGGTTTGGTTGGTTCGGTTCGGTTCGGTTTGGTTCGGGTAGGTTTGGTTCAGTTTGATTATGTTTGGTTAGGTTCGGCTAGGTTTAATTTGTTTTGGTTAGGTTCAGCCAGATTCGGTCTGGTTCGGTTCGTTTTCGGTTCGGTTCGGTTAGGTTCCGCTAGGATTGTTTAGGTTAGGTTGAGCTACATTCGGTTAGGTTCGGTTTAGGTTGGGTTAGGTTGGGTTAGATTGCGTTAGGTTAGGTTAGGTTGTGTTAGGTTGGGTTAGGTCGGGTTATTTTGGGTTAGGTTGGGTTAGGTCGGGTTAGGTCGGGTTAGGTTGGGTTAGGTTGGGTTAGGTTGGGTTAGGTTGGGTTAGGTTGGGTTGGGTTAGGTTGGGTTAGGTTGGGTTGGGTTAGGTTGGGTTAGGTTGGGTTAGGTTGGGTTAGGTTAGGTTGGGTTAGGTTGGGTTAGGTTGGGTTAGGTTGGTTTAGGTTGGGTTAGGTTGGGTTAGGTTGGGTTAGGTTGGGTTAGGTTGGGTTAGGTTGGGTTACGTTAGGTTGGGTTAGGTTGGGTTAGGTTGGGTTAGGTTGGGTTAGGTTGGGTTAGGTTGGTTTAGGTTGGGTTAGGTTGGGTTAGGTTGGGTTAGGTTGGGTTGGGTTAGGTTGGGTTAGGTTGGGTTAGGTTGGGTTAGGTTGGGTTAGGTTGGGTTAGGTTGGGTTAGGTTGGGTTAGGTTGGTTAGGTGGGTTAGGTTGGTTCAGTTTGATTATGTTCGGTTAGGTTCCGCTAGGATTGTTTAGGTTAGGTTGAGCTACATTCGGTTAGGTT